>CM077094.1:77225309-78675517 GCA_039513925.1 Platanthera zijinensis
GATGAAACAGGAAGATCGGCTGCAGTAGGGAAGCTCAACCCCTACTGAGAAGGCCCACACATTGTCAAGGAAGCTCTAAGGTCAGGACGATATCGTCTCCTGAATGTGTAGGGAGAGACCCTAAGTCACATCTGGAGTGGTGTTGGCTTGAAACGCTTCTATCCATAAGACACGTACATCCTCTCCATGAATGAATATGAAATCCTTTAAACCTCCAACTCTTTTGTAGATTAAACTAATGATAGGCCATACGTATCAAGCTAAGTACTAAGAAGCTCTCGCTTCCAGGCTCTCACCTAGCGGGTAGGGTTGGGAACCTCAAAGGAAAGTATTCTCGCTCTGGGGTTAGGTCCCGAGATGTACCCATTGTCAGGCTTCCACCTAGCTGGAATGGTCGGGATCCTCGAGTGACGTCATTATGACCCTAGAGGGCAAAGTACGGTTGATGCTCAACACTTGCCGTCAGGATTTCACCTAGCTAATTTGGTTGGTGGTAGCGTGATACTAGGAATCACAAAGGTGGAGAAGAGGGGTTAAAGAGAAGAAATAGTGGATGCGGTGGAAGTTGATAATATTCTCCGAATCTATATCCGATAAAGGCAAGCGTACCTTATCGTTTATAGTATAGGATACTAAAGATTAATATTAAAGTCGTATTTCCCTAGGGCGTAATGATTACTTCTACTTCGAGAAGATCGCTATTATTTTATCAAATGATTTTTAAGATTAATCTACTTAACTAAAAACATGAACTAAAATACTAAGCTAAAAAGAAAACTAAATTACTGGCAGAAATAAAAAAAAGAGTTAGAGCTAATGATAAAGGATTAGTACTCAATCTAGAATCACTTTGAAATAAGAAGATCAAATTGAAATAACAACTAATTCTAAATAAAGTAAAACACCTTGACCATGGAGGTTTCCGAAGTATGAACACGCTTCTCTCGAAGTCGTGCCCACATGAGCTTAGGAAGGTCCGACCGAACTCTCGTCTGAATCGAAGACCTAAAGCTCGCCTTAAGTGGTGAACCCCGCTATTGGATTTCACTCCAATCTAGGAGATTTAACGTCTGCCTCTCTCGAGGGGTGCGTGCAACTCTCTTTACTCTTGGGTAATCGATTCAATCAACAAGCCTCTCAGCTAACTAAGAATGAAAACCAAAATGGAAACTATATACCGGCAATATAGTCCCACTAAATAAAAACCAAGAGTAAATCAAAGGTAATTACTTTAAGTAGAAAGAGAAAGCTAAAACATCATAACTTGATCAACTCATTCTCAGATCATCGTGATCGAGTACAAATGAGGATTAGTTAATCATGGTAAAAGGGAAAGAGAGGGGTGAATAATAAAGGTGCATGAAAACAAAATAGAGAGAAATAAAAAGAGAACACTAACTAGAATTTTATTAAAAGCATGCAGGTATTATAACTAGGAATGGAGATTACAAGTGCATGAAAAGAGAGCTAATCACTACTACAACACTAATAAAAAGAGATTACAATTAATAAAAATACATTGCATGGAAACTAAAACTAGAAATGGAGGTAGAGAGAGAAAAAACATAAGGAAGAAACCACAAAAAGCTAAGAATGAAACTAGCAGCACCTCCCCTCTCCCCAAAACTTGGTCTGGAATGCTTGGAATGGCCTGGTATTTATAGAATTTTCTCTCGAGTTTGTCACGCCCCCTGTCACGCCCAAGGAGGCCGTGTCAGGGGGCGTGTCATGTATGGCATTGACCTCGGGCTCTAGATTTTGTCAGGAATGATGATTGCTTTTGTACGATGGTGGACACGCCCGTGTAGGGGGGGCGTTCAAGGCACGTCACGTCAAAATCATTGGTCGAAAATCTGTCAGTCGTCATAAAAAGTGTTACACGCCCTGGCGACACGCCCGTTTTGGGGGGGCGTGTCTGTACTGTTTGCCTGTTGGGGTGAAAAATCATTAAATGCAGCAGCAGGCTTCGAGGTGAGGGTTGTACGCCCTGTGACATGCCTAGGAAGGGCGTGTCAGGGGGGCGTGTCAGGTAGTTTTTCTCAATATTTTTTTTCTGGCAGTAAACTTCCTTTGGATCAGGTTAAACTCCCTATGATATGCCCAGGGAGGGCATGTCAGGGGGGCGTGTCAGTTTATTTTTGGCCAAAAGCCGTGAAAACCTGCAAAAACAAAAAATTAACAAAGTTAGAAAAAAGAAACTAAAAGTAACCAAAAAATACATAAAGAAAGAGATTTAAAAAGAAAATAAATAAATTATTACCATAATAAATTAAGCTAAAATATGCATCATCATAGCGCCCGGTGGTTGATCAAAGGAAAGTATTCTCTCTCTGGGGTTATGTCCCGAGATGCTCCCGCTGTCATGCTTCCACCTAGCTAGCAGGGTCGGGATCCTCGAGTGATGCCGTTATGTCCCTGGAGAGCTGAGCCCGATTGATGCTTAACACCCACCTTTAGGCTTTCACCTAGCTGATTGGGCCGCTGGTAGTACCCGGTGGTTGATCAAAGGAAAGTATTCTCGCTCTGTGGTTAGGTCCCAAGATGCTCCCACTGCAAGGCTTCCACCTAGCTAGCAGGGCCGGGATTATCGAGTGATGTTGTTATGACCCTAGAGGACTGAGTCTGTTTGACACTCAACAACTGCCGTCAAGCTTTCACCTAGTTGATTTGGCTGGTGGTAGCACCCGGTTGTTGATCATAGGAAAGTATTCTCGCTCTGGGGTTAGGTCCCGAGATGCTCCCGCTGTCAGGCTTCCACCTAGCTGGCAGGGCCGGGATCCTCGAGTGACTTCGTTATGACCCTAGAGAGCTGTGTCCGATTGATGCTCAACACCCGATGTCAGGCTTTCTCCTAGCTAATTGGGCCAATGGTAGCGCCTGATGGTTGATCAAAGGAAAGTATTCTGGCTCTAAGGTAAGGTCCCGAGATGCTCCAGCTGTCAGGCTTCCACCTAGCTAGCAGGGCCTGGATCCTCGAGTGATGTCGTTATGAACTAGAAGGGCTGAGTCTGCTTGATGCTCAACACCCACCGTCTTGCTTTCACCTAGCTGATTTAGCTAGTGGTAACACCCGATGGTTGATCAGAGGAAAGTATTCTCGCTCTGGGGTTAGGTCCCGTGGTGCTCCTGCTGTCAGGCTCCCACTTAGCTAGCAGGGCTGGGATCCTCAAGTGGTGTCGTTATGACCCTGTAGGGGCAAGGTTTTCTTTAAAGGAAAGTCAAGTTCTCTAGAAGATCTCGCCAGGTAAGGGGAACTCGCCATTCTAAAGGGAGTAAGCAAAGACGAGTTCCTAGAACTCGCTCTTGCAGGCCCGAGAGCTTGCACACGCATGAGTTTAAAGGGCGAGGAAGATGCGAAGCCCAATCCTTAGCAAAAGTAGGCCTAAGGTATCACGAGATGATACAGCCGTGGGTTAAGCAAAAACGCGAGTCGAATGCACTTTAAAGTACTGCATCATCCGACATTAGAAAGAATAACGAAAGAAAAGATATGTGAATTTTTATAATAATGTACTTCATTTATCAAAATTGTTACATTGACAAAAGGGGGTAAGTCCCGAAAGAAAAAAAAAGTACAAACAAAGGCTAAAAAGGCAAGGGCCTCAAGACAACGAGGCCGTGTGCTCGCTCTAACAAGAATAATCATCCGCGCTCTCTGTGGGCCTGAAAACAGGCTAGAAGTGCTCTGACAACAAGATCTCGGCTGTCACCTTCACGCCATCACTATTTAGGAAACCAACCTACTGCATCATCTGGAGCGCGTGCCTTGCTCCCATGATTGCATACTCCTGCATCATTAGGTCGATCTCATGCTTTGTATATAGCAGGGCCTCCTTCTCGCTCGGGGGAGGTGGGATCTACGAGTCGATCCATTGCTGATTTTGAGCTCTTATCCGCCCGTTCTCGTCCTCAAGATGGGCGATACGCGCTTCCTTCATGATGACGGTCGCATCATCCTGCAAAATAACCAAGGATCAGGGCACGAGTAAAAAAGTATGGCGAATATACTCGCGAGGAAGTAAAAACTTACCACTCCAGCTTTACACAGGGCGAGATCCTTCTTAGAGGCCACAAAGTCCTCCTTTAGAATTTTCTCCTTCGAGCAGATAGTGGATCGCGCTGCGCTAACATCCGCCAGTTGTCACGCAAGGTGGATGCTACAGCTCACTGACATATGCGCGAGCTCGAGGGCGCATAATTGGGCCCTAGAGCTCTCGTAGGCGAGTGACTTTATTAAAACCCTATCATAATAGGAGGCGCTATCCCGCCCATACATGCTGAAGGCCAATGCATTGGCCTTGCCCGAGACTGTATCGCCTTCTTGCTAGGAGGGGAGTACGGTAGAGATGGAGGCCTTATTGGCCTTTCGATCCCACACTAGTAGGGGCACTTCGCTGTCGTTCAGCACATCCTCACCAAGGACGAAGTTCCTATGGCACTTGGGTTCCGGCATCCCCTATGCCGAGGTCCCGCCGGTCTCTCCCTCCCTCTTCCTCACTATACCGCTAGTGTTGTTCTTAGGAGAATCAATGGTAAGCTCCTTGCCCTTGCTGATATCAGTAGTAGTTGGCTTCTTAGAAGCTATGAGCTTCTTGGCAGCCTTGGGCTCGTCGGCAGCTTTTGGCTTCTCGGTAGCTGCTGGCTTCCCGGATGTTGATGGTTCCTTGGAAGGAGACGGAGATGGCGGTGCGTCAGGCCTCCATTTTTTTTTCTTGATTTCAGCAGCGGCTTCAATGAGCTTCTACAAGCCGCCGCCACGGCCTCGGCGAGGGCCATTTCGGCAGAAAATGCTGTGTTGATGGCAGATGGGAGGTTGAGAGGGAGATCTCGCACCCTTGCACAAATATCATAAGTTAGAGAACTTTCCAAACCTTATAATCTCTAGAGTAGCGAATGTGAGAACTACCCTCCCCGGCGAGAACTGGCAGGTGCGTATCGACGTTCCTCCTCAGAAAGATGACCTCGAAATCCTTCCCAAGGAGGAATTGATGGAGATTGGATTCATGGACGCCGAGACTGGGAGGGCGATAGGTAGACTCCTCTTGCTTGATCGGTGAAACGGGAAGGTTACCGAAGTCTCCGGAGACGAAGACAAACTTCTTGACCCAGTTATGGTTCATGTTTGTGAGACCTTTCGTCTTCAGGTTGTTGCCGGAGAGCAATGTGATCCCGTCCCTCTTGGCGCAAAAATTGAATAATTTGCCGAAGACATTTCTAAGCTTTTGACCGCCAATTGCAAGATCTCCGGTGCTCGAAATCATCATCGAAGAGTAGATTTGAACTGCTCTTACCGAGATCTACATGTAAGTTGTGAGTTTTTCCCATTTCTTGAATTTTTGGACGTTAGGTTATGCAGTTTTGACCCCCTTTTTCCTCGAAAAGTTTCAGGAAGTGTAGCTAAGGTGTTCTTACGGCTGGATCTGTGAGGAAGAGCGCTTGTGTTGCTGGATTTCTGGAGATAGAGGCAAGTGGTGATTTATTCCCCTTGCCAAGAGTTTTTTGTGTTTTTCTTGTTGTTTTTTTCTTCCCTCCTTAGAATTAAGAGTAGTGTAGGGATCGACCAAGTTCAATCTACTGAGTAGTGTAAAATTCCTAGTCATGTAAAGAGTATAATTTGCCGTATATTACTGCTAGTCTTGGTCAACCCGTCGAGTGTATGACAATTACCCTAAAAAGTATTCGTCGTGTATGAAAATTAACCTAAGATAATTTTGTAATATGACAGTTTAAGAATAAACAAATTCATTGAATGTAACCATTATCTTAGGTTGAAAAATTCATCGAGTATGGTGGGGTTAGCCAGATTGAAATTTGTAAAGTATGGGTTTTGGATTAAGTCTAATTCGTCAAATAGTATAGGAATTGGGTGGAGTCAGATTCATCGAGTATTATCCTTTGGCATTGAGTGTATATTAACAGGGAGTGATTCTTGAGACTAAGGCAAAGTTGTCATTTATTCACGACGAATTCATCGAATGCTAGTCTTGGCATTGAGTGAATTTGACATGGCGTTGAGAGCATCGAGTGGTCTTTGAGTCTAAGTCAAAAGCATCATGTTTACTTGACGAATTCATCTACTATAGTTTGTTTGGAATCAAGAGCGTCGAGTGAAAGCATTGAGTCAGGTAAACTTCGCTGGGTTAAAGTCCAGGCGTCGAGTGAGACTGCTTTGGCGATGAAAGTGTTGAGTGAAGCCTTGTCATTGAGTGAAAGACATCGAGTGAAGACAATTCCGTTGAGTTATCAGTTTGGCATCGAGTGCGTTGAATGCACTCAGCGCGGCGTTGAGTGGAGTTCAGGCATCGAGTATACTCGAAGATTTTCCCATGGACTTGGGTTTTTCACCGATTCGTCATATATCATTGAGTTAGCCTATTTTTCTTGTTTTACTAAGCTATTCGTCGAGTGTCAACTGTATTTGTCGAGTATACTCGATGAATCAGTATGGAATTAGATATTTCTTCCCTCGCTGAATTCAGTCCAATTCCTCGAGTTTGACCTGGCTTGTTGAGGTAATTTGTCGAGCATTCTCGACAAATCTTTGTAGACTTAGAAGCTGTTCGTTGAATGACTCTCCTATTTATCGAGTATATCCTTATAGATTTTCTGGTTATTTTCCGTATTTGTCATTCTGTGCATCTTTTTGCCTGGTGGATTTTCGGGAGTGAGTTTTTGATTGTTGGTGTGTGGAGGAGGAGACCACCACTACAGGTGCGTCTTTGCCCCAGTGATGTGTTGTGGATGAGTGGAGAAGGAGACCACCACCCCTAGGCCTTTGTGAAACTTTTTATGCCGGTGTGTGGAGGAGGAGACCACCACCGCAGGTGCTGGATTTGTTGATGATATTTTTTCCCGCTAAATGAAGAGCATGCAAATCTCTTATATATATATATACTTACTTATATGTATTTCTTTGTATATAAAGCATAGATATTTATCGCACATGGTGTGATAAGTCACTAATTATAGATCTTTTTATATAGTTTTTATTTAATTAATAATAAGATTATAATTATATTTTAGTAATTATGGTTCTAATTATTTTATTTTCATATTTCAGGTCAATATGAGCTGCAAATAGCAATTTGGAGCTTGCTGGACTGATTAGGAGTTGAAACAGAGAAAATGACCATTTTTGGTCACGGATAGCTGAACTTCAAATGGTCATAACTTTCAAACCAGAAAGAGTTACGGGACGTGCAACCAGTCAACGGAAAGAGGACGACGTCCTCTAAAAATCTGGAGAGTTTCAAAAGTACACGCCCCTGAGATATTCCCGGGACAATTCTGTACCATTTCTCAAGTACACGCCTCCATGTTACGGGCGTGACCTACCCGAAACTGCCAAATTAATCCCAGATTGCACCGTTTCCAACCATTTTGCTGACCCAGTCCGACACTCCCTAGGTCACGGGCGTGACCTTGGGCGTGACCACTTCAGAAATGCCAGAATTACTTCCCGCCGTATCAGCTTCCCGCCGTTTTCCAGAAACAGCCTTGACACGCCCTAGGTCACGGGCATGACCTAGGGGCGTGACCCGTCAGTTAGCAGATTTTGGCAGTTTCTCCTCCAACGTTCCCGGGGTTTCAAGATGACGGTTCCGAGCCTGACACGCCCTAGGTCACGGGCGTGACCTAGGGTGTGACCATCCAAAAACTTTTTCTATAAATTCCAGACTGCTTCAGATGTCCAGGGAGAGAATTTTAGGAGTAGGAGTTTTATAGTTAGCTATTTTATTTTGCTGTACTTTTCATTTCTTAGTCTAATTTTACATTTTGTAAGTTTCAATTCAACTTTCCCTTTCCTTTTAATCATGTCTCTCCTTTTCTTATCTTGTAATTATCTAATTATAATGAGTAGCTAGTTTTCATTTAACACTTGATTATGATGATGCTTGGAATAAAATAAACTTTCTTTTTTTCTTGAATATCTTGTTCTTAATCTTCATCGCTACGATTTATCTTTGATTTCTATTTCATCGAATTAATATTACGCGTATATGATCTTCGATCTAAGATCCGTATCCTAAATGATCGAGAGGTTGCGGATACGAGGAGATCACTCAAAGATAAAAGGAGTTGAATGCACTCCTCGAGAGAGGATGACATAAATCTTCCGGATTGGAGTCAAATCCAATAGAGGGGTTCACCGCCTAAAGCAAGCTTAGGAGTTTCGACTGGCCGAGAGGTCTTAATCGATCAACCTAAGGTTAGTTATTAGCATGTGCTTGAGAGAGACGCTACTATACTTTAGGAACCTCCACGGTCGAGTGAGTAGATAAGAGCTCACATTACTTTATTTTTCAAGAAGATTTATTTTAGACCAAGTGGATTCTAGATCAAGTGCTAGCTTCCCCAAATCGTATATCACTTCCTTAGTATAACGCTTCTTTTTCCGTTTAAAAACCAAAACAACTTTTCTATCCGATAAGATAATAGCTTTTCTTATGAGTACAAGTACTCAACAGGCCCCGAGTCGAATACGACATTTCTATACTATATTTCGATAGGAACACTTGCCTATTTGGGATATTAGTTTGGAATATATTTAAAACTATAGAAAATATCCATCAATTTTTTGGCGCCGTTGCCGGGGATTTTCTTTGTCGATATTTTGAAAGCAAGAATCTATTAATCTTATCATTTTTTTTTATTTTGTTTGTTTTCTTTTAAAGGTTTTAACTTTAATTTTTTATAATTAAAATTTTTTGCGAAAGGGTCGTGCCGGTTTTCATCCCGCAATAACGCCTAGTACCTTGCGAACCCGTCATTGGGTAGCCCTTGGGAAGTCCGGGAAATTTTATTTGATAAATTTTTAATTTAAAAACTTTTATTTTATTATTCTCTTTCTTGACCCCTATTCATTTTTTTTTATTTCACATTCCATTCTATTAAGTACCGGTTATTTTCTTTTCTTCTTAAAAAATGTTATCACAATTGGCCGCTCAAATTGCCGACCTCCAACACAAAATTAATCTTTTGCAAGCCGCAAGATAGCGCCATGTTTTATGTAATTTTTGTGGTGCCCCTCATCGAAGTGAGGAATGTTATTACTTCTATCATCAAAAATTTTCTTATAGTTTTCACAATAATTATGAAAATAATTATTCGTACTTTAATGAGAATCCTTTATCGAATTTTCATGAAAATAACTTTTCTAATAATTTTTCCAATTTTAATGAATTTAATTCTTCAAATTTTAATGAAAATAATTTTCATGAAATTTTTTTTTCAAGCTTCAATGAGAACAATTTTTCTGATTTTAGTAATTTTTCTTCTTCCTCGGATGTTGCTTTCCAGCATGTCACCCGGAAAGATTCCCGAGTAATGGGGATTTTTATTTAGATCCGACTTCTTGTTCTTCTTTTTCAGCACCACAAACTTTCTCTCCTAATTTTGGGGATTTCTCTCAAATTTCATGTGATTCTTCTCCCCAAAATTTGGATGAGGATTTTATTAATTTTAGTGATTTTTCTCCTACGGATAATATTACTAATGCGGAACATGACTCTTCATGTTCTCCTTTAGTTTCTTATACCGAAGAAGAAAAACTTTTATTTCACGAGTTTGTTAGAAGTATGGATGCGCTGGGGGGAGTAGAAGAAGAACATGTTTCTCTTCCTACTACTCCCAATTTTTCTCCTATTAATGAATTTTCAAACACAAATTATGATTATTTAGGAGCAAAAATTTATGAACTTGATGCGTCCGATGATTTAATTTTAACTCAAACTACGGCAGAAAAAATTAATTTTAGAAAATAAAGAACCGTAGCTTGATCAATTTCTTTCACACGGCCCTCCTCCGTGTGAAATTGTTTCTAACACGTTTCTTTTTTATTTTTCTTACTCTAATGATTTGCAAGTAGACAATGAGCCGTTGCAATCCAATGTCGTCAACGATCACTTTGCCGCTCATCTGCAAAAAATTCACATCACTTCAGGTATGTATAGGTGATTTGAATTTACATCCTCAAGACCACCATTCCAAGAAGAAAAATCAAGAAGCAAGCAGAGGAGTAGCTTGGCGAGCGTCTTCGGCGTATTCACCCAAGCGGGAATTAAGGGAGTTGCCCTTACACTTAAAATTTTATTTCCGTTTTTTCCTAACCAATACCGTCTAGCTTAAAGACGGGAAAAAGAAAAGCGCTCTTGGGAGACACCCCTTGCTTATCTTTAATTTGTACGCATTTATTATCTTTTCTTCTAAAAATTTTTCATTTGTTTTTTTCCCCTCGCACTTGAATTATAAACATTGGGGACAATGTTTATTTTTAAGTATGGGGGTTGATTCTTAGTTTTTGTTTTTATTTAAAAAATAAAAAATATATATATAAAAAAATCTTTATAAATTAAAAACAAAATTTTGTTTTCTTTTTATTATTAAAAAAAATGAAAAAAATTAGGTTTAATTCTTAATTAGAGAAGTCATTATTTCTATATTTATTCACATGCAAAATTCCTAGTAATTCAATTTTTTTATAGTGTTTAGAGAATTTTAATGTTTTAATTAATTTTGAATTTTGGAGTAAAACTGTTGGCCATATTGTGTTTCTAGTTAAGTGCATGTGTAAGTAGAATTTTATGTAGATTTGAATATTCAGCATATAATTAAAGTTTCATTTTTCTAAATGCGTGGAAATGTTTTATTTTACTTTAATTATGAAAACCGGTAAAATCTTAAATATTTTAGGTGAGTAAGTAGAAGTTTACTAGAGAGATATTTCGCGGATCAAGAAAGAGGTATTCTTTCTCGATGTCTAGAACTTGCCCTCTAGCTATTCTAAAGACTTTGCATATGTTAAACTCATTAGCATAAATATGATTTCGGCACTTCTTTTGGCAAGTTTGAGCCTTTGCATCCATACCTAACGTTTTACCTTTGCTAAGCCAATTTGAGCCTCTTACCCTATCTTTTGTTTTAGCTCCACAAAATATTTTACCAAAGCCTAAAAAGCATCCTAATTACACACCTAAACCCAAGCTTGAAAGAATAAATGTAGAAATGTTTTGGGAGTGATTAGGAGCCACTTTTTTTCGGTGGTTAATTAAAAATTAAAAAAGAGTTGATTTATTTCTCCTCCTCTCAAAAAGAAAAAAAAACATGAAAAAAAAAGAGAGAGGAAATTGAAAAAACTTCAACATGATGAAAAAAAAATAAAGGAATTTAAGAATTGGCTACGTTCTTTAAAGCCATAGCAAAGATTGTGTTCAAGCTCTCTCTAGGTTTTGGTGTGACTAGCCACCATTTTTATCTTTGACCATCCTCACAAAAAACCTAAGCCTACATTTAAACCTAATTAAGTCCTATTGATTTGCGCTTATGAGTTAGACTAGTGCTGTGGTGAGAGTGTGAAAGGTCAAGCCTATGGCCATCGACATTGATGGATTTCTTTGGACGGTATCGTAATCTTCGTTCGTGCAATGTTATCTTAGTACACACGCTACACTCTCCCTAAATACAATTTTATGATTTGCCAGATTTTCATTTTAAAAGTAAAAATAATAGTGGAAACACATTTTAAGAAAAATAAAAACCTAATTTGTATGCTGAGAAAGTCTTTCTACAAAAATATCTACAAGCATAAGCATAAGACTTCACATTTTACTCCTTAGGTTCAATATTCTTTTCTTGCATTTAAAATTTTTCTACTCCCTATAAGAAGTTGTTTGCCCGGGACTAGCTAACGGATAAGTATGGGGGTATTTGATAAGTCACTAATTATAGATCTTTTTATATAGTTTTTATTTAATTAATAATAAGATTATAATTAAATTTTAGTAATTATGGTTCTAATTATTTTATTTTCATATTTCAGGTCAATATGAGCTGTGAATAGCAATTTGGAGCTTGCTGGACTGATCAGGAGTTGAAACGGAGAAAATGACCATTTTTGGTCACGGATAGCTGAACTTCAAATGGTCATAACTTTCAAACAAGGAAGAGTTACGGGACGTGCAACCAGTCAACGGAAAGAGGACGACGACCTCTAAAAATCTGGAGAGTTTTAAAAGTACATGCCCCTGAGACACGGGCGTGTCTAGGGCGGGAACACGGGCGTGTCTAGTTCAAAAAAATTATTTTCTCCAAAAATCTTCCCGGGACAATTCTGTAACATTTCTCAAGTACACGCCTCCATGTCACGTGCGTGACCTAGGGCGTGACCTAGGCAAAACTGCCAAATTAATCCCAGATTGCGCCATTTCCAACCGTTTTGCTGACCCAGTCCGACACGCCCTAGGTCACGGGCGTGACCTAGGGCGTGACCACATCAGAAATGCCAGAATTACTTCCCTCCGTTTAAGCTTCTCGCCATTTTCCAGAAACAGCCTTGACACGCCCTAGGTCACGGGCATGACCTAGGGGCGTGACCCGTCAGTTAACAGATTTTGGAGGTTTCTCCTCCAATGTTCCCGTGGTTTCAAGACGACGGTTCCGAGCCTGACACGCCCTAGGTCACGGGCGTGACCTAGGGCGTGACCATCCAAAAACTTTTTCTATAAATTCCAGACTGCTTCAGATGTCCAGGGAGAGAATTTTAGGAGTAGGAGTCTTATAGTTAGCTATTTTATTTTGCTGTACTTTTTATTTCTTAGTCTAATTTTACATTTTATAAGTTTCAATTCAACTTTGCCTTTCCTTTTAATCATGTCTCTCCTTTTCTTATCTTGTAATTCTCTAATTATCATGAGTAGCTAGTTTTCATTTAGCATTTGATTATGATGATGTTTGGAATAAAGTAAACTTTTTTTTTCTTGAATATCTTGTTCTTAATCTTCATCGCTACGATTTATCTTTGATTTCTATTTCATCGAATTCATATTACGCGTATATGATCTTCGATCTAAGATCCGTATCCTAAATGACCGAGAGGTTACGGATACGAGGAGATCACTCAAAGATAAAAGGAGTTGAATGCACTCCTCGAGAGAGGATGACGTAAATCTTCCAGATTGGAGTCAAATCCAATAGAGGGGTTCACCGCCTAAAGCAAGCTTAGGGGTTTCGACTAGCCCAGAGGTCTTAATCGATCAACCTAAGGTTAGTTAGAAGCATGAGCTTGAGGGAGACGCTACTATACTTTAGGAACCTCCACGGTCAAGTGAGTAGATAAGAGCTCGCATTACTTTATTTTTCAAGAAGATTTATTTTAGTCCAAGAGGATTCTAGATCAAGTGCTAGCTTCCCCAAATAATATTTCTCTTCCTTAGTATAACGCTTCTTTTTCCATTTAAAAACAAAAACCAACTTTTCTGTCCGATAAGATAATAGCTTTTCTTGTGAGTACAAGTACTCAACATGCCCCGAGTCGAATACGACATTTCTATACTATATTTCGATAGGTACACTTGCCTATTTGGGATATTAGTTTGGAATATATTTAAAACAATAGAAAATATCCATCATGGTGCAAATTTCTTTTCCTTTAACTTTGTAAGTAAACGTTTTATATCTATTGTACGGCTTATTAGCTGAGGTTTGTAAGCTTTTCTCGTGTTTGGGTTGGCAACCCCCTTTTGTCCCTTTTGGAATACTGTTAATTTTGATCTTTGATCATCACTTATATATTCTTGTTGAGAAATTTTTTTATTTGGAATGCCTCAGGTTCGGAGCAGTAGCGGGTTGAGCAGCTTGGTTTGGTGGTTGCTAGTTTTCTGCTATTATTACAGTTCTCTTCTTCTCACCAGTGTAATGTAATGTTGTTATGTTTTTAGTTTAGACATACTTGATTTTCCTTTTGGTCGGTTTGTGTCAGGTTGTTGACTCCCACCAGAGTTTTTATATTGTTAAGATACCTGCTAGTTGCTTAGTCTTTTCTTGATTACTGGTCAGTTTTACTTGCTCTTTGGGAAGATTTTATGGAAGGTTTGCATGTAAGTTATTTTAACCTATAAAGGTATTATCTCATGCATATCATTGCTTTAAACCAAAGTCACTATATTTTAACTAACGTAAAAGCTATTTCTATACCATAATAAACCTAGAGGTATGCTTGATAAGTAAATTTTGTTTTAAAGAAGATAGATTTGATTTTATATAATCTTTTACGTATATAAGTCTATTTCTTTTCTACTTACTTATATCCTGCTGATTAAGGCAAGAGTACCTATCGTATAGGAGAATAGTATTTTTTTAGAAAATATCAAGGTCGTATTTTTCCTGGGATCGGTGTTAATTATTCTACCTTTTAGAACTGACTATTATCTTATCGAACGAACAGAGTACAGTTTATATTTAAAAGAAAGAAAAATATATATACGTGATTTTATTAAGATAAGGACTCGGAAGGTAGTCCTTAATTTCAGAAGTACTTTGAGAGAATATTAATTCAGCTATTAAAGAACAACTTTATTTCTTATTTTCCTAACTTAACGAGAGGGTCCCTTTTGTAGCATCACTGACTCGAAAGTACGACCGGGGAGGCTTGCGTTTAAAATGGGTTAACGTAAACGTAATGTCTCTTCACCTGGTATATGATCAATTAACATAAAACCCTAGTTAGGATAACTAGAAAGTAGAGTTGAAATAGTTGAAAATAATATCCAGCCCAGAGATCATCTTGACCAAGTGATAAGGGTTCTTAGTCTCTTCTCAGGATAGGGGCGGTATAAAGTACAGAAAATAATATCTACCTATCTATCTTAATACAGGACTTAAGCTTTCGCTTTGCCTTTCATTCGGGATAGGGTAATAAAAACTAAAAAATTGAAAAGCTTTCGCACTATCTTAATCCAGGTAATAGTCTTTCGCCTCGCCCTTCATTCGGGATAGTATGAAATAATAAGGTTTTGAAAATTATTTTGAAAGAAGTTTCACGCTATCTTAATCCAGGACATAAGCAGAACTTCGCCTTTCATTTGGGATAGTATGAAAAAATTAAAGGAAAGTAAAACTGAAAATAAAGCAGTAAAGTACTCAGAATTGAAATTGAAAGAGTCTATTTTATAAAGTCAAAAATTATTACAACTGTCTTAAAAGCTGAAAAGAAAGCTAAAAAATTACAATTTATAGAACTTTTGAATACTTAAAAGCTACTACCAGTTCCTTGTCAGAGAGCTGGGGAGTCCTAACAGTTCTTAAGGAAGTTGTTGGTGTTCGAATAATTCTACTCAGCCCTGCCCCTCTATTTATATAAAAAAAATTCTTTTGGAAAAGCACTTTTAGAAAAGTTGCTAAACAGCTTATAGGAAAGCTGCCAAACAGCTTTTGCAAAAGCTGCAAAATAGCTTGTGGGACAGATGGCTATTGGACAGCTTGACACGTGGCAGATTTTGATGAGCTGGCAGCTGATTTGGTGGCTGGATAAGGATGGCGGGTCGGGCTGGCAGCTAGCCCGGGCTGGCAGCTGGCAGGTTGGCGGGTTGGCGGGTTGAGCAGGTAGCTGGCGGGTTGATTTAATTGGCGCAAAATGCTTCACCTGGAATTGAACCGGTGACTTCATGAAATTCTACATAGCTCCCACTCCACTAGGCCAGCTAATCATATCTACATAAACCCAAACACATTATAAATATAAACTATATTGGATTTAGTAACTTTATATTTTAGATTTTATTTTAATTAATAATATATACATTTAAACTTTATATTTTATATATTATTTTAATTATATTTTACAGTATTTTAATTAATTATTTTAAACTCACTAAAGCTCCCCTTAACTTTATATATATTATTTATAATTATTTTATACATTATTTTATAAAACATATATTTTTTTTATCTTTAATATATATACATATAAGTCATATTATATTATATATTTAATATTATAAATAATTATAGTTAACTTAAATATATTACTTCTAATTTTATACATAACTTTTATATATTTTTATTTAACTTTAATATATTCATTTTTGCGATAATATAGTATTACTTTCTACATAATTTTATTTAAAGAAGAAAATTTAAAACAAATCATTTATTCCTTAATTTACATAAATAATTCGTTATTTACGTACAAAATTATATTCAAACTATACTAATAAATGAGTATTAATTATCACTCATCAATGCTTACCATGAGTTGTCATCTTTGGATGTTTATGATCATGTAGGATGTTAATCAATATAAACAAAGTATTTTTCGCAACGTATATTCATGTTTATACTTGTGGAATAGTTGATCCACTAAGCCGAGGGATACAACCATTTAAACTTAACTTAAAGTACAGTTTTCTTTATTATGAACTCGAGGATTTCATATAAAGTGTTAGGTTTGTGTTTTTGCCTGAGTGCCTGCAGTTATCCCCTGCACGGCATGGTATCATAATCGTGTTTTCTCTTACTCTGATATATATTAATTAAATGCGGAGAAAATACGGGTTGTGATAACTAAAGGGTCCATCATTATCACTGGTGGCAAGCGAACTTATACCATGTACCAGTCCCGCACTGCTACCCATAGGGATACTCAACTCCAAGCAATGGGCTCTATTCATCCCTACAACATTGAGACTCCTCATATCACGTGGCCATGGGTGTTTCCTCATCTAGCCCCATTTTTATGATCCACAGACACCTACATATCTAGTCATATATTTTTTACAGATTCTAAATCTTACAGTATTCACCATAGCATTTATTTATTTCTACATTATAAACATAGTTTTCTAGAAATACATCTCAAGTTCTTCCAACCACTTTGATCACTGCAAGCTATATATTGCACATTAACTTATTATTGTTAAGATGCATCTTTACCGGTTATCACTTAAAGATCCAACAACCATTTGTTCGCTCGAAGATCCGACAACAATTTGTTCACTCGAGATTCGTCAATCATTTATACATTCAAGATATAACAATTGTTTATCCATTGAAGATTCAACAACCATCCATTCATCCTATTTACCCGAATGTACAACTCGATCGAAAATAGCCTGCCATTATGTTATTACTGTGCAACAATTTTGACTGATCATTACCTAAGCTACAGAGCTTCTATGGGAATGTGTAACCATCCATTGGAAAGGTCCTTCTGAAGACTAGAATTTTTTGTTCAGCCTAAGACCTGAATATGGTCGTACCATACTCAAAAATGTCGTTGAAGTCTACTGCGCACATAAAAAAATTTCTGCACGCATCATGAAGACCGATGGACGACATCAGTTCATCTTCTTCCTCTGAACATTGATGAGTCAAAGTTATACACATATTTTTGGACTCATCTGGGCTAGTTTTCTCGTTGATGCACTACACTTTAGAGCCATATTTGTTCATATTTGTTATTATGTCCATTCCATGATAAGTCCACTTTTGGCGCGCTTTCAGTGTGATTTTTTAGTTATTATTCGTGTGCCCTACTTGGTGTTGTTCTACGTTTGGAGACTATAGTACGCCCGTTTTTGTGGCTCTGCTATTGTGGCTGTAGGTATAAAGGTTGTGAGCGTGTTTCAGGTTGTTTTGGGGAAGTTTCCTGCCTAAGGGACACTGGTTGTGCGTTTTTACACACGCACAATCAACGGACTCCTTAGCGCATGACCACTGGTCGTGTACGTCCCGCTCATCAAATTCCCAAACAGTTCAGGAACACTGTGCAAGATCATTTGACCTATAGCGCATGAACAATGGTTGTGAGCCACTGATCGTGCGCACTATTATCCACTTTTCCAAGTTCTGTCTGGGACATTCACACGAGCAGTGGACATAGTGCACACGACCACAGGTCGTGCGCCACTGCTCATGCACGCTATAACAGTTTTTCTTGACTTTTTTCTTTTCTAATCGCATAATCATGGGATCCAGTGCGCACGACCACCGGTCATGCTCCACTAATCGTGCACATATTTATTATTTTTTCTGTCTTGTTAAGGTTTATCTGGAGCAGAGTGCACGATCATCGACAATCAGTGCGCATGAGCACTGGTCATGCGCCACTGATCGTGCGCTCTGATTATCTACTGCTGTATTTAAGCTCGCGATTCGTGATTTTGGTGAAGGACTTCCATTATTCACTCCGCTCCGCCCGCCATATCCGCTCTTCTGAGCGGGAAAACTTCCCCTAGCAGCCATTTTCTCTCTCCTTCTTGGAGAGTTGATCCGACCTCCATTTCTCCTCCAAGATCTTGCAAAAGCTTGATCTCCGGCTTCTATTGTCATCTCCAAGCTCCAATCTTCGTTTCAAGCTCATAGGTTACTGCATCCGTGGAGTTTTCCGGATAGATCCAGCACAACGATTATTCACGAAGAAGACGGGATATTCGAAGGAATTGACAATCCTTCTGGACCCTAGATGTCATCCATTGACTGAGCCCGGAAAAGGCCCCACAACCCTTGAATCCGACCGTGAATCTCGGAGAGTCTTCATGCGTTTGGTTGTTTCTCTCACCCTTCACTTGTAGTGTTTCCTTTTTTTTGATTATTTTGGTGATAGAATGATGTTTTAGAACATTGATAGCTTTAATATTTCAGCATGTCTAAGTGTTGTTATATTTTAGTTCTTGATAGTGTTGTTGAACTTCAGATTTTTTCTTGTTCAAGTTGTGATTGTGCGATTCTAGTGATTGCTAGAAGGTTGCGTTGCGAAGAGGTGATTGCGACCCTCATTAGATCATCCATCTTTCATCTTACTCTCTTGAGTAATACACTAAAGAGACGCAGTTAAGGAGACCCGCATTAGGATCATTAGTGTTAATCTTAGGAAAACCCAAATCAAAACCCCACTTTGTTACATTTACGCTTGCAACCACTTTTCCAAATAGAGAAATAAGTTTCCTACTTGCACTCCTCAAGAGATCGATATACGGGGATTAAACTCCTGAACTTTATTACTTGACTACGATCGGTACACTTGCTGTCGCATCAAGTTTTTTGTGCCATTGTCGGGGAGTGCAACCGTTGTGTGTATTTTTTCTTTTGAAAAAGTTTGTAAGTGTTTTTTTGGTATTTTTGAAAGGTTTTTTTGTGTTGTATGTAAGATCCCAACTCCGGTTATAGGGTTGAAGATCTTGTGTTGGAGCCTGAAACCGCACGTATGAGGCGAGCTCACCTGCGTGCTGCTACTACTGAATAGAGGATGGAGAATCTTGTCCTAGGAGGAACTAGCAGAGATGAACGGGTTATTGAGGGCCAAGAGGTGGTCCATCCACGCGTTAGGACAATGCGTGATTTCACAACCCCTACTGCAGGAAGGGTTTACCCTGGCTTCGGACCGGCCATCGTAAACAACCACTTTTAGATTAAACCAGCCATTCTGAATATGATCAAGAATAATACTCAGTTCTCAGGCTTGCCGAGTGAGGATCCGCAGCTCCATCTGGCGGAGTTCTCAGAAATTTGCAGCACATTCCGATATGACGGTATCTCTGATGACGTGGTGAAGTTGAGTTTGTTCCCTTTTTTGTTGAGGGACAAAGCCAAAACCTAGCTTCATATTATTGTCCTAGGGACTACAACTACATGGGAGGCCTTGACCTCCTAGTTCATGGCTAAGTTCCACCCTTTGGACAAGATTGTGAATGCCCGGAGGGATATTGCAACCTTCCGACAGCTAGATCAAGAGACACTATCTGAGGGGTGGGAGAGATTCTCCGACCTGTAGTGTCGATGCCCCTAGCACGGCTATGATCCATGGAATCTAGTTGAAATATTTTTTTTTGGTATTGAGCCTAATTTTAGGTCCATGATCGATGCGGCGACTTGAGTTAAAATAATGAACATACCTCCTGACGAGGCGTTGTGGCTGCTTCGTGACACAGCCTCCCACAACACATACTGAACATACCTATGGTGGTTTATCGCTTAATATATTATCGGCCCCTCCTCCAGCTCGGTATATGGACATATCATGCCAGGGTTGTGGTAACCCCGACCATCATGCTTTCGAGTGCACTGCTGGAGAGACCTTTGCTGAGCCGTAAGGTATAATTTCTGACAAAAATGTAAATTTTATAAATAGTCAAAAACACACTGTTCCTTATAATAATATGTATAACCCCAACGCTAGAAATCGCCCTAATTTCTCGCGGAATAAAAATGCTCCCGGTCAAAGGTGGCAGGGAGGCCAGCATGAGTTTGATGCTCAAGCCTTTAGTAGCCAACCGTGACCGCCGCATATGGGTTATAATCCGGACGTACAAGGGACACACAAGAGTGCGCTGGAAGAAATGATGGAGAAGTTTGTTTAGATTGCCCAAGCTAATATGGTAACTCAAACCACGTCCTTGAGGAACTTGGAGACACAGCTAGGGCAATTGGCCCAAGTGTTCTCCGAGTGTACTCACGGCACCCTCCCATGTGATACGAAGAAAAATCCCCGTAATCAAGGGAAGAGTACTGGGGATGCATAAAAGTGCGAGAAAAATTGAGTGGCCGTTAAATGTGAGATTAATGCAGTAGAGACAATAACATTATGTGATTCTGGATCATCCTACAACATTCTTGCTTTGCAATATGTTAAAAAACTGAATTTGAATATTGAATCTGATGTCCAGAAATCACTAGTGCTAGCTGATGGATCGGTAGTTAAGATCTATGGAGAGATTAAAGATGTGGAAGTTATTCTGAATGGGGCTGCTGTAGTCACCGACTTTCAAGTGTTAGGGCCCATGGGAAATACGTCAAAACCCATCTTAGGTGTCCCATTCCTAAAAGCTAGTAAAGCTACACTGCAATTTAATGCGAGTGGTGTCACTTTGGCTTCCAAGGTCAATTTGCCACTACCACCTTCACCTCCCCCTATAATTTCAGATGAACCTAGAGATCTTAGGAAATTGACTGCTGTGTTATCTAATGATGTATCTAGTGCTCCTGAGATAGGTCTTCTTCTGAAGGAGCAAGATAAGGTTAAGAAAGTGATAGAACCACTGATGGTAGCTGAGGGTGAGATAGAGATGGTGTCATTTGATGTGAAACAAGATTCGATTGAGAAGAAACATTAGCTGAGCACGCCTGTAGATAGCGTGTAGAAAACTGAATTAAAAACTTCTATTTATTAGAACAAAGTTTGTAAAACTATTAAACAGGTAACTTGTGCTGATCTTTCACCTGCTGCGGGTGAGGAAAGGATGCCCACAGATGCGAAAGATAAACTTGCTGCTGAATTGGTGGGTGTTATCATACCACCCTGGCGATCCCCTTCTGTGGATTTGAAACAAAAGGAGCTGCTTCTACGCAAGGCGCAAAATTTTGCCCGCCAACATGAGAAGGACGTGGTTAGGGGCAGGGGAGACTCATCTTCCCTGGGCCTTAAAGACTTCTCCTCTCCCTCATATCACTTGACTGGGGGGGATCTATCACAAGTCAGCATTCAACTGAGGAGTGAAGGATCTCCGGGGTTTTCCCTTTGCTGCTTTTTCTACTTTCATTTACTGCTTATTGCTACGTGTATCTGTAGAACTTTTTCATTACGTTTTGAACTTATGGCCTGAAAAATATTTATATAACTATTAATACAGGTATTTGGTCCACCTTAAGGACGGTAAATAAAAGGGCTTATGGGAGACAACCCAATTTTGCCTCATTTAATTTGTTCGAATATGCTGCTATGATTATATGTTTTGAGTATGTGTGGTTGGAGGTATTCTCTTGTGCAGGTGGAGATCGTTTGGGCGTGGACTTTCTACTGAATTTAATGCCAATCTTCTGGTATGATCATTTGCTGAGCATGGGTAACCTCTTCCCCAACTCTTATTTATTTGATTTTATTACAAATCTTAGTTAGGTTGCTTAGTTTAAGTCTGGGGGGAGAGCATGTCTATGGTCACTACATGAGCACACATTTTCTTGCATACCAGTTGTTATTTATTTATTTCAAAATCACTATAGCACACACTGAATCACCCACTTAAGCGCGATCTTATCCACGCACGCGACTCGAGTCAAATTTATTGCTCATGTGTAAACTTTTAAATTTTGGTGCTGGCTTTGGATTTTAGGATAGAGTAGTATGAAACTCGTGCAGTGCTCCTAATCGAGGACTCATGTTGTGTAGAAATAGTATAGATCTAATTTTTCTTTATGCTTGGAGATTTATAGCTTTTTTGCATTTGTAAATATTTTTTGTATTACTCAAAATTGTTCAATCTAGAGTAATTGAACAATAGTGTAGGAATGTGTGTAGCCGCTACTAGCCTCGTATTGCTCGAGTCAGGAGGAAGAATCACCTTTCTCGGTGACTAAGAACATGCCCCAAGATACTCTCAAAGAATTGGTGCACGGTTAGTTTAGCGTGAGCGTGATGTAGGCCGTCATTTTGGCCAGGTTGAGCCTTGTACCCATCCTAACATTAATCCTTGATAGCCTGTCTTGAGCCTACCCCTCCTATTGATTTATCCCCACTACACGATCACAAAAGCCTAAAAGCTTTACCCAGTTGCACACCCCAATTTGATATAGTATTATGATACTTCTTCCATTGGTGTTGTGGTTGTGATGCTATTATGTGGTTGTGTGGTGAAGTTATTTTTAAAATTTGGCTGAAGGTGCACTGAAGAAAAAAAATTCTAAAAAAAAATTATATATGTGCTGATGATATAAAAGAGGAAAGTGAAAATGTAGAGTTTGTTTATAGTGTTATTTTGGTGTTAGGCGGTGTGCACACCCGTGTTGTGAAGTTCAAGTCTGGTGGTGCGGTGCAACAGCATGTTTGGTTGGCGAGGGGATTTCTTTTGTATAAGCTCATTTGGGGATGTGCATAGCCATCATTCTTATCCTTTTTACATCCTTACCTGCGTGTTTGGTTTTGGCCACTGATCGTGTACTCTGATTATCTACTGTTGTATTAAAGCTTGTGATCTGCGATTTTGGTCAAGGCCTTCCCTTATTCATTCCATTCCACCCGCCATATTCGCTCCTCTGAGTGGGAAAACTTCCACTAGCCGCCATTTTCTCTCTCCTTCTTGGAGTGTTGATCCGGCCACTATTTATCCTCCAAGATCTTGCAAAATCTTGATCTCCGGCTTCCATTGTCATCTCCAAGCTCCAAGCTCCATTTCAAGCTCATAAGTTGTTATATCCGTTAAGTTTTCCGGATAGATCCAGCCCAATGATTATTCAAGAAGAAGACGGGAAATTCGAAGGAAGTCACAGACCTTCTAAAACCCGGACTTCATCCGTAGACCGAGCCCGAACAAGGCCCAACAACCCTTGAATTCGACCATGAATCTCGGAGAGACTTCGTGCGTTTGGTTGTTTCTCTCACCTTTCACTTGTAGTATTTCCTTTTTTTGAATATTTTTGTGTTGGAATGATGTGTAAGAACATTGATAGCTTGAATATTTAAGCATGTCTAAGTGTTGATATATTTTAGTTCTTGATAGTGTTGTTGAACTTCAGGTTTTCTCTTGTTCAAGTTGTGATTGTGTCATTCTAGCGATTGCTAGAAGCGTGCGTTGCGTGGCGATGTCGGCCTGACACACACTCTTCTCCTCTGAGATGAGAGCGTTGAGTGGACAAAAGGTCATTGAGTGCTCACCTTGTACTCGGCCATATATCTTGTTATCCTCCTTAGTGGCATGGCGATGTCGGCCGGACACTCACTCTTCTCCTCTGAGTGAAAGTCTGTCCCGTTCCTTTTCCTTCTATGAAAAGATCTAAACTCTTCGTTCTCTCAAGAAAATCAGAGAAGAAGATTGTCGGCCAAGTCTTGGATAACTGTATATAAAGGAAGCGGCCAAATGGATTTAGAGCTTCTCATTCAGGGAGCTACCACCGCGCGGTAGAATGCTACCGCTGTGTGGTAACTTTGAAATTAACTTCCTCCGCAAGACACTATCAAAACTACCCACTCAGCTATAACCATCTCTATGTTATCGTCGTGCAATACTCTTCGTACCGCCGCGCGGTATCTTACCGAGCGCCATTTATATATAATTCTGCGGGACTATTGTTGGCGGTATCACTACCGCCAAGCGATAGCTTACAGAGCCATACTCTAGTAAATCAGCCGGCAACCACCGCACAGTATCTTGTTATTGCTGTGTGATAGCACTCGACGACCTTTTGTCCACTCAACACTCTCGTCTCGGTGTTCATCGTATATATTTGATGACCTCTACCTCCACGCAGTAGCTACTACCAGCACTCGGTAGTACTCGATGATCGTCGAGTCCACTCGACAATCACTCAATGCCCACAACTCCTTCTAGTGTTTTTCGTATATACTCAATGATGGATACCGCAAAGTTGTATCTACTACCGCCACGCAATAGTGTCCAATCACTCAGTGTCGAGTCAGCCTTCCATCAGCTAAGGTGGAAGGCTATCTACTAGCGCATCACAATACCAAGTACTCTCACCTGACTTGAAAATGCGTATGAGGGGTCTAGCGCGAATCGGGACGTTACACTTAGTGCCGACAGAACTTTAACGCAAAAATTACCACCGCTAGGTCTAAGTAATGGATAGGGTAATTCCTCTCATGAGGTTTCAACTGTCTAGTCCGAAAGGCTATCACATTGCAATGTTGAACTAATATGCAACCCAAACTGTAACACGACGCGTCGCTGAAAATCTGAAATCCTTCAGTCCCTTTAGAAAGACTTATGATTGGAGCCGACATCAACCTTTCCTTAAATGTGTCAAATGCTTGGTTGCACTCTTGAGTCCACACAAACTTCTGGTCCTTACAAGTCAGAGAAGTGAGGGGCACGGCTATCCGCTAGAAGTTTTCCACAAAACTTCTATAGTACCCAGCTTGTCCAAAAAAACTCCTAACTTCCGCCACGATTCTCAAAACTGGCAAGTCCCTAATGGCCTCAACATTCACCGAATCCACTGCCACCCCATCACCACAAATCTCATATCCCAAAAATGCCACTTTCTCTAACAAGAACTCACACTTCGATAACTTAGCATAAAGTTGGTTCTGTCTCAAAACTTGCAAGACCACTCTCAAGTGTGTCTTATGCTCCGCCTCTGATTTAGAGTATACAAAAATATCATCGATGAAGACCACCACAAACGAGTCAAAGTACTCCTGAAACACTCGGTTCATCAAATCCATGAATACCGATGGTGCGTTCGTCAACCCGAACGACATCACCGAGAACTTGATGTGGGCATACATTGTACTAAACGTTGTCCTGGGTATGTCCTCATCTCGAATCCACAACTGGTAATACCCCGACTTCAAGTCCAACTTAGAGTACATAACCAACCCTACCAACTGGTCGAACATGTCATCTCTCTGTGGAATCAAATACTTATTCTTGACAATCAGTTTATTAAGCTCACGGTAGTCTATGCACACACACATACTGCCATCTTTCTTATTTACGAACAAAACAGGCGCGCTCCATGATGAAGAGCTGGGCCTAATATACCCCTACTCTAACAGCACCTGTAGTTGTACCTTAAGCTTGGACAACTCCTTTGGTGCCATCCTAAAAGGAGAACATGACACCTACCTAGCTTCTGGCACTAACGCAATCAAGAAATCGATCTCCCACCGAGGAGGTGCCCCTGGAAGCTCCTCAGGAAACATATCCTCCAATTCTGCCACCACCAACACTTCTCTATTTGATAACTTAGAAAGGTGAACTTCCAACAATGCTACGAATGTTACTCGTCCAAGGTTATCTTCCCGCACCAATTGCATGGCCAAAAATATGGAGCAGTCCACTCCGCTAAGGCCATCAAACTTGAATTCTTCCTTTCCCTCGCTGCTCAGGGTCACCACCTTAGATACGCAGTCAATATTGTCCCACTGCTCAACAAGCTAGTCAATACCCAAGATCACATCAAACTCAGCAAACGGTAGGACTGTCGCTACCAACACGAAGTCAATTCCATCTAGATTCCAACCAATGCACCATTTCATCCTGGTAGTCATGAAGGACCCATTGGGCATGCACCCCCTAAGATCTGCGTCCGCAAAATAGGGCTCGACCCCAATTATTCGGATAAATATTTCCACAAGAAAGGAGTGCAATAATACCCTCTCTAACAACACCCTAGTAGGGTAACCAAAAACTAGCACGAAGCCTATCACAATATTAGATTGTCGAATCGCTTCTTACTGCCCAAGGTTGTAAGCTCTTGGTTGCACGGGTTGGAAACGTGAAGCGCTAGACTCCACCATTTTCCATTTCACTACGAAGCTGGGACCAGAACGCACTGACTGCTCCTGCCTTGGCTCTTGTTAAGCACCACCCTCATTACAAAATCGAGCTATATGGCCGGACTTGCCCCACTTGAAGCACATTGGTGGTCCCTTGTAACGAGATCCCCCCGACATCATACTGCTTTTTTCTTCTGACATGTCGGGTTGGGGATTCTTCCTACACCTACACCCCTTAGAATTCCACTACAATTGAGAAGGCTTTCCTTCTCCCTACATCACTACAAGCCCCTTATGATGTTTTGGGTACGCTCCAAGTCTCTCTCCAATGTCCTAGCGGCCTCAACAAACCTGTTGAAGCCCGCATTCTTCAAAGCTATAAGGCATTGCCTCAAGTTTACTCTCAACCCCTGGTAGAAGAGGTTGTCCCTCTCCTCATCATCAGTCATGGTCGTTCCCACATAACGACCCAAATGAGTAAATTCCTGTATGTACTCATCCACGGTTTTGTCCCGCTGCACCAAGTGCAGAAATTGCCTCTAAAGGGCTAACCTTGTCGATGATGGACTATACATCCTTAAGAAGGCATTCCCAAACTCATCCATGAACAAGGTGCATATAGGAAACTAGTAGTCGATATGGCTCACCCACCACAGCTTTAGCTACTCCACTTATACACAATGAAACTCACGGTCCCACAATACTCATATGCGGATAACTTCTTTACACGATCCCATTACGTCAAATCGACCACTAACCTTACCCTGGACACCAACCTAGCTCTGATACTAAAATGTAACGCCTCCCATGTAATGACCATATAATATGGGTCTAGATGGGGCCCCACAACATATAGACTCAAAAGCTTTAGTATTATAAAATGATATAAAGAACTACTCATCTCAAAACTCAGAAAACAAGACAGTGGATATACACCACAAACTAGAAGTTATCTGTTGGGTATATTGGAAATTGTGGACCTGATTTGGATGAAGTCTCACCTAACTCAATGATATACATAAATGTGTATTTGATGGGATTTTAGTTTTAATGTGCAAGTTAAGGAAATGCAGAAAAATATTCTAAGTACTAGTGCCGACACATGTGGAGGAAACGTAACGACAGTGGAAGCTAGTTTGTGTCGACACGCAGGTCTTGTGTTGACATACAGAAATTCTGTCAGCAGCAATTGTGTCAACACACAGGACTTGTGTCGACACACACAAGAATTCTGTCAACACCAAATATGTCGAGACTACAAGCTATTATGTCGACACACAGAACATATGTCGAAACATTCTGCAGAAGCAGTGTCGAGAAGATAAAGAAGGGCTGTGCCGATATTGTGTGAGCTGTGTCGACATCATATAGATTTGTGTCGACACATGGTCTATTTTTGTCGACACATATGAATTATTGTCTTGAAGCTTTTCTGCTAAGATAGAGTACAATGAGGTATTAGGTGTCAAGACTGAAGACTTGACAGCTGTCATAACTAACAAAGCTGTCGTATTTGTCAGAGCTGTAAGAAGGCAGTTATGAACCGGATCAACCGGTAACCTAATATGTGATCTATATAAAGACTTGTTCTATCATAAAAAGGAATCTAAGAAGAAAGGGCTTGACATTTATTTCAAATAGTTGAAATCTAAACAAGTCTGCCAGAAGAATTCAGATCAAATTCTTAATAGGAGAAGGAAGCTGGATTTAGGATCATCTCCAACTTCATAAGAAGATCAACCTTACTTTATTCAGATTCAAGAAGCTTTGAAGAATCTTAGACAGTTTGGATCTTAAGCAGTCAAATCAATCAAGAACTGAACAAGAATCCTTCATCCCTTTCTCTCTCTACCTAGATGAATGGTTTATTTCCTTTATAATCAATTTTTCTATAGGATCTTTTATAAATCTGAGTGTAAGAGAGTTATCTGTTTGAGTTGTAAGCTTAAATTTATAAATGCTGAGGTAGGGCTTAGTGCATGACGTATGATCTTTGTGATCTGAGTTATAGGCCTGATGATAAAGGATGAGGTAGGGCTATTTGCTTGAGGTATGATTCTTGAGAAGAATTTGAGTTGAAGGACTTGAAGAAGTTTGAGTTGTAGGAACCAGTTGGGTTCTGAGTTGTAAGATCTGAGGATCTGAGTTAGTAGATGGAATTTTGGCCGAATCCGGCTCTCTGCTGGATAGGTTATGTCATGACCCGTATTTTCTCAATAATAAAATCATATCAGAGCGAGAAAAGAATACGTGCCATGATGCCACATCGTGTAGGGATAACTGTAACGCCCCCGATTTTTTCAATGATTTTATTCAAATGGGAAATGTCATATTTACGGCGTCGTGGCGTTACTTTTAAAGTCGAGGTTACGACGCAATATCGTTAAGGCATTTTCGTGTTTGTGCGGTCGAGTAGGCCGAATTCTTGTTGTAATTGGGAAAATTTTTGCATTTTTATATTTTGGACTTGCTTGTCAAGTTTCGTCGCAATCTGAGAATTTTTGGAGTCTCGGCGCGTGATTTAATATCTCGAGAATGGTACGTCGGATTCTAAGGTTGTCTACACTGCTAATTCGTAGATTCAGCGATTCATTCCATAATATTAGTCAAATCGGAACTTCTGTAATTTGTCCTGCTTGTACTCAAGATCCCCCCCATTTTTTCGTTCTCGAGAACTCCCAGTTGTTCTCGAGAAGTCATGACTTAATGTTTTCGAGAAGTCATGACTTAATGTTTCGAGAATTCCTATGTGGTTCTCGAGAAGTCTATCCTATTTCTCGAGAAGTCCTTTGCTGTTCTCGAGAAGTTCTATGCTGTTCTCGAGAAGTCCTCTCCTGTTCTCGAGAAGTCCTTTGCTCTTCTCAAGAGGTCCGTTTCGGCCTGTGTTCGGGTGCCGTTTTGAGTGTCAAAACGGTATCGTATCAAAAAATAGTAAACATAAAATTTGTTTGTCTCGACGATATATAAAACTTTCATGTTGACCACTTTTTTATTTGAAGCCATCTTAGACTCCTATTTTCAATTTTCCCAAAACTTCTTGTAAATAAGCTGCATTATTGATTTCTACCTGAGAACCCTTGTTGTTCTCGAGAACTACTGTTTATTCGCGAGAAATATTGTCTTATTCTCGAGAAATACTTAATTCTCTCGAGTCCTACTATTTTGTTCTCGAGAACTATGTGTTTCTCTCGAGAACTATGAGTTTCTCTCGAGAACTTTGCTCTCTTTCTCGAGAAGCCCCTTTCCTCTCCAGTAGTACTATATAGTTTGCGTTCGGGCGCATTTTTGAAGGTCAAAACGGCACTGTATAGAAAAACGGTCAACAAGAAATTTGTTGGTTTCGAGGATATATACAACTTTCATGTTGGGCACCTTTTGATTTGGATCCATCTTAGACCCCTTTTTCTGATTTTCCAAAAACTGCTCATAGGTGGCCCGTTTGATCGTTTCTCTCGAGAACTATTGCCTTATTCTCGAGAACAAAGGTTTCTCTAGAGAAATTTAGCCTCTACATCTTGAGAACCAATGTTTCTCTCGAGAACTATAGCCCATTTCTCGAGAACTATAAGTTCTTCTCGAGAACTAATGCTCTATTTCTCGAGTAGACCCTTTCCTCTCGAGTAGTCCTGTGCAGTCAGAGTTCGGGCACCGTTTTGATGGTCAAAACGGTGTCGAACGAAAAAATTGTCAACATGAAATTTGTTCGTCTCAATGAGATCTACAACTTTCATGTTTGACACTTTTCTATTTAGAGCCATCTGAGACCACTAATTTAGATTTTCCCGATACTGCTCGTAATAAACAAATATTTAGACAAAAAAATTATAAGTACTTTTACTTATATATATATATATATATATATATATATATAAATACATATTCTTAGACTTATGTTTTAGAAAATGACTTCTTCTCCGATATTAATTTTCTCCTGAACCAGAGGCATGAGCGAGAGAGATGTTTTTTTTCGTGAATCTTCCGGTGACCGCCGACGGAGCTCCGGTGCTCGAAATCTTCAACCGAACGTAGATCTGGAAAGCTCTCACCGAAAGCTACGCTATCGTGGTAAATTTTTCTCATGTTCTTCAGTTTTCTCGTTAGGGTTTTTCGGCCCTAACCCCCTTTTTTGGCAATTTTTGTTTAGATTTCAACTCCTCCCGTGTTGTTTGCCCCGATCTACAACGTGGAGTGATTCAGAGGACTTTTTCGGTAAAACCAAAGCAAGTGGTGGTTTCCCCTCGTTTCTCCTTGTCCAATTTGATGGTAACGGCTGTAAAATCCCATTTCCAACTATACCCCTAAGAGTGGTTTTGATCATGACCAGGTCATGATAAAGCCCTAGGGAACTAAAAAGGGTTAGGTAATCAAGGCCAAGGTGAGAATCACCTTGGTCTGCCTATGACACAACCTCATCACCAAACCTAGGGTTTGACCTTAAGGCTTCACCATCACCCCAAGACCCCATCACAACACATCTAACCAATTAGAGGACCCACTAGAGCCTTAAGAGTCCATTAGAGTCAACCCAAAGTGGCCAATTTAACCTAGGGCCACCATAGGCCTTAATTGGGCAAGGTGCCCTAACCAAGGGCAGTTGGCCTCAAATTGTCCAAACCAACCTTGCCTAGGTCTCCCTAGACCTAAAGTGGTGTCAATGGGTCACCAAAGATCCATTGGGGTCAACTCTAGAGCCTGGGTTGACCCAAGTCTACCCTTGATCTAATTTGGTCAAAGTGCCCTTGCTAAGGGTCATGTGACCTCTAAGGTGCCCAATCAACCCTACCCAACACTACCTGGACTCTAGGGGAGCCCAAAGTATCACCTAGGACCCATTGGGGTCAACTCAAAAAGTAGAATCAGCTAGGGTCAACCCTAGTCTATGATTTGGTCAACTTAGCCCAAATAGGCTAACCCAAGCTTAAGCCATTGTCTCCCTTAGGCTAACTTCATTTCTCATAATTATTATGAGTAGAATGGCTGCATATATCCTATGGGGTTTTACCAGTAAACTTGGTGACTAGGAGAGAGAAAGGGAGCTTCATTCTATCGTAATGGTGGAGAGAGAAAATGGGGGGAAGAGGAATGGTGTGGGGACCAGCTAAAGGAGGCCAACAGCCACCCATTATGGCTGCAATAAACTCCTCTAGGGGAGAGGAGTTGATTCCAGCCATTTCCCGGGAACCAAGGGGTAGTTTCAGCCCCCCTCCTCTCAACCCGAGCCATGCTATAATGTCTTTGATGGGCATTGAAGAACCAGCCGCACCCTCCCCAATTGACCATTTAAACATCATCAGTGGGCTGAGGGGAGCATTTTCGAACTCTTACCTGGAAGGAGCAAGCTGCCCCACTGTGTTGTTGCAGAAGCCGAGCGCCGCCGCCATCATCCTTGGTGTCCCGCCGCTCCTCTCGCCTTCAGGCCACCGGAAAGGTCCTCCTCCACCTCATTTTCCATGGGTAGATCATAGCAATTACTAGTGCCAAAGTTTGAGCTCAATTGAGCCCGATCCTAATCCAAATTTCCATGGTTTTCAGACAAGAAATAGCTTGGTCGGAGTGCAAGAATAGACGTCTCCGGTGGCCGTGCCGCCGGCTGGGGGTAGCCCCCACCTCCCCGAAGGTTGTGGTGGCGGTGGCCGGCCTGGGAAGTGGCCAGGTGGCCGGGAAATCGGCCGGCAAGCTGCTCTAGGACGGGACGATCTGGGCCATCGGCTAGAGGTAGAAGACAATCCGATGCCGTCTATTTAGGCGCTTTAAGATTCGTTCAGGATGAATATAGGTTTTAATTATTCTTGATTTCATATTATTCTGTCACACTATATACAGTGTTTAGTTTTAATTTTTAAAAATACTTAGACTCATCTAATGTTAAAGTCTTCAACATTAAATGTGTAGCCCTAAGGGTTTATTTTAATCCAAAATTAATTTGGACCCATTTGGACCTCTGGTTGGACCAGGGAAACCTTTTTGGTGGGACCTATACCTAGGGCTATCCTGAAATTCAAATGGATGCCCACCTTTTATCCCTAATCCAAATGAGCTGGAATTTTGGCAGGGGGTATACCTTAGCTATACCTAGGGTCTGTCCAAAAATGGGAATTGTTAGGGAATCTTTTTCTATAGTTTTTAGAAAAATTTAATAAACAATGTATAAATTAATTAGGTGTCATAAACACCTGAAAATCCTCCGAAATTTGGGTGGGTTGTCTTAAAGGGCATGTTAAGGCTCTAGTAAAAATTTCATCTCATTTGAAGATGTTTTGATTAGGTTTTTGTTCAACCCTAGGTTTACCCTAATAGGGTTAATTTGGTCAAAACACCCCCTTGGGGTTTTGAGTGGTCAAATCACCTCAACAGAGGCTGAAATTTTGGTCACTGACTTTTTATAGTATGACACACCCTCCAATGGAATTTGGGGTGGTTTGGTGTCGGGTAGCCCTAGAACTCTAGGGTAGGCCCTTTTATGGGATTTTAAGGGTTTGATGGTCATTTGGTCAAATGACCTTGGAATGACCTGAAAATTGATGGAGAGGACCATAGGGTGTATATGGTCCTATGTTTGAAGTTTAATTGAATTTGAAAGTCTTGAACCCCCTCAAACCCCTAACCCTAGATTAGGGAAAAAGCCCAATAGTTAGGTTTAGGCAATCAAAACATCTCACAATAACTTGAAACTTAGGCAGGGTATTTAGCTGATAGGAAGTTGTCCTAAAATAATTTTGGTGGAATTTTTAGACTAGTAAAATTAGTACTTCCTTTATAACCCTAGCTATGCCCCAAATATAGTTTAGCTTGTTATGAAAATTATGTCCATTGAGAAGTAGTGAAATTTTGCATTTGGAAGTTTTACTCCATCGTAGCCCCCTTAGTATTTTTATTGAAAATTTTAGATGATTATTTTAGGTACTTGATTCATAAATTATGAATTTTCTAATATTTATCATAAATAGATGTGGAGCATAATATTATTATGAAAATCATGAAATCTAGTTAGTGAGTGTTTTAAGTCAATATGTAGGTTCTAGAATTTTTTCATAATTTTTAGGTGACTATTTACAGTACTTGCTTCAATAACCCAAGAGTATAGTATTATCATTGTAAATTAAATTTGGAGATAATGTTCACTGAAAAATTAGGGGAATCCTTCTAGAGTGTTTTTAGGCCATGATGATCTTACTGGATTTTTGTTATAATTTTTGGAACAATAATTCTGACCTTTGATTCTTAAAATGGTATTATTGACCTTATGTTCTAAATTGAGATATGGGGGCCTAAACCATTCTAAAAAATTCATCTCTTTGATTTACTCTTAAATTACTGTTTAGTATTTATCATGATTTTATGAAGTTCTATACATACCTAAAAAGTGCACTTCATGTTCAGAATCTTCATTTCCTAGTGTTGGAAGAAAATAATTAAATACTCATTAATTTAGAAAAATTATGAATCACTGGCTTTTATCTAGTTAGGTCATGATAGGCGCCCATAAATTATATTAAGCCATTCGGATGAATATTTATAGTGCTACCTATTACGTTCATCATATCGTTAGGTAAGGACTGCGAATAGCCTTAATGCAAAAAGTGAGTAATGGTGGGGTTAGGCCTAAGATTTGAGAATTCAAATAGCTTTGGTTTTGGATAAGTAATATGGGTCACCATGGAAGATGTTTGGGAAGGGTAGTAAGAAGTGGTTTGGCTAAAGTGTAGAGGTGCTCGGGTTCGACGAAAGATCGTCTTTCCCGAAGAGAGGAAGGTTAAATATCACACTAGGTTATTCTATCGTAACACGAGAAGAAAATGAGTAAGGGGAATCAACCAATAACAATAGGTGCTTTGCGAAAGGGAACGATGGGCTTTAGCTACCATCATAGTTCCTAGTGCCCTTTGAGATCCCTTCACGGGGTATACCGGGGGAAGTCCTGGGTTAACGTAAACTCTATTAACAAGCTGAAAAGGGTAACCTAGTAATTAGGGTCTCACATTTCACAAACACTATTAGCACAAGAACATAGTTGGGAGCTTCGGCTCGATTAGTTAAGAGACGGATGCAATGGTCTTGGGAGCTTCGGCTTGGTTGGTTATGAGACGGATGGAATGGTCCGAGGAGCTTCGACTCGATTGGTTTGATACGTTAAATTTGCATGTGCATAAAAGGGAAAGGAAATAAAGGTGGTGGGTCTTCGGTATTGGAGGGTCGATGCACCGACGCCAATACGCTGACTCGGCTAGTATGGTTAGCACTTCGCCAACAGAAGTCCAGTACGCCAGCGGGCAAGAGTACGCAGGAGTCCGCTTTGTGCACCAAGCGTTGAGGCATATGATAGGTCTGACCGGTATTGTTTTACTGGTTTAGATGTGGGCGAGGCCCAACCCACTGCTTTCGTCTGCCACTACGGAGGTATCCTGGGAGGTAAGGACTCTGAAAGGGGGAACTAAAGGTCTGTGTATACAGAGTCGGGTGTGTGTGTTGCGCTTGCATGTTCCATCATACCAACTAGCGTGTCATAGCATAAACGATTCATTTAACCCCTAACACCTAAGGTATAAGTGGAATGGGACGCTTATACATCTGGACCTGCAAAATGACCCCTTGGTCTATAAGCTTGTGTGGGCAAGTTTATAAATTAAGGTCAATTTTGATATATATATATATATACAGCTGTTTGATAACTGACACCCCAACATATAAATTTGTATGGGACTCTTTATACGATGGGAGCCCTACAGAAGATCCCTTGGCTTATGCATTTCCGCACATAAGTTAAGGTTATTTTTCCATACTTTACTTTACTGCCACATGTATTATAAAATTGCTAGTATAGGTCCGCTGCCACCTGTTTTTGATTACTCTCCACCTTCAAGTCCTCCCCTCTCTTCCTCTCCGCTCGGTGCCGAGGGGCCATGGGGGGAAGGGGCGGGGGATTATAGGGCTTAGTCTTATAGACTAACGGTTTTCAGACCACATCATTTAGGGGATCGTGGAGCCCAGCATGGAGGAGGAGCCCCGGAGGTCGGCTCGTTTGGAGATAGAGCAGTCTTGCTCAGGAGTTCAGACAGCTAGGACTGTGAGTCCCGACTTATAGTAGATGTTATAGTTTTCTTCTGTTTGAGTGACCTGTAGTGAGGATTATGATGTATCGGGCATAAGCCCTTACTTTCAGTACCTTTTATACTATTTCTGTGGACTTGCTTTTAATTTATTGTGCTATCTTTCTGTGATCGAATTGGCCGACAGAATCGGCGATTTGTGGTGATGACCCTTCAGGGCATGAAGGTGTCACCGCAAAGTGGCGATCCTGGCCTAAGACCCCGGTGTTTAAAATGGAAAAAAAATGGGGTTTTACAACGGCTATGTTTTCATGTTCCTTAAAATTTTCTACGCTTATTCTTCCAAATTATTGTTATGATTAACCTTCTCAATGATCACATGAGGTTGTACGTTGTGTCATGGTGAACTTGATTTTTTTGTCTAAATATGTTTGATCATTCCTGAAGTGTCTTATTGATGGCTTTAAACGTCTTAGGTTTCATTATTGAACGTATTAGTGTTATTTAGGATTTAAATTGTTCCTAAGGGTTGATCAACCATGTCAATAAACTAGAAGTGTCCAGTAGAATCTGACGAGCCAATTCTCGAGATATATATATGTGTGTATTGTGGATTCTTTGGGTTTCTTAAATTGCGGGAGTTAGTGGATAAAAAACCATCTCCGTGTTGTTTGACTCCTTTATTGTACCTTGTGGAAGTCTACCGGGTTTTTGGGCATCTGTGATGTATGGTGGAGAGTATGAGACTCCCTCGCAGTTAAGCGGATAAAATATTCATGAGGGGTGTGTCCAGTTGAGTGACCACCTAGCCCGTGTTTTTTGGGTAGAGTCGACCATAGGTGCTTAGTAAAGGTAGTTAAATTTTCTTTCTTATATTTTTACTTATTTCTGTTCCTTTTTTTGCCTTGGGAAATCTTATGTATTTGTTGGAGTACGTCACGATTCACATAGTATTCCTCTCTTTTCCTGTTCGATGCTTTATTTCAGTATTATTGGTCTTGGGTTGGTACCCCTTGATCTTTGTTTATTTTGGCTTATTTATTTTCTGCCACCATTTGTACTTTCTTGCTGAGGTGTTCTGTATTTGGAATGCCCTAGGTTAAGAGCAGTAGCAGGTAGTAGAGCTAGTTTTGGTATTTCTGGGCGGTAGTGTTGGCCGTGGTTGTTACCTCGTCTCAACGAGGTAGACTGTTGTTTATTTAATTACTGGTTCAAACTTACTTTGCTGTAAGTGGGTTCATGTTAGTTGTTGGCGCCCACAGTTTTGTTATTTGTTTGATACTTGCTAGCTGCTTTTTTCCCTCTATATGGATGTGGATTACTTGCTCTCTGGGAGGATTTATGCTAGGAATGCATGTTAGGTATTTTTTTTAATAATAAAATCTATTACTATTACTTCATGCACTGCATAATTTAACAACTCTAACTTGTTATATTTAGCGACCGTAAAGGCTATCCTTACTACTATTATAAATTTAGAGTCTTGCATAGCATGAGTTGTCCTTCGGGGACGTTTATACTCATGTAGGATGTTGGACTCAACCAAAAATTTTTCTACAGCGTATAACTATTTTTTGATTCGTGGACTAAATGAGCCTTTAAGCCGAGGGATACGGCTAACTATTGCACTTTACTAATTATTTTCCTTAAAAATAACTTAAACAATTTTTATTCATGATTAAGTAGGTGTCTCCCTGAGCATCTGCTGACATGACATTTTCCCTTACTCTGATATGATTTTATATGCGGTGAAAATGCGGATTGTGACAGTTGGTATCCGAGGGAGGTTGCTTGACAATTGGTCGGGCAACCTTCCCATGTTAGTGTTAGTTATTTAACGTCATATCATACACACACTGATGTGTCATCAGTATGACTTGGCTTAAGCATGAACACTACACTCATAAGCATGATTAGAAGTATATGGGGCATATTATGTAGTATGGGATGCATAATATATGTTTGTATATGGATCCACCATAGGTGGCAACATGTGAGGGTTATGTAGTATGAGAGGCATAACCTCACCACATGAATGCCCATTAGCGCGTTTTCCTTTTTTTCGTTGCATGCAATGTTATATAGTATGGGATGCATAAAATTTCATGTATACGCCGCTCATAACATGCATTAAGCCCTTTTTAGGATTCATAACACTGCATACATAGCATAACATAACATAAGCACAACATGCCAAGCTAAAGATTTACATAATGACATATGTACACACATGCTTTTAAATAAGAGTAAAGAAGTCATGCATTCATATCATAAGAACACGAGTCAATAGGATGATTGGATATCATCCTGAGTAGGACATATCATCATCATATAATCCCAGAGCAAGTGACAGCTTAAGCAAGTCTCTTTTAAGTATGGTCTGAACTAGTTTTGTTTGCCCTAGTCGCAATATAGGATTTTGATGGGTTGTTCGTTTGCCTTTTTAGAAATGCCGCCAAAGCGTATTGCGACGAGGTCGAATCCCCAGTCGGAGGGTGAGTCATTAGGTGCGCAGAGTGATGCATTTATCGAGAGTTTGCGACAGAGCAACAAGGCTCTATCAAGGCAAGTAGTTGCGATGCAATCGCAAATTCAGACCTTGTTGTCTGCGGCTACCACGCAATAACCCTTAGTGCGAGATCTTGTCGTGGATCAAGCCATACCTGATGCCCCTGCTCCTTTTGTGCCCCCGGTGACGCTACTACCAGAGATGAATTTAATCTCACATTTCCAGCGATTGAGACCTCCTACTTATGACGGGAGTGCAGACTTCATGATTTTAGATGATTGGATCATCACAATCGAAGAGATGTTTTCGTATTCCAGAATTCTAGAAGCCCGGAAGGTTATAATTGCAGCCTATCAGTTAAAAGGCCTAGCAAAGAGTTGGTGGATTCGTGAAAATGAGAGTCTGAAGGAAGGCTAATCTTGGGACTCTTTTAAGAAGATGCTGCTGAAAATCTTTCTGCCCTCGGTCGAGCAGGACCATCTCATGAATAACTTCCTGCATCTGAAGCAGAGAAAACTCACGGTGAGCGAGTACGAGATTGAGTTTAGCAAATTGAGTAGGTTTGCTCCTTATTTGGTAGCTTCTGAGGAGGGTAGAGTGAAACGTTTCTTGGGAGGATTAAGAAGCGATGTCCAGCAGTTGGTAAGCGCTTACCCAGCTGAAAGTTATGCTGAAGCAGTGGAAGCTGCTTTGAAAGTGGAGGCGATTGAAAACGCTAAGAACCGTGGTGCTGTGGCAAGGAAAGAGAAAAGGAAAGGTGTTGTGGATGGTAGCTCCAGGGCATCTGGCCCTTCTTCGAAAAAGAAAAGTAAGGAAGTGTGTAGCTTCTGTGGTCATCCTGGACACCCTTACGAAAGGTGTTTCAAGAGGACTGCCACCCTGAAGCAGCAGCAAGATCACACCATTCAAGGTGTACCCAAGGGAGAGCTTGTGTGCTCGTTCTGTGCAAGGAAGGGTCATGATGTGAATCGTTGCATGATGAAAGAAAAGACTTGCTTCCAGTGCGGGCAGAAGGGACACATGAAGTCATCGTGCCCTCAGGCTCAGCCAACACTGCAGCCTACCCCACTTCGAGCTCTGCCGCCGCCACAAGCCCAAGATAAAGGAAAAGGAAAGTTGAACCTGATGAATAACAAGGAAGCTCAAACCTCTACGCAAGTGATATCAGGTTAGCCTAATTTTAAAATATCCTTATTATTTATCGTTGTTTCCCTAGTTGTCGTTCGTTTAGTTATGTATGCAATGGTTTTAGGGGAGTTTAAGGTGTGTAATAGGTGGGCGCGCGTTATTTTCGATTTGGGTGCCACCCATTCCTTTGTGGACCGGATGTTTGTTGATAAACATCGCCTGAATGTGGATCAATTGGAAGACTCCTTCAATGTCAAGATTCCCTCTGGTGATTCAGTGATATCTAGCGAAGGAGTTCTGAGATGCCCTATTTATCTTGGCTATTTTTTGGCCTTTCCTAACTTGATGATTTTAGATCTTGCTGACTTTGACATGATTTTGGGCATGGACTGGCTGTCCAAGTATGATGCGGTCATCCAGTGCAAGGCTAAGAGACTGGATTTCAAGATGGACGACGACCAACCTATGAACGTCTATTTATTTCAAGACAAAGTTTCCCCTGTCATATCTGCGGTACATGCTTATCATGCTATAGAGTCTGGTTGCGAGGCATTTTTAGTTTCTATTTCTGCTCTGGAAACAGCTTTTGTTACACCACGTCTTGAGGATGTCCCGATGGTATGAGAGTTTCCAGATGTCTTTCCTGATAGCCTTCTAGGACTTCCTCCTGAAAGAGAGGTGGAGTTTGTGATATACCTCGAGCCAGGTACTCGTCCAATTGCTAAGGCACCTTATCGTATGGCGCCGCGTGAGTTAGAAGAATTGGGCACTTAGTTGGATGAGTTGCTGTAGTGTGGTTTTATTAGGCCAAGTTCTTCTCCGTTGGGTGCTCCTGTTTTATTCGTTAAGAAGAAAGATCGTTCTATGAGGCTCTGCATAGATTATCGAGAATTAAATAAGGTAACCATTAAGAACCGATATCTTTTGCCTCGGATTGATGACCTATTTGATCAGTTGTGGGGATGCGCTGTGTTTTCGAAGATTGATCTTCGTTCAGGCTACCACCAGTTGAGAGTCCGCGAGGCTGATGTACCCCGGACAGCTTTTCGTTCCCAGCACAGGCATTTTGAGTTCTTGGTGATGTTCTTTGGACTGACTAATGCACCCTCTGCATTCATGGATTTAATGAATAGAGTGTTCAAGGATTTTTTGGACCATTTTGTTATTGTGGTCATAGACGACGTCCTAGTGTATTCCCGCAGTGTTGAGGAGCATACTCAACACTTGCGTTTGGTTTTGGAAACCCTGAGGGAGCACAAGCTCTATGCTAAGTTGAGTAAGTGTGAATTTTTGTTACCACAGGTGTCCTTTTTGGGGCATGTTGTGAGTAAGGACGGTATTTCCGTAGACCCTATAAAGATTTCTGCTTTGATGGAATAGAAGAGACCTTCTACTCCAAAGGAGATTAGGAGCAATTTAGGTCTGGCTTGTTAGTATATAAGGTTCGTGGAAGGGTTCTCTGTGTTGTCTGCCCCTCTAACCAGACTAACACGGAAGAACAACACATTTATTTGGAGCGATAAATGTGAGGAAGCCTTTCAAGAGCAGAAAAAGAGACTGTGTACTGCTCAAGTTTTAACTCTGCCTACTGAAGGACTTGAGTATGCTGTATATGTGGATGCATCACACATTGGACTTGGTTGTGTTTTGATGTAAGGAGGAAAGGTGATTGCATATAGATCAAGACAATTAAAAGTTCATGAAAGAAACTATCATACACATGATTTAGAATTTGCGGTAGTAATTTATGCGTTGAAGCTTTGGAGACATTTATTATATGGCGTGCTGTGCAAGATCTACACAGATCATAAGAGTTTGACGTACGTCTTCACTCAAAAGGAGTTAAATCTGCGCCAGCGTAGGTGGTTGGAGTATGTAGCCGATTACGAATTAGAGATCCTTTATCACCAGGGAAAGGCTAACGTAGTAGCTGATGCTTTGAGTAGAAAGACGGCTGAAATATTCAATCTGTTTGTACAGTACATGGTGGAATAATTCTTGTTGATGGATATTGAGGTTGGGAGTAGTTCTGTGCCTGCTGGGTTGGAAGCAGAAGAGCCCTCTTAGATTTCCCTTACCAGAATGCACCAGAAGGAGGAATCTGATTTGTTACACCTCTAGAAGAGAACTGAGAAAGGAGAGTTACCTGATTTCTCTTTGGATGAGCTAGGTACTCTGAAATATCGGAGAAGATTTTGTATTCCTGCCTTTGGCGATGTTCGAGCTAAGATCTGTACTGAAGCTCATGGTTCCAGTGTAGCCTATCACCCTGGTTCCACTAAGATGTATAAGGATCTAAAATAAATTGTTTGGTGGTCAGGGATGAAGAGAGATATCGCAAAGTTTGTATCGGAATGTTATACGTGTTAGCATGTCAAGGCTGATTATAGAAGGCCTGGTGGTAAATTGACACTTCTTGATATTCCAAGTTGGAAATGAGAGAGTATTTCAATGGATTTTATCACCGGCCTACCAAAATCTCCTCGTGGGCATGACTCTATTTGGGCGATAGTCGACAGATTGACAAAGTGTGCTCACTTTTTTCCGTTTAAGATTTGGTATTCGATGAAGAAGATAGCTGAGCTATAACTTGAAGAGGTCATCAGGTTACATGGAGTGCCTGGTAGCATTGTATCAGATCGGGACTCCAGATTTACGTCTCGCTTTTGGAAGAGCTTGCAAGAGGGGTCTGGTACCGACTTGAAATATTCCACTTCCTGCCATCCGCAGACGAATGGGAAAACAGAAAGAGTAAACCAGATCGTGGAGGACATGATTAGATATTACATTTTGGACCATAGTGGAGCGTGGGATGAGGGTCTGAGGCTAATGGAGTTTGCCTACAATAATAGTTATCAAGAGAGTCTGCAGATGGCCCCGTTTGAGGCCTTGTATGGGAGGCATTGTAGAACTCTGTTGTTTTGGGCTGAAGTTGGTGAGAGACCGTTGCTAAGTCTGGAAGCCCTTGAGGAGATGAATTGTGTTGTAACTCATGTTCGAGAGAAGCTTCGTGTGGCACAAGAGCGTTATGAGAAATATGTGAATCGACGAAGGGTCAATGTGGATTTTGCCATTGGGGACTTTGTTTTTCTTAAAGTTTCTCCGATGTTTGGAATTAAAAGGTTTGGAAGGAACCACAAGTTAGACCCCCGGTACGTGGGACCTTTTCAGATTCTTGAACGTGCTGGAGTTTCAGCGTATAGGCTGGAGTTGCCTGCAACCTTCCCTGGTGTCCATGATGTGTTCTATATGAGCCAGTTGCGGAAGTTTGTTCATAATGATCGTCAAGTCCTCGACTCGATGCCCCAGATTCAGCCCAACATTACTTATGTGGAAGAACCTGTTCGTATTCTAGATTCTCAAGAGCGTGTTTTGCGAAGAAAGACCATCCCCATGGTCAAGATTCTTTGGAGAAATCAAGACGTCGAGAGCGCAACGTGGGAATTGAAATCTGCAATGAGAGAATCTCATCCACACCACTTATCTTAGTTCGGGTATGTCGTCATATTTTCAGTTATGTTTGATCTTATCGTTTTGATTTGGTTTTGGAGTTTAGTTAAGTTTCGGGACGAAACTTTTTTTTAGGGGCAGTGACTGTAATGCCCCCAATTTTTTTGATGTTTTTATTTAAATGGGAAACGTCATATTTACGGCGTCGTGGCGTTACTTTTAACGTCGAGTTGACGGCGCAATGCCGTTAAGACATTTTCATTTTTGTGCGGTCGAGTCGGCCGAATTCTTGTCTTAATTGGGAAAATTTTTGCATTTTGAAATTTTGGACTTGCTTGTCAAGTTTCGTCGCAATCCGAGAATTTTTGGAGTCTCGGCGTGTGATTTAATATCTCGAGAATGGTACAACGGATTCTAAGGTTATCTACACTGCTAATTTGTAGAGTCAACAATTCATTCCAAAATATTTGTCAAATCAGAACTTCTGCAATTTGTCCGGCTTGTACTCGAGATCCCCCCCTTTTTTTCGTTCTCGAGAACTCCCAATTGTTCTCGAGAAGTCGTGACTTAATGTTTTCGAGAAGTCATGACTTAATGTTTTCAAGAAGTCCTATGTGGTTCTCGAGAAGTCTATCCTAGTTCTTGAGAAGTCTTTTGCTGTTCTTGAGAAGTTCTATGTTGTTCTCGAGAAGTCCTCTGCTGTTCTCGAGAAGTCCTTTGCTCTTCTCGAGAGGTCCGTTTAAACCTGTGTTTGGGTGCCATTTTGAGTGTCAAAACGGCATCGTATCCAAAAATGGTAAATATAAAATTTGTTTGTCTCGACGATATCTAAAACTTTTATGTTGAACACTTTTTGATTTGAAGCCATCTTAGACTACTATTTTAATTTTTCCCAAAACTGCTTGTAAATAAGCTGCATTATTGATTTCTACCTGAGAACCCTTGTTGTTCTCGAGAACTACTATTTATTCTCGAGAAATATGGTCTTATTCTCAAGAAATACTAAATTATCTCGAGTCCTACTGTTTTGTTCTTGAGAACTATGTGTTTCTCTCGAGAACTTTGCTCTCTTTCTCGAGAAGCCCATTTCCTCTCGAGTAGTCCTATATAGTTTGCGTTCGGACACATTTTGGAAGGTCCAAAAGGAACTGTATGCAAAAAAGATCAACATGCAATTTGTTGGTTTCGACGATATCTACAACTTTCAAGTTGGGCACTTTTTGATTTGGAGCCATCTTAGACCCCTTTTTCCGCTTTAAACGTCTTAGGTTTCGTTATTGAATGGATTAGTGTTATTTAGGATATAAATCGTTCCTAAAGGTTGATCAACCATTTCTTGAAACTAGAAGTGTCAAGTAGAATCTGACGAGCCAAATCTCGAGATATATATATGTATGTGTTGTGGCTTCTTTGGGTTTCTAAAATTACGGGAGTTAGTGGATAAAAAACCACCTCCATGTTGTCTGACTCCTTTATTATATCTTGTGGAAGTCCACCATGTTTTTGTGCATCTGCGGTGTATGGTGTAGAGTATCAGACTCCCTCGCAGTTAAGCAGATAAAATATTTGTGAGGGGTGTGTCCAGTTGAGTGACTACCTCGCCCGTATTTTTGGGGTAGAGTCGACCACAGGTGCTAAGTAAAGGTAGTTAAATTTTCTTCCTTATGTTTTTACTTATTTTTGTTCCTTTTTTTGCCTTGGGAAATCTGATGTATTTGTTGGAGTACGTCACGATTCACGTAGTATTCCTCTCTTTTCATGTTCGATGCTTTATTTCAGTATTGTTGGTCTTGGGTTGGTACCCCTTGATCTTTGTTTATTTTGGCTTATTTATTCTCTGCCACCATTTGTACTTTCTTACTAAGGTGTTCTGTCTTTGGAATGCCCCAGGTTAAGAGCAGTAGCAGCTAGCAGAGCTAGTTTTGGTGTTTCTGGGCGGCAGTGTTGGCCGTGGTTGTTACCTCATCTCAACGAGGTAGACTGTTGTTTATTTAGTTATTGGTTCAGACTTACTTTATTGTAAGTGAGTTTGTGTCAGTTGTTGGTGCCCATAGTTTTGTTATTTGTTTGATACTTGCTAGATGCTTATTTCCCTCTATGTGGATGTGGATTACTTGCTCTCTGGGAGGATTTTTGCTAGGAATGCATGTTAGGTATTTTTTTTAAGAATAAAATCTATTACTCTTATTTCATGCACTGCATAATTTAAAAACTCTTACTTGTTATATTTAGTGACCGTAAAGGCTATCCTTACTACTATTATAAATTTAGAGTCTTGCATAGCATGAGTTGTCCTTCAGGGACGTTTATACTCATATGGGATGTTGGAGTCAACCTAAATATGTATTTTTCCGCAGCGTAAAACTATTTTTTGATTCGTGGACTAAATGAGCCTTTAAGCCGAGGGATACTGCTAACTATTGCACTTAACTAATTTTTTTCCTTAAAAATAACTTAAACAATTTTTCTTCATGATTAAGTAGGTGTCTGCCTGAGCGTCCGCAGTTATCCCCTACTGACGTGGCATCATGACGCGCATTTTCCCTTACTCTGATATGATTTTATATGCGGTGAAAATGCGGGTTGTGACAATAACTACACACATTCAGGAAAAACTCCCCACTCTATAACTTTGATGAAAAACATAGTTTAATATGAAAGAAAAACCAGGTTAGTTTGATTGCCGTATTCCTCAGCACAGTTGATCAACTAGCCCACAATTAAAAATATATTTATACACAGCGAAAAATACTTTGGTTAAGGTGATTTGACATCCTACATGAGCATAAAAGTCCCCAAAGGACTACTCATGATATGCAAGACTCTAAATTTAGTATAGTATAAAACAATAGTCTTTACGTTACTTTGTAAAATAGTGCTTTAGTTTTATAAACATGACGTGCATGAGGTACATATAGTAATGCTTTTAGGGTTTAAAATACTTAACATGTAACCTAGCATAAATCATTCCCAGAGAGTAAGCGAACAACCTCTAAATAGGCAAAAATAGCAATTTCAGTTCATACTCAGCATCGCAAGTAATCCACTAGTGGTCGTCTACAACCTGAAACGAACCCACTAGTAAGTATGCATGTCTATACAGAAGGAAGAAAACTACCTCACTAGGATAAGGAACATCAATCTGAGCTACCCAGGAGGCCACAAGCAACTCCACAAGAAAGCTAGCCGCTCAACCGACAACAACCTTAACCTGAGGAATTCAAATAAAGAATACCTCAACAAAAATAATCAAAAGAAGTGGAGCATTAGATACATAAGCAATAAAAGAAGGGGGTTTACCAACCATGCAACAAATGCTATCAAAAAGAGCAGAAGGAAAAATAATCAAGACAGTAAATAAAAACAATTTCTAAAGAGCAATCAAAGCACACCAAGTGCAAGAATGAATAACGACAAGCTCTGCCAAACACCTACAGCAGCAAAAGGCAAACATATTCCAAAAGAAATATCCATCTGAAAGGAAAGGAGCAAACAGTCCTAACTTTGCAAATTATTGGCCGTGGTACAACCTTGGGACTGGGTTGGTGGCAAAAAACAGTCCTCTTCCAAACAACCAGACCCAAAAATGCTAAATGGGGAAAAAGAAACAACCAGTGGTAGCTACAGGGTCCACATACCTAACCAAACCGGCCCAAAACAGCCTAACTGTTGTTGGCCACAGCTTAGCACACACTATTCACCCCTTACAGAGCCACCAGAAACGCCATCTACCATAATTCACGAGTCGGCATTCAAAAGCTAGCCGATAACAAAACACCCCCCCTAAGGGAAAAGCCACACTAACAATCTGGAGAAAACACCATCCTAAGGAAAAAGCATCGAGTCCTCTCGACGCCGCATTGAGTGAGTACCACTCACTCAACGCTAAACAATAAGCAGAGAAGGCGTCGAGTCTGCTCGACGCTGCGTTGAGTGAGCTCCACTCACTCAACGCCAAAAGACTTAGTCGCAAAAACTTGCAGGACGATGGAGTTGAGTGAGTTCAGCTCACTCAATGCTATCAACGCTAAACAGCTGAAGGCATTGAGTGACTTCACCACACTCAACGCTTTTGACTTTGAAGAAAAAAAGAAAAAAATATCTCCAGACTAGACGATGTTGAGTGAGCTAAACTCACTCAATGCAAAACGCAAACGGTATTGAGTGAGCTCGACTCACTCAATGCCAAAATACAGACGGCATTGAGTGAGCTAAACTCACTCAATGCCAAAATACTTAGAAAAAAAATGCTGCTATGTTGCTATACTGACAAAATTAAAACGATTCCGCCCCCAAACTTGGGCGGCAAAGCTTCTTCCCTGCACTTGTTAGCAAAACAAGCAACATAGCGAAATAAGCATCACATCACAGGTGCACGCTCACACGGCCATACACCCCGTGCTCTCAGGGAACTTACTCGGCGAAGCCAGTCCGAACCCCGTCTGGTCCTTGACTTCACCACCACCCCCAGGGTGGAAACCTCGTGAGCATTTAGTCCTTTCGGCCGTAGCCTAGACTCAATCTCCAAACCTCGTCAAGTCCCACGTAAAACTTAAGGTCGCTTTAACCGAGCAGATGGAGCGGGTAGGGGTGCACCAACCTGTTGCTCACCCCGCCATTGCCATTTGGCCTTTGACGCGGTCTAAGCTTCCCCAATCCCAAATATCGTTCAAACACGGTACATAGCCCCGCTATGTACCCCGTTGTCTCCCAGGCCACCCATATGATAGAAATGCGTTTCCGTCCAGATTTCCGGGTGTACCTCGGGGTTAATCCTCGATATTCCCTAATGCATTCTACCGCATAACAACCTGAAAACAATAAAAATGCTCGGAGACTTCTCCGGCTAAAAGTGCACAGCAAATCATCACCGATCAAGACCAACAAGTCCGGGTAGGCTTCACACATCATGCATATGTCTGTACTACGATTCCAGACTCTAACAAGGGGGACTTTACATATTTATCCCAAGAAATACCGCAATCTCGCCGCACACTCGCAGGAGAAGGGTTTTCCCATGCAAAGGAAGAAGAGCTTCATATGCTCGAGATGAAAATCGTTACCCTAGCATTTCTCCTCGGCGCCATGACGATCTAGCCGGATGGAAAGCACCGTATCGGCCTCGCCTTCGCGGATCCGGACTCGGATCGAGAATCGGAGCTCCGAAGCTCCACCGGCGGCCGGAGTTGACCTCCTTCTTCTTCCTCCTTGCTCTCCCTTCTCTCTAGCTTTAGAAAGAGAAAGCTAAGTGAAAATAAGGGTTTTCAAGCCCCAATCCCGGTTATAACTCATCAGGAACAACACCCCACCATTGGATCTCAAACCAAGAAAACGGACGGCTATGATTCAGCCTAAAATTACAAAATCTGGGCCGAACACGACCTGCGACACGCCCGTGTCAAGGGCCATATCGCCCATTCGCCGTCTCGCATGACACCCTGACTAGTACATGGCATGTGACACAGCCTCCGACACGCCCGTGTCACATGTGACACGCCCGTGTCAGGGCCCGTGTCACGCCCTGTGTGCAACACAAGAATTTTCCCGAGAAGAACACGTCTGCAACACGGCACCGGACATGCCCGTGTCACGCGTGACATGCCCATGTCTGTGCCCGTGTCATGGCCCATATGCCTCACTCAGAAATCTCCCGAGCATGACACGCCCTGGGACACGCCCGTATCCCAGGTCGTGTGCCTACACTCGACGATTGTCGATCGCCAAAATATCGACCACGTGACCCGTGGCCTAACACGCCATTGACACGCCATTGACACGCCCGTGTCATGCCCGTGTCATGCCCGTATCACACCTGTGACATGCCCATGTCACCTGCTCAAAATCCCAGACTTGGATTAAAACGTCACCCGTCCCTCTTTTGAGTTTCGGGGTGTTACAACTCTCCCCCTCTTAAAAGAATTTCGCCCACGAAATTACTAAAGGAAAGAAAACGGAAAACTTTAAGCGATACCTGAGCGGAATAGCTCTGGGTACTCTTTCGGCATAGTCTGCTCCCGTTCCCAAGGAAGCTCTCCCCAACCGTAATAGTCCTACCGGACCTCGACCAACCTGATCTCCTTGAGACGAAGTCGCTTGCTTTCAAGGTCTTCAATACGAACGGGCTTTACATTAGTCGTCAACCCTTCGTCCACCGCTACTTGATCTCCCGTGATCAAGTTCGAAGGCTCTTGCGCCGCCTTCCGCAACACTGCTATAATTGTTACATTGTGTAGAATACTCAACTCCACTGATAGTCTTAGGCAATAAGCCGCCTCACCAAACCGCTCCAGAAATCTCAAGTGGTCCAAGGTATATCGGGCTCAGCTTCTCCAAGCGTCGCTCCCGTGAAACACTCTTGAATGGCTGTAACTTCCAATACGCCACCTGATATCTCCACATTCTGATGCGTGGCATTAAAGCACTTAGTTTGCCTCTCCTGAGCGATTAGGAAAAGTTCTCGTATGGTTCGCACCAAAGGGGTAGTGTTTAACAACTCTTGCTTTAAATACAACTTTGTGTAATCCGATTCTTGCCACGATAACGGCATGCGACAAATTCAACCAAATAGTGCCTCGAAGGGCGCCATTTATATGCTCGCTCGGTAGTTAATGTTGTACGCAAACTTTACCAAAACAGATGCCTTCCCACTGCTTCCCGAAGTCCAGAACGCACATGAGAAGCATGTCCTCCAACGTCCTGTTGGCCCTCTCGGTCTGCCCATCCGTCTGCGGATGTAAGAATGGACTAAACTACAACTTAGTCCCCAGCATTTTCTGTAACCACCTCCAATCATCGGACGTAAAACGCCCATCTTGATTGCTCATGATGTTGCGGGGCACACCGTGCGGTCTAACTATGTTATCCATAGACATCTTTGCCAGTTACACCACCGGATCATCCTTCCTATGCGGAATAAAGTGCGACACTTGCGTTTACCAAACCACGATCACCCAAGAGGTGTCATTTCCCTACCGCGACCTTGGCAAGCCATGCCCAAAGTCCATCGGTATGTCGTCGAGCTTCCACTCCGGAATAGTCAAGGATTTCAAGAATCCTCCAGGCTTTTGGCACTTCGCCTTTACCAAGGTGCATGTTTGACACTTTGTCACATAAAGTGCCACACCCTTCTAGGGTTCTGGTCGCCAGAGCAACTTCTTCACATTTCGACACAACTTTGTGCCTCCCAAGTGAGTTGAGTACTTGGTATATCATACCACAACTCCACCTATAGATTACCCATGCTTGGGCCGCACAAACGATTATCTTTCCTTGGTAGCCCACCTTCAACCGTTGATTTGAGATATTGACCCACCGATCCGCACCCATGATTACCTTCATGCTGCTTCCTAAACCAGAGTCTGCCAAATATGATCAGCCAGGTCATACTGAACTTCCGTCCAGTTTAATTATGCTTCGACGCTAGTCTGCTTGTCAACGCAAGAGATAGCTAACATCTCCAACTCCCGGGTCAATCTCTCAACATGAACCTACAACTAGTTGGCTTGGGCGGGAGCCCTGCATCTCAACGCATCTGAAACTACATTGCCTTACAACGGGCACAAAATAACTTTCGAACGTATAGTCTCCCAGGAACTCCATCCATTTTTGCTACCTCAAATTCGGATTCTTTTTATCCAACCGATATATCCGACTCCAGTGATCGGTACACACATCGACTTATGCGCCGTACAAATAATGCCTCCACAGCTTAAGCACAAAACACACGGCCGCTAACTCCAGATGGCGGACTGGGCAATTCCTCTCGTGCTCTTTCAGGTAATGCGAGCCATAAGCCGTAACATTACCACGCTGCAACAGCTTGCAGTCCAATCCACTTCCCAGGGCAGTGCCGTAGATCTCACAGCTTTAGGTTCCACTCGGCGAACTTAGCACTGGCATTGTGGTTGACCAACTCCTTAACCCTTCAACGTTTGGGCGCACTCACGCATCTAAAAAACCTTTTAGGCTTTTCCTTGACAATGTTGTGAGGGGTAAATCTATACGCGAGAAGTCCTCTACGAAGCGCCTGTGGTAGCCGACCACACCAGAAACTCTGGACTTCCGCTACAGAGACAACACAGGCCACCTTCGTATTGTGTCTAACAACGCTGGACCCACACACTCCCACTCTACCAACTATAGGACCGAGGAGCGCTACCGAGGATAACTCAAGACTCGTGTTTGGAGAACTTGGCATATACATGGTTTCTCCTTAGCGTCCACAAAACCAAAAGTAGGTATTCAGAAGTGATATCCTTCGCACTTCAATCACACCAATGCGTCGTCGATGAAGACGATCAAAAAAAAAACAGAATAGGTACTCCAAGAACGTTTCGTTCATCCGGTCTATGAACACTGATGCCACATTTGACTGCCAAGATGGCACGATCGTAGACTCGGATTGATCAATCCTCGTGCTTAACGCTGTATTTGCGATATCACTTACCCTTATTCTCAGATGAGGGTAACTGGACTTACGATCCAACTTTAAGTATACTGGTGACCCGACCAACTGATCAAGAGATCATCAATCCTTGAGATTGTGCACTTGCACTTTTCCGTTAACTTATTCAGTTTCCCATAATCGATACAGAGCCGCAAACTCCCGTCCTTCTTCTTAACAAAAAGGACTGGTGCGCTCCAAGGTGACAAACTTGGATGCACATAACCCTGCACATATAACTGGTCGAGTTAAATCATTAGCTTCGCCATTTCCTTAGGTACCAACCTATAAGGAGAGCGTGACACGGGTTTGGCACCTGGCAGAACTCAATCGTGAAATCAATCTCACGCTACGGTGGGGCTCCAGGGAAAACATCAGGGAAACACATAAGGATATTCAGATACACCTGATTAACTTTCCAATGTAGGCTTAGGCTTCACAGCCTCCAATGGTGGCAGTAACGACGCTTGCAAGTCAAACTCCAAACCCCCAACCCGTACCTCAACGACACAGACTCTCTCTTCGCGTGCATTGAACGACCACTAGGCAGCTACACGTCCAATTTGTCCTTTACCATCGGAGGAGGTACTCCAATGCACGATATAAATCCTTCGGACAAAAGGAGTGCGAAGCTCCCGTATCGAACAATGCTCTCGCCGGATTACCAACACCCCAAATAAAGCCTAGAACCTCCAGTCCTAAGCTAATATGCATAGGGTATCAGGTATAAGAAGCTAGATTGCAAATAATTATCCCATACCTGTCTTCCCGACGGTCGGCCACATGGCCTCCTGCTGGCCAAGGATGTCCATTCCCAGTTGGGCCGGAGTAAACAGCGATGCGGTGGACGCCACCGCCTTTCCCTTCTCCTCAGATCTTGCCCCCGACTTCTTTTTGGACATTGGGCATCCACTCCAACAATCCCGGGCATAGTGCCCTGTCTTTCCACAAAAAAAACATGCATCCGGGGTTTGGACTGTAGTCACTCCGGATGTGCTAGAGGAAGGGACTAGACCCGACCTCCTAGCCTTCTTAAGCCACCTACGGTACCCAAATTTTGAGGTTGGCATTTTGAACATCGTTTCCTTTACACCAGAGGCTTCAACTGCTCCTGCCATAGCTTTCGTTGTCTTCTGAACGCCCTCTCAACAATCTCTGGCAAAGTGCCCTTTCTTGCCACAAGAATGACAACTGTAAGTGGTTTGGCTAGTAGATGATCTAGCCTCTTTCCTCAGCATTTTTCGGTAGGCATTCCTTATAGGATCTGTAGGGTTTGGTACCCTATTCACTGGTACTTGGTGAGTTTTCCCCAACTCCACCTCCAAAGCTCAGGTCGACTCCACCAAAGATCGGAATCCCAATAACTTTGGTCCTAGCAGTAGAATACGCAACTTGTTGCGCAGACCGTTATAAAATCTATCAACTATAGATTGCTCGCTTTCCCATTCAAAGCCTAGGTAGCGCCTTATCATAAGGAACGTCTGCAAGTATGCGTCAACTGAATGCGCTCCCTGCCCCACAGTCATGTTCATCTGCTGCTCTAATTGACCTCCAAATGCCCTTTGCTCCAACATACCGCTCGATGTTGGGGCCATCTCAGGGACAAAGGGTTGCACATTACTTCCATGTTGTGCATTGGTCACAACGAACACTGCTTCAACCACTCTTATTATAGTTTCCAAAGAAGTAGGGGTCTCAGGCACGTCGCTTGGTGTAGTACTTTGCTCAGCAAACGTGTGTTCAGACTGCCACACTCCACTTCCGGACACCTATAGCCGTTCAAAACACCATAAGTGACTGAACAAAATTGCAAAAAGCAGTTATAGGAACACGCAGGTTCCTCAAACATGTGTATTTTCATTCCTAAGTGGACATTCATGGGTTCTTTTCATGTTATAACGATGACGCACACACATGTGCTCACCACCCCTTAAAGTAAATTCGCCCACGAATTCATTTAAGCTTGACCGAAACCAGTAGTCTGATACCAATTTGTAACACCCATATCCGTCACATGGCATATAGCAGTAGGTCCGGCCGGGGCCCGACGCCATATACTACGGACAGACCGGTTGGTTACATATTGAGACCATTCAACCAATCACAATGTCCTACACAGAGCATCTAGCGAAAGTAAATTATTAAGTTGTACAAAGAATAAAGAACCATGTCAAGCATGAATTTCCACTACTCAAACAAAAAGGAAAGTTTAATATACGAATATTTGCCTTATAGCCTTATAAGAGTATGCTTAATAAAAGTTTGTTCCAAATCTCGGCACGCAGGCCGGTCACACATGAGTGCAAAAAGGAAAACACTCAAAAATTGGCCTTCGAGGGCCGACATAGCAACTTGGGCTTTAGCCCGCTATTTACCGCTCAGCTCTGCAGCACCTCCAAGCAATATTCCACCGCACGGTGGTAAACAAAGGCAACGGTCAGCTATGCTTACCAAATTATAACAATTCCGCCCCCAAACCAGAGCGGCAAAGCTTCTTCCCTGCACTTGTTTGCAAAACAAGCAACATAGCGAAATAAGCATCACATCACAGGTGCACGCTCACACGGCCGTACACCCCGTGCTATCAGGGCACTTACTCGGTGAAGTCAGTCCGAACCCCGTCCGGTCCTTGACTCCACCACCACCACCAGGGTGGCAACCTCGTGAGCATTTAGTCCTTTCGGCCGTAGCCTAGACTCGATCTCCAAACCTCGGTAAGTCCCACGTAAAACTTTAGGTCGCTTTAACCGAGCAGATGGAGCGTGTAGGGGTCCACCAGCCCGTTTCTCACCCCGCCATTGCCATTTGGCCTTTGACGCAGGCTAAGCTTCCCCAGTCCCAAATATCGTTCAAACACGGTACATAGCCCCGCTATGTACCCAGTTGGCTCTCAGGCCACCGATATGACAGAAATGCGTTTCCGTCCAGATTTCCGGGTGCACCTCGGGGTTAATCCCTGAGATTCCCTGATGCATTCTACCGCATAGCAACCCGAAAACAATCAAAATGCTCAGAGACTTCTCCGGCTAAAAGTGCACAGCAAATCATCACTGATCCAGACCAACACGTCCGGGTAGGCTTCACACATTATGCCTATGTCCGTACTACGATTCCAGACTCTAACAAGGGGGACTTTATATAGCTACCCCAAGGAATACCGCAATCTCGCCGCACACTCGCGAAAGAAGCGTTTTCCCATGCAAAGGAAGAAGAGCTTCACATGCTCGAGATGAAAAATAATTACCCTAGCATTTCTCCTCGATTCCATGACGATCTAACCAGATGGAAAGCATCGTATCGGCCTCGCCTTCGCGGATCCGGACTCGGATCGAGAATCGCAGCTTGGAAGCTCCACCGGCGGCCGGAGTTGACCTCCTTCTTCTTCCTCCTTGCTCTCCCTTCTCTATAGCTTTAGAAAGAGAAGGCTAAGTGAAAAAAAGGGTTTTCAAGCCCCAATCTCGGTTATAACTCATCAGGAACAGCCCCCAACCATTGGATCTCAAACCAAGAAAACGAACGGTTGTGATTCAGCCCGAAATTACAAAATCTGGGCTGAAGACGGCCTGCGACACTCCCGTGTCCAGGGCCGTGTCGCCCATTCGCAGTCTCGCACGGTACCCCGACTAGTACACGACATGTGACACGGCCTCCGACACACCCGTGTCACATGTGACACGCCCGTGTCCGGGCCTGTGCCACGCCCCGTGTGCAATACCAGAATTTTCCCAAGAAGAACACGGCCTGCAACACGGCACCGGACACGCCCGTGTCACGCGTGATATGCCCGTGTCTGTGCCCGTTTCATTGCCCGTACGCCTCACTACGAAATCTCCTGAGCATGACACGCCCTGGGACATGCCTGTATCCCAGGTTGTGTGCCTAAACTCCACGATCGCCGATCGCCAAAACATCAACCTCGCATCCCGTGGCCGAACACGCCCTTGACATTCCCGTGACACGCCCGTGTAATGCCCGTGTCACGACCGTGACACTCCCGTGTCACCTGCTCATCATCCCAGACCCTGCTTAAAACGTCACGCGTCCCTCTCTTGAGTTTCGGGGTGTTACAGCAACACAACAGGAGGTACCGGGGGAGCAGGCGGAACAAGAACAACTATGCCTATAGTAGAGTCCGATACTCTCGGAGGCTGTCCTGCCACAACTGCTAACAGAGACTTGATCAGAGTCTTTATACTCACCATCTTCCTGGACAAGGCTTCATTACTCTGCTGCAGACTTTCAATCAAAGCCTCGGTTTGCGCTCCAGAGGACTCACCCTTAGATTGGGGAGTCAGTCTCGTCGAAGGATGCCTCGCCATCCTATAATCGTATTAGCGCTAATTAAAACCTAGCCCAACTGCTAGAACAAAACTACCCGGTACTGACCAACATACTTACATATGAACTTCAACTGCTAACTTGCTCTGGGATTTTTACAATAATGATGTTATGCTTAACCTAGGATGGTTCACCACCATCATACTTACTCAGGCTCTTAGAACATGAATGCATGAATTTTGTATTTCTTTTGACTCAAACCTTGCGTGTACATATGTCATCATGTAAATCTTCAGCTTGGCACGTTGTTCTTATGATATGTTATGCTATGCATGTTGTGCTATGCATTCTAAAAAAAGGGCCTTAATGCATGTTATGAGCGGCGTACACATGGAAATGTTATTCATACCATACTACATAACATTGCATGCAACGAAAAAAAAGAAATTGTGCTAATGGGCATTCATGTGGTGAGGTTATGCATCCCATACTACATAACACTCATATGTTGCCACCTATGGTGGATCCATATACAAACACATATTATGCATCCCATACTACATAATATGCCCTGTATACTTCTATTCGTACTTATGAGTGTTGTGTTCATGCTTCAGCGAAGAAGTACTGATGACATATCGGTGTGTGTATGATATGACGCTAAACCACTAACACTAATAAGGGAAGGTTGCCCAACCAATTGTCAAGCAATATCCCTCTGATACCAACTATCACGACCCGCATTTTCTCAACAATAAAATCTTATCAGAGCGATAGAAGAATATGTGTCATGATGCCACGTCCTGCAGGGGATAACTACACACGTTCAGGCAAAACTCCAGACTCTATAACTTTGAAGAAAAACATAGTTTAATATGAAATAAAAACCAGTTTAGTTTGATGGACGATCCCTTGGCACAGTGGATCAACTAGCCCATAATTAAAAATATATTTATAAGCAGCGAAAAATATTTTGGTTAAGGTGATTTGACATCCTACATGAGCGTAAACGTCCCCAAAGGACAACTCATGATATGCAAGACTCTAAATTTAGTATAGTATAAAACAATAGTCTTTACGTTACTTTGGAAAGTAGTGCTTTAGTTTTATAAACATGACGTGCATGATGTACATATAGTAATGCTTTTAGGGTTTCAAATACCTAACGTGCAACCTAGCATAAATTATTCAAAGAGAGCAAGCGAACAACCTCCAAATAGGCAAAAATAGCAATTTCATTTCATACCCAACATCACAAATAAGTCACCAGTGGGCGTCAACAACCTGACACGAACCCACTGATGAGTATGCATGTCTATATAGAAGGAATAAAACTACATCACTAGGATAAGGAACAGCAATCTCAGCTACCCAGGAGGCCTCAAGCAAGCTCCACAAGAAAACAAGTTGCTCAACCAACAACAACCTGAATCTGAGGCATTCAAAAAAAGAATACCTCAGCAAAAAAAATCAAAAGAAGTGGACCATTAGATACATAAGCAATAAAAGAAGCGAGTTTACCAACCCTGCAACAAATGCTATAAAAAAGAGCAGAAGGAAAAATAATCAAGACAGCAAATAGAAACACTTTCTAAAGAGCAATCAAAGCACACCAAGTGCAAGAATGAATAACGACATGCTCTGCCAAACACCTGCAGCTGCAAAAAGGCAAACATATGCCAAAAGAAATAGCCATCTAAAAGGAAAGGAGCTAACAGTCTTAACTTTGCAAATTATTGGTCGTGGTACAACCTTGGGTCTGGGTTGGTGGCAAAAAACAGCCCTCTTCCAAACAACCAAACACAAAAATTCTCAAGGGTGAAAATGAAACAACCAGTGGCAGATACAGGGTCCACACAACTAACCAAACCAGCCCAAAACAGCCTAACTAGTGGTGGTCACAGCTAAGAACACACTATTCACCCCTTACAGAGCCGCCAGAAATGCCATCTGCCATAATTCACGAGTCGGCATTGAAAAGCTAGCCGATAACAAAACACCCCCCCCTAAGGGAAAAGCCACACTAACAATCTGGAGAAAACACCATCCTAAGAAAAAAGCATCGAGTCCTCTTGACGCCGCGTTGAGTGAGTACCACTCACTCAACGCCAAACAATAAGCAGAGAAGGCGTCGAGTCTACTCGACGCTGCGTTGAGTGAGCTCAGCTCACTAAATGCCAAAAGACTTAGACGCAAAAACTCGCTGGACGACGGCGTTGAGTGAGTTCAGCTCACTCAACGCTGTCGACGCTAAACAGCCGAAGGCGTTGAGTGACTTCACCACACTCAACACTTTTGACTTAGAAAAAAAAAGAAAAAAATATCGCCGGACTAGACGACGTTGAGTGAGCTCAACTCACTCAACGCCAAATGCAGACGGTATTGAGTGAGCTCAACTCACTCAATACCAAAAGAAAGACGGCATTGAGTGAGCTCAACTCACTCAATGCCAAAATACTTAGAAAAAAAATCTTAGGCAGACGGCATTGAGTGAGCTCAACTCACTCAACGGCAAAAGTAGATGGCGTTGAGTGAGCTCTACTCACTCAACGCCAAAAGCAAACGATGTTGAGTGAGCTCACCTCACTCAATGCTGTCAATGCTTCTGGACTTAGCCTCCAGACCAAAAAGCTAGGCGTTGAGTGTGTCCACCACACTCGACTCTTTTACACATAGCCTACACAACGACTTCTGCCCTAGGCTAACACTTAACGCCTGCTATCCAGTGAACAAAAACTTAACAAAAAAATTCTAATCTCCACTCTCTACTCCTTCTACCCGGCTACAGCTACCAACTATGTTGGGCTAAACTTAGTACACTAAATTCCTACCTCCAGCCACTACCTGGACACAAAACGACAACTAGGGAGAGAGAAGAAATTGAAATCTGGGCAAGATTTAGACAAAACTAGTTCGGGACAATGCCAACAGAATCCCTCGCTTCTACCTCCAGGAAAATTGATGAAATAAATAACATGAATGAACAAGCTTGGCAAGGTAAAAGAGCACCACTTGCCTCTACCTCCAGGAAATAGCCGCTGCCCTACCAAACTCCGGCACCGGCGGCAAGATCAGCCAACCAAAAAAAAACCTGAATCTTAAAGAGGGAAAAATGAGCAAACCCGAAAAGACCCTAACTTCTAAGACAGCTCTAGAGCAAGAAAACTTACATAGGAAGGAAGGTCTGAGTGAGAGCAGTCCAGATCTGCCCTTACCCGAGAAAACCGAGCCCTTACCCTCCAGAAATTGTCGGCCGAAGCTCCGGCACTTCCGTCGCCCGAAGTCTTCTGCCTGAAGCTTTTTGTCTCTCTCTTCTTGGGGAAGATGAAGGAGATATACTAAAATAAGCCATTATATCTTATAAACCAGCCACTCTCATCCACTAAGCTAATAAAATACTATTATACACACCCACTAGTATATATATAATATTATTATAAGTTTGATATAACAACCAATAGTATTGCTGATAATATATGCTTATAAATCAACATATCATTAAATCAGGCACTAACATAACTGAGCATATACTCTTATACTATAATCTTATATATGTACAACACTAAAACTGCACAAGGAAAAAAAACCGGCCCAGCATAGCATTATAACAGCTATTTAAATAACACGTCAAAACGACGCGGAAAACAAGCAGTCCCGAAATTTCACGAAACTCGCACCGTAGCTAAACACCCATGCTACGAAAACAACGGCGAAGTCGAAAATAGCAATCCGACAATCAAAACTCTGGCTAACATCTCCCGAAGCCAAAACACAAGCATTCCCTGAGAGGCTCCACCGAGTCACCAAAACAGAGTCCGGCTAGCTGGGGAACCTTGCAAACAGGCTACAAAACAAGCCACTAAAGAACCTAAAAAGCTAAGACCATTCTTTAATAATGGCAAAAGGCTGGAAATGCGTCAACTTAACGCAGAACAAGGATTATACTAATCACAGAAAAAACCGGGGGCGTTACAGCCACTCCTCTACAAGAAAGTTTCGCCCCGAAACTTTACACACGACACTTCTATCAAGAAGGAAAAAGAAATAGCCAAGCAAGAGCTATAATAGAAAATGAAAAACATACAAGGCATAAGTCAGGGAAACAAATGAGGGTAAGCCTTCCTCATAGCCGACTCTAATTCCCAAGTCGCGCTTTCCATGGCCGGATTTCTACACAAAACAATAACCATTAGAATTGATTTCCTCCACAACACTCGATCTTGAGCATCCAGAATGAGGACAGGCATCTCCATAGAGGAAAGATTTGGATCTAACTGAGGCACATATTTCAAAACTTGCCTGTCAGTTAGCACACACTTCCGCAGTTGGCTAACGTGAAAAACATCGTGCACACCAGGAAAGTTTGCGGGAAAATCTAGCCTATAAGCTGACACACCAATCCGCTCAATGATCTTAAATGGCCCCACATACCTCGGTTCGAACTTCTGGTTCTTACCAAACCTATTGATTCAAATCATCAGCGAAACCATTAGAAATACCAAGTCCCCCACAGCAAACACCAGATCAGATCTACGCCAGTTGGCGTTCTTCTCATAATATTCTTGCGCTATCTGAAGCTTCTCTCGAATAAGCTTCACAGCAGTTTCCATCTCTTTGAGCGCATCCGGACCCAACAAAGGTCTCTCACCAACCTCAACCCAAAATAAGGGAGTCTTGCAGCGTCTCCCAAACAAAGCTTCGAAAGGAGCCATTTGCAAGCTTTCTTGATAACTGTTATTATAAGAAAACTCCATAAGCCTCAAACGCTCATCCCACGCTCCTCTGTGGTCCAAAATATAGCATCTGATCATGTCCTCCACTAACTGATTAACTTGCTCGGTCTGACCATTGGTTTGCGGGTGGTATGCGGTAGAATATCTCAAATCCGTACCCAAACCTTCTAACAAACTTTTCTAGAAGCGAGATGGAAACCGGGAGTCTCGGTCTGAAATAATGCTGACTGGAACACCATGCAATCGGATGACCTCATTTAACTACAGCTCAACTATTTTCTTCATCGGATAGTCGATCTTATAGGGTACTAAGTGAGCACACTTCGTTAATTTTTCCACAATCACGCAAACATAATCATATCCTCTCGGAGATCTCGGTAAACCCGTGATGAAATCCATCGAAATGCTCTCCCACTTCCAAGTCGGAATCTCCAACGTAGTCAACTTGCCACCAGGCCTTCCATGATCGGCCTTAACACGCTTGCAAGTATAACACTCAAAAACAAACTTGGCTATGTCTTTCTTCATCCTATACCACCATGAAATTTACTTTAAGTCATGATACATCTTGGTAGATCTTTGATTGTAGGCAACACTAGAACTATGTGCCTCTCTACACACCATAACTTGAATATCCATAACGGAGGGGATACAAAATCTTCCGCTGTACTTCAAAGTACTCGCATCATCAATCGAGAAATCTGGTAACTCCCCTTTCTCAGCTCTAAGATATAAATGCATCAGATATGGATCATCTTTCTGATGTAACCTCGTAAGAGCAATCCAAGAAGGCTCTGCTACTGCCAAACTACTCTGCAAGTCGCAGCTCCCCACAGAAATATCCATCAAAAGGAATTCTTCCACTAATAGCTCGACGGAGAGATTAAAAATCATCCCCGTCTTCCGACTTAGGGCATCAGCCACCACATTATCCTTGCCCGGATTATAGTGGATCTCAACATGATAGTCGACAACATACTCAAACCATCTCCACTGGCATAGATTCAATTCCTTCTAGGTGAAGACGTACTTTAAACTCTTATGATCGGTGAAAATCTTGCATTTTGCGCCATAAAGCAGATGTCTCCACAACTTCAGCGCAAAAATCACGGCTGCAAACTCTAAATCATGTGTAGGGTAGTTCCTCTCATGAGTCTTCAGTTGTCTGGACCCATACGCCATCACTTTCCCATCTTGCATCAACACGTAACCAAGCCCAACATACGATGCATCCACATAAACATCATAATCCATGCCCTCCATGGGCAGAGTCAAAACAAGAGCAATGCACAATCTGTTCTTGAGCTCCAGAAAGACTTCCTCACACTTCTTACTCCAAATAAAAGCCGCATTCTTCTGATTCAATCTAGTCAAAGGTGGATCCAGGGTAAAAAAAACCCTCCACAAACCTCCTATAATAGCCATCCAACACCTAGGATGATTCTAATCTCTTTGGGTGTGCCGGACCTACTCCAATCCAGTACACTTGCAATCTTTTCTAGGTCAATGGAAATCCCACTCTTATTCACCACATGGCCTAGAAATGAGACCTGAGGCAACCAAAACTTGCACTTACTCAATTTGGCGAATAGCTTGTGGTCCCTCAAAGAATATAAAACTAAACGCAGATGCTGGTCATTCTCCTCAGCATTGCGGGAATAGATCAGAATATCGTTGATAAACACGACCACAAACTTATCCAGGAAGTCTTTGAACACCCGGTTCATCATATCTATAAGTCTACGGGTGCGTTGGTCAAACCAAACGAGATAACCAGAACTTCAAAATGCCCATTCCTGGATTGAAAAGCAGTCGATGCAATGTCTGACTCGCGGATCCGTAGCTTATGGTAGCCAGAACGAAGATCAATCTTCGAAAATACTGTGTTACCGCGCATCTGATCAAACAAATCTTCAATCCTTTGCAGAGGATTCCGGTTCTTAATAGTAACCTTGTTCAACTCTCTATAGTCGATGGAAAGTCTCATCGATCCATCTTTCTTCTTTACAAACAAAATAGGAGAACCCCATGGAGATGAGCTAAGCCTGATAAAACCTTTCTCTAACAACTCATCCAGCTGGATGCGCAACTCTTCCAACTCTTGCGGGGCCATACGGTACGATGCATTCGCAATAGGACGCGCACCTGGCTTCAAATCTATCACAAACTCAACACCCTATCAGGTGGAAGACTAGGAAGATAATCAGGAAAAACATCTAAAAACTCGCACACAACAGGAATCTCCTCCAAGCGCGGAACACTAACATCAGTCCCCACAACTGAGACCAAACAGGAAAAGCAACCAGAATCACGCAATTTCCGAACACATACCACAAAAATGACTGGAGAATCCTTGCGCGAATCACCATAAACACTCCCAGGCTGACCGTTATCCTTTACGAAGTCCAAGCGCTTACCCTTGCACTGATAACTACATCATACCTGGACAACCAATCCATGCCAAGGATAACATCAATGTCTTCCAGGTCGATCACCTTTAGATCTGCCATAGCTAGGAAATCCCCTAACACAATCGAACAATCCTGAATTCCCTGATCTTAAACCACAGAATCACCGAAATGGAACTTGATGCAAAAGGCATCCCCAGCCCGGTCTAGATCCAAACGGTACCGATCCACGAAGGCTCTAGCCACAAACAAGTGGGTAGCGCTAGAGTCGAACAGAACACACGCCCAGCGGTTCTTCACCTTAAATCTTCCTATAAGATTTCACACGCAACTAAGGAAAAAAATGCTAAACGATCGCTAAGAATAAAAGAATTCAGGCTAGGGAGAAATCTAACCTGAAATCACCTGAGTCGAAGTTCGAGCTTCCTCCGAAGAAATCACATTCATCTTTCCCAAGCCTTTATCCACCTGCTGAGGCGGTGGCAATGCCTAGAGTGGCACTGGCTGCATCACAGGCTGGAGCTGTGGGCACTGAGCCTTCATGTTCCCTTCTTGACCGCACAGAAAACAACTTCTTGCCTTAATCTTATCCTTTCCTCAGCAATGAGCAACATCATGACTTGGCCGTTTACATGCAGAACAGAATAAATCTTTCCAGGGAGCACCTTGAATTGCATGCACCTTCTCCTTCTTCTGAGCTCCTAACCTTTTAAAATATCTCTCAAAGGGGTGGCCTGACCGGCCACTGAAGCTACAAACAACCTTGCTCTTCTTTCTAGAATAAGCATCCGGTACCTGAGGGCTCTTTCCTTCAACCGATTTCCTCTTATATTTTTGCATGTGCTGCCATCTTTGCTTAGCATTCTCAATTCCCTCAACTTTCAAAGCAGATTCCATCACTCCAGCATAGCTCGCTGATCCATAAGTACTTGCTAACTGTTGAACATCACTTCTTAGGCCACCAAGAAAACGCTTAACTCGATCTGCCTCGGAGCTTACCAAGCCGGGGGAAAACCGACTCAGTTTGCTGAACTCGATATCATACTCACTAATTGTGAGTTGCCTCTGCTTCAAGTGTAGGAAATCATTCATCAAGCTGTCGCGCTCGACCGAAGGCAGAAAATTCCTTAGCAATAGTTCCTTGAAGGTCTCCAAAGAGCATCCCTCTTTCAAGCTCTCCTTCTCTCTCAGCCACCAACTCTTCGCTAATCCCTTAAGCTGATAGGCGGCGATCATCACCTTTTGATTAGGGGTAACTCCGAAATAGGAGAACATCTCCTCGATGACTATAAGCCAATCGTCCAAATCCATAAAGTCTGCCTTCCCATCATAAGTAGGAGGTCTTAGTCACTGGAAGTGTGATATAAATGTCATCTCCAGGGGCAACTGTAACACACCTATCCGTCACATGACATATAGCAGTAGGTCCGGTCGGGGCCCGACGCCATATACTACGGACAGACCGGTTGGTAACGTATTCAGACTATTCAACCAATCACAACGTCCTACACAGAGCATCTAGCGGAAGTAAATTATTAAGTTGTACAAAGAATAATGAACCCTGCCAAGCATGAATGTACACTACTCAAACAAAAAGGAATGTTTAATACACGATTATTGGACTTATAGCCTTACAAGAGTTTGCTTAATAAAAGTGTCTTCCAAACCTCGGCATGCAGGCCGGTCACACATGAGTAAAAAAAGAAAAACACTCAAAAATTGGCCTTCCAGGGCCGGCACAGCAACTTGGGCTTTAGCCCGCTATTTACTGCTCGGCTCCGCAGCACCTGCAAGCAACAATCCACCGCACGGTGGTAAACAAAGGCAACGGTCAGCTATGCTAACCAAATTATAACGATTCCGCCCCCAAACCGGGGCGGCAAAGCTTCTTCCCTGCACTTGTTAGCAAAACAAGAAACATAACAAAATAAGCATCACATCACAGGTGCATGCTCACACGGCCGTACACCCCGTGCTCTCAGGGCACTTACTCGGCGAAGCCAGTCCGAACCCCGTCTGGTCCTTGACTCCTCCACCACCCCCAGGGTGGCAACCTTGTGAGCATTTAGTCCTTTCGGCCGTAGCCTAGACTCGATCTCCAAACCTCGGCAAGTCCCACGTAAAACTTTAGGTCGCTTTAACCGAGCAGATTGAGCGGGTAGGGGTCTACCAGCCCGTTGCTCACCCTGTCATTTCCATTTCGGCTTTGACGCGGGCTAAGCTTCTACAGTCCCAAATATGGTTCAAACACGGTACATAGCCCCGCTATGTACCCGGTAGGCTCCCAGGCCACCGATATGACAGAAATGCATTTCCTTCCAGATTTCCGGGTGTACCTCGGGGTTAATCCCCGAGATTCCCTAATTCATTCTACCGCCTTCTTCCTCCTTGCTCTCCATTCTCTCTAGCTTTAGAACGAGAAAGCTAAGTTAAAATAATGGTTTTCAAGCCCCAATCCCGGTTATAACTCATCACGAAAAACCCCCCATCATTGGATCTCAAAAAAGAAAACGGACGGCTGTGATTCAGCCTTAAATTACAAAATCTTGGCCGAACACGACCTGCGACACTCCCGGGTCCAGGGCCGTATCGCCCATTCGTCGTCTCGCACGGCACCCTGACCAGTACACGGCATGTGACACGGCCTCCGACACGCCCGTGTTACATGTGACACGCCCGTGTCAGGGCCCGTGTCACGCCCCGTGTGAGACACCAGAATTTTCCCGAGAAGAACACGGCCTGCAACACAGCACCGGACACTCCCGTGTCACGCGTGACACGCCCGTGTCTATTCCCGTGTCATGGCCCATGCGCCTAACTAAGAAATCTCCCGAGCATGACACGCCCTTGGAAACGCCTGTGTCCCACGCCGTGTGCCTACACTTGACGATCGCCGATCGCCAAAACATCGACAACATGACCCGATGCCGAACATGTCCTTGACACGCCCGTGATATGCCTGTGTAACGCCCTTGTCACGCCCGTGTCACGCCTGTGTCATGCCCGTGACACGCCCGTGACATGCCCGTTTCACCTTCTCCAAATCCCATACTTGGCTTAAAACGTCACCCGTCCCTCTTTTAAGTTTCGGGGTGTTACAACTCTCCCCCTCTTAAAAGAATTACGCCCACGAAATTACTAAAGGAAAGAAAACGGAAAACTTTAAGCGGTACCTGAGCGGAATAGCTCTGGGTATTCTTCCGGCATAGTCTGCTCCTGTTCCCAAGGAAGCTCTCCCGAACTGTAATATTCCTACCGGACCTCGACCAACATGATCTCCTTGAGACGAAGTCGCTTGGCTTAAAGGTCTTCAATATGAACGGGCTTGACATTAGTCGTCAACCCTTCGTCCATCACTACTTGATCGCCCGTGATCAAGTTCGAATGCTCTTGCGCCGCCTTCCGCAACACTGCTATGATGGTTATATTGCGTAGAATACTCAACTCCACTTATAGTCTTAGTCAATAAGCCGCCTCACAAAATCGCTCTAGAAATCTCAAGTGGTCCAAGGTATATCGGGCTCAGCTTCTCCAAGCGTCGCTCCCGTGAAACACTCTTGAACGTCTATAACTTCCAATACGCCACCCGATATCTCCACATTCCGATGTGTGGCATTAAAGAACTTAGTTTGCCTCTCCTGAGCGATTAGCAAAAGTTCTCGTATGGTTCACACCAAAGGGGTTGTGTTTAACACCTCTTGCTTTAAATACAACTTCGTGTCATCCGTTTCTAGCCACGATAACGGCATGCGACAACTTCAACCATATAGGGCCTCGAAGGGCGCCATTTATATGCTCGTTCGGTAGTTAATGTTGTACGCAAACTTTACCAAAATAGATGGCCTTCCCACTGCTTCCCGAAGTCCAGAACGAACATGCGAAGCATGTCCTCCAACATCCTGTTGGCCCTCTCGGTCTGCCCATCCGTCTGCGGATGTAAGATTGGACTAAACTACAACTTAGTCCACAGCATTTTCTGTAACCACCTCCAATCATCGGACGTAAAACGCCCATCTCGATCGCTCATGATGTTGCGGGGCACACCGTGCGGTCTAACTATGTTATCCATAGACATATTTGCCAGTTACACCACCGGATCATCCTTCCTATGCGGAATGAAGTGCGACACTTGCGTTAACCAAACCACGATCACCCAAAAGGCATCATTTTCCTACCGCGACCTTGGCAAGCCATGCCCAAAGTCTATCAGTATGATGTCGAGCTTCCACTCTGGAATAGGCAAGGATTTCAAGAATCCTTCAGGCTTTTGGAACTCTGCCTTTACCAAGGCGCAAGTTTGACACTTTATCACATAAAGTGCCATACCCTTCATGGGTCCTGGTCGCCAGAGCAACCTCTTCAGATTTCGGCACAACTTCGTGCCTCCCAAGTGAGTTGAGTACTTGGTGTATCGTACCACAACTCTACCCATAGATTACTCATGCTTGGGCTGCACAAACGATTGTCTTTCCTTGGTAGCCCACCTTCAACCGTCGATTTGAGATTTTGACCCACCGAGCTGCACCCATGATTACCTTCATGTTGCTTCCCAAACCATAGTTTGCCAAATACGATCAACCAGGTCATACTGAACTTCCGTCCAGTTCAATTACGCTTCGACGCTAGTCTGCTTGTCAACGCAAGAGATATCTAACATCTCAAACTCCCGGGTCATTCTCTCAATATGAACCTACAACTAGTTGGCTTGGGCGGGAGCCCTGCGTCTCAACGCATCCGCAACTATATTGCCTTACAACGGGCACAAAATAACTTTCGAACGTATAGTCCCCTAGGAACTCCATCCATTTTTTCTGCCTCAAGTTTAGATCCTTTTGATCCAACAGATATATCCGACTCCGGTGATCGGTACACACATCGACTTATTCGCCGTACAAATAATGCCTCCATAGCTTAAGCGCAAAACACACGGCTGCTAATTACATATGGAGGACTGGGCAATTACTCTCGTGCTCTTTCAGCTAATTCGAGCCATAAGCCAAAACATTACCACGCTGCAGCAGCTCGCAGTCAAATCCTCTGCCCAGAGCAGTGTCGTAGATCTCACTGCTTTTGGTTCCACTCGGTGAACTTAGCACTGGCGTCGTGGTTTACCAACTCCTTAACCCTTCAACTTTTGGTCGCACTCGCGCATCTAAGCAACCTTTTAGGCTTTTCCTTGACAACGTTGTGAGGGGTAAATCTATCCGCGAGAAGTCCTCTACGAAGCGCCTGTGGTAGCCGACCACACCAGAAACTCTGGACTTCCGCTACCAAGACAACACAAGCCACCCTCGTATTATGACTAACAACTCTGGACCCACACACTCCCACTCTACCAACTATAGGACCGAGGAGCGCTACCGAGGATAACCCAAGACTCGTGTTTGGAGAACTTGGCGTATACATGGTTTCTCCTTAGCATCAAAAAAACCAAAAGTAGGTATTCAGAAGTTATATCCTTCGCACTTCAATTACACCAATGCATCGTCGATGAAGATGATCACAAAAAAAATGGACTAGGTACTCAAAGAACGTTCCGTTCATCCGGTCTATGAACACTGATGCCACATTTGACTGCCAAGATGGCACGATCGTAGACTTGGATTGCTCAATCCTCATGCTTAACGCCGTCTTTGCGATATCACTTACCCTTATTCTCAGATGAGGGTAACCGGACTTACGATCAAACTTTAAGTATACCGGTGACCCGACCAACTGATCAAGAGATCATCAATCCTTGAGATCGTGCACTTGCACTTTTCCATTAACTTATTCAGTTTCCCATAATCGATACAGAGCTGCAAACTCCCGTCCTTCTTCTTAACGAAAAGGACCGGTGCGCTCCAAGGCGACAAACTTGGATGCACGTAACCCTGTTCCAATAACTGGTCGAGTTGAATCGTTAGCTTCGCCATTTCCTTAGGTACCAACCTATAAGGAGAGCGTGACAAAGGTTTGGCACCTGTCACAACTCAATCGTGAAATCAATCTCACGCTACGGTGGGGCTCCAGGGAAAACATCAGGGAAACACATAGGATATTCGGATACACCCGATTAACTATCCAATGTTGGCTTAAGCTTCACAGCCTCCCATGGTTGCAGTAACGACGCGTGCAAGTCGAACTCCAAACCCCCAACCCGTACCTCTACGACACAAACTCTCTCTTCGCGTGCATTGAATGAACACTAGGAAGCTACACGTCCAATTTGTCCTTTACCATCGGAGGAGGTACTCCAATGCGTGATATAAATCCTTCGGACAAAAGGAGTGCAAAGCTCCCGTATCGAACAATGCTCTCGCCGGATTACCAACACCCCAAACAAAGCCTAGAACCTCCAGTCCTAAGCTAATACACATAGGTTATTAGGTATAAGAAGCTAGATTGCTAATAATTAACCCATACCTGTCTTCCCGACGGTCGGCCACATGGCCTTCTGCTGGCCAAGGATGTTCATTCCCAGTTGGGCCGGAGTAAACAGCAATACGGTGGAGGCCACCGCCTTTCCCTTCTCCTCAGATATTTCCCCCGACTTCTTTTTGGACATTGGGCAACCACTCCAACAATCCCGGGCATAGTGCCCCGACTTTCCACAAACAAAACATGCGTCCGGGGTTTGGACTGTAGTCGCTCAGGATGTGCTAGAAGAAGGGACTAGACCCGACCTCCAAGCCTTCTTACACAACCTGCGGTACCCAGATTTTGAGGTTGGCATTTTGAACATTGTTTCCTTTACACCAGAGGCTTCAACTGCTCCTGCCATAGCTTTCGTTGTCTTCTGAACGCCCTCTCAATAATCTCTGGCAAAGTGCCCTTTCTTGCCACAAGAATGACAACTGTAAGTGTTTTGGCTAGTATATGACCTAGCCTCTTTCCTCAGCATTTTTCGGTAGGCAGTCTTATAGGATCTGTAGGGTTTGGTACCCTATTCACTGGTACTTGGTGAGTTTTCCCCATCTCCACCTCCAAATCTCTGGCCGACTCCACCAAAGCTCAGAATCCCAATAACTTGTGTCCTAGCAGTAGAATACGCAACTCGCTGCGCAGACCGTTATAAAATCTATCAACTATAGATTGCTCGCTTTTCCATTCAATGCCTGGGTAGTGCCTTATCATAAGGAACGTCTGCAAGTATGCGTCAACTTAATGCGCTCCCTGCACCACAGTCATGTTCATCTGCAGCCCTAATTGACCTCCAAATGCCCTTTGCTCCAACATACCGCTCGATGTTGGGGCCATCTCAGGGACAAAGGGTTGCACATTACTTCCATGTTGTGCATTTGTCACAGCGAACACCGCTTCAACCACTCTTATTATAGTTTCCAAAGAAGTAGGGGTCTCAGGCACGTCGCTTGGTGCAGTACTTTGCTCAGCAAACGTGTGCTCAGACTGCCACGCTCCACTTCCAGTAACCTATAGCCGTTCAAAACACCATAAGTGACTGAAGAAAATTGCAAAAAGCAATTATAGGAACACCCAGGTTCATCAAACATGTGTATTTTCATTCCTAAGTGGACATTCATGGGTTCTTTTCATGTTATAACGATGACGCACACACAGGTGCTCACCATCCCTTAAAGTGAATTCGCCCACGAATTCATTTAAGCTTGACCGAAACCAGTAGTATGATACCAATTTGTAACACCCCTATCCGTCACATGCCATATAGAAGTAGGTCCGGCCGGGGCCCGATGCCATATACTACGAACAGACCGGTTGGTTACGTATTGAGACCATTCAACCAATCAAAACGTCCTACAAAGAGCATCTAGCGGAACTAAATTATTAAGTTGTACAAAGAATAAAGAACCCTGCCAAGCATGAATGTCCACTACTCAAACAAAAAGGAATGTTTAATATACGAATATTGGCCTTATAGCCTTACAAGAGTTTGCTTAATAAAAGTGTCTTCCAAATCTTGGCACGCAGGCCGGTCACACATGAGTACAAAAAGGAAAACACTCAAAAGTTGGCCTTCGGGGGCCGATACAGCAACTTGGGCTTTAGCCCGTTATTTACCGCTCGGCTCCGTAGCACCTACAAGCAACAATCCACCGCATGGTGGTAAACAAAGGCAACGGTCAGCTATGCTGTCCAAATTATAACGATTCCGCACCTAAACCAGGGCGGCAAAGTTTCTTCCCTTCACTTGTTAGCAAAACAAGCAACATAGTGAAATAAGCATCACATCACAGGTGCACGCTCACATGGCCGTACAGCCCATGCTCTCAGGGCACTTACTCGGCAAAGCCAGTCCGAACCCCGTCCGGTCCTTGACTCCACCACCACCCCCAGGGTGGACACCTCGTGAGCATTTAGTCCTTTCGGCCGTAGCCTAGACTCGATCTCCAAACCTCGGTAAGTCCCACGTAAAACTTTAGGTCTCTTTAACCGAGCAGATGGAGCGGGTAGGGGTCCACCAGCCCGTTGCTCACCCCGCCATTACCATTTGGCCTTTAACGTGGGCTAAGCTTCCCCAGTCCCAAATATCGTTCAAACACGGTACATAGCCCCGCTATGTACCCGGTTGGCTCCCAGGCCACCGATATGACAGAAATGTGTTTCCGTCAAGATTTCCGGGTGCACCTCGGGGTTAATACCCGAGATGCCCTGATGCATTCTACCGCATAGCAACTCGAAAACAATCAAAATGCTCGGAGTCATCTCCGGCTAAAAGTGCACAGCAAATCATCACCGATCATGACCAACACGTCCGGGTAGGCTTCACACATCATGCCTATGTCCGTACTACGATTCCAGACTCTAACAAGGGGGACTTTACATAGCTACCCCAAGGAATACCGCAATCTCGCCGCACACTCGCGGGAGAAGGGTTTTCCAATGCAAAAGAAGAAGAGCTTCACATGCTCAAGATGAAAATCGTTACCCTACCATTTCTCCTCGGTGCCATGACGATCTAGCTGGATGGAAAGCACTATGTCGTCCTCGCCTTCGTGGATCCAGACTCGGATCGAGAATCGGATCTCCGAAGCTCCACCGGCGGCCGGAGTTGACCTCCTTCTTCTTCCTCCTTACTCTCCCTTCTCTCTAGCTTTAGAAAGAGAAAGCTTAGTGAAAATAAGGGGTTTTAAGCCCCAATCCCGGTTATAACTCATCAGGAACAACGCCCTACCATTGGATCTCAAACCAAGAAAATGGACGGCTGTGATTCAGCCTGAAATTACCAAATCTGGGCCGAACACAGCCTGCGACACGCCCGTGTCCAGGGCCGTGTCGCCCATTTGCCATCTCGCATGGCACCCCGACCAGTACACGACATGTGACACGACCTCCGACACGCCCGTGTTACATGTGACACGCCCGTGTCAGGGCCCGTGTCACGCCCCGTGTGCAACACCAGAATTTTCACGAGAAGAACACGTCCTGTAACACGGCTTCGGACACGCCCGTGTATCGCGTGACACGCCCGTGTCTGTGCCTGTGTCATGGCTCGTGCGCCTCACTCACAAATCTCCCGAGCATGACACACCCTGGGACACACCCGTGTCCCAGGCCGTGTGCCTACACTCGACAATCGCCGATCGCCAAAACGTCGACCACGCGACCCGTGGCTGAACACGCCCTTGACATTCCTGTGACACGCCTGTGACACGCCCGTGTCACCTGCTCCAAATCCCTGACTTGGCTTAAAATGTCACCCGTCCCTCTTTTGAGTTTCGGGGTGTTACAGCAACACAACAGGAGGTACCGGGGGAGGAGGCAGAACAGGAACATCTACGCCTACAATAGAGTCTGATACTCTCGGAGGCTATCTTGCCATAACTACTAATAGAGACTGGATCTGAGTCTGCATACTCACCATCTTCCTGGACAAGGCTTCATTACTCTGCCGCAAACTTTCAATCAACGCCTCGTTGTGCGCTCCAGAGGACTCACCCTCAGATTGGGGAGTCAGTCTCGTCAAAGGACGCCTTGCCATCCTATAGTCGTATTAGCGCTAATCAAAACCTAGCCCAACTGCTAGAACAAAACTACCCGGTACAGACCAACATACTTACATATGAACTTCAACTGTTAACATGCTCTTGGATTTTTACAATAATGATGTTATGCTTAACCTAGGATGGTTCACCACCATCATACTAACTCAGGCGCTTAGACCATGAATGCATGAATTTATATTTCTTTTGACTCAAACCATGCGTGTACGTATGTCATCATGCAAATCTTCAGCTTGGCACGTTGTTCTTATGATATATTATGCTATGCATGTTGTGCTATGCATTCTAAAAAAAGGGCCTTAATGTATGTTATGAGCGGAGTACACATGGAAATGTTATGCATACCATACTACATAACATTGCATGCAATGAAAAAAAGAAAACGTGCTAATGGGCATTCATGTGGTGAGGTTATGCATCCCATACTACATAAACCTCATATGTTGCCACCTATGGTGGATCCATATACAAACACATATTATTCATCCCATACTACATAATATGCCCCGTATACTTCTATTCATACATATGAGTGTAGTGTTCATGCTTCAGCGAAGATGTACTGATGACATATCAGTGTGTGTATGATATGACTCTAAACCACTAACACTAACAAGGGAAGGTTGCCCAACCAATTGTCAAGCAATCTCCCTCTGATACCAACTGTCACGAGCCGCATTTTCTCAACAATAAAATCTTATCAGAGCGATAGAAGAATATGTGCCATGATGCCACATCGTGCAGGGGATAACTACACACGTTCAGGCAAAACTCTAGACTCTATAACTTTGAAGAAAAAAATAGTTTAATATGAAAGAAAAACCTGTTTAGTTTGATGGACGATCCCTTGGCACAGTGGATCAACTAGACCACAATTAAAATATATTTATACGTAGCGAAAATATTTTGGTTAAGGTGATTTGACATCCTACATGAGCGTAAACGTCCCCAAAGGACAACTCATGATATGCAAGACTCTAAATTTAGTATAGTATACAATAATAGTCTTTACGTTACTTTGGAAAGTAGTGCTTTAGTTTTATAAACATGACGTGTATGAGGTACATATAGTAATGCTTTTAGGGTTTAAAATACCTAACATGCAACCTAGCATAAATTATTCCAAGAGAGCAAGCGAACAACCTCCAAATAGGTAAAAATAGAAATTACAGTTCATACCCAACATCACAAATAAGTCACTAGTGGGCGTCAACAACCTGACACGAACCCACTAGTGAGTATGCATGTCTATACAGAAGGAAGAAAACTACCTCACTAGGATAAGGAACAGCAATCTCGGCTACCCAGGAGGCCTCAAGCAAGCTCCACAAGAATACTAGCTGCTCAACCGGCTACAACCTGAACCTGAGGAATTCAAAAAAAGAATACCTCAGCAAAAAAATCAAAAGAAGTGGACCATTAGATACATAAGCAATAAAATAAGCGGGTTTACCAACCCTGCAACAAATGCTATCAAAAAGAGCAGAAGGAAAAATAATCAAGATAGCAAATAGAAACACTTTCTAAAGAGCAATCAAAGCACACCAAGTGCAAGAATGAATAATGACATGCTCTGCCAAACACTTGCAGCAGCAAAAAGGCAAACATATGCCAAAAGAAATAGCCATCTAAAAGGAAAGGAGATAATAGTCCTAACTTTGCGAATTATTGGCCATAGTACAACCTTGGGTCTAGGTTGGTGGCAAAAAACAGCCCTTTTCCAAACACCCAAACCCAAAAATGCTCAAGGGTGAAAAAGAAACAACTAGTGGCAGCTATAGGGTCCACACAACTTACCAAACCAGCCCAAAATAGCCTAATTGGTGGTGTCCACATCTTAGCACAGACTATTCACCCCTTATAGAGCCACCAAAAATGCCACCTGCCATAATTCACGAGTCGACATTCAAAAGCTAGCCGATAACAAAACATCCCCCTAAGGCAAAAGCCACACTAACAATCCTGGTAAAAACACCATCCTAAGGAAAAAGCGTCGAGTCCTCTCGACGCCGCGTTGAGTGAGTACCACTCACTCAACGCCAAACAATAAGCAGAGAATGCGTCGAGTCTACTCGATGCCGCGTTGAGTGAGCTCCACTCACTCTATGCCAAAAGACTTAGTCGCAAAAACTCGATGGACGTCGGCGTTGAGTGAGTTCAGCTCACTGAAAGCTGTCAACGCTAAACAGCCAAAGGCATTGAGTGACTTCACCACACTCAATGCTTTTGACTTAGAAGTAAAAAAGAAAAAATATCGCAGGACTAGACGGCGTTTAGTGAGCTAAACTCACTCAATGCCAAACGCAGACGGCGTTGAGTGAGCTCAACTCACTCAACGCCTAAAAACAGACGACATTTAGTGACCTCAACTCACTCAAATCGAAAAGACTTCGAAAAAAAATCCTAGGCAGATTGCATTGAGTGAGCTCAACTCACTCAACGCCAAAAGCAGGCGGCGTTGCGTGAGCTCAACTCACTCTACGAAAAAAGTAGGCGGCGTTGAGTGAGCTCACCTCACTCAACGCTGTCAACGCTTCTGTACTTAGCCTCCATACCAAACAGCTAGGCGTTGAGTGTGTCCACCACACTCGATTCTTTTACACTTAGCCTACACAAAGACTTCTGCCCCAGGCTAACACTCAACACCTGTTATCCAGTGAACTAAAACTTAACTAAAAAAATTCTAATCTCCTCTCTCTACTCCTTCTACCCGGCTACAACTACTAACTAAGCTGAGCTAAACTTTGTACACTAAATTCCTACCTCCAACCACTACCTGGACACAAAACGATAACTAGGGAGAGAGAATAAATTGAAATCTGGGCAAGATTTAGACAGAACTAATTCGGGACAATGCCAACAGAAGCCCTAGCTTCTACCTCCAAGAAAATTGAAGAAAAAAAATAACATGAATGAATAAGTTGGCAAGGTCAAAGAGCACCACTTGCCTCTACCTCCAGGAAACAGCCGCTGCCCTACCTAATTCTGGCACCGGCTGTAAGATCGGCCACAAAAATAGCAAACCTGAAGCTTAAAGAGGGAAAAATGAGAAAACCCGAAAAGTCCCTAGCTTCTAAGACAACTCTAGAGCAAGCAAAACATACCTAGGAAGGAAGGTCTGAGTGAGAGAAGTCAAGATCTGCCCTTACCCGAAAAAACCAAGCCCTAACCCTCCAGAAATCGTCGGCCGAAGCTCCAGCACTTCCGTCGCCCGAAGTCTTCTACCGGAAGATTTTCGTCTCTCTCTTCTTGGGGAAGATGAAGGAGATATACTAAAATAAGCCATTATATGCTATTAACCACCCACTATCAGCCACTAAGCTAATAAAATACTATTATACACAGCCACAAGTATATATATAATATTATTATAAGTCTGATATAACATCCACTAGTATAGCTGATAATATATGATTATAAATCAGCTTATCAATAAATCATCCACTAACATAACTGAGTATATACTCTTATACTATAATCTTATATATGTACAACACTAAAACCGGCCAAGGAAAAAAAATCGGCCCAGCAAAGCATTATAACAGCTATTTAAATAACTTGCCAAACCAACGCGGAAAACAAGCAGTCCCGGAATTTGACGAAACTCGCACCGTAGCTAAACACCCATGCTACAAAAACAACAACGAAGTTGAAAATAGCAATCCTACGATCAAAACTCGGGCTAACACCTCCCGAAGCCAAACCACAAGCATTCCCTAAGAGGCTCCGCCTAGTCACCATAACAGACTCCGGCTAGCTGGGGAACCTTGCAAACAGGCAACAAAACAAGCCACTCAAGAACCTAAAGAGCTAAGACCATGCTATAATAATGGCAAAAGGACGGAAACACGTCAACGTAATGCTGAACAAGGATTATACAAATCACAGGAAAAACCGAGGGCGTTACAGGTGAAGGGGGAGAGTGGGCGTACCCACTAATTGAGGAATGACTATAAAACACTATGTGATGTGCTTTCGTTTTCTGTGCTTGTTTTTATCCTGTGATGTGATATTTGTAGCTTATTTAGCTATGCTGGGATTAACATTTTAATTGCCTAAGTTAAAATTTGATTGGAACCTATTCACTCCCCCCCCCCCCTCAAGGTGTTTAGGATCTTTAAACCAAATCTTTCAAGTGGTATCGAGGGAGGTTCACTCAAATATAGACCAAACAGTCTGAGTTGATCTCCAAGGCAGTTATCTGTTAGCCAGAATGGGTTCAGGTGAAAATCAGAAGGAACTTGGATCCATTTTACTTCCTATCCGTAGGAAAGAAAATTTTGGCATATGGAAAGAGAGGGTCAGATTGTTCATGGAAGCATCTGATCCAAGAATTTACATCACAGTTCTAGAAGGGCCATTTATTCCTATGAACATTTTAGTTCTTGATGCCAACCTCAAGACTCCAAAAAGTTATTCTGAAATGACTAAGGAAGAGATCATCCTAGTAACCTTAGATAAGAGGGAACAAAACTATATTTTGAGTGTCATAGATGATTCTACATTCCAAAATCTACTCCATTGCAAAACCTCCAAGGAGATGTGGGACACTTTGATTGTCTACATGGAGGGAATAAGAGAAGTAAGAGAGGATACAAAGTCTATGCTAAATCAAGAATATGAGAGTTTTAGAAAAGCAAAGATAGATAGCATAGCTGAATGCTATATGAAATTCTTTAGAATTGTAAATTAGCTAATGACCTATGGAAGAGTCTTTAGTACATATGAACTAAATGACAAGTTTCTCAAATCACTAACCAAGGACTGAGATACTAAAATATGTGCCATCAGAAAGGTGGCCAGGCTTGCTGATACACCTCCACCAACCTTATTTGGAAAACTGTTATCATATGAAATGTAGCTCACTGCTAGAAAGGAGGAGGAGAAAAACAATAGGTATGAATACAAAGAGAAGTCAGTAGCCTTCGAGGATGAAGCCATAAGAAAGTGCAGGAGAAAGTCACCTTCTCCTCCTAGAATAATTGCTGAAGTTGAATCAGAAAATACTGACATCAACACTTCAGACAGCCACAACTCTGATGAAGACTTTGCTTCCTTCACAAGGCAGTTTCAAAGGTTCTTGAAGAAGAATAAATGGAGAACAAAGACATCTTCATCTTCCTCTAAGGATGACTATTATAATAAGAACAAAACTTCTAAGGATGACAGGTATGGCTCAAATCCCAATAAACAAACTTCTTCTAGAATTATTTGTTATTGTTGCAACCGGCCAGGACATGTCATAGCTGACTGTCCTGATAAAAGAAAGGAATCTAATGATAAGAAGAAGCTTCAAAATAAGGGAAAGAAGGAGAGATCCTTTGTTGCCCAGAAGTAGAAGAGTTTGACTGACTCCTCATCATCAGAATCTGGAGAAGAGGCTGAGGATGAAGCCTATATGGATTGTTCACTACTGAAGGGGATTCAGTAGAATCCGAATTCTTGCAAATGCTGGACTCTATAAATGGGATTGAAGATCATCATTGCAGAGGGCTGATGGCTTTGTCTGAGGAAGATCAGTACTAGGATCAGCCTGGTCCCAGTAAGGTAAACAATCTATCTTTAGTTTCTGATTATTATACTAGATCAAATTCAGAAGCATCTGCATCAGGAGATGAGGGTGGTTCTGAATCTGAAGGGGATGTTCATCTACTAATTGATGAGTATGGTGGTCTGTTACAAGCTCTTAAGAGAAGCAGAATCCTTGTCAAAAAGCAGGCTAAGGAAATTGCAACTCTCAAATTAGCTGCATCAGATTCAGCAAAAGTGCTGGATTTGAAGTTGAATGAAGTTGCAAAACTGAAAAACATAATTGTTATTCAGATGTGTACAATTACCTTCAAAAATGATTACATCAAGAGTATGGAAGTAGGACTTCAAAGAGAGAAGGATCTTGTGGCTAAATTCTCAAAGCCAAATTCATTCTTACCCTTAATTGATAACTTCATCTCCCAAAAGGGTAAGACAGGATTAGGCTTCAAGAGAATAACAAGGGCAGCTAATTCCAATAGAAAAGGCAAAGCCCCAGTTCAGCCATTAGCCTCCAAACCCCTTATTTCTTTCAGGAAAGTGATACAACCTACTAACAGGTATGATCATGACATTACATTTGGTCACTATAAGCATGGTGATAAGGATGGAAAGGGTGCAATTGCTAATAGGTCAGCCCATGTGTAAGCACACCATGTCCTTCAGGAATCATATGAGTTTGATGCACCAACCCCAGCACTTAAAAAGACTGCTGACAACAATGCTGTTAAGCCTGTACTTAAAATAAGGTATAACAGATATGAGTGCCGGTGTTGTGGAAAAGTGGGCCACTATGTCATTGATTGTTGGCATAATGCTAGTGTCCAGAAAAATGCCAGCATACCTGTCAAAAAGGCTGCAGGCACGCATGTCAAATTCCAAGCTAACCTTAACCTAGGATCCAATAACTATTGGGGTTCTAAGGATAGGTAATTTTATTTGATGCAGGTGAGTCCAAGTGACCATACCCCAATATGGTACTCTGACAGTGGATGTTCCAGGCACATGACTGGAATAAGAAGTATGCTAAAGGATTACTCTCCCATATAAAATGGACCCAAAGTGATCTTTGGTGGATATGAAAAGGGGGTCATCAAACGGTTTGGTAACATTTCCAATAGCTCTATCACTATCACCCAAGTGGCTTATGTGAAAGGTCTAAAACATAACCTAATTAGCATATGCCAACTAAGTGATCTTTGTTATGAAACTTCTTTCCTCAAGGGTGTGTGCCAAATAAGAAGGTCAAGTGATCAAGAGATCATTCTAACAGGCACTAGGAAAGAAATGTCTACTGTCTTAATTTTGGTTGTGAGAGTAAGAACTCTCCTATTTATTTAGTTGTAGGTGAGAAAGCTTCTCATTGTGTCCAATGGCACAAGAGGCTCGCTCACCTGAACTACAACTCAATAGGCCAGTTCTATAGTATGGAGTTAGTGAGGAATGGTCCTCAGGTCAAGTGCATTAAAGAGGGTGTATGTTCAGCTTGCCAAAAGGGCAAATAAACCAAGACCTATTTCCATGGCCATGATACCAAAGATTCTGTGAGATGTTTATACCTCCTGCATATGGATCTATTTGGTCCTATGCCAGTTCATAGTCTAGGTAGGAAAGCTTACACATTTGTGGTTGTGGATGACTATTCTAGATTTACATGGGTTTTCTTCCTGAGGCAGAAATCTAAAACCCCTTTTGTCTTCCAAAATTTTGTTAGGCAAATTCAGAATGAACTTAACAATTCAGTTGTCAAAATCAAAAGTGACAATGGGACAGAATTTTAGTCTGAATGCATGACAAAGTTCTGTGAAGAACTTGGGATTCATCAAGAGTTCTCCTCACCTAGAACTCCAGAGCAAAATGGGATTGCTGAAAGAAAGAAAGGTCTCTTATTGAGGTTGGTAGAACACTATTAAGTGACACTTCTCTCCCAGAATATTTCTGGGCTGAGGCAGTAAACACAGCTTGTCATGTTCTCAACAGAGCTTCCATCACCAAAAGCCATATGAAGACACCCTATGAGATTATGAAAGGCGGAAAACCAAATATAGCCTACTTTAGAATCTTTGGTAGCAAGTGTTATTTTCTTAATAATGGCACACACTATTTAACTAAGTTTGCTGCCAAATCCCAAGAAGGGATATTTGTTGGGTATAATAATAATAGTAAGGCATACAGAGTCTATAACTTGACTACTTAAGTTGTAGAAGAATCTGTCCATGTAGTCTTTGATGAATCTAAGTTAATTAACAGTGAGCTGCCAAACACTTCTTCTATCTCTACAGGATTGGAAGATAAGATAGACAAGCTAATCATCAATGAAGACCAACCTATGAGACATGATGAGGAAAATGATGGATGTTGTCCAGGGGGAGTACAAGACCCACAAGCTGAAGATGAAGACAATGAAGTACAGCGTGTTGAGCAAAATGAAGAAAATCAAGAGGTGGACAGATTTCCTCCAGGAATAAGACATCTGAGGGATCATCCTACACACAAAATCAATCGTGATGCAAGACATAGAGTTTTATACAAAAGCAAGAGCATGAACACAGTCCTATGTTCAAGCTTCCTATCCCAGATTGAACCTAAGAAATTTAAAGAGGCTATACAAGACCAAAATTGGATTGATGCCATGCAGGAAAAGCTGAATCAATTCAAAAGATGTAATGTCTGGAAGTTGGTTCCTAAACCAAAGAATCACAATGTCATAGGGACTAAGTGGATCTACAGGAACAAGTTAGATGAAAATGACATTGTAGTCAAGAACAAAGGCAGACTAGTAGCAAAAGGCTATAGACAGGAAGAAGGAATAGACTTTGACCAGGCATTTGCCCAAGTGGCAAGGTTGGAAACAATAAGGATGTTCCTTGCCTATGCAACTTACCAAGGGTTCAAGGTATTCTAGATGGATGTAAAGTCAGCATTTTTTAATGATGACTTAAAAGAGGAAGTTTATGTTGAACAACCTTCAGGTTTTTTAGATCCTCTTTATTCCAATTATGTATATAGGGTTAAGAAAGCTCTATATGGATTGAAACAAGCCCCTAGGGCTTGGTATGAAACTCTGTCTACCCTCCTCATCGAGAATAAATTCTCAAGGGATAAAATTGACAAGACTCTATTCTTTAGGGAATCAAAAGACAAGATCATCCTAGTCCGGATACATGTTAATGACATTATCTTTGGATCAATTGAAAACAACCTTTGTAGAAAGTGTGCCAAACTTATGCAAGGGAAGTTTGAGATGAGCAGCATGGGTGAGCTTAAATTCTTCTTGGGACACCAAGTTAGAAAGACTGATGATGGCTTGTCCATATCCCTGTCTAAGTTCACCAAGGAGTTAATTAAGAAATATGGCATGGAGTCAGCCTCCACCATGAGAACTCCAGTGGGATCAAGTATGCCTATAGGCAAAGATGAGGAAGGAAAACCTGTTGATGAGTTTTTGTATAGAGGGATAATTGGCTCCCTTCTTTACTTGACTGCTAGTAGACCTGACCTCATGTATGTCATATGTGTCTGTACTAGGTACCAAGCTTGCCCAAAGGAAACTCATTATTCTGCTGTCAAGAGAATTTTAAAATATCTTAAGGGCACACCAAATCTTGGTCTTTGGTACCCTAAGAATAAAGATTTTTTGCTAATAGGTTATTCAGATGCAGACTTTGCAGGCTGCAAAGAAGATAGGAAAAGCACCAAAGGCCCATGTCAGTTCCTAGGTGGAAGATTGGTGTCATAGAGTAGCCAAAAATGGATAAGTGTGGCTATATCCACTACTGAGTCAGAATATGTAGCTGTAGGCAGTTGTTGTGCTCAGCTATTGTGGATACAACATCAACTTGAGGACTATGACATCAAGGTAAGTAGAATTCCATTATATTATGATTCTACTAGTGCCATATCTATTACTAGAAATCTTATTTCACATAGCATAACTAAGCATATAGAAATCAGGTTTCATTTCATTAGAGAACATGTTGAAAAAAGAAGATATAAGTCTAGAATTTGTTAACACTAACAATCAAATTACTGACATAATTACAAAACCTCTGGATGAAAGTAAATTCAATTATTTTAGGATTGGATTAGGTATGTTAAACCTAGAGTAAAATTTTAGGTCAGCACAAAATTTTTCAAAAATTGGCTAAGTTAGAAAGTTATGTCGACAACAATAGCGAGTTGTGTCGACAAAGGAATAAACTGTGTCGACACAAAAATAAAATCTATATCGAGAGAAAAGGTTTATGTCGACACAATTCTTTCGAGACCTTGTATTAGGAGATTTATGTGTCGACATACAAACATCTATGTCGACACATATACATGTCGACATATACAATTCTCTGTCGAGACCTAAGTAGTCTATATCGACTCATAAGATTCTTATTTAGGCGCGTCTTTTGACCTACCCTTTACAAGAATTCTATAAATAGGAGAAACAAAATCTTGTTGACTGTGCTATCCAGAACTCTCGACTCTAAACCCTGTGTCGATAAGAAATTCTACAGTCTACTCTGTTCTCTCTCTTTCATCCATGGCGCCACAGATGGAAGATAAAGTAAATTAGGGATATGAACTGGTTCGCAATGCATTTGAGACTACCTAAGGAGAAATCAAAGCCGTGATTACCCTAATCACCGACAACGGATTAGAGTACCTAGTCTCAGAACCTACTAGGATATGGAAGAAGGAGGTTCTTGAATTCTACTCATCGATATCAATGGATTCGAAGGGCATGAAGATTAAATCATCTATCCAAGGTACTAAGGTGAAATTCACACAGAAGAGTTTAAGTAAAACACTTCAGCTTCCCAGGATTAAGGAAGAAGATGACATAGCGACTCCCATGACAAAAGATGCTCTCTAATGGTGCAGACTGGATCCTACTACCAAGATTAGATAATCAATGAACAGGAATGGAATGAATTCCCAGGGAAAATTCCTGTCTGAGATTATCGGCAAGGCAATTTTGTGTAAATCAGGAGGACATGATTGGATTTCATCCTATATATTCAATCTCAGGACCAGAGTCATATTCAAGGAGAAAATTTACTGGTCTGTTGTTGTGTTTGAAAAGATCAAAGAAATTCTCAAGAAACCTAATCTGGGCAGAATACTAAGCCTGTATCTGGCTATCAATATTCTAGAAGTGATGAATCAGACTACTAGTTCTAAGATTAATCACATGAGGAAGATGTATTTACGAATCCTGTCTAGATGGGAAAGAGTATTGACTAAAGATGTTCTTACACCTAAAAAACAGCAGAAGAAGAGTAAGGAAAAGAATACATAAGCCAAGCACCCTTAATGCTTTAGTGATTCAGAAGAGCAAGTTAACTTCAACACAGATGAAGAATAACCAAGGAAAAAGAAATGACCTACACCATCACCTAACAAAGTGGTTCAGGCTCAAGGGGAGACCATCCAAGTTCCAGACAACCAGCTGGTATCCACTACAGGGGGAGACAATAATGAAACTACAATTGTCCATGAACAAGAAAATCAACAGATATCAGACCTAGGGGGAGGCATAAATGAAGTTGAACTAGATAGTGAAAATGCAACTAATACAGTCATGACCATAGTTTCAGAAATCAACAATGCTGCAGCCACCTCTACTTAGAAAGAAGCACAGAATGTGCATATGTCTAATCCAAATCAATCTGAACAACAAAACTCTCCTAATATAGATAAAACCCTAGAAGAGGACTTTGATGTCCAGGGGGATCCATCTGTTGAGAAGGAGAAAGTTATTCCTCAAGTTCAACTGCAACAAGAGGTAACTCTTGCGCAGTTATTTCTTGACTTACAAGGAGAAAGAACTGAGCGGGAGATGCTAAGAACTGAGGGGGAGGTGCCAAACATTGCCTCTAGTCCAAAAGAAACATTGGACTTAGCTAGTTCTTCTTATTCCTCTGAAGATGAAGAAGCCTTCAGGGCAAAGAAAAAGAAACTTGTGGAGCTCATGAAGAGGAGCTCAGGCTATAAGAAAGCCTTGCAGATTGCCCCACAAAAACCAGCTCCTATAGTAGACTTCAGTTCACTTTTGGTGCAACTGCAAGTGAAGATGTATGAGCAAAGAACTACTCTTGAAAAATATGTTGATGAGACCCACAAGTACCTGCAATTTTCGCTAGCCCAGGATATCAAATCTATAATATTTTAAGTCAACCAGAATAAAAAAGAGATGACATATTGCTTACATAAGGGAGGTAATGTTGTAGTCTACTTGGCCAATCAACAGGAGTTAAGACTATAATAGAGGACATTGCAGTCAAACAAGGTTATGTCCTTGAAAATCAAATTAGAATGAATGATAATCTAGTAGATTCTCATAATAATATTCTAACAAAGCTTTGGAGTATTGCCACTAATGTAATGACTGAAGTGTAAAAGCAAATCAAAGAAGATTTAGCAGTTGTCCAAACAACAATCCAAGCATCTCAAAAAGCTATCTCAGATCAAATGCAGAAGTTCAGGACCTACTATAAAGAAGGAACAAATTATCTGGCTGATCAGGTAAGGTTTCAAAAGAATAATCTAAGAGACCATATAGAAAGAGAAGTCAGAAAGGGGGAGAGAGTATTAGTCAAATCAAGCTTAGATCATGCTAAAAGGATAACCAATAGCATCAGAGAAACTCTTGGTTATCCAACACTTTGTGAAGATGACAATAATCCTAAATATGGAATTCAACCTGCTTACATTGAAGGGGTTTAGTAGGAAGAAGCCCAAGTCATTTATCCCCCTTCTGATTATGAAGAAATCCAGCAGGCAGTACACCAAATGTATAGCCCTCCATAGGAGGCACATACTGTTATTCTTGAAAAAGTTGAAATGCTTGCAGCTGCATTACAAAGAGAACAAGAAGCACAAAGAGCACGCGATGCTCTGAAAGAAGCTCAGCTGTCTACGAAAAGGTTCAGAGAACAGGCATATTTAAAGCGAGATTATGAACAATGGAGTCCAACCTCCAGGAATATTATTCTTACTGCTTTGAATGCTGTTAAAGATAATATGCATGATAGAGGCAAGTGGTATTCTGAACATGAATGGAGCAAATATAAGGAGCGGTAAGATGCCATATATTAGTTCAAAAGAGATCTTAGAGCTGGGATGATTCATGCTAACTCTGTGGAGCCTAGCAGGTATTTTCCAAAGCCTTTTCATTACATTGAAAGGCAAAAGATCAAGGCTGAAGATGATGGCGAAGGCCATCCGGATGGAGCACTTGGGACAGAGGATGTTGAAGAGGTACCGGCAGAGGATGGAGCACTTGGGACCGAGGATGTACCGGCAAAGGACGTGCGACGCCGTAGCGGTCATGGCTACAAGCTTCGCCGCGCAACAAGACTCGTATTTGATTATTTCTACTTTTGGTGTGCTAATAGCCATCTCATGAGAGGCTATTTAAAACATTATTTTATTCCTGCATTTTATTTATGTGGTGTGTCTTTAGCCACATGCTTTTGTTATTTGAGATGTAAGCCTATATAAAGGCCAAAACCTTTCATTTGGGTAGATTAATATTGAATTAAATTGAGATTACTTTTGCCTAACCCTATTTCCTCTCTTGTTCTCTCCCTAGCCGCCGCCCCCCTCTCTTTTCCCTTTCCCAAAACCGGCGGCCAACCAAGGATCGGCCACCCTATTCCCCTCTCCTCCTCTTCCCATACCGATTGCCTCCAAGGCCCTCCTCTCAAGGGTCGGCCACCATCTCTCTTTGTCTCCCTCCTCAAAACCGCCACCTTCACCATCCCCCTTGCCTCTCCTCATCCAAACCGCCACCATCTCCTCTAAAGTTTGCAAGGAAGGAGGAAGTCTAGGGATTCCTCATCGGCGTGACGTGAACGAGACAACAAGATCTTCATCCATAGCGCTCTTCCGTGGCCTTCAACGAGAAACGATCATTCTTGGTGGATCCAATCATCACGGATCTACGAATCCGAGAGGGTAACGAAATCGCTACACAAGAGATTTTCTTTTCCTAGGTAGTTCTTGTGGTGGACGTTTTGGCGTTATTTTCTGAATTATTATTCTTCGAGGTTAACAAATAACCGATTTGTATTTTTCGTTTGGTTTTCCGACGGATTCGTAAAAGGATTTGGCACTCCTCGCTTTCTTTTGTTGGGATAGATCCAACCACCTTTCGAGTCGTTTGTTCTTGGTGGATCTATTTTGGTACAACCCAAAAGCTCGTCCGGGATCAATATTATCCCTTTTAGCCCGGAAAGAGTTCGGCCTATAGCCGACACTCGATCTAATTGTGGAACGGCGATCCGTATTGTTAGCGCGTGCGATAAATAAATATAATTGTTGTGGTTGCGTTTACGTTAGTGTGCGCGGTTAGAGATCGTAGATCGTGTCATAAGCGTCGTCGCGATCACGCGACGTGTCTCGAAGAGACATCCCTACATCAAATTTGGTATCAGAGGGAGGTTGTGCTGATTTCCCAATCGACACCATCCTCACTTTTATCATAGGGTTGTCTTTTCCTTTACGTTGTGCACTTTCGTTACGAACCGTGTCAAAATCTGAATTTTGGGCTGCGTTTAGTAAAAACTCACAAATTTTATTTTTTCCAGAAAATTACAAAAAAAATTCTGAATTTTCTTCTCATATTTTTAAGAAAAAAAGTCTAAAAAAAATTTTCCCTGTTGCTCAAATAGTTTTGCGTCAAAAAATTCAAACGCGTAATTTAAGTCAGGACAAAATTGTTGTTGTGTACCGTTCGTTCATGCGCACTAGGCTGGGCACGGAATATCTTCCCTCCACCTCACACATGGCCAACACCCAAGGCGACGAGCCTTGCTCCGGCCACGATCGCCGAGCTCCGAGAAGAGTTTAACGCTAGGTTTTGACGCACTGACTCAGTTAGTTGAAGGGCTCGCTGTAAATCAAGCGGCGCCTCGAAACAACGGCGTTGGCAGAAACCGACAGGGCCCCCAACCCCCGGCAGCCCAACCAGCGAGAGGAACGACAAAATCACCCACGACGATCTAGACGATGAGTACCCACCCGAGGTCATTATGAGTTTGATGTGACAAGGGCCGTGAAAATGAACGCACCCTCCTATGATGGGATGGGAGAGCCCCAACTTTTCCTAGACTGGGGTCATGGACATCGAGTGCTATTTTTGAATGGCACGACTTAACTGACGCTGAGAAAGTGAAGGTCGCACGTATGAAACTACTAGGAAGGGCCAAAACATATTGGTTAAACGAAGAGAGGCGCCTAGGAACGGTAAACGGAACACCCCCACTTGGGTGGACCGCAATGAAAGCGCTACTACAACGACCAATACGTTCCCACATATCACCGAACTCAGATGTTCGACGATTTAGCCACCCTTCGGCAAGAGAATACGTCGGTAGCAGATTATATGGGACGCCTTAAGGATATGATGGTGCGTTGTGATGTTCGTGAAATGCCCGAAGTTACACTATCACGATTTCGTAAGGGCCTCAACCCGGATATACAAGGGAAACTCTTGCGTTATGGTCACACCGACCTTAACACCACCTTCAATGCCGCCTTGGATATTGAAAAGCATAACGCCTACAAGTCCAAAGGACTAATTTCCAGAAAGGGAAATCCATCTTAGGCCCGCACCCTTCTTCATCCTCGCGTGATAAAGGAAAGTATCGATCCACGGATTCAGAGTCCATTATTATTACTGCTAGGAATAATAGAAACCCCACCTGCGAGCGAGTGCCGATAGGACGGATTAGCAAGACTAACGCCACGTGTTATTCCTGCGGAATCCAAGGGCACTATTCTAGCGAGTGTCCCACTAAGAGCAAACCGTTAGCCCTATTAGACTCCACGACCGAGCCTGCCGACATCGACTATGGCGCAGAATCTGATCATGAACCGAGTGACATAGAGGATGATTCTTACATGATGGTGATGAGATGCATTTTAGCTACACCGCGAGCGTTGGATGAATAATAACCGGACAAATATATTTACATTAAATTTTAAGGACGGTGAAAAATGGTGTAAGTTAATTATCGACAGCGGGCAGTTGTATGAACGTAGTATCGGAGAACGCCATCACTCGCATGCACTTAGTAACCGAGCCGCACCCACATCCTTATAAAATTGTGTGGGTAAACAAGACATCCATAGCGGTCTCTAAGCGATGCCTGGTTCCTTTGACGTTGAAAAACTACATTGATAAAGTTTGGTGCGACGTCATTTCCTATGGACGTGTGCCATGTTTTTATTAGGACGACCTTGGTTGTACGATTATGACGTGACCCACTTCGGTCGCGCGAACACCTACGAGTTCAAATTTAATGGAAAGACTATTGTTTTGAGGCCATTCTGTGCCTAAGGACTCATCATCTAGTTCCAAAGACACAGTGGTGCCTGTGGAAAAGAAAACGATAAGTTTGATTAGTAAAAAGGAACTAGAACGTGGAGACTTTCATGGACGGCGTTATATACGCGTTAGTATGTTTACAAGCGAAGGAAGAGTCCACCTATTTTTGAGAGCCTCCCATTATCGCTACAAAATCTCTTGGAAGAATATAAGGATGTTTATCCGGTGGATTTACCACCCACGTTACCACCGATACGTGACATCCAACATGAGATAGATTTTAGTCCCGGGATCGTCATTGCCAAATCAGCCTCATTATAGACTCAACCCATCCTCCCATGAAGAGTTACAAAAATTAATTTCCGATCTGCTAGCGAAGGGATTTATTCGGCACAGCAAAAGTCCTTGTGCCGTCCCCGCCTTATTAGTCCCGAAGAAAGATAAGACGTGGCGATTATGTGTCGATTATCGGGCTATAAATAAAATTACGATCAAATATAGATTTCTTATACCCCGTTTGGACGATCTACTAGATATGCTATCAGGAGCCGCTATATTCTCTAAATTGGATCTTAAGAGCGGTTATCATCAAATACGAATACGGGAGGGAGACGAATGGAAGACGGCTTTTCAAGTCTAAGGATGGGCTATATGAATGGCTAGTGCTTGGAGAAGGACTTACCAATGGACCCAGTACTTTTTCACGATTGATGACCCAAATTTTTAAGCCTTTTATGGGAAAATTTGTAGTGGTCTATTTTGACGACATTTTGGTTTTTAGCATCATCGCCGCGGGATCATGAGACTCATCTAAGAACAATTCTTACCACGTTGCGCAAAGAGAAATTATTTATAAACCTAAAAAAATGCGCATTCGGTGTGCCTTCTGTTGAGTTCTTAGGATATATCGTGAGTTTAGATGGCATTCATGTGGATCCCAAGAAGGTCCAAGCGAGATTAAGGAATGGCCGAAACCAAAGAATATTAGGGACGTTAGAAGTTTCCACGGGTTGGCCACGTTTTAACCGAAGATTTATTCGGAACTTTAGTAGTATTATGGCACCCATAACTGAATGTATGAAAAAGGGAGAATTTATATGGACGAAATCGGTCACTAGTGCCTTCCAAGCGATTAAGGAACGAATGTCTGAAGCTCCTTTACTCCGATTACCGGATTTTGGTAAAGTTTTTGAATTATCATGCGACGCATCGGGGGTAGGAATTGGTGGAGTGTTAAGCCAAGAGGGTCACCCGCTAGGGTACTTTAGTGAGAAACTAGCCGGGCCGAAATTAAATTATTCAAATTATGATCGTGAATTCTACGCGGTGATCCGATGTCTCCAACATTTGCAACATTACCTTATATCCAAAGAATTTGTAATATTATCGGACCACGAGGCACTCAAATTTGTGAATTCTCAGAATAAGATTAGTCCACGACACGCAAAATGGATATCTTATCTACAGGAGTACACCTTCATAATCAAGCATCTGAAGGGTACACTAAATCGTGTAGCGGACGCGCTAAGTAGAGTCACTCTGTTATTAAATACCATGGAAGTGTCAGTCATAGGATTCGATAGGATCAAGGACGAGTATATCCATTGCCCAGACTTTAAGGACATTTATTTCGCCGCTAAGGACAACTCCCCTACCACTATCTCGGCATTCTATATTCGTGATGGATATCTATTTCGACATGTGCAATTATGCATTCCCCGATCGTCTTTACGACATTTTATTATATGGGAGTTACATAGCGGGGGATTAGGCGGACATTTTGGGCGAGACAAAACGATAACACTTGTGGAAGATAAATTCTTTTGGCCGGGCCTCAAACCCATGGTCAACAAAGTTGTCCGAAGTTGTCGTGTTTGTCAACTAGCTAAGGGAAACAAGACCAATGCGGGTCTTTACACACCCCTTCCGATTCCGTCGGTACCATGGCAAGATGTTAGCATGGATTTTATATTGGGTTTACCTATGACTTTTAGGCGTCACGATTCCATACTAGTGGTGGTAGACCGATTCTCAAAAATGGCATATTTTATCGCAAGCAACAACACCTACGATGCTTCAAATGTAGCAAAATTATTTTTCAAAGAGGTTGTAGCACATCGAGGTGTACCCAAGACGATAGTGAGTGATCGAGATGTAAAGTTTACAAGCTATTTTTGGAAGACACTCTGGAAATTAATGGGCACAAAACTGTTATTTTCGTCGGCCTATCATCCCCAATCGGATGGGCAAACGGAAGTCGTCAATCGTAGCTTGGGAGGGTTACTTCGTTGTTTAGTGGGCGAACATAAAGATACATGGGATCTCACCCTCCCGCATGCCCAGCTAGCGTACAATAATTCTAAGAACCGGTCCACTGAGTTGTCCCCGAATGAGATAGTGCATGGTTATAAAGCGCCAGTGCCACTTGACTTGATTCCGTTACCACCGTCTTTTCAGTCAAGTCAATTCGCACTAGATTTCGCTTCACACGTTCACACTCTCCACGAGCACATTGGCAGGACGTTGGCTAAGCAATATTCTATATATCAATCGAACGCTAACGTACATCGGCGAGTAGTCTCTTTGAACATAGGCGATTTGGTGATGGTTCGTCTAATCCCTGAACGAATGCCTTCGGGCACCATAAAAAAATTAGCGAACAAGAAAGCTGGTCCTTTTCGAATTTTGAAGAAATTAGGCGAAAATGCTTATTTGTTAGAGTTACCTTCTGATTGGGGAATCTCCCCTGTGTTTAATATTTCCGATTTAACGCTTTTTGATGCTCCACCACCTGAATTGTCTATCTCTCCGTTTAATGCGTCCACTATACAATCTAATGGGGTGGGGGGTGAGATAAATTCTGGATCGCTTTCTCCTGCGAAGTCTATGGGAGGTATGCAGTCTATTGATGATGAAAATTGTTTTTCTAATTCACCTAACGCTTTTCCGAGGTTCCCCCGGACAGAGTTTGATTGCCTGAACAATTGATTTTGCAGGATGATGTATTTCCCACTCCAGACGGCGACGGTCATAGGTTCTTGGTTCGTTGGCGTGGTCGTCCGGCTTCGGACGACTCTTGGCTATCTACTGCACAGTTGGATCTTCTTGACGCGGGCCTCCTACGCCGTTATCTCTCAGCCCACTCATCGGTGATGAGTCCTTTCGAGCGGATGAGGATTGATGGCGAAGGCCATCCGGATGGAGCACTTGGGACAGAGGATGTTGAAGAGGTACCGGCAGAGGATGGAGCACTTGGGACCGAGGATGTACCGGCAAAGGACGTGCGACGCCGTAGCGGTCATGGCTACAAGCTTCGCCCGCGCAACAAGACTCGTATTTGATTATTTCTACTTTTGGTGTGCTAATAGCCATCTCATGAGAGGCTATTTAAAATATTATTTTATTCCTGCATTTTATTTATGTGGTGTGTCTTTAGCCACATGCTTTTGTTATTTGAGATGTAAGCCTATATAAAGGCCAAAACCTTTCATTTGGGTAGATTAATATTGAATTAAATTGAGATTACTTTTGCCTAACCCTATTTCCTCTCTTGTTCTCTCCCTAGCCGCCGCCCCCCTCTCTTTTTCCCTTTCCCAAAACCGGCGGCCAACCAAGGATCGGCCACCCTATTCCCCTCTCCTCCTCTTCCCATACCCGATTTCCTCCAAGGCCCTCCTCTCAAGGGTCGGCCACCATCTCTCTTTGTCTCCCCTCCTCAAAACCGCCACCTTCACCATCCCCCCTTGCCTCTCCTCATCCAAACAGCCACCATCTCCTCTAAAGTTTGCAAGGAAGGAGGAAGTCTAGGGATTCCTCATCGGCGTGACGTGAACGAGACAACAAGATCTTCATCCATAGCGCTCTTCCGTGGCCTTCAACGGAGAAACGATCATTCTTGGTGGATCCAATCATCACGGATCTACGAATCCGAGAGGGGTAACGAAATCGCTACACAAGAGATTTTCTTTTCCTAGGTAGTTCTTGTGGTGGACGTTTTGGCGTTATTTTCTGAATTATTATTCTTCGAGGTTAACAAATAACCGATTTGTATTTTTCGTTTGGTTTTCCGACGGATTCGTAAAGGATTTGGCACTCCTCGCTTTCTTTTGTTGGGATAGATCCAACCACCTTTCGAGTCGTTTGTTCTTGGTGGATCTATTTTGGTACAACCCAAAAGCTCGTCCGGGATCAATATTATCCCTTTTAGCCGGAAAGAGTTCGGCCTATAGCCGACACTCGATCTAATTGCGGAACGGCGATCCGTATTGTTAGCGCGTGCGATAAATAAAATAATTGTTGTGGTTGCGTTTACGTTAGTGTGCGGGTTAGAGGTCGTAGATCGTGTCATAAGCGTCGTCGCGATCACGCGACGTGTCTCGAAGAGACATCCCTACATCAGAAGAGCTCAAGAAGAAGGATCTGAAAGAAAAGAAGCTGGTTGATGACATAGAAGCTAATGTACAAGCTAGGATTCAGTTTGTCAAAGGAATTGTCATCAAGGAGCCTGATCAATCCTAGGATAGATTGACTAGGTTTAGAACTATGTAATCTTTTGTTCTAAAAACCTTGTAATTCAAATTTTATTCTTAGTTACTGTATTTTATCATATTTTGTTATGATATTACATGCCATTTCAGCTTATGAATTACCCTGTCTGAGTAATGATTTTATATATCATAATCTTTGTTTTATTATAAGTGGTGTATATAATTGAATAAGGGTTATGACTTCTCCAAATAAGGGGATATTGTTGGGTACATTGGAAACTATGGACCTGATTTGGATGAAGTCTCACTTAACTCAATGATATACATCAATGTATATTTTCATGGGATGTTGAGTTTTAATGTGCATGTTAAAGAAATGCAGTAAAATATTCTAAGTACAAGTGTCAACACTTATAAAGGAAATGTGTCGACACTAGAAGCCAGTTTGTGTCAACACACAGGACTTGTGATGACACACAGAAATTCTGTCAGCAACAATTGTGTCGACATACAGGACTTGTGTCGACACACACAAGAATTCTGTCAACACCAACTATGTCGAGACTACAAGCTATTGTGTCGACACACAGAACTTGTGTCGACACATTCTGCAGAAGCTGTGTCGAGAAGATAAAGAAGGGCTGTGTCGACATTGTGTGTGTTGTGTCGACATAATCAAGATTTGTGTCGACACATGGTATATTTATGTCGACACATATGAATTATTGTATCGATACTTTTCTGCTAAGATAGAGTACAATGAGGTATCAGGTGTCAATACTGAAGACTTGACAGCTGTCATAACTAACAAAACTATCGCATCTGTCAGAGCGGTCAGAAGGCAGTTATGAACAGGATCAACCAGTAACCTCAGATGGGATCCTAAACAAGTCTGCTAGAAGAATTAAAATAAAATTCTTAATAGGAGAAGGAAGCTGGATTAAGGATCATCTCCAACCTCAAAATAAGATCAACCTTACTTTGTTCAGATTCAAGAAGCTTTTAATAAGCAAAGACATGTTGGATCTTAAGCAGTCAGATCAATCAAGAACTGATCAAGAAGCCTTCACCCCTTTATCTCTCTACCTGGGTGAAAGATTTATCTCCTTTATAATCAATTTTTCTGTAAGATCTCTTATAGATCTGAGTGTAATAAAGTTATCTCTTTGAGTTGTAAGCCTAAGTTTATAAAGGCTGAGGTAGGGCTGAGTGCCTGAGGTAGGATCTTTGTGATCTGAGTTGTAGGCCTGGTGATAAAGGGTGAGGTAGGGCTGTTTGCTTGAGGTAGGATTCTTGGGAAGAATTTGAGTTGTAGGACTTGAAGAAGTCTTAGCTGTAGGAACCAGTTTGGTTCTGAGTTATAAGATTTGAGGATCCGAGTTAGTGGAAGGATGTTTGGACAAATCCAGCTCTCTACTGTATTGGTGAAGGGGGAGAGTGGACGTACTCACTAATTAGGGAACCACTATAAAACACTGTGTGTTGTGCTGTGGTTTTCTATGCTTGTTTTTATCCTATGCTGTGATATTTGTAGCTTGTTTAGCTGTGTTGGGATTAACATTTTAATTTCCTAAGTTAAAATTAGATTGGAACTTATTCACCCACCTATAGGTGTTTAGGATCTTTAAACCAAATCTTTCATTATCCACAACCATAGTAGTCTTAAACGGCCTTACGGCCTTACAACAATGAAATGCCAAAAACTTAATCAATAACAAATAGAGAAACATTCCTTAGCACTTTTAGGCTACCTCGACATACAAGCCAGATTACGTTTCACGGAACATAATATTCAACATCTCATATGGAAATACAAGAGGGTACACTACATGAAGCTTAGGACTTTTTGGCCGGTTTGCTTGCTCCAGTTTGCGATCCTTCCCTACGAAATTTATTGTAACGTGGGTCAGCAAAGGTTGACCTTAATTGTGTAACCAACATATCTCCTGCCGAAATTCCATAGCAGACCCCGAGGCACTCAATAACCCTGCAGGTAAGCACTTCGTATGAAATGTACATAAATATAGAGAGTAAAGTAATAGGTTTGGATGTATCATACAAAAAACACGTTTTTAGGTTGAGCATTTAATAAAAGTTGCTTAACATACATCATGTATGCAATCCTGGGTTTCACCCCAGGCACCCTATAACGTATATGATTCTAGCACATCATCACGCATCATTACGTCACATCACACAGGTACTTCCATTTTCCACCATCGGTGTTCAAGCCACACACCAAACTCTTACATAGGCCTCACCCGCTCGTGGGTATAAAAAACCGGGCTTGCCTGCAAGCTCTGACTCTCACGTTAGTTCCGTCACACCAACAAACTGATACTAAGAACCCTTGCTTGGCCCCACCTAATCGTGGGCTTCATTTCCCGGACTTGTCCAAAACTTGAAATTCTCCATAGTTTCATGGAAGGGGACTCGTCTTGCCAGGACACTCTCCAATTTACAACGTCAATAACTAGCCAGCCGACCACAAAGAAAAGTCGTTCCTTCGCACATCAATCAATCACATCAATTCTTCCCTAATTCACCATTCATTCTTACACGAAAAAAGGGCAAGCATCACAAACGGCGTCTTGCTGCAAACAGATTTATAGTAAAATCACTATAGTGTTCGTCATGCAACATCACCGAATCAGACTACTGGTCGCGATTATGGCTTCACCCATAATGCCTAATCCACTAACGGAGCAGATTTATAATCAAACATCATGTTGGGGAAGGACTCAATCGACCCAGTGGCTCCTCCTAAACTATGGCGACCCGTACTGTACAACCTGTGTTCGCCGAGTGGGCCCATCCGACCAGGAGAGCGAGCCAGGGAGACCGGCACATATCAGTACAGTAGGAGGGCGAAACCAGATGGCCGGATCTCTCTCGCCAAGGCTAGGTGAGAGAACTGTGCGAGCCAGCTCATCCAGTCCGCGCTTGCCTAGGTAACCTTGTCGCCGGCCCGCCTTTGTATAGGGCAGGCGAGCCATGGCGACCTGGCTTACGTTCGTCTAGAGATAGAAGACGAGCTGCTGGAGACAGGACACGTCCGCCTCGTAGGGTGGCGAGTTGGCTTCGTGTCTAAGAAACTCGCCCACCGGGGTCCGGAGGAGAAATAACCTTGGTGCCCTTACTAGGGGTGCAAATAACTTTCCAGAAAAGCAGAGTTATGCTGTTGGCAGACCACTTTTGGCTGTATATAGCTGTTTAGAACAGTAGAGGCTGGCTGTTGGCAGATCGTTTTGAAAACTATAAATAGACCCATGGGGGTACCTCAGAGGGCTTGCTCACTTGTGCCCCGGTCTTCTTGCGCTTTCTGAAGTATCCTTAGTTCGACATTTGGCTATGGAGGGGAAGCGCTCCAGGATCTTCTTGGTGTGTGGTGGGACCTCCATGCTGAGCCCTTGTGTCTGTCCCCTGTTCTTTTTCCATAGTCATTTGGCTCGCGAGAGAGAAGTAAGTGTGCAATCACCCCTTCCCCAAGGGTGAACTCTATAGAGACCAAATTTTTGGTTTCAACAATTTGGTGGTGTGAGCATTTAGAGTGGTTAACACAGAAAATCTTCAGTAGGCTAGATGACTGGAGGAGAAGGGCATGGTTCGGACAGGGCCGACTCGCCACCACTCCCCCTCTCGCTACTATAGGGATTTTTGTGGAGTTCAGGCAGGAGGTGCTTGACCTCATCAGGTTAGCACTCGGCGCGCGTGCCGGGTACTCGACACTAACTATTCCAACCGCCACCGCCTTAGCTCTAGGTGTGGATGCCCCAGCTCGGTGAGCTGGGAAGGAGGTTGCAGAGGAGGGGAGGGAGCGTGATCTTCCCGGGCGAGTGCTCTTTCCCAGTTCGACGAGTGGAGGCCAATTCAGCGAGATGGGGGTGTGATACCCTCCGACTCGCCCATCATTGGCAGGCATTCCCTTTAGGGAGTTGGTTTCTTCTTCTCTAGTTCCGGAGGGGTTCAGGGAGCCGGAAATTTCCTCCTACACCGGGAAGGATGAATGGGGCCAGCACATCCAATGGTTTGAGAATGTGGTTTTGATAAGGAAGATGTCTGATGTATTTAAGTGCAGACTCTTATCCATCTCCATAGAGGAGAAGACGAGGGAGTTGTTCCACCAGCTACATGCCAACTCATTCTACTGCTTCGAGCACTTGCGCTGGGGGTTCATGTTGAGGTTCACTACTTCCAAGAAGAGGAAGAAGGAGTCGGAGTCCTTGTTCCACATCATGTAGGGCGTGAACGAGACCTTAGGGAGTTACGTGGACCAGTTTCATGAGGAGGTCACCTAGGTCTAGGAGATGTCAGGGCACACCATAAAAATGGCCTTCACCTTGGAGCTGCAGCAAGGTTTCTTTAGGATAGAACTGAAGAGGGTGCCGCCTTTCTCCTATGAGGAGTTGATGGAGAGGGCGACAAGGGAAGTAGATGGGGAGGCGCCAAAACCTGAGTTCACGAAGAAGTTGGTCAGGTGGGCCACGCAGAAGGAGAAGTGGCCCGGGGGATGCTGAGTTCAGGATGTGAGGAGATATAAACCTCGACAGTGGGAACAACAGCAACAGCAGTAGCAGATGTGGGGGCACTAGGAGTCGAATAATTGGATCGGCTAGAGGTAGCAGGAGTGGCAGGATCAAGGCTAGTGATGACTACTTTTTAGTCATCCTTTTTTGGGTAATTTAGTAGCTTAAATTTCTAAGTATTATTATAATTTTATGTTGTTGTATGCTGATAGTCCGTTTCGTAATGGTATTTTCTAGCTTTCAATTTACGAAGCATGTCTTGTATATTTTGACCTTTTTTTGTATATATTATTGTCACTAACATCTTCCCTTATTTTTGCAGGATTTTACAAGTTTTGCTGTTACACGCCCCATGGTCACGCCCTCCTAGGGCGTGTACCAAGGGCGTGTAGCCTAGTGGAATGAAGCCGCCGGTCCGAAGTCAATCTCCACTAGAAACTAGCTATCACGCCCACTGACACGCCCTCCAGGGGCGTGTCTGACAGGCGTGACCCGCCAAGTCCCGAGAAGTCAGTATCGAGCTCAATTTCAACGCACCGAATCCGACACGCCCCAAGGTCACGCCCTCCAGGGGCGTGTTCGATGGGCGTGTAACTCAACAACCACACCAGAATTAAATGCCAACGCTCCAGATGTCGCACCGAATCAGACACGCCCTATGGTCATGCCCTCCATGGGCGTGTCATAGGGCGTGACCCAGCCCGAAAAAAACTCTATAAATAGGGATCATCTTCTAGTGTTTGGGGGGGGGGGGGAGAGAGATTAGAGAAGAAGAAGTGCTGCTATTTTAGTTTTTATGTCTTAAGATTGTCTCTTCCTTTTTACTTCAAGTAATTGAGTTTCTTTTCATGCAAGCCTTTTTCGCATTTTTGTACTTCCTTTTTACAACATTTGTAATCATTGTAGAATGTGTTCTTATAGTATCTGTGTGCCCTACTTGTGATTCCTCCACATTACGAAATAAAATAGTTTGCTATTCTCTTTCCCTTCTACTCGGTGTTATTTTCCATACTATTAATATGATCTTCATTTTCTATACCATGAATAACTAAATCCTCCTTGTACTCGATCTTGATGATCTGAGGTTTGAGTGATTAAGTTATGATGCTTTAATTTTACCTTTCCTTTTTAGGGGTTTAACCTTGAATTGCTCTTGAATTCTTTTGGGTTGGAGATATATCATCGATGTATACTCTCCGCCTTAGCTTTCATGCTTGGCTAGCCGAAAGGCCGATAGTTTGAAGTGAGCACTCAAGAGGAAAGGATTGGTATGCACCCCTCGAAAGAGGCAGACATTCAAATCCCCGGATTGGAGTAAAATCTAATAGTGGGGTTCACCGCGTAAAGCGAGCTTTAGGCCCTGATTCAGACGAAAGTCGGTCGGACCTTCCTAAACTCAGTCGGACACGACTTCGAGAGAAGCGTGTTTAAGCTTTAGGAACCTCCACGGTCAAGAAACTCTTCCCTATTAAGTTTAGGCTTTTATCGCATTTCTTTATTACTCTGGCCGAGGAGATTCTTGATCGAGTACATTTCCATCCCTTTGTCGTAGTTCTTTAACACTTTATCGTAATCGCCTCTAATAGTTCTTTAACTTAATGCAGTGGTTCTCTTTCTAGCAATTAACTATATTTCCTTTCTTAATTGCAATTTCCTTTTTAGCCCTCAAGATTTTCCTTTGATAAAATAATAGTCTTCGTGTGAGTAAGTGTATTCAGCAGTACCCAGATTTCAATACGACATTTGTGTCCCCTAGCTACAATTCGATAGGTATACTTGCCTAGATGGATTGCTAGTTTGGTTGCTTTTATTTTCTTCACGATTAGTAGACAACAAGTTTTTGGCGCCGTTGCCGGGGATGATGCTCTTGTTGATATATTGAAAACACGAATCTATTACTTTTATCTTCCTTATTGCAAACCAAAAAGAAAAAAAAATCGCTTTAAAAAATAATAATAATAATAATAAATATAATCATTTTCAATAGATACCCGCATCACAAGTTTCCTACACCAACAAAATCCTCTCAAAAAGGGCAATGCGGTTTTAAGTGCCGCTATCTTGTCTAGTACCTTGCGAACCCTTCATCGGGTAGTCCTTGGGAAGTTTGGGAGCTAAAACAAAACAAATATATATATATATACTAAAAAAAAAACAACAAAATATTATTAATAATAAACAATACTTCTCTCTTTCTTCTTCCAGTGCATGACCCGGGGAAGTCCGTCGGTTATTTTGGACTTGGACCACGAAATCGAGCGTACTCTTCGGAGAAGATTGCGATTTCAAGGCCCGACTCTTCAAATACCGGTCGAACATTCCGATTCATATTCTACCTTAAGAATGGACAATCCCAACCAAGAGGAAGTCTTGCAAAGACCCAACCAAGAGGAAGTCGTGCAAAGGACTATGTCCCATTATGCAAGACCAAACCTGGAGGGTACAGAATCTAGCATAGTTCGTCCCGCTATTGCGAACAATAATTTCGAGCTTAAGCCTAGCATCATTCAAATGGTGCAGCAATATGTACAGTTCGACGGATCGCAAGATGAAGATCCGAACTTGCATATTGCTAATTTTCTTGAAATCTGTGACACCTTCAAGATTAATGGTGTCTCGGACGATGCGATAAGGCTAAGACTCTTCCCATTCTCCTTAAGGACTAAAGCCAAACAGTGGTTGAGTTCTCTTCCAAGAGGATCAATCACTACTTGGAACATTTTAACTGAAAAATTTCTTTCTCGTTATTTTCCCCCCGCCAAAACTGCTAAGTTTCGAAATGATATAACTTCATATTCTCAAATTGATTCTGAGACCCTCTATGACACTTGGGAGAGATTCAAAGAACTTTTGAGAAGATGCCCACATCATGCTCTGCCTGTATGGTTGCAGGTTCAGACATTCTATAATGGGCTAAACCAAGTGACTAAGCAAATGATAGATGCCGCTTCCGCTGGTTCTTTAGACCGCAAAACTCCGGAAGCCGCTCTTGAGCTTATCGATGACATGGCGATGAACACTTATCAGTGGAATTCGTCCAGGTCTCGCCCATCTAAACCTACAGGTATCTATGAAGTGGATTCGGTGACGCAACTGGCGATGCAAGTGGAAATGCTCAACAAGAAGATCTCGGAGATGACTGCTCCCTCCACCGCTAAGGTATATGAAAATGCTGCTGCTGCCGAGCAGGTGGATTATCTGGGGAACATACCCAGGCCTGCTCAAAATATCTCTGCGAATAATTTTTCTGCTTTTTCGAATTTTTCTTCTCCTCCTGGTTTTTCTGCTTCGTCGAACACTTATCATCCCGGAAGGCGTAACCATCCTAATTTTTCTTGGAGTAATAATGCTAACGTAATACGCCCACCGCACGATTTTACACCGCCACCACCACCGCAACAAAATTTTCAAAAACCTTCCCCTTTGGAAGAGATCCTCGCTAAATATATAAGCTCGAACGATGCCACTATTAGAAATTTAACAGGATTCATGAAAAACTTAGAAAATCAAGTTGGCCAACTCGCCAAGGCCTTTTCCGAGAGACCACCTGGAACTCTTCCCTCGAACACTGAGCCTAACCCTAGGGAGCACGCAAATGCGATTTCCCTTCGGAGCGGTAAAGTTGTTAACGAGCCCACCACAAGGGAAGAGCCAAGGGTGATTGCTCCTCCAGTTTTTACCCCCACGGAAAATGACAACTTAGATTCTGAAAAAGAAAAATCTACATTTGAAAAAGAAAACGATGGCTCTATTGTTTCTGATTCTCAAAAAGAAAAAGCTGATTTTCAAAATGATGCTCCTGTTTTCCTAAAAGAATTCCCGCCACCTCCTTATCCGGCTAGACTTAGGAAAGACAAACTAGATGATCAGTACCAACGCTTTCTTGAAATGTTCAAACAAATTCACATTAATTTGCCATTTCATGAAGCGATTAGTCAAATGCCGAAGTACGCAAAATATCTTAAGGACTTATTAACAAACAAGACGAAATTGGAGAACTTATCACATGTAACATTGAATGAAGAATGCTCGGCAGTCGTTAAAAATTCTAATCTGCCTAAAAAGATAAACGATCCGGGTAGTTTTTCCATTCCTTGTGTCTTCGGTGATTTATTTGTTAAACATGCGTTGGCAGATCTAGGAGCGAGCATCAACTTGATGCCTTTTTCACTATTTAAGAAGTTAGGATTGGGCACTCTGAGCCCTACAAGGATGAGTATCCAATTAGCTGATAGGTCTATCAAGTATCCACTAGGTATCGTTGAGGACGTGCTAGTAATGGTCGACAAATTCATCTTCCCGGTGGATTTTGTCATTCTTGATATTGAAGAAGACGTCGAGGTTCCTCTTAACCTTGGACGACCATTTCTAGCCACCTCTCGAGCAGTTATAGACGTTAGTAACGGACAGTTGTTCTTGCGTGTGGGATATGATGAGGTCACATTTTCTATAAATCAATCCATGAAGAACTCCTTAAAAAATGATGACTCTTGTTTTTTTGTTGACGTTCTAAATGAAGACTCTTCCCTTTCCCTTTCCAACATTTCTCCCAATGAATTTTCATCTTCGTTTTCTGAAATTTCTTCACATAATTTTGACAACCCGGTAATGTCGATCCAAGAAAATGTTGAAAATAATTTTGCATGCAGTAGGAAAAAGTATGAAAATCTTCTTTTTGAAAAAGAGAAAAATTTAAAAAATTCTTATGACGAACCACCCCAGCTTGATTTAAAACCACTGCCTGAGCACCTCAAATATGCCTTTCTTGCAAAAGATTCAAAATTGCCCGTTATAATCTCGACTTTTCTTTCCCAATCCGAAAACGATCAATTGATCGAACTACTACAAAAGCATCGCCGAGCTATAGCGTGGCAAATTTGTGATATTCCTGGCATAAGTCCCTCTTTCTGCACACACAACATATTTTTTGAAAATAATCCTAAGGGTGTAGTTCAACCACAACATCGACTTAATCCAAATATGAAAGAGGTTGTGAAGGGAGAGTTGCTTAAGTTATTAGATGCAGGGATAATTTATCCTATTTCCGATAGTCAGTGGGTAAGTCCAGTTCAGGTTGTTCCTAAGAAGGGTGGGATCACTGTAGTACCAAACGAAAACAACGATTTAGTTCCAACTAGGACGATAACGGGATGGAGGATGTGCATCGATTACCGTAAACTAAACGATGCCACTCGAAAAGATCACTTCCCCCTCCCCTTTATCGATCAAATTTTAGAACGTTTGTCCGGGCACAATTTTTATTGCTTCCTCGACGGTCTCTCGGGATATTTTCAAATCCCTATCTCACCCGAGGATCAAGAGAAGACGACGTTCACTTGCCCCTTCGGAACTTTTGCCTACCGTAGAATGCCTTTCGGATTATGCAACGCACCCGCCACCTTTCAGCGGTGTATGCTTGCTATTTTTGATAAATATGTAGAAAATATTATGGAAGTTTTTATGGACGACTTTTCCGTTTTTGGCGACTCATTCAATCTATGTTTAGAAAATTTAGGAAAAGTTTTAAAGCGCTGCGAGGAGACAAATTTAGTTATAAATTGGGAGAAGTGCCACTTTATGGTACGTGAAGGTTTAGTCCTTGGCCACAACATTTCCGCTAGGGGAATTGAAGTGGACAAGGCAAAAATTGAAGTAATTGAAAAGTTACCGCCCCCTCTAACCGTTAAAGCGATTAGAAGTTTTTTAGGTCATGCGGGTTTTTATCGTAGATTTATTAAGGACTTTTCAAAAATCACTAAACCTCTCACCCACTTGCTCGAAAAGGACATTCCTTTTATTTTTGATAAATCTTGTCTCGAGGCCTTTGAATTAATAAAATCGAAACTTATAAATGCTCCTATTATGATCGCCCCAGTTTGGGATTTACCTTTCGAAATTATGTGCGATGCGAGTAATCATGCGGTAGGTGCGGTTTTAGGTCAACGAATCGCTAAGAACTTTCATCCAATTTTCTACGCTAGTAAAACTCTCACTTCTGCGCAAGAAAATTACACCACGACGGAGAAAGAGCTCTTAGCAGTTATTTTTGCCTTTGATAAATTCCGACCGTATGTTACTCTATCTAAGGTTATTGTTTTCACGGATCATTCCGCTTTGAAGTACCTCCTTTCTAAACCGGATGCCAAGCCGCGTCTCATCCGTTGGATCCTCTTACTTCAAGAATTCGACTTGGAAATTCGGGATAAGAAAGGAGCGGAAAACCTAGCGGCAGATCATCTATCTCGCCTTGAAAATCCCAAACTTGTTTTTTTTAATGAAACTTTTATTAATGACTCTTTTCCGGATGAGCGTCTTTTGAATATTTCTTCATCTTCTACCCCTGGTTTGCCGATCTGGCCAATTATCTTGTGGCCCGGGTCCTTCCAAAAGAATACTCCACTCACCAAAAGAAGAAATTCTTTTCGGAGTTGAAATATTATTTTTGGGAAGATCCATTTCTATTTCGCATTTGTGCAGACCAAGTAGTAAGGAGATGCGTTTCGCAGGAAGAGGGTCACCAAATTTTAAAACATGTTCATGAAGGTCCGACTGGCGGGCATTATCAAGCAAACTGCACCGCCCACAAAGTGCTTAGTGCTGGCTTCTATTGGCCAAGCATATTTAAAGATGCACAAATCTTTGTGGGTGGGTGCGATCGATGCCAGCGTACTGGAAATATTTCTAACAAAAATGAAATGGAGCAAAATTACTTTCTCGAGTGCGAAGTTTTTGATCTATGGGGTATAGACTTTGTCGGCCCATTTCCCTCCAACTTAGGAAACAAATATATTCTAGTCGCAGTTGATTATGTTTCTAGGTGGGCAGAAGCCCAAGCTCTACCAAATAATGATGCTCGCGTAGTTATCAATTTTTTTAAAAAATTATTTTCTCGCTTTGGGTTTCCTCGAGCAATCGTTAGTGATAGGGGAAGTCATTTTTGCAACGCTCAGCTCACTAAGGCTTTAGCCAAATATGGCGTTACGCATAAATTGTCCACTGCTTATCACCCCCAAACGAACGGTCAGGTCGAGGTAGTCAATCGCGAGCTTAAACGAATTTTGGAAAAAAGCGTTTCTACTTCTCGTAAGGATTGGTCTTTAAAATTGGACGATGCTTTGTGGGCATATCGGACAGCGTACAAAACCGCCATCGGTTGTACTCCTTTCCGATTAGTCTATGGAAAATCGTGTCATCTTCCGGTAGAAGTAGAACACCGTGCGTATTGGGCATTGAAGTTTTTTAATTTCGATCCGCACTCGGTCGGTGAGCATAGAAAAAACCAACTAAATGAGCTTGACGAGTGGCGAGCGTACGCCTATGAAAATAATAAAATTTATAAAGAACGCACGAAATTGTATCATGATAAGAACCTGCGCCACCCTAAAACTTTTAAACCAGGCGATCAGGTTCTTCTTTTTAATTCGCGTTTACGTCTCTTCCTGGGAAAGCTTAAATCTAGATGGTCCGGACCATTCACGGTCAAGGATGTTTTTCCTTACGGCACTGTGCTACTTTCACACCCCGATAAGGGGGACTTCAAAGTTAATGGCCATAGACTCAAACGCTACTTCTCTAATGATTCTGTGACTCCTGCAAAGGAGAATCTTCTTTTTGATTCTTAGTTATTATTATTTCTGATGGACATTTTTTTTTGTGATGGACATGTTCACTTTTATTTTTGGACTTCTTATTATTATACTCTTTTATTTGAATGATTGTAATAATAAAAACATTATCGGGCAATCTGCCCATGGACTTTATTTCTTTTTGCTTTTATTTTTGCTCTTCCTACCGGAGGCACAGCAAGTCCATGATCGTGGTCGCCGCTCCACCGTTGCTGATATCAGATGGATCAAGTCATACCTGCTGACGATCAAGTACTCCAAAAAGCAAGCATGGGGGAGCGACATCTGCCTTCATCTCACGAACCCGGGGAAGTCCTGTTCCTTTTCCTTATTTATTTTCCTGCCTTTTTCTTTTTCTCTTCTCCTCAGTCCCCTTCTTTTTCTTTATGTTTTCTTCATTGAGGGCAATGAAGAATTTAAGCATGGGGGGGTCTAGTTTCTTTTTGCCTTTCTTTCTGTTTCTTATTTAAAAAAAAGAAAAAAAATGTATGTTTTAAATTAGTATAATATTTTATGTCGTCTAAATCTAAAAATCCAAAAAAATTATAAAATATAAAACCCAAAAAAAATTAGAAAAACAAAAAGATCAAAAAAAAAATTTTGTGCTTAAAATCGATTTGAAAAACAAAACCTAAAATTATTTTCTATCTTTATTTTCATGTTGCTTCTAGTGAAGTGTAGGCCCATGCGGTTTTTGTAGTTCTATATAGATTACTTTGAAAATGGTTTTCTAAACCTATCATTTTAACATAGTTTAGTTCTACTAGTTTCTTTTTCTTAAATATAGGCATCCGGTTTTTAAGTTATAAGCTAGCAATACGTAGTTATGACTTCTTATTCGGTTAGTTACTTACGAATGGTTGCTAGGTATCATTAGTTCTTTTTCATTTGCGGGTATTCTTTCTTGGTGTCTAGAACTTGTACCAAGCTACTCTCGAAGCATTTGTGCCGTTTTTATGTTCTTTAGAAATGATTTAGGCCACCATTTGAATAGTTTGAGCTTTTCTTGCCCACCGAAAACATAACCCTTGCAAAACAATTTTGGGCCTTTTCCTTATTTTCATTGTTTTTAGCTCCACCTTTCCTTTCATCTTGTTCACCAAAGCCAAATATCTTTCCTATTTTTGCACTATAAATTTGAGCTTAAAAATTATTTTTATGGGAAAGGTATTATTTTGGAAATAAATAGGAAATTCTCAAGCTTATTTTTCGAGCTTTCTTTTCAAATGTTATTCAAAAAAAAAATTTTTGAGAAAAAATATATCATTAGAAAATCAAAAGAAAAAAAAAAGAAAATGAATGCAAAACGTTTATGTTTGGCCAAGTTTATAAAAGAAAAAATTCATGGCCTTGTTTTTTTTTTAGTTTCATATTGGAGAAATGACATAGTTGTTATTTCTCAATTTTTTTTATGCTTTGGTTATTTTTGAGCTCATCTTGGTTTAGTGCCTAAAACCTTCATGTTTACCTTTGAATCCACTTCCTAATTATTTACCTAAGCCAAGTTTAATGCCTAGTAGAAGTCCTAATGATCTTAGAACTTAATTTTGCGTAGTGGAGAAAGTTGTGAACGTACAAGCCTATGGCCACCATCATTGATGGATTTCTTTGGAGGTTATCTTGGAGTGTTTTAGGGTTAATGTTTATCTAGCAACCTAGTAGTTTGTTAATGCACCGTTTATTTAGAACTTCTACTTTTGTTTTCCTTATTTTCATTTATTTTGGATGCCTTGTTTTTAAGATTTAGAAATTAGTAGACTTCTCTTATGTTTTAATGAGATTTTTAGGCTTTCCCTTTCAAATCTTCTATTGTGCACTTCTCACCCCACTAGTTGATAATATGAATACTAGGATAGTTTAATTTTCCATGTTTTGTTTTTCTTAATTATGAAACCTAAATTAGCTTTGTTTATTTTCTATTTCCTTCCCTAGTTTTCATTTTTTATTTGCTTGAGGGCAAGCAAATGTCTAAGCATGGGGGTGTTTGATGACTACTTTTTAGTCATCCTTTTTTGGGTAATTTAGTAGCTTAAATTTCTAAGTATTATTATAATTTTATGTTGTTGTATTCTGATAGTCCGTTTCGTAATGGTATTTTCTAGCTTTCAATTTACGAAGCATGTCTTGTATATTTTGACCTTTTTTTGTATATATTATTGTCACTAACATCTTCCCTTATTTTTGCAGGATTTTACAAGTTTTGCTGTTACACGCCCCATGGTCACGCCCTCCTAGGGCATGTACCAAGGGCGTGTAGCCTAGTGGAATGAAGCCGCCGGTCTGAAGTCAATCTCCACTAGAAACTAGCTGTCACGCCCACTGACACGCCCACTGACACGCCCTCCAGGGGCGTGTCTGACAGGCGTGACCCGCCAAGTCCCGAGAAGTCAGTACCGAGCTCAATTTCAACGCACCGAATCCGACACGCCCCATGGTCACGCCCTCCAGGGGCGTGTTCGATGGGCGTGTAACTCAACAACCACGCCAGAATTAAATGCCAACGCTCCAGATATCGCACCGAATCAGACACGCCCTATGGTCACGCCCTCCATGGGCGTGTCATAGGGCGTGACCCAGCCCGAAAAAAACTCTATAAATAGGGATCATCTTTTAGTGTTTGGGGGGGGAGAGAGATTAGAGAAGAAGAAGTGCTGCTATTTTAGTTTTTATGTCTTAAGCTTGTCTCTTCCTTTTTACTTCAAGTAATTGAGTTTCTTTTCATGCAAGCCTTTTTCGCATTTCTGTACTTCCTTTTTACAACATTTGTAATCATTGTAGAATGTGTTCTTATAGTATCTGTGTGCCCTACTTGTGATTCCTCCACATTACGAAATAAAATAGTTCGCTATTCTCTTTCCCTTCTACTCGGTGTTATTTTCCATACTATTAATATGATCTTCATTTTCTATACCATGAATAACTAAATCCTCCTTGTACTCGATCTTGATGATCTGAGGTTTGAGTGATTAAGTTATGATGCTTTAATTTTACCTTTCCTTTTTAGGGGTTTAACCTTGAATTGCTCTTGAATTCTTTTGGGTTGGAGATATATCATCGATGTATACTCTCCGCCTTAGCTTTCATGCTTGGCTAGCCGAAAGGCCGATAGTTTGAAGTGAGCACTCAAGAGGAAAGGGATTGGTATGCACCCCTCGAGAGAGGCAGACATTCAAATCCCCCGGATTGGAGTAAAATCTAATAGTGGGGTTCACCGCGTAAAGCGAGCTTTAGGCCTCTGATTCAGACGAAAGTCGGTCGGACCTTCCTAAACTCAGTCGGACACGACTTCGAGAGAAGCGTATTTAAGCTTTAGGAACCTCCACGGTCAAGAAACTCTTCCCTATTAAGTTTAGGCTTTTATCGCATTTCTTTATTACTCTGGCCGAGGTGATTCTTGATCGAGTACATTTCCATCCCTTTGTCGTAGTTCTTTAACACTTTATCATAATCGCCTCTAATAGTTCTTTAACTTAATGCAGTGGTTCTCTTTCTAGCAATTAACTATATTTCCTTTCTTAATTGCAATTTCCTTTTTAGCCCTCAAGATTTTCCTTTGATAAAATAATAGTCTTCGTGTGAGTAAGTGTATTCAGCAGTACCCGGATTTCAATACGACATTTGTGTCCCCTAGCTACAATTCGATAGGTATACTTGCCTAGATGGATTGCTAGTTCGGTTGCTTTTATTTTCTTCACGATTAGTAGACAACAGCTAGCAGAGGGGTTTCCATGGAAGTGATAACCGCCAGGAGGGCCAGTTCCACCATCTAGGACGGTGGCAGGACTAGAGGCCTACTCTCCTTGATCAGTATCAGGCTATGGTGATAGCCATGCAAAAGCGGAGAGGTCAGCAGAGGAAGAGACGGGAGGTCAGGGTGGAGTTACGTTACTACGACTTCCACTAGGAGGAGGGGCATTCTATGGACACGTACCCAAAGTTCCTTGAGATGAGGGGAAATAGGGAGCAGTAGCAGGACCACCAGGGAGTGCGGATACTAGAGGTCCGACCTCTAGTAGAGGAGGACTGGTGTGAGGACCGGGCTGATGTGGGAGCTCAAGGAGGGATCAGAGTGATCCACGGGGGGTTGGGGTCGAGGCTTCCCAGAAGGCTAGCCTTCACACCATGTACAGATGGAGCATTATCTCCACATCTCAGACCCCACCCCCAAAGGAGAAGATCACGTTCTCAAGGAAAGACATGTCGGATCGTGAGGATCTCTTCTTCGACGTGTTGGTGATCAAGACCGCTATCGAAAATTTAACCGTCTCCCGGATCCTCATCGATATCGGGAGCTTAGTCAACATCATATTCAAGAAGGAGTTTGACGCAATGAAGGTGGAGGCCAAGAGGGTGTTGGCCTCGGATGGGCCTCTGTTTTGATTCTTAGGGGAAAGGACGGAGGTGGAGGAGGAGTGGGGCACCATGTAACTATGGGGGCGGGGGGGGGGGGGGGGTAGACCCGAAACTGCAGGTTCGTCATCGTGGATTCCCCCAGCAGCTACAACGCTATATTTGGACGGACCCGCATCAGCACCTTCCACTGCGTCCCCTCATCCTTCCACAAATGCTTGAAGTTCCATGTCTAGGGGATCCAGGTTTAGGTCCTAGGAGATCCCAAGGAGGCGAGGGAGTGCTACGTCACCGTAATGAACTCCATTTCTTGGATGGAGGGGGTCGAGGAGATGGAGGTGGCGGAGTAGGAGGAAGGAGGAGTGGATTGGAAGTAGAGTAAGAGGTTCGCGCCCAGGTGGAGATGACGAAGATCCAGGAGGATAAGGCCGAGGTGATAGTCGTGGAGGAAGCTGAGGAGGTCCTTGTCCCGGAAGAGGGAGATGTTTGAAAGTGGGGAGAGCAATCTCATCAGGAGGCTGCATAAGATGTGGTGGATATTGAAGTTCTCACCCTAGGAGGCAAGATGGAGATGGTGCGCATCAGCGGGGAGGCTGACCCCGTTATACCAGGAGAGGATGCTGGCAGGCATCCAGAAGATCTTAGACACCTTCGCTTGCAGCGCAGCAGAGATGTCAAGGATTGATGTGGAAGTCGCCTTCCACCACCTCAATCTGCATCCATAAGCTCGCCCCATCCAGCAAAAGAAGAGGTCCATCGCGGACAAGCTGACTGAGCCCATTAGGGAGGAGGTGGCCAAGCTCTTGAAGGCTGGCTTTGTATCCGAAATTCAATACCCCGGCTGGGACTCCAATGTTGTAATGGTAAAAAAAGGGACCGGTCGGCAAAGAATGTGTGTTGATTTCTCTTTGCTAAATAAATCATATCCTAAGGATTGTTACCCCTTGCCTCGAATCGACGTGCTAGTTGACTCAACCGACAGTTTTTCTATAATGAGTTTTTTAGATGTTTGTTTAGGTTATCATCTGCTCAGAATGCACCCCCCCTGCCGATGTAAAAGATGTCTCTTTTATCACTGGGGATGGGTGTTACTACTATAAGATGATGCCTTTTAGGATGAAGAATGTAGGGGCAACGTACCAAAAGATGATGGATCGGGTCTTCCAGGAGCAAAAAGGGAGGAACCTGCATGTGTATGTGGATGATCTGATGATCAAAAGTAGAGATATGGAATCTCACCTCTAGGATTTGGAGGAGACTTTTGGCACCCTTTGGAGATACAAAATGAGGCAGAACCCCTTCAAGCGTGTCTTCGGGGCCAGTAGGGGAAAGTTCCTCGCACACCTTCTAACCCTAGTAGGGGTGGAGCCAAATCCTTACAAGTTCAAGGCGATCATGGAATTGGGGTCTCCTCGGGATGCTAAGGAGGTCTAGTACCTAATAGGGAAGTTGGCGGGGCTGAGCAAGTTCCATTACAAGGCTACAGAGAAGTGCTCTCCCTTCTTCAAAGCAATGAGGGGAGGAAAGAAGTTTGATTGGACTATTGAATGCGAGGAGGGGTTACAGGCCTTGAAGAGGTAGTTAACTCATGCCCCCTGCTCCAAGGGTCGAAGGAGGGGGAGGACATATCTTTGTATCTAGGGTTCAGGGCAAAGGCCTTGAGCTCTGTCCTGGTTCGGGAAGAGGGGAAGAAGCAGTTGCCTATATACTACGTGAGCAGAATCTTGAGGAAGGAAATGCTCTGTTATCCCATATCGGAAAAGCTGGCGTTTTCCCTGGTCATCTCGGCTCGGAGGCTCTGACCCTATTTCTAGGCACACTCTATCCGAGTTGTGATAGACTACCCCCTTTGCAACATCTTCGAGGGGGTGAAGCATTCTGGAAGGTTGGCAAAGTGGTCGGTAGAGCTGAGTGAGTTCGATATCTCCTTTGTCCCCCGCCTCTCAATCAAGGCCCAAGCGATGACCGACTTCCTTGCTGATTATATAATCGAGGTGGTGGAGACCGAACTCACTCGCCCGGTCCCCTGGAAGGTGATGGTGGACGGCGCTTCAGGAAGGTATTCCCTAGGGGTGGGGGTGATTTGGAGAGCCCTCGGGGAACTAGGATCGAGCAAACTGTGGTGGTGCACTTTCCCATCACTAACAACCAGGCTGAGTACGAGGCTGTGATAGTAGGATTGCGCCTAGCAAGGGAGCTGGGGGTGGATGATGTGGAGGTCCTCACTGACTCCATGGCGGTGGCCTCCCAGAGCATTGGGAAATTTGATATAAGGGAACCGACTCTCCAGTTATACTTGGAAAAGGTGAAGGGGTTCATCTATACATTCCAAACCTTCTCCATCCGACATATGATGCGGGAAGAGAATGAGTAGGTTGATCAGCTAGCCAAGCATGGTCCTCGAGTGGGGGGGTACCATCACTGACCAGTTCCTTCTGTCCATCCAAATGGGGAAGCTGATGGAGGTGGGCAAATACTCTTCGTGGATGGATCCATTCGCGACACTCCTATCCATAGGGGAGTTCCCAGAAGGGATAGATAAGAAGATGTTCGAGCACAAATTGGAATATTACCTTATGCATGACAAGTAGCTGCATAGGAAGACTCTTTCAGGGATATTGGCACGTTCTGTGGCCATGGGGAAAGTCTAAAGGATTCTGGAAGAGGTGCATTTAGGGGAATGATGAAGCCACTCGGGGCGCAGAACCATGGGGGAAGGATAGTCTAACAGAGGTATTTCTTGCCGACCCTAGGCCATGATGCCGCTGATTTCACAAAGAAGTGCCAGAAGTTCCTGCTGTTTTCCCCCTCTGACTCCAACCAGCTCAGCGGCTCAGGAGTATCACGGCCCCGCGACCCTTTGCAATTTGGGGAATGGATTTGGTAGGACCTTTTCCCCAGGCCAACAGGCAGAGGAGGTTCCTACTAGTGATGATAGATAATTTTTCTAAGTGGTTGGAAGTGAAGCCGCTATCTAAGTTGACCTCCCAGGTAATCAGGAACTTCGTATGGGGGCGGGGGAGATCATCTGCCAGCACGGTCTGCCCCAGTCCATAGTCATGGAATACGGGCCTCAGTTCGCCAGTGCCGAGTTCATCAACTTTTGCGGTCAGCTCGGGATCGATCTCAGGTTCTACACAGTCCACCATCCCAGGAGCAATGGGCAGGTGGTGGTGGCAAACAAAATCATTGTCAACCTCCTCAAGAAGAAAGTAAAGAATTTTAGGGGTAGCTGGGTGGGGCAGCTTCTTGCAGTTCTCTGGGCCCTGAAAACCACTCCCAACACATCCACGGGGGAGACCCCTTCAAGCTCTTCGATGGATGCAATGTCGTGCTTCCAATAGAGCTCTTGGTCTGTACTCCTTGGGTGGTCTAGGCAGAGGCAGTAATGAAAGAATGGCAAGCTGAAAATGAGGAGGAGCTAAGACTCTCCCTTGATATGGTGGAGGATCTACGTGATCTCTCCGTCATTCAGCAGGAAGAGGTGAAACGGAGAACGGCTAAGTACTTTTACAAGAACGTCAGGTTCAAATATTTCGCGAAAGTCGATTTGGTCCAGAAGAAGGTGGATGCGGGAGGAATGTCAACCGCAGTGGGGAAGCTCAACTCCAACTGTGTAGGCCCGTACATTGTCGAGGAGGCTCTATGGTCAGGAGGGTACCGTCTCCGCAATGTGGAGGGTGATACCCTAGGCGACACTTGTAGTGTAGATGACTTGAAACATTTCTACCCGTGAAAGAAAATATGTACATTTATTACTTTAATGAATATGGAATCCCTTAATGCTCTAACTCTTTTGCAGATCCAGTTTGTGGCAAGTCGTATTTATCAAGCCAAGTCCTGAAATACCCTCTTGGCCATGCTTCTACCTAGCTAGCAGGGGACAGAGATTGGCCAAAGGAATGTATTCTCATTTTGGGGTTAGGTCCTAAGATTCTCCCGCTGCAAGGATTCCACCTATTTGGCAAGGCCGGGATCCTTGAGTGACGACTTTATGACCTAGGAGGGCTGAGCCCGGTTGATGCTCAACACCCTCTGTCAGGCTCTCACCTAGCTGATTGGGCTAGTGGTAGCACCCAGAGGTTGGACAAAGGAAAGTATTCTCGCTCTGGGATTAGGTCCCGAGATGCTCCCGCTGCCAGGCTTCCACCTAGCTGACAGGTCAAGGATCCTCGAGTGATGTCATTATGACCCTAGAGTGCTGAGACCAGTTGTTGCTCAATACCCTCTGTTAGGCTCTCACCTAGCTGACTGGGGCGGTAGTAGCGCCCGGAGGTTGGAAAATGGAAAGAATTCTCGTTCTAGGGTTAGGTCACGAGACGCTCCTGCTTCAAGCCTTCCACCTAGCTGGAAGGGCTGGGATCCTCGAGTGATGTTGTTATGACCCTGAAGCTAAGTCTGGTTGATTCTAAACACCTGCCATAAGGCACTTACCTAGCTGAATGTGCTAGTGGAGACACCCAATTCTCGACCGAAGCGAAAGATCGATTGACGCTCATCTAACATCATCAGGCTCCTATGGGCTGACAGAAGGAAGAGAATTAGATGTCCCTAACAGTACTATCCAGTGCCCGAAATTTAATAAAGGTTGCAAGAACTGAGGCCACACCGCACCTCATTGGGCCGAGCTCGTGCGAAACTGAGTGGCTTGGGTGCGAGCCGAGCCGGTTCGCCCCCTTTAACTCGCGAGTGGCATACAGAATCTCTGGACAAGGGAGATGAGTCACAACTCGCGGGTTAGCTACTTAAGACCCCAATGTCTCTTAAGTTGTCCTCATGGAATGCATGATCTCACCAATGAAATATGAGCCCGGAGGCAGCGAGCAAGAGGATCGAGCTAGGTCGCGAGTACGTAAAGAAATAAAGGCATGAACAGTTCAAAGAAGAAACATCGTAGACAATATCATTTCAGAAAGGCATATACTATTAATTTCAAAGATTTACAAGATGGGGACTCAGCCCACGTTTACATTTCACAAAAAGAAAGTGCAGCATGGGGGTTCAGAGAGGCGAGCACTCGGGCGGCGAGCCCTCCTTAAGAGGTTGGTAGGAATTTTCGCCCGGCTTCGGTACCGGATGGAATAGCTCTGGTACCACCTCGCTCGCTGAAAGACCCGCTCCTTCACTCGTGATCAGTCCTGCCCGCTGCAGGGTTTGGAGTGTATATTTCACGGCCTTGGCATCATTCTTTAGCATCATCACCTCTAGCTCAAATTTTTAAGTAATGGGCGAGCTGGCAGCTGCTACTAGAGGGCGGCGGAGGTGCTGCGACTTCCAGTTCCTACACCAGCACTTGTAACGCCTCCTTCTCCTTCTTGAGGGTGGCATTCTGGAAACCTAGGCACTTTGTCATTGCCGCATCCTGCGAGAAGGGATAAAAAGAGCTTGAGAAAAGGGAAAGCAATCTTAAAGCGACTAGTGCGGGTCATGGTACTTACCAGCACCCCGGGTATCCAGCGAGGATAGCGTCGGCCATGTCTACCTGTTTCCTCTAGTGCTCCGCTTCCTCCTGAGCGAGACAGCGAGCCTCTTCCTTTTGATCAACAAGTTTTTGGAGTGAGGGGGAGTTCCGCTCCAGCTATGTGCATCGCCTGCACACCATGTGGGACAAATCAAGCCTACGGAGCTGGGCCCGCGCAATCTCATGCACAAGAAGTCGCGTGTCCTCTCGTCGAAGATCGCGACATCTTCCCACGCAAAGAGGCCAAATGAGAAGGCATAATCCTCCCCTATAATGGTTTCCTGCTCCAACCAACTCAGCAGTAGGGTGGAGATGGAGGCCCGGTTTGACTCCTTATTCCAGTGAAGGAGGGGAATGCCGAGCTCATCCAAAGGCTGCTTGCCGAAGCCAAAGTTGCAGTGCCCTCTCGGCAGCACCATAATGGTGGGCCGCTCTCCTCACGACCTGGAGGTGCCGACCACCTCACTACGGGAGCCGCCTGTCGAGGTGCTCAGGGGGGGGGGGTGGTAGTAGGATCTTCTGTTGGCTGGTATGCCGTAGCCTTGCTCTTCTTCAAGGTTACGAATGGTGTGCCGCCCGCGACCTTCGGCTTCTTGGGAGGCGGCGAAGGCAGAGGTTGTTCGCGGATGGCCCGCTTCTGGAAAGCAGGGGGCAGGGGTTTCGCGATGTGTGGCAGCCGCCGCCTCGGTACGGGCGAGCTCGCCAGAAGCAGCTCGCGCAATCTCATTAGGAGAGTGCATGGGAATGTCTCGCTCACCTACAAGAAAAGAGTTAAGGATTAGAAGAAAAAGAATGTGCTAAGTAAAAAAAGGAGGAAGGTACGAGTAGCTTATTTACTCCAGGTGGGATGGGGACAAGGCTATCCACGTTCCTACGGAGGAACACGACTTCAAAGTTCTTCCCTTGGAAGAACCCTTACCACTCGGCTTTATGGCCCCCAGGCTAGGGGGGTGGTAGCTCGCCTCGCTAAGTTGGACCGGCGAGAAGGGTACATTGCCAAAGTCGCCCTTCACGAAGAAAAATTTCTTTAACATGGCTAGATTGGCACCACGCTAGAATTGATTGTGCGACCAAACATATTACTTTTAGGCATGAAGTATCTGAAGTCTTCTTCCAAGGTATTAAATTCGTGCCTCGAAACTTGTTATTTACAATCCAAGGTATATATGATATTCTTTGAAATGAAAGAGATTCCGACGACCATGAAGGATGTGCTAGTAATGCGGGATTTACCTGAGGTATTTCCTGAGAAGCTACCTGGCTTGCCCCCGCATAGACAGGTGGACTTCCAAATTAAACTATTACCGGGTGCCAAGCCCATCTCTCGGACCCCTTATAGAATGGCCCCAAAGGAACTCACTGAGTTTAGAGTTTAGTTGCAATAGTTGGTAGAATCAGGGTTTGTTCATCCCAGTTCATCCCCCTGGGGAGCCCCAGTCTTATTTGTCAAGAAGAAGGATGGAACACTATGGTTGTGCATAGATTATCAGGAGCTCAACCGACTGACGGTACGAAACACCTATCTGTTACCTCGGATCGATGAGTTATTCAATCAGTTGTAGGAGGGCATTGGTTTTCCAAGTTAGATTTGCATTCGGGGTACTATCAATTAAGAATTCAAGAGGAAGACATTCGGAAAACAGTGTTCAGTTCGAGATACGATTTATACGAGTTCACGGTGATGTCATTGGGGCTCACAAATGCCCCTTCCACGTTCATGAGTTCGATGTAAAGGGTGTTTGAACCATATTTGGACTTCTTTGTCATCAACTTCATCGATTACATTCTGGTCTACTCGAAAAAGGAAGAGCAACATGCTAAGTACTTGGACCTAGTCATGAGAAAACAAAAAGGGCATTCCCTGTTTGCTAAGTTCAGCAAGTGAAAATTTTGGATCCGAGAAGTTACGTTCTTAGGTCATGTGATTCGTGGTGCTGGATAAGTAGTAGTCCCGGCCAAGGTACGTGCCGCGAAGGAATGGTCGCCTCTAAAGTTAGTTGCCGATGTAGGAAGCTTTCTTGGATTTGCTGGTTATTAACGTAAGTTTGTGAAATGATTTTCAAAGATTGCCCTTCCTCTTACTGCAATAACAATGATAGGTGTGCCATATGAGTGGACACCCAGTGTAAGGCTGCATTTCAAGAACTAAAGGATTGACTAACCTCCTCACCAATCCTCGCTCTTCCATCAGGGAAAGAAGGATTTAAAGTTTACATTGATGTCTCCTATCAATGGATGGGAGCAGTGTTGATGCAGCAGGGGCATGTGATTGCATACGCTTCGAGGCAGTTGAAGAAGCATGAGGTAAATTACCCAGTACATAATTTGAATTTGGGACAGTGGTTTTCACATTAATGGTTTGGAGACATTATTTGTATGGCGTCCACTACGAGATCTTTTCGGCACATAAGAATCTAAAGTATGTTCATACTCAGAAGGGGTTGAATTTGAGGCAGCGCCGGTGGATAGAATTTTTTTGTTATTATGAGTTTACATTGAACTACCACTCCGGGAAAGCAAACTCTATAGCTGATGCATTGAGCAAAAAAGTACTAGTGTTGAGCCCTGGGTCTCGGATGATGAGTATGGAATTGGCTGGAGTTCTCGAAGAGATGGAGATCATGTTGGGGGTGTAAGGATCATTATAAGAAGTATACTGAGTATATAACTGCTATGAGTATAATTTGTGACATTCGAGATCGAATTCAGGCAGAGCAATGGAAGGATGATTTTTTGGCCCTTATGATTAAGATAGTTAAGGATGCATCTACTGAATAGTATACTCTGAAGGATGGCCTCGTTCATTTACGTAGCAGGCTCTACATTCTCGCAGGCGGTGAAATCTGGGAAGATATCTTGAGAGAGGCATATTGCCCCAAGTATTTGGTGCATCCCGAGATTTCCAAGATGTATAGTGACTTATGAAAGACCTTGTCCTAGCAAAGAATCATGAGTAATGTTAAGTATTATGTTACATAGTGTGAGGCTTGCCAGAAGGTGAAGGTGGAGTGCAAGAGCGATGGAGGATTGTTACAATCATTGCCCATTCTGGAGTGGAAATTAGAAGATATCTCAATGGATTATATTCACTGCCTTTCCCAATCACGATCTGAGAATGACTAGGTTTTGGTGACAGTGGATTGCTTGACTAAGGTTGCCAGGTTTCTCCCAATGAGGAAGGAGATGCATTTGGATGTATTGGTATGTATCTTTGTGGAACAATTTGTACGATACCACAGAGTTCCTAAGACAATAGTCTCCGACCGTGATGGTTGCTTTACCACCAAGGAATGGAAAGCAGTTCAATCATATTTTGGTTCTCACCTTACCTTTAGAACAACCTTTCATCCTCAGATGGACGGTATGTCTGAGAGGACCATCAGAACAATTGAAGATCTGTTGAGGTTGTATGTATTGGATAGAGGGGAGCTGTGGGAAAGGATCTTAACACTTGTGGAATTTTCATACAACAACATTCATCAAGCTTGCATCGGGATGGCACCCCACGAAGCGCTTTATGGACGGAGGTGTAGAACACCTTTATCATGGGTATAAGATGAAGACCCGAAGATTTTGGGAATCGAGTATATAGATGACAAGGGATCTACTACAAACAAATGTTTGTGTTGGACGGAGGTTCAATACGACCTCATGGACAGGATTCAGCAGGCCTTGGAGTTGGACGTGAGCTTGAAACATCACTGGGCGAATACTATTGATGGGTCTAATGTCCAGTTCTCTATCTACGATGGCCTTTTATGGAAAGGGAGCCGATTGTGTGTCCCTAATGTGGGGAAGTTGCGAGAAGAATTGTTCTACGAGGCGTATTTCTCAAAGTATTTGATTCACCCTGGGAGCACCAAGATGTTCAAGGATATGAAGAAACTATTCTAGTGGGCAAGTCAGAAAAAAGACATAGCGTTATATATGACGAAATGTCAGACGTCTGTCTTGGTAAAGGCCGAGTACCAGAAGCCTGGAGGAATCCTGAAATCCTTACCTATACCAGAGTGGAAATTTGATGACATCTCCATGGATTTCATGCACGGCTTACCGATATCGCCCAAGGGGAACGATGCCATTTTTGTGTTCGTTGATCATTTAACGAAGGTGTCACACTTCGTACCAAATAGGAAGGATGATTTATTGGAGAAGCTGGCGAAGCTTTATGTGGACAGCATAGTCCGTTTGCACGTCATACCTCGAAGCATCATTAATGACCGTAATGGTCAGTTCACATCCAACAATTGGAGGCTCATTCATCAGTTGTTTGGTACCAAGTTGAACTTCATCACGACTTTTCACCTACAGACAGATGGTCGGACTGAAAGGGTGAACAGGATAATGGAAGATATGCTTCGTATGTATGCTTTGGATTTTGGGAAAAGGTGGGAGGACTACCTTTTTATGATTGAGTTCGCGTACAAAAACAACTACCAAACCAACAATTCAGATGGCGCCTTTTGAGGCTTTGTACAGAAGGAGGTGTCTGATGGTTAAAACTCGCGGCGCCCCGGGCGGTGTTTTGGTTTTATTTAGAAATATAAGATGAGATTTTATTAGAAAGAAAGGCAGGGCGCGTGGATTTATTTTTATATAAAAAGGGGTTGAAACCGAGTTTTAACAGGAGGGAGGCAAGTGCACCTATCGCGAGTAGTACAAGATATTCCGGTGAGGAATATCGGGGTCGTATTATTCTCGGGGTCAATTTACCTATTTCTACTCTTTCCATGAAAGGACTATTAATTTACCGATAATATTTGGTGGTTTGATTTAATTAATGGCTGCAAAAATATATAAAAAAAGAAAAGCAGGAAATATAAAATACGCTCGATGAAGAACATAGCGCACTATATCGAAAATCTGAGGACTAAAATGAATTTACTTAACTAGAGATCCTAGATTTTAGATTAATTAAATGCCGACTTGGCCGTGGAGGTTCCAAAAGAATGAGCTCACTTATCTCTAGGATTATCACTCACCTGAACGCTATGACTATTCGACCGATCGTTAGACCGACGAAGGATTCCTCTTAACGCTCGCATTATGCTAAGAACCCCGCTATTGGGTGGGGAACCCAATACGGGAGATTTGCGCGCCTCCTCTCTCGAGGGTAAGTGTGGAACTCTCTTTACCCAAGGGTGATCGATCCATACGCATGGCCTCTCGGCCATCTATGTATGGAAAACGGAAACAGAGCCCACACATCGATATGTGGTCCTACACATCGTTAACCTGGGGTAAACCTTAAGTACTTTTAATAATGAAAAAGAGAGGACCTTTAATTATTTAAAGAGATTTTATCTGTCCCAATGCTCTTCTATATTGTGGTCTAAGAGCGGTTAGCCACTCATCGGAATGGGGACGGCTAAAGCTAGAAAGCGATAAAAATAAAGCAAAAAATGAAAGCAGTAAACGAAAGCCGTAAAGAAAGCAGTAAATTGCGAGTTCCGGCTCAAACAAGTGGGCGTGAGATGAAAGAAGTAAATTGTAAGTCCCAGCTCAAACGAGTGGGCGGGAGAAGAAAGCGAGCTCTACTCAAATGAGTAGGAGAAAATAAATGCACCCACACACACACTCTACGGAAATGAAAACGCACACACTCTGTCAAAGTCCTACTCAAATGAGTAGGAAGACAATGAAAACGGTAAATTGCAAGTCCTACTCAAACGAGTAGGCGGGAAATGAAAGCAAGCCATTTAGCTCTTAACGAGTAGGCGGAAATAAATGCGCACACCCACACACTCTACATAAATTTAAAGAAAGCTATAAACTCTAACTCATATACGCACGCACACGTAGAAAAAAATAAGAAAAATGAAGTTACTTGAAAATTTAAAACAACTACATTTCTACCGCTAGAATGCTGTAGAAATGCGTAAAAAAGACAATAAAAATTAAAGTAGTAAAAAGTTTTACAAATAAATGCAAAATGAAAATGCTCAAAAAATTAAAACGACTATATTTTCATTCTTTTAACTCCTTAAAAGTGCGTAAAAAGTTGAAATAAAGTAAAAAAGAACGAAATGTTTTATGACCTAAAAAAGAAAATCAAAGTTAGTGAAAAATGAAAACAACTTTGAAAATGTTTTTACATATTTATAGGAATGCATAAAAGCTTATAATATCCTATGTCTAATATAACTAAGGTGCATGAAAAGCAAACGGGCGGCAAAACGGCTAGAAAATGCGATAAATTCCTAAACTAAATGAGTTATAAACTAAACAGAAGACATAAAAAGCACAAAAAGGAGAATGAAAAATTACTTTGGGTAGGCGCATTCTAATGGATTTTTCATACTACACAAAGAGGAGAAAATGAAAATTTTTATTAAAATGATAAGTGATTACAACAAAGCTAAAGCAGGAAATCTAATACAAACTAAGAGAGAGGGGGGGGGGGGGTTGGGTATAAAATTCCCTTACATTGTATGAGAAGCTATTTGGGCAGCACCTACCCTTGGTAATTTGGACCAAAAAGTGGACAGAAGAGCTTTCTGAAAGCTCTTATTTATAGACAAATTCTCTGGTCGACACGCCCTATGATACGGGCGTGTCGGGGGGGCGTGTCATAGTTGTGTATTTGACTTGGCAAAATCCGGCGAGATGGTTTGTTTCTGGAGGCTTCGGGACGGGACACGTGTCCAACACGGGCATGTCGGGTTGATTGATATAGGCATATTGAGACCCGTGGCAAGTTGATGTCGGCAGGCGTTTAGTTTAGCTGGTAATATTGTTTGGGAACAAAGTCATGTTTGTAGGCATGTGCTTCTCGTGTTAAAATGGCGTTGAGTGTCAACTGGATGAAGGCGTTGAGTGTTGACTGGCAGGAGGCGTTGAGTGGCGTGACATGGGTGTTGAACACGGACGTGTCACTAAGCGTGTCCTTCTCGGGTTGCGTTGAGTGGATTTGAGAGGTGAACAGTAAAAGCATTGAGTGAATGGCTGATGACATTTAGTGGCTAACACGGGCGTGTCGAGTCTTCGGACACAGGCGTGTCAGGTCAAATTTTTACCATTTCCTTAAAATTTTCATAAAATCAAAATAAACTTAAGTTTAGAAAATATTTACAAAAAGAAGCATATTATTAAAGAAAAATAACAGAAAATAACTAAGACATTCTAAAACTACTTAAATAAAATACTAAAAAAATGCGTATATCTACAACTCATTAGTGTCATACTTCATTGTCCTTGGTAGAAACAGGAGAATCGAAGCTGTACAAGCGAAGGGATGTTGAAGATGCTACTTCAACAATACAGTTGATTCGAGAATAGCTGCTGATTGCTCACGATAGGCGGGCCAAGTACTATGATGCCAAGCATAAGAACATGGAGTTTGCGGTGGGCGATTGGGCATACCTCAAGATAAAACCATTTAATGTCGTATCAAGGATTCGACTCTTAAAGAAGCTTAGTCTGAGGTATGTTGGGCCATTTGAGATCTTGGAGCGTGTTGGTGAAACCGTCTATCGTTTGGCTCTTTCGGTGGAGTTTAGTAGGTTGCATGATGTATTTCACATCTCAAGGCTGCGAAAGGCTATTCAAGATCCTATTCAAGTGATTGCTGCAAATGAAGTGCTGGTCGACAGTGGGTTGATGATGAAGGTCAAGCCCATTCGGATCAAGCATGTAAAGGTCAACCAGCTGTGGAACAAATCCATTAAATTGGTCAAGATCCTTTGGGACAACTGTGGCCGAGAATAGCAATCTTGGGAGCGCGAGCAAACTATGAGGGAGGAGTTCCCTGAGCTTTTTTGTTGTGGTAATCAGTTGCACTATTTTGTTTTTGTATTTTCCTATAACGTCAAATTTTGGGAAAAACATTTCTTTGAGTGGAGGAGATTTGTAATGCCCAAAATTCCTTAAGGCAGAAAATAGTTCTCTTAAGGTTATCGCCCAGCGGTTGATAGTTACCGCGCGGAGGTAGTAGATGAATTAATCTTGTAGAGCTATCGGGAAGCTATCGCCCGGCGATAGTGCTACCGCCGGTGATAGCTAGGTAAATTTAATTGACGAGGCTCTCAGGATCCTACCCTGCGGCGGTAGTCGATAGTGCACGAAGATAGCAGCCGATGTCTTGTCATAATCGACAATGGCTACCTCACGGCTTTAACGTCCTATCGCGCGGCGATAGTGGAACTGTAACGACGTGTCAACTTGGCAGCCTATGGTTTGCTGGCATGGGCGGTTACACGTGAAATAAGGAGGTACCGTGCGACGGTAGCTAGTTACCATGTGGTGGTAGCTCGGTTTATATAGCTAGTTCGACAGTTTCCACTTCATTTCTTTTGGAGTTGAGGACTTGGCCTAGATTTTCCTTGAGGAGCAGCAGCATCGGAAGAGAGACTATGCCGCTGTTTGGATTCGGAGCTCCATTCGTAGGATGAGTCTGGATCTGTGGAGGCAAGATCATTGCGGTCGCATTCATCCATCTAGAATGTTGAGCATGACACCGAAGAGAGCACAAAGTGTAACGATTCTGTACATGGATGTGTGAAGTCCTCTTCCATTTGCATAGGAAACCCTCTCCCGTGAGTGTGCAGTGAGTGTGAGTCTTTCCTTCGGGTAGATATGGTATATCCTCGTAGTTTTGCATTTAGAATTCGGAATTGAAGTACGAAGATAGACATGTTATGTGAAGCCCCCATATGGACAGGTTGGTCTGGATTTGTGATGTTTTTCATATGCTTGTTTTGCCAAACAAGGCTCTGTTCTATATGATTTTAAGATTTCTATGCGGTTGATTGCAGTAAGGAACTTTGGAGACTAACTCCAAGGAGCACCCAAAAATCTGGGCAAAAGCATTTCTGCTAGGTACCGCGCGACGGTAGTGTTACCGCTGGAGGTAGCTCGGTGAGAGAGCTGTTGTTAGGCCTGTCTCATCGATACTGGAGGAACAGTGTTGTGGGGCTGAGTGCTTAGAGAGCCCAGCTTGGTGGCCTGAGAGCCAGCCAGTGAACACAATGCAGTTGTGTGTGTTGGAATTGGAAAAGGGAGGTCGACCCACATTGTGGCTTGTTACGCCCGACGATTTATATAATGGGATATGACCGAACTGTACCCAGAAGCTATGCCGATCAAACTGTGGGTAGTGTTACCTGTCATAGCTGTAGTTACGAGTCTTAGGCATTGAGCTGGAATTACTACTTAATGCTCATGTATGTTGGTCGTCACTGAGTACAATGGTGGGACCCTAGTTTTTGTATGGTACACCGAGAATGTGCCTTGACTGCACGAGGCGTGTGGTCGTAGCACCAGCGTCTGTGGTGAAGTGTGCATATATTTCACTTTCATAGCCATGTTCGGTTTTTCTAATTCCATGCAGGGAGGAGTACAGCCGCCCCAGGTTAGGGGTGGGGTTGTTATAATTTGGTCAGCTTTAGCTGACCATTTCTTTATTTTGCCACCGTTTGGTGGATTGTTCTTATGCAGGAACAGGTGAGCCAAGTGGCAAGTAGCGGGCTGAAGCCTTGTTGTTGTGCTGGCCCTTGAAGGCAAAAGCGAAGTATTTTCCTGTATTACTTTCTTGTGTGGCCAACCTATGTATTGTAGTCTGTAAAACACTTTTTATTTAAGTGAACAGTTGTAAGGCCATATGGCCGAGACTTTTTGTCTATTCTTATTTTCATTCCTCTTTTGGGTTATAATGGACATTCATGTTTTGTGATTGGTTCTTCCAACTTGTTTAAAAATTTTCGCTAGAATGCTCTGTGTTAGGATTCGAAATTTTATTATAGTAATTTGGTATTAATATGTAACTCCATTAACATTCTGCGGAATATGGCGTGGGGCCCCGACCGGACCTTCTGTTATATTCCATGTGACGGATGGGGGTGTAACAGTTAGAGCGAGCAGCATTAAGCTCGTGGGCATTGCTGAGCTTCTCTTGGAGTTTTTTGGAGAGAGGCGTCTCGGCAAGGCTCAAGTAAGAAGGAATGGCAAAGGTCACCCAGGTATGCAGATATATATATAGCCACTAATGGAGCCCACGAAGAGATTCTCTGGCCCCTGTCACGCTCGCCGTATATTTTTGGGTTGGATGTTTCTTTCGGAGCTTGTTCCATCTTATCAAAGAGCAGGGATAGTGTACAACCCCATATTCGGCGAGCGGCGGTCGATAGAAGCCAGACCGGCTAAAGTCCAATAGTTTTGCTCGCCTAAGCTAGATGGGTCATTTGAGGGGCGAGTGGAGTGGGTCTGCTCGCACTCGCCCAAGGGGATCGGCTAGTAGCGGGTGAGTGGAACAGGTCATCTCGCACTCGCCCTAGGGGGTTCGGCATGCAGCAGGAGAGTGGGGCAGGCCGGGCTCGTACTCTCGTAGGGCTTGGAAGAGGCAGTGGGTGCCAGCTCTATCAAGCACTCGGCGCCCCCGACAAGTGGAGGTTCCATAGGGCCACTCGCTCATTCTCTTGTGATGATTTTGTACTACTTTACCCCCACAGGCCTTTCTATAACCTGTTTGAATAGCAGAGTTGCACTGTTGGTAGACCAAGTTAGGTTGCACATAACTTCTTGGAACAGCGGAGGTTGGTTATTTGCATGCCATTTTCAGAAATCTATAAATAGACTCAAGGGGGTACCTCAAGAGCTTGCTTTTCTTGTGCCCCAGGCTTTTTGTGCTTTCTAAGGTATCCTTAGCTCGGCATTTGGCTAGGGAGGGGAAGTGCTCTAAGATCTTTCAGGTGTGTGGTGGGACCTCCAGACCGAGCCCTTGGGTCTGTTCCCTATTATTTTTCCTTAGTTGTTGGGCTTGCGAGAGAGAAGTAAGTGTGCGATCACCCCTTCACCAAAGGTGAACTCCACAGAGATCGAGTTTTTTGTTTCAACAAGGTGAACTTGCGAACACTTACGAATCTCTGCAAAAGAGAAAAAAAAAGAAGGTAAATTTAAAACAGAATGCGAGTACCTAAAGAGAACTCGCAAACACCTGCTAATCTCCGCAAAATAGAAGTCAAAAGCATGTAAATAAACATATAATGTGAGTAACTGAAGTGAACTCGCGAACACCTGCTAATCTCTGCAAAAGGGAAGAAAAAAGTATGTATGTTAAAATATAACACGAGTACCTAAAGAGAAATCACGAACACCTGCTAATCTCTATAAAAGAGAGGTGAATAAAAGGTAAATAAATATATAACGTGAGTACCTACGGTGAACTCACGAACACATTCTAATCTCTACAAAAGAGGAGTCAAATATAGGTAAATTAACATAGAACGTGAATACCTGACGAGAACTCATGAACATCTTCTTATCTCTACAAAAGAGAAATCAACAGAAGGTAATTAAACATATAACACGAGTATAAGAGGTGAACTCGGGAACACCTGCAAATTTCTACAAAAGAGAAGTCAAAAGCACGTAAATTTAAAATATAATGCAAGTACCTAAAGAGAACTCATGAACACCTACGAATCTCTTCAAAAGTGATGTCAATTGCAAGTAAATTAACATATAATACGAGTGCTTGAGGTGAGCAGGCTAACACCTGCTAATCTCAGACAAAGAGAAGTGAAAAATAGGTAAATAAACATATAACACAAGTACCCGAGGAGAACTCGCGAACACCTTCTAATATCCATAAAAGAGATGTCAACAGCAGGTAAATTTAAAATATAATGAGAGTATCTAAAGAGAACTCGCGAACACATGTTCACCACTGCAAAAAAGAAGCCAAAAGCATGTAAATAAACATATAATGCCAGTACCTATAGCGATCTCACGAACACCTAGTAGTTTTCGTAAAAGATAAATAAGAAAGAGGTAAATTTAAAATATAACACCAGTACCTAATGAAAACTCGCAAACACCAACAAATCTTCACAAAAGAGAAGTTAAAGGTAACTAAATAAACATAAATGTGAGTACCTAAACTAAACTTGCGAAGACCTGCTATTCTCTGTAAAAGAGATGTCAAAATCATGTAATATTAAAATATAATGAGACTAGCTGACGAGAACTCGCGAACACTTGCTAATCTCTGCAAAAGAGATATCAAAAGTAGGTAAGTTAACATATAACATGAATACTTGAATAAAACTCCCGAACACCTGCTAATTTATGAAAAAGAGAAGTCAAAAGTAGCTAAATAAACATGAAATGCGAGTACTTTAGGTAAACTCTCTAAAACATGCTAATCTCTCCAATATAGAAGTCAAAAGCATGTAAATAAACATATAACACAAGTACATAATGTGAACTCGCGAACACCTGCAAATCTATGTGAAAGAGAAGTCAAAAGCAATTCAGTTTAAAATATAATAGGAGAACCTGAAGAGAACTTGTCAACACCGCTAATCTCTGTAAAAGAAAGGTCAACGCGAGTACCTAAGGCGAAGTAACAAACACCTACAAATATTTGTAAATAAGAAGTCAAAGTTGGTAAATTTAAAATATTACATGAGTAACTTAAGAGAACTTGCGAACACTTGCTAATCACTACAAAAGAGAAGCCAAAAGTAGGTAAGTTCACATATAATTTGAGTACCTAAATAAAGCTCGTGAACACCTGCTAATCTCTGCAAAAGAGAAGTCAAAAGCAGATAAATAAATATATAACGCGAGTACCTAAGGTGATCTCATGAACACCTACTAATCTCTATAAAAGATAATTCAAAAGATGGTTTATTTATAATATTACGTGATTACCATAAGACAACTTGGGAACACATACTAATTCCTTCAAAAGAGAAGTCAAAATAAGTAAATAAACATATAACACGAGTACCTGAGTAGAACTCGTGAACACCTGCTAATCTCTGCAAAAAAGAAGTCAAAAGCAGGTAAATAAACATATAACACGAGTAACTAAGGTGAACTCGCTTACACCTACTAATCTATCCAAAAGAGACATCAAAGTAGGTAAATAAACATATAATGTGAGTTGTTGAGGTGAACTCGCGAACACCTACTAATCTCTGCAATGGAGAAATAAAAGCTGGTAAATTTAAAGTATAATGCGAGTACCAAAAGAGAACTCGTGAACACCTGCACATCTGCACAAAAGAGAAGTCAAAAGTAGGTGGATTTAAAAATAACGCGAGTACCCGAAGAGAACTCGTGAACACCTACTAATCTTTGCAAAAGAGAAGTCAAAACCATGTAAATAAACATATAATGCGAGTACCTAAGGTGATCTCGCGAACACCTACTAATCTCTAGAAAATAGATATAAAAAATAAGTAAATTTAAAATATAATTTGAGTACCTAATGAGAAATCGCAAATAGCTGCTAATCTCTACAAAATAGAAGTCACAATCAGCTAAATAAACATATAACGCGAGTACCTAAAGTGAACTCGCAAATCACTGCAAAAGAGAAGTCAAAAGCAGGTAAGTTACCATAACGCGAGTAACTGAATATAACTCACAAATACCTGCTAATCTCTACAAAAGAGAAGTCAAAAGCAGGTAAATAAACATACAATGCGAGTACTTGATGCAAACATGCAAACAACTGCTAATCTCTACAAAAGAGAAGTCAAAAGCAGGTGGATAAACAAATAATGCAAGAGCCTAGTTAACTCACGAACACCTGGTAATCTCTGTAAAAGAGAAGTCAACAGCAGGTAAATTTAGAATATTACGTTAGTAGATAAAGAGAACTCGCTAACACTTGCTAATCTATGCAAAAGAGAAGTCAAAAGCAGGTAATTTAACATATAACCCGAGTTCCTAAAGAAAACTCACGAACACCAGCTAATCTTTTCAAAAAAGAATTCAAAATCTGGTAAATAAACATATAATGTGAGTACTTTAAGTGAACTCTCTAACAACTGCTAATCTCCCAAAAATTGAAGTCAAAAGACGGTAAATAAACATAAAAAGTGAGTACTTAATGCGAACTCGCGAACACCCGCAAATCTCTAAAAAAGAGATGTCAAAAGCAGTTAAATTTAAAATATAACTGGAGAACCTGAGGAGAACTCGCAAACACTTGCTAATCTCTATAAAAGAGAAGTCAAAAGTAGGTAAGTTAACATATAACATGAGTACCTGAATATAACTCGTGAACACCTACTAATCTTAGCAAAAGAGAAGTCAAAGTAGGTAAATAAACATATAACACGAGTACGTGAGGTTAACTCTCTAACACCTGCTAATCTCTCCAAAAAATAAGTAAAATACAGGTAAATAAAAATGTAACACAAGTATATGAGGCGAACTAGCAATCACCTGCAAATATCTGCAAAAGAGAAGTCAAAATCAGTTAAATTTAAATATAACTTGAGAACCAGAAGAGAACTCGCGAACACCTACTAATCTTCGCAAAAAAGAAGTCAAAAGCATGTAAATAAATATATAACGCTAGTAACAAAGGTGAACTCACCAACACCTGCTAATCTCTACAAAAGAAAAGACAAAATCATGTAGATTTAAAATATAATGCGAGTAACTTTAAAGTACTCGTGAACACATTCTAGTCTCTGCAAAACAAAAGTCAAAAGCAGGTAAGTTAACAAATAACGCGAGTACCCTAATAAAACTCGCGAATACCTGCTAATATCTGCAAAAGAGAAGTAAAAAGCAGGTAAATAAACATATAATGTGATTACTGTAGGTGAACTTGCTAACATGTACAAATCTCTCTAAAAGATAAGTCAAAAGTAGGTAAATAAACATAAAATGTTAGTACTTGATGCGAACTCGCGAACACCTACAAATCTCTACAAAAGAGATGTCAAAAGTAGTTTAATTTAAATTATAACTTGAGAGCCTAAAGAGAACTCACGACCACCTGCTAATCTCTACAGAAGAGAAGTCAAAAGCAAGTAAATAAACACATAATGCGAGTACATAAGATGTACTCGTAAACACCGGCTAATCTTTGTAAAAGAGAAGTCAAAAATCAATAAATTTAAAATATTACGTGAGTACCTGAAGAGAATATGGGAACACCTACAAATCTCTTCAAAAGAGAATTCAAAATAGATATATAAACATATAACGTGAGTACAAGAGTAGAACTCACAAACACCTGCTAATCTCTTAAAAAGAGAAGTTAAAGGAAGGTATATAAACATATAATCGAAATACTTGAGGTAAACTGACGAACACAAACTAATCTCCGCACAAGAGAAATAAAAAGTAGGTAAATTTAAAATAAAATAGGAGTACGTGAACAGAGCGCGCAAACGCCAGCTAATCTCTGCAAAAAAAGAAGTCAAAAGCAGGTAAAAAAACATATAATGCTAGTACCAAAGGTTAACTCGCGAACACTTGCTAATCTTATTAAAATAGAAATCAATAGCATGTAAATTTAAAGTAAAACCTGAGTACAATATAATCTCTACAAAAGAGAAGTCAGAATCGGTAAATAAACATATAACACGAGTACTTGAAGAGAACTCGTGAACACCTATAAATCTCAGTAAAAGAGAAGTCAAAAGCTTGTAACTTCACATATAATATCGATACCTAAAGAAAACTCGTAAACACCTTATAGTCCCTGCATCAGAGAAGTAAAAAGTAGGTAAATAAACATATAACAAGAGAATCTGAGGTAAACTCACGAACAACCACAAATCTCTACAAAATAGAAGTCAAAAGCAGGTAAATAAACATATAACGTGAGAATCTGAGGTGAACTCACGAACAACCGCAAATCTCTGCAAAAGATAAGTCAAAAGTAGGTAAATTAGCATCTAACGTGAGTACCTGAAGAGTACTCGTGAAGTCCTCCTAATCACTGTAAAAGTGAAGTCAATAACAGGTAAATAATTATATAATGCAAGTACCTGAGGTGAACTCCCGAACACCTGCTAATCTCAGCAAAAGAGAAGTATAAAACAGGTAAATTAATATATAATGTGAATACCTAGTGAGAACTCATGAACACCTGCTTATCTATAGAAAGTGAAGTCAAAAGTAAGTAATAAACATATAACACGAGTACCTGAGGTGAACTCGCGAACACTTGGAAATCTCTGCAAAAGAGAAGTCAAAGGCATGTAAATTTAAAATATAACGCATGTACCTAAAGAGAACTCGTGAACATCTGCTCATCTCCGTAAAAGTGAAGTCAATAGAAGGTAAAAAAACATATAACACGTGTATCTGATGTAAACATGCTAACACCTTCTAATCTCTGCAAAAGAGAAGTCAAAAACATGTAAATAAACATATAACAAAAGTACTTGAGGAGAACTTGCGAACACATGCTAATCTCTACAAAAGAGAAGCCTACAGCAGGTAAATTTAAAATATAATATGAGTAACTAAAGAGAACTAATGACTATATGTTAATCTCTGCAAAAGATAAGCCAAAAGCATCTAAATAAACATACAACGCAAGTATCTCAGGCGATCTTATGAACACCTACTAATCTCTGCAAAATAAAAATAAAAAATAGGTAAATTTAAAATATAACTCTAGTACCAAATGAGAACTCACGAGCACCTGCTAATCTTTGCAAAAGAGATGTCAATAGTAGCTAAATATATATATAGTGGGAGAATAAAAATTGAACTTTCAAGCACCTGCTAATTTCTGCAAAAGAGAAGTCAAAAGTATTTAAATTTAAAATACAATTCGAATAACTGAAGAGAACTCGCGAAAATTTGCTAATCTCTGCAAAAGAAAAGTCAAACTAGGTAAATAAACATATAACATGAGTATCTAAGGTGAACTCGTGAACACATGCTAATCTTTGTAAAAGAGAAGTCAAAAGCTGCTAAATTTAATATATAACATGAGAACCTGAAGAGATCTTGTGAACACCTACTAATCTCTGCAAAATAAAAGTCACAAGTAGGTAAATTTATATTATAACGCGAGTACCTTAGGTGAATATGTGAACACCTACTAATCTCTACAAAAAAGAAGTAAAAAGCATGTAAATTTAAAATATAACGTGAGTACCTAAAGAGAACTCGCAAACACCCGCACAGCTCCGCAAAAGAGATGTAAAAATCTGGTAAATTTAAAATATAAAGCAAGTACCCGAAGAGAACTCGCAAACACTTCCTAATCTCTGCAAAAGAGAAGTCAAAAGCAGGTAAATTAACACATAACACGAGTACTTGAATAGAACTCACAAAAACCTGCTAATCTCTGCAAAAGAGAAGTCAGAAGTAGGTAAATAAACATAGAATGCGAGTACTTGAGGTGAACTCTCTAACACCTACTAATCTCTCCAAAATATAAGTCAAAAGAAGGTAAATAAACATATTGCGCGAGTACCTGAAATAAACTCCCAAACACCTGCAAATATTTGCAAAAGTGAATTTAAAAGCAATTAAATTTAAAATATAATGTGAGTAACTATAGATAACTCACGAACGCTGGTTAGTCTCTACAAAACAGAAGTCAAAAGTAGGTAAATAAATATATAATGCGAGTAAATATGGTGAACTCACAAACACTTGCTAATCTCAGGTAAAGAGAAGTCAAAAATAGGTAAATTTAAAAGATAATGCAAGTATATGAAGAGAAATCACGAACACGTACTAATCTCTGCAAAAGAGAAGTCAAAACATGTAAATAAACATACAACTCTTGTACTTGAAGAGAACTCAAGAGCACCTATTAATCTTTGCAAAAGAGAAGTCAAAAGTGAGTAAATTAACAAATAATACGAGTACCTGAAGAGATCTCATAAACACTTGCTATTCTCTACAAAGGAGAAGTCAAAAGTAGGTAAATTAGCATATAATGCGAGTACCCGAAGAGAACTCGCAAACACCTGCTAATCGCTGCAAAACAAAAGTCAAAAGTATGTAAATAAATATATAATGTGAGAACCTGAGGTGAACTCCTTAACACCTGCAAATCTCTATAAAAGTGAAGTCAAAAGCAAGTAAATGAACATATAATGCAAGAACCTAAAGAGAACTCGCGAACACTTGCAAATCTCTACAAAAGAGAAGTCAAAAGCAGGTAAATAAACATAGAAAGCGATTAACTGAGGGGAAATCACGAATACCTGGTAATCTCTTCAAAAGAGACGTCAAAAGCAAGTATATTAACATATAATGTGAATAATTGAAGAGAACTCATGAATAATTTCTCATCTCTGCAAAAGAGATGTAAAAAGCAGGTAAATAAACATATAACTCGAGTACTTGAGGTCAACTTGTGAAATCCTACAAATCTGTATAAAAAAGAAGTCCAAAGAGGGTAAATTTAAAATATAATATGAGTACTTGAAGAGAACTCGTGAAAACATACTAATCTCCGCAAAAGAGAGGTCAATATCTAGTAAATAAACATATAACATGAGTACCTGAGCTGAACTCGCGAACACCTACTAATCTCTTCAAAAGAGAAGTCAAATGTTGGTAAATTAACATATAATTTGAATTCCTAAAGAGAACTCGCAAACATATGCTAATATCTGTAAAAGAGAAGTTAAAAGTAGGTAAATAAAAATATAAAGAGCATACCTGAGGTGAACTCACGAACCCGTGCAAATCACTGCAAAAGAGAAGAAAAAATAGGTAAATTAACATATAATGGGAGTACCTGAAGAGAATTATCAAACATCTACTAATCTCCGTAAAATAGAAGTCAAAATCAGGTAAATAAACATATAACACGAGTACCTGAGCTGAACTCATTAATTCCTTATAATCTCTAAAAAAGTGAAGTAAAAAGTTGGTAAAATAACATATAAAGTGAATATCTGGAAAAGAGAAGTCAAAAGAAGTAAAATAAACATATAAAATGAGTTCCTGAGGTGAAATCGCGAACTCCTGCAAATCTCTACAAAAGTGAAGTCAAAAGTAGGTAAATTAAAATATAACACGAGTATATGAAGAGAACTCATGAACACATTCTAATCTCTACAAAAGAGAAGTCAAAAGTAGGTAAATAAACATATAATGCGAGTACTTGAGGTGAACTGGCAAACACCTGCTAATCTCTGCAAAAGAGAAGTCAAAAGCAGGTAAATTAACATATAACATGCATACTTGAACAGAACTCACAAACACCTTCTAATCTTTGCAAAAGAAAAGTCAAAAGTTGGTAAATAAACATATAAAGCGAGTACATGAGGTGAACTCATGGACATTTGTAAATCTTTGCAAAAGAAGAATAAAAAGCCGGTAAATTAACATATAATGCGAGTACCTGAAGAGAACTCACGAAAACCTGCTATTCTCTTTAAAAGTGAAAATGTTTAAGTTGTCTACCTAAATCACCTAGACGGGGGTTAATAGGTGAGTTGTGCATCTTTTGGCGGAATAAAAATTAAGCGAGCTAAGCATAAAAAATTAACAAAGCAATCACATACGACACCAAGAGTTATAGTGGTTCCCCAACCTTGGGTACATCCACTTTCTACTCACCGATCTAGTAATGCACTAGACTCAGCTACTCCACTAATCGCGAATTGCAAACAATCCTACTACTTGGAACAACGTTCCTACAAATCGATCAAAAAACAGGATCTACACATGGAAGAGAAAAACTTCCTACAACAACTCAGAGAGCAAAGCTCCTACACTCAGAGAAGAATCTCATACAAGAATAAGTTGAAATATAAAAGAAATACAAACAGTATTTTCTCTCAGATCTAACAACTTCTGCCTTTCTTCCTCTTTAAACATTGCGTCTCTATCAGAAATAATTGAATAAGACTCGTCTAGATCTCGAATCTGAAATTTCTAGTCTCACATGATCAAGTAGAGAATCTGTTGATTGTAGAAAATCTTTATCTGTGAATCACTTCTTCTGAATCAATCTGGATCTAAAGCTTTTGGCGATTAAGACGATGAGCGGCAGTTTCTGATTTTTGAATGAGAATTAGGGATTCAGAAACATAGAATTTCTTCTTACGGCTGCTTAGGGTTGGTCGGAAATGACAAGACCTTTTATAGGACATGCATAACGGTCATAATCAAAATTAATGATAACCACGTAGACCAATCACGTCTAATGGCATTTGAAAATCCCGTCAGTTTTGACTTAAGAAATTTTCAGAAAATAGTTCAGCATTTCTCGAGATGAAAGATTATACTCGATAAAAAAGAAGTTTTGTTCTAGAGAACAATGATGGAGAACTCGAGAAAAAGACTTTTGTAAGAATGTGGAGGTGGAAATCAGCAGTCTCGAGAATGAAGGAAAGTACTCGAGAGAAATAAATTATTGTTCTCGAGAAGTACTTTGGTACTCGAGAACAAAAAATTATCTGGAGAACTAAACAAGGTCTTCTCGAAAAAAGACTTAGAGAAATTCTGGCTGGAAAGGAAGTAACTCGAGAAGAAGTGTCATGAAGCACTCGAGTACATAATTCCTTCTCGAGAACAGCAATAAGCTTTCTCGAGAACTACTTTTGACACTCGAATTCATAGTCTAACTCCAGAACTAACTTTAGTCCTTCTCGAGTGCAAAATATAGTACTCAAGAAAAACAAAGAGAATTTCTTAAAATCTGAAAACTTAATTTCTTCAAAAAATAATCAGCATAAACCTTTCCACCCATCCCCTTAGTGCTTGAAAAGGAAGTGTATCCCAATAGAGAGGCTATACATGAGTCAACACCATGGATGACACAATGAGGAATTAAATTGTATGGTCTTGTATTTGGAGACTCATTATAGACTAACATTGCTCTACAATTGGCAATTTTAACCTTCAAACACTCAACTTGAAAATATATCAAATACAAACTAAATTCATCTTAGTTCAAGGGTGACTTCATACAAATCTGGGCTATTATGTATGCAACACCCAACAATTTCCCCTTATTTGTAGAAGTCAGAACCCTCTACAGAAAGGTGAATTACATCAAGAAAAAAACCAATAAAGAAACTAATATCCATGATAGGTAGAATAAAAGATATTAGGGAGAAAAATCAGATCAGCAAAACTAATAGTACATATAAATAGAAATTTGTCCAAGAGAAAATTTAATTCCAAACTTTAAAAAATGAACTTTCAAAACATCTTCAACTTCTACTTATCCTATTATTGTTGCTGTCTTTCAAGCTTTTCCTGTTGTCTCTTCTGGTAGCAGAATGGTTTAGGGAAATACTTTTGAGGTCTAGGTGGAGCCTTGGGATTGTTTCTTCCATATACTATGTCATATATCCTTCTTTTTGTAAGAGAATTTTCCTATAATCCCTATTCATCAGTGTAACACCCCAAATTCAAATTTGGAGTTCAGGCATGGTGACACGGCCTGGGACACGGGCGTTTACAGCTCTGGTTACTCGGGTATGTCGTGAGAGCTCGATAAAAATGAAGTCGACGATCGTTGAGAGGCGACACGGCCTGGGACACGGGAGTGTCCCAGGGCGTGTCCTGCACGGGTTGGTAGCCGGGCGGCATTGAGTGTGGCACACAACCTCTCCAATCGGAGTTTGAGTGGTGATCTTGATGAACTTTTCATCTTTTTATTCAGTCGGCTCACCCAAATTTAGTTCTTTTATCTTTGAACCCGCATCTTCAATAAACACACTAGAAGAGCTACCTTGCAGCAAGCTAGTCTCATCAAATACAACATAAATAAATTCTTCTACAACAAGAGTTTTCTTATTAAAAATCCTATATGCCTTACTATGGATACTATACCCTTTGAAAATACCTTCAAAACTCTTTTCGCTAAATTTAGTAGTGTGATGCTTGCTATTGTTAAGGACGAAGCAATTATAACAAAAGATTCTAAAATATGAGATGGTCAGTTTCCCTCCCTTTAGTAGTTCGTAAGGTGTCTTATTATGGTTCTTGTTTATGAGTGCACGACTTTGCACGTGGCATGCAATGTTGATGGCTGCATCCCAGAAATATTTTGGTAGTGAGGCATCACTCAACATGGTCCTACAGGACTCTATGAGTGTTCCATTCCTTCTCACCGCTACTCTGTTTTGCTGAGGAGTGCGAGGAGAGGAAAACTCATTGAAGATACCTATGCTTTTATAAAATTCTATCATGTCCCCAGACTTTAACTCAATTCCATTATCACTTCTGATTTTGACTATGGAATAGTTGTATTCATTCTGGATCTGCCTGAAAAAATTTATAAAGATGTCAAAAGTATCTGACATGTGTTTTAGAAAGAACACCCACGCAAAGCGCGAGTAATCATCAACAATAACCAATATATAATCCTTACCTCCCAAACATCTAACTTGTAGTGGACCGAATAAGTCCATATGAAGTTGGTGTAAACACCTATTAGAGTCTTTGCATATAATGCTTTTAAAGGTAGCCCTTGTTTGCTTGCCTTTTACACATATGTGACAAGATAAATCTTTAGCGCACTTGACATTTGGGGCATCACGTACTAAATTAAGAGAAAATAATTTATTAATAGTTTTGAAATTAATATGTACTAGCCTCTTGTGCCATTGGTCACCAAGAGACGCATTATCTTTAGCCAAAAACCACACTGGTGTAGAAGAGTCTATGCAAATAAAATTCAAACAAAATATATTTCTACTACGAGTGCCTGATAGAATCATTTCCAGATTATCTACCGATTTTATCAAGCACTTGTCTGCAGGAAATTCTACTAAGTATCCTTTATCGCTGAGCAACCATATGCTTATGAGATTGTGTTCCAGTCCTTCAACATAAGCCAAATCTTAGAAGGATACTGTTTGATCTCGAGAATAAGATTATCAGCACTCAAGAAAAATCGGCTTTGGTCTTGAGTAGAATTACTATTCTCGAGAAGTAATTTCTTATTCTTGAGAAGTAAGTTTGCTATTCTCGAATATAAGTGTTGTACTCGAGAAATGAAGTCCATTCTCTGAAATTTATGGATTTTGAAGTAAAACCTGAACTTGAACTTTCTTGAGACCTAATTCTTCAATTTTATTCATCCTTGTTAAGCATGCTAAGTTCTATTTTGAAGAACGAGAACTTAGCCTCATCTAACAGCTTGGTGAAAATATCTATAATCTGCCTATCAGTTGGGATATATTTTAGGTAATGTCCCAAAGCTCCACATTATCCTGGATGAAATTGTTACGTAGCTCTTTGTGCTTTGTTCGACAATAAGAGACTGGATTGTTGATTATTACAATCGCACTGGAGGATTCGCAAAATAAGGGAATGTATTTGACTTTCATATTGTAATCTTCCAATTGGTTCTTAATCCATAGCAATTCTGCACAACAATTGCCGACAGAAATGTATTCTGACTCGGTCGTTGAAATTGCGACACAATTCTTCTTTTTGCTGCTCCAAGAAATGAGCCTTCTTCCAATGAATTGGCAAGTCCCGAAAGTTCTCTTTTTATCATCTTTACTTCCTATAAAATCTACATCTGAGAAACCAATTAGTTCGCTATCATTACTTCTTGGATACTATAAGCCAAGATTTGGTGTACCCGTAAGGTATCTCAAAATTTTCTTTGCAACAGCGTAGTGAGATTCGTTAGAGTTGACTTGAAATCTAGCATATACACATGTTGAAAACATTATGTCCGGTCTATTAGCAGTAAGATAGAGTAATGATCGAATTATGCTTCTGTACTTGGTTTCATCAAAAGGTTTCCCTTTCTCATCCGTGTCCAGTGACACAGTTGAACCCATTGGAGTCTCATAGGGGTTACACTCTCCATTCCAAATTTCTTAATTAACTCATTGGTGAACTTCGTCTGAGTGATGAAATTTCCATCTTTAGATTGTTTCACCTGAAATCCTAAGAAATACTTCAGCTCTCCAATAATGCTCATTTCAAACTTCCCTTACATAAGTTTTGAAAAATTCTTGCAGAGGTGGTCGTTAGTAGAGCCAACAATAATGTCATCAACATAGATTTGCATAAAATAAACCTTGCCTTTTATTTCCCCAAGAAATAATGTCTTATCTATATTTCTTCTTGTGAACTTATTATCAAGAAAAAAGTTAGACAGCGTCTCGTACCAAGCTCGAGAAGCTTATTTCAAATCATATAATGCTTTAAATAAAATATAGACATGTTTAGGAAAGTTAGAATAGACGAAACCTGGAGGTTTTTCCACATACACCTCTTCCTTTATAGCACCATTAAGGAAGGCACACTTCACGTCAATATGATAGACAGTGAAGCCCTTAAGTGCAGCATATGCTAGGAACAACCTGATTGCCTCCAGCCTTGCCACTAGAGCATACATCTGGTCAAAGTCGGTTCCTTCTCCTTTTTTGTATCCTTTGGCAACGATTCTGACCTTGTTCTTTATGATTGTCCCATCCTCGGCCATCTTGTTATTGTAGACCCACTTTGTCCCAATGACGTTCTTAACTTTAGTTCTTGGAACAAGCTTCCATACTTGGCAATGCTTGAAATGACTCAACTCTTCTTCCATTGCTTTTATCCATGATGCATCTGAGTTTTCTTCCTCAAACTTCTTCAGTTCAACTTATGAAAGAAAACTCAAATATAAATTCTCTTTAACTGTACCTCTACGAGTTCTGACACCATCTCGGGGATCACCTATGATTTGGTCCATTATGTGATCCTTAAGATGTATGAGCTCTAGAGTCCTTGCATCTAAAGTTTCTTCAACCACAGGAGTGACTTCATCAACTTGGATGATTTCTTTGTCTTGATTAACCTCTCCAATCGGGGTTGGAGTGGTGATCTTGATTAACTTTTTATCTTTTTATTCAATCAGCTCACCCAAATTTAGTTCTTTTATCTTTGAACCCGCATCTTCAATAAACACACTAGAAGAGCTGCCTTGCAGCAAGCTCGTCTTATCAAATACAACATAAATAAATTCTTCTGAAACAAGGGTTTTCTTATTAAAAATCCTATATGCCTCACTATGGATACGATACCCTTTGAAAATACCTTCAAAACTCTTTTCGCTAAATTTAGTAGTGTGATACTTGCTATTGTTAAGGACGAAGACCTTATAACCAAAGATTCTAAAATATGAGATGGTTAGTTTCCTGCCCTTTAGTAGTTCGTAAGGTGTCTTATTATGGTTCTTGTTTATGAGTGCTCGACTTTGCACGTGGTATGCAATGTTGACGGCTTCATCCCAAAAATATTTTGGTAGTGAAGCATCACTCAACATGCTCCTACAGGACTCTATGAGTGTTCTATTCCTTCTCTCAGCTACTCTATTTTGCTGAGGAGTGCGAGGAGAGGAAAACATATGAAAGATACCTATACTTTCACAAAATTCTATCATGACCCCAGACTTGAACTCAATTCCATTATAACTTCTTATTTTGACTATATAACAGTTGTATTCATTCTGGATCTACCTTAAAAAATTTGTAAAGATGTCAAAAGTATTTGACTTGTGTTTTAGAAAGAACACCCAGGCAAAGCGCGAGTAATCATCAACAATAACCAATATATAATCCTTACCTCCCAAACTTCAAACTTGTAGTGGACCGAATAAGTCCATATGAAGTAGGTGTAAACACTTATTAGAGTCTTTGCATATAATGCTTTTCAAGGTAACCCTTGTTTGCTTGTCTTTTACACATACGTGACATGATCTATCTTTAGCGCACTCTACATTTGTGGTATCACGTACTAAATTAAGAGAAAATAATTTATTAATAGTTTTGAAATTAATATGTGCTAGCCTCTTGTGCCATTGGTCACCAAGAGACACACTATCTTTAGCCAAAAAACACACTGGTGTAGAAGAGTCTATGCAAATAAAATTCAAACAATATATATTTCTACTATGAGTGCTTGATAGAACCGTTTCCAGATTGTCTACCGATTTTATCAAGCACTTGTCTGCATGAAATTCTACTAAGTATCCTTTATCGTAGAGCTGTCATATGCTTATGAGATTGTGTTCCAGTCCTTCAACATAAGCCACATCTGAGAAGGATACTCTCTAACACCTGCTAATCTCTCCAAAATATAAGTCAAAAGAAGGTAAATAAACATAATGCGCGAGTACCTGAGATAAACTCCCAAACACCTGCAAATATTTGCAAAAGTGAATTTCAAAGCAATTAAATTTCAAATATAATGTGAGTAACCATAGATAATGCATGAATGCTTGTTAGTCTCTGCAAAACAGAAGTCAAAACTAGGTAAATAAATATATAATGCGAGTAAATATGGTGAACTCATGAACACTTGCTAATCTCAGTGAAAGAGAAGTCAAAAGTAGGTAAATTTAAAATATAATGCAAGTATATGAAGAGAAATCACGAACACGTACTAATCTCTGCAAAAGATAAGTCAAAACATGTAAATAAAAATATAACTCTTGTACCTGAAGAGAAGTCAAGAGAACCCATTAATCTTAGCAAAAGAGAAGTCAAAAGTGAGTAAATTAACAAATAATACGAGTACCTGAAGAGATCTCATAAATACTTGCTATTCTCTACAAAGGAGAAGTCAAAAGTAGGTAAATTAACATATAATGCGAGTACCTGAAGAGAACTCGCGAACACCTGCTAATCGCTTCAAAACATAATTCAAAAGTACGTAAATAAATATATAACGTGAGAACCTGAGGTGAACTCCCTAACACCTGCAAATCTCTATAAAAGTGAAGTCAAAAGCAAGTAAATGAACATATTACACAAGAACCTAAAGAGAACTCACGAACACATGCTAATCTCTACAAAAGAGAAGTCAAAAATAGGTAAATAAACATAGAAAGCGAGTAACTGAAGGGAAATCACGAATACCTGGTAATCTCTTCAAAAGAGAAGTCAAAAGCAAGTAAATTAGCATATAATGTGAATAATTGAAGAGAACTCATGAATAATTTCTCATCTCTGCAAAAGAGATGTAAAAAGCAGGTAAATAAACATATAAATCGAGAACTTGAGGTCAACTTGTGAAATCCTACAAATCTGTATAAAAAAGAAGTCCAAAGAGGGTAAATTTAAATTACAATATAAGTACTTGAAGAGAACTCGTGAAAACTTACTAATCTCCATAAAAGAGAGGTCAATATCTAGTAAAAAAACATATAACATGAGTACCTGAGCTGAACTCGCGAACACCTACTAATCTCTTCAAAAGAGAAGTCAAATGTTGGTAAATTAACATATAATTTGAATACCTAAAGAGCACTTGCAAACATATGCTAATATCTGCAAAAGAGAAGTTAAAAGCAGGTAAATAAAAATATAAAGAGCGTACCTGAGGTGAACTCATGAACCCCTGCAAATCACTGCAAAAGACAAGAAAAAATAGGTAAATTAATATATAATGGGAGTACCTGAAGAGAATTTGCAAACACCTACTAATCTACGTAAAATAGAAGTCAAAATCAGGTAAATAAACATATAACACGAGTACCTGAGCTGAACTCAAGAATTCCATATAATCTCTGCAAAAGTGAAGTCAAAAGTAGGTAAAATAACATATAAAGTGAATATCTGCAAAAGAGAAGTCAAAAGTAGTAAAATAAACATATAAAATGAGTACCTGAGTTTAACTCGCGAACTCCTGCAAATCTCTATAAAAGTGAAGTCAAAAGTAGGTAAATTAAAATATAACATAAGTATATGAAGAGAACTCATGAACACCTGCTAATCTCTACAAAAGAGAAGTTAAAAGTAGGTAAATAAACATATAATGCAAGTACTTGAGGTGAACTGGCAAACACCTGCTAATCTCTGCAAAAGAGAAGTCAAAAGCAGGTAAATTAACATATAACATGCATACCTGAAGAGAATTCACAAATACCTGCTAATCTCTGCAAAAGAGAAGTCAAAAGTAGTTAAATAAACATATAAAGCGAGTACATGAGGTGAACTCATGAACATTTGTAAATCTTTGCAAAAGCAGATTAAAAAGCCGGTAAATTAACATATAACGCGAGTACCTGAAGAGAACTCACGAAAACCTTCTATTCTCTTTAAAAGTGAAAATGTTTAAGTTGTCTACCTAAATCACATAGAGGGGGGTGAATAGGTGAGTTGCGCGTCTTTTTGCGGAATAAAAATTTAGTGAGCTAAGCATAGAAAATTAACCAAGCAATCACAAACGACACCAAGAGTTATAGTGGTTCCACAACCTTGGGTACATCCACTTTCTACTCACCGATCTAGTAATGCACTAGACTCGGCTACTCCATTAATCGTGGATTTGAAACAATCCTACTACTTGGAACAACATTCTGACAAATCGATCCAAAAACAGGATCGACACTTGGAAGAGAAAAAATTCCTACAACAACTCGGAGAGCAAAGCTCCTACACTCAGAGAAGAAACTCGTATAAGAATAAGTTTAAATATAAAAGAAATACGAACAGTATTTTCTCTCAGATCTAAAAACTTCCGCCTATCTTCTTCTTTGAACTTTGCAGCTCTGTCAGAAATAATTGAATAAGACTCGTCTAGATCTCGGATCTGAAATTTCTGGTCTCACAAGATACAATAGAGAATCTATTGATTGTAAAAAATCTTGATCTGTGAATCACTTCTTCTTAATCGATCTTGATCTAATTCTATTTGCAATGAAGACAATGAGCGGCAGCTTCTGATTTTGGAATGAGAATTAGGGATTAATAAACTTAGAATTTCTTCTTACGACTGCTTAGGGTTGGTCGGAAATGACAAGACCTTTTATAGGACATGCATAACGATCATAATCATAATTAATAATAACCACTTGGACAAATCACGTCTAATGACATTAGAAAATCCCGTCAGTTTGGACTTAAGAAATTTTCAGAAAAATAGTTCAGCATTTCTCGAGATGAAAGATTATACTCGATAAAAAAGAAGTTTTGTTCTAGAGAACAATGATGGAGAACTCGAGAAAAAGACTTTGGTAAGAATGTGGAGGTGGAAATCAGCAGTCTCGAGAATGAAGGAAAGTACTCGAGAGATATAAATTATTGTTCTTGAGAAGTACTTTGGTACTCAAGAACAAAAAATTATCTGGAGAACTAAACAAGGTCTTCTCGAAAAAAGACTTAGAGAAATTCTTGCTAGAAAGGAAGTAACTCGAGAAGATGTGTCATGAAGCACTCGAGTACATAAGCCCTTCTCGAGAACAACAATAAGCTTTCTCGAGAACTACTTTTGCCACTCGAATTCATGATAAGTCTAACTCCAGAACTAACTTTAGTCCTTCTCGAGTACAAAATATAGTACTCAAGAAAAACACAGAGAATTTCTTAAAATCTGAAAACTTAATTTCTTCAAAAAATAATCACCATCAACAATTCCACCCATCCCCTTAGTGCCTGAAAAGTAAGTGTATCCCAATAGAGAGGCTACACATGAGTCAACACCATGGATAACACAATGATGAATTACATTGTATGGTCCTGTGTTTGGAGACTCATTATAGATTGACATTGGTCTACAATTTGCAATTTTAACCTGCAAACACTCAACTTGAAAATAGTATCAAATACAAACTTAATTCATCTTAGTTCATAGGCGACTTCATACAAATCTGGGCTATTATGTATGCAATACCCAACAATCTCCCCTTATTTGTAGAAGTCAGAACCCTCTACAGTAAGGTGAATTACATCAAGAAAAAAAACAAATAAAGAAACTAATATCCATGATGAGTATAATAAAAGATATTAGGGAGAAAAATCAGATCAGCAAAACTAATAGTACATATAAATGGAAATTCGTCCAAGAGAAAATTTAATTGCACACTTTCAAAAATGAACTTTCAAAACATCTTCAACTTCAACTGATCCTATTGTTGTTGCTGTATTTCAAGCTTTTCTTATTATCTCTTCTGGTAGCTGAATGGTTTAGGGAAATACTTTGGAGGTCTAGGTGGAGCCTTGGGATTGTTTATTCCATATACTATGTCATATATCCTTCTTTTTGTAAGAGAATTTTAAAATAATCCCCATTCATCAGTGTAACACCCCAAATTCCAATTTGGAGTTAAGGATGGGTGACACGGCCTGGGACACGGGCGTGTCTAGCTCTGGGTACTCGGGTGTGTCATGAGAGCTCGACGAAAAAGAAGTCGACGATCGTTAAGAGGCGACACGGCCTGGGACACGGGCATGTCCCAGGGCGTGTCCTGCTCGGGTTGGTAGCCAGGCGACGTTGAGTGTGGCACACAGCTTGTGATACGGGCGTGTCACAGGGGCGTGTTTTGCACATGGCTAAGTACATATGCATGTGTCTTTGTCGTGTCCTTCTCGAGAGTGGTGGTCTTGTGTCAATTGAGGTGCACACCCCGAAACACGGGCGTATACCTATTAACACGGGCATGTCAGGGGCTTGACACAAGCATGTCTAAGCCCGTGTTCTAGTCTAGGTGAGTCAGTTTGTATACTGCTTGTAGTACACGGCCTGTAACACGGGAGTGCCACAGGCCATTTAACCCCAAAATTAGATATTTGAGGGCAGATCCTGGCCATTTAGTTCCTTCTATTTTGATCCTATGGTCCAAGCTGCTTCCTTACTTGATAAGACCAATGAATAAGAGCTTTTATCATTCCATTCTCCTTTTAATCCCAGCCATTCAATTCCTTCTATTTGGATCCTTTGGTCCAAGTTGCTTCCTGCTTGGATAAGACCAAGGAATGAGAGCTTTTCTCATACCATTCTCTTTCTAAAGAGAAGAGAGAGAGGAGTGCTTGGAGGAGCAAGAAGGAGAAGTCTTCTGGCCACTATTCAAGTTTCAGTGGTCCGACTCAAGATCAGAAGCCGGCGTTGTGGAGACAAGGCCGTCTCGGTGATTTCCATCTTGCTAGTTTATCCATGGCTCTGAAGCGATCGACAAGGGTAACGATCTCATTCGTGGACAAGTGAAGTCCTACTTTATGCATGTGCATGGGATCCTCCACCATGAGATGGAAAGCGTAAGAGATTTCATTTGTTGAGTTATTGCACTTAATAAGCTTCCGGTAGAATGCCCTGGGTTAGGGTGCGATGGTATTTTGATATTAACCTGTGACATCACCGTCTGTTTGTGGCATATAGTGTGGGGCCCCAGCCGGACCTTCTATTATATGTTATTAAACGGGTGGAGTCGTTACAATCAGAGCTGTAATGAAGGCTTCTAAATTCATTTAAATCAAGAACTAGCTTGAGAGTTTCAAGTATAAGCGATTTGGAGGTTGGACTCCACACTTCAGTAAAATCTCGAGGTCTTGTCCTTCTGCTTCAGGATGTGGAGTTGATCTACTAGCTGAGGCTCCATCCCCATATTTCCTTCTTTTTGCATTTTGAACTTTTGGAGGATGAGGAGGCATATGTGCTTGATCTGATTCCCAAACTTGTTCATATACATCAGGAGGTGGTCATTCAAAAAGAGAGAAGAGAGGCTCTTTAGAGGACAGTTCCTCTATCATCTTGTTGATGTTATCTTTAGTATCTAGAAGCTATTCTTGAAACCGAGCATCTGTCAAGTTTTCTGAGTCTGGAATATCTTCAGCTTTAGGAAAATTTGTATCTTCTGAATACAGCGTAGAGTAAGAGGTAGCAATAGATGTAGAGGGAATATCTTTTTGGACTGGATGACTGGTAGTAGATGGAGAGACCTGAGGAGGAATGGCTATAGAAGCTGGAGTTGTGACTGGTGCTAGAATTTTTGTGTGGGTTGGTGCTGGAGCTGGAGTTTTCTAAGCTGGGATAGATGGGGAAGGCTCCCCCTCAACAACTGAGTCAGTTATCTGATGAGAAGGTGGAGATGGGGTCATTTCCACATCTTTAATTTCCTTAGCAGCTTTGTCAGGTTTCTGCAATTAAACCTCCTATCTCTAGATGGAGGTGATAGACACTTTCTTCATATGGTGGAAGACAATGCCCTTTTTCATGGAGAAAACTTCTGGATTCATCTGATTGATGTATATAGAAAGAATCCTGCCATAGTTTGGGCTCTTAATACATGCTTTAATCTTTTCAAAAAGAATCATGACCCACTGGAATTTCTTTCTACAAATCACTACAGTAATTAGATCGAAAAATTCTGGAGTAATATAACTGATAGAACTTTTCTTGCAGAGAAGAACTTTGCCCAGTATATCTGTTAGTAACTTGCTTTCAACATTCATGAACTGTCTTCTAATTATGTGAAAGTATTGGGGAATCTCACAGAAACTATATGCTCTCTCATAATCAGTGTTGATGAGATCATCTTCCATGTCTATGATAGGAAGTTGCTGAACCTGTGAAATGGGGAAGACTATCATTTTTACCTTAATCTCTTGAACCTTTGACTTGAGCACCTTAACATACCATTTAATCTTATCATGCCGGAAGAACTCTTCAACATCAGAATTCAAAATGCGGCATGGATGTTCCAGAACAAAAGATAACCCAGCAGCATCGAGCAAAAAGAGAACATTCTTTAAATCAACTGAAATCTTCTGAAATCTCGGCAATCCTTGTAGAAATCAGTTCACTCCCGATCCCAAGCTTGGAACATGAAGCCATTAATGTGGAGGAATTGATTTTGGCTGGCTAGTGACTGGAGAAACTGGCCTGCGGCAGACGGCAAAGACGGAGAAGACGAAATGGATTTTATCGAGAGAAAGGGTTTTGAAATCGGGAAAGAATTTCTTGGACCTATGTCTATTTATATTTACCTTTAATTTTGATTAAAAATGATATATATAACATTACAAGTATCTGGAAAATGGCGGTGAAGTGCCTTGGTGCAAGTGTGAAAAATTTGAACTTGACAAACAGTTGGACACCTGATTTCTTTAGAGAACTGTTTGTTCTTGAGAAGAAGATTATTAGCACTCGAGTAGAATCGGCTTTGGTCTCGAGTAGAATTACTATTCTCGAGAAGTAATTTCTTGTTCTTGAGAAGTAAGTCTGCTATTCTCGAGTATAAGTGTTGTACTCGAGAAATGAAGTCCATTCTCTGAAATTTATGGATTTTGAAGTAAAACCTGAACTTGAACTTGCTTGAGACCTTATTCTTAAATTTTCTTCATCCTTGTTGAGCATGCCAAGTTATATTTTGAAGAACGAGAACTTAGCCTCGTCCAGAGGCTTGGTGAAAATATCTATAATCTGCCTGTCAGTTGGGACATATTGTAGGTTTTGTCCCCAAGCTCCACATTATCCCGGATGAAATGGTATCGTAGCTCTTTGTGCTTTGTCCGGCAGTGAGAGAATGGATTGTTGACTAGTGCAATCGCACTGGAGGAGACGCAAAATAATGGAATGTCTTTGACTTTCATATTATAATCTTCTAGTTGATTCTTAATCCATAGCAATTGTGCACAACAACAGTCGACAAAAATGTATTCTGACTCGATCGTTGAAATTTCGACACAATTCTGCTTTTTGCTGCTCCAAGAAATGAGCCTTCTTCCAAGTAATTGGCAAGTCCCGGAAGTGCTCTTTCTATCATCTTTACTTCCTATAAAATCTGCATCTGAGAAACCAATTAGTTCGCTGTCATTACATCTTGGATACCATAAGCCAAGATTTGGTGTACCCTTAAAATATCTCAAAATTTTCTTTGCAATAGCGTAGTATGATTCCTTAGAGTTCACACTTGAAATCTAGCATATACACATGTTTAAAACATTATTTCCGGTCCATTAGCAGTAAGATAGAGTAAGGATCAAATTATGCTTCTATACTAGGTTTCATCAAAAGGTTTCCCTTTCTCATCCTTGTCCAGTGAAACAGTTGAACCCATTGGAGTCCTCATAGAGGTTGCACTCTCTATTCCAAGTTTCTTAATTAACTCCTTGGTGAACTTCGTCTGAGAGATGAAAATTCCATCTTTAGATTGTTTCACCTGAAATCCTAAGAAATACTTCAGCTCTCCAATAATGCTCATTTCAAACTTCCCTTACATAAGTTTTGAAAACTTCTTTCAGAGGTTGTCGTTAGTAGAGCTAACAATAATGTCATCAACATAGATTTGCACAAAATAAATCTTGCCTTTTATTTCCCAATGAAATAATGTCGTGTCTATCTTTCCTCTTGTGAACTTATTATCAAGAAAAAAGTTAGACAACATCTCGTACCAAGCTCGAGAAGCTTATTTAAAACCATATAATGCTTTAAATAAACTATAGACATGTTTAGGAAAGTTAGAATATATGAAACCTGGAGGTTGTTCCACATACACATCTTCCTTTATATTACCTTTAAGGAAGGCACACTTCACGTCAATCTGATAGACAGTGAAGCCCTTAAGTGCAGCATATGCTAGGAACAACCTGATTGCTTCCAGCCTTGCCACTAGAGCATACGTCTAGTCGAAGTCGGTTCCTTCTTCTTTTTTGTATCCTTTGGCGACGAGTCTGACCTTGTTCTTTATGATTGTCCCATCCTCGTCCATCTTGTTCCTGTAGCCCCACTTTGTCCCAATGACGTCATTACCTTTAGTTCTTGGAACAAGCTTCCATACTTGGCAATGCTTGAAATGATTCAACTCTTCTTCCATTATTATTATCCATGATGCATCTTTGTTTTCTTCCTTAAACTTCTTCGGTTCAACTTATGAAAGAAAACTCAAATATAAATTCTTATTAACTGTACCTCTACGAGTTCTGACACCATCCCGGGATCACCTATAATTCTATCCATTAGGTGATCCTTTAGATGTATGAGGTCTAGAGTCCTTGCATCTGGAGTTTCTTCAACCACAGGAGTGACTTCATCAACTTGGATGATTTATTCATCTTGATCAACCTCTCCAATCGGGTTTGGAGTGGTGATCTTGATGAACTTTTCATCTTTTTATTCAGTCGGCTCACCCAAATTTAGTTCTTTTATCTTTGAACCCGCATCTTCAATAAACACACTAGAAGAGCTGCCTTGCAGCAAGCTCGTCTCATCAAATACAACATAAATAAACTCTTCTATAACAAGAGTTTTCTTATTAAAAATCCTATATGCCTTACTATGGATACTATACCCTTTTAAAATACCTTCAAAACTCTTTTCGCTAAATTTAGTAGTTTTATACTTGCTATTATTAAGGACGAAACACTTATAACCAAAGATTCTAAAATATGAGATGGTTAGTTTCCCGCACTTTAGTAGTTCGTAAGGTGTCTTATTATGGTTCTTGTTTATGAGTGCTCGACTTTGCACGTGGCATGCAATGTTAATTGCTTCATCCCAGAAAAATTTTGGTTGTACAACCTCGGGCTCGCACTAGGAGAAGACTTGGAAAAGAGGAGACTAGAAGAACCCCAAGAAAAGATAAGGCACTAGGCGAGATGGACCCAAGTGAGGATCCATTCGCGCTAGGTGAGATGGACCCAAGTGAGGATCCATTCGCGCTAGGAGAGATGGACCCAAGGGAGGATCCATTCGCGCTAGGCAAGACGGACCAAAGTAAGGATCCATTCGCGCCGGGAGAGACGAACCCAAGTGGTGCTTTCTCTTGCGGGGCGGCGTTCTCGCTGAGCACCAGTTCGGCAGGAAGTTGGAAGACCGGTTCAGTAAATGGGCAAAGACCGATTTAGTTTGCAAACGGTTCACTTTTCCGAGCTTCAGAGGTTTTTACTCCTTTACCTTTGGTGGTCTACCCATAGCCCTTCAGAACAGCGAAGTTTGGCTGTTGACAGACCCGACCCAGGGTATTCTGGTAATTTCATGAGTGGTTGGATTTGGTTATTTGCAGTTCAAATATTGAGGCCTATAAATAGACTGATAAGGTGTCTGAGAGAGAGGCGTTGAACCCTTCTTTTTCTCTCTCACTCAAGCACATAGCTCAGCATTGGCTAGTGAGGGGGAGAATTTCAAGTTCTTCTGGGTAAGAGGTGGGACCTCCGAGCTGAAGCCCATGGTCTGTTCTTCTAAGAATCCTATTAGGAATGTGGTCCAAAGAGAGTAGGTGTAGGCTGCAACTTTAGATCCGAGCTTTAGGAGGAGCCGTCTCTGTTGGTTCCAATATTTTTGGTGCGGTGAGCGTGGATCGCAGCCTACACAGAAGAACTTTTGATCACCTCATCGCAGGAGATCTGGGAGGAGAAGACGAGGGTGGGTTCCAGAACCCAGGGGGATACGTTGGGAGAGAGGAGTTCATGGCGTCCATTGGAGATATCATGGACATGTTGCATAATATCTCGCAGCGAGGTGATTGCGTGACCCTCCTCCCTCAGGCGCCGGGCCTCTTGCCTCAGGAGGGAATCGTCTCGGCAAGGGTAGGAGAGGACGCGCCAGGGGGGTGGCCTGTGAAAGAGAATGTGGTGGAAGGAAGCGAGTGAGATCTGGCAGGAAAGGAGTTTTTCCCCAGCCTGGCGAGTGCCGACTCGCTAGGGGACGTCGTCGCGCGAGTAGAGGTGGCGAGAACCCTAGTGAGAGGATCGTCTTTTTGTGAATTGATTCTTTCGTCTCCCGTCCCGGAGGGATTCCGTGAGCCTGAGATGACCTATTACGTGGGAAAGTACGACCCTCTCCAGCACCTGCATTGGTTTGAGGACGCGGTCTCCATCAGACCAATGACAGATGCGTTCAAGTGCGCCTTTTTTCCATTACTTTGAAGGACAATGCCCGGGACTGGTTTCATCAACTCCCAGCAGGGTCGATATACGGTTTCGAGGACTTGAGTAGGAGTTTCCAATTGCGCTTCTCGACCTCTAAGAAGAGGAAGAAAAACGCGGAGTCCATTTTCTTGATCAAGCAGACGGCCGAGGAGTCCTTGGCCCAGTACGTGGATCGTTTCCAAGAAGAAATCCTAGACATCCAGGAGGTGCCGGGATTCTCCCTTCTGATGGCCTTTACGGTGGGATTGAAGGAAGGCTTCTTCAATATGAGCCTTACTAGGAAGGTGCCGTTATCATTCGAAGGGTTGATGGAAAAGGCAGCAAAGGAGATAGCGATGGAGGCGGCAAACCCGACATTTGCTAAATAATTTGCAAGGTTGACAGAAGTGGAGTCGAGAGAATTAGGAGGAGCGAGGCAGCAGGAAGGAAGGAGGAGGGAGGAGCCAAGGGGGCCGATGCATCAGGAGTTCGGTTGGAGGAAACCGGGGGGCCCTGTTCAAGGGCAAGGAAGAGGTTTTCCTCCGGGAGGAAGGAACTACTACCAGGGAGGACCAGGAAGGTTACATCAACTAGGGTTGGTACATGGTCAAGACCACCCCCACCCCCGCCTCAGCAAGCTATGGACATAGGCCGGGGGCGAGGAAGAGGAAGAGAGCGAGGAAGAGTAGGAGCAGGAGCAGGGAGAAGGAGGAACCCCCAAGAAGGGAGGAAGGAGGGAGGGGTGGTTATGCCATTCTGTGATATCCATGAGGAGGAAGGCCACCCGACGGCTACCTGCCCAGAATTTCTAGAATTAAAGGGGAGGAGAGGAGCGGGTGAGCAGCAGCTACCAGTGCGGATAGTATAGATGACTGGAACGGGGGAGGAGGATCGATGTGTGGATCGATCGGACATGGGGGATCGAGGGGAGATCAGGATGATCCATGGGGGGTGCGGATTGAAGCTACCCGCAATACTAGCCTTCATACCATATATCGTCGGGGCATTGCTTCGATGTCGCAAGACCCGCCCCCAGACAAGAAGATAACTTTTTCTAGGAAGGACTTGCCGGATCACGAGTATTTATTCTGCGTTGCCTTGGTAATTCGGACCGCAATCGAAAACTTCACGGTGTCGAGGATCTTGGTGGATAATGGGAGCTTGGTGAATATCATTTTCAAGAAGGCATTCAACGAGATGAGGGTAGAGGCCAGGAGAGTGTTGGCGGTAGACGGACCACTGTTCGGATTCTCAGGAGAAAGGAAGGAGGTCGAGGGTGGAGTGGGACTCCAGATGACTCAAGGAGGGCTGTCCCGAAATTTCCGCTTTGTGATAGTGGACGCCCCCAGCAGTTACAACACTATCTTTGGGCGCCCTTTAATTAGCGCTTTCAGATGCGTGCCATCATCTTTCCATCAGTGCTTAAAGATCAGCTCAGGGGGGACGCAAATCAGGGTACGAGGAGATCCGAAGGCAGCCCGAGAATGCTATGTGAACACAGTAAACACCATCTCTTCGAAGAATGATGCGGAGAAGCTGGAGAAAAGAATGGAGCAATGGGAGCAGGAGGAGAATGCGGTTGTAGAGGTAGGGAGAGGCATTACGGGGGAGCCAGTAAGGGCAGGAGATCAGGAGGCCGGAGGAGAGGTGGAATAAGTTGGAGGGAAGAAAAGAAAGATGAGGGACGTGGATGATCCATTCAATATGGAGGCTCAGCCGGAAGGGAGGAGAGGATCATTGCTAGGAAGAGGTCTTGGGGAAAAGGGGTAGAAGTTCGCAGGGGAAGCGGTGGCGGCCGTGGAGGAGCGAGAAAGCAAGGAGCGAGAGCTCAGAGAACAAGAGGAGAGTCTGAGGGATCAGGAGGGAGAAGAAGAGCCCTCGAGGCTGAGGGTAGTAGTTGAAGTACGGGAGATGGACATCTGCACGAAGGAGGGAAGAATGGAAAAGATCAAGGTCAGTGGAGAACTCAGCTTTGAAGAGCAGGAAGAAATCCGAAAATGTGTGCAGGAAAACATCGACATCTTTGTTTGGAGCGTAGCCAACATGCCAGGGATTGATGCAGATGTGGCGTACCATCGTATCAACCTTGACCCCAAGGTTCATCCCATCCAGCAGAAGAAGTGGGCCATCGCTTCCCGGATGGCTAGGCCTATCAGAGAGGAGGTGGAAAAGTTACTCCAGGCGGGATTTATATCTGCAAATAAGTATCCGGGGTGGGTGAGTAATGTTGTAATGGTGAAAAAGGGGGAGGAGAAGTGGAGGATGTGTATCGACTTCTCTTTTTTAAATAAAGCATTCCCTAAGGATTGTTATCCCCTGCCTCGAATCGACGCGCTTGTCTGTTCAGCCGTCGGTTTTTCACTAATGAGTTTTCTAGATGCCTTTTCCGGATATCATCAAATACACATGCATCCTCCAGACATCAAGGATGTCACCTTTATCACCGAGGATGGATGCTTCAGCTATAATATGATGCCCTTTGGGTTGAAGAATGCGGGGTCAACCTGCCAACGAATGATGTATCGGATCTTCCGAAAACAAAAGGGACGGAACCTTGAAGTTTACGTAGATGACATGATGATCAAGAGCCAAGAACTCAAGTCCCATATTATGGACCTAGATGAAACCTTTGCGACCGTAAGGAAATACAAAATGAGACTCAATCATCTAAAATGCGTATTCGGGGCCAGCAGGGAAAGTTCTTGGGACATCTCCTCACCCCATCAGGAGTAGAGCCTAACCCGGACAAAGTAAAGGCAATCCTAGAACTAGAATCCCCAAAAAATGCCAAAGAGGTCCAGCGTCTCACCAGCAAGTTGGCTGGGTTATGCAGGTTTCTTTCCAAATCAAGATAAAGGTGTTCACGTTTCTTTCGAACGTTGAGAGGGGGAAAGAAATTCGAGTGGACCTCAGAGTGTGAGAAGGCCTTTTTAGCCCTGAAGGAACAACTCACAAAAGAACCGCTACTCCAAGGACCACGAGAGGGAGAGATTTTTTTCTTATACATGGGAGTGGGGGTAGGAGCGATGAGTTCAGTCCTCGTATGGGAAGAAGGTAAGAAGCAGTTCCCAATCTATTACGTGAGCAGGGTCCTTAAAGAGGCAGAACAAAAATTCCCTATCCTAGAGAAACTAGCCCTTGCCCTCATCATCTCAGCCCAGAAGCTCAGGTCGTACTTCCACGCCCATTCCATCAAGGTCGTGACAGACCACCCTCTCAGCCGTATTCTGGAGGGGGTGGAGCACTCTGGGAGGTTAGCTAAATTGTCAATAGAACTCAGTGAGTTCGATCTTGCTTTCGTTCCTCGGGTGGCCATGAAGGCGCAAGCGGTGGGGGATTTCTTGGTATATTACGTGGTGGAGGTCAAGGAGGCCGAGGTATCTCTCATATTGGCTTGGGAGATGCTCGTAGATGGGGCCTCGGGAAGGAGCTCTTTTGGGGGTGGAATGATTTTGATAAGTCCCGAGGGAACCCGGATCGAACAGGCCCTTAAGATTCATTTCACCCTCACCAACAATCAGGCCGAATACGAAGCCATTATAGCAGGGTTGAGGTTGGCCCGTGAGCTCGGCATACAAGACATCAAAGTCTCCACTAATTCTATGTTAGTTGCAGGACATATCAAGTGGGAATTTGAAGTAAGAGAACCCACCCTCCAATCGTACTTAATGAAGGTTAAAAGTATCATCGGATAATTCTGCGGCTTCTCAGTTCAAAACGTCCCGAGGGAAGAAAATACTCGGGCAGATTTGCTCGCTAAGAACGATCCTCGGGCCGGAGGAACCATGACAGAACTCTCCAGGCCTTCCATAGAAGAGGTGGAATTGATGGAAGTGGACCAGCAGGGGTCCTGGATGGACCCATTTACCGCCTTCTTGACAACCGTACGACTACCAGAGGGAGAACTTGAGAAAAAGCAGGTCAGATACAAATCGACATATTACCTTGTGAAAGAGGGAACCTTATACCGTAAGACGCTGTCAGGCCTTCTAGCTCGGTGTGTGTCTGAGAAGGAGGTCGCAAGAGTGCTGGAGGAGATTCACTAGGGGGAGTGTGGCAGCCATTCCGGGAGTCGGACCTTGGAAGGCAGGGTGCTGAGGCAAGGCTATTTCTGGCCCACTCTTAGGAAGGAAGCTGAGGAATTCGCAAGGAGATGCAGAAAATGCCAGGAATTTGCTCCTCTTCAACTCCTCCAGGCCCAAAGATTATGCACGATTACGGCTCCATGGCCCTTCGCAATATGGGGGCTAGATCTGGTGGGCCCGTTTCCCCAAGCCAGTGGCCAGAGGAGGTTCCTGCTGGTCATGGTGGACTATTTTCAAAGTGGCTGGAGGTGAAGGAATTGGCAAAAGTGACGTCTCAGGTAGTCAAAAGCTTCGTATGGGGGGAGATCATCTGCAGGCATGGGCTCCCTTTGGCCATTGTCACGGATAATGGACCATAGTTCGCCAGTAGAGAATTCGTTGACTTTTGTGTCTGGCTAGGTATAGACCTTAGGTTCGACTCGGTGCATCACCCTCGAAGCAATGGGCAGGTGGAAGCCGGGAACAAGGTCATCGTGAATCTCTTGAAGAAGAAGGTAGAAAACCTAAGGGGAAGTTGGGTGGAGCATCTCCCCTCCGTCTTCTGGGCCTTGAGGACTATTCCAAGTATCGCCACCGGAGAGACACAATTTAAACTTTCCCATGGCTCCGAGGCCGTCATACAAGTTGAATTTGAGGTTGAGTCACTCAGGGTGGCAGCGATAAGAAAGGGAAATGAAGAATGGGAGGCAGACAATGGGGAGGAGCAGAGGCTCTCTCTTGACCTGGTGGAGGAACTTAGAGAGCTAGCATCCATCCGGTAGGAGGAGGTCAAGCGCCGGATGTCAAGAAATTTTGACAAGCACGTTAGGGTCAAGCAGTTCGAGAAGGGAGACTTGGTCCTCAAGAAAGTGGATGCGGCAGGTAGAGGGGCCTCCGTGGGGAAGCTCAACCCCAACTAGGAAGGCCCTTTTATAATAAAGGAGGTCTTAAAGTCAGGAGGGTACCACCTCCAGGATATGGACGGGGTATCCCTTGATCACGCCCGAAGCGACGATGATCTAAAGCGATTTTACCCTTGATGATGTCTCTTTCATATCTATGGTTTATTTCTTCTTAGATGGAATATTTTCGTTTTTTAATACCTGTAAACTTAGCACGATTTTTAAATACAATACAAGTTCCGATATTCGTTTTCCCGTAATAAGATTGCTTTGGTTTTGGAGAGGAGACCCCGAGCAGACCCACTGACCAGGCTCTCATCAATCTGGCAGGGATGTAGGCTCACTCGGTGGTCAGAGGTCGTTTGGAGAGGAGGCCTTGAGCAGACCCGCTGGCAAGGATCTCATCAAGCTGACAGGGTTGTAGGCTCACTCGGTGGTCGGAGGTCGTTTGGAGAGGAGACCCCGAGTAGACCCGCTGACCAGGCACTCATCAAGCTGGCAGGGCTGTAGGCTCACACGGTGGTTGGAGGTTGTTTAGAGAGGAGACCCAGAGCAGACCTGCTGACCATGCTCTCATCAAGCTGGTAGGGTTGTAGGCTCACTCGGTGGTTGGAGGTTGTTTGGAGAGGAGACCCAGAACAGACCCGCTGACCAGGCTCTCATCAAGCTATCAGGGTTGTAGGCTCACTCGGTGGTTGGAAGTTGTTAGGAGAGGAGACCCCGAGCAGACCCACTGACCAGCCACTCATCAAGCTGGCAGGGCTGTAGGCTCACTCAGTGGTTGGTGGTTGTTTGGAAAGGAGAATTCGAGCAGACCCCCTGACCAGTCTCTCATAAAGCTGGCAGGCTGTAGGCTCACTCGCTGGTTGGAGGTAATTTGGGAGGATACCCCGAGCAGACCCGCTGACCAGGCTCTCATCAAGCTGGCAGGGCTGTAGGCCCACTCGGTGGTTCGAGGTTGTTTTGGAGAGGAGACCTTGAGCAGACCCGCTGACTAGTCTCTCATCAAGCTGGCAGGGCTGTAGGCTCACTCGGTGGTCGGAGATCATTTGCAGAGGAGACCCCGAGCAGACCCGCTGACCAGGCTCTAATCAAGCTGGCAGGGCGGTAGGCCCACTCGGTTGTCGGAGGTCGTTTGGAGAGGAGAACACGAGCAGACCCACTGACCAGGCTCTCATCAAGCTGGTAGGGCTGTAGGCTCACTCGGTGGTTGGAGGTCGTTTGGAGAGGAGACCCCGAGAAGACCTGCTGACCAGGCTTTCATTATGCTGGCAGGGTTGTAGGCTCACTCGGTGGTTGGAGGTCGTTTGGAGAGGAGACCCAGAGCAGAACCACTGACCAGGCTTTCATCAAGCTAGCAGGGATGTAGGCTCACTCGGTGGTTGGAGGTTTTTTGGAGAGGAGACCCCGAGCAGACCCGCTGACCAGGCTCTCATCAAGCTGGCAAAGCTTTAAGCTCACTCTGTGGTTGGAGGTTGTTTGGAGAGGAGACCCCGAGCAGACCCGCTGACTAGGCTCTCATCAAGCTGGCAGGGCTGTAGGCTTACTCGGTGGTTGGAGGTTATTTGGGAGGAGACCCCGAGCAGACTCGCTGACCAGGCTCTCATCAAGCTGGTAGGGTTGTAGGCTCACTAAGTGGTTGGAGGTTGTTTTGAGAGGAGACCTTGAGCAGACCCGCTGACCAGGCTTTCATCAAGCTTGCAGTGTTGTAGGCTCACTTGGTGGTTGGAGTTGGGTGTTGGAGAGAAAAAAACAAGTACATTGGAAAAACAAGTACATTTGAAAAACAAGTACATTGGAAAAACAAAAGAGAGCTGAGACGTCTCGCATATAAAGAAGCATGACCATGCATTAAGGTCTAACTTGTCCGGGGGAGCCCTTTTACAAAAAATGATAGGATGTCTTAATACAAAAATGTCTTAATACAAAAATGTGTATACAAAAGAAAGCTAAAAGGCAATCCTAGGTTTTCCTCCAGATGTCTTCTACTCTTCCGCGCTTGATGACGAACCATCTCCCTCCTTGCTGTAAATCTCCGGCACGAGGATGCGAGCGGTGACATTATCGCAGCCCTCCTTGATAACCCCCATTTCTTTCATCATCTTCATGATCAGCTCGGCTGTACTGATGTTGGCATCTTTGCAGAGTTCCTCGACCTCCTCATGAGAATAATGGGGAGGAGAAGGTTGGGGAATCATCACGCGGGAAGGTGAGAGGGCAGCATTCTTAAGCCGGGTGACCTGTGACTCCAGGACCTTAACCTCCGATTCCAAAGTTTCTATACGTGAGTGCATTTTATCGGCCGTTTCGACATCCTGCGAGAGGCCTATTCGTCAGATGAGGTCAAGGGTATATGAAAAATAAGATGAGGGTAGAGAAGAACTCACCACACCGCCCCGAGCCTTAGCGAGAAGGCTTTCTGCCACGGCTAACCCCTTTTCGAGATCTCCGGACTTCTTGCGCTCCGCCGCCAGCTTCGCCTCAGATTCCCTCCAGCTTTGATTATTATAAATCAGGCGGCGCGAGAGCCGGTGCGAGAGATCCAGGTTGCGTAGTTGAGAGTGCGCAGCCCTCAGAATTAAGTCTCGAGAAGGAGGCTCGCCGACGGGATTTGGCTCTGAACCACCATAAAGGACAAAGCCCAGAGAGAAGGCATGACCTATAGGCTTGTCCTGCTCTGTTCAGTTGGGAAGGAGGGTAGAGATGGAGACGCAGTTCACCCCCTTATCCCATATCAGAGTCGGGTCGTTGGCAGCATCCAAGATCACCGGACCAATGTTGAAATTTTGATGGGCAGAAGGGTCAGGGCAACTGGAAGAGCCCATCTCGCAAGAGGGGGACCTAGATGATTGATGGAGGGTGTCAGCGGGCCGAGCAGACCGACTCGCCTCGCCAGTAGGCAAGACGGCACGCTGAGAAGGAAACCGAGGAGGTGACCCGGGAGACTAAGACCCCAGGGAAATAGGGGTCAGGGATTCTGGCACCTCCACCTGCTCGATGGAGACTTGTTTCGCTTTTTCGGCGGGAAGGGATGCCACTTTATTTGTCTGTGACTTTTTTGCGAGGCTCAGGCGAGGCGGGGCGGAGCCTTAGGCAGGCCTCTTCCTGAGGGAGGGGGTCAAGGTTTCCTTCGCCGCCTCAGCCGCCATGGTGGCGAGGGCGACATCCTTAGATGGCTTGATGCTACTTTTGTAGGGTGGGCGAACAGGAACATTCCTCTCTCCTATTAAAGGTGAGACGAGACGTTACAAGCCAAGTTAAAATAAAGAAACGAAAACAAAGGGGGCGAGCCTACCTTCGCCAGGGAGTATAGGAAGGAGGGAGTTGAGGCCACGCCTCAAGAATTCGACTTCGAAGTTCTTGCCGGTGAAGAAGTCGCAGGAGAGTTTATCTGTACCCCCAACTTGGGGAGTCGCGTAGAATGCTTCAGCGGGCAACACGGGCGCCAACGGGATGCCTCCCAAATTTCCTCGGATGAAGGCGAAGCGGGTGAGCAAATGATGGTTTTTGTTGGGCGTCTCGCAAACCTTGAGACCTTGCCCAGTGAAGTAGGACATTCCGTCGTGATTAGCATGGTAGATAAACAGCTTGCGGAAGACGGTCAAACTAAACTCGATGCCCTCCCGACGCATTTAGATGGCAAAGGCGACAAGCACTGAGATGGCGTTGGGGTTCAGTTGCGCAGGGACTACTCAAAAATATTTTAAGACTTGTTTAAACTCCGGCCAGAGGGGAAGTCTCAACCCCACCTCGATGAGCGAGACAGGGAAGGCGAGTTCTCCAGGATAGAAGGTGTTAATCGACTCGCCCACTTTGGGAGGACGTGATTTGCACCCCTCGGTCAAGAAATCGCGAGTGAAGGCGTTGTACTCTTCCTCAGAAATGCGGCCAGGAGGAAAATCATGATCAGCGAATCGCCTCCCGCACCGGCTACGCCCTTCCCCCTCTTCAACTTTCTTCTTCCCCATTCCCAACCGAAAAGGCGAAAGGGAGATGCGAGAAGAATAGGCGAGACAAAGCAAAGGCGAGAGCAGCACGCGAGGTAAGGAAGAAAGGAGGATAAGTGATAGGGCACTGGAACATAGAAAAAAAAAAGAGAGAGCGTGACCCTGACCTGGGGTAGGGGGTGTATTTATAGCAAATAGGATAAGTGGAGAAAATGTGAACAGGCGGGGAAAATCATGCAGAGGAAGGGGAAGAGGCGGCCGAGCTTTTTCTCTCTCCGGACCTCGATTGGCATAGCCCAACATGACCTCCCATCCGGGGGGGTGCGAGGCAAGAAAAAATAGATTATCAGATAGAACCCCGTTAATTAAATGTGTGACTAATAAGAGCCATGTATCCTAATAGAATAAGCTAGGAAAAATAAAGCAGATAATTATTGGAGCAGGAAATTATCAAAGCAGATAATTATTAAAATATTTCATCCTGCGCGAGGCAGGCGACACGTTCGCAGGATTTGGAATTTTTAGCGAGAGACGCGTAGAAATTATTATTACAGAACTAGGAATAAAAAGGAAGCGAGACGCGAGACTAAACAGAAATTCTTCAGTTCTTATGCCATCTCCAGCGTCCGCCGCCGCGAGATCTTGTGCAATGAGGCGGGTAGGGGAGATGAAAGGCGCAAGCCGCGTCTACACCGCGGCGCGCGAGACGGAGTTGCTGGTCGACCTTGATCAGGATCGCCTGGGGATCAGTCTCGTCTATCTCAATGTCCGCATCAATTTCGCAAGTCAGGCGAGCACACTCCACCTCCAGCCAGTCGATCCGCTGATCAGCTGCGTGCTTATCCTTCTCTAAGTCATGAATCATGAGCGCTTACTTCTGGAACATCTCGGCCACTCTACGCTTCATCTCCAGCGGATCCATGGGATCACCCATATAGTCTTTGATCTCGCCTATAGGAGGAAGTGGCAAGAAGACTACCTGCCTTGAGCGCTCATCAACAGGCGAATCCTCAGAAGGTGAGTCCACCGGTATATTTACAAAGTAAAGAACAAAATAAGGAGGGGCCTTCAAGGGAATGTTGACAGCGAGCGGGGCCGAGGCCCAAGGCAGTGGGTCACTTACCAGAGTGGCGAGAGGTCCCGGCGACATGGGAAGGGTCGCCCTTCTTCGCTTCAGGAGTAGAAGGAGGGGTGGATGGTGGAGGTGAGACAGAGTCTAGGCGGTCGTCTGCGAGACGAATTCGGGTGTTACCAGGACGATGAAGAGGCGCAGAGATTTTCTGAAAATAAATGAAAAAGAAAAGGGAGCAATGAGGAGAGAATAAAGAAGAAGAAAGGTAAGCGAGAGTTTCACCTCCTTTTCTCTTGGAGAGGAGGATGTAGGAGGGATGCGCCTCTCTGGAGGGTCGCGAGAGGGCTCCTCCACTAAGGGAGAAAGGTCAGTTTTCCTCGGCTTCTTCGGATTAGAGGAAGAGGTCGGTAGGGAGGAGGAAGTGCGAATGGGAATTGAGTTCAGGGCCGCCGTGCTAGCCTTATTCCTTTGGCGCACCAGCGCGATGCGATCGCGGAAGCTCTTACTAAGAGACATGCTAGCGGAAATGGACGGGGTGAAATGTGGAAAGAAGAGATTCTTTGCATACGGGAAGGAACCCCGTATTTATAGACTCAAAGTGGGGGAGGGCCCCCCACCAGAAAAAGATTCCGTCATAAAGTTGCTAGGGTGACACGAGCCTCAGTTGGACTTTATTTTTGAGCTTGGACAACCCCAAAAAGAGCGGGGATTGTGTACAACCTCGGGCTCGCATGAGGAGAAGACTCAGAAAAGAGGAGACTAGAAGAACCCCAGGAAAAGATAAGGCGCTAGGCGAGACAAACCCAAGTGAGGATCCATTCGTGCTAGGCGACACGGACCCATGTGAGGATCCATTTGCTCTAGGAGAGAAGGACCAAAGTGAGGATCAATTCGCGCTGGGCGAGACGGACCCAAGTGAGGATCCATTCGCGCCGGGCGAGACGAACCCAAGTTGTGCTTTCGCCTGCAGGGCGGCGTTCTCGTCGAGCACTTGTTCGGCAGGAATTTGGAGGACTAGTTCAGTAAATGGGCAAAGATCAGTTTAGTTGGCAAACGGTTCACTTTTGCCAGCTTCAAAGGTTTTTACTCATTTACCCTTGGTGGTCTGCCCATAGCCCTTCAGAATAGCGGAGTTTGGGTGTTGGCAGACCCGACCCAGGGTATTCTGGAAAATTCATGAGTGGTTTGATTTGTTTATTTGCAGTTGAAATCTCGAGGCCAATAAATTGACCGGTTAGGTGTCTGAGACAGAGGCATTGAACCCTTCTTTTTTTCTCACTCAGGCACGTAGCTCAGCATTCGCTAGGGAGGGGGAGAATTTCAAGTTCTTCCGGGTAAGAGGTGGGACCTCCGAGCTGAAGCCCATGGTCTGTTCTTTCCAGAATCCTATTGGGAGCGTGGTCCAAAGAGAGTAGGTGTAGGCTGCAACCTTAGATCCGAGCTTTAGGAGGAGCCAGCTTTGTTGGTTCCAACATTGGTAGTGAGGCATCACTCAACAAGGTCCTACAAGACTCTATGAGTTATCTATTCCTTCTCTCAGCTACTCTTTTTTGCTGAGGAGTGCGAGGAGAGGAATACTCATGAAAGATACCTATGTTTTCACAAAATTCTATCATGATCCCAGACTTGAACTCAATTCCATTGTCTATTTTGACTATGGAATAGTTGTATTCATTCTGGATCTGCCTGAAAAAATTTGTAAAGATGTCAAAAGTATCTTACTTTTGTTTTAGAAAGAACACCCACGCAAAGCGCTAGTAATCATTAACAATAACCAATATATAATCCTTACCTCCCAAACTTCTAACTTGTAGTGGACTGAATAAGTCCATATGAAGTAGGTGTAAACACCGATTAGAGTCTTTGCATATAATTCTTTTAAAGGTATCCCTTGTTTGCTTGCCTTTTACACATTCGTGACAAGGTCTATCTTTAGCGCACTTGAAATTTCGGGAATCACGTACTAAATTAAGAGAAAATAATTTATTTATAGTTTTGAAATTAATATGTGCTAGCCTCTTGTGGCATTGGTCACCAAGAGACGCACTATCTTTCGCCAAAAAGCATACTGGTGTAGAAGAGTCTATGAAAATAAAATTCAAACAAAATATAATTCTACTACGAGTGCCTGATAGAATCCTTTCCAGATTATCTACCGATTTTTTCAAGCACTTGTCTGCATGAAATTCTACTAAGTATCCTTTATCGCAAAGTTGCCATATGCTTATGAGATTGTGTTCCAGTCCTTCAACATAAGCCACATCTGAGAAGGATACACTACCATTCGTTATCATATTGTAGCCTTTAATAACTCCTCTGTCAGAACCTCCAAAGATGACTTTTGGCCCGTTTATGACTGGAGAATAATTCTTGAGAGGGCCTCTTGTCCTAGTGTTATGCTGAAAGCATCCATTGTCCAAGTACCAGATAGGAGTTTTGGTGGACTTGGGACATACCTGCAATCACAAATCAGTCTGCCTTAGGAACGCAAACTCATTTGTGTCCTTGGTCTCTAATTAGCATACTCCCCCTATGTTTATTAACATTGTGAGTGGTCTTTATCACATTGTTTACTTGAGGAGTTACATAATTTCTTGAGTTAAACCAGCAATTAATGGCAAAGTGACTAATCATTCCACATCACCAACAATCAAATCAGTTGTATCTTTACCTAAAGATCTCTGATGGACCTTTTGAGATTGGGTTCTAGCAGGGGCAGTAGAATTCTAAGTAGAAGCTTCATGGTGATGACATTCACATGACTTTTTCTCCTTAGTAGGCTTTTCTACAAATGGTTTAGCTTTTGTTTCTTTCTCGATGTTATGACCATGATTATAAGGGACATAGCTCTGATGAGTGATCTCCTCATAAGGTGTAACATCCCATTTCCAACTAGACCCCTAAGAGTGGTTTTGTCATGACAAAACCCTAGGAAGCCCAAGAAAGAGTCAAGTGGACCTGGTGGTGTGGATAGGGCCACTATGGTCTGCACTTAGCAGATTTCTAAACCTTGGTTAAAGGTGATCATGGGGCTTCACCAAGACTCCAAGACCCCACCCATACCCTTATAACCCTATAAGGGGGTCAATGGGTCACTAAGGACCCATAGAGAGCAATCAAAGGACCTAAGTTGACCAAAGTCAACTATAACCCTTGCCAGGTCAAATTGACCTACACAAGGGTCCATTGCAGTCTATTAGCCAAATATACCCCACCCATACCTCCATAACCCTGGGTAGGGGTCAATGGGTCACTAAGGACCCATGGAGGGTAGTCAAGGGAGCTAAGTTGACCAAAGTCAACTCTAACCGTAAATAGGTCAAATTGACCTACACAAGGGTCAATTGCAGCCCTTAGCCAAATGGACCCCACCCCTACCCTCATAGGCCTAGTGAGAGGCCAATAGGTCACCAAGGACTCATTGGGACCAATCATAAAGACTAGGTTGACCAAAGTCAACTCTTGACCTAAAATGGTCAAAGTGCCCTAGTTAAGGGCCAAGTGATCTCCAAGGGCCAATCCAACCCCACCTTAACCCTAAGGGAGGCTAATGGGTCACCAAGGACCCATTAAAGAAATCTCAAGGACCAAATTGACCTAGGTGGGCCCTAGTCCAACTTTGGGTCAAGTTAGCCCAAATGGGCTAACTCAAGCTCAAGCCCATTTCAATTGGGCTAACCATGACTTAAGTGATCAAATGGACTTGTGGGCTGCCATGGGACATGTAGGAGCCAAAAATTCAGGCTTGGTGACTAGGAGAGAGAAAGTCACCTATGGAGGAGAGAAAAAGAGAAGGAAGAAGAAGGAAGGAGGACTTTGTGCTCCTCCTCCCCCCTCCCCAACCTCCCCATTCATTTCAGAAGGACAAGGGGGAGTGCAGCAGCCATTGTGGATTGGTTAGAGCAAGCTCCACCCCCTTACCAACCTAGCCGCCAAAATTAACTTAGGCCAAAAATGGCACATGGCAATTCAGCCACCTAACTCCCTCCTCTCCCTCTTTAAAAGCTTCAGTGAGGTCCAAGGAGTATTTCCCACTCTTTTCCTGAAGAAGCCGAGCACTTTCCTCCATTTCTGAACAAGCCGACCACCACCGGCCACCACCATGCCAATCCGGCGATCAGCACATCTACAACCGCCACCACAGGTCCTCCTCCACTCCTTCTCTCATGGGTAGATCGTAGGGATCATTAGGGCCGAGGTTAGGGCTCAATTGAGCTCAATCGGATTTTCAAATCCATGGAAATTCCATGGAAAATGCGCTTGTCGGGATCGCCGAAACAGTGCATCCCGGCGGCCGTGCCGCCGCCTGGAGATAGCCCCGACCACAACAAAGGTGTCGGCGGCGGTGGCAGGCCGGGGAGGTGGCCGGAGCGCCGGCGGCAGCTGCTGGAAGTTGGCCCAGGCAGGAGAAATCCTGGCCGTTGGCGCGCGGGGACGATGACGGGATGCCGTGCACGATGCGTTAAGATTTGTGCTGGGTCAGATCAGAAACTATAGCTTAAGAATATTTAATTTATTTCATTCTGTCACAGATTTTGTATTATTTGATTTTAATTATTAAAAATAGCAAGATCCATTTTCAGAGAAAATTGTCAACACATTAAAGGTAGCCCTATGGGTCTACTTTCAAACAAAATTGGATTGAACCAATTTGGGTGACTGGTTTGACCAGGGCACACATTTTGGTGGGGTCTATACAAATGACTAGGCAGTCATTAAACTAGTTGGCCACACTACATCCTTGGTCCAAATGGTCTGAAATTTGGAAGGGAGTCACCCTACCCTATATCTAGAACCTGCCCAAAAATGGGAATTTTTGGGAATAATTTTCCTATAGTTTTGTAAATAATTTAATTATGCTAGGGTAAATTAAATTATAGGTCAAATGAAGTCCAAATTCATCCAAATTTTGGTGGGATGTATATGAGGTCAATATAGACCTCTGGTTAAAATTTCATTAAGTTTGGAGTTGATTTGAATGAGAATCAAGCAAACCCTAGCCTTACCCTAAGAAGGGCATTTTGGTCCAAAATGTAATTTTGGGTTTTGAGTGTCCAATTCACCTCAACAGAGGTTCAAATTTGGGACACTGACTTGGCATGACTTTATACACCTTCCAATGAAAACTTGGGGGCATTGGAGTTGATTTGGCCCAAGCTCCTAGGTCAAACCCAAAGGAAGGGCTTTTGTACCTTGTGAAGGACATATGGCCATAACACCTTGTATGACTATGAAACTTTGTAGGGATGGTTTTAGGGTAACTATAACCCTCTGGTAAAAGTTTTAGGGTGTTTTGGAAAGTTTGGGACCCACAAAACCCTAACCCTAGTTTAGGGCACAAACTTTGTAGGGTTAGAATAGGCTAGTTAAACTCTTCCAAATAAGGTGAAAGTTTGGTATAATGGTAATAAGGATATTATTAGTCTCTGGTGATTTATTTGGGAATTTTGAGATAATATTTATGGTACTTCATTTGAAACACAAGGGATGCTTCAATTTAATAAACTAATTATTATGGTCCCTCTGACCCTTGGGAGGTCATGAAAGTTTGGCAGAGGATGTTTTGAATCATTATAAGCTTATATAAAGTTTATGAAAATTTTTGGATACTTATTTGAGGTACTTACTTCACAAGCTTGCTAAATGATGGAATTATTCAATAATTTAACTTAGTCAATATACTAATAAATAAATTATGAAATTTGGCCCAAACTATTTACATGCCATTAGATTCATACTTGAATTTTCTCTAAATTTTTGGAAGCAATATAGTATTTTATATTTCTTTAAATGAATTTTTAAGGATTAAAATGAAATAATGATTTGGGGATAAAACCTTGCTGAAAAATTTAGATATTTTGGAAGATGAGTTATATCCTTATTTTGAATAATATATAAAAATTGTAGAATGATATCTTGACTGAAAATGGTACTTCATGTTCATTATTGGAGATTTTAGTCAATAGAATAATTAAATAAATAAGGAAAATTTTGGATCTCTGGATTTAGGGCTTAAAGGTCATAATGGACCTTCATTAATTATTATAAGAGTATTGGATAATTATTTGATGACCTCCTATTTTACATGAAGTTTGACATGGTGGTCTGCATTTAGCAATTTTGGAAAATTTTATATTAATTTGTTTGAAGCTTATCACTCCTTAATCACTGATGATATTTAACCCAGAACATTTATGGGCCCTTGCAATTATGTTAGAATTATCCTTGAATTTTCAGAAATAATATTGCCCTGTTTATTATTTTTTTGAATTATTGCAATATACCATTTAAATAAAAAATCAATGGCCTGAACCTTGCTGAAAAACTAAGAGATTTTGTATCTTAAGTTAAATGATTATATTAAGTATAACATAAATCTGGGGAGATTTTATCTTGTCAAAATTTGGTACCTTCAGCTCAATCTTGGAGACTTTGGCCACTATAAATAATTAATAATTCCTAGATAAATAGGAAAATTGTAAAACTCTGGATTTGGGCAATAAAGGTCATAATGGACCTCCATTAATTATTATAGGAGTATTGGATGATTACTTGATATACTTCACATTTTAAATAACATTAAACCTTGGTGGTCTGCATATAGTAAATCTACAGAAACAATCTGGAGTACAAGTTAGGCACATAAGTCAAAAATTAGTGGTTATAGGAATGAGTTCATCACTCAGGGTTGGATGAGCTAAGGATGGGTTTGACTAAAAGTTAGGTGGTGTTTGGGATCGACGAAAGATCGTCTTCCCCGTAGAGTAGAAGGTCAAAATCACCTTAGGTATAGTTTACTTTAATATGAAAATGAAATGGGTAAAACCTAAGTTGTAGGCATAAAGTAAATAGAGGTGTAGGTAGTAAACTTAGGATTTCACACTCTCACACCCCTGTGTCCCGAGAGATAGTTTGGGTTACTCGGGCAATAAGCCCAGTGGTTAAGGTAATGGGCATGGTAGCCCGGCGAGCTTCGGCTCGGTTGTAGATTATGACGGACGGGATAGTCCGGTGAGCTTTGGCTCGGTTGTTGGTTATGACGGACGGGATAGTCCGGGGAGCTTCGGCTCGGTTGTAGATTATGACGGGGGGGTTAGTCCGGGGAGCTTCGGCTCAGTTGTAGATTATGACGGACGGGTTAGTCCGGTGAGCTTTGGCTCGGTTGTTGGTTATGACGGACGGGATAGTCCGGGGAGCTTTGGCTCGGTTGTAGATTATGACGGACGGGTTAGTCTGGGGAGCTTCGGCTCGGTTGTAGATTATGACGGACGGGTTAGTCCGGGGAGTTTCGGCTCGGTGGTTGATAATGACGGACGGGATAGTCCGGGAAGATTCGGCTCAGTTATTTGTTGGACTCATAACTATTGCATGTGCATAAAAGGTATAAGGTGGTGGGTCTTCGATATTGGGGAGTTCGTTGCACCGACACCAATATCGTTGACTCGGCAAGTGTGGTTTTACACTTCGCCAACAAAAGTCCGGTTGCCAGCCGGCAAGAGTACGCAGGCGTCCGCTTAGTGCACCAAGCGTTGAGGCGTACGATAGGTCAGACCGGTAGTGAAAATACTGGTTTTGAGGTGGGCGAGGCCCAACCTACCTCTTCCGTCTGCCACTACGGAGGTATCCTGGGAGGTAACGGCGCCGAAAGGGGGAACTAAAGTTCTGTGTACAAAGAGTCGAGTGGGTGAGTTGCACTTGCATGTTCACATCATAGTATATTTGCATTTCATAGCATAACCATTGCATATAACCTGACACCTAATGTATAAGCGGTATGGGACGCTCTATACATTAGGCCTTGCAAAACGACCCCTTGGCCTATAAGTTCGTGCGAGCGTGCTTATAAGTCAAGGTTCTCCTTCAGTATTATTTATATGTTATGCCTGCTAGTAAAACCGACACCCTATTGTATAAATCTGTATGGGACTTTTTATACGATAGGAGCCCTGCAAGAGATCCCTTAGCTTATGTGTTTTCACATAAGTTAAGGTTACTTATTTAGATTTTGTATAATTATTATCACACATAACACTGTTATTTTAGTTCCGCTGCCATCTGCAATTTGACATTCTCCACCTTCATGTCCTTTCCATTCCTTCTCCCCGCTCGGTGCTTAGGAGCCATGGGGGAAGGGGTGGGGGATGATAGGACTTAGTCTTTTAGACTAACGGTTTTCAAACCACATCATTTAGGGGACCACGGAGCCCTGCATGGAGGGGCAGCCCCGGAGGTCGGCACGCTTGGAGATCGGACAGTCTAGCACTAGAGTCCAGACAGCAGGGACTTTGAGTCCCGAACACCAGTAGTTGTATTAGTTTTGCTTCCGCGATGAGTGATTTGTAGTGAGGACTTGATGTACCAGGCATAAGCCCGAGATTTTCATTATATGTACTATCTATGGACACTCCCTTCGTGGAGTTTTTTTTTGTATATATGTGATTTCTGTGGACTTGCTTTTATACTTATGCTACAATAGAGATTGATTTGGCCGGCAGAATCGGCGTCTTGTAGTGACAACCTTCCCGGGTGAGAAGGTATCACCGCAAGGCGGCGGTTCTGGGCCTGAGACCCCGGTGTCGAAAAAGAAAAAAAAATGGGGGTCTTACAAGTGGTATCAGAGGGAACCTCGATCAGATCAGTAGTAGTCCACTAACCCTGGGACACCCCCGCTCGAGTTTAGTTTGGGGACAAACTAAGCAGCGGAAGCAGTGGTGGGCCCATATGGGAAATCACATGAAAATTGTCCACCTTTAGTTAGACATGTGCGATTACTTATACTTGACTTCTATTACGCAGCCCCCAGCGCAGCCAACACCACAAGGCGGAGTTCAGCAGACTCCGACTGTTGCACCACCTCCCCCGGTCCCCACTCCATTCCTACACTCGGAGATGGGTCAAACGCTGATAGCAATTCTAGATGCTTTCAGGGCTCAGCAGGTTCCAGCTCCGCAGCCAAACCCGGGGGCCAATTGGCTGAGCATCTTTCGAGGACTCTCTCCTCCATCCTACTTAGAGACAGAATCCGCCGTACGGATAGAAGAATGGCTAGATATTATGTACGAAATGCTGACTGGGATACGGTTTCCCTAGGAGGAGAGGGTGGCCTTGGTTGTCTCCTGCCTAGAGTCCCATGCCAAGAGGTGGTGGAAGACGCTGCTGGACATAATGTTTGCTGATAGGGAGGTTGCGAAAGTTACCTGGGAAGAGTTCAGGACCGCACTGCTGGAGCATTTTGTTCCACAGTCGGCTATGGATGAGTTGGAGGATCGGTTCTTACAGCTGAAGCAGGGCACCCGGACAGTGGTGGAGTACCATCGGGAGTTCGACCATTTGGCTCGATATGCAGATTCTTACCAGCAGGACGAAGCGGGATACATCAAGAGATTCCATAAGGGCCTGCGGGAGGACTTGAGGGAGGCTTTGTTGTTTGTATCTGACGGGCCTATCTCCCGGATTTTGGAGATGGCAAAGAGGATTGAGGCCGATTGGCACACCACTCGGGGCCGGAAGCGGCAAGCGGAGGATCAGGGACGGAGAGCCCGAAATGATCAGCGGCAAGGTGCTATACCAGGTGGAAGAAGGACAGAGTACCAGCCTCGTCAGGAAGTGAGGAAGGAGCCGAGGGAGCCGGTGGTAATGGCTCCTAAACCTCTTCAGATGAGGGAGGCACCAAGACCCGGGGGCATGATATTTCCCCCACCAGAATGCTACAACTGTCATCAGATAGGACACATTCGGAGAAACTGCACCATGAGGGGAGCACCTTTACCAGTACCCCAGGAAGCCCCGCATGCCCAACAGTTTGGAGGACGAGGACGTGGTCGAGGACGTGGTCGAGGACGTGGTTTCCAGGGTGCAGATCGCAGGCAGCAAAGGGAGCAAATTTATGCACTGGATTTGGCTCAACCCCGGAACCCAGAGCAAGTAATCACTGGTACGTCAGAAAATTATAAACTTATTTCCTCATGACCTTTAAGTTTATATAGAAGTGATAATCTAGGGAAGAAAACCATAGCTAGATTCTAAGACATTTAACTTTCCCCTCCCCCAGGAATAGTTTTCATCAGCGGTAAACCCGCTTATACGCTATTGGATACGAGTGCTTCACACTCGTTTGTATCGGAAGCCTTCGTAGCAGGGTTGGAAGGCGTGGAACGATTCACGGGTCTGGTGATGTAGATACGATTTCCCGACGGATTAGAGTTGTTGATGGAGCCGACTACCCCCGGCGTGTTGATTTGGAGCGTCCTCCCCTGGACGACTTTGGTGATCCAGTGCTTATTGATGAAGATCCGCTTCCGGATGATTATGGCGACCCGGTAGATATTGTTGCGGGCACTCTCTTGATTGATGGCGTTGCTCGCCGTCACTTGTTGTTCGATGACCATGATGCTCGTTGCCGCAAGCTTGAAGGTTGGAACTTGGCCGCAACATCCACCGCCGTCGCCGCATTAAAATCTTCGCCGCTTCTACGATCAAATTTATAATTATGTTGTTTAATTTAGTCATTTAATTTCAGCATTGTTATTTTGTTTATGTGGCCTATGTTTAGCCACTTTGGTGTGCACTTAGCCTATATTTCTTGTAAAGCCTATAAAAGGCTAACCCTTGCTTTATGTTGTGTAGAATGAATGAAAACAAAAACCTAATTTCAGATTATTGAAATCTCTCTCTCTCTCCCTCTTATGGCCGCCTACCTCCCTCTCCCCCTTCCTTCTTATTTCGGCCAAGGCTAGGCCGCCCACCTCCCTCCTCCTCCTTCAAGCCAACGGCCGCCCACCTCCCTCTCTTCTTCCTTCCTTATTTCGGCCAAGCTTGGGCCGCCCACCTCCCTCCTCCTCCTTCAAGCCACCGGCCGCCCACCTCCCACTCTTCTTCCTTCCTTATTTCGGCCAAGCTTAGGCCGCCCACCTCCCTCATCCTCCTTCAAGCCACCGACCGCCCACCTCCCTCTCTCCACCATATTTCTTACTCCTTTCTTGAACGGCGCACCTTCCGTTATTTGGGCGGCACCATCTCCGACGTGACCACGAAGAAGGCGATTGGTTTTCCTCCAACCGGCGTGGCTTTGGTGGAACCGGAACCGGAACGATCCCTAAATCCTCGTTGACATCCGAGCGGGGGTAACGAACATTTCTCCACAAACCTAGTGATTTCCCTCTTGAAATATTAAGTGGCTACGGCATGTGTGATTGGTGATGCATGATTTTTCGTGATTATACTTCTCTGATTTGCTTGTGTATTTCCGATCTTCATTTACGTTCGTGAGGCTTGGCGGCCCTCGTTTATTTTGTTGGGAGAGAACCACCCTTTTCCGAATCATTTATTTTCGGTGGGTTCTCTTTTGGTACAACTACGCTCGAACGAACTGTGTGGGTTCCTTTCGCTTGAGAGGACCTTGGCCTATAGCCTTGGTATCATCTTGAAGGGCTTTGCGACCCCTACGTAATAAACTCACCACTAATATCCGGACCTGCATGTTGCTGCGTTTCACATATGCTTGAGATCGTTGAGTCATCGGAGAGAGTCACGCTTAGTCACGTCCGTTCCCGTAACGCCAAAAGGACTAGCCTGCATCAATTTGGTATCAGAGGGAGGTTCACGTCAATTTCCTAATTGGCACCCCTCCCCCATCTTGTGGCACGTTACCCTCACTTTTGTTTGCGCGTTAGTTGTCAAAAATCACCAAAAAAAATTATTTCTGGTCTGCCAATAGCGGCTTAAATTTCTTATTTTTCAGCAAAAACATCAAAAAAAAATTTTTTAATATTCTTCAACTATTTTCCTGCAAGAAAACCAAAAAAAATATTTTTGGTATCATATTATTTTAGTGGGAACAATTCCATATATTATAAAACTGTGGTTCAAGTTCTTTTTATCCTTGTTTGTGCACTAAATTCCGAGTAGTCTATCCCCAGCTTTCCCCACGAGAAAATGGCCCATGATGTCCCCGTTTCCCGAATGAAACCTATAGGTTCCACATCAACCATTAGGGGTGACTATAGACCAAATGCCCAGGCCAAGCGGCATATAACTGATGATTTGGCTACCCTTAAACAAGGGAATAAGTCAGTCTCAGAATATATGCAACTCTTTAGGGAAAGGACGGTTAGGAGCGGTGTGAAGGAAAAGCCCGAGGTTACCCTGTCTTGGTTTCGTAGGGGGTTAGACCCCTACATCCAGGGGAGGTTACTACGTTATTTCCACACCGATCTAGACGCCACCTTTACTACGGCTTTGGAAATTGAGAAGCACCAAATTCTTAGGAGTATGGTTACATGTCGGACGATTACTATATGTGATTCTATTCGCAAATCTGGTAGTGGCTCTATTGAGCGTCCTACCCCGAATACGCCTGTTGGACATTTTAAGTCTTCCCCTGAGTTGCCTGATTTAGTGGTTGAATCCCCTGTTGAGTCTAAGGTCGTGCCTATGACTGTGCCCGCCACTGAGGGCGAGGTCGATTTCACTGTCGATTGTAGTGACGCTGAGGAACTGGGATATCCTAGTGATTTGGATGAGGATTTCTCCTTTGAAGAAGTTCCCCCTGGGATTATACTCCTTCCCCTCGACCATGTTGCTGAGCCGTCCCCTTTGACTGTCATTGAGCCATCTGTTAACATTGATTTGGGTGATATTTCGACGGTGTTGGAAGAGTCTCCTTTGGACGAAGGCGTGTTATGGGATGATCTTAGTTATGAGCGTTCAGAAGATAGATCTTTGATTTTATTGCCTTTACTCGAGACTCAAGCTATCTTGGAGTCTCCACGGGATTGGATTTGTCCTACCCTCCTTCCTGATTTTGATGATGTGCCAACGTCGTGGGAAGATTTAGCTGTCGAGAGTAAGGTGTTATTGGAAGATATTAGTGCTAAGGACCCGAGAGACGCTTCCTTGGTGTTATCTCCATCTCCTGACGGACAAAGTGATTTGGGCAGTTTGTCGGGTTCGGCTATTCCTATTTCTGAGCTCGTTTCTGGCACTCATTTGAGTATAGTCTCTAGTATGTTGGAGGATTATCCTAGCAAGGGAGATAGACTTTTGGATGATGTTATTGTTGCTGAGCCGGGCATGTTACTTATGATGCAGTCCCCGTTGCTTGTGATCCAAAATGACTTTGATTTTCACCCGGGCTCGATTTTACCGCCTCTCCCTCCGGATCCCTTGACCCGATTTGTGGACCTTTTTGGATACGAGTCTATTTTGCCAGGTCCGTGTCATTCAATTCTTTCGACCATTTTGGCCCCTCCTTTGGGTGTACCTCGAGGTACTAGTGTTAGTAAATTGGTTGAGTCACCTGGTAGCGGGTGTTTGAATGAGATTAAGTTAGGTGATGATACTTTTCCTGAGTTTGATAGTACGCGCCCGAAGGATTTCTCTTTGATGATTTCTCCATGGTATGATGGTCCTTTTGAATTAAATCCTTCGGTTACCTTGACGCAGGTAGTTGAATTGTTAGGACACGTGCTGGTTCCTTCTAGTCTGGGATATTTTGATGCGCCCACTTATTTGGCCCCCTGTTGGACTTACCTAGGCGAACTTATGCGGGCGAGTTACTGTTTGTCGTATTCGGTCTCTCCATCACCTTTCGTAGACATGACTATGCTTTTCCTGGGATAGACCATTCTTTGGGAAGCCCGACGCTGGGTAAGCCCTCGCTTTGGATCGCTAGTGAATCCAAGGTTTTAGTTCCTCCGCACGAGATACCACCAAGACATTCCTATATACCACACCCGGTTGCTCGCATTTACCCACCCCCTTTTGTTGACCTTCATATGTACACATTCGTGGTCGTAGTTGGGTACGTTGAGTTGTGTCGTTCACACGGTCGTTTGCTTCTGAGAGCGTCCAACTCTATGGTTGGGGATGTGCGAATTTCTCTAGTCTTTCTTTATGTTTGTAGAGTGCCCGTGCCACCTGATTTACTCACGTTAGTCTACACTTTGGTTTCCCATCTTGTTGCACACGGGTTCACCCCTCACGTTCACTATTTTCTTAAGCGCACTCTTAAATTATTTTCCAACCTAAATGCGTTTTACTTACTCGACGCTAGTGCGTATCGGAGAGCTTCCCACAGTTATGTGGATGATTTGGATTTGGTTGATCTCACCCCTGAAGGGATGCCCTCGGGCGCCTTAGAAATTTTAACGAATCAAGTCAGTCCTTTGCGAATATTTTTGGAGGTTGGTGACCTTGCATCTCTGGTGGTATTTTTCACTGATTGGGGCATTGCTCCTATTTTCATTTTGTCACATTTTACAATTCATGCTTATATGCCACTTGATATGTCTACCTTCCCGTTTTTATTTTCCACTGTCTCTTCTATTGGGTTGGGTTGTGAGAGTTTCCCAGGATCGTTCTCTTTCTTGGTCTCCATCGGAGGTATGTTGGTTGATGTTGTGGAAGCTTTGTTTCGTTCGTTGGCTAATGCGTTTATGAGGTCCCCCCAAGACCACCTTTTGCCTTGCAGGTTCTTCTTCCCCGTCGACGCTCTTCCTGGTGTGTACACACAGGTCAACTCATCGGTGATGAGTATTTTTGAGAGGGGGAGGATTGATGGAGCCGACTACCCCCGACGTGTTGATTTGGAGCGTCCTCCCCTGGACAACTTTGGTGATCCAGTGCTTGTTGATGAAGATCCGCTTCCGGATGATTATGGCGACCCGGTAGATATTGTTGCGGGCACTCTCTTGATTGATGGCGTTGCTCGCCGTCACTTGTTGTTCGATGACCATGATGCTCGTTGCCGCAAGCTTGAAGGTTGGAACTTGGCCGCAACATCCACCACCGTCGCCGCGTTAAAATCTTCGCCTCTTCTACGATCAAATTTATAATTATGTTGTTTAATTTAGTCATTTAATTTCAGCATTGTTATTTTGTTTATGTGGCCTATGTTTAGCCACTTTGGTGTGCACTTAGCCTATATTTCTTGTAAAGCCTATAAAAGGCTAACCCTTGCTTTATGTTGGGTAGAATGAATGAAAACAAAAACCTAATTTCAGATTATTGAAATCTCTCTCTCTCTCCCTCTTGTGGCCGCCTACCTCCCTCTCCCCCTTCCTTCTTATTTCGGCCAAGGCTAGGCCGCCCACCTCCCTCCTCCTCCTTCAAGCCACCGGCCGCCCACCTCCCTCTCTTCTTCCTTCCTTATTTCGGCCAAGCTTGGGCCACCCACCTCCCTCCTCCTCCTTCAAGCCACCGGCCGCCCACCTCCCACTCTTCTTCCTTCCTTATTTCGGCCAAGCTTGGGCCGCCCACCTCCCTCCTCCTCCTTCAAGCCACCGACCGCCCACCTCCCTCTCTCCACCATATTTCTTACTCCTTTCTTGAACGGCGCACCTTCTGTTATTTGGGCGGCACCATCTCTGGCGTGACCCGAAGAAGGCGATTGGTTTTCCTCCAACCGGCGTGGCTTCGGTGGAACCGGAACCAGAACGATCCCTACATCCTTGTCGACATCCGAGCGGGGGTAACGAACATTTCTCCACAAACCTAGTGATTTCCCTCTTGATATATTAAGTGGCTACGACATGTTGTGTGATTGGTGACGCATGATTTTTCGTGATTATACTTCTCTGATTTGCTTTTGTATTTCCGATCTTCATTTACGTTCGTGAGGCTTGGCGGCCCTCGTTTATTTTGTTGGGAGAGAACCACCCTTTTCCGAATCGTTTATTTTCGGTGGGTTCTCTTTTAGTACAACTACGCTCGAACGAACTGTGTGGGTTCCTTTCGCTTGAGAGGACCTTGGCCTATAGCCTTGGTATCATCTTGAAGGGCTTTGCGAGTCCTACGTAATAACCTCACCACTAATATCCGGACCTGCATGTTGATGCGTTTCACATATGCTTGAGATCGTTGAGTCATCAGAGAGAGTCTCGCTTAGTCATGTCCGTTCCCATAACGCCAAAAGGACTAGCCTGCATCAGTTGTTCACCTCTGCCCACTGCAATATGGAGGCGGAGATCGGCGGAAGAATATTTGAAGCTCCAGCGACGATCATAAAGATGCCAATCTTTGATTTGATCCTAGGAATGACGTGGCTGAACTGGAATCATGCTCAAATTGACTACACATCCAAGATAGTTACCGTGAGACATGGAGATTCCTACCTCGTCATTAAAGGTACTAGATCTATTCCCCCTCTCATGCTGTCATCTGTACAGACCGTCAAGGCTCACTTACAGGGGGAAGAAGTGTATGAGGTAATATTTAAAATGACTGAGGCCAAGGTCTCCACCTCGGGTATTCCGGTGGTGCGAGATTTTGCCGACGTATTCCCAGAGAAACTGCATGGGCTACCCCCGCACCGGGAGCAGGATTTCTGGATACAGCTGGTGCCGGGGGCTAAGCCGGCAGCTAGAGCCCCTTACCGGATGGCCCCGAAAGAGTTGACAGAGTTTCGAAGCCAACTCCAGGAACTGGTGGAGGCTGGATTTGTCCGACCGAGCTCTTCGCCTTGGGGAGCCACGGTCTTGTTGGTTAAAAAGAAAGACGGAACTCTGAGACTGTGCATCGACTACCGAGCACTAAACCGATTGATAGTCCGAAATACATATCCACTGCCAAGGATAGATGAGCTGTTTGACCAGCTAGAAGGTGCGCATTTCTTTTCCAAATTGGATCTAAGGTCGGGCTACTACCATGTACGAATCCAGGAGGAGGACATTCCAAAGACTGCTTTCAGTAGCAGATATGGGCTATATGAGTTTACCGTGATGCCCTTCGGGCTCACAAATGCTCCGTCGGCATTCATGAGCCTCATGAACCGGGTTTTCGAGGCCTACTTGGATGTGTTCGTCATAGTATTCATAGACGACTGATGGGCCAAAACCCGAACAGGCAAGCGTACCTGTCGAATTATAGTACCAAGGTCGTATTTAAACACGGGGCTGTCAAGTACTCTTACTCACGCTTGAAGTATTATCCTACCGGAAAATAGTTGGATTTTTATAAATTTTTTAAATGGAAAGGAAGACAAATTACGAGACGAAAAACTTATAATAAAAAGCTAGCATTCGATCAATGATTCACCATGAAATTAGATGAGAGAGATAAAAAAAAAGATAGTTTTAATTTTTGCAAACCATACTCGACCGTGACGGATCCGAAAATAAGACAAAATCTCGCTAGAGCATTAGGTCTCCTAACTTATAGACTCTTCGATCAAAATCTCTTTACAAACCAAAGAAGCCTAAAGTTGCATTATCGGGTGATCCACACTATTGGATTTGACTCCAATCCGGAGGATTTACGTCGTCCTATCTCTAGGATTGCGTTCAACTCCTTCCTTCTTTGAGTGATCTTTCAAATCATGAGCCTCTCGGCTACTATGAAATGAGAACAAGGCCTACTACCGTATACCGGAAATACGGAGTCGACGCAAAATGAATCAAAGAAGGATCGAGCATGAGATACAAAAATAAAACTAAGAAATAAAATAAACTCTCATCTCACTTCATGGATTCTCACGATCGAATGCTATAGGAAATTAGCTACTCATACTGGAAAGGGAAATAACAAAATAAAGAGAGAAGGACATTTGCATTATTATTAAAAAGAAAGGTTCACAAGGCTAAAACAAAACAATCTTGAACAAAACTTTCAAACAAAATTTGAAATTACAACTAAAAGAAAAACTAGAAAATGAAAATTACAATAATAAGAACTCTCTTGAAAAGTACTCTCTTGCTCACTTGCTCCAATCCAAAAATCAACTCCTCCAAAGCATGGGATGTGGGTTCCTTTTATAGGAGTGGAGGGAAGCATCTAGAAGGGGAAGACTAAGGGGTGGCCGGCCACTTGGGGTGAGATGGTTCATGCATGGGTTTAAATGAAGGGAGAGAGGAGGGGCTTCATGCATTGTATAATAATAAATGGAATGACAAATAAAAATGTAAAGTGGATAGGGGGAGTGAATGGAAGCTTGTAGAATGGTGGAAAGGAGGGGGGGGGACGGCCACTTGCAAGGGGGAATTCATGCATGCATTCAATGATGGGAGAGAGGATGCATGTATGAGAATTAAAAGGGTGGTAAGGGAATAATGAAAGAGAGAGAAAAGAAGTGTAGCCGGCCACATGCATGAATAATTGCATGCATGTGGTCGGGTTGCATGGTAAGGGGCTTCAATGGGCTTCTTCTTCTGGTGGGCTGCTGTGTTTGATGGAGGGTCGGGCACATGCATGAATAGAGGGCTTCAATGGGCTGCTTCAAAGAAGGGGCTCGGGTAAAATAAAAATGGAGGGGGGCCGGGCTGCTTGTGCTGCTTCATGTAGGGGGCCGGGCTGCACTTGATGAGTTGGCTTGGGCTCGGCCAAATGAGCTGCACCATGATGTAAGAGGGCTCGGGTAGGGCTTTGATTGGACAAGGGCTGCTCCTACAAAACAACAAAAGAAAAATAACATTAGTTATGTAACATGATATAAGTTTTTAAATAAAACTAAACCTATAATATAATATCTTATATAAAAACAAAAACAAAAGAAAACATAACATAAAACATTATGATATAATATTACATATAAAATATAATAAAGAAAATATCCTAGACATAATAATAATAACATAAAACATAACAACACATATAATGGAACTATAGATAATAATAATAATAATAACAACATTAAAACAAGCATACAAAATCATAAAATTATAATAATAATAAGGGATTTCTTAAACTAAATTATACCAAAAATGATGACTAAAAAGTAGTCATCAAACTCCCCCATGCTTAGACATTTGCTTGCCCTCAAGCAAATAAAAATGAAAACTAGGGAAGGAAATAGAAAATAAACAAAGCTAATTTAGGTTTCATATTTAAGAAAAACAAAACATGAAAAATCAATCTATCCTAATATTCATGTTATCAACTAGTGGGGTGAGAAGTGCGCAATAGAAAAATTGAAAGTGGAATCCTAAAAATCTCATTAAAACATAATAAAAGTCTACACATTTCTAAATCTTAAAACAAGGCATCCAAAATAAATGAAAATAAGGAAAACAAAAGTAGTTCTAAATAAACGGCGCATTAACAAACTACTAGGTTGCTAGATAAACATTAACTCTAAAACACTCCAAGGTAACCTCCAAAGAAATCCATCAATGATGGTGGCCATAGGCTTGTACATTCACACTTTCTCCACTACGCGAAATTAAGTTCTAAGATCATTAGGACTTTACTAGGCATTAAGACTTGGTTTAGGGGAATGATTAGGAAATGGAAACAAAGATAAACATAATGGCTTAAACACTAAACCAAGGGTGAGCTTAAAAATAAGCAAAGCATAAGACATGATAAGGACTTCAATTCAAACTAAAACAAAGATAAGGCCATGTATTTTTTTTCTTTTATAAGCTTCGCCAAACATAAACTTTTTGCATTCTTATTTTGATTTTTTCATTTTTCTCTTTGTCAATTTTTTTTCTTTTTGAATAACAATTGATAAGGAAGCTCCAAAAATAAACTTTATAATGTCCTTTTCATTTCCAAAATAATACAATACCCCTCCCACAAAAAATAATTTTAAGCTCAAGGTTATAGTGTGAAAATAGGAAAGGTATTTGGCTTTGGTGAACAAAATGAAATGAAAGGTGGAGCTAAAAACAAGAAAATTAAGGAAAAGGCCCAAAATTGTTTTGCAATGGTTTTGTTTTTGGTGGGCAAGAAAAGCTCAAACTATTCAAATGGTGGCCTAAATCATTTCTAAAGAACATAAGAACGGCGCAAATGCTTCGAGAGTAGCTTGGTACAAGTTCTAGACACCAAGAAAGACTACCCCGCAAATGAAAAAGGACTAATGATACCTAGCAACCATTCGTAAGTAACTAACCGAATAAAAAGACATAACTACGTATTGCTAGCTTATAACTTAAAAACCGGATGCCTATATTTAAGAAAAAGAAACTAGTAGAACTAGACTATGTTAAAATGATAGGTTTAGAAAAACATTTTCAAAGGATTCTACATAGAACTACAAAAACCGCATGGGCCTACACTTCACTAGAAGCAACATGAAAATAAAGATAGAAAATACTTTTAGGTTTTGTTTTTCAAATCGATTTTAGCACAATTTTTTTGATTTTTTTTTGATTTTTTTGTTTTTCTAATTTTTTGGGTTTTATATTTTATAATTTTTTTGGATTTTAGATTTTGAAGACATAAAATACTATACTAATTTAAAACATACATTTTTTCTTTTTTTTTTGAAAGAAGAAAAACAGAAAGAAAGGCAAAAAGAAACTAGACCCCCCCATGCTTAAATTCTTCATTGCCCTCAATGAAGAAAACATAAAGAAAAAGAGAAGGGGACTGAGAAGAAGAGAAAAAGAAAAAAAAATGCAGGAAAAATAAATAACTAAAAAGAACAGGACTTCCCCGAGGTTGTGAGATGACGGCGGATGTCGCTCCCCCATGCTTGCCTTTTAGAGTACTTGATCGTCAGCAGGTATGACTTGATCCATCTGATATCTTAGCAACGGCAGAGCGGCGACCACGATCATGGACTTGATTGGCCTCCAGTAGAAAGAGCAGAATAAAAGCAGAAAGAAATAGAGTCCATGGGCAGATTGCCCGATAATGTTTTTTTTATTATTACAACATTTCAAATAAGAGAGTTTCATAAAAATATAGTAGTCCAAAAAATATAAAAATAAAAATGTCCATCAGAACATAATACTAAGAATCAAAAAGAAGGTTCTCCTTTGCAGGAGTCACAGAATCATTAGAGAAATAGAGTTTAAGTCTATGGCCATTAACTTTGAAGTCCCCCTTCTCGGGGTGTGAAAGTAGCACAGTGCCGTAAGGAAAAACCTCCTTGACCGTGAACGGTCCAGACCAACGAGATTTAGATTTTCCAAAGAAAATACGCAGACGTGAATTTAAAAGAAGAACCTGATCGCCTGGCTTAAAATTTTTATGGTGGCGGGAGTTCTTATCGTGATATATTTTTGTTTCAAGATCGGGTGGTTTATCAAAATAGTTGTTCAAATTTTTGTCTTTTTCAAGATTCTTTTGTTTAAAATCAGTTTCATTTTCAAAAATAGTTTGTACGGACATAACCGTATTTTCGAAATCATTTGAAGAAATTTCAGTAAAGGAAGAAAAATCATTTGTAGAAATATAGGAGTCTTCTTAAATCATCAATGAAAAAACAAGAGTCATCATTTTGTAAAGAGTTTTTCATCGATTTATTAATATCAAATGCTACTTCATCATCTCCTACATGCAGAAAAAGTTTTCCGTCACTCACATTTATGATTGCGCGAGCGGTGGCTAGGAAGGGACGACCAAGGATAAGAGGGACCTCGATGTCCTCTTCAATATCGAGAATGACAAAATCCACCGGGAAGATGAATTTGTCGACCTTCACTAGCACATCCTCAACAACACCTAACAGATACTTAATCGAACGATCGGCTAACTGAATACTCATGCGCGTACGGTTGAGAGTGCGCAAACCAAGCTTTTTAAATAAAGAAAAAGGCATCAAGTTGATGCTCGCTCCAAGATCTGCTAACGCATGTTTAACAAATAAATCACCAAAGACACAAGGAATGGAAAAACTACTCGGATCGTTTATTTTTTTAGGAAGATTAGAATTCTTAACGACCGCCGAACATTCTTCATTTAACGTTACACGCGAAAGATTTTCCAATTTCTTTTTGTTCGTTAATAAATCTTTAAGATATTTGGCGTACTTAGGCATTTGGCTAATCGCTTCATGAAACGGCAAATTAATATGAATTTGTTTAAATATTTCAAGAAAGCGTTGATATTGATTATCTAGTTTTTCTTGCCTAAGTCGAGCCGGATAAGGAGGTGGCGGGAATTCTTTTAGAACAATTGGAGCATCATTTTGAAAACCATTTTGTCTTTTTCAGAATCAGAAATAATAGAGCTATCCTTTTCTTTTTCAAAAATAGATTTGTCTTTTTCAAGAGCTAAGTTATCATTCTCCGTGGGGGTGCAAACAGGAGGGACACTCACCCTTTGCTCTTCCCTTGTGGTGGGCTCGTTAACAACTTTACCGCTCCGAAGGGAAATCGCATTTGCGTGCTCCCTTGGGTTAGGCTCAGTGTTCGAGGGAAGAGATCCAGGTGGTCTCTCGGAAAAGGCCTTGGCGAGTTGGCCAACTTGATTTTCTATGTTTTTAATTGACCCTGTTAAATTTCTAATAGTGGCATCGTTCAAGCTTATATATTTAACGAGGATCTCTTCCAAAGGGGAAGGTTTTTGAAAATTTTGTTGCGGTGGTGGTGGTGGTGTAAAATCGTGCGGTGGGCGTACTACGTTAGCATTATTACTCCAAGAAAAATTAGGATGGTTACGTCATCCAGGATGATAAGAGTTCGTAGCTGCATTGAAACCAGGAGGAGAAGAAAAATTCGAAAAAGCAGAAAAATTATTCGCAGAATTATTTTGAGCAGGCCTGGGTATGTTCCCCAGATAATCCACCTGCTCGGCAGCAGCAACATTTTCATATACCTTAGCGGCGGAGGGAGCAGTCATCTCCGAGATCTTCTTGTTGAGCATTTCCACTTGCATCGCCAGTTGCATCACCGAATCCACTTCATATATACCTGCAGGTTTAGATGGGCGAGACCTGGACGAATTCCACTGATAAGTGTTCATCGTCATGTTCATCGATAAGCTCAAGAGCGCCTTCCGGAGTTTTGCGGTCTAAAGAACCAGCGGAAGCGGCATCTATCATTTGCTTAGTTTCTTGGTTTAGCCCATTATAAAATGTCTGAACCTGCAACCATACAGGCAGAGCATGATGAGGGCATCTTCTCAAAAGTTCTTTGAACCTTCTCCCAAGTGTCATAGAGGGTCTCAGAATCAATTTGAGAGTATGAAGTTATATCATTTCGAAGCTTAGTAGTTTTAGCGGGGGGGGGGGGGGGAATAACGAGAAAGAAATTTTTCAGTCAAAATGTTCCAAGTAGTGATTGATCCTCTTGGAAGAGAACTCAACCACTATTTGGCTTTAGTCCTTAGGGAGAATGGGAAGAGTCTTAGCCTTATCGCATCGTCTGAGACACCATTGATTTTGAAGGTGTCACAGATTTCGAGAAAATTAGCAATATGCAAGTTCGGATCTTCATCTTGTAATCCGTCGAACTGTACATATTGCTGCACAATTTGAATGATGCTAGGCTTAAGCTCGAAGTTATTGTTCGCAATTGCAGGTTCAAACAATACTTGTTTCAGTCCCCTCCAGATTGGGTCGAGCATAATCGGACATGGTCCTTTGCTGAGCCATTTCTGGGTTAGGGTCTCCCATTTCAGAATTAAAATTGCAATCCCCAAAGGAATCCTCAACCGCTGTTTGAGAAGTGGAAGCCCCGAATCGTAGTTGTCTCCGAAAGGAGCATTCGATTTCCTGGTCCAAATCAACAAGTAGCGACGGATTTGCTCGGGTGATGCACTAACAAAGAAAGCGAGGGAAGATGAAAATGAAAGCTTGGAAAAGAAAGAAAAAGAGGAAAAGAAAGGAATTTTTTTTTTAATAGATTTTTTACAACTTGGCTCTCGAACTTCCCGAGGACTACCCGGTGAAGGGTTCGCCCGGTACTAGGTAAAATGGTGGCGCTTAAAGCCCCTTACCCTTTTCGAGAGATTTTAGGTGGGGTAGAAATAAAGTGAAGTGGGTTGATTAGAAATATTTAAATATATATAATATAATTTTTTTGATTTTTGTAGAAGTAATAGCGCAAGCGTTTTCAAAATATTGACGAAGAAAAATCCCCGGCAACGGCGCCAAAAACATGGTGGGCCAAAACCCGAACAGGCAAGCGTACCTGTCGAATTGTAGTACCAAGGTCGTATTTAAACACGGGGCTGTCAAGTACTCTTACTCACGCTTGAAGTATTATCCTACCGGAAAATAGTTGGATTTTTATTTTTTTTTTAAAGAAAGGAAGACAAATACGAGACGAAAAACTTATAATAAAAAGCTAGCATTCGATCAATGATTCACCATGTAATTAGATGAGAGAGATAAAAATAAAGATAGTTTTAATTTTTGCAAACCATACTCGACCGTGACGGATCCGAAAATAAGACAAAATCTCGCTAGAGCATTAGGTCTCCTAACTTATAGACTCTTCGATCAAAATCTCTTTACAAACCAAAGAAGCCTAAAGTTGCATTATCGGGGTGATCCACACTATTGGATTTGACTCCAATCCGGAGGATTTACGTCGTCCTATCTCTAGGATTGCGTTCAACTCCTTCCTTCTTTGAGTGATCTTTCAAATCATGAGCCTCTCGGCTACTATGAAATGAGAACAAGGCCTACTACCGTATACCGGAAATACGGAGTCGACGCAAAATGAATCAAAGAAGGATCGAGCATGAGATACAAAAATAAAACTAAGAAATAAAATAAACTCTCATCTCACTTCATGGATTCTCACGATCGAATGCTATAGGAAATTAGCTACTCATACTGGAAAGGGAAATAACAAAATAAAGAGAGAAGAACATTTGCATTATTATTAAAAAGAAAGGTTCACAAGGCTAAAACAAAACAATCTTGAACAAAACTTTCAAACAAAATTTGAAATTACAACTAAAAGAAAAACTAGAAAATGAAAATTACAATAATAAGAACTCTCTTGAAAAGTACTCTCTTGCTCACTTGCTCCAATCCAAAAATCAACTCCTCCAAAGCATGGGATGTGGGTTCCTTTTATAGGAGTGGAGGGAAGCATCTAGAAGGGGAAGACTAAGGGGTGGCCGGCCACTTGGGGTGAGATGGTTCATGCATGGGTTTAAATGAAGGAGAGAGGAGGGGCTTCATGCATTGTATAATAATAAATGGAATGACAAATAAAAATGTAAAGTGGATAGGGGGAGTGAATGGAAGCTTGTAGAATGGTGGAAAGGAGGGGGGCGCCACTTGCAAGGGGGAATTCATGCATGCATTCAATGATGGGAGAGAGGATGCATGTATGAGAATTAAAAGGGTGCTAAGGGAATAATGAAAGAGAGAGAAAAGAAGTGTAGCCGGCCACATGCATGAATAATTGCATGCATGTGGTCGGGTTGCATGGTAAGGGGCTTCAATGGGCTTCTTCTTCTGGTGGGCTGCTGTGTTTGATGGAGGGCCGGCACATGCATGAATAGAGGGCTTCAATGGGAATGGTTCAAAGAAGGGGCTCTGGGGTAACATAAAAATGGAGGGGGCCGGGCTGACTTGTGCTGCTTCATGTAGGGGGCCGGGCTGCACTTGATGAGTATGGCTGGGGCTAGGCCAAATGAGCTGCACCATGATGGAAGAGGGTCTCGGGTAGGGCCTTGATTGGACAAGGGCTGCTCCTACAAACAAGAAAAGAAAAATAACATTAGTTATGTAACATGATATAAGTTTTAAATAAAACTAAACCTATAAATATAATTCTTATATAAAAACAAAAACAAAACAAAACATAACATAAAACATTATGATATAATATTACATATAAATTATAATAAAGAAAATATCCTAGACATAATAATAATAACATAAAACATAACAACACATTAATGGAACTATAGATATATAATTAATAATATATAATAAAATAATAACACATTAAAACAAGCATACAAAATCATAAAATTATAATAATAATAAGGGATTTCTTAAACTAAATTATACCAAAAATGATGACTAAAAAAGTAGTCATCAATCGACATCCTGATCTACTCTAGGACCGAAGAGGAGCACACTCAGCATCGACAGACTCTAAGAGCAGCTACGGGATCACAAGCTCTAGCGAAGATCAAACAGTTTTGGTGCTGTAGGAGGTGGCTCTTGGAGGCCATATCATCAGTGGTGCTGGGTTGGCGGTAGACCGGCCAAGATCCAAGCCGTCCGGGACTGGCCACAGTTGAAGACGGCCACAGATGTACGAAGTTTCCTAGGACTCGCCGGTTACTACCGGAAGTTCGTAGAGGGATTCTCTCGTATCGCCCTTCAACTCACATCTCTGATTTATCTGGACCCCACAGTGTGAGGCGGCTTTTCAAGAGCTAAAGGGGCGACTCACTTCGGCTCCTATACTTGCTCTCCCTTCAGGGAAAGAAGGATTCCAGGTCTACACTGATGCCTCCTACCAGGGCATGGGTGCAGTGCTTATGCAGAATGGTCATGTGATAGCTTACGCTTCTCGGCAGCTGAAGAAGCACGAGCAAAACTACCCAGCCCATGACTTAGAGATGGGAGCTATCATCTTTGCACTAAAAGTCTGGCGTCACAATCCGTACGGTGTCCACTGCGACATATACTCCGACCATAAAAAATTGAGGTATGTGGACACGCAAAAAGAGCTGAACATCAGACAGAGACGATGGGTGGAATTTTTGGCAGACTACCAGTATGAGATGCACTACCACCCGGGAAAGGCGAATGTGGTAGCAGATGCATTGAGCCGAAAGACCGCAAATGCTGGAGTAGGAACACAGTTGATGGCTTTGGAGTAAATTCAGATGTTAGATAAGATGCAAATATCCCTGGTGACCGAGGATCACCCTGAGTTATACCGAGAGTATCTTACATCATTAATCGCCACTGATGACATTCGAGAAAGGGTCAAGGATGGACAGAGGCAGGATACCCAGCTAGAGCCGATATTCGGACCTTAGAAGCAGGCACTGCAGGAGATTACACACTGAGGGATGACTTAGTATGCTTTAGAGGATGGGTCTACATACCAGAGGGAGGCCAGGTCCTGGAGGATATCATGATGGAGGCTCATTGCAGTCGATATTCGGTACACCCAGGGATTACGAAGATGACTGCAGATCTGAAGAAGACTATGTTCTGGCCCGGCATGAAGAAGGATATCACCTACTTCGTGACCCATTGCAAGGCATGCCAGTTAGTGAAGGCGGAATGCAGAAACCCCCGCAGGATTATTACAGCCATTCCCAGTACTAGAGTGGAAGTTCGATGATATCGCCATGGACTTTATACACGGACTTCCTCGATCAAGGACAGGGAATGATTCGATTTGGTCGTGATCGTCGACCGGCTGACAAAGTAGCAAGGTTTATTCCAATCAGGAAGGATGACTCGGTGGGCGTGTTAGTCCGAAAGTTTGTGGAGCAATTCGTCCGCTATCATGGCATACCCAAGTCGATTGTGTCAGACCAAGATGGACGATTTACATCCAGGGAGTGGAGGTCAGTGCAGACCCAAGTCTTTTCTTTTGCCAGAGCCTTCTTGGCTGCCTTATTCTTTCTTCAAGTCTAATTTCTCCTAGTGGATTTACTGAGAGCATCAACATGTCCTAAGACAGCACCTTTTGCCTGAGCTGAGAATTCAGCAACAAAAGGAAGGATAGTCTTGGGCTTGGAGAAACTTTCAACAAGTTTATTTTTCTCTGTTAGTTGTTCTTCCATTTTTTGATGATCTTCTCCTTCAGATCTAGGTGCTCGAGAGTGTTGGAACACCCTATTACGTATTTGGGTAAGGATCACTATATCCTAAGGAATGTGTCTTGACCTCATTGTATAGATTTAAAGGTCAAACTAGAATAGGTCTAAGGCTTAGAACTTAGGTTTGAAAGCTGCCCCCAAGACCTCCTAGATCAGATTACAAGTGCAGAAAAACTCAGGAAATTATCGTCGAGCTAAGATCGACGAGGCGTCGAACTCAGTTAAACTATCTCTGCGCTCAGTTCAACGAGTCATCGAACTCAGTTCGACGATCTTCGAGCTCAGATCGACGTTTCTATCTCTAGCCAAAATCCAGATCTCTGAGCTCAGATCGACGATAGTCGAGCTCAAATCGACGATTTCTGGTTCAAGTCAAGTTCCAGTCTCTGAGCTCAGGTCGACGGTAGTCGAGCTCAGATCGATGATTTTCTTGAGAGGTCAATGATTTCAGGATTTCAAATTCAGTCAGTTATGGAATTCAAATTTATTTATATCCAGCATTTAAAGCAAAGGATTTTGTAGCCATTTCAATCAATCTGGAGCAATTTTCAAGGAGACTAAAAAGAGAATGTTTATTAGGACTTTCCTCCAGAGACAGATATAAATTAAGGAAGTTATTTATGACTGGCTAACGACTATCTAGAAGATTGGATTTCAATATATCATTTCAGAAGATAGAGACAGAGAATATAGAACTAGAGAAAAACTAAGAACAACATCTGAGATCTGTGAGACACACACAAGAACAACAGGATTATAGTATCTCATCTCTGATTTAAGTTTTTTAAGGCTTCATCATTCAAGATTGCAGACACATCACATTTCATCCATTGCTGAAATCATCTTTTGCTGGAGATCTCAATCATTCTGAAGGCCTATCACCCTGTGCAAAGCTTCTATTCTCCTGAATAACTGCAAATCTCAGGGGAAGCTTTAACATCATCAATCCACTAGTCTTCTCTTTGACTGTTGACAGAGAAGAACAACTTCACCTCCTTTTCTTTTCTTTTGCTGTAAAAGTGTTACTCAAAACTCCCTTTAAATGTTTTGTGTTTGGTTTCTGAGACCTTGTCAAAACTCAGTGGTGGCAAGACACTTGATCAAAAAATTTGTTTTGGTTTTTGAGCACCTTATCATAACCTCATTTGTGCCCAGGACACCTGATCAACTATTCCTGCAGTGGATTCCTACGTAGGGTGGTAGAAGAGTGGATGGGCCCAGGTTGATTGGGGAAACACTATAGATCCTTGTGTTATCTGGTTGCCTGTGTTTTATTTACTGTGTGCTGTGAATTAGTTTCTTGCTTAGTTTTATTTACTGCAAGCACTATACACATATACATAAATTAAGTCTTCCACTGCCAATTAATTATTAATTTTTAATTTGCAAAAATTATTTTAATATACTTTATTCACCCCCCTCTAGAGTAAAGGTAGATCTTACCCTCACTTTGAATTGGTATCAGAGGGAGGTTGGTTATTCAATAACTAGATCTTCACTAGGTTGGTTGTTTTTACAGGCTAACACCTGAACAAAAAGATCTCTGATAAGATCAATCTTTAATAGAGGGTTATTATTTTTATTATATTTATTTTCAAATAAATCCATAGCACAGAACAAAGACTATGCAAGCACCAGACCTCCAGTGTGCAATCTTTCTAAGTTTGCACTTTCGAAAGCAAGGATTAAATTATACATGAATTCTATTGATGAGGATATCTTTAATTATGTTTTGACAGTGTTCTAAGACCTCCAGCAACTACAAGTACAAGTGTTGTTCCACCCCCTTCAAGAATAGATGGAGACATCAAGAAGTGGAAAGTTGCTGATGTAAAGGCAATGAACATATTGGCTCAGACAATGTCTGATGAGATATTTCAAAAAGTGGCTGAATGCAGCTCAGTAAAAGAAATATGGGACAAGCTATCTGATATTGTGTCAGGATCTGCTGATGAAAGAAAGGACAGAAGATCCCATCTCATAACCCAGTTTGAGAATTTCAAGAAGGGAGAAACTGAGTCAGTAGCTGACATGTATAACAGACTTAGTATTATTGTTAGTGAACTAAATAATTTGGACAAGGAGATCTCATTTACTAAACTCAATGATAAGATCCTAATGTGCTTCCCCAGTACTTGGGACTCAAGGATCTGGCCAATCAAGGATGCCAGAAGCATGAATAAGATCACCACTGAATCTTTATTGGGAAAGCTCAAGTCTTATGAGTTGCTCATCAAAAATAGAGAGGAAGAGCAAAAGACACCTTCTCCAGCAACAAGGAAGTAGAAGACAATTGCTTTTAAAGCTACAGAAGAATAGCCTGAAGACAAGGTTATAGGCAATGAAGAGCTAATGAGTCTACTAGCCAAAATATTCTACAAGATGGCTAGAAGAGACTTCAGGAAAAGGTCATCCAAAGGCCATGAAAAGCCAAGGTATGACAAATCTAGTAATAAAGAGATTATTTGTTTTGGATGCAGGAAACCAGGCAACATTGTGCCTGACTGTCCAGAGAACCAAAACAAGGACAAGAAAGACAAGAAAGAAAGAAGAAGAGACAAAAACTCTAGGAGAAACAAATATGACAAATCCTCCTCCAGCAAGAACAAACACACAAGGAAGGGATTTATAGCTGAAACCTGGAGTGAAACTGAAGATGAATCAGAGGCTTCATCAAGCTCAAGTGATGATGAAGATGATGCTCAAGAGAAGGAGTTCTGCATGATGGCTATCAATGCCTCTCAACATAATTCTGATGCAGAACAAGAGTCAGAATCTGAATCTGAACATGAAGATGAAGAAGATCAAGTAATAGATTCTTTTGATTTCAATTCAGAGGACTTTAGATTTTAATTTAAGGCACTGTGTTTATACCCGCTAAAGTCCGAGAATGAGATTATCTCTCTCAGAAATCAATTATCTAAACATAGCACTTTAAAATCAGATAACCTCAAACTCTTTTACGAGTTAGAATGCTATAGGGAGGAGATAGCTTCACTGAAAAGTGAACTATCTCAAGCAAAGAAGTTTGAAGAATCCCTTAATGGGAGAAGCATCAGACTGATGGGCTATAACAAGCATAGTGAATTCTAACTTAAGAGTACATTGGGACTTGGTGCTTTCCCAGCCAACCTATAGTATTAACAACCCCAATCAAATTTATCTCAGATAAAGGAAAGGGAGTTTTAGAGGTAGCTAGGAAGAATTCTGATATACCTAAGAAAAATAGTTAAAAGGAAAACGTCGAACAGAGCTCGACGATCTCCGAACGAAGCTAAACTATCTCAAGCTGAATCGTCAAACTCAGGTCGACTATCGCTGAACTCTGAACTCAGGCAAAGATGATCTTTGAACGGAGCTCGACGATCTGTCCCAAGATCGTCGAACTCAGTTCAGAGATCGTCGAACAGAGCTCAGAGCCTTTGAACATTTTTTTTAGGGTAGGTCAAACTTCAATCCTTGTGGTCCTACATCCCAAGGCTTCAACCCTTATGCTGAATGATAATACCTCCTAGGAGATATCATCCTGAAGGCTATAAGAGTCAACCAGGGATGTCTTTTATTTCAGATTTTAAAGGTTATCAACCTAGGCCCAAGGTAAACTGGGTCAAAAACAAATAAACTGTTATATGTGCAGGTAAAGACCTATCCAACAATAAACCAGCAATGGTATCTGGATAGTGGGTGCTCAAAGCACATGATAGGGAGCAAGGATAATCTTACATCCTTCAAAGCCAAGCTTGGACCCAAAGTCATATTTGGAGACTCAAACTTTTGACAGACCAAGGGATATGGTGCAGTCCAAATAGGGTCAGTCACAGTCAAGAAGGTGGCTTATGTGGAAGGACTGAAGCATAACTTAATCAGCATCAGTCAACTATGTGATGAAGGCTACCAAGTGACATTCAACAAATCCTGATGCAAAATCAGATCAGAGGACAACACAACTATGTTGACAGGTAAAAGGAAAGGTAACATCTATCTTGTAGATTTTCATTCAACTAAGGTAGATATCTGCTTGTTCAATTCTGTTTGTAAACCAAATGAGTTATGGCATAAGAGACTAGGACATGTAAACCTTAGAACCATTGCTAGGCTATCCAAGGACAACCTTGTTAGAGGACTACCTTCTGGCCCCTACAAGATGGAAGGACTCTGCATGGCTTGTCAATTAGGCAAGCAAACTAAAAAAAGTTTTAAGTCACTTAATAAGAGTGATTCACCTAGGATCTTATATCTATTACACATGGATCTTTTTGAACCCATTACAGTATAAAGACTAGGAGGGAAATCTTACACTTTAGTAGTTGTAGATGACTTCTCTAGATTCAAATGGGTGTTCTTTCTGAGGAAGAAGTCTGATAACTTTAAGTGTTTGACAGAGTTTCTCAAATGCATACAGATTGAGTTCAATACTCATATTGCCCTGATAAGAAGTGATAATGGGAAAGAGTTTGATTCTCTTCTTATGCAAGAGTTCTGTCAGAGTGAAGGGATCAGGCATACTTTCTCAGCTCCTAGAACTCCTCAACAAAATGGGGTAGCTGACTGGAAAAATAGAACCCTTATTGAATCTGCTACTACATTGTTGACAGATGCTCACCTTCCTCTATCCTTTTGGGCAGAGGCAGTGAACACCTCAAACTATGTGTTGAATAGAAGTTTGATACATAAGCTGAAGGGCAACACTCTCTATGAATTACTCAAAGGGAAGAAACCTAAAGTTGATTATTTCAAAATTTTTGGTTGCATTTGTTATATACATATTAATGACAAGAAATACATAGCAAAATTTCAAGCCAAAGATGATGAAGGAGTGTTTCTGGGATACTCCATGATCTATAAAGCTTATAGGGTGTATAACAAATCTTCTCTTAAAATTGAAGAATCTGTACATGTGTCTTTTGATGAAACTTACATGTCTTACAAGGAGAAGAACACTTCTACCATAGAACCTTTGCAGGTACATTCTCTTTCAGAGAATTTGAATAGGTTAAACATCATTGAAGAGGATACAACACCTTCACCTATTCAACAAAAAGGTGAAAGCAGTGAAGATGAAGAGGACACTCAACATCTTGGTGAAAACCACATTGAAGAGCCAGTTGTTGTTCCATAAAAGGAAACAACAACACAGGTTGGTGAACAATCAACACCCCTTGTTGATTTAGTAACATCAATAGATCATCCAATCTCCCAAGTGATTGGAGACATCTCAGGTGGTGTGTAAACTAGAAATCAGGTCAACCAAAACCTGATGCACACCTGCTTTCTATCTCAAATTAAGCCTCAATCTATACAAGATGAAGAACAAGATCTATACTGGATCATTGCATGCTTTCTTTTGAAAAATGATTTTATATGGGGTAGAGTAGACCAATCACTTTTCATTAGAACCCATAGGTCCAATATCCTACTAGTACAAATCTGTGTAGATGACATTATCTTCGGATCTACTGATTAAAATTTGTGCACTAGGTTTTCTAACCTAATGCATTCAAAATTTGAAATGAGTAGCATGGGTGAGCTTTCCTTCTTTCTAGGATTTCAAGTCAAATAGCATGCTGATGGCATATTTATTTCTCAAACCAAGTTTGCGAAAGAGTTGGTTAAGAAATTTGGTATGTCTGAAGCATTCTCTATGAAAACACCTATGCCTACTGATGTTGTATTAGATGCTGATGAACATGGGAAACCTGTTGATCAGACAACATATAGAGCAATGATTGGCTCTTTATTGTATCTTACAGCTAGTAGCACTGACATAATGTTTACTACAGGCATATGTGCTAGATTCCACGTAAGCCCTAGAGAGTCACACCTAACATTAGTAAAAAGGATTCTTAGGTATGTGAAAAGTTGTCCAAATCTAGGTATCTGGTATCCAAAAGATTCAGGATTTGAATAAACTGGATTTTTAGATGCTTATTATGCTGGATGTAGAGTAGACAGGAAAAGCACTAGTGGAACTTGTCAGTTTCTTGGTGACAGACTTGTCTCCTGGTTTTGTAAGAAAAAAACATCTGTTTCCGCATCAACTGCTGAAGCTGAATACATGACAGCAGGTAGTTGTTGCTCACAGATATTGTGGATTCAAAATCAGCTCCTATACTATGGTTACAACTTATATAAGTCAAAAAAATTTTGTGATAACACCAGTGCTATTTCTATAGCACAAAATCAAGTCCTCCATAGTAGGACAAAACATATAGAGATTAGGAATCACTTTTTAAGAGATAATGTTGAGAAAAATAAAATTGAACTTCAATATATCCCAACTGATTTGCAAAGGGGAGATATTTTCACCAAACCATAGGATTAAAAGAAACACACATTCTTCCTGAATAAGTTAGGAATGTTAGATGGAGGAAGCTTAAATTAAGATCCAATATTTTAAAACCTTAAAATTGACCAAGACTAGGCTAAAAACTTGATTTTTCTAGTGTCTATAGGTTATTTCTGATCTCTAAACTGCGCTCGACATTTTTCCCAAAGATCGTCAAATAGAGATTGACGTTCTCAGAAATCGTCGACCGGAGTTCAGCATTTTCCAGATAGTGCTAGGCTATCTCTTTCTTGTCAAAGATCGTCAAACGGAGCTCCACGCTCTCCAATATTGTTGAACGGAGATCGACGATGTTGAAGACCTTTCAGATTCCTTTAGAAGCCCAGATCGTTGAACTGAGTTCAACGATCTTTCCTTTTCAGTGTCGAACCCTTATATAAAATTAATTTTCCGGCCATCGTTCTCCTTTTGCGCATTCATACTTTCTACATAGCTTTCTTTCCCTCCAAACTTCTCTGCATTTGTCTTGTTTGTTCATTTTTGTAGGAAAACATGGCCGTCTCTATTGCCGTCTTAGCCGCAATGAAGTTTGACACCGGTTTTGATATAGACATGGATTCTTTTGAAGGAAGTGATCAGATATTCAATGATATTCTAGAGCTGTTCAAGGAGCAACAGTTTGTGACAATCATGAGTACAAGGATGAAGTTGGCTGCAGATGAGATTAAAGAATGGGTGTACACAGCCCACAGTCTGGATCAAAATACTATGGTCGGGAGTATATCAGGAACCCAGGTATCCCTTACTCCTGCACTTCTAACAGAAGTTTTCCAATTAAGTACTGGACATGATATAGTGGAATTGTTTGGAGATGAGTTTTCTACTATGTTGGATAGAAGGGGACATTCAGCAGCAAACCCTAACAAATTGCTTTAGAAAAACCTTTCAGTGGAGTATAGGTTCTTGGCTGATGTAGTGGGAAAAGTACTGTTAGCAAAACATTCTGCTCAAGATACAATATCTAGGTATTAGTTTTGTTTGATGGCTGCTATAGTTGATAAGAAACATTTGAATTTGGGAGAACTTTTTTTTGATTTAATTAAGAAGAAGATTAACAAGAACATTATTAACTTTTGGAGGATATTAGGCTTGTTATTACATAACAGATGCCCCAAATTGCTTGTGTCCAATGGTATGCACATCAATGCTTCCAAGAGACTCTCCTGTGCTCTCTTTGGAAAGTGGGATAGGCAAATTGCAAAACCCAGCAGGGGTCCTACAGCTACCACCACTTCAAGCACAAGGATAGTTCCAGTCACCTCCCCTCAGGCAACTGCCCCCTAGAAGAATTGCCTTCTTCCTCCTCATCTCCATCATCTCCACCTCCTTTTTCTTCAACCATCCCTACATCCACCATTTCAATTTCATCCCCCATCACAATTTCTTCACCCATCACAATTTACTCTCCCATATCAATTCCATCTCCAACTATCTCTTCACCACCACCAGCCACTCATCAAGAGCAATTCCATCCTCTATATTATTATCCCCCTCTTGACAGTGATTCATCCCTCCACCTTTCATCATTCAATTTGTTAGATGATTCCTTTATGAATGATTCTCATTCATCACCTCTAGAGCCCCCATCATCTTCTAAATCTTACCAACAACTGCTACAAGATATTCTTGCTAAACCATCTTTCACCCCATCCATCTCCATTCTAGTGACATCAATCACCACCATTCCCATTTCACAACCATCCATACCTCTACCATCCACATCATCTCTCAACATAACTGCAGCTCCACCAACACCATTAACCTCTGCACCTTTCTCCTCTACCTCTACTCAAGCATCCCTTGAGCAAGTAGACATTCCCGCCCTTGCAGATAAAGTATATGAGATGTTAGCTCCCAGGATAACACTCTTGATGGATACCTCCATGGCTCCACTTCTTAAATCAATCAATGAGTTATCTGCCAGGCTTTCTTCTTTCCATCCTTGTAACACCCCAAAATGTTGTAGGAGCGACGGGGATCGGTTTTGGCCAAGAGAAGGTTTTGGTGCAGGTGACACGGGCCCCGACACGGGCGTGTCGGAGGCCGTGTCGGGCGTGTCGAGCTCGGGCCGTCGAGCTGTCCGTGTAGTCAACCAGTTCAGGCCGACGATGGTCGTGTGGTGGAACACGGCCTAGGACACGGGCGTTGTCCCAGGCCTTGTCACACCTGGGCGGTACGGTGGGATACACGGGCAGTGACACGGGCACGAACACGGGCGTGTCTAGTTGGACACGGGCATGTCTGATGCCGTGTCACCAAGCCGTATACCTCTTTGACTTGTGAATTGTTGGCCGATTGCACCGGGGGGCGTGATACGGGTCCCCGACACGGGCGTGTCGCCGTGATACGGGCGTGTCGGAGGCCGTTTTCACATGCCGTGTGGCTGGTTTTTCAATTTTGGTCGAGACGGCGAATAAGCTACACGGTCAGGCACACGGCCGTTGTGTAACCCGTGTTCGGCCCAGATTTTATGAAATTCAGATCTAATCTTGACCGTTCGTTTCCCTTGGCTTTGGATCCGACGGTGGGGGCTGTTCCTGAGAGAGGTTTTTAAGCTGGGTTTTAGGGTTAGAAATCCCTCATTCCATCCAATAAATCTCTCTCTAAGTTCTAGAGAGAGGGGGAGAGCAAGTTTGGAGGAGAGACCACGATCCGGCCGCCGGAGGAGCTTCGGAGCTCGAATCGCAATCCGATCCAGATCCGCGGAGGTGACGCCGTTGCGGTGCTTTTCAACCGCATAGTTTTTGATGGCGCCACGGAAGAATGCAAGGTAACGATTTCTCATCCTTGGGCATGTGAAGCCTCTTGTCCTTTGCAATAGGAACCCTCTCTCGCGAGTGAGCGAAAAGTTGGAGCGTTCCTTGGGGTAGATATGTTGAAGTCCCCTTGTGTAGAGTCGGTATTGATGCGCGTAAAATACGGCAAGCGTACTGGTCGCTCAAGTAATAAAGTTGGGAATGAATCCCGGATGTCGGTCTCTTGAGGAATGCAATTGGCGTCGAACGATCTAGACTCTAAAACTATCGTTATGAGAGTTAATTTAAATAAACAGAAAAGAAAGGTTCTTTTGTTGGTGGTCTTACGACCGATTACACTAATGAAACTATGCGGGTCGCAATCACCGCTTCTCAAGGCGAGATGGATGTAGCGGCCGCGATGCCGTACTTCGATTGGCGAGTGGACGGAAATCTAGCGAGTGAGGTGATTAGTGCGGAGCAAGCTTGAGTGAAACGAACATGTGGAGTGGAGCGAGATGAAGCGAGGCGCATCAAAAAATAAATCTCAAGAGCAAGATGAAATACAACTGATAACAATAATGCTAGAAGTTGATGTCCATTACAAGCACAAACATTTCATACAACAAGAAAAAGAGAGAAAATGCACAACCATGAGATTGAAGATCCACCGCGGTTGTTGGCCGGAGGTGCGGGTTGTCAATCCGCTTCCAAGCGCAGTCCGAGGAGGGCTTCCGGTACCACCGAGCTGTCACCTCGAGGGCCTGTAACTCCGTTCTCTAGGGGTGCTCCGTCTTCTTCCTTGGTGGAAAGCTCGGAGAAGAATGCTTCAATGGCCGGGAGGATCGCCGGAGGAGGCGAAATGCTTCGGAATCACCGGAGAAGGTCCTCCCGTTGGTATGGATGAAGGTGGAGGTGAATGGGACTTGCTGGAGGGTGAAACGGCGGACTGGCGAAGGTTCCGTAATGATCGTCTCGCCCTAATTCGCGGAACAATGTATTTATAGCTTGCAGAATAAATAGCGCGCACGACCACTGGCGCACGACCAGTGATCGTGCGCGACCAAGGTCAGCGCCCGTGCGTGAGCAACCTGCAAACTGCATCAGAAAATCAGTAGTCGCGCACGATCAGCAGCGCACGATCAGTGATCGTGCGAGGCAAGGCTGATGATCGTGTGGAAATAGCCAGACAGACTTTGCAAAATGGGTATGACTGCGCACGATCGGCGGCGCACGAGCAGTGGTCGTGCGCGGTATGGCAAGTGATCGTGCGGAAGGTTCAAGACAGAGTTTCACAAATGAGACCGGCTGCGCACGATCACTGATCGTGCGCCAGGAGGTCGATGGTCGTGCGTGGGTAAAAACGCACGACCACTGACTCCTTTGCCAAAAATAGTGAAACGCCTATCCCGAATGCCCTCACGATCCCCAAACCTGCAGGAAAACTGCACGGGGCATCGATCGCGGCAGCCACAGCAAACAGTGAAAAACATAGCCAGAAAGTAAATGCACACAAGCACAGAAAATGGGCAACAAAAGTGCACAGGGCGTGGAAAACCGTAGCGACACAAAAAGAGTGCAAATGACGCTAAACGGTGTGCAAAGACAAGGAAATAAGCCCAGATGAGTCCGAAAATAGGTATATAAAGAGGACTCATCACACCCCCAGACTTAACCGTTTGCGCGTCCCGAGCAAACAGAACCTAAGCAGACGGAGAAAAATGAACTAGCTAAAAAAGAAATTGCCAAACGGAGTACCATGCGAAGTCGCATGCTCACGTGCATAAAAATAAAGTAGAGGGAATTCTTAAGTATACAAAATATTTTATATTTTTCACAATGCGTAACAAAAATTTATTATTACTCAAAAGTGGAATCACGGTGAATCAGCAGGTCCTACGCAGGGAGAAAGTAGACAGGCCACTAAGGTGAGCATTGCCGAAGACCGGGCTCAAGATTACCCCAAAGGAATCCACCAATGTCGGAAACCATAAGCTTGCCCGATCGCACTCTCTCCACGGCACTAGTCAACTCAAGCGCAAGTCCGTAGGACTTCGGGTAATAATGGGGCTTGGGTTACGGTGAGAAAACAACGATAAACATGATGGGTATGCACCTAACCCAAATGAGCAAACGTACAGAACTAGTACCCGCTGCCCACAGAATAAACACGGGTGCACCACACCCCCAGACTTAACTTTTACTAAATGGGTGTGTGCAGCCTACTCGAAATCCAAATCATCTCAAATAAAGGTTTTCAATCAAACTTTTTCTTTTCACTTTTCATTTTCACTTTTTCTCTTTTCAAATATTTTTCTTTTCACAAACACAATTTTCAGCAAATAAAGCTTGGGGGCACTTCCACATTTTCACGAATAAAAATACCACATCACAACCCACATGAAAATATAAAACACTAAGCTCGACTTGGGTGTGCGACTAGGATCGGCTATGGGGCTTTGGTGAAATAATGGTGGAGCTGAATCAAAAGGAAGGGTAGGCACAAAGGGGCTAGCAAGGGCGATGTTAGGAATGGGTACAAAGCTCAACCGGGCCAAAAGGTGGCCTACATCGCTCTCACGCTAGACTAACCGTGTACCAATGCTTCAAGAATAGCTTGGGGCAAGTTCTTAGCAACCGAGAAAGATAATCCTTCCTCCCGACTCAAGCAATACGAGTCTAGTGGCGGCTACACACATTCCTACGCTACCGTTTGATTCACACCGGATTCACAAACTTTGAGTAGAATAAGAAATATGTACGCAAATAGAAAAATATAAAACTATAAGCATACAGAAAAATTAAATCTACACAAATTTCTATACAAAACGAGAGCAGTTGACTAGAAACACAGCAAGGCCAACATTTTACTCCGTCGCGCAATCCTGAACTAGCACAGAAATTTTCCAAATCTAACAAAGATACAAGCTCAAACTCGTGGCAACTGCTAACAGAAGCTCGCGCTCAAGGTGGGTGCAGTGTCGGTGTGCAACAGGAATCTAACATAATAAAGCGAAAAAGGAAAAACTACTGGCATGCGAAAAAATTTAAATGTGCTCGTGGAGTGACACCAAGCGGCTCTTCCCCCCAGACTTGAATGAAAACATAAGCAAGAAAAATAAACATTCAACCAGAAAATGAAATCTGAAGCGAGAGAGAGTACCAATGGCTCCAAAGAGGGGAGCCATTCCAGAAGATAGCAATGATGATTCGCGGGCCAGTGCTGCATCGCACCCCAAAAGTTAAGCTGAACCTGCGAAATTAGGCCGAACAATAGAAAATACAAAAAGATAGAAAGCATAAAAATACAATCAAACAAAAACAAGGGGACCAAAAGGTCCAAGCTTGGGTTGTCTCCCGAATAGCCCTTTTGTTTACCGTCCCTTAAGGTGGACCAAATACCTGTATTAGCAGTTGTATATAATGTTTATGCAACAAAATAAAATAAATAACGACCAAAAATAAAATGCAGAGGTAGCAGTGGGGTGGAGGAATTGCACTCATTCCTCGTCGCTGCTGTCGATCTCAACGGGCGGCGGGCGGGGGAGCGGGAGGGCGCGGAACGAACCGGCGGCGGAGGGATGTTTAGGCCACCACGCAAAGCCTGCTGATATACCAGGTTCTGCATCCACAACTGGGAGGCCTCAATATCCCGCAAGGCGCTCATTCAGAAATGGAATGTTCTGACCCTGCGCAGCACTGAAATGAGGGTCGGGCTGCCTCTCCGGCTCAGCAGATGGTGGCCCGAGAACGACGTGACTGAGTGCCTCCTGCAGCTCTCCGCCTACCCATGGCGGAAGATTCTGGAGCAACTCCATCCTCGTCCTCCTGCAACGCTCCTCGGGCGGTCACCTGGCATAACTACCTCGAATCGGCGATCGGATCGCCTCCCAATAACACGTAGCAGATGAAAACTGACCATGTTGGCTCGGGGTGTGATGACGGAAAGGGGTGGTAACCTGCTCCATCGGCGGCAAACTATCCCAAACTCCCAAATTCTTGGCGATGCGAGTGATGTAATAAGCACCACCGATCGCGCCGGCGAGGCGATAAAGTAGCCTCATGATGGAAGAATGTCGCCAGCATATAACCAAGGTGGATGGGTTCCCGACGGAGCATGCTATAAAGTGAAACTAAATCCTGCCATCCAACCACATTCTGACTGAGTGACCGCGCCGTGAGTGAGTGGCTAAGAAGATGCTGAAGATACCGCAAAGCAGGGGAAATGATCTTGGTCGACTTGGCCTTCCGAGCCACATACTCCTCGTCAGAACCGGTAATTTCGCGCCAAGGCAGACCCATGGGAGGACCCTTCAGGGAAGCCGGAGCCTAAACCTTGTGGTTCCGAAGCATCTGAGTAGAATCCGGCTCGGACGCCAAGCTCATGGATGGTCATGGAAATGACCCGTCCCCGAATCCGGAAGGAGCATTCAACAGGGCGATAGCCGCGAGTGTCGCATTCCCACTCAAACGTGGAGAGGAACTCCAAAGTGAGCTCTTTGAATCCGGGTTCGCGGCACTCGAAAACGTGGCTCCACTTGTCGAATGAGTAGAGGTGGAGGGATAGAATCCGCAAGAACACCGCCGTCGCCAATGGACCTTAACTCCTCCCAGTCCACAAGACGCTGAGGGAGGAAGGGTTTGTTCTTCAAATCAGTAAACCGGCGCTGGTGGAGTGTCCTTCTGAAATGCCGCCATCCTCTGCAGCACCTGAGCCGAGAGTGGAGCGCTGGTAGGCGTTGACAGCCCTGCGGTTAGAGGTAGAAGCCATTGCAAGAGGAAGATCCGGTGAAGCGAGGAGGGAAGAAAACTCTCGGAGATTTGTCGGAAAAGAAGAGGGGACGGAAGCTCAGGAGAGCGGCGCACGACGAAAGCTCGGGAGCGAGAGATTTAGGGCGCACGCTCGGCACAGCCCGAACGGTCTTTATATAAAAAACTGGGCCGACCGCACGATCACTGATCGTGCGAAAATAAATAGCGCGCACGATCACTGATCGTGCGCGATACTTAAAAATTACAGGCAGCCAATTTTTGTACCAAGATCGCCCGGATAACGCTGAGGGTGCGCTAGGGGGATACAGAAATGAGGCAAAGCTACCGTAAGCATTTTTAGACTAAAAGGCAAGAATATATAAGATGAGATGAGAAAAGTGGAAGAAAATTGCCCAAAAATTCTAAAAGAAAAGAATACGCTACCTAGATAACTATTGGGTTTTTCTGTCTCCCAACAAGACTTATTCAAATCCTCAACTTTGCTTAACTGATTGGCATATGGAAATGGAGATGCCCAGGCAATTGTTCTTGCTCACGTGTTGGTAGCGGGTACCGGTATGGAGACAGAACAAATGCCCCACTACCTGTATAAGTACACCTGCCGAGAGTGTCAGGCATGGGCAAGACATAACTTGTGAAGTTCTTCATCTCCAACTCCACCTGCATCTGGTTGCTAGCAGGCATAGGCCGCATTACAACGCCCGTGCACTGGTTGAACCGGTTCCAAGATGGAATCCTGCAGGGAAGTGGAAACAAGAACGGGGTCAAGAAATAAATCAGAAGAATAACATAAACAATCCTTAATCTTGGAAATGATCCCGGAGTCATCTCCCGTTGGTAGAATTGCAGAAATCTGAACACCACTGTCCAGGATGGTGCAAGAAGTTCCTAGCGCAGCATCCATTTCGTCCGCGCATTGAACATCCTCACATGGGCTGAAGGTAGCAACCTCAACCACGGAAATGTCCTCCTCGACTGGATCTAACAGAAAGCTGAAAGTGCTAGTTTCCACCTGCGAACCATCCTCAACAAAAACATCAGAAAAAGAATGAATACTATGCAAAGCGGAAGGCGGAGGTACAGAACTCAACGGGGAGTCAAGAACTGTCTCTTCACAACCGGACTCGATGCTAGGTGATGCATGTTCATCAGAAGTATACGTATCCATGCCGGGATGGGGATCGACGCAAGCATCGGGGCATGTACCGGAAGTGCCTTCTCCAAAACATGGAGATCGCGCATCGATGCATATCCCGAGGCTGAATGGGTGCTGCCCACGGTGGAAGCGGGAATAATCCGGAAGTCCGGCTCATTATCCACTTCCAATTCAGCTAAATAAGCAGTGCAGTCCTTCAATGCATGATCCCAGCTTCGACAAAAAGATGCACTGCTTAGCCGGCTTCCGCGGTGAACGCGTTTTGCTGAAGCCGAGAAAAAGTAGTGCGGTAATGGGCTCCGCTGGTCGTGTGGATAAAACCGGCTTATGCCTACGAAATGTAGAGTCATGAATTTCCTGGGAACTATACTTTCTGGGGACATCGATCACTTGCATGCGAGATATCTCCACAATGAGGGCAACGAATATTGAAATTGGCCCACATCGCGGAAATATCAAAGTCAAACGGAAGCAACTACTTTGCAAAGATTCATCGCGCAAACTTACAATTCCAACAATGAACTACAGCAGAAGAGGAAAGAAATGAAACAGAGCAAAACAAGTTAACTCGAATACCAAAAATTTTCAGAAATCATGATCGTTCAACAGTTGCATTCCCCGGCAACGGCGCCAAAAACTTGATGCGCGTAAAATACAGCAAGCGTACCGGTCGCTCAAGTAATAAAGTTGGGAATGAATCCCGGATGTCGGTCTCTTGAGGAATGCAATTGGCGTCGAACGATCTAGACTCTAAAACTATCGTTATGAGAGTTAATTTAAATAAACAGAAAATAAAGGGTGCTTTTGTTGGTGGTCTTACGACCGATTACACTAATGGAAACTATGCGGGTCGCAATCACCGCTTCTCAAGGCGAGATGGATGTAGCGGCCGCGATGCCGTACTTCGATTGGACGAGTGGACGGAAATCTAGCGAGTGAGGTGATTAGTGCGGAGCAAGCTTGAGTGAAACGAACATGTGGAGTGGAGCGAGATGAAGCGAGGCGCATCAAAGAACAAATCTCAAGAGCAAGATGAAATACAACTGATAACAATAATGCTAGAAGTTGATGTCCATTACAAGCACAAACATTTCATACAACAAGAAAAAGAGAGAAAATGCACAACCATGAGATTGAAGATCCACCGCGGTTGTTGGCCGGAGGTGCGGGTTGTCAATCCGCTTCCAAGCGCAGTCCGAGGAGGGCTTCCGGTACCACCGAGCTGTCACCTCGAGGGCCTGTAACTCCGTTCTCTAGGGGTGCTTCCGTCTTCTTCCTTGGTGGAAAGCTCGGAGAAGAATGCTTCAATGGCCGGGAGGATCGTCGGAGGAGGCGAAATGCTTCGGAATCACCGGAGAAGGTCCTCCCGTTGGTATGGATGAAGGTGGAGGTGAATGGGACTTGCTGGAGGGTGAAATGGCGGACTGGCGAAGGTTCCGTAATGATCGTCTCGCCCTAATTCGCGGAACAGCGTATTTATAGCTTGCAGAATAAATAGCGCGCACGACCACTGGCGCACGACCAGTGATCGTGCGCGACCAAGGTCAGCGCCCGTGCGTGAGCAACCTGCAAAACTGCATCAGAAAATCAGTAGTCGCGCACGATCAGCAGCGCACGATCAGTGATCGTGCGAGGCAAGGCTGATGATCGTGTGGAAATAGCCAGACAGACTTTGCAAAATGGGTATGACTGCGCACGATCGGCGGCGCACGAGCAGTGGTCGTGCGCGGTATGGCAAGTGATCGTGCGGAAGGTTCAAGACAGAGTTTCACAAATGAGACCGGGCTGCGCACGATCACTGATCGTGCGCCAGGAGGTCGATGGTCGTGCGTGGGTAAAAACGCACGACCACTGACTCCTTTGCCAAAAATAGTGAAACGCCTATCCCGAATGCCCTCACGATCCCCAAACCTGCAGGAAAACTGCACGGGGCATCGATCGCGGCAGCCACAGCAAACAGTGAAAAACATAGCCAGAAAGTAAATGCACACAAGCACAGAAAATGGGCAACAAAGGTGCACAGGGCGTGGAAAACCGTATTAGCGAACACAAAAGGAGTGCAAATGACGCTAAACGGTGTGCAAAGACAAGGAAATAAGCCCAGATGAGTCCGAAAATAGGTATATAAAGAGGACTCATCACACCCCCAGACTTAACGTTTGCGCGTCCCGAGCAAACAGAACCTAAGCAGACGGAGAAAAATGAACTAGCTAAAAAGAGAAATTGCCAAACGGGTAGTACCCATGCGAAGTCGCATGCTCACGTGCATAAAAATAAAGTAGAGGGAATTCTTAAGTATACAAAATATTTTTATATTTTTCACAATGCGTAACAAAAATTTATTATTACTCAAAAGTGGAATCACGGTGAATCAGCAGGTCCTACGCAGGGAGAAAGTAGACAGGCCACTAAGGTGAGCATTGCCGAAGACCGGGCTCAAGATTACCCCCAAAGGAATCCACCAATGTCGGAAACCATAAGCTTGCCCGATCGCACTCTCTCCACGGCACTAGTCAACTCAAGCGCAAGTCCGTAGGACTTCGGGTAATAATGGGGCTTGGGTTACGGTGAGGAAACAACGATAAACATGATGGGTATGCACCTAACCCAAATGAGCAAACGTACAGAACTAGCACCCGCTGCCCACAGAATAAACACGGGTGCACACACACCCCCAGACTTAACTTTTACTAAATGGGTGTGTGCACCGCCTACTCGAAATCCAAATCATCTCAAATAAAGGTTTTCAATCAAACTTTTTCTTTTCACTTTTCATTTTCACTTTTCTCTTTTTTCAAATATTTTTCTTTTCACAAAACACAATTTTCAGCAAATAAAGCTTGGGGCACTTCCACATTTTCACGAATAAAAATACCACATCACAAACCCACATGAAAATATAAAACACTAAGCTCGACTTGGGTGTGCGACTAGGATCGGCTATGGGGCTTTGGTGAAATAATGGTGGAGCTGAATCAAAAGGAAGGGTAGGCACAAAGGGGCTAGCAAGGGCGATGTTAGGAATGGGTACAAAGCTCAACCGGGCCAAAAGGTGGCCTACATCGCTCTCACGCTAGACTAACCGGGTACCAATGCTTCAAGAATAGCTTGGGGCAAGTTCTTAGCAACCGAGAAAGATAATCCTTCCTCCCACTCAAGCAATACGAGTCTAGTGGCGGCTACACACATTCCTACGCTACCGTTTGATTCACACCGATTCACAAACTTTTGAGTAGAATAAGAAATATGTACACAAATAGAAAAATATAAACTATAAGCATACAGAAAAATTAAATCTACACAAATTTCTATACAAAACGAGAGCAGTTGACTAGAAACACAGCAAGGCCAACATTTTACTCCGTCGCGCAATCCTGAACTAGCACAGAAATTTTCCAAATCTAACAAGATACAAGCTCAACTCGTGGCACGCTAACAGCTAAGCTCGCGCTCAAGTGGGTTGCAGTGGTGTGCAACAGGAAATCTAACAATAATAAAGCGAAAAAGGAAAACTACTGGCATGCGAAATTAAATGTGCTCGTGGAGTGCACAAGCGGCTCTTCCCCCCAGACTTGAATGAAAACATAAGCAAGAAAAAATAAACATTCAACCAGAAAATGAAATCTGAAGCGAGAGAGAGTACCAATGCTCCAAAGAGGGGAGCATGCCAGAAGATAGCATGATGATTCGCGGGCAGTGCTGCATCGCACAAAAGATAAGCTGAACCTGCGAATTAGGCCGAACAATAGAAAATACAAAAAGATAGAAAGCATAAAATACAATCAAACAAAAACAAGGGGACCAAAAGGTCCAAGCTTGGGTTGTCTCCCGAATAGCCCTTTTGTTTACCGTCCTTAAGGTGGACCAAATACCTGTATTAGCAGTTGTATATAAATGTTTATGCAACAAAATAAAATAAATAACGACCAAAAATAAAATGCAGAGGTAGCAGTGGGGTGGAGGAATTGCACTCATTCCTCGTCACTGCTGTCGATCTCAACGGGCGGCGGGCGGGGAGCGGGAGCGGAACGAACCGGCGGCGGAGGGATGTTTAGGCCACCACGCAAAGCCTGCTGATATACCAGGTTCTGCATCCACAACTGGGAGGCCTCAATATCCGCAAGGCGCTCATTCAGAAATGGAATGTTCTGACCCTGCGCAGCACTGAAATGAGGGTCGGGCTGCCTCTCCGGCTCAGCAGATGGTGGCCGAGACGAACGACGTGACTGAGTGCCTCCTGCAGCTCTCCGCCTACCCATGGCAGAAGATTCTTTGGAGCAACTCCATCCTCGTCCTCCTGCAACGCTCCTCGGGCGTCACCTGGCATAACTACCTCGAATCGGCGATCGGATCGCCTCCCAATAACACGTAGCAGATGAAAACTGACCATGTTGGCTCGGGTGATGACGGAAGGGGTGGTAACCTGCTCCATCGGCGGCAAACTATCCCAAACTCCCAAATTCTTGGCGATGCGAGTGATGTAATAAGCACCACCGATCGCGCCGGCGAGGCGATAAGTAGCCTCATGATGGAAGAATGTCGCCAGCATATAACCAAGGTGGATGGGTTCCCGACGGAGCATGCTATAAAGTGAAACTAAATCCTGCCATCCAACCACATTCTGACTGAGTGACCGCGCTGTGAGTGAGTGGCTAAGAAGATGCTGAAGATACCGCAAAGCAGGGGAAATGATCTTGGTCAACTTGGCCTTCCGAGCCACATACTCCCTCGTCAGAACCGGTAATTTCGCGCCAAGCAGACCCATGGGAGGACCCTTCAGGGAAGCCGGAGCCTAAACCTTGTGGTTCCGAAGCATCTGAGTAGAATCCGGCTCGGACGCCAAGCTCATGGATGGTCATGGAAATGACCCGTCCCCGAATCCGGAAGGAGCATTCAACAGGGCGATAGCCGCGAGTGTCGCATTCCCACTCAAACGTGGAGATGAACTCCAAAGTGAGCTCTTTGAATCCGGGTTCGCGGCACTCGAAAACGTGGCTCCACTTGTCGAATGAGTAGAGGTGGAGGATAGAATCCGCAAGAACACCGCCGTCGCCAATGGACCTTAACTCCTCCCAGTCCACAAGACGCTGAGGGAGGAAGGGTTTGTTCTTCAAATCAGTAAACCGGCGCTGGTGAGTGTCCTTCTGAAATGCCGCCATCCTCTGCAGCACCTGAGCCGGAGTGGAGCGCTGGTAGGCGTTGACAGCCCTGCGGTTAGAGGTAGAAGCCATTGCAAGAGGAAGATCCGGTGAAGCGAGGAGGGAAGAAAACTCTCGGAGATTTGCCGGAAAAGAAGAGGGGACGGAAGCTCAGGAGAGCGGCGCACGACGAAAGCTCGGGAGCGAGAGATTTAGGGCGCACGCTCGGCACAGCCCGAGCGGTCTTTATATAAAAACTGGGCCGCCACCGCACGATCACTGATCGTGCGAAAATAAATAGCGTGCACGATCACTGATCGTGCGCGATACTTAAAAATTACAGGCAGCCAATTTTTGTACCAAGATCGCCGGATAACGCTGAGGGTGCGCTAGGGGGATACAGAAATGAGGCAAAGCTACCGTAAGCATTTTTAGACTAAAAGGCAAGAATATATAAGATGAGATGAGAAAAGTGGAAGAAAATTGCCCAAAAATTCTAAAAGAAAAGAAATACGCTACCTAGATAACTATTGGGTTTTCTGTCTCCCAACAAGACTTATTCAAATCCTCAACTTTGCTTAACTGATTGGCATATGGAAATGGAGATGCCCAGGCAATTGTTCTTGCTCACGTGTTTGGTAGCGGGTACCCGGTATGGAGACAGAACAAATGCCCCACTACCTGTATAAGTACACCTGCCGAGAGTGTCAGGCATGGGCAAGACATAACTTGTGAAGTTCTTCATCTCCAACTCCACCTGCATCTGGTTGCTAGCAGGCATAGACCGCATTACACGCCCGTGCACTGGTTGAACCGGTTCCAAGATGGAATCCTGCAGGGAAGTGGAAACAACGGAACGGGGTCAAGAAATAAATCAGAAGAATAACATAAACAATCCTTAATCTTGGAAATGATCCCGGAGTCATCTCCCGTTGGTAGAATTGCAGAAATCTGAACACCACTGTCCAGGATGGTGCAAGAAGTTCCTAGCGCAGCATCCATTTCGTCCCCGCGCATTGAACATCCTCACATGGGGTGAAGGTAGCAACCTCAACCACGGAAATGTCCTCCTCGACTGGATCTAACAGAAAGCTGAAAGTGCTAGTTTCCACCTGCGAACCAGCCTCAACAGAAACATCAGAAAAAGAATGAATACTATGCAAAGCGGAAGGCGGAGGTACAGAACTCAACGGGGAGTCAAAGAACTGTCTCTTCACAACCGGACTCGATGCTAGGTGATGCATGTTCATCAGAAGTATACGTATCCATGCCGGGATGGGGATCGACGCAAGCATCGGGGCATGTACCGGAAGTGCCTTCTCCAAAACATGGAGACGGCATCGATGCATATCCCGAGGCTGAAGGGGTGCTGCCCACGGTGGAAGCGGGAATAATCCGGAAGTCCGGCTCATTATCCACTTCCAATTCAGCTAAATAAGCAGTGCAGTCCTTCAATGCATGATCCCAGCTTCGACAAAAGATGCACTGCTTAGCCGGCTTCCGCGGTGACGCGTTTGCTGAAGCCGAGAAAAAGTAGTGCGGTAATGGCTCCGCTGGTCGGTGGATAACCGGCTTATGCCTACGAAATGTAGAGTCATGAATTTCCTGGGAACTATACTTCTAGGGACATCGATCACTTGCATGCGAGATATCTCCACAATGAGGGCAACGAATATTGAAATTGGCCCACATCGCGGAAATATCAAAGTCAAACGGAAGCAACTACTTTGCAAAGATTCATCGCGCAAAAACTTACAATTCCAACAATGAACTACAGCAGAAGAGGAAAGAAATGAAACAGAGCAAAACAAGTTAACTCGAATACCAAAATTTTCAGAAATCATGATCGTTCAACAGTTGCATTCCCCGGCAACGGCGCCAAAAACTTGATGCGCGTAAAATACGGCAAGCGTACCGGTCGCTCAAGTAATAAAGTTGGGAATGAATCCCCGGATGTCGGTCTCTTGAGGAATGCAATTGGCGTCGAACGATCTAGACTCTAAAACTATCGTTATGAGAGTTAATTTAAATAAACAGAAAAGAAAGGTGCTTTTGTTGGTGGTCTTACGACCGATTACACTAATGGAAACTATGCGGGTCGCAATCACCGCTTCTCAAGGCGAGATGGATGTAGCGGCCGCGATGCCGTACTTCGATTGGCGAGTGGACGGAAATCTAGCGAGTGAGGTGATTAGTGCGGAGCAAGCTTGAGTGAAACGAACATGTGGAGTGGAGCGAGATGAAGCGAGGCGCATCAAAGAACAAATCTCAAGAGCAAGATGAAATACAACTGATAACAATAATGCTAGAAGTTGATGTCCATTACAAGCACACAACATTTCATACAACAAGAAAAAAGAGAGGAAAATGCACAACCATGAGATTGAAGATCCACCGCGGTTGTTGGCCGGAGGTGCGGGTTGTCAATCCGCTTCCAAGCGCAGTCCGAGGAGGGCTTCCGGTACCACCGAGCTGTCACCTCGAGGGCCTGTAACTCCGTTCTCTAGGGTGCTCCGTCTTCTTCCTTGGTGGAAAGCTCGGAGAAGAATGCTTCAATGGCCGGGAGGATCGCCGGAGGAGGCGAAATGCTTCGGAATCACCGGAGAAGGTCCTCCCGTTGGTATGGATGAAGGTGGAGGTGAATGGGACTTGCTGGAGGGTGAAACGGCGGACTGGCGAAGGTTCCGTAATGATCGTCTCGCCCTAATTCGCGGAACAGCGTATTTATAGCTTGCAGAATAAATAGTGCGCACGACCACTGGCGCACGACCAGTGATCGTGCGCGACCAAGGTCAGCGCCCGTGCGTGAGCAACCTGCAAAACTGCATCAGAAAATCAGTAGTCGCGCACGATCAGCAGCGCACGATCAGTGATCGTGCGAGGCAAGGCTGATGATCGTGTGGGAAATAGCCAGACAGACTTTGCAAAATGGGTATGACTGCGCACGATCGGCGGCGCACGAGCAGTGGTCGTGCGCGGTATGGCAAGTGATCGTGCGGAAGGTTCAAGACAGAGTTTCACAAATGAGACCGGGCTGCGCACGATCACTGATCGTGCGCCAGGAGGTCGATGGTCGTGCGTGGGTAAAAACGCACGACCACTGACTCCTTTGCCAAAAAATAGTGAAACGCCTATCCCGAATGCCCTCACGATCCCCAAACCTGCAGGAAAACTGCACGGGGCATCGATCGCGGCAGCCCACAGCAAACAGTGAAAAACATAGCCAGAAAGTAAATGCACACAAGCACAAAAAATGGGCAACAAAGGTGCACAGGGCGTGGAAAACCGTAGCGACACAAAAGGAGTGCAAATGACGCTAAACGGTGTGCAAAGACAAGGAAATAAGCCCAGATGAGTCCGAAAATAGGTATATAAAGAGGACTCATCAGGTATGCGTAAATGGACATAGGCATTTTGTGTGAAGCCTATCCGGACGAGTAGAGCCGGATCGGTGATGTTGCATTGCATTTGAACCGGGCAAGAAATCCGGATGTTTGGGTGTTTTCGGGTTTTCGACGTGGTAGATTGCATCCAGGGAGCCTTGGAGATTAACTCCAAGGTGCACCCGGAAAACTTTGCAAAAGCGGGTTTTGCCAACACGATTGCCGGGGAGCCAACGTAAACATAACCGGGTTATGTGATTATTGTGGTGGAAACGGGACTCGGTGAGTCTTGGCCTGCGCATATGGATTAAATTGTCGTTGCGGTATGAGCACGGGTCAGACGGAACCGTACCCGGTCTATGTCGTTCGGTAGGATCGTTGGCATTTATGAGGGTTTCGGCGGTCTATGGCTTAAATTGCCGTGACCAAGGCCAGGAAGGCAAAATGCTCATATGGATGACCGTCCAAGAGGCGGTGGTGGATTGGGAACGTCTATGGCTTGAATTGACGTGACGTTGGCCGGTTCGCCGAGAATGTGCCCTGAGTGCACGGGGTGTGTGGCCGTGCGAGCCTACGCCTGTGATGAAGTGCAAATACTTTATATAAATGCCTATGCTAATAAAGTGCTAAGGGAAAGAGAGGCATCGCCGCCCCGAATGTGGGGGCGGGATCGTTATAATTTGGTCAGCATTGCTGACCGTTGCTATTGTTTGCCACCAGGCGGTGGTGTATTGCTTGCAGGTGCTGCGGAGCAGAGCGGGAAATAGCGGGCTAAAGCCCTTGTTGTAGTGCCGGCCCTCGAAGGCCTAATTGCTTATGTTTCTTTCCCGTTTTTCATGTATGGCCAGCCTGCGTGCCGAAGTTTGGAAAACACTCCTTTTGTTAAGTGAACAGTGTAAGGCCTTAAGGCCATTTCTCTTTTGGTGTATGTATACATTCCTGAGTTTGTAGTGGACATTCATGCTATTGTGGCTGGGTTCTTTTTCCTTTTGCAACCAAATAAATTGCTTCCGCTAGGTGTTGTGTAGGACGACATGATTGGTTGAATGGTTTCAACGCGTAACCAACCGGTCTGTCCGTAGTATATGGCATCGGGCCCTGGCCGGACCTACTGTTATATGCTATGCGACGGATAGGGGTGTTACAAATTGGTATCAGACTTCTAGTTTCGGTCAGGCTTAAATGAATTCGTGGGCGAATTCACTTTAAGGGGTGGTGAGCACATGTGTGTGCGTCATCGTTATAACATGAAAATAACCCATGAATGCCCACTTAGGAATGAAAATACACATGTTTGAGGAACCTGCGTGTTCCTATAATTGCTGTTTGTAGTAATTTTTGGTCGCTTATCTGTGTTTTGCACGATTATGGGTGACCAGGAGTGGTGCTGGGCCGTCAGAATGGCCAGGTTCTGAGGCAAGCAGTGCGCCAAGCGATGCGCCTACAACACCTTTGTCTGCTGAGACCATTAGGTTAGTGGCAGAAGCGGTCATGGCAATGATCAATGCGCTGCCTGCAAGGCAGGTACAGCAGCCTGCTCCTGCTGTGGAGCAAGTACTGCTTCATACGGCAGAGCAAAGGAGGGTTGAGCAAGTACAGGTGGATCCAGAGTTGTCTCGGAGAGCAACTGAAAGACAACTGAAGCATGTGATGGGTTTTCATCCACCGGTATTCACGGGGGCAGAAACCCCGACCCAAGAGAGGTCAAGCAGAGGATTGGCTCTCAAGGGTCAACAGGGTGATGACTGCGACGGAAATGGAAGAGTGGCAGAAGACCACTATAGCGACTTTCCTTTTGGATGGGGACGCAAGACTATGGTGGGAAGGCCTAGAGCTACATCAGTTGCAGGGAAGGCCGTTGGCCGAAGTTTCGATGGAGGAGTTTGCGAGACTATTCATGGCTCGATACCTCCCCTCGGCGTATAGAATTGCGCTAGAAAGCGAATTTCAGAAGTTGGTGCAAGGGGATTGCACCGTTGATGAGTACCTCCACGAGTTTACTCGGTTGGGGAGATATGCCGGCGCTACCTTCGCAGACGAGGAGCGCAAGACGAGCCGCTTCTATGAAGGGCTAAGTGATGATTTAAGGTTGCTACTGTCGGGGCCCAAGGCGCAGGGTTTCATGACCCTGGTCAGTTCGGCCCGGTCCTTGGAGAAGGACATGAAGAATGTCCAAGCGAAGAAGGAATCCGGTAGTAAGGAAGCGGAGTTCAAGGCACCGTCTACGTCGAAGTCGGGCTACCGCAGATTCTATAAGAAAGCTAAGACGTTGGGTCCAGCTTCTTCAGGTGCCTCGGGGGCAACTACCAATCGAACCCCGGGCGCTTGTTTCACGTGTGGAAAGACGGGGTACTTTGCCCGCGATTGTTGGAGTGGACGCTCAAAGTCCGAAAGGAAACAAGGAGCTACCTACGAGGAGAAGGGCAAAGCAGTGGAGTCGACCGCATCCCACTATGCTCTGACTCAGCCTAGAGTCTATAACTTGGGCCAGCAGGAGGCCATCAAACAAGCGGATGTGGTGACAGGTATGAGTTAATTTATAGCAAGTTAGCTTTAATACCATTATTTATTGCTTATTAGCCTAATATTCTTTGCATAGGCTTTGCCTTGATTAGTGATAGTCCGGCACGGGCACTGTTCGATACGGGAGCTTCACACTCCTTCTTGTCCGAAAGTTTTATATCGCGCATCGGAGTCCCTTCTTCGATGGCGAAGGACAAGTTGGATGTGCTGCTACCGAATGGGTGCTCGATGCGTGTGGACAGAGTGTGTGCAGTGAAGGTTCGCATTGGGAGACAAGAGTTCGACTTGCTAGCATCATTACTTCCGTTAGTAGAGTTCGACGTCATATTTGGAATGGATTGGCTGTCAGAGAAGAAGGCTTGGATCGACTGCGACCGAAAGGAGGTCAACTGGGTGTAGGGCGGGAGAACTACATTCGGAGGGGGCTGAAGGGGTCCGAGCAAGAAACTGATGTCTGCTCTTCACAGGTGGTGAAGGCGGTTCGTGCTGGTGCAGAGCTGTTATTCGCATTAGTGGGGGCTGTGGAGCCAAAGTCTGCATTGGATAGCATTCCCGTGGTTTGCGAATACCCCGATGTGTTCCCGGATAGTCTTCCTGGAGCCCCACCGCAGCGAGAGATTGATTTCACGATCGAGCTCGTGCCGGGTGCCAAGCCCGTGTCACGTGCTCCTTATAGGTTGGCGCTTAAGGAGTTGGCAGAGTTGAAAGTTCAGCTAGAGGAGCTGATGTAGCAAGGGTATGTGCGTCCAAGATCGTCGCCTTGGAGCGCACCGGTCCACTTCGTTAAGAAGAAGGACGAAAGTATGCGGCTGTGTATCGATTACAGAGAATTGAACAAGCTGACGGAGAAGAATAAGTACCCGATCCCGAGGATTGATGATCTCTTTGATCAGTTAGTCGGATCGTCGGTATACTCCAAGATGGACTTGAAGTCGGGGTATGATAATACATTTTGTAGCCTAAACTATTATCGTATTTTCTATTTTATATTGTACAAATTATGTCTATTATTAGTTTATTTTTATCATTTTTATGTAAATATTATTGCCACTGACTTTTTTTTGTCTTTTTGCAGGTTTCCAGAAAATTGGCCAAAATGACCTGTCACGCCCCCCCTGTCACGCCCTCCCTGGGCGTGACCTAGGGCGTGTCACCCGATCCCGAGGACTCCTGCTGGAAGGGACAGAAAAACGGTCAAAACCGCTGTCACGCCCCCTGACACGCCCTCCCTGGGCGTGTCACCAGGCGTGACCATGGGCGTGTCGCCCTCTGCCGCAAAGCCTGCTGCCGCATTAAATACCGTTCCGCCACAGCACGCAAACAGTACTGTCACGCCCCATGTCACGCCCGTGACATGGGCGTGACACCCTCCTTTTTCGGTGACTGACGGATTTCCGACCAATGATTTGGACATGACGTGCCTGTCACGCCCCCCTGTCATGGGCGTGACCTAGGGCGTGACCACCGACGTACCGAAGCAATCATCCCTCCCGCCAGAATCCAGAGCCCGAGGTCAACATAGTACTGTCACGCCCCCTAACACGCCCCCCTAGGGAGTGTCGGAGGGCGTGACCAACCCGAGAAAAAATTCTATAAATTGAGACCCCCCTCTCCATTTCAGCAAGCTTTGGTTGAGTGGGGGAGGTGCTTCCCCTTTGGTTCTTGAGTTTTTTTCATGCTTTCTCGCTCTCTCTCTCCCCCTCTCTTTGTAATTTTTGTTTAACCTTAGTTTAATCTTAGTTGCTTTAGCTTTCTTTGTAATCTTGGCTCTTGCTTAGTGCTAATTGTAGGGCTAGAATAGGATTTAATTTTCATGCACTTGTAATTTCAATTTCAATATTGTAACTTGCCTTTTTTTTATTAATAAAAGTGTTCTTCCTTTACTTTTCTTCCTTTATATGCTTTTCTACTCATCTCCCCTCCTCCATTCTATAATGATTAACTAATCCTCCTTGTACTCGATCTTGATGATCCGAGGTTGGAGCGATTATGTTATGATGTTTTAATTAATCTTTTCTTTTTAGGTTAGGGCCTTGAATTACTCTTGATTAATCACGGGTTGGAGGTTTATTTTCGATATATACTCTCCGCCTTTGCTTTCATTCTGGGCTAGCCGAGAGGCCGAAAAAATGAAGTGAGCATTCAAGAGTAAAGGGAGTTGTACGCACCCCTCGAGAGAGGCAGACGTCCAAATCTCCCAGATTGGAGTAAAATCAAATAGTGGGGTTCACCGCGTAAAGCGAGTTTTAGGCCTCCGATTTAGACGAGAGTCGGTCGGACCTTCCTAAACTCAGTTGGGCACGACTTCGAGAGAAGCGTGTTCAAGCTTTGGGAACCTCCACGGTCAAGGACCTTTATCCTATTAAGTTTAGATTTTTATCGCATTTTCTTAATCGTCTTAGCCGAGGTGAATCTTGATCGAGTGCATTTCCATTTCATATTTTCTACCTTTCGTAGTAATCGTTTTACTTAATAGCTTTACTTAACTGCGGTGTTTCTCTTTCTAGTATAGCTTTACTTTCTCCCTTGCACTTAGATTTTCTAAAACCCTAGTTTTTTCCGTCGATAAGATAATAGCGTTCGTGTGAGTAAGCATAGCCATCAGTTCCCGGATTTCAATACGACACTTGTGTCCCCTAGCTACAATTCGATAGGTATACTTGCCTCATCGGGTTGCTAGTTCGGTTGCGTTTATTTTCTTCGAACCCTAGCGCGCAACAAGTTTTTGGCGCCGTTGCCGGGGAGCCAACTTCCGTTGATATTTTGAAAACACGAACCTATTAATTTTATCTCTTCTCTTTCTCATCCTCTTTCTTTAAAATTTTAAAAATCAAAAATTTTTTTTTATCACCGCTCTTAATAAACACCAACCTCACAATTTTTATACGCCACCTAATTCTCTCGAAAAGGGCAAAGGGCTTTAAGCGCACTGTCTTGTCTAGTACCTTGCGAACCCTTCACGGGGTAGTCCTTGGGAAGTTCGGGAGTTAATCTATAAAAAAAATCTATTTCAAAAAGAAAAAAAAATTTCTAATCTTTTTTCTAGTTTATCCTTTTTCTCTTCCTCTTCTTCTTTTCTGTTCTTTTAGTGCATGACCCGCAGGAGTCCGTCGGTTATTTTGGACTTGGACCACGAAATTGAGCGTACTCTTCGGAGAAGATCGCGATTTCAAGGTCCTACTATCCAAGTGCCGGTTGAGGACTCCGAGTCATTTGCTACTTTAAGAATGGAAGAACCCAACGTAGATGAGGCCGTGCAAAGGACTATGTCCTATTATGCACGACCGAACCTCGAGGGAACAGAATCAAGTATAGTCCGCCCTGCTATAGCAAATAATAACTTCGAACTAAAGCCTAGCATAATTCAAATGGTGCAGCAATATGTGCAATTTGACGGACTTCAAGATGAAGATCCGAACGCACATATAGCTAGCTTTCTTGAAATTTGCGACACCTTCAAGATAAATGGTGTCACAAATGATGCGATCAGGCTGAGACTCTTCCCCTTCTCTCTAAGAACTAAAGCTAAGCAGTGGCTTAAACACACTTCCGAAAAATAGCATAACCACTTGGAATGAATTAACTGAAAAAATTTTTGGCGAAGTATTTTCCGCCAGCTAAAACTGCAAAACTTAGGAACGACATCTCTGCCTTCGGACAAATAGACTCTGAAACCCTATACGAAACCTGGGAGAGATTTAAAGAATTATTAAGACGATCCCCACATCACGCGCTGCCTGTATGGTTACAAGTGCAGACGTTTTATAACGGGCTAAATCAAAGCACGAAGCAAATGATAGACGCAGCTTCTGGCGGTACTTTAAATCATAAGACCCCGGAAGCCGCTCTTGAGCTTTTTGAGGACATGGCCATGAACACTTATCAGTGGAATGTGCCTAGTTCCAGCCCGAACAAGCCTGTAGGTATCTATGAAGTGTACAATGACTCCCAGCTCGCTCTGCAAGTAGAAATCCTAAGCAAAAAGATAACGGAGATGACTGCTGCCTCCGCCCCTCAGGTATGGGAATCTGCAACCCCTACTCCAGAACATTTAGATTATGTTAATAATATGCCTAGAACTGCTTTTAATAATTTTTCTGCTGCGAATTTTCATCCGCCTGGTTTTAATTTTCCGAATAGTTATAACCCTGCTTTAAGAAATCATCCGAACTTTTCATGGAGTAATCCATCGAATGCGATGCGCCCACCCCCGCAAAATAATTTTTCTGCACCACCACCACCACTTCTTCAAAATTACCCAAAACCTCCAAGATTGGAGGACTTACTTTTTAAATATATTACCATAAATGACGCTACCATAAGAACTTTAACCGGAAGCGTAAAAAGTTTAGAAAATCAGGTAGGACAGCTCGCGAAAATAATTTCTGAGCGACCCGCAGGGTCTCTTCCTTCCAATACCGAACCCAACCGAGAGAGCAAGCGAAAGCTATAACTCTTTGGAGTGGGAAGCAAGTCTCCGGTATGGTAAGTGAAGAGCCCGAGGCAAGCTCCGCTCTCGCTTTTAAAAATCAAAGCTCCGCTCCGCTTCCACCCTCTGCTGAAGAAGTAATCACCCCTATTTTAGAAAATAATCTCACTCCACCACCCATCTTCAAAAATAATTCAACTCCTCCATACCCCTCTGAACTTAATAGACAACGTCAAGATGATCAGTACTCCCGCTTCTTAGAAATCTTCAAACAAATCCACATTAATCTTCCCTTCCACGAGGCTATTTCGCAGATGCCGAAATACGCCAAATATCTTAAAGGCCTCCTCACAAACAAGAAGAAGTTAGAGAATCTTTCGCACGTCACGCTAAACGCCGAGTGCTCCGCCGTTTTAATAAACGGTTTGCCGAAGAAAATCAGTGACCCGGGTAGTTTCTCTATCCCGTGTGTCTTCGGTGACCTTTTTGTTAAACACGCGTTAGCCGACTTAGGTGAGAGTATAAACCTGATGCCCTTTTCGTTGTTTAAAAAGTTAGGATTGGTAGCCTTCAAACCACATGCATGAGTATCCAGCTAGCCGATAGATCCGTCAAGTACCCATTAGGAATAGTGGAGGATGTTCTAGTAAAAGTCGACAAGTTCATCTTCCCGGTGGACTTTGTCATTATGGACATCGAAGAAGACGTCGAGGTTCCCCTGATCCTTGGCCGACCCTTCCTTGCCACCTCCCGAGCCATCATTGACGTAAGCAATGGTAAGCTCTTTCTTCGAGTAGGCGACGACGAAGTCACATTTTCTATCACCCCTTCGATGAAGAACACCTTAGCAAACGATGACTCATGTTTTTTCGTAGATGCCGTGAGTGATGATTCTTCCTACCGCCTCTCCGACTTTGAAAAAGAATTTTCTACTTTTTGCTCCTCTTCTCTTACAACTGAATCACTGCAAGGAAGTGATGAATCTTCTTATTGTCTTTCTGAGTTTGAAAAAGAATTTTCTGATTTTTGTTCTTCCTCTTTTCTTCCCACTGAATCACTACAAAGCCGTCTTGGCTGCTAGCCCCACCCCTTATTACGTTCCTTATAAAAAAGTTTATGAAGATATTATTTTTGAAAAAGAAAGAATCTCAAAATCCTCTTATGAAGAACCCCCTACCCTAGAACTTAAAGAACTTCCCGAACACCATAAGTATGCTTTCTTAGAAAAAGATTCCAAGTTACCAGTTATCGTTTCGGCCTACCTCACAGATACGCAAAACGATAAACTTCTTCTAGTTCTACGTAAGCATCGCCGGGCTATTGCTTGGCAAATTTCTGATATCAAGGGCATAAGCCCATCTTTCTGTACCCATAAAATTTTAATGGAAGATAATTCGCGTAACTCTATCCAACCTCAGCTCCGTATAAACCCGAATATGAAAGAAGTAGTTAAGGGCGAGGTTATGAAACTATTAGACGCAGGAATTATCAACCCTATATCGGACAGTAAGTGGGTTAGCCCCGTTCAGGTAGTTCCAAAGAAGGGAGGGATAACCGTAGTTAGTAATGAGAATAATGAATTAATCCCGACGCGGACGGTGACGGGTTGGCGTATGTGCATAGATTACCGTAAGTTAACTGACGCTACCCGCAAGGACCACTTTCCTTTACCGTTTATCGACCAGATTTTAGAACGTCTCTCCGGCCATAGCTTTTATTGTTTTCTCGATGGCCTCTCGGGGTACTTTCAAAGAACCATCTCTCCCGAGGACCAAGAGAAAACTACGTTTACTTGTCCCTTCGGCACCTTCGCGTACCGAAGAATGCCGTTTGGATTATGCAATGCGCCAGCTACATTCCAGCGATGTATGCTCGCAATATTTGACAAGTACATAGAAAGCATTATGGAGGTATTCATGTACGATTTCTCCGTGTTCGGCGATTCCTTCGATAGATGTTTAGAAAATCTCGAAAAAGTCTTAGAACGATGCGAAGAAACTAACCTTGCCCTAAATTGGGAAAAATGCCATTTTATGGTGAGGGAAGGGTTAGTTTTGGGTCATAAAATTTCTGCTAAAGGTATTGAGGTAGACGTTGCCAAGATAGAAGTTATTGAGAAGTTGCCGCCGCCTACAAACATAAAAGCTATAAGAAGTTTCCTAGGCCACGCTGGTTTTTATCGTCGTTTTATAATGGACTTCTCCAAAATCACAAAGCCCCTCACCCATCTCTTAGAAAAAGACGCTCCATTCATTTTTGATGACTCTTGTATTTCTGCCTTTGAATCAATTAAAGATAAGTTAATTAACGCACCGATTATGATAGCTCCGGTGTGGGACCTTCCTTTCGAGATTATGTGCGATGCGAGTAGTTTTGCGGTGGGAGCCGTATTAGGTCAACGCATATCTAAAAACTTCCACCCCATCTATTACGCTAGTAAAACCCTCACATCTGCACAAGAAAATTACACCACAACCGAGAAGGAGCTCTTAGCTGTAGTATTTGCGTTTGATAAATTCCGCCCTTACATTACACTTTCAAAAATCATTGTTTTTACGGACCACTCGGCCCTCAAGTACCTTCTTGCCAAAACGGATGCCAAGCCTCGCTTGATTCGCTGGGTCTTACTCCTCCAGGAGTTTGACTTAGAGATCCGTGATAAGCGAGGAGCCGAGAACTTGGCCGCCGACCATCTATCCAGATTAGATAACCCCTTTATAGAAAAATTAAATGAAAAATCTTTTAATGACTATTTTCCTGACGAGAAGCTGCTTTTAGTTAATACATCTACTTCTCCTTGGTTCGCGCACATCGCCAACTATCTAGTGGCCCGGGTGCTCCCAAAAGAGTTCTCCTCTCAGCAAAAGAAGAAATTCTTTTCTGAGCTGAAGAACTACTTTTGGGAAGACCCACATCTTTTCAAAATTTGTGCGGATCAAGTGATAAGAAGATGTGTTTCTTTTGATGAAGGAATTGATATTCTAAAACATTTGCATGAAGGTCCGACAGGTGGGCACTATCAAGCTGCTCGCACCGCTCACAAGGTTCTTTGCGCTGGTTTTTACTGGCCTAGCCTGTTTAAGGACGCGCAAGCCTTTGTGAGCAGGTGTGATAGTTGCCAACGGTCGGGCAACATCTCTAATAAAAATGAAATATCGCAAAATTATTTCTTAGAGTGCGAAATTTTCGACCTCTGGGGAATTGATTTTGTTGGCCCCCTTCCTTCTAGCTTCGGAAACAAATATATTTTAGTTGCTGTTGATTATGTTTCACGATGGGCTGAGGCCCAAGCTCTTCCTACGAACGACTCCCGAGTTGTAGTCACGTTTTTAAAAAAATTATTTTCTAGATTCGGTACACCTCGCGCAATCGTTAGCGATAGTGGTTCCCATTTCTGTAACGCACAATTTTCAAAAATCCTTACTAAATACGGCGTTACGCATAAGCTGTCCACTGCCTACCACCCCCAAACTAACGGACAAGTCGAAGTAGTTAATAGAGAAATAAAAAGAATACTAGAAAAGACTGTTTCAACTTCTAGAAAAGACTGGTCAGCCAAACTTGACGATGCCTTATGGGCCTACCAAACAGCGTACAAAACCGCCCTCAGATGTACGCCTGTATCGGCTGGTCTATGGAAAATCATGTCATCTGCCCGTAGAATTAGAACACCGCGCCTTTTGGGCCTTAAAATTTTTAAACTTCGATCCCCACTCAGTCGGTGACCTTCGAAAATTTCAACTAAATGAACTCGATGAGTGGCGCTCTTATGCTTATGAAAATAACAAACTTTATAAAGAACGGACGAAGCGTTTACACGATAAACACTTAAGGCACCCTAAAAACTTTAAGTCGGGCGACCAAGTCCTTTTATATAATTCTCGTTTACGTTTATTTCCGGGCAAATTAAAATCTCGCTGGTCTGGCCCGTTTTCTGTTTTAGAAGTATTTCCTTATGGAACTGTTTTAATTTCTCACCCTGATAAGGGTAATTTCAAAGTGAATGGTCAGCGTCTTAAACTCTACTTTTCTGGTGATGATGATGTCAGTCCAAACATTATTAAGTTTCTGCTTCACGAACTTTAATCTTGAACTTTTTTTTTTTTTGCTAAAGATAATTTTATTTCGGGACAACAATATTTTTGGACAAAATTATTTTTTTGATGCGTCGAGCTCAACGACGCTTTAACCAAAGGGCGCTCTTGGGAGGCAACCCAAATTATCTTTTTCTGTTTTCTTTATTTTACAATTTTTTCCTCGGACGGCTCCGACAAGCTGAAGCTTCTGCGATCACCTGCTCCAACATTGCTGAATCTATCACGAAGTCCAAAGAAGACATTCGGGGGGCGGCATCACTCGGCTTTCGCAGCAAATAAATCCGGGGAAGTACCTATATTTCAATTCTGTCTTTCAATTCTGTACTTTATTTTTCTCTCCTTCTCCAATCTCCTTCTTTAGCCATTGAGGACAATGTCTGTTTTAAGCTTGGAGGAGGATTTCCTCCTTCATTTTTGCTTGGTGTAAATAATTTTCTTTTTGTATATATTGTAAATATTTCCAAAAAAAATGAATATCTTAAAATTCCAAAAAAAAAGAGAGAAAAAATCCAAAATCCAAAAAAAGAGAATATTTCACAAAATAAAATAAAAAATATATGTGTTTTTGAATAGTTTAGACATTTTGGTATTTCAATAGTACCACTAGTTTTTAGTTTTGTTTTACTCAAAATTTCCTATAAACAACTTAGTTAATTATAATATTTCTAATCGTTCTTTTTAATTATTTTTCACAAGTAAAATATTGGTCATGCTGTGTTTCTAATTCGCGGTAGCATGTTAAGGTGAAATATTTTTCTAAAACTCGCATTTCTATTATGGTTTTTTGTTTTTTATTTCCTTTACTTTCTCAAAAATTCATCATCCACTATTTTCTTTTTCGTTTTTAAATAATTTTTGTAAAGTCAACTTTTGAATAACGTAGTAGATGTGAACGATCCAAGTCACCTATTATTTCTATTTTCAAGTTAATTTCATCAATCTTCTTTTATTATCTAGGACTCGCTTTTTGAAATTTTTCAAACCTTTGTTTTAAATAAATTCAAAAGCGTGAAAATGATTTAGGCCGTTTTTGTTTTCGTTTGAGCTTTCCTGCTAACCTAAAAACTTTTACCACTAGTTAGCCATTTTTGAGCCTTTTTCCGATTTCATTTGATAGCTCCTCCCTTCATTTCAATTTCACCAAAGCCAAAATTTCCAACCTATCGAATCATACTAGCCTTTTTGAGTTTCATAAATTATTTTGACGATTTTGGTAGGGTATTTTGTGATTTTTGTGGGAGAATGATTTTTGAAAAAAAAGTATGCTCAAAAGTGATGTTCATTTCTGTTTGGCCAACTCAAAAAGGAAAATAAAAATATTTATGGTCTTTGTTTTGAAAAAAAAAAGATGAAAAAAAAGAAGAAAAAGAAAAAATGTGTATATATTTTTATGAAAGTTTTTGAAACTCTTTGCTTTGGTTTAATGTGATTTTAAAACCTTCACGTTTATCTTTGAATTCCACTTCTAATCATTTTCCTAAACCAAACGTTTCTGTCCTATTTTAAGTCCTTTTGATTCACGCTTTTTGATTTTTATTTAACAACTAAGAAAAGAAAAACAGTAAATCAGTTTTGGTTTTGAATTTAAACCTAGATTTTTGTTAATTAAATTGAGATATAATTATAATGCGTTGCTTGGATCTATTAACAACTCAATGCGTGTTTTTCATTTTCGTTGCTTTGCTTATGTCCATTTAAAAAATCTCGTTAAAATTTTGGATGATTTGTGTTTATTAAGTAAAGTTTATAAAAGTTTTACCATACCTAAATAATTATTTTAGACTTACATTTCACCTTTTCCCTACTAAGAATTTCGCATAGTATTTGTGTAGGCATAATTAGAACTTTTTGATTAGTCCTTTTTATAAATATCTAGTTTTTATATTTTTGCTTGGGGACAAGCAAAGCTTAAGCTTGGGGGAATTTGATAATACGTTTTGTAGCCTAAACTATTATCGTATTTTCTATTTTATATTGTACAAATTATGTCTATTATTAGTTTATTTTTATCATTTTTATGTAAAGTATTATTGCCACTGACTTTTTCTTGTCTTTTTGCAGGTTTCCAGAAAATTGGCCAAAATGACCTATCACGCCCCCCTGTCACGCCCACCCTGGGCGTGACCTAGGGCGTGTCACCCAATCCCGAGGACTCCTGCTGGAAGGGACAGAAAAACGGTCAAAACCGCTGTCACGCCCCCTGACACGCCCTCCCTAGGCGTGTCACCAGTCGTGACCATGGGCGTGTCACCCTCTGCCGCAAAGCCTGCCGCCGCATTAAATGTCGTTCCGCCACAGCACACAAACAGTACTGTCACGCCCCATGTCACGCCCGTGACATGGGCGTGACACCCTCCTTTTTCGGTGACTGACGGATTTCCGACCAATGATTTTGACATGATGTGCCTGTCATGCCCCCCTGTCACGGGCGTGACCTAGGGCGTGACCACCGACGTACCGAAGCAATCATCCCTCCCGCCAGAATCCAGAGCCCGAGGTCAACATAGTACTGTCACGCCCCCGACACGCCCCCCTAGGGCGTGTCGGAGGGCGTGACCAACCCGAGAAAAAATTCTATAAATTGAGACCCCCCCTCTCCATTTCAGCAAGCTTTGGTTGAGTGGGGGAGGTGTGCCCCTTTGGTTCTTGAGTTTTTTTCATGCTCTCTCTCTCTCTCCCCCCCTCTCTTTGTAATTTTGGTTTAACCTTAGTTTAATCTTAGTTGCATTAGCTTTCTTTGTAATCTTGGCTCTTGCTTAGTGCTAATTGTAGGGCTAGAATAGGATTTAATTTTCATGCACTTGTAATTTCAATTTCAATAGAGTAACTTGCCTTTTTTCATTAATAAAAGTGTTCTTCCTTTACTTGTCTTCCTTTATATGCTTTTCTACTCATCTCCCCTCCTCCATTCCATAATGATTAACTAATCCTCCTTGTACTCGATCTTGATGATCCGAGGTTGGAGCGATTATGTTATGATGTTTTAATTAATCTTTTCTTTTTAGGTTAGGGCCTTGAATTACTCTTGATTAATCACGGGTTGGAGGTATATTTTCGATATATACTCTCCGCCTTTGCTTTCATTCTGGGCTAGCTGAGAGGCTGAAAGAATGAAGTGAGCATTCAAGAGTAAAGGGAGTTGTACGCACCCCTCAAGAGAGGCAGACGTCCAAATCTCCCGGATTGGAGTAAAATCCAATGTTGGGGTTCACCGCGTAAAGAGAGTTTTAGGCTTCCGATTTAGATGAGAGTCGGTCGGACCTTCCTAAACTCAGTTGGGCACGACTTCGAGAGAAGCGTGTTCAAGCTTTGGGAACCTCCACGGTCAAGGACCTTTATCCTATTAAGTTTAGATTATTATCGCATTTTCTTAATCGTCTTAGCCGATGTGAATCTTGATCGAGTGCATTTCCATTTCATATTTTGTACGCTTCGTAGTAATCGTTTTACTTAATAGCTTTACTTAACTGCGGTGTTTCTCTTTCAAGTATAGCTTTACTTTCTCCCTTGCACTTAGATTTTCTAAAACCCTAGTTTTTTCCGTGGATAAGATAATAGCGTTCGTGTGAGTAAGCATAGCCAACAGTTCCCGGATTTCAATACGACACTTGTGTCCCCTAGCTACAATTCGATAGGTATACTTGCCTCATCGGGTTGCTAGTTCGGTTGCGTTTATTTTCTTCGAACCCTAGCGCGCAACAGGGTACTATCAGCTGAGGATCAGGGAGTGTGATATCCCAAAGACGGCGTTCAGTACGAGGTATGGGCATTTCGAGTTCACGGTCATGCCGTTTGGACTCACGAATGCGCCATCGGTATTTATGGATTTGATGAACACGACGTTCCGAGATTTCCTGGATCGCTTTGTGATCGTCTTTATTGACGATATATTGGTGTACTCGCAGTACGAAGAAGACCACTTCAAGCACTTACACCTGGTGTTGGAGACTCTGAGAAGGAATGAGTTATACGCAAAGTTCTCCAAGTGCGAGGTCTGGCTACCCTCGGTAGCGTTCCTTGGTCATATAGTGAGTGGGGAAGTTATAGCGGTGGATCCGGCGAAGATTGTTGCGATACGGGAGTGGCCTGCATTGTCTTCTGTCGCGGAAGTCCGTAGCTTTCTCGGGCTTGCCGGATATTACAGGCGCTTCGTAGAGAACTTCTCGCGGATAGCTTTACCTCTCACGAAGTTGACAAGGAAGGATCAGAGATTCTTGTGGACGCAAGAGTGCGTGCAAGCTTTTGAGGAGCTGAAGAGGCGGTTGACCACGGCGCCAGTGCTTAGTTCGCCGAGTGGGACCGAGGGCTTCGAGGTGTATAGCGACGCTTCGGGTAGTGGCTTGGGCTGTGTGTTGTTGCAGTATGGGAGCGTGATAGCGTATGGATCGCGTCAGTTGAAGGTGCATGAAAGAAATTATCCGGTACACGACTTGGAGTTGGCGGTCGTGATATTTGCACTCAAGTTGTGGAGGCACTATCTTTACGGCGTAATGGTCGATATATACACCAATCATAAGAGCCTAAAATACTTGTTGGATCAAAAGGACCTTAATATGAGGCAGAGGAGGTGGATGGAGTTCCTAGGGGACTACACCTTCAAAATATATTATGTACCCAGGAAGGGCAACGCAGTTGCGGATGCGCTGAGCCGCAGGGCTCCCGCCTAAGCCAACTGGTTGTCGGTGCATGATGAGCGGCTAGTACGGGAGTTGGAGGAGCTTGAGATCTGTTGCGTTGACAAGCAGACGAGCGCCAAAGCAATGTTAAACTGGTTAGAGGTGCAGTATGACCTAGCTGATCGGGTTTGGTAGGCATTGGAGTTAGATGACTCCATGAAGAAACTTTTGGAGGCCGCTCTGGATGGGTCAAATTCCCAGTTCTCGGTGGAAGATGGTTTATTAAGGAAGGATCATCGGTTGTGCGTCCCGAGTGGGGGTAACCTCCGGGCGGATTTGATGTACGAGGCTCATCATACCAAGTACTCAATCCACCCAGGGAGCACGAAGATGTATCGTGATCTCAAAAAGTTGTTTTGGTGGCCGGGGCTCAAGAAAGATGTGGCGTTGTACGTGCCTAAATGCCAAACGTGCACCTTAGTGAAGGCGGAATGCCAAAAGCCGGGAGGATTTCAGAAGTCCTTGCCTATACCGGAGTGGAAATTCGACGACATATCTATGGACTTTGTGCACGGGTTGCCAAGGTCGCAGAAGGGGAACGACGCCATCTGGGTGATCGTAGATCGGCTATCTAAGGTGTCGCATTTCATTCCGCATAGGAAGGATGACTCGATGGAGAAGTTGGCGAAGCTATACGTGGACAATATTGTTAGGCTGCATAGGGTGCCCCGTAGCATTGTGAGTGATCGCGATGGACGGTTCACGTCAAATGATTGGAGGTTGGTACAGCAGATGCTGGGAACAAAGTTAAAGTTCAGCACAGCTTTCCATCCGCAGACGGATGGGCAGACCGAGAGGATCAATAGAACGATGGAGGACATGCTACGCATGTGTGTTCTGGATTTCGGTAAGCATTGGGAAGACCACCTGTATTTGGTGGAGTTCACGTACAACAACAGCTACCAAGCGAGTATACAAATGGCGCCCTTCGAGGCCCTGTATGGTAGGAAGTGTCGCACGCCATTATCGTGGCTTGAAGCAGGTGAGGCAAGGTTCTACAAGAAGCAGGAGGTGGAGAGTGCTACCTCGTTAGTGCGGATCATTCGGGAGCGCTTGTTGATCGCTCAGGACCGGCAGGCGAAGTATTACAATGCCAAGCACCGGAACGTGGAGTACGCGGTAGGCGATTGGGTATATCTTAAAGTGAAGCCGTTCAAGGGGGTTTCGCGGGTGAGACGCTTGAAGAAGCTGAACCCAATATACCTTGGACCCTTTGAGGTTCTGGAGCGAGTCGGCGAAGCGGCATACCGTTTGAGGCTATCGGAGGAATTAAGTGGATTACATGATGTGTTCCACATTTCTGTGTTGTGGAAGGCGGTGCAAGAGCCTTCGCAGGTGATCGCGGCTGATCAAGTGCCGGTGGACGAAGGGTTGACGACTAGGGTCAGGCCCATTCGTATTGAAGATGTTGAGGTCAAGAGGCTTCGTAACAAGGAGATCCGGATGGTTAAGGTCCAGTGGGATAATTGCGGGCGAGAGGAGCTCTCTTGGGAACGGGAGCAAACTATGCTGGAGGAATAACCGGAATTGTTCCGCTCAGGTACTGATTTACCTTAAGTCCTGTTTTTTTCCTTTATTAATTTCGTGGACGAAATTCTTTAAGGGGGGTAGAATTGTAACACCCCAAAATGTTTTAGGAGCGACGGGGATCGGTTTTGGCCAAGAAAAGGTTTTGGTGCAGGTGACACGGGCCCCGACACGGGCGTGTCGGAGGCCGTGTCAGGCGTGTCGAGCTCGGGCCGTCGAGCTGGCCGTGTAGTCGACCAGTTCAGGCCGACGATGGTCGTGTGGTGGAACACGGCCTAGGACACGGGCATGTCCTAGGCCGTGTCACACCTGGGCGGTACGGTGGGATACACGGGCAGTGATACGGGCACGAACACGGGCGTGTCTAGTTGGACACGGGCGTGTCTGATGCCGTGTCACCAAGCCGTGTACCTCTCTGACTGCGAATTTTTGGCCGATTGCACACGGGGGGCGTGACACGGGTCCTGACACGGGCGTGTCGCCGGTGACACGGGCGTGTCGCCGGTGACACGGGCGTGTCGGAGGCCGTGTCACATGCCGTGTGGTTGGTTTTCAATTTTGGTCGAGACGGCGAATGAGCTACACGGCCAGGCACACGGCCGTGTGTGAACCCGTGTTCGGCCCAGATTTTATGATTTCAGATCTAATCTTGACCGTTCGTTTCCTTGGCTTTGGATCCGACAGTGGGGGGTTGTTCCTGAGAGGTTTTAGCTGGGTTTTAGGGTTAGAATCCCTCATTCCATCCAAGTAAATCTCTCTCTAAGTTCTAGAGAGAGGGGAGAGCAAGTTTGGAGGAGGAGACCAATATCCGGCTGCCGGAGGAGCTTCAGAGCTCCGAATCGCGATCCGAGTCCAGATTCGCGGAGGTGACGCCGTTGCGGTGCTTTTCACCCGCATAGTTTTTGATGGCATCATGGAAGAACGCAAGGGTAACGATTTCTCATCCTTGGGCATGTGAAGCCCTCTTGTCCTTTGCATAGGAAGCCCTCTCTCGCGAGTGAGCGAAGAGTTGGAGCGTTCCTTGGGGTAGATATGTGAAGTCCCCCTTGTGTAGAGTCCGTATGCGTAAACGGACATAGACATTGTGTGTGAAGCCTATCCGGACGAGTAGAGCCGGATCGGTGATGTTGCATTGCATTTCAACCGGGCAAGAATCCGGATGTTTGGGTGTTTTCGGGTTTTCTACGTGGTAGATTGCATCAGGGAGCCTTGGAGATTAACTCCAAGGTGTACCCGAAAAACTGGGCAAAAGCGGGTTTTGCCAACACGATGGCCGGGGAGCCAACATGAACATAACCGGGTTATGTGATTATTGTGGTGGAAACGGGACTCGGTGAGTCTTGGCCTGCGCATATGGCTTAAATTGTCGTTGCGGTATGAGCACGGGTCAGGCGGAACCGTACACGGTCTATGTCGTTCGGTAGGATCGTTGGCATGGATGAGGGTCTTCGGCGGTCTATGGCTTAAATTGTCGTGACCAAGGCCAGGAAGGAAAAATGCTCATATGGATGACCGTCCAAGAGGCGGTGGTGGATTGGGAACGTCTATTGCTTGAATTGACGTGACGTTGGCCGGTTTGCCGAGAATGTGCCCTGAGTGCACGGGGTGTGTGGCCGTGCGAGCCTATGCCTGTGATGAAGTGCAAATACTTTATATAAATGCTTATGCTAAAAAAGTGCAGGGAAAGAGCATCGCCGCCCCGAATGTGGGGGCGGGATCGTTATAATTTGGTCAGCATTGCTGACCGTTGCTATTGTTTGCCACCGGACGGTGGTGTATTGCTTGCAGGTGCTGCGGAGCAGAGCGGGAAATATCGGGCTAAAGCCCTTGTTGCAGTGACGACCCTCGAAGGCCTAATTGCTTATGTTTCTTTCCCGTTTTTCATGTATGGCCGGCCTGCGTGCCGAAGTTTGGAAAACACTCCTTTTGTTAAGTGAACAGTGTAAGGCCTTAAGGCCATTTCTCTTTTGGTGTATGTATACAATCCTGAGTTTGTAGTGGACATTCATGCTATTGTGGCTGGGTTCTTATTCCTTTTGCAACCTAATAAATTGCTTCTGCTAGGTGTTGTGTAGGACGACATGATTGGTTGAATGGTTTCAACGCGTAACCAACCGGTCTGTCCGTAGTATATGGCGTCGGGCCCCGACCGGACCTACTATTATATGCTATGCGACGGATAGGGGTGTTACAATCCTCCTCAAGCAATCCCTTCTTTGGGGTGTCTTGATCCAGTTTATGCTGAATCAAGCCAAGGGGAGATGCCAAATGAAGAAGTTATGCTGCCTGCTCCAGAAGAAGTAGTACAAGAACTACCAGTGACTCCAGCCCCAGCTATAGTTCCACTACTCAATGCAGTTGACTTCAGGTCACTGCTTTCAAATTTTGATGCTCTCTATAGCAGATATCTTCCAGCTCAAGAAGCTGAAGATCTTAATAAGGCCATTGTTCCTATCTCTAGCTGTGATCCCAACTTAATATTATCTTATATCAATTCTATCAAGGCTGTGGAAATTATTACTACTGCTGATGATGTGTGTGTTGACACTACTACTGAGAAAGTTTGTTTTAATACTGCTGATGATATGATGATGACAGAGGCTAGTGTTTCAGTGCCTGCTGATATTATTGAGCCCGATGTTGTGGATATTGCTATTTTTGTTGTTGTTGCTGCTTTAATGTTGTTTCTGATGTTTGTGCTGCTCCTGTTGTTAGTGTTTCTGTTCCTGCTGTTAGTGATGCTCCTGCTGCTCTAATTGCTCCTTCTAGTGTTGCTACTTCTTCTCTTGCTCCAGCTTCTGTTACTGCTCCTGTTCTTGCTGCTGCTTCATCTAAACAATCTAAACAACAACAAGAATATATTAAAAGGATTGATGAGATGTATGACAATCCTCAAAGCTTAGACAGTGATGAATTTAGAACTGATTCTGATGACTCCTCTGCAACCATTGCAAGGAAGAGGAATGCAAGAAGCAAATTATTGAAGAGAGTTCCTCTAGAAAAAGACATTAATGATAATGATATTCCCTACTACATTCTGTATGACTGTCCAATTACTGAACCCTGGATGCAATACTCAAAGAACCTATTGAAGGCTATGAAGAAGAGGAGGAAGTATGACAAAGGCACATCTCATCATAATCCTCCTCCTCCTCCTCCCTCTCTAGATGCAGGATCTGGTGGAAGTTCAGCTCAATAAACCTCTCATACTACAACTCAAAGTTCCTCTCAGGTTCAAGATAGATCACAATCCAAAAGATATCAAAAAAGAGGCTACCAGTTCAGAAGAGGCCAATATAGAGGAAATCAAAGAGGATACAGAGTATATTCAAGAGGACAATCCAGACAGCATCTTTATCAAAGGGAAGGACAAGGCCAAATTGATTCAACTTCTGGTCCATTCCCATATAAGCTCATAGAAATTGTTCCATCAAGAGCTCCTCCTGCTGATACTATCAATAGATATGAACCTCCTGTTCCCCATGAAGATCCAGAGAACAATCCTATCTCTTGGATTGCAAGGATGAAGTAATTAGCTGTTTTAGACCAGATAAAGAAAGCAAGAGAACAAGGAAAAGATATTTCAAATATTACTACATTATCTGAATAAAGAAAGAAAGAGCTTGATAGATATTCTTCTAGAAAATTCTTTGACCCAGAAAGTTACATGAAGTTGCACCCAGAGGCAGTTGTCCCCAGACCCAAATCTCAAACCTCCCTAGGTGCTGATGATGATAGAAGATCTAAGAAAGAAGCTGAAAATCCCAGCAGAGAAATTTTATTCAAAAAGGGGAAGGAAAAAGACTGATTATGAAAGCTGAATAATATATATCTCTCTCTGACAATCTGCTATAATCATTCATTTGCTTCTGCAATACTGCATCTCATCTTCTGTAATGTTGTGTTTGTTTCTGCTTGTATGCTTTTTTCTTCCTAAATCATGTAAATAGTAATCCTAACCCAAATAGGGGGAGATTGTTTGAACACCCTATTACTGATTTGGGTAAGGATCACTATGTCCTTAGGAATGTGTCTTGACCTCATTGTATAGATTTAAAGGTCAAACTAGAATAGGTCTAAGGCTTAGAACTTAGGTTTGAAAGCTGCCCCCAAGACCTCCTAGATCAGATTACAAGTGCAGAAAGACTCAGGCAATTATCGTCAAGCTCAGATCGACGTGGCATCGAACTCAGTTCAACTATCTCTGAGCTCAGTTGAAAGATTCGTCGAACTCGGTTCAACGATCTTCGATCTCAGATCGACGTTTCAATCTCTAGCCAAAATCCAGATTTCTGAGCTCAGATCGACGATAGTCGAGCTCAGATCGACGATTTCTTGTTCAAGTCAAGTTCCATTCTCTGAGCTCAGGTCGATGGTAGTCGAGCTAAGATCGATGATTTTCTTAAGAGGGCGACAATTTATCGATTTCAAATTCAGTCAGTTATGGAATTCAAATTTATTCATATCCAGCATTTAATGCAAAGGATTTTGTAGCCGTTTTAATCAATTTGGAGCTAGTTTCAAGGAGACTAGAAAGAGAATGTTTCTTAGGACTTTCCTCCAGAGACAGATATCAATTATGGAAGTCATTTATGACTAGCTAACGACTATCTAGAAGATTGGATTTCAATATATCATTTCAGAAGATAGAGATAGAGAATATAGAATAAGAGAAAAACTAAGAACAATATCTAAGATCTGTGAGACACACACAAGAACTATAGGATTACAGTATCTCATCTCTGATTCAAGTTTTTCAAGGCTTCATCAATCAATACTCAAGACACATCACATTTCAGCCATTGCTTAAATGATCTATTGCTGGAGATCTCAATCATTCTGAAGTCCTATCACCCTGTGCAAAGCTTCTCTTCTCCTGAATAACTGCAAATCTCAAGGGGAGCTTTTACATCATCAATCCACTATTCTTTTCTTTGATTGTTGACAGAGAAGAAAAACTTCACCTCCTTTTCTTTTCTTTTGCTATAAAAGGGTTACTCAAAACTCCCTTCAAAAGTTGTGTTTGGTTTCTGAGACCTTGTCAAAACTCAGTAGTGGCTAGACACCTGATCAAAAAATCTATTTTTGTTTTTGAGCACCTTATCAAAAGCTCATTGGTGCCCAGGACACCTGATCAACTATTCCTGCAGTGGATTCCTACCTAGGGTGGTAGAAGAGTGGATGTACCTAGGTTGATTGGGGAACCACTATAGATCCTTGTGTCTTCTGGTTGCCTGTTTTTTATTTGCTGTGTGCTGTGAATTAGTTTCTTGCTTAGTTTTATTTACTGCAAGCACTATACACATATACATAAATTAAGTCTTCCACTGTCAATTAATTATTAATTTTTAATTTGCAAAAATTATTTTAATATACTCTATTCACCCTCCTTCTAGAGTAAAGGTAGATCATACCCTCACTTTCAGAGAGCCTTATTACACACTTCAATAACAACATTTAAATTATTTATGAGTGAGTCCATCTTGGCAAATTCCTCTCTCAGTGTGCTCTTTATAAGCCTTGAGAGACTTTATATCCTTTGCCGAAGTTTTCACTACTTTTCGACAATTATCGTAAGCCTTGATTAACTCCTTATATTAAGCCATGAGTTCAGACTCATCGTTAGAAGAGTTGTCCTCATGATTATGATCAGAAGCATCTGATTCAGAAAGAGGAGTATGAGAATTTACCTTCCAAGTGAACTGGGGTTCTTCTTCTTCATCAGTTTGTGTCATTAGCTTAAAGTAGGCTTCCTCTTCTTCACTTGACTCAGATGAGTCAGAGTTGCTGAGAGTCTTTCCCTTTTTGCCTACTAGGCTTCTTTAAGTTCTCTTATTATTATAAGAAGATTTCTTCTCCTCTCTTTTTCCACCCTCCTTCTTGTGAGGGAAATCTGCAATAACGTGACCTCGCTTTATGCAACAATAGCAAATGATGTTAGCAGAAATATGTTTGTTCTATTCAGTAAGATACCTATCTTTGTTACTTGAGCCTTTCTTGTGTCGATCACCATCATGACGTGATCTTCTATACTAGACATCTTTGCCTCTCCATTGTTTCTTCTTGTTCAAGATTTTTTTGAATTGCCTTAATAGAAGAGAAAACTCTCCTTCAGATAACTCTGAGCCTGAGGTACTTGGCTCTGAAGTTTCTTCTTCACTATCTTCCTGTACAAGAGCAGGTGATGCAGCTTTGGCTTTCCTTAAGATGTCTTCCTTCAGTGCGACAGACTTATCCTTGGATTAGAGCTTATTCTTCTTGAAAGTGAGGATAGATACAACTCTACAGGGGGGGGTGAATAGAGTATTCAAAAATTATGACACCCTACTCAACTCCCTTAGAGTTAATTTGCGGATTGAGTTTATAGATATTTGAAACCCTAAAGCCTAACACAAAGTGTAGTGCACAGAAGAAAGCTAACTGTAATTACAGTTGAGCTTTGGTCCTATCACAGTAACTAGCAATCCTAGTTATTTTTACTCACAGCCACAATTCAATAATTAAATGAAGCAACACAGACGACATAAGAAGTTTATAGTGGTTCCCTCTAAATAGGTACGTCCACTCTTCTACCACCCTGGTAGGAATCCACTACAGGTTTTTGTTCAGGTGCCCTGCCACCAACTGATCTGCTTCAGGTAGATAAAGTAGGCCCTTTGAGCTTTTGATCAGGAGCTCAAAATCCAACACAGGTTTTTGATCAGGTGCCCTGCCACCAAGGTTCACTTTTGAAGGGAGTAATAAACCTTTATACAGGAGGTTGAGAGAGGGTTAGAGGGTCTTCTCTATTGTTAAAACAATATTAGAGAAGCAAGTGGATTGCACAGTGCTAGAAAGCTCTAAAGAATCAAGGCTCCCCCTGGCTTAGTGATATCCAGGAAGAAGTCTTGCTTCAGGGTGCAGGAACTCTTCTGAACTTGTGACAGAGAGCTGTCTTGAAGTTCTTGAAGGAGAACCTTGAAGAAGACTCTTGATTTGTAATGGATGTTCTTCTTCAACAGCTTTTCTTTCTTCTTCTTCTTCTTCTTGAGACTCTGAGTGAATGTTCCTTGTAGCAGGATGAACTCAGGATTGAAGAAGAGAGAGATGAAGAAGGTTGATCTTCTCAATTGGATGTAACAATATCTGAGATCTGTATCTCTTTTAATATGTATATCAATATCTGTATTGACTTGTATATCTTGTAAATATTGTGTATATTTTCTTCTTTCAAAAGAAGCTCTTTATATATGGGCCTTTGTAACGGCTCTAATCTTTGTTTGAATTTTGTCTTCTTCTGAGATCTTCGATCTGGGCTGCAAGTAGCACAAAACAAAACATATCCTGCAGACAGACATGCTATAAAGGGATAACGCTTTCTAAGAAGCTGCAAATCATATCTGATAAAAGGAGTACTAAAGAAAGTCACATCAGACAAAACTCTTTACGGCCAGAGATGACTTTTGTGTCTAACGGCTATAAAGGACAGCATGGCAGAATAAAGCAAAAAGATATTTCAACTAATAACACAAAAAACTTTGTCAGATAAAGCTTGACTTATGCACAAAGGATGGGGCAAGGATTGCCTTGAGATGTATGCACAAAATCAATGAAATAATCTTTAATAAAATATGCTAAATAAACAGGAAATAAATCAAAGAACATAAGGAGTACAAAATTACTAAAGGCAGACAGAAAAAAGTCAAACGACCCTCGGGGATCGTCGAACGAGCCACAGAGATCGTCGACCTATCAGAACAGATAGTCGAACGACACAGATAGTCGAACTATCAAAGCAGATAGTCGAGCTATCAAAAAGATAGTCGAACCATCAAACAGATGGTTGAACTATCAACACAGAGCAGATAGTCGAACTATCATGGAAGATAGTCGAGCTATCAGATAGTTTAACTATCCAAGCAGATAGTCGAACTATCGAAAAAAACAGATAGTCGAACAATCGAACAGATAGTCTAGCTATCAGATAGTTGAACTATCCAAGCAGATTGTCGAACTATCAAACAAAATAGATAGTCGAACTATAAAACAGATAGTCGAGCTATCAGATAGTTGAACTATCCAAGAAGATAGTCGAACTATCAAACAAAACAGATAGTCGAACTATCAAACAGATAGTCGAGCTATCAGATAGTTGAACTATCCAAGCAGATAGTCGAACTATCAAACAAAACAGATAGTCGAACTATCAAACAAAATAGATAGTCGAACTATCAAACAGATAGTCGAGCTATTAGAAAGTTGAACTATCAAGGCAGATAGTCGAACTATCAAGAAATCTGTCTGGTCAAAATAAGTCGAGCGGGGTTTGACGATCGATGAGGCAGATACCACAGATCGTCGAGCTAACAAGAGTTGAACTAACTCAGAGATAGACGATCTGCTGACAAACGATAGTCGACCAGCTGATAGACGATCGTCGAACAGTTGATAGACGATAGTCGAGCGGCATTCGACCATAGTCGAACAAAAAACAACTTAACCAAATTTTCATCTAGATAAGTGACAACTCTACAACTAGAGCAATCTAAATAAACAACTATCCTTTGGCCATAGATAAATCTTGGGCCAAGAAACTAAATGAGATGACTGAACTCAAATCCAAACTAGGGTACCAATAATCTCCCCTTATTTGGGTTAAGTCTCTCAAAACAAAACAAACAAAACAAACTACTGGAAATAAATATAATTCAGGAAAAGAAACACCTAAGCAGCAAATATCATCAATCAAACACATAAATAAACAACTGTCAATCAATGAGACTTAAGAAGCATCAGAATCTGATTTAGATACAGAGGAACCAGGAAGAAAAGAAATTTTTTTGAAAGGATCTAAAGCTTCTTTCTTTGATATCTTTAAATCTTGTTCTCCAATAATTCTAGATTCTCTTGCTCTTGGTACTACTGCTTCTGGGTGCTTTTCAATATATTTAGAAGGATCAAAAACCTCAGGTCTAACCTGGAATTTGTCTAGCTCCTTCTTTCTGAATTTGGACATAGTAGTTAAGCCTGTAATATCTTTTCCTTCATTTTTGGCCTTTCTGATTTGAGCTGATCCAACTAGTTCAAGAAATCTAGCCATCCTGAAATCAGGATTAAGCTCTTGACTTTCATATTCATTTTCACAAGTTGAATCTAAAGGTTTTACAGTTTTGAATTTTGTAGATAGTTCCAGTAAACTTTCAGCTGGCTCTTTATTTTCTTGAATAACTAAAGAAGCTGGAGGAGCAAATTCAGCATATTTTTTACTTGATTTTTCAGAGAAAATAACTCTTTTACCTTTTGAATCAGTTTTCTTTGTTTGAGCTGGCCTGGTGGAAGATATGCTTTTGTTTTCTTTGGAAGGTGATGCTTTTCTCTTTGGAGAAGGAGGAGGAGAAAAAGTTGGCTTCTGATATACTACCTCCTTTACTTGCTCTCTTGTATCAGCATCTTGTCTTTGATATCCAAATTGAGATCTTCTTTGATATCCTGGATTGCTTCTTCTTTGATGAGCTTGAGACGGAGTGAATCTAGCAGAAGAGGCTGATGGATTGGACGAAATATTTCCAGATGCTCCTGCACTTGGAGGTGGAGGAGGAGGACCTCTAGGGGTCCACTTTGGAGCTGGACTATCATATCTTTTGCTTTTCTTTCGCTGCTTTTGCTGATTTTTGGATAATCCCATCCAATGTTGATATTCTTTGGATTTGGGATCTATCCCTTTCAGTATATAATATGGAACATCATGATCAGGATTGGGAGGAGGAGGAGCACTAGCTTTCCTTTTCCTTTTAGCTTCTTTCTTCTTCTTGGACTCTTCTGAATCATCAGAGTCATCCTCATCCTCATCCTCAGAATGAGATGATGGAGGTTGATCATAAGGATCAAAAGCCTCTTGCTCAGCTTTTTCTTTGTCTTTTAATGCAGCTTTCTCTTTCTCTTCTTCTAAGGCATCCTGTGCTAGAAGAGTATCCAGATCTAGTCTTGAGGTGTCATCCCAGACTGTAGACTTTTCTTCATGAACATCTGAAACTTTTTCTATCTCAACTGCAACTGTCATGAGGACCAGTTCATCATTCACAGCTGTCTGAGCTGGAGGAGAAGATACAGGATCTTGAATGGCGGGTTCTTGTACTGGTTCTGGAGCTGGTTCTGGAGCTGGTTGTTGAGCAGGTTCTTGAGAAGCTTGAACTTCTTCAACTAGATCTGTAGTATCAGGAACACAGATTTGCTAAATGGAATTGAAACATCCCTTCTAGGTATTCACAGACTAGCATGTCAGTTAACATGTCAAGGAATTGAGTAAATGAATTACCTTCAGGATTTTCTCCAGAATTTCCTAACTCCCACAAGTCATCTAGAAAGGAGGTAATGACTCCTTCTAGGAATAGAGCAACTAAGGGAGTAGAAGCTTCTTCAAGGCACACTTTGAATGCAAATTCTTCCTCCATTATGATATCGGAAGGCCTCTGAACTGGTGCTGGTTCTACAGATCCAGTTGTAATGTCAACTGGAACTGCTGTTACTTCTTGAATCTCAGCTTGGGGCTATGCTGGAAGAGAAACAAGGGGTAGTTTTGAGGCATCTTCCTCGAACATCTCCCCCTGCCTGATTTCAGTAGACACTGAAGTCAGGCCCCAAACTGAAGAGGGCTTAGCAGACGTAGAGAGGGCTAAGATGGAGGATGTCAGGCTAAAGATGGAAAAAACGAGAGGGGCAATTGCTTCTTCAATCATGATTTTGATTGAAGGAGTAATTAGCTACAATATGTTTGAAATGAAGGCTGGTGTGATTTCAAATGAAGGTGGGGGAATCACAGTAGATGGATGATCACCAGGGATGGTGTTCTCCTGGTGAGATGGAGTGTGAACTAGTGATTGATGGGTTGATGCAGGAAGATCAATATGATCTGAATGAGGAATTGGTGACTGAGGTGGAGTAGGGAGAGTCTCAGAAGTTAACAAATCAAAACTACGATGAGAAATCCTAGTAAGATGTGAAGGGAGTGGAGATGCTGGTGGTGATGCATGGAGAATAGTGGAGGAATCAAGAAGAAGAGAGACAATGGATGTAGATGGTAATGCAGCAGTAGATGGCACTTCAGTAGAAGTAGATGGTAATGCAGAATAAGTGGATGGCAATGCAGATGAAGAAGATGGCAATGCAGAAGAAGAAGTAATGGCGGGAATGGAGGAGCCTTCTTCATGTAGGTGGGGAGTGACTGATACAGTCCTGGTGCTCTTAGATACAACAGGAGCTACCCCAGCTAGAGAAGGCTTCTGAATGCTCCTTTTCCACTTAACAAACAAAGTAGGATCCATTTTCTTGCTGTCATTGATAGAAGTAGCAACTGTGCCCAACAGTTGAGGGTATTTCTCTCTTAAGAAAATTCCTATCACCCTTCCAAGGGTTACTTCCTTTTTACTGTTCTTCTTTCTTATCAAATCAAACAATATTCCTGCCCAATCTATCTCTTTCTTGCTGAAAATCGCACTCATCAAGTCAAACTGTTGCCTGATTATATTATCATGAGTTGAGTGCTTGCCCAAAAGCACTTTTCCAACCAGTTCAGCCAATAACTTAATCCTCAACGGGAAGTCCACTTTCAGCAGCTTTATAGGGATGCCCTCAGCATGACCTACTCGATGAGCATCCGTCCATATTCTTGAATATCTTGGTCATATTATTCTTGACCATTCAATAGTCCAAAAATTTCAGTCAGAACGGCGGTAGTCAGAATTACCTCTTCTCCACCTATTGTCCCGATTATTGAGACATCGCTGGAAGATGAAGAATAAACCCATTCTTTGATTTCTGGGATGTTGATCTTGATCCTTGTAGACTTCAGCTTTTCCAAACCTTGGTCCTTGCAGAGCTGGATCATCTCTAAAATCTCAGCATCGCATGTGCTGAATGAATCAAAATCTACACTGAACCCGGCGTCAAATTTCATCGCAATCAGGAAAGCTGGAGCAACCGCCATTGATTTGGTTGGAGAGGACGACGAAGACGAAACGGCAGAAGGCGCGGGGCAGAGCTCAAGCAGAAAGACAAAATACGAAAAGACGAGCTCTGTCGACTACTAAAAAGACGATCTTTTAACCTAGGTCGACCATCGGTTTTATATTAAAACAGCAATCGTCGATCTATTTTAACAGATCCTGGGGACGATAGTCGAACGGTCATTCGACGATCGTTTCCTGAAGTAGAGTAGTCGATCAATCGTTCGACTATTTCTGTCTTCACAAACAAACAAGTTGTCGTCACCCATAGGTCGACGATAGGCTCAACCTGTTCGACTATCGTCGAACGTCGTTCGACGATCTTCAACCAGATTTCAAAAAGGCAGAAGTCACACTTAGTCTTTTCCATTAATCATGCCTAGTTGATCCAAAAAGAACAGATGCTTCTGTTCATCTAAGGGATTGGTGAAAATATCACCTCTCTGAAGGTCAGTTGATATGAACTCAAGGCTGATCTTGTTCTTTTCCACACAATCTCTCAGGAAATGGTGTCTAATCTCAATGTGCTTGGTTCTAGAGTGGTGCACAGGATTTTGTGCAATGGAGATAACACTGGTACTGTCACACATGATTTTGGTGTTCTTGTGTGTGTACCCATAATCCAAAAGCTGGTTTTGAATCCACAGGATCAGTGAACAACAACTAGCAACTGCTATATATTCAGCCTCTGTAGTTGAAGTTGAGACAGAAGCCTGTTTCTTACAGAACCAAGAGACCAATCTCTCTCCCAGGAACTGACAAGTTACTGAGGTACTTTTCCTGTCAACTCTACAACCAGCATAGTCAGAATCAGAGTATCCAATTAGCTCAAATTCTGATTCAGCTGGGTATCATAGTCCTAAATTTGGACAACCCTTCAGGTATCTCAAAATTCTCTTGAGAAGAATCATTTGAGATTCCATGGGGTTGACCTGGAACCTAGCACATAGGCATGTGGCAAACATTATATCTGGTCTACTTGCAATTAAATACAATAGGGAACCAACAATGGCCCTATAGTTTTTCTGATCAACTGGCTTACCCTGATCTTCAGAATCTATAACTACATTAGTAGCCATAGGTGTATGCATTGCTGAAGCATCAACTATCCCAAACTTCTTTACCAATTCCTTAGCATATTTGGATTGGGATATGAAGATGCCATCAACATCTTGCTTTACTTGGAGACCAAGAAAGTAAGACAGCTCACCCATACTACTCATCTCAAACTTAGAATGCATCAGGTCAGAGAACTTTTTGCACAGTTTGGGATCAGTGGAGCCAAAAATAATATCATCCACATACACTTGAACTAAAAGGATGGTGTCCTTGTGGTGCTTAACAAAAAGGGTTCTATCAACTACTCCCGTAACAAAGTTGTGCTCTAACAGGAAACTAGCTAGAGTCTCATACAAGGCTCTCGGTGCTTGTTTAAGTCCACAAAGAGCTTTTTGCAACTTGTAAACAAATGAGGGTTGAGTTTAATAAACAAACCCAAGAGGTTGTTCAACAAACACCTCTTCCTTTAGCTCACCATTTAGGAATACACTCTTGACATCCATCTGAAAGACCTTAAACTTCATATAGGCCGCATAGGTTAGAAAGATCCTTATTGCCTCCAGCCTTGCAACAGGAGCAAAGGTTTGGTCATTGTCTATACATTCCTCCTGTCTGTAGCCCTGAGCTACAAGCCTAGCTTTGTTCCTTACAATAATTCCATTTGCATCCAACTTGTTTCTAAATACCCACTTGGTGCCTATGTTCAGTTGGCCTTTAGGTCTTGGAACCAAAGTCCATACTTTACATCTTTCAAATTGATTAAGCTCCTCTTGCATAGCAATGATCCAGTGGGGATCTAGCTCAGCATCTTTTATGGTGAGGGGCTCAATTTGTGAAAGAAACAAGCATGCATTACATCCTGTCTTAATTGATATCTTGTTTGCACACCAGCTGATATGTCACCAATCACTTGAGATGTTGGATGATCTCTAAGTGTGACAAGATCAGCAGGTGGGATGTGATCTTCAGCAACAGTTGGGATTAATTCCTCCTAAGGAATTGGATCAACTGTTGGTTGTACAGCAACTGCTTCCACAGTGTCTTCATCTCTATCTGAATCAGTGATATGAAGAGTTGATAGATGGAGAATCTCTTGAGTGACATCTTTGTATGATTCTTGTACCTGCAACGAGCTTGAGGAAGGGGAAGTTTCCTTCTCTTTGTAAAACATCTTTGACTCATCAAAAGAAACATGCACAGAGTCCTTTATTTTAGATGTCGAGTTATTAAACACCCTATAAGCTTTGCTTACTTGGGAATATCCAAGAAAAATTCCCACTAAAGCTTTTGCTTCAAACATTCTAAGGTATTCTTTGTTGTTGTTGTGAATATACACTACACAACCAAAGACTCTAAAATAATTTATTTTAGGTTTCTTTCCTTTAAGCAACTCATAAGGAGTTTTACTCTTAAGCTTGTGTATAAGACATCTATTCAAGACATAATTAGCTATGCTAACAGCTTCTGCCCAATAAGAAAGAGGCATGTTAGCATTTTCCAATAATGTTCCAGCAGCTTCAATAAGGGTTCTATTCTTCCTTTCCACTACCCCATTTTGTTGGGGAGTTCTAGGAGCAGAGAAGCTATGTTTGATACCTTCTTTCTCACATAATTCTTGCATGATAAGAGACTCAAACTCAGTACCATGATCACTTCATATCAAGGCAATATGAGTAGAATACTCTGTCTGCACACATAGCAGAAAGTCTGTAAGAACTTTGAAGTTATCAGCCTTAGTTCTCAAGAAGAACACCCAAGTGAACCTAGAGAAGTCATCTACAATTTCTAAAGTGTAATACTTCCCTCCTAGACTATGTACATTTATTGGGGCAAACAGGTCCAAATGTAATAAATACAGGATTCTAGGTGAATCACTTTTATTTATAGATTTAAAGGAGTTTTTGGTTTGCTTGCCTAATTGACAAGCCTTGCATAGGCTCTCCTTCTTGTAGGGGCAAGAAGGTAAACCTCTAACAAGGTTGTATTTAGAAAACCTAGATATGTTCTTGTGGTTAACATGGCTAAGCATCCTATGCCATAAGGTGTTGTTATTTGTTACGTCATTAAACAGACAGATTTCAGATTGAGTTGAGTTAAAATATACTAAGTAAATATTACCCTGTCTAATGCCTACTAACACAACATTGCTATTTAAAGTAATATTACAGAGAGTGTTAGTGAAAGATACCTGATATCCTGCATCACATAACTGGCTTATTGAGATTAGGTTGTGCTTCAGTCCAGTTACATATGCAACCCTTTTGAATGTTACTGCTCCAATGGTAATCCTACCATATCCTTCAGTTTGACCACAGCTGGAATCCCCAAAGATCACCTTTGGTCTAAGTTTGGCATTGTATCTTGACAGATTTTCTTTATTTCCTGTCATGTGTTTGAAACAGCCACTATCCAAATACCATTTATCTTTAGTAATTGGATAGGTCTTCACCTGCAAATTAAACAGTTAGACATTGTGGACCCAGACAACCTTGGGTCCATTATTCTTCACATAATGAAAACTTGAAATAAAAGAATAAGCAGGTTGGGGTTTATATCCTAAACGGTAAGATCTCCTAGGTGGGATACTCCATGCAGTTGATGGGTCAACAAACCTAGGGTTTCTATTTACATTAGGATTTTTAAGGTTCAGGTGATTATTTTGAAAATCATATTGAAATCGTCGATCATCGTTCGACGATCATTGCTCAGATCGTCGAGCATCGTTCGACTATTGAGCCTTCAATCGTCGAGCAACGTTCGATGCTTTTTGTAGCTCCTTAAATTTTTGCTTTCTCTTTTCTCTCTTAGCTTTATTTAAGGCTTTGTTAACTAGAATTACTTGCTCATTATTCTTTATTCCATCAGCTGAAATAAAGTTTACTGGAGTTGAAAGGTGATTTTTAAGAACCAATGGAGGTTCACTTGATGAGGCTCCTAAGCCTAGCTTATTATTGCCTGACCTAGTGTTTGTCATGCTAGTGATCTCTAGCAGCTTAAGGCTTCTACCATTTAGAGATTTTTCTAATCTTTTTGATTTAGCTAGTTAATTTTTAAGGAATTTTATTTCTTCACTGGACTTAGTGAGTTCTGCTTCTAACCTACCATTTTCAAGGGAGAGGATTTCTGATTCTACTATCCTATTTCTAAGCTCCTTAATTTCTTTTTATGAACTAATTAAATCTAAACAAAGGGATTTAAATTCAGATTTAAATTCAGCAGAAGAAAAATCATAAGAAGATAATACCTGATCTTCTGTAGGCATTTCTTCATCATCATTAGAACTCTCTGCAGCTGAGTGATTGCTGCATGCATCAATTGCCATAAGGTAAATTTCCTTTGCCTTCTTCTCTTCCTCATCTTCACTGGAGCTTGAGGAGGAAGATTCCTCATCTAAATCACTTCATGTTTCAGAAACAAATCATTTCTCCTTCTTTTTATTTTTATAGGAGGAGGACTTGGAGTGCTTCTTGTGATGTTCTTTTTCTTTTCTCTTTTCTTTGTTCTCTTCCTCTGGACACTCTGGTAGAATGTGTCCAGGTTTCCTGCAACCATAACAGATAATTTATTTAGCAGGAGATCTATCATACCTTGGTTTATCTTCATATCTTGAAGACTTCTTTCTGAAGCCCTTTCTGCCCATCTTGAGAAAACTTTTGGCAAAGAGTGCCATCAACTCCTCATTGGATTGGATTCCTTAAGAAGCATCAGGAGCTTTGAGAGCAAGAGTTTTCTCTTTCCTTGTTGGAGTTGGAGTCTTGGCTTCAGCCTCAGCTTCCCTGGTCTTTAGAACTTGCTCAAAAGATTTGAGCTTTCCAAGGAGGGCTTCAGTTGAGATCTCAGTAGTACTTCTGGCCTCCTTGATGGGCCAAATCCTAAGATCCCATGTGCTGGGGAAGCACATCAGTATCTTATCATTAACCTCTGTCAATGTTATCTCCTTATCAAGGGTTCTCAGCTCATTGATGATTGAGCTGAGCCTGGTGTACATTCTTTCAACTGATTCAGCTTCAGTCTTCTTGAAGTTTTTATATTGGAATATAAGGTTGGACCTTCTGTCCTTCCTCTCATCAGCTAAACCAGCTACAAACTGGTTCAGTGAGTCCCACATGGTTTTTTCAGAGGTACAATCAGCCACTTTTTGGAAGGTTTCATAAGACATAGTCTGAGCCAGAATATTCATTGCTTTAGCATCAGCAACTTTTGCTTTCTTGTATGCATCATTGTAATCTGGAGGTGGCACTGCACTGGGATTTGTAGATGTTGTAGCAGTGGCTGCAGAAGGTGGTGTGGGTGGCCCTATCAAAATGGAAGAAAAAATATCTTCATCAATAGAATTCATATATAACTTGATTCGTGCCTTCCAGATGCTAAACTTTGCTAAGTTGCAAACTGGAGGTCAGGTGCTGGAATAATCCTTGTATTGGGCCATGAAGTGAATATCTATAAGCTTGGTATCTATCAGGATCTTGTGACTCAGGTGTTAGCCTGTACAGTCAGACAACCTCCCTCTGATACCAATTGAAAGTGAGGATATATACAACTCTAGAGGGGGGTGAATAGAGTATTCAAAAATTATGACACCCTACTCAACTCCCTTAGAGTTAATTTGCAGAATGAGTTTATAGATATTTGAAACCCTAGAACCTAACACAAAGTGTAGTGCACAGAAGAAAGCTAACTGTAATTACAGTTGAGCTTTGGTCCTATCACATCAATTAGCTATCGTAGTTATATCTACTCACAGCCACAGTGCAATAATTAAATGAAGCAACACAGACGACACAAGAAGTTTATAGTGGTTCCCTCTAAATAGGTACGTCCACACTTCTACCACCCTAGTAGGAATCCACTACAGGTTTTTGTTCAGGTGCCCTGCCACCAACTGTTCTGCTTCAGGTAGATCAAGTAGACCCTTTGAGCTTTTGATCAAGAGATCAAAATCCAACACAGGTTTTTGATCAGGTGCCCTGCCACCAAGGTTCACTTTTGAAGGGAGTATTAACCCTTTATACAGGAGGTTGAGAGAGGGTTAGAGGGTCTTCTCTATTGTTAAAACAATATTAGAGAAGTAAGTGGATTGCACAGCGCTAGAAAGCTCTAAAGAATCAAGGCTCCCCCTGGCTTAGTGATATCCAGGAAGAAGTCTTGCTTCAGGGTGCAGGAACTCTTCTGAACTTGTGATAGAGAGCTGTCTTGAAGTTCTTGATAGAGCAGCTTGAAGAAGACTCTTGATTTGTAATGGATGTTCTTCTTCAACAGCTTTTCTTTCTTCTTCTTCTTCTTCTTCTTCTTGAGACTCTGAGTGAATGTTCCTTGCAGCAGGATGAACTCAGGATTGAAGAAGAGAGAGATGAAGAAGGTTGATCTTCTCAGTTGGATGTAATAATATCAAAGAGCTGTATCTTTTTTAATCTGTATATCAATATCTGTGTTGACTTGTATATCTTGTATATATTGTGTATATTTTCTTCTTTCAAAAGAAGCACTTTATATATGGGCCTTTGTAACAGCTCTAATCTTTGTTTGAATTTTGCCTTCTTCTGAGATCTTCAATCTGGGCTGCAAGTAGTACAAAACTAAACATATCCTGCAGACAAACATGCTATAAAGGGATAACGCTTTCTAAGAAGCTGCAAATCATATCTGATAAAAGGAGTACTAAAGAAAGTCACATCAGACAAAACTCTTTACGGCCAGAGAAGACTTTTGCGTCTAACGGCTATAAAGGACAGCATGTCATAATAAAGCAAAAAGATATTTCAACTAATAAGACAAAAAACTTTGTCAGATAAAGCTTGAATTATGCACAAAGGATGGGGCAAGGATTGCCTTGAGATGTATGCACAAAATCAATGAAATAATCTTTAATAAAATATGCTAAATAAATAGGAAATAAATCAAAGAATGGAAGGAGTACAAAATTACTAAAGGCAGACAGAAAAACGTTGAACGACCCTCAGAGATCATCGAACGAGCCACAGAGATCGTCGACCTATCAGAACAGATAGTCGAACGACACAGATTGTCGAACTATCAAATCAGATAGTCGAGCAATAAAAAAGATAGTCGAACCATCAAACAGATGGTCGAACTATCAACACCGAGCAGATAGCCGAACTATCAGAGCAGATAGTCGAGCTATCAGATAGTTGAACTATCCAAGCAGATAGTCAAACTATCAAACATAACAGATAGTCGAACTATCAAACAGATAGTCGAGCTATCAGATAGTTGAACTATCCAAGTAGATAGTCGAACTATCAAACAAAACAGATAGTCGAACTATCAAACAGATAGTCGAGCTATCAGATAGTTGAACTATCCAAGCAGATAGTCGAACTATCAAACAAAACAGATAGTCGAACTATCAAACAGATAGTCGAGCTATCAGATAGTTGAACTATCCAAGTAGATAGTCGAACTATCAAACAAAACAGATAGTCGAACTATCAAAAAGATAGTCGAGCTATCAGATAGTTGAACTATCAAGGCAGATAGTTGAACTATCAAGAAATCTATCTGGTCAAAAGAAGTCGAGCGGGGTTCGACGATTGACGAGGCAGATACCACAGATCGTTGAGCTAACAAGAGTTGAACTAACTCATAGATAGACGATCTGCTGACAGATGATAGTCGACCAACTGATAAACGATCGTCGAACAGTTGATAGACGATAGTCGAGCGGCGTTCGACCATAGTCGAACCAAAAACAACTTAACCAAATTTTCATCTGGATAAGTGACAACTCTACAACTAGAGAAATCTAACTAAACAACTATCCTTTGACCATAGATAAATCTTGGGTCAAGAAACTAAATGAGAAGACTGAACTCAAATCCAAACTAGGGTACCAACACTTCTCTTCTTCAGCTTTTCTTGAATTGATTTGCAACTTATATGATATTATCTTTCCGAAGAAATTATGAGGGTCAGTATCTGCCAGCTTGCCTAATTCCCAAATAGCACAGACTTTGTTGTCCCACTCCTTTGTCAGCGACCTTAGAAATTAATCATTCAGCTCTCCATTAGTGAAGACCCGGCCATATACTCTTAGGCCATTAACAATCTTAAAGAAACTTTCAAAGGTATCTTCAAATGAATCCTTGGGTCCTTATTGGAATGCTTTATATTTCTGATTTTGAAGGGATCTTCTGTCATACCGAACCTCTTCGGTGTCTTCCATCAAGATGATAAGGGACTGCCACATTTCCTTAGCAGATTGGCAGTGAATCAGGTTCTGCAGCATTGAATCATCGACTACACTTGCGATGATATTTTGGCCTTTCTTATCTAAAGAAACAAGTGTAATCTCATCCTTATCAAGATCCATCAACTTTTTAGGAACTCTCTTGGTAGGATCACTAATGGAGACGGTCATGGGAACATGAGGAACTTCTTCAACAATCATTAGGATCCTTGGATCCATAAATTCCTTGAAAAACTTAATCCTTTCTTTCCACATGGGAAAGTTGGTCTCTTCGCACAAAGGAAGATTAGCAAAATCCTTGGCCTTGTCCGTGCTTGTATAACTCAATAGAAAACTTGGGGCAGATCTGTTCAAGGTGTTAAACTTTTTATGAACAAAGTACCTCTGATATTAATTGAAAATGTTTAAGTTGTCTACCTTAATCACCTAGAGGGGGGGTGAATAAGTGAGTTGCGCATTTTTTACGGATTAAAAATTAAGCGAGCTAAGCATAGAAAATTATCCAAGCAATCACAGACGACACAAAGAGTTATTTTTGTTCCCCAACCATGTGTACATCCACTTTCCACGCACCGATCTAGCAATGCACTAGACTCGGCTACTCCACTAATCTTGTATTAGAAATAATCGTACAACTCGGAACAACGTTCCTACAAATCAATCCAAAAATAGGATCTACACTCAGAAGGGAAAAAATTCCTACAACAACTCGGAGAGCAAAGCTCCTACACTCGGAGAAGAATCTTCTACAAAAAATAAGTTGAAATATAAAAGGAATACAAACAGTATTTTCTCTCAGATCTGAAAACTTCTCCCTTTCTTCTTCTTTGAACTTTGTGGCTCTGTCAGAAATAATTGAATAAGACTCGGCTAGATCTCGGATCTGAAATTTCTGGACTCACAAGATCAAGTCGAGAATCTGTTGATTATGGAAAATCTTGATCTGTGAATCACTTCTTCTGAATCGATCTGGATCGAAAGCTTTTGGCGATGAAGATGATGAGCGGCGGCTTCCGATTTTGGAAAGAGAATTAGGGATTCAGAAACTTAGAATTTCTTCTTACGGCATCTTAGGGTTGGTCGGCAATGACAAGTACTTTTGTAGGACATGCCTAACGGTCATAATCATAATTAATAATAGCCACGTGGACCAATTACGTCTAATGACATTTGAAAATCCCATCAGTTTGGACTTAAGAAATTTTCAGAAAATAGTTCAGCATTTCTCGAGATGAAAGATTATACTCGAGAAAAAATAAGTTTTGTTCTCATGAACAATGATGGAGAACTCGAGAAAAAGACTTGGTAAGAATGTGGAGGTGGAAATCAATAGTCTCGAGAATGAAGGAAAGTACTCGAGAGAAATAAATTATTGTTCTCGAGAAGTACTTTGGTACTCGAGAACAAAAAATTATCTCGTGAACTAAACAAGGTCTTCTCGAGAAAAAGACGTAGAGAAATTCTGTCTGGAAAGGAAGTAACTCAAGAAGAAGTGTCATGAAGCACTCGAATACATAAGCCCTTCTCGAGAACAAAAATAAGCTTTCTCGAGAACTTCTTCTGCCACTCGAATTGATGACATGCCTAACTCGATAACTATCTTTAGTCCTTATCGAGTACAAAACATAGTACTCAAGAAAAACACTTAGAGAATTTCTAAAAATCTGAAAACTTAATTTCTTCAAAAAATAAGCAGCATCCAACTTTACTCCCATCCCCTTAGTGCTTGAAAAGAAGGCGTATACCAATAGTGAGGCTACACATGAGTCAACACCATGGATCACACAATGAGTAATTACATTATATGGTCTAGTGATTGGAGACTCATTGTAGACTGACATTGGTCTACACATGACAATGAAGTCCTGTAAACACTCACTAAAAAGAGCATCAAATGCAAACTTAATTCATCTTAGTTTAATGGTGACTTCATACAAATCTGGGCTATTGTAGATGCAATACCCAACAAAAAGAGAAGTCTAAAGCTAGTATATAAACATATAACACGAGAACCTAAGGTAAACTCACAAACACCTACAAATCTCTGTAAAAGAGAAGTCTAAAGCTGGTAAATTTAAAATATAATGCAAGTAACTAAAGATAACTCGTCAACACCTACTAATCTCTGTAAAAGAGAAGTCAATATCCAGTAAATAAACTTATAATGTGAGTACCTGAGGTTAACTAGAGAATACCTGCTAATCTCTGCAAAAGAGAAGTCAAAAAGCAGGTAAATTAACAAATAAAGTGAATACCAAACGAGAACTCGTGAACAATTGCTAATATCTACAAAAAAAGAAGTTAAAATTAGGTAAATAAACATATAAATCAAATACCTGAGGTAAACTCACGAACACCTGCAAATCTGTAAAAAGAGAAGTCAAAACAGGTAAATTAACATATAACACGAGTACATGAAGAGAACTTGTGAACACCTGCTAATCTCCGCAAAATAGAAGTCAAAAGAAGGCCAATAAACATATAATGCGAGCACCTGAGATGAACTCGTAAACTTCTGCAAATCTCTGCAAAAGAGAAGTCAAAAGTAGTTAAATTAACATATAATGTGAATATCGGAAGAGAACTCGCGATCACGGCTAATCTCTGGAAAAGGGAAGTCAAAATTATGAAAACAAACATATAATGCGAGTACTTGAGGTGAACTCGCGAACACCTACATATCTTTGCAAAAGAGCAGTGAAAAATAGGTAAATTAACATATAACGCGAGTACCTAAAGAGAACTTCCGAAAAACTACAAATCTCTACAAAAGAGAAGTCAAAAGACAATAAATTAATATATAACACAAGTTTCAATGGTGAACTCACAAACATTTGCAAATCTCTACAAATGAGAGCTCAAAAGAAGCTAAATTTATAATATAACACAAGTACTTGGAGAGAACTCGCGAACAGCTGCTAATCTCCGCAAAAGAGAAGTTAATAACATGTAAATAAATATATAACATGAGTACTTGAGGTGAACTGCGAACACATAGTAATCTCTTTAAAAGTGAAGTTAAAGTCATGTTAATTAACATATAATGTGAATACATGAAGAGAACTTACTAACCCCTGCTCATCTCTACAAATTTGAAGTAAAAAATATGTAAATAAACATATACATGAGTACTTGAAGTGAACTCGCGAACACCGGGTAAACTCCGCAAAAGAGAAGTCCATAGCATGTAAATAAACATATAACACGAGTACCTGAGATGAACTTGCGAACACATGCTAATTTCTACAAAATAGAAGTCAAAAGAAGGTAAATTAACTTATAATATGAATACCTAAAGAGAACTCGCGAACACCTTTTCATCTCTGCAAAAGAGAAGTCAAAAGCAGTAATCTATGAAAAATAGAAGTCAAAAGAAGGGAAAAAACATATAACGCGAGTAGCTGAGGAGTACTCGCAAACACCAGCAAATCTCTTCAAAAGAGAAGTAAATTGTAGTTAAATTAAAAATATAACGCGAGTGGCTGAAGAGAACTCACAAACACATGCTAATGTTTGTAAAAGAGAAATTAAAAGTAGGTAAATAAACTTATAATATGAGTACCTAAGGTGAACTCGCAAAGATTTACTAATCTCTACAAAAGAGAAATAAAAAGAAGGTAAATTTAAAATATAACGTGAGTACATAAAGAGAACTCACGAACACCTACTAATCTCTACAAAAAAATGTCAAAAGTTGGTAATTAAACATATAACATGAGTGACTGATGTGAGCTCGCAAACACCTACTAATCTCTGCCAAAGAGAAGTCAAAATTAGGCAAGTAAAAAAATAAAGCGAGTACATGAATAAAACTCGTGAACACCTGCTAATCTCCGCAAAAGAGAAGTAAAAAATAGGTAAATAAACATATAATGTAAATACTTGAGGTGAAGTAGCGAACACCTGCTAATCACTGCAAAAGAGAATTCAAAAGCAGGTACAAAAATGTATAACGTGAATACCTTTTGAGAACTCGCAAACACCTTCTCATCTCTACAAAAGAGACGTCAAAAGAAAGTAAATAAACATATAACACGAGTACCTGAGGTGAACTTGTGAACACCTGCAAATCTCTAAAAAAGAGAAGTGAAAATCAGATAAATTTAAAATATTATACGAGTACCTAAAGAAGACTCAGAAACACCTACTCAACTCTGCAAAAGAGAAGTCAACAACAGGTACATTAATATATAATGCGAGTATCTGAAGATAACTCGTGAAAACCTACCAATCTATGCAAAAAAGAAGTCAAAAGCAGGTAAATAAACTTTTTACACGAGTACCTAAGGTGAACTTGCGAACACCTGCTAATCTCTACATAAGAGAATTCAAAAGCACGTAAATTTAAATTACAATGCGATTACCTAAAAAAACTCAGGAGCACATGTTAATCTCTACAAAAGAGAAGTCAAGAGCATATAAATAAACATATAATGTGAATACCTGAGGTGAACTGGCGAACACCTGCTAATCTCTACAAAAGAGAAGTCAAAAGAAATTAAATAAACAAATAACATGAATACCTTAATAGAACTAGTGAATACCTTAATAGAACTAGTGAATACCTGCTCATCTCTGTAAAAGATAAATCAAAAGTTTGTAAATAAACATATAACATAAGTACCTGAGTTGAACTCACGAACACCTGCAAATCTCTACAAAAGAGAAGTCAAAAGTAGGAAAATTTCAAATATAATGCGAGTAGCTAAAGAGAACTTGTGAACAACTGCTCATCTCCGCAAAAGGGAAGTCAAAAAAACATAAATAAATATATAACGCGAGTACCTCGGGCAATCTCGCGAACACCTACTAATCTCTATAAAAGAAAAATAAAAAACAGGTAATTTTAAAATATAACGTGAGTAACTAATGAGAACTCGTGAACACCTGATAATCTCTGCAAAAGAGAAGTCAAAAGAATCTAAATAAACATATAACACGAGTACCTAAAGTAAAATCATGAACACCTGCTAATTTTTACAAACGAGAAGTTAAAAGCATGTAAATTTAAAATATCACGCGAGTAAATGAACAAAACTTACGAACACCTGCCATTCTCTACAAAAGAGAAGTTAAATAAAGGAAAGTTAACATATAACGCGAGTACTTGAATAGAACTCACGAATACGTTCTTATCTCTGCAAAAGAGAAGTTAAAAGTAGGTAAATAAACATATAATGCTAGAATATGGGGTGAACTCTCTAACACCTGCTAATCTCTCCAAAAGAGAAGTCCAAAGCACGTAAATAAACATATAACCGAGTACTTGAGGCGAAATCATGAACACCTACAAATCTCTGGAAAACTAAAGTAAAATGTAGTTAAATTTATAATATAACTAGAGAACCTGTAGGGAACTAACAAACATAAGCTAATCTCTACCAAAGAGAAGTTAAAAGTAGGTAAATAAATATATAATGCGAGTACATGAGGTGAACTCGCGAACTCCTGCTAATCTCTGCAAAAGAGATGTCAAAAGTAGGTAAATTAACATATAATGTGAATACTAGAAGAGAACTCACAAACACATGCTCATCTCTACAAAAGAGAAGTAAAAAGCTGGTAAATAACCATATATCTCAATTACTTGAGGTAAACTCGCGAATGCTTACAAATCCTGATAAAAGAAATGTCAAAAGAAGGTAAATGTAAAATATAACGCAAGTACCTGAAGAGAACACGCGAAAACCGGCTAATCTCTGTAAAAGAGAAGTTAAAATCAGGTAAATAATCATATAATGCAAGTACCAGTGGTGAACTCACTAACACCTGCTAATATTTACAAAAGAAAAGTCAAAAATAGTTAAATAAACATATTACGTGAATACCTAATGAGAACTCACGAACACTTACTCATCTCTACAAAATAGAAGTAAAAAGAAGGTAAATAAATATATAATACAAGCACATGAGGTGAGCTTGCGAATAACTTGTAATTTTCTCAAAGGAGAAGTAAATAGCATATATATTAACATATAACATGATTAACTGAGATGAACTCACAAACACCTGTTAATCTCTGTAAAAGAGAAGTCAAATGCAGGTATATTAACATATAATGTGAATACCTGAAGAGAACACGCAAACACCTACAAATCTCTGCAAAAGAGAAGTCAAAATCTAAGGAGAACTCATGAAAACTTGCTAATCTCAACAAATGAGAAGTCAAAAGCAGGTAAAATTAAAATATAATACGAGTACCTAAAGAAAACTTATGAACACATGTTAATCTCTACAAAAAAAGTCAAAAGCATATAAATAAACATATAATGCAAGTACCTTGGGCTATCTCGCAAACACGTACTAATCTTTGAAAAGAGAAAAAATAGGTAAATTTAAAATATAACACGATTACCTAATAAGAACTAATGAACATCTGCTAATCTCCGCAAAAGAGAAGTCAAAATCAGCTAAATAAGCATATACTACGAGTGCCTAAAGTGAACTCGCGAACAACTGCTAATTTCTTCAAAAGAGAAGTTGAAAGCATGTAAATTTTAAATATAATGCGAGTAACTGATGAGAATTCACGAACACCTGCTAATATCAATAAAAGAGAAGTCAAAAGCATGTAAGTTAATATATAATGCGAGTACCTGAATAAAACTTGCTAACACCTACTAATCTTTGCAAAAGAGATGTCAAAAGCAGGTAAATAAACATATAATGTCAGTAGCTAAGGTGAACTCTCTAACACCTGCTAATCTCTCCAAAAGAGATGTCAAAAGCTGGTAAATAAATATATAACAGGAGTACCTGAGACAAACTCGCAAACACATGCAAATCATTTCAAAAGAGTAGTCAAAAGCTGTTAAATTTTAAATATAACTGGAGAACCTAAAGAGAACTCGTGAGCAGCTGCTAATCTCTACAAAATAGTAGTCAAAAGCAGGTAAAAAAACATATAATGCAAGTACCTGAGGTGAACTCATGAACACCTGCTAATATTTGCAAAAGAGAACTTAAAAGTAGTTAAAATAACATATAACATGATAGCTGAAGAGAACTTGAGAACACCTGACAATCTCTGAAAAAAGAAAGTAAAAAGTAGGTAAATAAACATATAAAGCGAGTATCTAAGCTGAACTCGAGAACACCTACAAATCTCTGCAAAATAAAAGACAAAACAAGGTAAATTAACATATAACATGATTATCTAAAGAGTACTCGCCAAAACTAACTAATCTCTACAAAAGTGAAGTGAAAAAAGGTAAATAAACATATAATACTAGTACCTAAGGTGAACTCATGAACATCTATCAATTTCAACAAAAGAGAAGTCAAAATTAGGTAAATTAAAAATATAAGCGAGTACCTAATGATAAATCTCAAACATCTTCTAATATCAGTAAAAGAGAAGTCAGTAGCATGTAAATAAACATATAACACGAGGAGCTGAGGTGAACTCGCAAACACCTACGAATCTTTGCAAATGAGAAGTCAAAATAGGTAAATTAACAAATATTGTTAATACCTAAAGAGAATTAACGAATACCTGCTAATCACAATAAAAGAGAACTCGCGAACACCTGATAATCTTTGTAAAAGAGAAGTCAATAGCATGTAAATAAACTAATAACACAAGTACTTAGGTGAAACAACAAATACCTATTAATCATGACAAAAGAGAAGTCAAAAGCAGGTAAATTATCAAATAACTTGAATAGTTAAAGTGAACTTGTGAACACCTTCTCATCTCTACAAAAGAGAAGTCCACAGAAGGTAAATAAACATATAAACTTAGTACCTGAGCTGAACATGCTAACACCTATTAATCTCTACAAAAGAGAAGTCAAAAGTAGGCAAAAAACATAAGATGTGAGTACATGAGGAGAACACGCAAACACCTGCTAATATCTTCAAAAGAGAAGTCAAAAGCAGGTAAATTTAAAATATAACACATGTGCCGGAAGAGAACTCACAAACACATGCTAATCTCTGAAAAAGAGAAGTCAAAAGAAGTTAAATAAGCGTAAAATGCCAGTACCTTAGGTGAACTCGCGAACGACTACAAATCTCTACAAAAGAGAAATAAAAAGAAAGTAAATTTGAAATATAACTCGATTACCTAAAGTGAACTTCTAAACACATGCTAATGTCTTCAAAAGAGAAGTCAAAAGCTGGTAAATAAACATATATCACGGGTAAATGGTGTGAACTCGTGAACACCTTCTTATCTCTGCAAAAGGGAAGTCAAAAGCAGGTAAGTTAAAATATAACACGAGTACCTGTAAATAACTCGCAAACACCTACTAATCTCCACAAAAGAGAATTCAATAATAGATAAATAAATATGTAATGCCAACACCTGGGTGAACTCGTGAACACCTGCTAATATCTATAAAAGAGAAGTCAAAAGTAGGTAAATTAAAATATAACGTGAATATCTGACAAGAACTTGTGAACACCTGCTCATCTCTACCAAAGAGAAATCAAAACAAGGTAAATAAACGTATAATACGACTACCTGAGGTGAACTCACGAACAACTACTAATCTCTGCAAAAGAGAAGTACAAAACAAATAAATTTAAAATATAAAGTGAGTATCTAAAGAGAACTCAAAAACACCTTCTCATCTCGGCAAAAGAGAAGTAAATAGCAAGTAAATAAAAATATAACGCGAGTACCTGAGGTGAACATACCAACACCTGCTAATTTTTGCAAAAGAGAAGTCAAAATTAGGTAAATAAATATATAACTCAAGTACTTGAGGAGAACTCACAAACACATGCTAATCTCTGCAAAAGAGAAATCAAAAGTAGGTAAATTTAAAATATAATACGAGTACCTAAACAGAACTCACGAACAAATGTTAATCTCTGCAAAAGAGAAGTCAAAAAAATGAAAATAAACATATAGCGTGAATACCTTAGGCGATCTCGCGTACACCTACTATTCTTTGCAAAAGAGAAATAAAAAATAGGTAAATTTAAAATATAATGTGAGTGACAAATGAGAACTCGTGAACATCTACTAATATCCACAAAAGAGAATTCAAAAGTAGAAAAATAAATGTATAACACGTGTACCGAAAGTCAACTTGCAAATACCTGCTAATTTATGCAAAAGAGAAGTTAAAAGAATGTAAATTTAAAATATAACGTGTGTAACTGAAGAGAACTCGCTAACACCAACAAATCTCTACAAATGAGAAGTCAAAAGTAGGTAAGTTAACATATAACATGAGTTCCAGAATTGAACTCGTGAATACCTGCTAATCACTGCAAAAGAGATGTCAAAATCAGGTAAATAAACATATTTCTCGAGTACCTGAGGTGAACACTCTAACACCTGCAAGTCTCTCTAAAAGTGCAGTCAAAAGAAGGTAAATAAACATATAACACAAATACCTAAAGAAAACTCGTGAACACAGACAAATCTCTACAAAAGAGAAATCAAAAGCAATTAAATTTAAAATATTATAAGAGAACCTGAAGAGAACTCACAAACCTCTGCTTATCTCTACAAAAGAGAAGTCAAAAGCAGTTAAATAAACATATAATGCGAGTACTTGAGGTGAACTCGATAACACTTCTTAATCTCTACAAAACAGAAATCAAAAGTAGTTAAATTAACATGTAACGTGAATACCTGAATAAAACTCGCGAACACCTGCTAATTATTGCAATATGAAAATAAAAAGTTGGTAAATAAACATATAATGTGAATACCTCAGGTGAACAAATGAACACCTACAAATCCCAGTAAAAGAGAAGTAAAAATTGGTAAATTAACATATAACGCGAGTATCTCTAGAGAACTCGTGAAAACCTACAAATCTCAGTAAAATAGAAGTCTCAAGAAGGTAAATTAACATATAACATAAGTATCTAAGGTGAACTCACGAACTCCTGCAAATATCTATGATAGAGAAATCAAAAGAAAGTAAATTTAAAATATAATGTGAGTACCTGAAGTGAACTCGTGAACACCTGCTAATCTCTGCTAAAGAGAAGTCAATAGCATGTAAATAAACATATAACACAAGTACCTGAGATGAACTCGTGAACACCTACTAATCTCTGCAAAAGAGAAGTCTATATTAGGAAAATTAAAAATTAACGTGAATACCTGAAGAGAACCAGCGAACACCTACTAATCTATACAAAAGAGAAGTAAAAAGAAGGTAAGTAAACATATAACACGAGTACTTGAGGTGAACTCGCAAACACCTCATAATCTTCATAAAAGAGATGTCAATAACAAGTAAATAAACATATAACACGAGTACCTGAGGTGAACTCACAAACACCTACTTATCTATGCAAAAGAGAAGTCAAAAGCAGGTAAACTATCATATAATGTAAATACCTGAAGAGAACTCGCAAACACCTGCTCATCTATGCAAAAGAGATATCAAAAACAAGTAAATAAACATATAAAATTAGTACCTGAGATGAACATGCAAACACCTGCTAATCTCTATAAAATAGATGTCAAAAGTAAGTAATAAAACATATAATATGAGTACCTGAGGTGAACTTGCGCACACCTTCTAATCTCTTTAAAAGAGAAGTTAAAAGAAAGTAAATTTAAAACATAATGCAAGTGGCTGAAGAGAACTCAATGACACATCCTAATATCTGGAAAAGAGAAGTCAAATGTAGGTAAATAAATATATAATACGAGTACCTGAGGTGAACATGCTAACATCTGCAAATCTTTACAAAAGAGAAGTCAAAATAAGGCAAAAACATATAATGCGAGTACCTAAGAAGAACTCACGAACATCTGCTAATCTCATCAAAAGAGAAGTCAAAAACATGTAAATTTAAAATATAACACGAGTGTGGAAGAGAACTCACAAACACATGCTAATCTCTGCAAAAGAGAAGTCAAAAACAAGTAAATAAACATAAAATGTGAGTACCTGAGGAGAACTCGCGAACGAATATTAATATCTACAAAAGAGAAATAAAAAGTAGGTAAATTTAAAATATAACACGAGTACCTAAAGAGAACTTACAAACACCTGCTAATCTCTACAAACGAGAAGTAAAAGTAGGTAAATAAATATATATCACGAGTATCTAAAGTGAACTCGCAAAAACCTGCTAATCTCTGTAAAAGAGAAGTCAAAAGCAGGTAAATTAAAATATAACACGATTATGTGAAAATAACACGCGAACACCTACTAATCTCCATAAAAAGGAAGTCAATAACTGATAAATAAACATAAATGCCAGTACTTGAGGTGAACTCGCAAACACCTGCTAATCTCTGCAAAATAGATGTAAAAAAGAGTTAAATTAACATATAACGTGATTACCTGACGAGAACTTGTGAACACCTGCTCATCTCTACAAAAGAGAAGTCAAAAGAAGGTAAATTAACATATAACACGACTATCCCAGGTAAACTCGTGAACACCTGCAAATATCTACAAAAGAGAAGTAAAAAATAGGTAAATTTAAAATATAACGGGAGTACCTAAAGAGAACTCAAGAACACCTGCACTTCTCCAAAAAGAGAAGTCAATAGTAGGTAAAAAATGTATAACGCAAGTACCTGAGTAGAACTCGCGAACACCTACAAATATCTTCAAAAGAGAAGTCAAAAGCAGGCAAATTTAAAATATAATATGAGTACCTGAAGATAACTCACAAACATATGTTAATCTCTGCAAAAGAGAAGTCAAAAGCATATAAACAAATATATAGCGTGAATACCTCGGGCGATATCGCGAACACCTACTAATCTCAGCAAAAGTGAAATAAAAAATAGGTAAATTAAAAATATAACGTGAGTACTAAATAATAACTCGCGAACACCTGCTAAACTCTGCAAAAGAGTAGTCAAAGCAGTTAAATAAACATATAACACGACTACCTAATGTGAACTCACGAACATCTGCTAATTTATGCAAAAGAGAAGTCAAAAGCATGTAAATTTAAAATATAATGCGAGTAATTAAAGAGAACTCTCTAACACCTGCTAATCTCTGTAAAAGAGAAGTCAAAAGAAGCTAAGTAAACATATTATACGAGTACATGAATTGAACTTGTGAATTCCTGCTAATATCTGTAAAAGAGAAGTCAAAAGCAGCTAAAAAACATATATCATGAGAACCTAGGGTAAACTCTCTTAAACCTACTAATCTCTCAAAAAGAGAAGTCAAAAGTATGTAATAAGCATATATAGCGAGTACCTAAGGAAAACTCGCGAACAACTGCAAATCTTTGCAAAACAGTAGTCAAAAGCAGTGAAGTTTAAAATATAACTGGAGAACCTGAAGAGAACTCGCGAACATCTGCTAATCTCTACAAAAGAGAAGTCAAAATAGGGTAAATAAACATATAATGCGAGTACCTGAGGTGAACATGCGAACACCTGCTAATCTCAACAAAAGGGAAGTCAAAATCAATTAAATTAACATGTAATGTGAATACCTAAAGAGAATGCGCAAACCTCTGCTAATCTCTGCAAAATGAAAGTCAAAAGTTTGTAAATAAATATATAAAGCGAGTACCTAAGGTGAACTCATGAACACCTAAAAATACCTGCAAAAGAGAAGTCAAAACAGGTAAATTAATAAATAATGCGAGTACCTGAAGAGATCTCATGAAAACCTGCGAATATCTGCAAAAGAGAAGGCAAAAGCTGATAAATAAACATATAACATGAGTACTTAAGTTGAACTCACGAACACCTACAAATCTCAGCAAAAGAGAAATCAAAAGGAGGTTAATTTAAAATATAATGTAAGTACCTAAAGAGAACTCACAAACACCTGCTAATCTCCTCAAAAGATACGTCAATCACACATAAATAAAGATAATATGTGTACCTGAAGTGAACTTGTGATCACCTGCAGATCTATGCAAAAGAGAAGTCATAAGTAGGTAAACTAACAAATAACGTGAATACCTTAAGAGAACAAGCATCACCTGCTCATCTCTATAAAAGAGAATTAAAAAGCAGGTAAATAAACATATACCACGATTACTTTGATGTGAACTCACAAACACCATATAATCTCCACAAAAGAGAAGTGAATAGCAAGTAAATAAACATATAACACGAGTACCTGAGGTGGAATAACAAACACCTACTATTCTCTATAAAAGAGAAGTCAAAAGCAGGTAAATTAACATATAATGTGAATTCCTGAAGAGAACTCACGAACACCTGCTCATCTCTAAAAAGAGATGTAAAAATATTGTAAATAAACATATAACGCGAGTACCTCTGATGAACAAGCTAAAACCTTCTAATCTCTATGAAAGAGAAGTCAAAAGCAGGTAAAAACATATAATGCGAGTACCTAATGAGAACTCGCGCACACCTGCTCATTCCTTCAAAAGAGAAGTTAAAAGCGGGTAAATTTAAAATATTAGGAGAGTGGCTAAATAGAACTCAAGAATACGTGCTAATCTCTACAAAAGAGAAGTCAAATGTTGGTAAATAATAATATAAAGCGAGTACATAAGGTGAACTCATGAATGCCTACTAACCTCTTCAAAAGAGAAATAAAATGTAGGTAAATTTAAAATATAATACGAGTACCTAAAGGGAACTCGCAAACACCTTCAAATCTCTACAAAAGAGAAGTCAAAAGCAGGTAAATAAACATATAATGCCAGTAACTGAAGTGAACTCGCAAACACCTGCTATTCTCTTTAAAAGAGAAGTCAAAAGAAGGTAAGTTAAAATATTAAGCAAGTACCTGAAGTGAACTCGCGAACACGTGCTAATATCCGCAAAAGATAAGTCAATAACAGATAAATAAACAAATAATGCGAGTAGTTGAGGTGTACTCGCGAACTCCTTCTAATCTCTAGAAAAGAGAAGTAAAAAGCAGCAAAATTAACATATAACGTGAATAAGCTATGAGAACTCGTGAACACCTGCTTATCTCGAAAAAAGAGAAGTCAAAAGTAGGTAAATTTAAAATATAATTCAAATACTTGAAGAGAACTCGCGTACACATGCTAATCTTTGCAAAAGAAAAGTCAAAAGTAGGTAAATTAACATATAATACGAGTACTTGAATAGAATTCACAAACACATGCTAATCACAGCAAAAGAGAAGTCAAAAACTGGTAAATAAACATATAGCACAACTACAGGAGGTGAACTCGCTAGCACCTACTAATCTCTCCAAATGAGAAGTCAAAAGCTGGTAAATAAACATATAATGTGAGTACTTGAGGTAAACTCGTGAACACCTACAAATATCTACAAAAGAGAAGTCAGAAGTAGTTAAATTTAAAATATAATTCGAGTACCTGAAAAGAACTCACGAACGCCTTCTAATCTTTGAAAAATAGAAGTCAAAAGCAGGTAAATAAATATATAACATGAGTACCTGAGGTGAATTCACAGACACCTGTAAATCCCTGCGAAAGAGATGTTGAAAGTAGGTAAATTTAAATTATAATACGAGAACGTAAAGAGAACTCATGAACACTTGCTCATCTCCACAAAAGAGAAGTCAACAGCTGGAAAATAAACATATACCGTGAGTATGATGAATATTTTCGCTAAGTCTAAACTTGATGCGGATTCATTCTACAATTTATCATAACTATGTAGATGGGCATAAGCTAGATTGAATCATCTATCAGGCAAGTGCACCTATCAATCATAGTATAAGAGAATTCTACATCTCGTATCGTATTCCACAGGGTCATTTCAACTATTCGTACTCACTCTCACTCTATTATCATACCTAAACTTAAGGTTGCGTTCTAACATAGATTAATCCTAACTATGACTATTTGGATAAAAATTGTATTGGAGAGTTACAAAAATAGTTTCAAGTCGAAAGTTAAGAGTATTCAATGAACATAATCAATTTGAGTAATCATGAAATAACCAAACTATCAAATTCATTGTATTGTAAAGGGTTGAACTAATTATTAAATTCTCTCTCGAGCAATTTAAAGTCTAAGTTAAGTTAAGTAAATTTTCTCTCGAACAATTTACAATACTCAAATATTTATTGAATGAAATACCCTATCTAATACATGGATTCATGAAACTTTATTTCTAAAATACCATAATTCCATTCATTCGTATTCTAATTTTCCAAGAAACATATCTCTCGATCATGAATTTTGAATTACAAAGAGAAATAACACCTAAATATGAAGATTTAACCATCATCCAAACAATCCAATTTCTCAATCTAGACATTTGGAATTCATGTAAAAATAAATAATCATTCATAATAAGGATAATTCTCAATGTTTGCAAACCCAAATACGAATAAAATACAATGACATTGACAAAAACAAAACGATACATGATTACTAACTTGTTCAAACACATTGTTCATGAAAAGTAAAAGATAAATAAAGTTGGGTTACCAAGAGAGATACAAGATTAAAAGAGATAAATTAGAAGAATAAATGCATACAAATATCTCCTTCAAGCCTTCCTTCTCTTGGATGCTCCACTTTCGTTCTCCAGAAAAATTCCAAGCAAAATAATCCAATAAGTGCAAGAATAAAATTTTCTCCCAGGTTTTTTATAGTCCAATAGCAAACATGGTCGAACACGGGTTCCGACACGGCCGTGTTGCAGGCCATGTCGGCAGTTCCAGGGCAGTTCCACACGAAAGGACGTGTTTGATCATGGGCCGTGTTGGATCACACGGGTACTGACACGGCCGTGTTTTGGAACACGGCCGTGTTGTTCTTCCTGTTCTTCAGACACGGGGGCTGGGAAATTGGCTTCAGCTGGGATGGAACACGGGTAGGCACACGGTCGTGTTCCTACCCGTGTGTGTGAGCAAATTCTTCTCCTGTGTTCAGTCCTGTTGGCCCCGTAAACTTTCCCCTGTTTGCTCCAAGACTTTTAGTTCCACTGGCTAGTTGTACCTGCATTAGACAAATGATGTAGTAAGGGAGAAGTTCAATACATAAAATAGTAAAAACTCTAAACTATGCTCTACTATTCATGACAATACCAATTCTCAATTATTTAGTGCAATTACTTGAATAAAGAGGGTAGAAATCAGCGGATGTGATTACAATTATTACAATAAAAATCTACCATAATTGTAATCATCACACATCCCCAGACTTAAGTGTTTGCTTGTCCCTAAGCAAACTAATTCAAACAATTGGGTTACACAATACATAATTCTTCTTCCGCACACTGATTGTTTTGAATTTCGAATAGAGATTTGATGCTGCAATTGTATAGGAAATAGTATAGCAGACTTTTCTAAAATATAACTTTTTCTTAAAAAATATACTCCAATACATATCTTAACTACTTTTTCGCTCTTTCTTAGAATTATAATTATAGTTATCCATAACTATTGTAAGGAGAAAATAACAATCTTGATAACATATGCATTAGTCTTTCAAAAATTAAAAATCTCCCTATTGATAATCATACACTTCCCTTTACACACCCTCTCCATAACACTAATGAGAATTAGTAAAGTTGGATCCTTAGGACTTGTATGGTGGTGTATTGTTTTGGCTTAGGATAGGTGATTATAGGTGGGGTAAGCAAAATAAAACTAGATCACAATTGAGCCCTTTGTATGATAAGGGACCTTTAACATACATTGATATTTTATGAGCACCCCCAGACTTTGCACGTATTATCATTCCCTTATATTTTTCTTCTTTTGTTTCTTAACCAAAGGTCCATAGTAGGGATCATTCTGAATGAGTGCCAAGTGTCACACTCACTCAGGCCACGTATCACTATTGTTTTTGTAGGGATTTATCATAGTAGGGATCATTCCGAATGGGTGCAAGTGTGACAACGCACTCAGGCCACATATCACTATATGAAAAATCATTTCATGACGAACTCAATGATAGGTGCTACTACAACGAGAATTGGCCTTGGTGTATTTTAGAGTTGGAATACCACAATAAATATAGGGATAAGTTTCAAATTGGGTGAGCAAAGGTATAATGTTTTAAGGTTTTGGGATGAGAAAGCTCAAGCTATCCAAAAGGAGGCCTAATATCATTTCCACTTTTTACTAATTTTACATGTGCAAAAGGTTTTGAGGATCGCTAGTAAGTTCTAGACACCAATAGAGAAATTTTTTGTTATTGTTGATCTACTAATACGAAATTATCAAAATATTACACTCATCAACTCACTTTAGTATAGATATAATTAATTTTTTCTAAAATGGAGTGATTATTAGTTAATAATATAAAGGACAATCTTTTTAAACCAAAATTATATGGAGATAAAGTAATATAATGAATTTCTATACGTAGTTACTAATCAACAAATTTGAACACGAATTCGGTTTAATCAGCAGTGCGAAAGTGGATTAGATAGTTATATTCCCAATGAGTGAAGTAATGAAAGCTTAAAGAGAAGTAATCAAATTTTTTTTGAGGGGTGTATAGATTATTATGATAAATAGAATATAAGTAATTGTTAATCATGTATTCCACTGTCAATACTCATTATAAAAATACAGCATACCCCCAGACTTGAGTTGCAATGTCCTCATTGCAATATATAAAGTAAAATAAGGGGACAAATATTGCACTACATAACGAACAAGGGGACAAATTTTAATCATGAATATAAAGCATCACAACACGAAACAGGAGCAAAATCTGAAATAAAACATTTTTTTTTTATTTATTTTTTATTTTTTTTTATAGATATACTGATCATACAAATACTAGATGATTAAAAACAATACTAAAGATATAACACTACAGAGCCATAAATGTAAAGCCAAATATATCAGAAATACATAGGTGAGTCATCTTGATCAGCCGGATCATCCTGAGGGTGAGATGGACGAGGAGCTTGGTCGCGGTGGGCTGGTAATCCCCATGTGCTGCCGGATTTGATAGATGGCGTCCTCAGTCCGCTGCTGCGTCTCCTCGATACGCTGAAGGCGGCGGCGATAGCTGAAGGTCATAAAAACGCTGCAACTCCTGTGCAAATCGAGACTGTCGCTGAGGCTGTGGCAGATGATGACTCCCCCTGAGTACGCGTCGAACGGGCCAGCGGGAAATGAGAGGCTCATCGAGATCTGGATCGACCTCATCGTCGTCGTCGTCGTGGATATGAAGACCACGAGGCGCAATGGTATATATAGTCCCTCCTCGGCCTTGACGAGCAGTAACGAGGCGGATGGCTCGAAGACTGGCCATGGTGATAGGCACAGTTTTCGCTACCACTGCCATCGGGGGAAGAGGTAAAAAGATGCCCATATTCTTAGTTAGACGCGTGATGTAGGGGGCTACACAGATAGACCCGACTCGGGAATTCTCCGCCTGATGAAGAAAAAAATGAGCAAGCATATAGCCCAAATGGATAGGATAGGTGGGCTGTCATGCTGTGCAGATAAAGAATGTCTTGTCGAACTCACCACACCAGAGCTTTCGCCCCGGCCGCTCAATGTATGACTAAGTAGGTGATGAATATAATGCACGGCGGGGGAAGACCAATTTGGAGGCCTTAGACCTCTTTGCTTCGTAGGCGCCGGTGTCAAAAGATAAACGTCGCCAAACGCCACCTGCCTGCTCGTGACTGGGGAGTTCAAATTTCAAGTCAGAGTAGGCGGCACTAAGGAGGAATGCCTCGTCGTATACTCCTAAATACCGTGTAAACTGGTAGAGAGAAAGTGTGGTAGAAGGTGCCCCCCACTCGAAAAGAAATATTCCCCTCTGTAGGTCTTCCATCATCGGCCCACACAGGATCGAAGGTTTACATAAAAAGTGGATAAAAATTCGAGGGTCAGCTCTCTAAATCCTATCTCTTCTATGGCAAAGAACCCTTGCCACCACACTAACAGAAATCAACTCCCTCACAGTATCCGCTAGATCTATAGATTCGAGGAACATCCCAGTCTATGATTCGTATGTCCTGATACTTCTTGGCCTGTAGCCGATTATAGCGGTTTGTGTGGATAGGATCTGTGAAAGCTAGTGGCGGAGCGACGTCGCGTCTCTCGGTCGATAATGCTTGAAGATCCGGGCGGCGCCGGCGACCACCTTGGCTACGCGAAGATGCCATGATCTGAAAATAATAATAAATAAAAAATAAATCTAAAGTGAATTTAGAAGGAAAAAAAAAATAGAAATGATCAAGAGGAGATTGGATGGAAATAACCCATAACCCAGGAGTTTTACCGCGTATGTTGAGTGCGAAGAAAGGAGACGATTCCCGCGAATTTTGGAGGAGGAGAGTGATTTTCCCGGCTGGAATGGAAGCTAGAATGGAAGGAGGAGGATAGTGAGAGTGATGAGGAGAATGAAAAAAATCGGCCCCCTATAAAAAGAAGTCGTACACGGGTGACACACACGGCCGTGTGTGTACCGTGTTGAGGAATCTTTCTGCGCGGGAAACACGGCCTTCAAGGAGACGTGTGGTCAAATTGCGGGAAACTGCCCGTGTCGGTGGGACACTCGGTCAACAAACACGGCCGTGTCCCCTACCCGTGTGGTCAACCTCGATCGGACACGGCAAAAGAACACGGGTTGGGTGGGAAGCCGTGTACTTCTCTGACTTGAAATAAATTAAATCGTCGTTTTGACACGGTGCGCACATGGCTGGGTGGACAGCCGTGTATATTACACACGGCCAAGGATACGGGTTGGTGGAAACCCGTGTACTTCTCTGACTTGAAACAATTTAAATTCGCCGTATCGACACGGGTGCTCACATGGCTGGGTGGACAGCCGTGTGTGCTAGACACGGCCATTGCACACGGGCGTGTGCTTAGCCGTGTACTCTTCTTCTTTGGTAATTTCTCCTGATTACGTAATTTATTTATTTTTAATTCAAGTTTCATTAAAAATTTTATTCTCCTATATAGACAAGATACTATACTAGTCTAGACATTCTCTTTATCTAGGTGAAGGCAAGATTCTAGTCGAATAAGTTCTTGGGGAAGTGCATTGTTATAAAGCTTTAATCCGGTGCCCATTTACTTTAAATAATCTCCCTTTTCAGGGTGAGTTAGGTTCGACGGTGCCATAGGGAAAAACTTCTTTAACCTGGAACGGTCCGGACCACTTAGACCTAAGCTTTCCCGGGAAATAGACGCAGTCTAGAATTAAAAAGGAGCACTTGATCACCTTGTTGAATGTTTTAGTTTTCCAAAGGTGAACGGTCATGAAATAGTTTGGGTTTCTCCTTATAAATTCTGGAGTTCTCATAAGCCATAAGTTCTCCATTCATCTAGTTCATTAAGTTGAAGTTTGCGTTTTTCCCCTATAGAATTTGTATCAAAATTTAGAGAGCGTATTGCCTAATATGACTTGTGCTCTAATTCTATAGGTAAGTGACAAGATTTACCATTGACTAATCTAAAGGGGAGTGGTACCTATAGGTGTTTTAAATGCGGTCCTATAAGCCCATAAAACAATCGTTTAGTTTCCTAGACCATTGTTTTTCTATTCCCCTCTATAGATTTTTCTAGGATGCGCTTAAGTTTCTCTATTGGATACTTCAAACTTGACCACTAGTTTGGGGATGATATGGTGTAGCTATCCTTATGTGTGACTCCATATTTCTGCAATACCTTATCTAACTGTAGATTACAGAAGTGAGAACCCCTATCACTAATAAGTGTTCATGGTGTGCCAAATCACGCAAATAGAGATTTTAGGAATTGGATTACTTCTACTCTACTATCATTAGTAGGTAAAGCTTGCGCCTCAACCCACTTTGATACGTAATCTACGGCCACTAAGATATACTTATTCCCGAATGAAACTGGAAATGGGACCCCATAAAGTCTATCCCCCACACATCAAATACTTCACATTCAAGGATAAAATTTTGCAGCATTTCATGTAATTTAGAAATATTACCTGATTTTTTGACAAGAATCACATGAAAGCACATACCTTTGGGCATCCCTGAATAGAAGGGGCCAATAAAAACCCGAATCAAAGAACCTTTTTCGCAGAGCAATTTGGCTCCATAGTGACCACCAGTAGGACCTGAATGACACTGCTCCCAAAATTTCTCCACCCTTCCTCGGCGGATACACACCATCCGTTCGGATCACGGAATCTGCACATATCCGAACACAGAAAAGGGTCCTCCCAAAAGTAATATTTCAAGTCGGAGAAAAAATTTCTTTTTCTGCTGGTATGAAAAATCTTTTTGGGAGGACCTTAGCCACAAGATAGTTTGCATAATCTGCAAACCATGGATAATCATTATTAATTTTTCGAAGATAAGGCAAAATAACGATTCTCTCAGGGAACGTATCAGAAATTTCAGACTCATCTAACGTTGCTCGTAATGGATTTTCTAAATGTGAAAGATGGTCTGCCGCTAAGTTTTCTGCTCCTCGTTTATCCTAATTTCCAAATCAAATTCTTGCAATAAAAGTACCCAACGGATTAAACGAGGCTTAGCTTCCGCCTTGGCTAGCAAATATTTAAGTGCAGAGTGGTCCGTGTAAACTACCACCTTGGATAATGTTAAATAGGATTTGAATTTATCAAACGCAAAGACCACTGCTAGAAGTTCTTTTTCAGTTGTAGTATATTTCTCTTGTGCATTATTAAGTGTTTTACTAGCATAAAAATATAGATGAAAATGTTTGTTTTGGCGTTGTCCTAAAACAGCTCCTACCGCAAACTGCTAGCGTCACACATGATTTCAAATGGCTGAGTAAAATCAGGCGCTATCATAATAGGAGAATTAACTAATCTGTCTTTTAAGAACTCAAAAGCATGTAGGCACTCTTGATCAAAGATAAACGGTGTATCCTTTTTCTAATAGTCTCGTAAGTGGTTTAGCAATTTTTGAAAAGTCTTTAATAAACCGGCGGTAAAAACCCGGCGTGGCCTAAAAAACTTCTCACTGCCCGTTAACGGATGTGGGTGGTGGTAACTTTTCTATCGTTTTCTATCTTCGCTCTATCTACTTGAATTCCCTGATTGGAGATTTTATGACCTAGTACTAACCCTTCTTGCACCATTATAAATGGCACTTCTCCCAGCTAAGTACTAAGTTCGTCTCCTCACACCTCCTTAGAAACCTTTTCTAAATTATTTCAAACATAAATCAAATGCATCTCCAAAAGACGGAGAAGTCATCCATAAACACTTCCATGATATCTTCAACATACTCGTTGAAGATAAGCTAACATGCATCTTTGGAAAGTGGCGGGGGCATTACAAAGACCGAATGGCATACGCCTATAGGCAAAGGTACCGAATGGGCATGTGAACGTGGTTTTCTCTTGGTCTTCTGGGCTATTGGGATTTGGAAATACCCCAGAAAGTCCATCTAGAAAACAATAATATGAATGTCCTGACAAGCGTTCTAATATTTGGGTCAATAAAGGGTAAAGGGAAATGGTTCTTTCCTAGTGGGCATCGTTTAACTTCCTATAGGTCTTATACAGGACACGCCAACTGTATTACTGTTCGCATCGGAATTAATTCATTTTTTATCGTTTGCTTACTCACAGTTAAACCACCCTTCTTAGGAACCACTTGGACAGGACTAACCCATGAACTATCGGAAATAGGGTATATCATACCCAGCGTCTAATAATTTAACAATTTTCAGCCTTAACTACCTCTTTCATATTAGGATTAAGCCTACGTTGCGGTTGAAATAGATGACTTTTAGTTTTCTTCCAAAAGGAATTTTATGAGTGCAAAAGCTAGGATTAATACCTTTTATATCGGACGATTTGCCATGCTATTGCACCTTTACATTTCTTTAACACAGTTATTAATTTAGCTTTTTCAATTTCAGAAAGATTAGAAGAAAATAATAACTGGGTAAGAAGAGTTAGTTCCTAAGAATGCATACTCAAGATGATCGGTAATTTTTTTAATTCAACTACAGGTGGATCCTTAGTATTATTCTTATGAACTTCATTATCTCCTTTTGTAAATAAGTTATATTCAGTATTTCCATTCATCGATACAGAGTTATCTAGAAAAAGTAACTGATCAACAAATATCTTTACTAGTTTTCGTCTTCTAGAAAACAATTAGTAATGCAAATTTTCTAAAGGATCTTTATAATTAAAAATTAGAATCAATAGAAGACAATAAGTTGTCAACACCATGAGAAAAATAGCAACAATCATCACTATCTAAAGATTGTTTCATAGTATTGCCAATTTGAAAAGTGACTTCATCCTCCCCTACTCTCCCAAAACTAATTTACCATCAAAAACATCAATAAGAGCTCTTAGAAGTGGCTAGAAATGGGCGACCAAGTATAAGTGGTACTTCGATATTTTCGTCCATATCTAAAATAACAAAATCGGCAGGAAATATAAATTTGTCTACCCTTAACCAATTACATCCTCCACTATACCTCTTGGGTACTTAACCGACCGATCTGCTAAATTGAATACTCATCCTAGTCGGGCTAAGTTTCTCCAAGGCCTAGTTTCAAATATAATGTATAAGGCATCAAATTTATACTAGCTCCTAAATCCGCTAAAGCTTTATTAACTTGCAAATCACCGATTTAAACATGGTATTGAAAAAGAACCGGGATCCTTAAGCTTTTGTGGTAATTTATTTTGTAAAATAGCAGAGCATTCTTCACTAAGTGTGACTAATGATAATTCTTCTATTTTCTTTTTATTAGAAATTAAATCCTTCAAAAATTTAGCATACTTAGGCATTTGAATAATATCAGAAAAAGGTAATATTAACATGCAATTGTTTAATCATAGAAATAAATTTTTACCGTATTGCGCAATACATGCGCTCCTTGTTCATCTTTGCTGGATATGGTATGGCTGGTTGATATTCCATCGGTGTCACGTTCGGTGCTTCTCCACTAGACTCCTCTTGAGGTGCATCTGGTGCAAGCCTTGGGTCTTGTAAACTCCTTCCCGCTCCTCAACTGAATTGCTCGAGCATGTTCCTTTGGGTTTGTCTCAGTATTTCCTGGAAGTGTTCTCTTGTTGTCTCTCTGATTACCATCCTTGCCAACTGCCCAATCTGATTCTCCAAATTTCGAATAGAACCTTCTTGATTACGGAAGGCAACATCGGTAGTTTGCATGAACTTTGCAAGGACATCTTCCCAATGTTGGGCTTCCTTGGCTCCAATTGTTGTTGTTGTTGTCCAAACATGGGTGGTTTTACTCTTGGTTGCCTTGCCCTCCCCAAGAGAAATTGGGTGGTTCCTCCATCCTTGATTGTATGTAAAACTATATGGGTTGTTTCCTGGATTGAAAGGTGGTCTGGGATTATTACCCATGTAGTCTACATGTTCTTGCACTTGAGGTTCACCACTAGGGATTTCCAACAAGGGAGGGGTCCCATTGTTGAGGTACCATTGGGGGGTGGCGCTAAAGAAAGGTTGTCCATCTTTTGATGGAGCTTCTCCACTTGAATTGCTAAGGCAGTAACGGCATCCACTTCATACATTCCGGCGGGCTTGGTAGACTTCGGCCGCACATTGGTAGCTATTCATTGCCATTTCTTCTATCAACTGCTGGGCTGCTTCAGGTGTCTTATTGTTCAAGGTGCCTCCACTAGCCGCATCTCAATCATCTGTCTGGTGGCTGGATTTAGACCATTATAGAAAGTCTGAATCTGAAGCCAAGAAGGTAAAGCATGATGGGGGGCATCTCCTTAATAATTCTTTGAATCGTTCCCCAAGTATCGTACAATGATTCAGCCTCCACTTGAACATACGTAGAGATGTCGTTCCTTAACTTTGCGGTCTTTGCCGGTGGAAAATACTTCATCAAAAACTTCTCAACCATCATGTCCCAAGTAGTAATGGATCCTTTAGGTAACGAATTGAGCCACTGCTTTGCCTTATGCCTCAATGAGAATGGGAACAATCTCAATCGAATGGCATCGTTGGAGACACCATTAATCTTAAAAGTATCACATATCTCTAGGAATCCGGCTAAGTGTGTATTGGGATCCTCGTCTTGTAAGCCATCATATTGAACATATTGTTGGACCATTTGTATCACGCTCGTTTCAGTTCGAAATTATTGGTTGGAATGGGTGGTCGAACAATGCTGACCCAGTTCCTTGGAGATTGGGTCTAGCAAAGTCAGACATTGTTTGCTCATTTTGGTTGGCCATGGTATCTAGATTTTCAGGATGGTGTTCTCCTTGATTCACTGTTTCTTCTTCTCTCAGATCGTCTACAATATCTGTGGTGTTAATACCCACGTCTCTGTGATTGGTGTTGTGAATAATTCGTTCCGGTTCAGAATGAAATGGTTCTAACCCAGAATTTCTTGCCCTGGTCATAGACTAACAGACTACAAAACAGAGATTAAATAATATAATTTTACTTTAAACTAATCTACAAAGATTTATTAGTAAACAATAATGGTAGATTAATAAAGTTAAAGCTTTCAAAATATTGAAAAGATCCCCGGCAACGGCGCCAAAAACTTGATGAATATTTTCGCTAAGTCTAAACTTGATGCGGATTCATTCTACAATTTATCATAACTATGTAGATGGGCATAAGCTAGATTGAATCATCTATCAGGCAAGTGCACCTATCAATCATAGTATAAGAGAATTCTACATCTCGTATCGTATTCCACAGGGTCATTTCAACTATTCGTACTCACTCTCACTCTATTATCATACCTAAACTTAAGGTTACGTTCTAACATAGATTAATCCTAACTATGACTATTTGGATAAAAATTGTATTGGAGAGTTACAAAAATAGTTTTCAAGTCAAAAGTTAAGAGTATTCAATGAACATAATCAATTTGAGTAATCATGAAATAACCAAACTATCAAATTCATTGTATTGTAAAGGGTTGAACTAATTATTAAATTCTCTCTCGAGCAATTTAAAGTCTAAGTTAAGTTAAGTAAATTTTCTCTCGAACAATTTACAATACTCAAATATTTATTGAATGAAATACCCTATCTAATACATGGATTCATGAAACTTTATTTCTAAAATACCATAATTCCATTCATTCGTATTCTAATTTTCCAAGAAACATATCTCTCGATCATGAATTTTGAATTACAAAGAGAAATAACACCTAAATATGAAGATTTAACCATCATCCAAACAATCCAATTTCTCAATCTAGACATTTGGAATTCATGTAAAAATAAATAATCATTCATAATAAGGATAATTCTCAATGTTTGCAAACCCAAATACGAATAAAATACAATGACATTGACAAAAACAAAACGATACATGATTACTAACTTGTTCAAACACATTGTTCATGAAAAGTAAAAGATAAATAAAGTTGGGTTACCAAGAGAGATACAAGATTAAAAGAGATAAATTAAAGAATAAATGCATACAAATATCTCCTTCAAGCCTTCCTTCTCTTGGATGCTCCACTTTCGTTCTCCAGAAAAATTCCAAGCAAAATAATCCAAAAGTGCAGAATAAAATTTTGTCCAGGTTTTTATAGTCCAATAGCAAACATGGTCGAACACGGGTTCCGACACGGCCGTGTTGCAGGCCGTGTCGGCAGTTCCAGGGCAGTTTCCACACGAAAGGACGTGTTTGATCATGGGCCGTGTTGGATCACACGGGTACTGACACGGCCGTGTTTTGGAACACGGCCGTGTTGTTCTTCCTGTTCTTCAGACACGGGGGCTGGGAAATTGGCTTCAGCTGGGATGGAACACGGGTAGGCACACGGCCGTGTTCCTACCCGTGTGTGAGCAAATCTTCTCCTGTGTTCAGTCCTGTTGGCCCCGTAAACTTCCCTGTTTGCTCCAAGACTTTTAGTTCCACTGGCTAGTTGTACCTGCATTAGACAAATGACGTAGTAAGGGAGAAGTTCAATACATAAAATAGTAAAAACTCTAAACTATGCTCTACTATTCATGACAATACCAATTCTCAATTATTTAGTGCAATTACTTGAATAAAGAGGTAGAAATCAGCGGATGTGATTACAATTATTACAATAAAAATCTACCATAATTATAATCATCAGAGTACCTAAGGGGAACATGCTAACACCTGCTAATCTCTACAAAAGAGAAGTCAAAAGCAGGTAAATAAAAATAAAATGCAAGTACCAGAGAAGAACTCATGAATACCTGCTAATCTCCGCAAAAGAGACGTTAAATGCAGGTAAACTTAAAATATAATACGACTATCTATAGAGAACTCACGATCACATATTAATCTCTGCAAAAGAGAAGTAAAAGCACTTAATAAACATATAACGCAAGTACCTCATGGGATCTCGTGAACACCTACAAATCTCTGTAAAAGAGAAATAAAAAATAGGTAAATTTATAATATAGTGAAAGTACCAAATGATAACTCGCGAACACCTGCTAATCTCCGCAAAAGACAAGTCAAAAGTAGCTCAATAAACATATAATGCGAGTACCTAAAGTGAACTTTGAACACCTGCTAATTTATGCAAAAGAGAAGTCAAACCCATATAAATTTAAAATATAACATGAGTAACTGAAGAGAACTCGCAAACACATGCTAATCTCTGCAAAAAAGAAGTCAAAAGTTGCTAAGTTAAAATATAACACGAGAACCTGAATAGAACTCACGAATACCAATTAATCTCTGCAAAATCGAAGTCAATACTTGGTAAATAATCATGTAATGCGAGTACCTGAGATGAACTTTTTAACACATCGTAATCTCCCCAAAAGAGAAGTCAAAAGCAGGCAAATAAACATATAATTCTAAAACCTGAGGCGAACTCGCGAACACCTACAAAACTCTGCAAAAGAGAAGTCAAAGCAGAAAAACTTAAAATGTAATTGGAGAACCTGAAGAGAACTCTTGAACCTTTGCTAATATCTCAAAAGAGAAGTGAAAAGATGGTAAATATACATATAATGCGAGTACCTGAGGTGAACTCGCAAACTCATTCAAATCTTTGTAAAAGAGAAGTCAAAAGCAACTAAATTAACATGTAATGTGAATACATGAAGAGATCTCACGAACACCTACAAAAATCAGCAAAAGAGAGTTAAAAGTAAGTAAATAAACATATAACGCGAGTACTTGAGGTGAACTTATGAACACCTACTAATCTCTGCAAAAGAGAAGTGAAAATAATGTAAATTAACGTAAAACATGAATACCTGACTAGAGCTCATGACACCTACTCATCTCTGCAAAAGAGAAGTCAAAAGCAGGTAAATAAACATATAATAAGAGTACCTGAGGTGAACTCGCGAACACCTACAAATCTCTGTAAAAGAGAAACCAAAAGCAGGTAAATTTAAAATATAACGTGAGTACCTAAGGAGAACTCATGAACACTTACTCATCTCAGAAAAAGAGAAGTCAATAGTAAGTAAATTAACATATAACACAAGTACCTGAGGTGAACATGCTAACATCTTCTAATATTTGAAAAAGAGATGTAAAAAGAAGGTAAATAAATATATAATGCAAGTACCAGAAAAGAACTCGTGAACACATGCTACTCTCTTCAAAACATATGTCAAAAGTAGGTAAATTTAAAATATTATGCGAGTACTTAAAGAGAACTCACAAACACATGTGAATCTCTATAAAAGAGAAGTCAAAAGCATGTAAATAAATATATAATGCAGTACTTCAGGCGATCTTATGAACACCTACTAATCTATTCAAAATATAAATAAAAACAAGTAAATTTAAAATATAACTGGATTTCCTAATGAGAACTCACAAACAACTACTAATCTCCGCAAATAAGAAGTCTAAAGCAGCTAAATAAACATATAACGCCAACACCTAAATAGAACTCGCGAACGCATGCTAATCTCTGCAAAAGAGAACTCAAATGTAAGTAAATAACCATATAACATGAGTACCAGAAGTGAACTCTCAAACACCTTCTAATCTCTACAAATGAGAAGTCAAAAGCCGGTATTAAAACATATAACGCGGGTACCTGAGGTGAACTTATGAACACTCACAAATCTATGCAAAAGAGAAGTCAAAAGTAGTTAAATTTAAAATATATTTGGAGAACCTGAAGAGAACTCGAGAACACCTGATAATCTCTGCAAAAAAGAAGTAAAAAATAGGTAAATAAACATATAACATGAGTACTATAGGTGGACTCATGAACACTGGTAATCTATGAAAAAGAGAAGTTAAATGCAGTTAAATTAACATGTAACATGAATACCTTAAGAGAACTCATGAACACCTCCTATTCTATTCAAAAGAGAAGTCAAAACAGGTAAATAAACTTATAATGCGAGTACCCAAATAGAACTCGCGAACACATGCTAATATCTGCAAAAGAGAAATCAAAAGCAGGTAAATTAACATATAACACGAGCACCTGTGGTCAACATGCTAACATCTTCTAATATCTTCAAAAGAGATGTAAAAAGCAGGTAAATAAATATATAACGCAAGTACCAAAAAAGAACTCGTGAACACATGCTACTCTCTTGAAAACATATGTCAAAAGTAGGTGAATTTAAAATATAATGCGAGTACTTAAAGAGAACTCACAAACACATGTGAATCTCTATAAAATAGAAGTCAAAAGCATGTAAATAACCATATAATGCAGTACTTCAGGCGATCTCATGAACACCTACTAATCTATGCAAAATATAAATAAAAAATATGTAAATTAAAAATATAACGAGAGTTCCTAATGAGAACTCACAGACAAGTGCTAATCTCCGCAAATAAGAAGTCTAAAGCAGCTAAATAAAAATATAACGCCAACACCAAAATAGAACTCGCGAACGCATGCTAATCTCTGCAAAAGAGAACTCAAATGTACGTAAATAACCATATAACGTGAGTACCAAAAGTGAACTCTCTAACACCTTCTAATCTCTATAAATGAGAAGTCAAAAGCCGGTATAAAAACATATAACGCGGGTACTTGAGGTGAACTTATGAACACTCGCAAATCTATGCAAAAGAGAAGTCAAAAGCAGTTAAATTTAAAATATATTTGGAGAACCTGAAGAGAACTCGAGAACACCTGATAATCTCTTCAAAAAAGAAGTCAAAAGCAGGTAAATAAACATATAACATGAGTACTATAGGTGGACTCGTGAACACTGCTAATCTCTGAAAAAGAGAAGTCAAAAGCAGTTAAATTAACATGTAACATGAATACCTTAAGAGAACTCATTAACACCTACTATTCAATTCTAAAGAGAAGTCAAAATAGGTAAATAAACTTATAATGCGAGATCCTGAATAGAACTAGCGAACACATGCTAATCTCTGCAATAGAGAAATCAAAAGCAGGTAAATTAACATATAACACGAGCACTTGATGTAACGCCCTCGATTTTTTGGCAATTATTTAAATTCTCGTTCGGCGTTACGTTGACGCATTTCTGGCTCGTGCCATTGTTAGAGTACCTCGTTAGGTGTTCTTAGAGGTTATAGCCTGTTGTTTGGTTTCCCCAGCTAGCCGGCGTCTATTTTGGAGGCCCGGCTGAGCCTCTTAGGGAATCCTTGTGCTTTGGCTTCGGGTGAGGTTAACCCGGGTGTTTGATTGTCGGAGGTCGTTTTCGACTTTGCCGGTGTTTTCATAGCCCGAGTGTTTAGCTATCGTGCGGGTTTGATGGAAATCCGAGATCGTTAAATTTATCGTCGTTTTAAAAGTCGCTTGTTAGCGAGTCGTCACCTTATGCGAGCGTATATATATAGTTGCACATTTTTGGGCATAGCACGTGATTATGCGTGCCAGTAAATATGGACGTGCGCGTGCCCGCGTGTGCGTGGGTGCGGGGTAGAAATTTGTGTACGCGGATGTATGCGTGTTCGTTCGTATATGCGTCTGTTTATATACATATATGGGGGAATAATATCATAGGCAACCTATTAGGTTTGCTTAATAAGTCCTCCCCCCCTCCCATGAGAAAAAGAGAGAAAGAACCTAGCGCCTGCTCTTACGAGCGGAAGAAAAGAGGCGGAAGCCCGGTGCCGCTCCGACCGCCGCCTCCTCGCCGGTAGAGCTCGAATTTTTTTATTTGAGGCCGGATTCATGATCCCCTAGCCGGGAAATACAACCCAAGGTAAATATTTCGAGGATTCGCCACCCTCTTTCTTCGTTTTCTTCTGCCTGATCGGGTTGTAGGTTCCCTGCTTTTTGAGCTTTGATAGGGAGGTTTCCATCCCAAGATTTTTGGACCAGGTTTTTATGAGCTTGTGGCTGGTTGCCGATGATTTTGGGGAGGTTGCCGAACCTAGCTTGATCGATATCCATTTCCCAGGTCTTATCCTACTTCTCTTTTTAGTGTTTGTTAATGCCTTTTTTTTGTTGTCTTTGTTGTTCTCCAAATCCGATTTTTTTTGTCCACATTTTTGTTTTCATGCTTAATGTTGATAGGTATTTTATTTATCCAGAGTTCCTTCATATGTGCTGGCCGAAAATTTGTGCATGATGCTGGCGGTTTGGGGAGTGGGGGGGGGGGTTAACCGAATTCTTCAAGAGCAAGGAAAGTACTCACTTGACATAGCAATTCCTTTTTTTCCATGTATCCTTAGTTGTATGGTTCGTTCAATTAGTTTTTGTTTGGACTTGATTGTGTGCTGAATTCGTTCCTTGGGAGTGTGGTGTTAAGAGTTTAAATTTTTTTACTATGAGATCTTGCCCCGATAGGTTGCATACCCGAGCACCTTGTTCCTAGTTTTGATCGTCCTCGGGATAGTTAGTTGTTTGCATTTTCCTTGGGTTCAAACTATTATTAGCGTTTTTTGTTTTATTTAATTTCAAGAGTTAGTGTAGTGGTTTCATGGTTGCTCTACGATAGAATTGGTATCGAAGCCACCAAACCCTTACCATTTATTTTCTTTTGGTGCCCATCCTCTTATTTGCAATGTGTGTCAAACCCCTCGTTAAAGTTGGGTATCAAACCACTCAAGTTAAACGTTTATGCGTTATCAGGTTAAGTGTCTATGGGTCATATTAAGCTAAGTGTCTATGTTTGTATTTAGTGAAATGTGTAGAGGTTGCACAAATTTAATGGTGTAGGGGTTGTATTAATTTATATACTTACGGTAGTATCATGTTAACCGTATAGGTTTGTACCAACTTAGTTAAACACACTTAGTGGTGATCAAGTTGCTAATTATGTTTAGTTTAGCGTAGTGGGTAAGAGTTTTGTATCGAACTATTTTCCTATTTATTATCGCTCTATTTTCAATTTGATGTGTAGTATTACGTAATTTTGTAACTCGATGTTTAGTCCGACGGTTTGAACTTAGGGTTCCTAGGTGGGTTTCTCTAGATGGTTTTGGGTTTAGTGTGATTTCTTGGTGGTTCTTGGAAACACCAGTAAGGGTTTTCCCGAGTCACGTAGTATTGGAGTAGGATGTGCTTTTGAGGTAGGTCGGATCCAATATCGCCACGCTTATTTTGCTTCTTGTCTTACTTAGGCAGTATGGGGTGTTTGGTTGAGTTGGACCGATGCCGCCACCACAGCACCTAGAAGATATTTAGGCCTAATAGACTTGGTTTTACATATGGTCACCAGTCTTGGCCCTTGTTACTGATTTTTGTCCACCTCCGGTACTAGGTTATTCTTTCCGCTTTAGCTTTATGTTAGGATATTACTATTATGCTAATCCTTTTTGCAGAGATTCATAATGCTTGGCTTCATTCGGGATCTTGGTGCACTCCCTTCCTACTCACCTTTATTGAGTATCAGTTTTACCTGTTTTACTTACCTTCTTCTTCTTCCTGTACCTGTTTTACTTCACTTTCACTTACTTCTGACCTTATTTTAATTCCTGTATAAATTTATTGTATCCTTGTTTTTTTCCTTTTGATAGTTGCTTTGCTGAGGTGTTCTGTTTTTTTGAATACCTCAGGTACAGGTATTTAGCCGACTGTACGGCTAGTTTTCTCCTGGAGATTTTTTAACATTTCAGCTACTACTGTGGTTCACTGTTGCTCTTGTTTGGGAGGTAGTTTTCCTTAGACATGTAGTATAGACATACTTACTCACCAGTGGGTTCGTGTCAGTTGTTGACGCCCACTAGTGGTATCTCTTTTAGATACTTTGCACTTGCTTACACTGTTAGTTTTTCTGCTTTTGGTTATATTAAACTTGTTCTTGGGATTATTTATGTTAGGATCCTAGTTACTTTTAAAACCTAAAAAAATGCTATTAAGTATATAGATAACTCATGATTTGCATGTTTTACAAACTCATACACTACTTTCAAGGCGATGTAAAAGATCATTTTTCTTATATATATATATAAATTAAATATAGGGTCCTACATTGTATAAGATGTCTCCTAGGGATACTTAGGTGTTCTCTCTTAGGATGCATAAATGTAAATAAAGTATTTTTCGCTGCATATACGTATAATTTTGAAGTGTGGACTAGATAATCCACAAAGCTGAGGGATACGACCTTAGAAATATAACTGAATTTTTTGTAATTTAACTTATGATTTTTCTTAAAGTAAAGTAGATATTGTTTTGCCTGAGCGTCAGCAGTTATCCCCTGCTCAACGTGACATCACGATGGGTGTTTTCTCAGACTCTGGTAATTCTTAATTCGGAGAAAATACGGGTTGTGACAGTTGGTATTAGATGGAGGTTGCTTGACAAATTGTCGGGCAACCTTTCCCTGTAAGTATTAGATGTTTAGAGTCATGTCATACACACACCTATATGTCATCAGCACGTCTTGGCTGAAGCACAAACACTACACTCATAGCATAACATGAAGTATACGGGACATATTATGTAGAATGGGATGCATAATATGTGTTCGTATATGGATCCACCATAGGAGGCAACATGTGAGGGTTATGTATTTATTGGGTGCATAACCTCACCACATGTATGCGACTAGCACGTTTTCTTTTTTGTCGCATGAAAATGTTTTGTATTATGGGATCAATAACATTTTCATGCGCACACCACTCATAACAAACATTAGGGCATTTTAAGAATGCAAAGCACAAGCATGCATAACATAACATTGCATAAGCACAACGTGCCAAGCTAAAGACTTGCATGATGACATGTGTACACACATAATTTTTGAGTCAAAATGAATATAAATTCATGCATTCTCGATCTAGACACAAGAGTTAGTGTGATGGTGGTGAACCATCTTAGGTTAAGCATGACATTATTTCTCTTTAAAAAAAATAAAACCCCAGAGCAAGTTGGCAGTGAAAGCAAGTACTTATGTAGGATTGTCTGTACCTGTTTGTTTTGTCTAGTAGATGAACTAGGTTCTGATGATTTTTTTCTTATTCTTTTTATTATGGCGCCTAAGCGTAGAGTGACGAGGTCGACTCCCCAATCTGAGGGCGAGTCTTCTGGGGCTCAAAGCGGTGCAGTTGTAGAGAGTCTGAGGTAGAGCAATGAGGCTCTATCGAGGCAGATGGTGGACGTTCAGTCCCAGATCCAGTCCTTGATATCTGTGGTGGCAGGACTAGCCCCGAGAGCGCAGGATCCTGCTGCGGGTTTAGATGTTCCACCACCTCCTGCACCCCCAGCCCCTTTGGTGCCTCCAGCAGTGGTGCTCTAGGAGATGGCTTTCATCACTTAGTTCCAGCGACTGCGACCCCCTATCTACGATGGTAAGGCGGACTTCATGATATTGGATGACTGGTTGATCTTCATAGAAGAGATGTTTCATTATTCTGGAGTGTCTGAGGATCAGAAGGTGATGCTGGCCGTCTATCAGCTGAAGGGGTTAGCGAAGAGCTGGTGGATGAGGGAGAAGGAGTGAATGGAAGGAGGATGCACTTGGGCTTCCTTTAAGGAGATCTTAATACGAAAGTTTCTACCGTCATTGGAGCGAGACAGGCTGATGAATGACTTCCTACATCTGAAGCAGATGCAACTCACGGTCAGCGAGTATGAGATTGAGTTTAGCAAACTCAATCACTTTGCCCCTAGTTTGGTGAGCTCAGAGGAGGATAGAGCGAAGCGTTTCCTCAGTGGCCTGAGGAGCGATGTTCAGCAGCTAGCGGTGGCTCATGGAGCATTGAGTTATGTTGGGGCGGTCGAGGCTGCTTTGAAGGTAGATGCCATAGAAAGCGCGAAGCTAAGAGGACAGCAGGCGAGGAATGGGAAGAGGAAGGTTGTTGAAGCAAAGAGCCCCCATGTGCCCAGTGCTCCTTCGAGGAAGAGGAGCAAAGAGGTCTGTAGCTTTTGTAGCTAGCCGGGCCACCCAGCTGAGCGTTGTTTCAAGAGGGCAGCAGCGCAATAGGAGCATGTGCATGCTATTCAGGGTGCTCCCAGGCAGAATGTGGTGTGTACTCTGTGCAAGAAAGAGGGGCATGATATTGCCCGTTGTTGGTTGAAGGACAAGGTCTGCAATTAGTGCGGACAGAAGGGTAATACCAAGGCCCGATGCCCGAAGCTCCAGTCTGTGCTTCGACCAGTTCCCCTTCAGTCCTTGCCACCTACTAAGTCTGTTGACAAGGGAAAAGGGAAGCTGAATGTGATATCATCAGCGGAGACTCAAACTTCGACGCAAGTCATTTCAGGTAAACCTTCTCGCTATTCATTTTTACTTCTATTGCAGATTACTTTGACTATTTTTTTCTTAAATGATTGTGCAATTTTCTCTTTTGTATATATATAGGGAGTATTAAGGTAAAGAACCGTTGGGCGCGCGTTCTCTTTGACTCAAGTGCTACCCACTCCTTTGTGGATAGGGCCTTTGTAGAGCGGCACCAATGGGTTCTTTATCGGGTAAGTGATGTCTTTTGCGTCAAATTCCCCTCGGGTGATTCCGTGATATCGGATCAGGGCATTCTGGATTGTCCTATTATGTTGGGGGATTTCCCAGCCAAGGCAGATCTGAAGGTTATAGACTTGGAAGATTTCTATGTCATCCTCGGTATGGATTGGTTATCCAGATACGTTGCGGTGATTTAGTGTAGGGGTAAGCGCTTGGATTTCAGGAAGGACAATGGTCAGCCTGGGAGTATTTTCGGTGATTCGCGCCAGGGCTCTCCGGCGATTTCTGTGGTATGTGTTCAGAGGTTATTTCGTTCTGATTATTTTGTTTGCTTAGTCTCGGTACTGGGGACTGTTAGCAGTGTGCCGCTATTGGATGAGATTCCTTTTGCGCTGGAGTTTCCCGATGTGTTTCCTCGCGATCTTCCCGGTCTTACTCCAGACAGAGATGTTGAGTTCGTGATTAATTTGGAGCCCGGTACGCGTCCCATTTCCAAGGCGCCGTATCGGATGGCACCGCGAGAGCTGGAGGAGCTGCATACCCAGCTGGATGAGTTATTGGGGAAGGGCTTCATAAGGAAAAGCTCATCGCCCTGGGGTGCTCCTGTTCTCTTTGTGAAGAAGGAAGATGGTTCGATGCGCCTTTGCATCGACTATCGAGAGTTGAACAAATTCACCATCAAGAACAGGTATCCTCTGCCCAGAATCGACGACTTATTCGATCAGTTGCGTGGTAGCTCGGTGTTCTCCAAGATTGACCTTCGATCAGGATATCATCAGATAAGGATCCGGGAGTCGGACTTTCCACGGATGGCTTTCCGATCGAGGCATGGACGTTTTGAATTTTGGGTTATGTCGTTTGGGCTGACCAACGTGCCATCAGCATTCATGGACATGATGAACCGGGTGTTCAAAGATTTTTCGGACACGTTTGTGGTCATATTCATAGACGACGTTCTGATTTATTCTCGGAATGCTGCGGAGCATGATCAACACTTGGGGTTGGTGTTATCTGCCTTAAGAGACTAGCAGTTATATGCCAAGCTGAGTAAATGTGAATTCTGGTTGCCTCAGGTTTCCTTCCTGGGTCATGTGGTGAACAAAGATGACATTTAAGTGGACCCGGAGAAGATTTCTAGAGTGATGGATTGGCTTAGGCCGAGCATACCCAAGGAGATTAGGAGCTTCTTGGGGTTGACAGGCTATTATAAAAGGTTTGTTGAGGGCTTTTCTACCTTGGCAGCGCCCTTGACTAAGCTGACGCAGAAGCATGCAGCGTTCATTTTGAGCGAGAAATGCGAGGGGGCTTTTTTATAGCTTATGAGCAGGTTATGTTCTGCCCCTGTGTTGACGTTGCCTAGGGAGGGTCATGACTATGATGTGTATGTTGATGCCTCATATGTTGGGCTCAGAGGCATGTTGATGCCAGAGGGAAAGGTGATTGCGTATGGGTCACGGCAGTTGAAGACTCATGATGGAAGTTACTCTACGCATGACCTCGAGTTTGCGGCGGTGATTTTTGCGTTGAAGCTGTTAAGGCATCTACTCTATGGGTCTCAGTGTAAGATTTTCATAGATCATAAGATCCTGAAGTACGTGTTTTCACAGAAGGAGCTGAATCAGCGCCAGCGGCGGTGGCTAGAGTTTGTGGTCGATTATTATGTGGAGACCCAATACCATCCAGGCAAGGCCAATGTGGTGGCCGACGCCCTGAGCCGCAAGATAGGGAAGATCTTCAACCTCACGGCAGACCGTTTAGTGGAAGAGTTCTTGTTGATGGACATCTCCATGGGATGCTGTGATTTGCAAAGCAGTTTGGCAGTGGCAGAGCCATCTTGGATTTCACTCACCAGGTTGCACAAGAAGGATGATCCGGATTTGTTACACATGTACCTCAGGGCTGAGAGAGGGGAGTTGCCGGATTTCTCTATCGATTATTCGGGTACTTTGAAGTACTACGACAGGTTTTGAATCCCCGCGGTTGGAGACATCAGGAGTATTGTATGCAAAGAGGCTCATGGATCCAGTGTTGCCTACCACCTAGGATCCTCCAAGATGTATCATGATTTGAAGCAGATCGCCTGGTGGTATTGTATGAAAGGGGGATATAGCTTGGTATGTTTCTGAATGTTACACTTGCAAGCGGGTGAAGGCCGACCATGGGAGGCCTGGTGGCAAGTTGACTCTTTTGGAGATCCCGACTTGGAAGTGGGATTGTATCCCTATGGACATCATTACGGGCTTACCGAGATCTCCAAGGGTATTTGATTCAGTTTGGGTGATCGTGGACCGATTGACGAAGTGTGCGCACTTCGTACCTTATAAGATTGACTACCCGATGAAGAAGATAGAAGAGATGTATTTTAACGAGGTCATCAGATTGCACGGTGTGCCGGTTAGCATCATTTCTGATTGAGACTCTCGTTTTACGTCTCGCTTCTGGAGGAGTCTGCAAGAGGTTCTGGAGACAGATTTGAGGTATTCTACCGCTTACCACCCACAGACAAAAGGGCAGACAAACCGGGTGAACCAGATAGCGGAGGATATGATCAGGTGCTACATCTTAGACCACGGTGGAGCATGGGATGAGCGTTTGCGGCTCATGTAGTTTGCGTACAATCATAGTTACCAAGAGAGCTTGCAAATGGCTACCTTCGAGGCATTGTATGGGAGGCAGTGCAGAACTCCGTTGTTTTAGAATGAGGCTGGTGAGAGGCCTTTGTTGGGTCCTGATGAACTCGAGGAAATGGAGGTTGCTGTGAAGCTCATTCGGGAAAAGCTTCCGTTAGCTCAGGAAAGATTTGAGAAGAACGCCAACCAGCGTAGGTCCGATTTGGAATTTTCTGTGGAGGATTTGGTCTTCTTAAAGGTGTCTCTGATGGTTGGAGTGAATATGTTCGGCAAGAACTATAAGCTGGATCCGAGGTATATGGGCCCATTCAGGATTTTGGAGCGTATTGGTGTTGCAGCGTATAGGTTCGATCTGCCAGCCAACTTCCCTAGTGTACATAATGTATTTCATGTAAGCCAGCTACGGAAGTGTGTGCGGAGTAGTGGGCAAGTCTTGGATGCTGTGCCTGTAACACCCCCGATTTTTCTGCGACTATTTATTCTCGTTTGGCGTTACGGTGATGTGTTTTCGTGGCTTGTGCGATATGTGGAGTGTGGTTTAGCTCCTTAGAACCGAGTGGCTTATTTTGTAGCCTATGGGCAAGGTCTCCCTAGCAAGCCGAGTCGTTTTGGGTGACCCGGTGTGGCCTCTTGGGGGATGCTTGTGTTTTGGCTTTAGGTGGGTATAACTCGAGTTTTGTTCGTCGAAAGTTAATTTCGACTTCTTCATTATGTTCGTTGCGTGGGTATTTATCTACAGTGCGAATTTCGTCAAATTCCGAGGTAGTTCGGTTTTTGCATCGTTTTGGGTGTGTTATTAGTAAAATCAAATTGGAAATTTGATTTTAGCTGAGTGAATCGGCATTTTCTGGTAGCGGTTAGGCTGATTAGGCGTGTTAAGACTTACATAAAAGCCTTAATTAGAAGTGGCGGGTCCACTTCTCTTTCCTCCTTCTTCACGAGACAAAAAGAAGAAAACCGTCTGCTCCTGTTCGCGGAAAACAGAGGGAGAACGGCGGTTAGCCCTAGCTTTCGGACGGTGATTCCGGGAGTGTTCGTGGACGGATTTCGATTCCGAAAGCGGCGTTGTCTTGCTCTCGCTCAGATGTACGTTTCGACGGTAAGAAATTTGATTTTCATGGAGTTTTAGGAGATTTGTGATTTCGGTCTTGTGGTTTTCCGCCATTAAAGTATGGGAGTGTGCTTTTAGGTGCTGCTGCTGCTAGTGCCAAGTAAAGAGGAGGGAAAGCCTTCCAAGCTTCGCCGGAAATCGAGGCAAGTGGTATTCTTGCCCTTTCCATTGTTGTTCTCTTGAAATTCTGAAATTCCCGGTTAGCCCTAGGATAGAAGCCAAGCATGTTCTCTTTTATCTTGTTGAATTTAGGGCTTAGATTCTCCTATGAGCCCCCCTTCTTTGTGTTGTTGGTGCTCAGCCCGCCGGCGTAATTCCATCAGTTAAACTTAAGATTGCTGTCTGGTTGGTGGCTTGCGGGTGAAGCCGTGAGATAGAGACAGGAGGGGGTGCCTGCTGTGTTTGTTGGAAAGAGCCTATTTTTTATTCTATCTGGCCGGCGTTGAGTGTGGTGCACACACTCAAATCCTTTGCGGGTTTGGCATTTAGTGTGGTGCATGCACTCAACGCCGTTGCTGTAGCCAGTCAGAACTTTACTAAGTGTAAGGGCGTTGAGTGAGGTGGACTCACTCAACGCCGCAGCCCCTGCTAGCGGCTAAGTACTTTGGCGTTGAGTGAGTCTACCTCACTCAACACCATTTCCGTTTTGGAGTTGAGTGAGGCAAGCTAACTCAACGTCGCGGTTTTCCTGAGAAGCTTAGTGTTTTGGCGTTGAGTTAGTCGACCTCACTCAACGCCATTTCGGTTTTGGCGTTGAGTGAGGTAGACTCACTCAACGCTGTCGCTTCTGTGCAACCAAGTACCTTGGCGTTGAGTGAGGTGTGCTCACTCAACGCCATAGCCTTTTCTGAGGCTAAGTACTTTGGCGTTGAGTGAGTTGACCTCACTCAACGACATTTCTTGTTTGGCGTTGAGTGAGGTGGCCTCACTAAATGCCGAAGGCAAGTTTGCGGCCAAGTCCCGTGGCGTTGAGTGAGTGTACCTCACTCAACGCCATTCTTGCTTTGGCGTTGAGTGAGATAGACTCACTCAACGCCACAGCCCTTCTTCGTGACTAGAAATTCTTGCGTTGAGTGAGACGACCTCACTCAACGCCATTGTTGTTTTGGCGTTGAGTGAGGTCAGCTGACTCAACGCCGCAGATTTGCCTTAATGCGGCTAAATGCCAGGGAGTTGAGTGAGTGAACCTCACTCAACGCCATTGCTATTTTGGCATTGAGTGTGGTGGACTCACTCAATGCTGTAGTTTTCTTTTGCGGTTAAGTGTAAGGGCGTTGAGTGAGTGAGCTCCACTCAACGCCATTGCTGTTTTGACATTGAGTGTGGCCAGCTCACTCAACGCCACTTTCTCTGTTTATGGTTAAGTACTAGGGCGTTGAGTGAGTGTTCCTCACTCAACGCCATGGCTGTTTTTGCGTTGAGTGAGGTTAGCTCACTCAATGCCAGAGTATTCTTGCGGGAGGCGTTGAACGAGTGAACCTCACTCAACGCCATGCCTGTTTTGGCGTTGAGTGAGGCTAGCTCACTCAACGTCAGGGTTGTTCTTCTGGAGGGCGTTGAGTGAGTGAACCTCACTCAACGCCATGGCTGTTCTGGCACTGAGTGAGGATAACTCACTCAACGCCAAGGTCTAGTTAGGCGTTGAGTGGGTCCCACTCAAAGCCAAACCGTGTTGAGTCATTTCAACACTTTTTCCCTACCTCGATTTTTGTTCCCGAGTGAATTCCTTGTGTATGTTTTGAGTTCCTTGTCGGCCATGTTTTTATTTCCGAAAGGCCGAATCGTGGGTCGTGGTTAGTAGTGGTGGTTTGAAGCTCTTCATGGGGGAGGTGTTGTGTAATTTAGCCGTGGCCACCCTTTTTCTTCTATCTTATTCCAGGTACAGGCTGGGCAAGGGGGTGGAAGGTCCCTAGTGCTTTCACATGTAGACCCTTGAGCTTGTTGGCTTGGAAATGGTGGTTGGGAACTGAGTTTGCCTCCAACTCGGATCCACGTTGTTTGTTTTTGCTAATACCATCTCCCACAGCTTAGGGTGTTAGATGTTTCTTCCTTGGTAGATTGCAGCACTTTGGGCTCTTTGTCGCTTAGTAGACTCTGCAGGAGGTAGTTTCTGGGCAGGGTTAATGCTGTTTCCTCGCCCGTAGTGCATTTCTTTTTGTCTTGCTTTGGGCAGTTGTGACTTTTACTGCTGTGTGTTCTCCTCTTTCATTTATCCTCGGGTTGACACTTTCATGCAGTTTTTCCTTGTTTTGCTTGCTGAGGTATTCTTTCTTTCTTTTGAATGCCTCAGGTTCTGAGCAGTAGCTAGTTTGGTGGCTAGGTTGCTATGGTGTTGCTGGTGGTCTCTTGGGCTTTGGAGATCCTTCTGGATTTGTTTAGTGTGGTAGTTTTCTGCACTTTTCTTATAGACATACATATTTGCCAGTGGGTTCGTGTCAGGTTGTTGGCGCCCACTGGTAGTTTTTACCTTTGTACTAGATATATTACTTTTGTTGCTACCATTTTCTGGAGATAGTCTACTTGCTCTGAGGAGGATTTATGCTAGGTTGCTAGTTATTTTAAAACTACAATTATTATTATATGTATAGCTCATGATCAGCATGTTTTATAAAAATTAATCACTATTTTCCAAACAACGTATAAAGATCGTTTTCTTATATATAATATAAATTAAATGTAGAGTCTTGCATAACATAAGTGGTCCTATTGGGGCTCTTATGCACTCCTTAGGATGTCAAACCTGAATAAAGTATTTTCCGCAGCGCATAAGTATAGTTTTTAACTGTGGACTAGGTGATCCACCGAGCCGAGGGATATGGCCTCTAAAATATAACTGGTTTTTCTAATCATTTAAACTCATGAATTTCTTTCAAAGGTTAAAGTAGATGGTTGTGCCTGAGCGTCAATAGTTATCCCCTGCTCGATGTGGCATCATGACATGTGTTTTCTCATACTCATATAATTCCTAAATTCGGAGAAATTGTGGGTTGTGACAGTTGGTACAAGAGGGAGGTTGCATAACAAGTTAGTCGGGCAACCTTCCTTTATTTGCATTTAGTAGTTCAGCATCATGTGATTCACACACCGATATGTCATCAACACGTCTTGTAAAAAGCACGAACACTACACTCATAGCATAACATGAAGTATACGGGGCGTATTATGTAGTATGGGATGCATAATATGTGTTCGTATATGGATCCACCATAGGGGCAACATGTGAGGGTTATGTAGTATGGGATGCATAACCTCACCACATGGCTGCGAATAGCTCGTTTTCTTTTTCGTTGCATGAGAATGTTATGTAGTATGGGATGCATAACATTTTCATGCGTACGCCGCTCATAACATGCATTAGGGCCTCTTTAGAATGCATAGCACAAACAAGCATGGCATAACATTGCATAAGCACAACGTGCTAAGCTAAAGACTGGCAGGATGACATATGTACACACATAAGCTTTCAAGTCAAAAGTAATACAAATTCATGCATTCCTGATCTAGGCACATGAATTAGTATGGTGGTGGTTAACCATCCTAGGTTAGGGAATAACATCAATTTATGTAAAAAGATAAACTCCCAGAGCATGTTTAGCAGCTTTAAGTTTATATGTATATATGTATTGTCTGTACTTGTAGTTGGTTCTTGCTGTTGTACTAGGATCTGACTAGTGTTATTATGTTTTTTTTAGGATGGTGAGACGTCCTTCGACTAGATCGACTCCCCTATCTGAGGGTGACTCATCTGGAGCTAAGAATGACACGGTGATCGAGAGCCTGCGGTAGAGTAGAGATGCCATGAGCAGGCAGATGGTAGAGATGCAGGCCCACATTCAGTCCCTGGTGGCAGTTGTGGCAGGTCAGACTCAGGGAGTGCAGGGTCCTATAGGGGGGTTAGCTGTCCCTCCTCCTACTACACCCTTAAGACCTCCAGTGGTAGTGGCAGTAGAGATGGCCTTAATCTCGCAGTTTCAGAGGTTGAGCCCTCCCACTTATGACGGGAAGGCAGATTTCATGGTGATAGACAATTGGCTGATCTCCATGGAGGAGATGTTCTCGTACTCAGGGATTGCAGATGATTAGAGGGTGATGATAGCCGCCTATCAGCTTAAAGGTTTGGCTAAGAGTTGGTGGCTGAGAGAGAAGGAGAGCTTGGTAGCTGGATGCTCTTGGGAGGTGTTCAAGGAGATGTTGTTGAGGAATTTATTACACTCGGTCGAGCGTGACCGCCTCATGAACGACTTCCTCCATCTGAAGCAAATGCAACTCTCGGTGGGTAAGTATGAGATAGAGTTCAGCAAGTTGAGCTATTTTGCCCCTGGATTTGTCAGCATTGAGGCTGATCGAGTTAAGCGATTTCTCGGTGGTTTGAGGAGCGAGGTGCAGCAGTTGACCAGTGCTTATGGGTCAGAGACTTATACAGGAGTAGTGGAGGTTGCTCTTAAGGTGGAGGCTATTGAGACCGCGAAGAGTAGAGGCCAGCAAATGAGGAAGGACAAGAGGAAGTTTGTGGAGGAGAAGAAACCCCAGGTACCCGGTACGGCTCCGGGAAAGAAGAGAAAAGTGGTGTGCAGCTTTTATGGCCAGTCAGGCCACCCTGCCGAGAGATGTTTCAAGAAGGAAGTAGCTCAGAGGAAGGAGCAGGTTCATGCGATTCAGATTGCTCTTAGGAGAGATGTCTCCTGTTCTGTTTGCAAGCGACCCGGGCATGATGCTGCCCAGTGCTGGTCCAAGGAATAAGGTCTGCTTTCAGTGTGGGCAGAAGGGACAAATCAAGGCTAAGTGTCCTCAGGTCCAGCCTGCTCATCATGCAGTTCCACTACAGACATTATCTCCACCTCAGCGTGTGTACAAGGGCAAAGGAAAGCTGAACGTGATCTCTTCCGAGGAGGCTCAAGCTTCGACCCAGGTCATCTCAGGTTAGTTGTCTTTCTAGCCTAAAGGTTTTGTTCTTGTTTTGCGAGAATGTTTGCAGTATTTTTTGGTAGTTCCTTAGTTTTATATGCTCATATAGGGAAATTTAAGGTGAAGAACCGCTGGGCGCGTGTTCTGTTTGACTCCGGCGCTACCCACTCGTTCGTGGCTAGTGCCTTTGTGGTGCGACATCGGTTGACTTTAGATCGAGTTCGGGATACCTTCTGTCTCAAGTTCCCCTCTGTTGAATCTGTGTTGTCAGATTTGGGCATGTTAGATTGCCCTGTTATGTTGGGGGACTTCCTTGCGAAGGCAGACCTGAAGATGATTGATCTAGAGGACTTAGATGTTATTTTGGGCATGAACTGGCTGTCTAGGTTTGATGCAGTCATTCAGTGCAAAGGAAAGCGCTTGGACTTCATTAGGTACGACGGTCAGCCCAGAAGCGTGTATGCTGATCTGTGCCAGGATTCTCCTGTCATCTCTACGGTATGTGCTCAGAAACTATTTCATTCGGATTGTTTAGCTTGTTTGGTCTCGGTGGTTGGGACCGATGTTAGTGTACCGCGCTTGGAGGAGATTCCAGTAGTTCGTGGTTTCGCCGATGTTTTTCCTGATGTTCTTCCTGGCCTTCCTCCCGAGCGGGATGTTGAGTTTGTGATTGATTTGGAGCCGGGTACGCGTCCTATTGCTAAGGCTCCGTACCGGATGGCCCCTTGTGAGTTAGAGGAGTTGCGAGTCAAGTTGGATGAGTTATTGGCAAAGGGATTTATTAGGCAGAGTTCGTCGCCTTGGGGTGCTCCTGTGCTGTTTGTGAAGAAGAAAGATGGGTCAATACGGTTTTGCATCGACTATATGGAGTTGAACAAAGTCACCAATAAGAACAGGTACCCTCTACCGAGGATCGATTACTTATTTGACCAGTTGCGCGATAGCACGGTGTTCTCCAAGATCGATCTTCGTTCAGGCTATCATCAGCTCAGGATCCGTGAGAAAGATATTCCACGGACTGCGTTTAGATCAAGGCATGGACATATTGAGTTCTTGGTGATGTCGTTTGGTTTGACCAACGCACCATCAGCCTTGATGGATATGATGAACCGGGCGTTCAAGGATTTCCTAGACAAGTTCGTGGTGGTCTTCATCGATGACGTGTTGGTTTATTCTCGCAGTGCTGAGGAGCATGAGCAGCATCTGCACTTGGTTCTATCGGAGTTGAGGAACCACAAGTTATTCGCCAAGCTGAGCAAGTGCGAATTTTGGTTGCCTTAGGTTTCATTTCTGGGACACGTGGTGAACAAGTATGGGATCTCAGTCGACCCAGAAAAGGTCGCAGCAGTGATGGAATTGGAGTAGGCCGAATACGCCTAAGGAGATCAGGAGTTTCCTAGGGTTGGCTGGCTACTACAGGAGGTTCGTGGAGGGTTTCTCTTCCCTCGCTGCACCTTTGACCAAGCTGACTCAGAAGAACGTTTCTTTTTTTTTGAGCGAGAAGTGCGAAGAAGCCTTCCTGGAGTTAAAGAAGAGATTGTGCACTGCTCCCATTCTGACCCAGCCTACTGAGGTTATGGAATTATGATGTATACATGGATGCTTCGCATGTAGGTCTTGGTTATTTGTTAATGCAGGTTGGAAATGTGATTGCCTATGGGTCAAGGCAACTGAAGACTCATGAGAAGAATTATCCTACGCATGACCTCAAGTTCGCAGCGGTTATTTATGCGTTGAAGCTGTGGAGACACCTACTTTATGGGGCTCAGTGCAAGATCTTCACCGACCATAAGAGCCTGAAGTACGTGTTCACGCAGAAGGTGTTGAATCTGCACCAGCGGCGGTGGCTATAGTATGTGCCCGATTATGACGTAGAGATCCAGTATCATCCAGGCAAGGCCAATGTGGTGGCCGATGCCTTGAGCCGAAAGACGGGAAAAATCTTTAACCTTACCGCCGATCGTTTAGTGGAGGAGTTATCCTTATGGATATATCAGTGGGATGCTGTGGCTTGCAGAGTAGTTTATCAGTGGAAGAGCAATTCTAGATTTCTTTGACCAAACTGCACCAGAAGGACGATTCGGATCTTCTGCACATATTCACCAGGACCAAGACGGGGGATTTGCCAGACTTTGCTATCGATGATGCGGGTACTTTGAAGTACCGCGGCAGATTTTGCATCCCTGCTGTTGGGGACATTAGAGGTATGATTTGCAGAGATGCTCATGGATCCAGCGTTGCCTACCATCCAGGATCTACGAAGATGTATCGTGACTTAAAGCAAATTTCCTGGTGGTATGGCATGAAAGGTGACATAGCCTGATTTGTTGTTGAGTGCCACACTTGCAAGCGTGTGAAGGCCGATCATGGAAGGCCTGGTGGCAAGTTGACTTCGTTAGAGATCCTGACTTGGAAGTGGGAAAGTATATCTATGGATTTCATCACGGGCTTACCAAAATCCCTGAGGGGATTTGATTCTGTTTGGGTTATAGTGGATAGACTGAAGAAGTGTGCTCAATTCGTGCCATATAAGATTGATTACTCGATGAACAAGAAAGCGGAGTTGTACTTGAATGAAGTCATTCGACTGCATGGTGTGCCTGTGAGTATCATTTCTGATCGAGACTCCCGGTTTACTTCTCATTTTTGGCAGAGTCTGCAGGAGGGTTTGGGTACGGATCTGAGGTATTCTACTGCTTACCACCCACAGACAAATGGGCAGACGGAGCGGGTGAACCAGATAGTTGAGGATATGATCTGATGCTACATTTTAGACCACGGTGGAGCATGGGATGAGCGGCTGCGACTTATGGAATTTGCATACAACAACAGTTATCAGGAAAGCTTGCAGATGGCTCCTTTTGAAGCGTTGTATGGGAGGCGCTGCAGAACACCGTTGTTTTGGGCTGAGGCTGGTGAGAGGCATTTGTGTGGTCCAGATGCTCTTGAGGAGATGGAAGTCGCAGTGAAGCTTATTCGAGAGAAGCTTCATATAGCTCAGGAGAGGTACGAGAAGAACGCCAATCGGCGTAGGTCTGCCTTGGAGTTTTCTATAGGGGACCTTATATTTCTTAAGGTTTCCCCGATGGTGGGTGTAAAGAGGTTTGGTAAGAATCGGAAATTGGACCCGAGGTATGTGGGCCCGTTTAAGATTATGGAGCAGATTGGCGTGTCAGCTTATAGATTTGATTTGCCAAGTAAACTTCCAAGGTGTTCATAATGTTTTCCATGTAAGCCAATTGCGGAAGTGTGTGCGTAGTAGTGGGCAAGTCTTGGACGTTGTGCCCCAGTTGGAGCCAAACCTCTCTTTTGTTGAAGGGCCGGTCTGTATTTTGGATACTCAGGAACGGGTGCTGCGAAGGAAGTCCATTCCGATGGTAAAAGTTCTATGGAAGAATCAGGATTTGGAGAGTGCGACTTGGGTGCTAGAGTCAGCCATGAGGAAGGCTTACCCTCACCTGTTTCCCTGATTTGATTGGTATGTTTTCCTTCTTGTAACTCTTATTTGTTACTTTTCTTTCTTAAGTAGGAGTGTTGTGCGTAAAGTTTCGGCGACGAAACTTTCTTTTAGGGGGAGTGACTGTAACGCCCCCGATTTTTCTGCTACTATTTTATTCTCATTTGGCGTTACGGTGATGCGTTTTCATGGCTTGTGCCATTTGTGGAGTGTGGTTTAGCTCCTTAGAACTGAGTGGCCTATTTTGTAGCCTATGGGAAAGGTCTCCCTAGCAAGCCGAGTCATTTTGGGTGACCCAGTGCGTCCTCTTGGGGGATGCTTGTGTTTTGGCTTTAGGTGGGTATAACTCGAGTTCTGTTCGTCGAAAGTTAATTTCGACTTCGCCAGTTGTGTTTGTAGCGTGGGTATTTCGCTACGATGCAAATTTCGTCGAATTCCGAGGTTGTTCAGTTTTTGCGTCGTTTTGGGTGTGCTATTAAAATCAAATTGGTAATTTGATTTTAGCTTAGTGAATCGACATTTTCTGGCAGCGGTTAGGCAGATTAGGCGTGTTAAGACTTATATAAAAGCCTTAATTAGAAGTGGCGGCTCCACTTCTCTTTCCTCCTTCTTCCCGAGACCAAAAGAAGAAAACTGTCTGCTCCTGTTCGCGAAAAACAGAGGCAGAATGACGGTTAGCCCAAACTTTCGGACGGTGATTTCGGGAGTGTTTGTGGATGGATTTTGATTCCGAAAGAGGCGTTGTCTTGCTCTCGCTCAGATCTACGTTTCGACGGTAAGAAATTCGATTTTCATGGTGTTTTTGAAGATTTGGGATTTCGGACTTGTGATTTTCCGCCATTAAAGTACGGGAGTGTGCTTTTAGGTGTTGCTGCTGCTAGTGCCAAGTAAAGAGGAGGGAAAGCCGTCCAAGCTTCGCCGGAAATCGAGGCAAGTGGTATTCTTTCCCTTGCCATTGTTATTCTCTTTAAATTCTGAAATTACCGGTTAGCCCTAGGATAGAAGCCAAGAATGTTGTCTTTTATCTTGTTGAATTTAGGGCTTAGATTCTCCTATGAGCCACCTTCTTTATGCTGTTGGTGCTCAACCTGCCGGTATAATGCCATAAGTTAAACTCCAGATTGCTGTCTGGTTGGTGGCTTGTGGGTGAAGTCGTGAGAGAGAGAGAGAGAGGAGGGGGTGCCTGCTGTGTTTGTTGGAAAGAGCCTATTTTGGATTCTGTCTAGCCTGCGTTGAGTGTGGTGCACACACTCAAATCCAATGTTTTGAATTTTCTTAATATTTCTCTTGAAGGTTTTCTTATTGTGAGTTGGTCGCATTGGATTGTGACGAATGGGAGTGACTTTTGAAATTCATATTTTCAGGTTTAGTTGCATCCTACATACACCGATATTTTCAGTCTGATTAGGCTTGTTGTTTGATGCATTTATGGTAAGCAGAAGGCTACTTCATGCAACATCTTCTTCATCACTAAGTGAACATATTGGGATCTGTGTTGAGTGATTCAGATGTGGACTCACTTGATGAGGGATTCATAAGTGCCAGCAAAGAGTCCTGGCTGCCAAGATGTCAGCTCGCATCAGCTTAAGTAAGTATCTTTGGCGTTGAGGTGATGTCGACATAGTGCTGCACAGTTCTGCCTCAGACTGTTGACTTTTTGGTTCAGCCTGTGGTTTTAACCAACCTCTCGATACCAATTGAAAGTGACCTACACCTTATTCTAGCAGTGCAGAAAATGTAAAGAAATGAAAATATAGGCAACTGGGCATCACTTCTAACCCCTGGTGAATCCCTAGCAGGAATAGATTGTTGGGCCCGCCCCACACCATAAGAAGGTGCAAAGGGTTTTTTAAGCCCTAACACCAACACTTAACTTTTGTATTGACGTTGAGTGAGTCGACTAGTGGATTCTCAGCTCCCCCTCAACTTGGGGTGTGGTAGGCTAGTAGCATCTTTCAGATTGTTTTGTGCTCTTGAGTGATGGACTAGACTCCTTCTTCTTCTTGCTTGAACAGGCTCTCAGACTTGTATATATGAAAATATGTTGTTGTCCGTATCTCGTGTGCTTTTGACTGAAAGCCGGTGCATATATATATAATGAATTGATTTAAATCAAAGTACCTCTGGCATGTTGCCTTTAATCCTTTTCCTTTCCCATAGTGAGCATTGTAGTGGCAACGGCTTTGGTTGAATCTGACATAAATGTCAGGGAATCGACCGTTGAAGAGTATAGCTTTTATCAATTCCTTGGCAAATTCGACCTTGGACGATCGGAACCTCGAATGCGTCGACTTTGAGCGTCGACCTGAGCTGTTCTTCAAGATTCGAGCTCCTTTATTGTAGAATCGTTTACTCTTTGTTTAGATAATTTTCGAGCTGATTTGCTCGGATCTTTGACGCGTCGAACTGTTCAACTAGTTGAAGCAGTGGCCTGATTCTTTTGTAACTTTAGTCAGAATGCTCTCGTATCCTTGAAGTTGCAAAATCCTTTGCGGGTTTGGCGTTGAGTGTTGGCATACACTCAACACCCAGTTGTAAGTGCCTAGGGAGTTGAGTAAGGTGACTCACTCAATGCAGCTGGTAGCGGCTGTAGTTGAGTGTACCTCCTCACGTTGAGTCAAACTCGCCCATTTCCCGAGAAGCTTAGTGTTTTGACTGAGTTCGGCCATTTCGTTGAGTGAGGTAGACTCACGTCGTCGCTTCTGTGCTCAGTACCTTGGCGTTGAGTGAGGTGTGCCACAAGCCCCTTCTTACGCGTTGCAATTCATTTCTGGTTTGGCGTTGAGTGACTTCAACGCCGAAGGCTTGCCAGTCCTGTGGCGTTTGAGTGAGTACCTCACTCAACGCCATTTCTGCTTTGGCCTCACTCAACGCCCATTGAACTTCTGTTGAGACGACCTTCAACGGCGCATTGAGTGAGGTCAGCACAATCAATGCCGCAGATTTGCCTTGTTGCTGCTAAGTGCCAGGGCGTTGAGTGAGTGAACCTCACTCAACACCACTTCTGTTTTGGCATTGAGTGAGGTGGACTCACTCAACATCGTAGTTTTCTTTTGTTGCTAAGTGTAAGGGAGTTGACTGAGTGAGCTCCACTCAACGCCATTGCTATTTTGGCGTTGAGTGAGGCCAGCTCACTCAACGCCACTTTCTCTGTTTATGGTTAAGTACAAGGGCGTTGAGTGAGTGTGCCTCACTAAATGCCATGGATGTTTTGGCATTGAGTGAGGTTAGCTCACTCAACGCCAGAGTATTCTTGCCGGAGGCGTTGAGTGAGTGAATCTCACTCAACGCCATGCGTGTTTTGGCGTTGAGTGAGGCTAGCTCACTCAACGCCAGGGTTGTTCTTCTAGAGGGCGTTGAGTGAGTGAACCTCACCCAACGCCATGGCTGTTCTGGCGCTGAGTGAGGCTAACTCACTCAACGCCAAGGTATGGTTAGGCGTTGAGTGGGTCCCACTCAACGCTAAGCCGTGTTGATTCATTTCAACACTTTTTCCCTACCTCGATTTTCGTTCTCGAGTGAATTCCTTGTGTATATTTTGAGTTCATTGTCGGCCATGTTTTTCTTTTCTAAAGGCCGAATCGTGGGTCGTGGTTAGTAGTGGTGGTTTGAAGCTCTTCATGGGGGAGGTGTTGTGTAATAATGCCGTGGCCACCCTTTTTTCTTCTATATTGCTCCAGGTACGGGCTGGGAAAGGGGGTGGAAGGTCCCTAGTGCTTTCACATGTAGACCCTTGAGCTTGTTGGCTTGGAAATGGTGGTTGGGGGACTGAGTTTGCCTCCAACCCGGATCCATGTTGTTTGTTTTTTCTACTATCATCTCCCACAGCTTAGGGTGTTAGATGTTTCTTCCTTGGTAGATTGCAGCACTTTGGGCTCTTGGTAGCTTAGTAGACTCTGTAGGATGTAGTTTCTGGGCAGGGTTGATGCTGTTTCCTCGCACGTAGTGTATTTCTTTTTGTCTTGCTTTGGGCAGTTATGACTTTTACTGTTGTGTGTTCTCCTCTTTCATTTATCCTCGGGTTGACACTTTCATGCAGTTTTTCCTTGTTTTGCTTGCTGACGTATTCTTTCTTTCTTTTGAATGCCTCAGGTTCTGAGCAGTAGGAAGTTTGGTGGCTAGGTTGCTGTGGTGTTGCTGGTGGTCTCTTGGGCTTTGGAGATCCTTCTTGATTTGTTTAGTGAGGTATTTTTCTGCACTTTTCTTATAGGCATACATATTTTCCAGTGGGTTCGTGTCAGGTTGTTGGCGCCCACTGGTAGTTTTTACCTTTGTACTAGATATATTACTTTTGCTGCTACCATTTTCTGGAGATGTCTACTTGCTCTGAGGAGGATTTATGCTAGGTTGCTAGTTATTTTAAAACTACAATTATTATTATAAGTATAGCTCATGATCAGCATGTTTTATAAAACTCAATCACTATTTTCCAAACAACGTATAAAGATCGTTTTCTTATATATAATAAAAATAAAATGTAGAGTCTTGCATAGAATAAGTGGTCTTCTTGGGGCTCTTATGCACTCCTTAGGATGTCAAACCTGAATAAAGTATTTTCCGCAGCGTATAAGTATAGTTTTTAACTGTGGACTAGGTGATCCACCGAGCCGAGGGATACGGCTTCTAAAATATAACTTGTTTTTCTAATCATTTAAACTCATGAATTTCTTTCAAAGGGTAATGTAGATGGTTGTGCCTGAGCGTCAGCAGTTATCCCCTGCTCGACGTGGCATCATGACGTGTGTTTTATCATACTCTGATAATTCCTAAATTCGGAGAAAATGCAGGTTGTGACAGTGACCCAATTGGAGACTAACCTCTCATATGATGAGGTGCCGGTCCGCATCTTGGATACTCCGGATCGGGTGCTACAGAGAAAGTCTATCCCGATGTTGAAGGTTCTTTGGAAGAATCAGGATTTAGAAAGCGCGGCTTGGGAGCTAGAGTCGGCCAAGAGGGAGGCTCACCCTCGCCTGTTCCCCTGATTTGTTGGGTATGTTTTCTTTCTAGTAACTTTTGTTTTGTTTCCTACCCTCTTTAGTAGAAGTAGTGCACGTAATGTTTCAGGATGAAACTTTTATTTAGTGGGAGTGACTGTAACGCCCCCGATTTTTCGGCAATTATTTAAATTCTCGTTCGACATTACGTTGACGAATTTTGGCTCATGCTGTTGTTAGAGTACCTCGTTAGGTGTTCTTAGAGGTTATAGTCTGTTGTATGGTTTCCCAAGCTAGCCGCCGTCTGTTTTGGAGGCCTGGCTGAGCCTATTATGGAATCCTTGTTCTTTGGCTTAGGGTGAGGTTAGCATGGGTGTTTGATCGTCGGAGGTCATTTTGGACTTTGCTGGTGTTTTCGTAGCCCGAGTGTTTAACTACGGTGAGGGTTTGATGGAAATCCGAGATCGTTAAATTTCACGTCGTTTTGAAGATCGCTTGTTAGTGAGTCGTCACCTTATGCGAGCGTATATATATAGTTGTGCATTTTTGGGCATAGCGCATGATTTATGCGAGCCGGTAAATATGTACGTGCGCGTGCACGCGTGTTCATGTGTACGGGGTAGAAATTTGTGTGTGCGGATGTATGCGTGTTCGTGCGTATATGCGTGTGTTTATATATATATATATATATATATATATATATATATATAATATTATATATTATATGGGGTAATAATGTCATAGGCAACCTATTAGGTTTGCTTTTATTAAGTCCTCCCCCCTTCCCGTGAGAAAAAGTGGGAAAGAATCGAGTGCCTGCTCTTACGAGCGAAAGAAAAGAGGCGAAAGCCCGGTGCCGCTCCGACCGCCACCTTCTCGCTGGTAGAGCTCGAATTTTTTGTTTGAGGCCAGATTCATGCACCCCTATCCGGAATCTCCACCCAAGGTAATATTTCGAGGATTCACCACCCTCTTTCTTCATTTTCTTCTGCCCGATCGGGTTTTTTGTAGGTTCATCCTATTTGACCGTTTTGAGTTTGGATGGGAGGTTTCCATCCCAAGATATTGGAACCAGGTTTTCGTGAGCTTGTGGTGGTGGCCGACAGATTTGGGGAGGGTGCCGAACCTAGCTTGATTGATCTCTATTGCCCAGGTCCTATCCAACTTCTCTTTTAGTGTTGGTTAATGCCTTTTTTGTTGTCTTTGTTGTTGTCCAAATCAGATTTTTTTGTCCAGATTTTTGTTTTCATGCTTAATGTTCATAGGTATTTTATTTATCCAGAGTTTGTTCATAGGTGCTGGCCGAAAATTTGTGCTTGAGGCCGACGATTTAGGGAGGTGGGGGGGGGGGGGGGGGGGGGGGTTAACCGAATTCTTCAAGAGCAGGCAAGTACTCACTTACCATAGCAATTCCTTTCTTTTTTTCCATGTATCCTTAGTTATATGGTTCGTTCAATTAGTTGTTGTTTGGAATTGATTGTGTGCTGAATTTGTTCCTTGGGAGTGTGGTGTTAAGAGTTTTAATTTTTTTACTAAGAGATATTGCCCCGATATGGTGCAAACCCGAGCACCTTGTTCCTAGTTTTGATCGTCCCCGGGATAGTTAGTTGTTTGCATTTTCCTTGGGTTCAAACTATTATTAGCGTTTTTGTTTTATTTAATTTCAAAAGTTAGTGTAGTGGTTTCACGGTTGCTCTACGATAGAATTGGTATCGAAGCCACCCAATCCTTGCCATTTATTTTCTTTTGGTTCCCATCCTCTTGTTTGCAATTAGTGTCAAACCCCTCGGTAAAGTTGGGTATCAAACCACTCAAGTTAAACGTTTATGCGTTATCATGTTAAGTGTCTATGGGTCATATTAAGCTAAGTGTCTATTGGTTGTATTAAGCAAAATGTGTAGAGGTTGCACAAATTTAATGGTGTAGGGGTTGTATTAATTTATATACTTACGGTAGTATCATGTTAACCGTATAGGTTTGTACCAAGGTAGTTGAACACACTTAGTGGTGATCAAGTTGCTAATTATGTTTAGTTTAGCGTAGTGGGTAAGAGTTGTGTATAAACTATTTTCCTATTTAGTATCGCTCTATTTTCAATTTGATGTGTAGTATTGCGTAATTTAGCAACTCGATGTTTCGTCCGTCGGTTTGAACTTAGGGATCCTAGGTGGGTTGCTTTAGATGGTTTAGGGTTCAGTGTGATTTCTTGGTGGTTCTTAGAACCACCAGTAAGGGTTTTCCCGAGTCATGTAGTACTGGAGTAGGATGTGATTTTGAGGTAGGTTGGATCCGATGCCGCCACGCTTGTTTTGCTTCTTGTCTTACTAAGGCAGTGTGGGCTGTTTGGTTGAGTTGGACCGATGCCGCCACCACAGCTCCTAAAAGATATTTAGGCTTGATAGACTTGGTTTGACATGTGGTCACCAGTCTAGGCCCTTGTTACTGATTTTTGTCCCCCTCCGGTACTAGGTGATTATTTTCGCTCTAGCTCTATGTTAAGATATTACTATTGTGCTAATCCTTTTTGCAGAGATTCTTGAAGCTCAGCTTCATTCGTGCTCTTGGTGTACTCCCTTCCTGCTCACCTTTGTTGAGTATCAATTTTACCTATTTTGCTTACCTTCTTCTTCTTCCTGTACCTTTTTTACTTCACTTTCACTTACTTCTGACTTGATTTTAATTCCTTTATAAATATATTGTTTCCTTGTTTTTCCTTTTGATAGTTGCTTTGCTGAGGTGTTCTGTTTTTCTGAATACCTCAGGTACAGGTATTTAGCCGACTGTTGGGCTAGTTTGCTCCTGGATATTTTCTAGCATTTCAGCTACTACTGTGGTTCTCTGTTCCTCTTATTTAGGAGGTAGTTTTCTTTAGACATGTAGTATAGACATACCTACTCACCAGTGAGTTCATGTTAGTTGATGACGCACACTGGTGGTTTCTCTTTTAGATACTTTGCACTTGCTTACACTGTTAGTTTTTCTGCTTTTGGTTATATTAAACTTGCTATTGTGATGATTTATGTTAGGATGCTATTAACATTTACAACCTAAAAAAACGCTATTAAGTATATATATAACTCATGATTTGCATGTTTTAAAAACTCATACACTACTTTCAAGGCAACGTAAAAAGATCATTTTTCTTATATATATATAAATTAAATCTAGGGTCCTGCATAGTATATGATGTCCCCTGGGGACACTTATGCGTTCTCTCTTAGGATGCATAAATGTAAATATAGTATTTTTCGCTGCGCATAAGTATAATTTTGAAGTGTGGACTAGACGATCCACAGAGCTGAGGGATACGGCCTTAGAAAAATAACTGAATTTCTAGTAATTTAACTAATGATTTTTCTTAAAGTAAAGTAGATAGTGTTTTTCCATAGCGTTAGCAGTTATCCCCTGCTCGACGTGGCATCACGACGCATGTTTTCTCAGACACTGATAAATCTTAATTCGGAGAAAATGCGGGTTGTGACATTTGAGATGAACTCGCAAACACCTACTAATCTCATCAAAAGAGAAATATAAAGTAGGTAAATTTAAAATATAATGCGAGTACCTAGAGAGAAGTCTCGAACACCTACACATCTCCACTTAAGAGAACTCAAAAGCAGGTAAATTTAAAATATAACGTAAGAACCTGAAGAGAACTCGCGAACACCTGCTAATCTCTGCAAAAGAGAAGTTAAAAGCAAATAAATTGATATATAATGCGAGTACTTTAATAGAACTCGTGAACACCTGCTAATCTCTATAAAAAAGAAATAAAAAGCAGGTATATAAACATATATCATGAGTACTAGAGGTAAACTGGCTAACACATGCTAATCTCTGCAAAAGGGAAGTCAATAGCATGTAAATAAACATATAACATGAGTACCTGAGGTGAACTCGCAAACACCTGCTAATTTTTGGAAAAGAGAAGTCAAAAATAGGTAAATTAACATATAACGTGAATACCTAAAGAGAACTAGCAAATACTTGCTCATCTCTACAAAAGAGAAGTCATAAGCAGGTAAATAAACCTATAATGTGAGTACCTAAGATGAGCATGCTAACACCTTCTAATCTCTACAAAAGTGAAGTCAAAAGCTTGTAAAAAATATATAAAGCGAGTACTTGAAGAGAACTCGCGAACACCTGCTGATATTTTTAAAAGAGAAGTCAAAAACATGTAAATTTAAAATATAACGCAAGTGCTGGAAGAGAACTCAGGAACACATGCTAATATCGCCAAAAAAGAAGTCAAAAGGAGGCAAATAAACATATAATGCGAGTACTTGAGGTGATCTTGCGAATGCCTTCTAATCTCTGCAGAAGAGAAATAAAAATAGGTAAATTTAAAACATAACGCGAGTACCTAAAGTGAACTAGCGAACACCTGCTAATATTCGCAAAAGAGAAGTCAAAAGCAGGTAAATAAACATAAAATGCAAGTAACTGAAGTTAACTCGCGAACACATGCTAATCCCTGCAAAAGATAAGTCAAAAGCATATAAAGTAACATATAACTTGAATACCTGATGAGAACTCATGAACACCTGCTCATCTCTACAAAAGAGAAGTCAAAAGAGGGTAAATAAAAATAACAAGAGAACCTGAGGTGAACTCGCGAACATCTACAAATCTCGACAAAATAAATGTAAAAAGCTGGTAAATTTAAAATATAACGCAAGTACAAACAGAGAACTCGTTAACACCAGCTCATCTCCGCAAAGGAGAAGTCAATAGTAGGTAAATTAAAATATAACGTGAGTACTTGAGGTGAATAAGCTAACACTTGCTAATCTCTGCAAAAGAGAAGTCAAAACCAGGTAAATAAACATATATGGCAAGTACCTGAGGAGAACTCATGAATACTTTCTAATCTCTACAAAAGAGAAGTCAAAAGAAGGTATATTTAAAATATAATGCGAGTACCTAAAGAGAACTCATGAGCACCTGTTAATCTCTACAAAAGAGAAGTCATAAGCATGTAAATAAACTTAAGACACGAGTACCACAAGCGATCTCGCGAACAACTACTAATCTCTGTAAAAGAGAAAAAATAGGTAAATTTAAAATATAACACGATTACCAAATGAGATATGGCAAACATGTGCTAATCTTTGTAAAAGAGAAGTCAAAAGTAGCTAAATAAACATATAATGGAAGTACCTAAAGGGAACTCATGAACACATACTAATCTCTGTAAATGATAAGTCAAAAGCATGTAAAACTAAAATATAATGCGAGTAACTGAAGAGAACTCGTGAAAACTTACTAATCTCTGCAAAAGAGAAGTCAAAAGCAGGTAAGTTAACATATAATGCGGGTATCTGAATAAAACTAGTGAACACATGCTATTCTTTGCAAAAGAGAAGTCAAAAGCAGGTAAATAAAAATATAACAAGAGTACTTAAGGTGAATTCTCTAACACCTACTAATCGTTCTAAAAGAGAAGTCAAAAGCAGATAAATAAATATATAACACAAGTACCTGAGGTGAACTCGTGAACACCTGCAAATCTCTACAATAGAGAAGTCAAAAGTAGGTAAATAAACATATAACACAAATACTTGAGGCGAACTCATGATCACCTTCAAATCTCTGCAAAGAGAAGTCAAAAGCAGTTAAATTTAAAATATGACTAGAGAACCTGAAGAGAACTCGTGAACACATACAAATATCTATAAAAGAGAAGTCAAAAGCAGGTAAATAAATATATAACGTGAGTACCTAAGGTGAACTCGCGAAGACCTACTAATCTCTGTAAAAGAGAAGTCAAAAGTCTGTAAATTTAAAATATTATGTGAGCACCTAAAGACAACTTGGGAACACAAACAAATCTTTGAAAAAGAGAAGTCAAAATAAGTAAATAAACATATAATGTGAGTAGCTGAATAGAACTCGCGAACACTTGCAAATCTCTTCAAAAGAGAAGTCAAAAATAGATAAATAAACATATAGCGTGAGTATATGTGTTGAACTTGCTAACACATTTTAATCTCTCCAAATTAGATATCAAAAGCAGATAAATAAACTTATAACACGAGTACCTAATGTGAACTCACGAGCACCTTCTAATCTCTGCAAAAGATAAATAAAAAGCATTTAAATTTAAAATATAATGCGTATACCAGAGGTGGACTCTACTAATTTATGGAATTTGAGGCGTTGAGTGAACTCAACGCGGTATTGTGTGGTCTCAACACCACTCAACTCTATTCTGGATAATGTTGGCTTTGAGTGAAGTCAATGTGGCATTGAGTGGTCTCAACGCCACTCAATGCTTTTAACTTAGAATTTTCCTAGATGTTGTTGGAGTTGAGTGGAGTCAACACGTCGTTGAGTGATCTCAATGCTACTAAACTCTTTTGACTTAGAAATTTTCTTGATGACTGGGGTATTGAGTGAAGTTAATGTGGCATTGAGTTGCCATAAAATGGTGTTAGGGCCTAAAGTGACGATACCATCGCTGCCATTAGTGACTGATGTGAGTTTTTGATAAAATCATTTTATAGCCTTCTTGGCATAAAGTACTCTGATATTAGAGAAGTATTGATTGCTTCTTTTTATTCGATGTATTTATTTTGGACAATATACTTATGTGGATTTTTACTTCTGCTTATATTTTTATGTTGTGTTGGCAGTGATGATATTACTTATAGCCAGTAGGATAGGCGTCTTGTGGTACAGGTTGACCCGTGTGTTGGCGCTACCACAAGGCGGTTTTTCTGGGCATAAGAGTCCCCTTGGTCGTGTCTTGTGTTCTGGTAGGGGGGGTCTTACATATAATTTTCTCTTTACTTAGTGTGTTGGGGGTAAGTTATATATTGCTTACAAGACAATTACACAAAGCACACACAAGCTTTATAGTGGCTCCCCAGATTATGTGTACATCTACTTTCCCTCCCACCTTTCTAACTATGTATTTGACAAGGCACTTCTCAAAAACTCCGCTCCTAACAGCTAACAACATAGATCCGGTAGGATCTCTAAGTCTCCTCCAAGACTGATAGCTCAGGCCCAAAGCCCTACCTCAGCGTAAACATGCTCCTAAAACTTAATGATCAAAAGATCACCTACCTCAGACTTGAACACAAGTAATATAAATCAGGCTATGGAGGTTATCCCTATAACTCATAGAGTAAAACTCTCCTACAGCTCAGATCTGTTAAGATCCTACCTCAGGTCAAAGGCCCTACCTCAGGCACACAGGTCCTACACTCAAATCCATACAAGCATCCAACTTCAGGCTAAACATTCCTACATCAGGTCCAAAACTGGATCCTACCTCATCCTTTATAAATCAGGCTTACAACTCAGATCCAAAAGGATGCTACAGGAAGAGTAGTTGGTTAGTGTGGTTGATTTGACATTAGAGAGATTTCTCGGTCTGCCTCCTGAGCTGATTTGACCTCAACCCTATCTTCTTCTCAGCACCAAGAGAATGATCATCAATAAGTTGGAGCTTGTGCTTTATGTAACTCAGAAACTTGTTTCTGAACTTACTGAAGAAGTCTAAAGATCTGACAGTTCTTATGTTCTTCAATAAGCTAAACAGGACATGCAGAAACCTTAAATCTCTTCTCCTTCTTTTGCAGAACCTTATCTAAACTTGCTATAGCAGTAGAAATTGCTACAGCTAACTTGAAATAACTTTTAGATCAGCTGATTTAACTTCAAGCTTTGAGCTCGGCAATAATGGCGAGGAAGAAGGAGTTCAGTCGTAACTTTTCGAAATAAGAAAACCTTACAAGTTAAAGTTCCTTCACTTTATCTTATCCCTTTTAGTTTTTGCCAATTAACGGATCTAAGAAGTTGTGGGGACCACTTGTGGTTGTTAACTGAACCTTTCTTTAACATAAGAAGACGTATAGTAGACCTCCGGCGCTATTTGTCGAGTTCTGTAGCTTTCCTACAACTAATTTGAACTCTGTTGACTTTTGTTGACTTTGGCTAACTTCAGCATTTAAGGACTTAGCCAAATACTCAGATTTAATCCAGGCATTGAGATTGTTAAGTGAATGGCCTTCACTCAATGAATCTTGACTTAGTCAAATTCTCTACACCATCAGGCGTGAAGTGCGTTGAGTGAACTAGCTTCACTAAATGCCTCTGGCCTTCACCAATCTATTATGTATTGCTAGGCATTGATTGTGTTGAGAGAATCTTCATCACTCAATCCCCCTATCTTACTCAATTCTTTTGTCCTTAGCCGCTTCTCTAGTCTGCCAACTTATTGAGGCATTGAGTGCGTTGAAAGAGTTGTCCTCACTCAATGCTTCTAGACATAGAAAGATTTTTCTTTCTATCCCTTCTTAAGCTTTAACATCATACGACACTTTATTCTCTGGCATTGAGTGAGTTATATTCACTCGATGAATTTGGACTTATCTAGAATTTTGGACAGAACCTTCAACTGCTCTAGCTTGACTCAACGCTTCTTTCATCAGGCATTGAGTGAGCAATCCTCACTCAACGATTCCATACTTATTCGATTTTTGAGATTGCCAATGCTGAGGCTTTGACAGGCTCAGCTATACTCGACACCTCTTGATATATGACATTGAGTGAACTGCCTTAACTCAATGACTGTAGTCTTAGTCGCAGAATTGCTTTGTAGACGACTGGGCTTTGACTTTCAACACCTTACTGATGAAGCATAATTTAGCTTAGTTTATTAGTGCAAAAATATGTACATTCTCATTTAAATCTTTTGTCTTTTATATTTTTAGGATCCTTTTAGTTTCTTTTAATATAAATAATCTAACTTAGTTTATTTTTTGTTTTTCAGGTTTTTTTGCCTTTTCGGCCAATTTTGTTGTTACACGCCCTCGGGTCCTGTCCTACTCAGGCGTGTACTTGGGGCGTATAACCCATTCCTGAGGCAGAAATCATGCAGAAGCTACTTCTCGAGAAAATCACCTATACGCCCCTAGGTCACGCCCGTGTACCACTTAGAATGGGCGTGTACCTAGTGTGTGTTCGGCTCTCCCGAGGAAATTAATGCCGCTGCATTAGTTGTCGTCCAACATGTCAAGCCATACATTACCCACCCCCAGGTCACGCTCGACACGGGTGTTTTTGGGGCGTTTCCACCGTTCCCGAGCCGCAAAATCATTTCCCGTAAAATTCATTCCACCATACCGGCCACGCCCCCCTACACGGGCATCTACCATAGACGTATTCCCCAAATCCCGAAGTCAGTTGCCATCCCGCCAAAAAGCCGATACCCGAGGTCATCTAATATGACACGTCCCCGGAACACGTCCGGCCGAGGCATGTAAGGGGGCATGACTCGGATAGATTTTTTCCTATAAATACCAGGCAATTCAAAGCATTCCAGGTGCTGCTTGTTTCATTCTTAGGGGTTTTGTGTTTTTTTATGTTTTTGCTCTCTCTCTCTCTCTCCCTCAATTTCTAGTTTTACTTATCATGCAATGTATTTTACTTACTTGTAACACCTTTTTATTAGTGTAATATCAGTAGTTAGCTTTCTTTTAATGCAATTGTAATGTCCATTTGGAAGTTGTAATTGCTTTTGTTTTTAATGAATTTTAGTTAACTTCTCTAAATCTCCTTCTCTCTTTCTCTTCATTTTGTTCTTAATGCACCTTTATTATTTACCCCTCTCTTTCTGTATTACCTTGAATAACTAATCCTCATTTGTACTCGATCACGAAGACCTAAGAATGAGTTGATCAAGTTATGATGTTATAACTTTCTTTTTCTTCTTAAAGTAATTATCTAGGATTTACTTTTGGTTTTTATTTAGTGGGACTATATTGCCGGTATATAGTTTCCATTTAGGTTTTCATTCTTAATTAGCCGAGTTGCTCATAGATTGAATCGACCACCTAAGAGTAAAGAGAGTTGCACACACCCTGTTGCGCGCTAGGGTTCGAAGAAATAAACGCAACCGAACTAGCAACCCGATGAGGCAAGTATAGCTATCAAATTGTAGCAAGGGGACACAAGTGTCGTATTAAGATCCGGGAACTGTTGGCTAAGCTTACTCACACGAACGCTATTATCTTATCGACGGAAAAACTAGGGTTTTAGAAAATCTAAGTGCAGGGGAAAAAGTAAAGCTATTCTAGAAAAAGGAACACTGCAATTAAGAGGGCTATTAAGTAAACAACTAAGCTAGAACGGAAACTACTGCAGTTAATAAAAGAGCACAATATATGAGATTACTACAAAAGGTAGAACAATATGAAATGGAAATGCACCCGATCGAGATTCACCTCGGCTAAAGACGATTAAGAAAGTGCGATAAAAATCTAAACTTAATAGGATAAGGGTCCTTGACCGTGGAGGTTCCTAAAGCTTGAACACGCTTCTCTCGAAGTCGTGCCCAACTGAGTTTAGGAAGGTCCGACCGACTCTCGTCTAAATCGGAGGCCTAAAACTCGCTTTACGCGGTGAACCCCACTATTGGATTTTACTCCAATCGGGAGATTTGGACGTCTGCCTCTCTCGAGGGGTGCGTACAACTCCCTTTACTCTTGAATGCTCACTTCATTCTTTCGGCCTCTCGGCTAGCCCAGAATGAAAGCAAAGGCGGAGAGTATATATCGAAAATATACCTCCGACCCGTGATAAATCAAGAGTAATTCAAGGCCCTAACCTAAAAAGAAAAGATTAATTAAAACATCATAACATAATCGCTCTAACCTCGGATCATCAAGATCGAGTACAAGGAGGATTAGTTAATCATAATGGAGTGAAGGGGGGAAGATGAGTAGAAAAGCATAAGAAGAACACAAACTAAAAAAAAAACACTTTTATTAATAAAAAGGGCAAGTTGCACTATTGAAAATTAAAGTTACAAGTGCATGAAAATTAAACCCTATTCTAGCCCTACATTAAGCACTAAGCAAGAAGAAAATTACATTAAAAGCTAGCACAAACTATGAGTAAACTAGGGTTAACCAAAAAGTACAAAGAGAGGGGGAGAGAGAGAGAGAGAAAGCATGAAAAAGGATCAAGAAACAAAGGGGCAGCACCTCCCCCACTCAACCAAAGCTTGCTGAAATGGGGGGGAGGGGGGGCTCAATTTATAGATTTTTTCTCGGGTTGGTCACGCCCTCCGACACGCCCTAGGGGGGGCGTGTCAGGGGGCGTGACAGGTACGGATTTGACCTCGGGCTCTGGATTTGGCGGGAGGGATGATTGCTTCGGTACGTCGGTGGTCACGCCCTAGGTCACGCCCGTGACAGGGGGGCGTGACAGGCATGTCATGTCCAAATCATGGTCGGAAATCCGTCAGTCGCCGAAAAAGGAGGGTGTCACGCCCATGTCACGGGCGTGACATGGGGCGTGACAGTACTATTTGCGTGCTGAGGCGGAACGGCATTTAATGCGGCGGCAGCTTTGCGGCAGAGGGCGACACGCCCATAGTCACGCCCGGTGACACGCCCAGGGAGGGCGTGTCATGGGGCGTGACAACGGTTTTATCCGTTTTTCTGTCTCTTTCAGCAGGAGTCCTGGGGATCGGGTGACACGCCCAAGGTCACGCCCAAGGAGGGCGTGACAGGGGGGCGTGACAGGCCATTTTGGCGATTTTCTGAAAACCTGCAAAAAGACAGGAAAAAGTTAGTGGCAATAAAATTTACATAAAAAGGATAAAAATAAACTAATAATAGACATAATTTGTACAATATAAAATATAAAATACGATAATAGTTTAGGCTACAAAACGTATTATCAAATTCCCCAAGCTTAAGCTTTGCTTGTCCCCAAGCAAAAATATAAAAACTAGATATTTATAAAAAGGACTAATCAAAAACTTCTAATTATGCCTACACAAGTACTATGCGAAATTCTTAGTAGGGAAAAGGTGAAATGTAAGTCTAAAACAATTATTTAGGTATGGTAAAACTTTTATAAACTTTACTTAATAAAAACAAATCATCCAAAATTTTAGCAAGATTTTTTAAATGGACTTAAGTAAAGCAACAAAAATGAAAAACACGCATTGAGTTGTTACTAGATCCAAGCAACGCATTATAATTATATCAATTTAATTATCAAAAATCTAGGTTTAAATCTAAAACCAAAACTGATTTACTGTTTTTCTTTTCTTAGTTGTTAAATAAAAAACAAAAAGCGTGAATCAAAAGGACTTAAATAGGACAGAAACGTTTGGTTTAGGAAAATGATTAGGAGTGGAATTCAAAGATAAACGTGAAGGTTTAAAATCACACTAAACCAAAACAAAGAGTTTCAAAAACTTTCATAAAAATATGTACACATTTTTTTTCTTTTTCTTTTTCTTTTTCATTTTCATTTTTCATTTTTTTTTCTTTTTTCAAAACAAAGGCCACAAATATTTTTATTTTCCTTTTTGAGTTGGCCAAACAAAAATAAACATCACTTTTGAACATACTTCCTCTTTTTTTTTCGAAAACCTTTCTCCACAAAAATCACAAAATACCCTATCAAAAATCGTCAAAATAATTTATGAACTCAAAAAGGCTAGTGCGATTCGATAGGTTGGAAATTTTGGCTTTGGTGAAACTGAAATGAAGAGAGGAGCTATCAAATGAAATCGGAAAAAGGCTCAAAAACGGCTAACTAGTGGTAAAAGATATTTTAGGTTGGCAGGAAAGCTCAAACGAAAACAAAAATGGCCTAAATCATTTTCACGCTTTTGAATTTATTTAAAACAAAGGTTTGAAAAATTTTCAAAAAGCGAGTCCTAGATAATAAAAGAAGATTGATGAAATTAACTTGAAAATAGAAATAATAGGTGACTTGGATCGTTCACATCTACTACGTTATTCAAAAGTTGACTTTACAAAAGTTATTCAAAAACGAGAAAGAAAATAGTGGATGATGAATTTTTTGAGAAAGTAAAGGAAATAAACAACAAAAAACCATAATAGAAATGCGAGTTTTAGAAAAATATTTCACCTTAACGTGCTACCGTGAATTAGAAACACAGCATGGCCAACATTTTACTTGTGAAACATAATTAAAAAGGACGATTAGAAATATTATAATTAACTAAGTTGTTTATAGGAGATTTTGAGTAAAACAAAACTGAAAACTAGGGGTACTATTGAAATACCAAAATGTCTAAACTATTCAAAAAATACATATATATTTTTTTTTATTTTGAGAAATATTCTTTTTTTTTTTTGGATTTTGGAAAATTTTTCTCTTTTTTGGAATTTTAAGATATTCATTTTTTTTTTTTTTTAATTTTATGGAACTATTTACAAAAAAGGAAATTATTTACACTAAGCAAAAATGAAGGAGGAAATCCTCCCCCAAGCTTAAAACAGACATTGTCCTCAATGGCTAAAGAAGGGGATTGGAGAAGGAGAGAAAAATAAAGTGCAGAATTGAAAAGACAGAATTGAAATACAGGTACTTCCCCGGATTTATTTGCTGCGAAAACTGAGTGATGCCGCTCCCCGAATGTCTTCTTTGGACTTTGTGATGGATTCAGCAATGTTGGAGCAGGCGATCGCAGAAGCTTCAGCTTGTTGGAGCCGTCCGAGGCAAAAATTGTAAAATAAAGAAAACAGAAAAAGATAACTTGGGTTGCCTCCCAAGAGCGCCCTTTGGTTAAAGCGTCGTTGAGCTCGACGCATCAAAAAAAATAATATTGTCCAAAAATATTGTTGTCCCAAAATAAAATTGTTTTTAGCCAAAAAAAATAAAAAGTTCAAGATTAAAGTTCGTGAAGCAGAAACTTAATAGTGTTTGGACTGACATCATCATCACCAGAAAAATACAGTTTAAGACGCTGACCATTCACTTTGAAATTACCCTTATCAGGGTGAGAAATTAAAACAGTTCCATAAGAAAATACTTCTAAAACAGAAAACGGGCCAGACCAGCGAGATTTTAATTTGCCCGGAAATAAACGTAAACGACTGTTATATAACAGGACTTGGTCGCCCGGCTTAAAGTTTTTAGGGTGCCTTAAGTGTTTATCGTGTAAACGCTTCGTCCGCTCTTTATAAAGTTTATTATTTTCATAAGCATAAGAGCGCCACTCATCGAGTTCATTTAGTTGAAATTTTCGAAGGTCACCGACTGAGTGGGGATCGAAGTTTAAAAATTTTAAGGCCCAAAAGGCGCGGTGTTCTAACTCCACGGGCAGATGGCACGATTTTCCATAGACCAGCCGATACGGCGTACATCCGAGGGCGGTTTTGTACGCTGTTCGGTAGGCCCATAGAGCATCGTCAAGTTTGGTTGACCAGTCTTTTCTAGAAGTTGAAACAGTCTTTTCTAATATTCTTTTTATTTCTCTATTTACTACTTCGACTTGACCGTTAGTTTGGGGGTGGTAGGCAGTGGACAGTTTATGCGTAACGCCGTATTTAGTAAGGATTTTTGAAAATTGCGCGTTACAGAAATGGGAACCCCTATCGCTAACGATTGCGCGTGGCGTACCGAATCTAGAAAATAATTTTTTTAAAAACGTGACTACAACTCGTGAGTCGTTCGTAGGAAGAGCTTGGGCTTCAGCCCATCGTGAAACATAATCAACAGCAACTAAAAATATATTTGTTTCCGAAGCTAGAAGGAAGGGGGCCAACAAAATCAATTCCCCAGAGGTCGAAAATTTCGCACTCTAAGAAATAATTTTGCGGCATTTCATTTTTATTAGAAATATTGCCCGACCGTTGGCAACTATCACACCTGCTCACAAAGGCTTGCGCGTCTTTAAACAGGCTAGGCCAGTAAAAACCCGCGCAAAGCACCTTATGAGCGGTGCGAGCAGCTTGATAGTGCCCACCTGTCGGACCTTCATGCAAATGTTTTAGAATATCAATTCCTTCATCAAAAGAAACACATCTCCTTATCACTTGATCCGCACAAATTTTGAAAAGATGCGGGTCTTCCCAAAAGTAGTTCTTCAGCTCAGAAAAGAATTTCTTCTTCTGCTGAGAGGAGAACTCTTTTGGGAGCACCCGGGCCACTAGATAGTTGGCGATGTGCGCGAACCAAGGAGAAGTAGATGTATTAACTAAAAGCAGCTTCTCATCAGGAAAATAGTCATTAAAAGATTTTTCATTTAATTTTTCTATAAAGGGGTTATCTAATCTTGATAAATGGTCGGCGGCCAAGTTCTCGGCTCCTCGCTTATCACGGATCTCTAAGTCAAACTCCTGGAGGAGTAAGACCCAGCGAATCAAGCGAGGCTTGGCATCCGTTTTGGCAAGAAGGTACTTGAGGGCCGAGTGGTCCGTAAAAACAATGATTTTTGAAAGTGTAATGTAAGGGCGAAATTTATCAAACGCAAATACTACGGCTAAGAGCTCCTTCTCGGTTGTGGTGTAATTTTCTTGTGCAGATGTGAGGGTTTTACTAGCGTAATAGATGGGGTGGAAGTTCTTAGATATGCGTTGACCTAATACGGCTCCCACCGCAAAACTACTCGCATCGCACATAATCTCGAAGGGAAGGTCCCACACCGGAGCTATCATAATTGGTGCGTTAATTAACTTTTCTTTAATTGATTCAAAGGCAGAATTACAAGAGTCATCAAAAATGAATGGAGCGTCTTTTTCTAAGAGATGGGTGAGGGGCTTAGTGATCTTGGAGAAGTCCTTTATAAAACGACGATAAAAACCAGCGTGGCCTAGGAAACTTCTTATAGCTTTTATGTTTGTAGGTGGCGGCAACTTCTCAATAACTTCTATCTTGGCAACGTCTACCTCAATACCTTTAGCAGAAATTTTATGACCCAAAACTAACCCTTCCCTCACCATAAAATGGCATTTTTCCCAATTTAGGGCAAGGTTAGTTTCTTCGCATCGTTCTAAGACTTTTTCGAGGTTTTCTAAACATCTATCGAAGGTATCGCCGAACACGGAGAAATCGTCCATGAATACCTCCATAATGCTTTCTACGTACTTGTCAAATATTGCGAGCATACATCGTTGGAATGTAGCCGGCGCATTGCATAATCCAAACGGCATTCTCCGGTACGCGAAGGTGCCGAAGGGACAAGTAAACGTAGTTTTCTCTTGGTCCTCGGGGGAGATGGGTATTTGAAAGTACCCCGAGAGGCCATCGAGAAAACAATAAAAGCTATGGCCGGAGAGACGTTCTAAAATCTGGTCGATAAACGGTAGAGGAAAGTGGTCCTTACGGGTGGCGTCATTTAACTTACGGTAATCTATGCACATACGCCAACCCGTCACCGTCCGTGTCGGGATTAATTCATTATTCTCATTACTAACTACGGTTATCCCTCCCTTTTTTGGAACTACCTGAACGGGGCTAACCCACTTACTGTCTGATATAGGGTAGATAATTCCTGCGTCTAATAGTTTCATAACCTCGCCCTTAACTACTTCTTTCATATTCGGGTTTATACGGCGCTGAGGTTGGATAGAGTTACGCGAATTATCTTCCATTAAAATTTTATGTGTACAGAAAGATGGGCTTATGCCCTTGATATCAGAAATTTGCCAAGCAATAGCCCGGCGATGCTTACGTAGAACTAGAAGAAGTTTATCGTTCTGCGTATCCGTGAGGTAGGCCGAAACGATAACTGGTAACTTGGAGTCTTTTTCTAAGAAAGCATACTTAAGGTGTTCGGGAAGTTCTTTAAGTTCTAGGGTAGGGGGTTCTTCATAAGAGGATTTTGAGATTCTTTCTTTTTCAAAAATAATATCTTCATAAACTTTTTTATAAGGAACGTAATAAGGGGTGGGGCTAGCAGCCAAGACGGCTTCTTGTGCAGATTCAGTGGTAAGAAAAGAGGAATAACAAAAATCAGAAAACTCTTTTTCAAACTCAGAAAGACAATAAGAAGATTCATCACTTCCTTGCAGTGATTCTGTTGTAAGAGAAGAGGAGCAAAAAGTAGAAAATTCTTTTTCAAAGTCGGCGAGGCAGTAGGAAGAATCATCACTCACGGCGTCTATGAAAAAACATGAGTCATCGTTCGCTAAGGTGTTCTTCATCGAAGGGGTGATCGGAAATGTGACTTCGTCGTCGCCTACTCGAAGAAAGAGCTTACCATTGCTTACGTCAATGATGGCTCGGGAGGTGGCAAGGAAGGGTCGGCCAAGGATCAGGGGAACCTCGACGTCTTCTTCGATGTCCAAAATGACAAAGTCCACCGGGAAGATGAACTTGTCGACTTTCACTAGAACGTCCTCCACTATTCCTAACGGGTACTTGACGGATCTATCGGCTAGCTGGATACTCATACGCGTGGGGTTAAGGCTACCAATCCCTAACTTTTTGAACAACGAAAAGGGCATCAGGTTTATACTTGCGCCTAAGTCGGCTAATGCGTGTTTAACAAAGAGATCACCGAAGACACACGGGATAGAGAAACTACCCGGGTCACTGATTTTCTTCGGCAAACCGTTTGTTAAAACGGCGGAGCACTCGGCGTTAAGCGTGACGTGCGAAAGATTCTCTAACTTCTTCTTGTTTGTGAGGAGGTCTTTAAGATATTTGGCGTATTTCGGCATTTGCGAAATAGCCTCGTGGAAGGGAAGATTAATGTGGATTTGTTTGAAGATTTCTAAGAAGCGGGAGTACTGATCATCTTGACGTTGTCTATTAAGTTCAGAGGGGTATGGAGGAGTTAAATTATTTTTGAAGATGGGTGGTGGAGTGAGATTATTTTCTAAAGTGGGGGTGATTACTTCTTCAGCAGAGGGTGGAAGCGGAGCGGAGCTTTGATTTTTAAAAGCAGAAGCGGAGCTTGCCTCGGGCTCTTCACTTACCATACCGGAGACTTGCTTCCCACTCCGAAGAGTTATAGCTTTCGCTTGCTCTCTCGGGTTGGGTTCGGTATTGGAAGGAAGAGACCCTGCGGGTCGCTCAGAAATTATTTTCGCGAGCTGTCCTACTTGATTTTCTAGACTTTTTACGCTTCCGGTTAACGTTCTTATAGTGGCGTCATTTGTGGTGATATATTTAGAAAGTAATTCCTCCAAGCTTGGAGGTTTTGGGTAATTTTGAAGAAGTGGTGGTGGTGGTGGTTGTGCAGAAAAATCATTTTGCGGAGGTGGGCGCATCGCATTCGATGGATTACTCCATGAAAAGTTCGGGTGATTTCTTAAAGCGGGGTTATAACTATTCGGAAAATTAAAACCAGGCGGATGAAAATTCGCAGCAGAAAAATTATTAAAAGCAGTTCTAGGCAAATTATTAACATAATCTAAATGTTCTGGAGTAGGGGTTGCAGATTCCCATACCTGAGGGGCGGAGGCAGCAGTCATCTCCGTGATTTTTTTGCTTAGGATTTCTACTTGCAGAGCGAGCTGGGAGACGTTGTCCACTTCATAGATACCTGCAGGCTTGTTCGGGCGGGACCTAGGCACATTCCACTGATAAGTGTTCATGGCCATGTCCTCAAAAAGCTCAAGAGCGGCTTCCGGGGTCTTATGATTTAAAGTACCGCCAGAAGCTGCGTCTATCATTTGCTTCGTACTTTGATTTAGCCCGTTATAAAACGTCTGCACTTGTAACCATACAGGCAGCGCGTGATGTGGGCATCGTCTTAATAATTCTTTAAATCTCTCCCAGGTTTCGTAAAGGGTTTCAGAGTCTATTTGTCCAAAGGCAGAGATGTCGTTCCTAAGTTTTGCAGTTTTAGCTGGCGGAAAATACTTCGCCAAAAATTTTTCAGTTAATTCATTCCAAGTGGTTATGCTATTTTTCGGAAGTGTGTTAAGCCACTGCTTAGCTTTAGTTCTTAGAGAGAAGGGGAAGAGTCTTAGCCTTATCGCATCATTTGTGACACCATTTATCTTGAAGGTGTCGCAAATTTCAAGAAAGCTAGCTATATGTGCGTTCGGATCTTCATCTTGAAGTCCGTCAAATTGCACATATTGCTGCACCATTTGAATTATGCTAGGCTTTAGTTCAAAGTTATTATTTGCTATAGTAGGGCGGACTATACTCGATTCTGTTCCCTCGAGGTTCGGTCGTGCATAATAGGACATAGTCCTTTGCACGGCCTCATCTACGTTGGGTTCTTCCATTCTTAAAGTATTAAATGACTCGGAGTCCTCAACCGGCACTTGGATGGTAGGACCTTGAAATCGCGATCTTCTCCGAAGAGTACGCTCAATTTCGTGGTCCAAGTCCAAAATAACCGACGGACTCCCGCGGGTCATGCACTAAAAGAACAGAAAAGAAGAAGAGAAAGAGAAAAAGGATAAACTAGAAAGAAAAACTAGATTTAGAAAATTAAATTAAATTTTTTTTTTTTTTTGAAATAGATTTTTTTTATAGATTAACTCCCGAACTTCCCAAGGACTACCCCGTGAAGGGTTCGCAAGGTACTAGACAAGACAGTGGCGCTTAAAGCCCTTTGCCCTTTTCGAGAGAATTAGGTGGCGTAGAAAAATTGTGAGGTTGGTTTCTATTAAGAGCGGTGATAAAATTTTTTTGATTTTTTTTAAAACTTTAAAGAAAGGGGATGAGAAAGAGAAGAGATAAAATTAATAGGTTCGTGTTTTCAAAATATCAACGGAAGTTGGCTCCCCGGCAACGGCGCCAAAAACTTGTTGCGCGCTAGGGTTCGAAGAAATAAACGCAACCGAACTAGCAACCCGATGAGGCAAGTATACCTATCGAATTGTAGCAAGGGGACACAAGTGTCGTATTAAGATCCGGGAACTGTTGGCTAAGCTTACTCACACGAACGCTATTATCTTATCGACGGAAAAACTAGGGTTTTAGAAAATCTAAGTGCAGGGGAAAAAGTAAAGCTATTCTAGAAAAAGGAACACTGCAATTAAGAGGGCTATTAAGTAAACAACTAAGCTAGAACGGAAACTACTGCAGTTAATAAAAGAGCACAATATATGAGATTACTACAAAAGGTAGAACAATATGAAATGGAAATGCACCCGATCGAGATTCACCTCGGCTAAAGACGATTAAGAAAGTGCGATAAAAATCTAAACTTAATAGGATAAGGGTCCTTGACCGTGGAGGTTCCTAAAGCTTGAACACGCTTCTCTCGAAGTCGTGCCCAACTGAGTTTAGGAAGGTCCGACCGACTCTCGTCTAAATCGGAGGCCTAAAACTCGCTTTACGCGGTGAACCCCACTATTGGATTTTACTCCAATCCGGGAGATTTGGACGTCTGCCTCTCTCGAGGGGTGCGTACAACTCCCTTTACTCTTGAATGCTCACTTCATTCTTTCGGCCTCTCGGCTAGCCCAGAATGAAAGCAAAGGCGGAGAGTATATATCGAAAATATACCTCCGACCCGTGATAAATCAAGAGTAATTCAAGGCCCTAACCTAAAAAGAAAAGATTAATTAAAACATCATAACATAATCGCTCTAACCTCGGATCATCAAGATCGAGTACAAGGAGGATTAGTTAATCATAATGGAGTGAAGGGGGGAAGATGAGTAGAAAAGCATAAGAAGAACACAAACTAAAAAAAAAAACACTTTTATTAATAAAAAGGGCAAGTTGCACTATTGAAAATTAAAGTTACAAGTGCATGAAAATTAAACCCTATTCTAGCCCTACATTAAGCACTAAGCAAGAAGAAAATTACATTAAAAGCTAGCACAAACTATGAGTAAACTAGGGTTAACCAAAAAGTACAAAGAGAGGGGGAGAGAGAGAGAGAGAAAGCATGAAAAAGGATCAAGAAACAAAGGGGCAGCACCTCCCCCACTCAACCAAAGCTTGCTGAAATGGGGGGGAGGGGGGCTCAATTTATAGATTTTTTCTCGGGTTGGTCACGCCCTCCGACACGCCCTAGGGGGGGCGTGTCAGGGGGCGTGACAGGTACGGATTTGACCTCGGGCTCTGGATTCTGGCGGGAGGGATGATTGCTTCGGTACGTCGGTGGTCACGCCCTAGGTCACGCCCGTGACAGGGGGGCGTGACAGGCATGTCATGTCCAAATCATTGGTCGGAAATCCGTCAGTCGCCGAAAAAGGAGGGTGTCACGCCCATGTCACGGGCGTGACATGGGGCGTGACAGTACTATTTGCGTGCTGAGGCGGAACGGCATTTAATGCGGCGGCAGCTTTGCGGCAGAGGGCGACACGCCCATAGTCACGCCCGGTGACACGCCCAGGGAGGGCGTGTCATGGGGGCGTGACAACGGTTTTATCCGTTTTTCTGTCTTTTTCAGCAGGAGTCCTGGGGATCGGGTGACACGCCCAAGGTCACACCCAAGGAGGGCGTGACAGGGGGCGTGACAGGCCATTTTGGCGATTTTTCTGAAAACCTGCAAAAAGACAGGAAAAAGTTAGTGGCAATAAAATTTACATAAAAAGGATAAAAATAAACTAATAATAGACATAATTTGTACAATATAAAATATAAAATACGATAATAGTTTAGGCTACAAAACGTATTATCACACCCCTCGAGAGAGGATGATGTAAATCTCCCGGATTGGAGAGAAATCCAATAGCGGGGTTCACCACCTAAGGCGAGCTTTAGGTATTCGAATATGGACGAGAGTTTGGTCGGATCTTTCTAAACTCAGTTGGTCACTTCTTCAAGAGAAGCGTGTTCAAACTTCGTGGACCTCCACGGTCAATGGGTTTTACTTTATTTAGAATTAGTTTGTTATTTCATTTAGATTTTCTTATTTCAAGGTGATTCAAGATTGAGTACTCCTCTTTTATCATTAGCTCTAACCTTTTATTTCTACAAGTAATTAAGTTTTCTTTTTAGCTTAATAATTTAGTTCCTATTTTTAGTTAAGAAAATTAATTAAAAAAATTAATCGATAAAATAATAGTGATCTCCTCGAAGTAGTAGTAATCATTACGCCCTAGGGAAATACGACCTTGATATTAATCTTTAATATCCAATACTATAAGTCATAAGGTACACTTGCCTTTATCGGATATAGAATCAGAGAATATTTTCAACTTCCACAATCCACCCTCTCTTTTCTTTAACCCCTCACCTCCACCTTTGCGATTTTTACTATCAAATTTTTGACGCTGTTGCCGTGGATTAGTTTTGATATTTTGAAAAAGGAGAGCTATCAATTTTATCGCTTCTTTTCTCTCTTACCCCTCTTTTGCGGTTGATTTTATTTTTTTATGGATATTTTTTATTTTTCTTGTGGAGAGTTTGGTCATACTCGTGAGGAATGTTGGGTAGGATATCCTTCATCCCCCCATGATTTTATTCCTTCTAGATTGGATCAATTTGGCCAAATTGATCCATCCACGAATTTTTTTCATGGGGTTACGATGATTTTTAAATGCCTTCCTACCCTTCTCCGAATATTTCTTATTTAAATTTTTCCATATATTTCTTGAATGGACATTTTAATCCTAGCCCTACTTTGAACTACTCAGGGTAGCAACACCCTGATCATTATTTGGGCCAAGGTGATCATCAACCCATTCTTTATCAAGATTTATCCGCTTTTTCTCTACAAGTTTGCGCACCTCTTGTTTTTGATTTTAGTGAAAATGAAATCATTTTTGATTCTGTCGCATTTCATCAATGCTCATTTCAAAGTAATTTTTGACGTTTTAGCTTCTGATGCCGTAACTTTTTCTTCTCCTCCTCTTATTTATCTTTTGACTGATGAATCTTTGGATTTTTCGCAGTGCCTTCAATCACTCATGGAAGATGATTATTCAGATATTCCATTATGCTTTAAACCTCCAGAGGAGGAGATTTCCCCCGATATCCTGATATTTTTCAAATTTTTCGATGAAGACAAACTTTCATATGTTCGATCTTCCGAGGAGATTTATTTTTCGGATATCCCATTTTGCTCCCAATTTATGGAAATGAATGATATTCAAGTGGAGCAACATGATCTTTTTATCGAAAAAATTTCTTGTGATAAAGCGTCGCCGTTTTCTTCTTCTCTTCCCCTCCTAGTGAAAATTCCTCTTCTACTTTTTCTTTTAGGGTTTTTTCTGTTTCTAATTTAGTTTCTAGTTAATCTTCTTTTCCCCCCTCTAAAATTTCATTTTATTTTACTAGCAATTTTTCTTTTTCTAACTCTTTTTCATTTTTGTTTAATTTAAAAAAAAAATACAAAAAAATATTTTTATTTTCTTAAATGATGTTTTGGCACTCGCGTCGCAACACATATTATGGGAGTTGCCATTACTTTTGTCTTTTTATTTACCATTTAGCTAACCAATGAAGTCGAGCTCAACAACGAAAACCAACGAGCTCTCTTAGGAGGCACCCCTTGCTTATCCTTATTTTTTCTTTTTTCTTGTTTTGTGATGGAATAAGCCCCTGGGTGTTTGTGCCACTTCTCTCCTCTCAACTTTGACTCGTGCCGGTCTTTAGCTCAAGTTCGAGGGGGGGGGGCACATTTTTGAATGTCTGGGCATCTAGCGCTAGGGAAGCATATTTTACTTTCCTTTGCATTTCATTTTCTACTTTCCTCTCTTTTCCCAACTCTCTTTATACATAACTTCAAACATTGGGGATAATGTATAACTTTAAGTATGGGGGAGTGTTTCCTTAGTTAGTTTACTTAAGAAATATATATATATATATATAAATTTTTGAAAACTCCCAAATTAAATTGAGTTAATTTTTGCCAAATCAATTAGCACCCCGCCACTTTGCATTTTATTGTTTTTTAAGCTCATGTATACTTGGTTAGTTTGAATAAATTAGATTAATTTTCTATTTAAATATGTTTAGCTAGTGGTATGTTGACTTATGCAGAGTTCCTATTCTGGGTAGTATATTGTTTTTGAAAAATTTCTTAAATCTTTTTATCTTTCCCTAGCTTTTTTTTATTTTATTTTTCTTTTATAAAACCTATAATCCTGTATTTTTCCTTATTAAAATCTTTTTAAATGTTAATTAGTATTAAGTGTAGTAGACACCAACCGGTCTAGACGCTTATTATCATTGTTTTCAAGAAAACAAATTCTCTATTTTCTATTTTTGTGCTTATCTTTTTTGAAATTTCAAAGCTTTACTTTGAGTAGATTTAGGAAGCATGAAAATGATCAAGACATTTCTTTTGGAAAGGTTTGAGCCTTTGCACCCCACCTAACAATAAGCATTGCTAGCCATTTTGTGCCTTTTCCTTTCCTTTTTGTAGCCTCACTTTTTATTTCGCCACGGCCAAATAGCTTACCTATATGCACGCTTAAAATTGGTTTTTGAGCATTAATTGCTAATGTCATCTTTTTGAAAAAAATTTATGAAAAATTCTTGTATTATCTATTGCTACAAAAGTGGAAATGTTTAAGTATGAAAAATGAAAAATGAAAAAAATGAAAAAAAATATTTCATAAAAATAGCAAAAGAAAAGAGAAAAAAAATATGAAACGTATTTATTTTGGCTAGCATTATTTTGGAAAAGCTAAATTTTTTTTGTTTTAATTGTGAAAATACCCCTCGTATTTCTCCTTTGAATATTGCACCCTTAATAACCCTAGTTATTCATGCTTCCTACATTTACATTTTTGTATAGTAGCGAGAAATAGATTGAGTAAGTGTTTTTTGATAGAAATATTAATCTTTGTCTTGATTGACTATGATTTTAATTTGTCTCTTAGACTTTAGTAGTGACTCAATGCGCTTTTTACTTGTTACTTTATTATGTTTTAATTTTGTCAAATTTGGTATGATTTGTTTTTATATTTTGTGAAATTTATAAAATTCTATGCTAAGTTAAAGTAGGAATTTTCAATTTTTTTTCAAAATTTCACTACATCTAAATTCCAGTCTTACTTGTTTATAGCATTTTTAAACTTTTCAATTAATTCTCTTTATTTTCTCTAACTCATAGTCTTTCCTTGAGGACAAGCAAGATAATAAGTATGAGGGAATTTGATGAAGCATAATTTAGCTTAATTTATTATGGCAAAAATATGTATATTCTCGTTTAAATTTTATGTCTTTTGTATTTTTAAGTTCCTTTTAGTTTTTTTTATATAAATAATCTAATATAGCTTATTTTCTATTTTTCATGTTTTTTTTGGCTTTTCAGACAATTTTGCTATTACACGCCCCCGAGTCATGCCCTACCTGGGCATATACTTGGGGCGTGTAACCCATTCCTGAGGAAAAAATCATACAGAAGTCAGATCCCGAGAAAATCACCTATAAGCCCCTAGGTCACACTCGTGTACCACTTAGCATTGGCGTATACCTTGGGCGTGTCCCGCTGTCCCGAGGAAATTAATGTCGCTGTAGAAGTCATCACACAATACGTCAAGCCGTACATTACACGCCCCTAGGTCATGCCCGACCCGGGCGTGGACCTGGGGCGTGAGCACCATACCCAAGCCACTAGGTCATTTCCCGTAAGAATTCGTTCCACTGTACCGGTCACGCCCCCCTATACGGGCGTGTACCATGGGAGTATTCCCCGAATCCCGAAGTCAGTCTCCATCTCGCCTAAAAGTCGATACCCTAGGTCAACTAAGATTACACGCCCCTGGTACACGCTCGACTCGGGCGTGTATGGTGGCATGATTCAGATAGATTTTTTCGTATAAATACCTGGCCATTCCAAGTATTCCAGACCAAGTTTTGGGGAGAGGGTTGTTGCTGCTAGTTTCATTCATTGGGTTTTTGTGTTTTTTTAATGTTTTTCTCTCTCACTCCCTCCATTTCTAGTTTTACTTGTCAAGCACTGTATTTTACTTATATGTAACCTCTTTTTATTAGTGTAATATCAGTAATTAGCTTTTTTTATGCACTTGTAATGCCAGTTTGGCAGTTGTAATTGCATTTATTTTTTATGAATTTTAATTAACTTCTCTAAATCTCCTTCTCTCTTTCTCTTCATTTTGTTCTTAAAGCACCTTAATTATCTACCCCTCTCTTTCCCTATTACCATCTATAACTAATCCTAATTTTTACTGGATCACGATGATCTGAGAATAAGTTGATCATGTTATGTTGTTCTATCTTTCTTTTTCTTCTTAAAGTAATTACCTAGGATTTACTCTTAGTGTTTATTTAGTGGGACTATATTGTCGGTATATTGTTTCTATTTGGGTTTTTATTCTTAGTTAGCCGAGAGGCTCATAGATTGAATCGATCACCCAAGAGTAAAGAGAGTTGCATGCACCCCTCAAGAGAAGATGATGTAAATATCCCGGATTGGAGTGAAATCTAATAGCGGGGTTCACCACTTCAGGTGAGCTTTAGGTATTCGAATACGGACGAGAGTTAAGTAGGATCTTCCTAAATCAGTTGGGCACTTCTTCGAGAGAAGCGTGTTCAAACTTCGGGATCCTCCACGGTCAAGGTGTTTTATTTTATTTAAAATTAGTTTGTTATTTCATTTTGATTTTTTTTATTTCAAGGTGATTCAAGATAGAGTACTCCTCTTTTATCTTTAGCTCTATCCTTTTATTTCTACAAGTAATTTAGTTATATTTTTTGTATAGTAATTTAGTTCCTATTTTTAGTTAAGTAAAATAATCGAAAAAATAAATTGATAATATAATAGCGATCTCCTCGAAGTAGAAGTAATCATTACGCCCCAAGGAAATACAACCTTGATATTAATCTTTAGTATCCTATACTATAAATGATAATGTACACTTGCCTTTATCGGATATAGAATCGGATAATATTTTCAACCTCCACAATCCACCCTCTCTTTTCTTTAACCCCTCTTCTCAACCTTTACGATTTTTAGTATCACTTACTCAGTGCTTTTTGGCATCTGGCGTTGAGTAAACTGTCTTCACTCAACGCCTGTAGGATTAGGTAATTTTTAGCCTTTCCTGTATTCTTCTTTGACATCTGGCATTTAGTTAACTTGTTTCACTCAATGCCTATGGACTTAGACATATTTTTGTCTCTCCACTTCTCTACCTTCTGACCACCTATTACAATCACTTAGACAACCTGTTTAACCTTGTTCCAAGGAACATACTGCACATGATGAGCTTAACAAGCATCAAATAAAACTCTTCTCTTAGTATTGATGATGGTGATGCCTCTTCAAATCAAATCTAGGAAACATTGAGGGAAATAGTCACAACAATCTCCCCCTATTTGAAGAAGACAAGACATCCAGCAATACGAATAAGCATTTTCTCATAAAGCAAATAAGTTTGGAAGCAGTTATAAACATTCTCATACCTCTTGAAAATTTAGAGCTATATGAATATTCATATTACTTGAATGTTTTCAAGTAACATGTACTTACTTAACATGATCTATGCTTCCATAACTCCACATGGGAATGTATTATCCACCATCTGCCCTTATCTAGAAGGTATAGCTCTACTGAGTATGCTTTACACCTCCCTCTTTCCCCTTTAGGGTTTAGGGTATTGCCTACCTCTCCTTTTAGTGTTTAAGGTATTACCTACCTCTCCCCCTTTCTATGAACTTCAAAAAGAAAAAAATTCTCAATGATGGAGGTAAGGGGATCATGTACCATGGAATTTATCTCTCTATCCTAACCAAAGTCCCATGTTGATACCACTAAGGAAATTATCCTAGTGATCAAACCACTTGATTAGGAGTCATACCTTTTGAGTTGATATGCTGATACACCACATAACTACAGCACTTGAGCTAGCTGCTAACATAGTTCCACTTGAGTTAATTACACACCTATAACACTTAAGGATACATGCAGTTGTAGTAAAAGTGGTCCTGGCTATTCCTTTTGTCCTGCAGCAACATGTCTGTACAGTAACAGTAGTGACTGCATAGTAGAAGCCATCAACTTGGATTGATCTCCCCGTCAGACTGTGCATAGTCTTGAGAACCTACTGATCAGCTGTGATGATCTTTGATCCACTACAGCTGCTGGATGCTACTTAACAGGAGCATCTGCTATCATCCTTCTTGGTAGACACTTTAGTCTATTCCAGTGTGAATAACACTTGAACAACTTGAAAATCAACATACCACTAAAGGTCTTTTCCACCTATAAGAAGTAGTATAACCTACAATAATAACATCACTAGGAGAAATTCAAGTGATACCAAGTTCAACATAGCCAACTCCAACTTGAAGGTGTTGAACTTTGCTTCATCTAGTGGCTTAGTGTTGATATCAGCCACTTGCTTGTTTGTAAGGACAAACTCAGGAATGATATCTTCACATTCAACATGCTCCCTAATGAAATGATACATAATCTCAATGTGCTTAGTCCTACTATGGGAGATAGGATTCCTAGTAATTAAGATTGCAATAGTAGAATCACAGTATAAAGGAGTTCTACTTATCTAGAGGTTATTGTCCTGGGGATGATGTTCGATCCACAATAACTATGTACAATAGCTACCTGCTGAGATGCATTCTTACTCAACTATTGAGATTACAATACTAGTCTGCTTCATACGGCTCCAAGACACTAGTCTTCTTCCAAAAAACTGACGGGTGTCTGAAATGCTCTTTCTATCCTCTTTACAGATTGTAAAATCTACATCTGAACTATTTGTTAGTTCAAAATCCCTATTTCTAGGGTACCTTTAACCAAGATCTATTGTGCCCTTAAGATACCTCAAAATCCTTTTAGTAGTAGAGTAATGAGATTCTTTAGGGCTAACATGATACCTAGCACAAACATATGTAGCATATATGATGTCTGGCCTACTTATAGTAAGATATAGAAGGGAGCTAATTATCCCTCTATAAAAGATTCATCAACAGTTTCCCTGCCTCATCTTTTAATATAGGTATACTTGACCCCATAGAAGTTTTTATGGTGGAGAAATTCTCCGTAGCAAACTTTTTGATCAACTCCTTGGTGAACTTAGACTGTGATATGGATAATCCATCTTTAGTCTATCTTACTTGGAGGCCCAAGAAGAACTTAATTTCACCCACACTACTCATCTCAAACATCCCTTGCATAAGTTTGACAAACTTCCTACAAAGGTTGTCATTAGTATATCCAAAGATTATGTCATCTAAATAAATCTGGACTAGGATGTTCTTGCCCTTAGATTCCCTTAGGAATAGGGTCTTGCCTATCTTCCCCCTTGAGAATTTGTTCTCAATGAAGAAGCTAGACAATGTCTCATAGCATGATCTAGGGGCTTGCTTTAACTGATATAGAACTTTCATAAGTCTATAAACAAATTCAGGTTAGTTAGAATCAACAAAACTTGGAGGCTGTTAAATATAGACTTCTTCCTCAATAACCTAAATAAGGAAGGATAACTTCACATCCATCTGGTAGACTTTAAATCCTTTTCATGCAGCATATGCAAGGAATAGTCAGATGTCTTCTAATCTTGCTACAGGGGCGAATATTCGATCAAAGTCAATACCATCTTCTTATATGTACCCCTTAGCTACTAGTCTAGCCTTATTCTTGATTATATTGTCATTTTCATCAAGTTTATTCCAGTAAATCCATTTGACACCAAAGACATTATGTCCTTCTAGACTCAGAACTCACTTCCAGACCTTGCTTCTCTTAAACTTGTTCAATTCTTCTTGCATAGATACAATCCAAAACTTTTCTATGTTGGCCTCTTCAATTCTCTTGGGCTCAACCTATGATAGGAAACTAGAGTACAAAGTTATATTAAGGCTCTTGCTTCTTGTCACCACTCTTTGGTTTTTATCACCAATAATCTAGTGTCTTGGGTTATCTATTAGATGCCTGACACCTGGAGGCAGTCTTCTTTCAGCATCAGCTTCAGTAGCCGCTTCTTGCTGATCTTCATCAACTTCAAGTGTGCTTTGCACTCCTTTTGGAATATCCACTCCATCTTTGATTATTGAAGCAGCTTCCTTGATGGTTAGCTTATCCATCATTAGCTCTATACAAGGAACACTAGAAGAGGAGCTTGACAGCTCAATATTAATCATGGTAGACTAATCAAAGACTACACGTACAGACTCTTCTACAACTTGTATTTTCAAGTTATAGATCCTATAGGCTTTACTATGATTACTACACCTAACAAAAATCCCTTTAAAAGACATGGTAACAAACTTTGTCACATAGGACTTTCCATTATGAAGCACATAACATTTACTACCAAAGATCCTGAGATAGCCCAGGTTTGGTTTTCTGCCCTTCAAATTCTCATATGGAGTCTTCTTGTGGCTCTTGGTGATAGAGTCTCTGTTAAGGATATGATATGTAGTATTCACTGCCTCAGCCAAGAAAAAATCTGGCAGAGATGTGTCACTCAACATGGTCCTACCAATATCTATGCGAGTCCTATTTTTCTTCTCAACAATCCATTTTTGTTGGGGGTGTTCTTGGTGAAGAAAATTCTTTATGAATCCCTTGCTCTTCACAGAACTTAGTCAAGTTATCAGACTGGAATTCAGTCACATGGTCACTTCTGATTTTGACCACAGTACTATTAAACTCATTCTGAATTTGCTAGACAATGTTCATAAAGATATCAAGGGTTTCATTCTTTTTCTTGAGAAAGAACACCCAAGTAAACCTCAAATAATCATCAACCACCACAAGGGTGTAGACTTTCCTACTTAGACTATAAACTGGCATAGGACCAAACATGTCAATATACAAGAGGTACAAACACCTCACAGAGCCTTTGGTCCTAATGCCCTTGAAGGAAGCTTTAGTTTGCTTGCCCTTTTGGCATGCTGAGCAAATGCTTTCCATGGTGTATTTCATCTTATGGCTATTCCTAACTATCTCTTCACTAAATAGCTTGCCAATAGTCTTATAATTTAAATGAGCTAGTCTCTTATGCCATTACACATAATATGGAGCTTTCTTATTTGCCACTAGAAAAAACTGAGAGTCTGTATCTAAACACATAAAGTTTATGAAATAAACATTTCCACTCCTAGTGCTTGTCAAGATGATCTCTTCGTCACTTGAACACTTAATCTGGCACTCATCCTTATGGAAGATTGGTGAGGGCTAAGCTTCGAAGAAAATAAAAGCATTCGAACTAGCAATCCAATGAGGCAAGTATACCTATTGAACTGTAGCTAGGGGTCACAAGTGTTGTATTGAAATCCGGGAACTGTCGAGTAAACTTACTCACACGAAGACTATTATTTTATCGACGGAAAAGGCTAGTGTTTAGAAAAACTAATTTCAATTAAGGAAATAAAGCTATGCTTGAAAGAGAACTACTGCATTTAATTAAAGAGAATAAAATACGAGATTACAATGAAGAGCTGAAACTATGAAATGGAAATGCACTCGATCACGAATCACCTCGGCTAAAGATGATTAAGAAAATGCGAAAATAAACCTAATCTTAATAGGGTAAAAGTCCTTTACCATGGAGGTTCCTAAAGCTTAAACATGCTTCTCTCGAAGTCGTGCCCAACTGAGTTTAGGAAGGTCCGACTGACTCTCTTCTAAATCGGGGGCCTAAAGGTCGCTTTACGTGGTGAACCCCACTATTGGATTTTTCTCCAATCCGGGAGATTTGGACGTCTGCCTCTTTCAAGGGGTGCGTACAACCCCCTTTACTCTTGAATGCTCACTTCATTCTATCGGCCTCTCAACTAGCCCAGAATGAAAGTAAAGGTGGAGAGTATATATCGATAATATACCTCCAGTCCATGAAAAATCAAGAGTAATTCAAGGCTTAAAACCTTAAAAGAAAAGGTAAATTAAAACATCGTAACTTAATTGCTCGAACCTCGGATCATCAAGATCGAGTACAAGGAGGATTAGTTAATCATAATGGAGCGGAGGAGGGGGGATGAGTAGTAAACCATAATAACACAAAGGAAAAAAGAGCACTTTTATATTACTGAAAAAAGGAGAGCTACAACTTAGGAAAGGAAATTACAAGTTTATGAAATTAAAATCCTATTCTAGCCCTACGATTAGCAACTAAAGTAAGAGCGAGGATTATAATAAAATCTTAAACAAAAGCTAAACAAAACTAGGGTTAACAAAATTACAAAAAGAGAAAGAGAGAGAGAGAGAGAGAGAGAGAGAGAAAGAAGAACATGAAAAATACCAAGAAATAAAGGGGCAGCACCTCCCCCTCTCAAGAGAAGCTTGCTGAAATGGAAGGGGTGGTCTGTATTTATAGGCAAAAGTCTCGGGTTGGTCATGCCCTGTGACACGCCCTAGGGAGGGCGTGTCAGGGGGCGTGAAAAGTACGGCATTGAACTTGGGCTCTTGATTCTGGCGGGAAGGATGATTTCTTCTGTACATCGGTGGACACACCTTGGGTAACGCTCGTGTAGGGGGGGGGGGTGTGACACGCACGTCGCGTCGAAATCATCGGTCGGAAATCCGTCAGTCATAGGAAAAGGTAGGGTCACGCCCTGTGTCACGGCCGTGATAGGGGGCATAACAATACTATTGTCGTGCTGAGACGAAATGGCATTTAATGCGGCGGCAGGCTTCGGGCAGAGGGCGACAGGCCCCATGTCACGCCCTTGGACACGCCCAGGGAGGGTGTGTCAGGGGGGTGTGATAGCCATTTTCCCTGTTATTTTCTTATATCTTTTGGAAACCTCTGGAAAAGGTGACATGACCTAGGTCACGGCCGGGGAGGGCGCGACAGGGGGGGCGTGTCAGGTCAATTTTGACCAATTTTTATAAAATCTGCAAAAAGAGAGGGAAAAGTTAGGGGCAATAAAATTAACATAAGAAAGATAAAAATAAAACTTAAAATACAAGGTTTGTATATTATAAATTAGAAAAATATGATAATAGTTAAGACTACAAAATATATTATCTAATTCCCCCAAGCTTAAGTTTTTCTTGTCCCCAAGCAAAAATATAAAAACTAGATAATCATAAAAAGGATTAATCAAAAATTTCTAATTATGCTCACACAAGTACTATGCGAAATTCTAAGTAGGGAAAAGGTGAAACGTAAATCTAAAACAATTATTTAGGTATGGTAAAACTTTTATAAACTTTACTTTACGAAAATAAATCATCCAAAATTTTGACGAAATTCTTTAAATAGATTTAAGCAAAGCATCGAAAAAGAAAAACATATTGAGTTGTTATTAGATTCAAGCAACGCATTTTAATTATATCAATTCAATTAACAAAAATCTAAGTTTAAATTCAAAACTAAAACTGATTTAGTTTTCTTCTTTTCTTAGTTATTAAATAAAATTCAAAAGGCGTAAATCAAAAAGACTTAAATAGGACAGAAACGTTTGGTTTAGGAATATGATTATGAATGGAATTCAAAGATAAACGTGAAGGCTTAAAATCACACTAAACCCAGACAAAGAGTTCCAAAAAATTTCATTTAAAATAAAAATATAAATATTTTTTTTCTTTCTTTTTTTCTTCTTTTCTCCATTTTTTTCTTTTTTCAAAACAAAGGCCATAAATATTTTTATTTTCATTTTGAATTGGCGAAATAAAAACAAACGTATCTTTTGAGCATACTTTTTTCAAAAACCTTTCTCCCAAGAATAGCACAAAATAACCTATCAAAATCTTGAAAATATTTTATGAAACTCAAAAAGGCTATTGTGATTATATAGGTTGGAAATTTTGGCTTTGGTGAAAATGAAATGAAAAGAGGGGCTATCAAATGAAATCAGAAAAAAGGCTCAAAAGCGGCTAACTAGTGGTAAAAGTTTTTAGGTTTGTAGGAAAGCTCAAACAAAAACAAATATGGCCTAAATCATATTCACGCTTTTAAATTAATTTAAAACATAAATTTAAAATTTTCAAAAAGCGAGTCCTAGATAATAAAAAAAGAGTGATGAAATTGACTTGAAAATAGAAATAATAGGTGACTTGGATCGTTCACATCTACTACGCAATTCAAAGGTTTACCTTACAAAAATTATCCAAAAATGAAAAGGAAAATAGTGGATGATGAATTTTTGAGAAAGTAAAGGAAATAAAGAACGAAAAACCATAATAAAAATGAGAGTTTTTAGAAAAATATTTCACCATAACATGCTACCGTGAATTAGAAACACAGAGTGGCCAACATTTTCCTTGTGAAAAATAATTAAAAAGGACTATTAGAAATATTATAATTAACTAGGTTGTTTATAGGAAATTTTGTGTTAAACAAAAACAAAAACTAGGGGTATTATTGAAATACCAAAATGTCTAAACTATTAAGGCAAAAACAAAAAGCATATATATATTTTTAATTAATTTGTCAAATATACTCTTTTTTTTTATTTTGGAAATATTTTCTTTTTTTAAAATTTTAAGATATTCATATTTTTTATTATTTTTATTTTTTTTCAAAAAGAAATATACACAAAAAGCAAAAATATTTACACTAAGCAAAAAGGAGGAAGTCCTCCCCCAAGCTGAAAATGGACATTGTCCTCAATGGAAAAAGAAGGGGATTGGAGAAGGAGAGAAAATGAAATTACAGAATTGAAAAATAGAATTGAAAAATAGGTAATTCCCCGGATTTTTTCGCTGGGAAACCTGAGTGATGTCGCTCCCCTAAATGTCTTCTTTGGACTTTGTGATGGATTCAGTAACGTTGCGGCAGATGATCGCAGAAGCCTCAGCTTGTCGGAGCCCTCCGGGGCAAAAATTGTAAAATGAAGAAAACATGAAAAAGATAAGTTGGGTTACCTCCAAACAGTGCCGTTTGTTTAAAGCATCGTTTGAGCTCGACGCATCAAAAATAATATTGTCCAAAAATATTTTTGTCCAGAAATAAAATAGTTTTTAACAAAAAAAAATAATTGTTCAAAGTTAGAGTTCGTGCAGCAGATACTTAACAATGTTTGGACTGACATCATCATCACCAAAGAAATAAAGTTTAAGACGCTGACCATTTACTTAGAAATTACCCTTATCAGGGTGCAAAATTAAAACAATTCCATACGAAAAAACTTCTAAAACAGAAAAGGGCCCAGACTAACGAGATTTTAATTTGCTCGGAAATAAACGTAATCAAGAATTATAAAGAAGAACCTGTTCGCCCGACTTAATGGTTTTAGGGTGCCTTAAGTGTTTATCATGTAAATGCTTCGTCCGCTCTTTATAAAGTTTGTTATTTTCATAAGCGTAACAGCACCACTCGTCGAGTTCATTAAGTTGAAATTTTCTAAGGTCACCGATAGAGTGGGGATCGAAGTTTAAAAATCTTAACGCCCAAAATGCACGGTGTTCTAATTCTACAGGTAGATGGCACGAATTTCCATAGATCAGCCGATACGGCGTACATCCGAGGGCGGTTTTGTACGTTGTTCGGTAGCCCCATAAATCATCGTCTAATTTGGCTTACTAGTCTTTCCTAGAAGTTGAAACAGTCTTTTCTAATATTCTTTTTATTTCTCTAATTACTATTTCGACTTATCTGTTAGTTGGGGGTTGTAGGCAGTTGAAAGCATATGTGTAACACCCTATTTGGTAAGGATTTTTGAAAATTGTGCGTTACAGAAATGGGAACCCCTATCGCTAACGATGGCGCGTGGTGTACCGAATCTAGAAAATAATTTTTTTAAAAAACATGACTACAACTCAGGAGTCGTTCGTAGGAAGAGCTTGGGATTCGACCCACTGTGAAACATAATCAACGGCAACTAAAACATAGTTGTTTACGAAACTAGAAGGAAGGGGGCCAACAAAATCGATTGCCTAGAGGTCGAAAATTTCGCACTCAAGGAAATAATTTTGCGGCATTTCATTTTTATTGGAAATGTTGCCCGACCGTTGGCAACTATAACACCTATTCACAAAGGCTTGCGCGTCTTTAAATAGGCTAGGCTAGTAAAAACCCACGCGAAGGACTTTGTGAGTCGTGCGAGCAGCTTAATCGTGCCCACCTATCGGACCTTCATGTAAGTGTTTTAAAATATCTAAACCTTCTTCATTAGAAACACATCTCCTTATCACTTGATCCGCACAGATTCTGAAAAGATGGGGGTCTTCCCAAAAGTAGTTCTTCATCTCAGAAAATAATTTCTTCTTTTGCTAAGAGGAGAACTCGTTTGGGAGCACCTGGGATACTAAATAGTTGGCGATATATGCGAACCAAGGAGAAGTAGATGTGTTAATTGAAAGAAGCTTCTCATCAGGAAAATAATCATTAAAAGATTTTTCATTTAATTTTTCTATAAAGGGATTGTCTAATCTGGAGAGATGGTGATGCGCGTAAAATACGGCAAGCGTACCGGTCGCTCAAGTAATAAAGTTGGGAATGAATCCCCGGATGTCGGTCTCTTGAGGAATGCAATTGGCGTCGAACGATTTAGACTCTGAAACTATCGTTATGAGAGTTAAATGAAATAAACAGAAAAAGAAAGGGGCTTTGGTTGGTGGTCTTACGACCGATTACACTAACGAGAGCTTTGCGGGTCGCAATCACCGCTTCGCAAGGCGAGATGGATGTAGCGGCCGCGATGCCGTACTTCGGTGGGCGAGTGGGCGGTAAGCTAGTGAGTGAAGTGTGTGATGTGAAGTGAAATGAAGTGAAGCAAAGGCGTGGAGTGAACGAAAGAGAGCGGAGCGCATTAACAACGAATCTCACAAGCAAGATGAAAGCATAAACATTTCATTGCAAAAGAGATTAATCCGTTCATACATGCATACATAAACCATACAACAAGAAAGGTTGGAGAAAGCTAAACCACAAGAGTGAAGATCCTTCGGGGTGTTGGCCGGAGGTGCGGGTTGTCAAACCGCTTCCAAGCGCAGTCCGTGGAGGGCTTCCGGTACCGCCGAGCTGTCACTTCGGTGGCCTTTAAGTCCGTTCTTGAGGCAAGCTTCGTCGTCTTCCTCGGTGAAGAACTTGGAGAAGAGCTTTAATGGCCGGAGGATCGCCGGAGGATGAGGGATGCTTCGGAATCACGGGAGAAAGTCCTCCCGTTGGTAGGAATGGAGGTGGAGGTGAATGGGACTTGCTGGAGGGCGAAACGGCGGACCGGCGAAGGTTCCGTAACAAATGTCTCGCCCTAATTCGCGGAACAGCGTATTTATAGCTTGCAGAATAAATAGCGCGCACGACCACTGGCGCACGACCAGTGGTCGTGCGCGACCAAGGTCAGCGCCCGTGCGTGAGCAACCTGCAGACCTGCATCAGAAAATCAGTAGTCGCGCACGATCAGCAGCGCACGATCAGTGATCGTGCGAGGCAAGGCTGATGATCGTGCGGAAATAGCCAGACAGACTTTTGCAAAATGGATATGACTGCGCACGATCGGCGGCGCACGAGCAATGGTCGTGCGCGGTATGGCAGTGATCGTGCGGAAGGTTCAAGACAGAGTTTCACAAATGAGACCGGGCTGCGCACGATCAGTGATCATGCGCCAGGAGGTCGATGGTCGTGCGTGGGTAAAAACGCACGACCACTGACTCCTTTGCCAAAAATAGTGAAACGCCTATCCCGAATGCCCTCACGATCCCCAAACCTGCAGGAAAACTGCACGGGGCATCGATCGCGGCAGCCACAGCGAACAGTGATAAACATAGCAAGAAAGTAAATGCACACAAGCACGGAAATGGGCTAAAAAGGTGCACAGGGCGTGGAAAACCGTAGCGAACCAAAAGGAGTGCAAATGGCGCTAAACGGTGTGCAAAGACATGGAAATAGGCCTAGATGAGTCCAAAATATAGTATAAAATAGGGACTCATCACACCCCCAAAATTAACCATTTGCACGTCCCGGGCAAATAATCACGTTGTGGGCTCTAAAACGGCTAGCTGACGTAGTAATTACAACCTACAGTAGGACGAGAAATCGAGAAGCTCACATGCGTAAAAAAATATAATAGAAAGAGTTTCTAATCATGCAATGCAATTTATAATTTTCGAAAAACGTAAATAGATACTGTCACTACTCAAAGAATGAATTCCGGAGAATCGCACGGTCATGGGAAGGCAGAAAGTAGGCAAGTCGGATGGCGAGGTATTGCCAAAGACCGGGGCTCATGATCACCTCCAAAGGAATCCACCAATGTCGGGGGCCATACGCTTGCCCGTTCGCACTTTCTCCACGATGCGGGTTTGACTCGAGCGTAAATCCGTAGGACTTGAGGTGAAGAGTGGGGCTTGGGTGTAGATGTAGGTATGGATGGACAAGATGAAGACGAAGGCTACGCACAACCCAACGGAGCTCGCACACATCAGAATTCTCGCTAACAACATGAATGCGAGTGCACCACACCCCCAAACTTAGCTTTTACAACATGAGTGGGTGCACCGCCTACCATAAAACAAATTTCTCAATTTCAGATTTTTTCATTTATACTTTTTCGTTTCTCTTTTCTTTTCTTGGTCACATTTTTCTTTTCTCTTTTCTTTTCTCAATAATTCAGCATTTAAAAACTTTGCGGCATATCCACACGTTCACAAAATCCGCCCATCACAACAACCCAACGAGAAATTAACGAAACAAGAGCTCAATGCGGGTGTGCGACTAGGAGTGGCTTGAGGCTTTGGTGACTTGCATGTGGAGCTGATCAAAAGGGAAGGTAGGCTCAACGGGGCTAGCGAGGGCTATGTTAGGACGGGTGCAAGGATCAACCGGGCCAAAATGATGGCCTACGTCACGCTCACGCTCGACTAACCGGGCACCAATGCTTCGAAAGTCGCTTGGGGCAAGTTCTTAGCCACCGAGAAAAGTGATCCGTCCTCCCGACTCAAGCAAAACAAAGCCAGCGACGCTTACACACATGCCTACACTACCGCGAGATCACTCCGGATTCAGAAGTTGAGTAGGACAGACAGTATTTACGAATATAGAAAAAATATAAAATGCAAGCATGAGAAGAAACTAGCTCTATACAATTCCTACACAACGTGAGCACTCGATTAGGAGCACTGCACGAGTTTCGAACTACTGTACGACAAAATCCTACGTCAGCACCACAATCTTAAAACTTACACAACATAAGTACTCAACCCGAGCCGCGCGCGTGGTAAGAGTGCGCGCTCATGTGGGTGCAAATGTGTGCGCACAGCAGGAGTCTACAAACATGAAGCATAAATAAATCTACCGGTGTGCGAATGAAATGTGCTCGTGAGTGCATAGGCGGCTCTTCCCCCCAAACTTGAATGAAAACAAGAACAACATGCAAAATAGCACTAGAATAAAGTCTACAGGGAAGAGTGTACCTATGCTCCGCAGAGGGAGCATACCGGAAGATGGCGTTATGAGTTGATGGAGTTGCTGCGCCGCACCAAAGAGAAGCTGAACCTGCGATTTGGGCCAAAGACAAGAAAATACAAAAATAGAAAATTAGAAAAAGAAAGGGGACCGAATGGTCCGAGCATGGGTTGTCTCCCGGATAGCCCTTTTGTTTACCGTCCTTAAGGTGGACCAAATACCTGTTTTAGCAGTTTATAAATAATGTTCGTGCAGAAAAAGAAAATAAAAGTGCAAGAATATAAAACACAGAATAACGTCTAAGCAGAGCGACGAAAAAGCAATCAACTCGGCGCCGATTTGGGGCGAGTCTCTCCGGTGGAGTGCGAGGGGGGAGCAGAATTTTTCATGGAATCATGAGGGAGGGATTTCCCCTTGCTCAGCTTATACGCTTCCTCGCGCCGGAAGGTGGAATAACGCTTATCGCGTAGGCGCTTAGCCTCCTTCATCTTCTCCACCGTGGGAGACTTCCACGCAGATTTTTCCACAGTTTTCGCAGATTTTGAAATCAATGGCGTCATGTCCGGCACCGCGACGGCGACCGGATCGGCCCAAGCAACATTACGCCTAACACAGTCATTAGAATTATTACAAACTGAATTGTTCAGGGATTTCTCCCGAATAAAACTACTAATGTCATTGTCTTCAGTCGCTTTTGGGGGACATGGAACAATCGCCGTGTCTTCCACTGACTCGATCTCCTTCACGGTCACTACCACTTGCTCTACATCGGTCTTCTCGGGAGGTGCTTCCTTGATCATTTCGTCCAAACGGGCGGCGTTCAAAACTTGAAGTCCCAAATTTTCCTTGGATCCTGCATTTCTTAGCAAAACAATTTTTTGAATGTTGGAGGGGTGTGCGGAAATATCATCGATGGCGGACGCATCGGTCGGCCAGATGACACATCCTTTGGAAAAATCCAAGGATGCGCCACTGGCCGTCAGGAATGGGACCCCAAGTATTGGAATGGAGTCGTTTTCTTTAGGTCCCATAACCTGAAAATCAGTAGTAAAATGTTTTCCATTCACCTCGATCTCAACTTTCCTCACACCGCCTTCGGTAGCAACTACATCTCCATTAGCTAAAATGAGTGACTTCCGGTCATCGGTGTTAATTTGTAATTGCATCTTCTCAACATCCTGCAGAGTGAGGATGTTGCTCGATGCTCCGGAATCACAAAGTGCGGTCGTTTTCACATCATTGATCATACAATTAATCACGAGTTCGTTGTTGTTCCCTAGCCTTTCCTCTCCCAAGCTTTTCCCTTGTTCATGGGGATTTCTTTCTGTGTTGCTTGGGAGGGTACCAAGCGTGCGCTCGGAGACCATTTGAGCCAATTGGCCCAACTGCGCCTCAAGCTTACGCATAGAAGCGGCTTGGTTAGTCATATTAGTATGGGACACTTCAACAAATTTCTCAAACATTTCAGCCAAAGAGTTGGTTTTCACAGCGGGAGGGCCTTGGGTGTAATTCGGGTGTGGCGGCCGCGGTTGGCTTCCGGAGGCGGCGGCATCATTTTGATGCTGCCCCGGTTGCCATCGTTGGCCTGGCGCGTTTTGATTCCACGAAAAGTTCGGGTGATTTCTCGCACCCGGATTATACACATTTCCATACGGCGCACCCCTGTTTTGATTAGCAATAAAATTAACTGTTTCATTAGATAAGGCGGGATCATATGTTACCTCCGGTCCAGGGCACTCGAAGCTGTGATGATCGGATCCTCCGCATCCTTGACATGAGATGGCCAACACTGGAGCAGCAGCAGCGGGCCTTGATGCTTCCACAGCAAAGATTCCACTTGTCCCACGGGGGGTATTCCTTCCCGCGGTCCAAAAGGCGCTGTGCGTGGCGGTGTCCTGCAGAACTCTCAAAGCATCCTCAGGAGCAAGGTTCATAATTGTTCCACCAGAGGCGGCATCAATCATGGCGCGGTGCTGAGGCTCGATGGAGAAGTAGAAGCTCTCCACGAGATTCCACGTTTGGAAACCGTGATTTGGGCACTTCCGCAGCAATTCATTAAAGCGCTCCCACACCTCCGCTAAGCTTTCTTGGTCGTTTTGCCTGAAATTGGCGATGGCACGTCGCATGCTCACAATACGGTCGACTGGATGGAATTTGGCTAAGAACTTCGTGGTGAGAGCATCCCATGTTGTGGCGGTTCCAGGAGGAAGGGAATGAAGCCATGACTTGGCTTTGTCACGTAGCGAGAAGGGAAACAGACGGAGCTTGACCGTGTCGTCAGGAATCCCAGCATAACGGAAGGTGGCACAGATTTCTGAGAAGTCTGCCAAGTGTAGATGGGCATCCTCTGTAGCCAGTCCAGAGAACTGTGCGTTGTTCCGGATGATGTTAAGAATTGCCGGTTTGATCTCGAACTGTTGGTTTGCGATCGCCGGTCCAAACCCAGGGTAAATGCTCCCAACAGTGGGGGTAGTGTAATCCCTCATGGTTCGGACATGCGGCGGTTGCACCTCATTCTCATCCCCGTTACGGTTATCAGGGAGGTTCCCTCCAACACGGACTCCGTTGTCATGGTTCAACTGGTCTCCCATTGTGATTGGATCAATTGCAGCGGCACGCCTTTGCGCACGAAGAGTTCGCTCGATCTCAGGATCGTAAGCAACGAGATCTCTCGCGGCACGTCCCTGCATCCACTGAAACAACAAGACAAAAGAAAAAAAATCAAAGAGCACTAACTCTTATAACAATACTTCCAGAATCATAATCGTTCAACAGTTGCATTCCCCGGCAACGGCGCCAAAAACTTGATGCGCGTAAAATACGGCAAGCGTACCGGTCGCTCAAGTAATAAAGTTGGGAATGAATCCCCGGATGTCGGTCTCTTGAGGAATGCAATTGGCGTCGAACGATTTAGACTCTGAAACTATCGTTATGAGAGTTAAATGAAATAAACAGAAAAAGAAAGGGGCTTTGGTTGGTGGTCTTACGACCGATTACACTAACGAGAGCTTTGCGGGTCGCAATCACCGCTTCGCAAGGCGAGATGGATGTAGCGGCCGCGATGCCGTACTTCGGTGGGCGAGTGGGCGGTAAGCTAGTGAGTGAAGTGTGTGATGTGAAGTGAAATGAAGTGAAGCAAAGGCGTGGAGTGAACGAAAGAGAGCGGAGCGCATTAACAACGAATCTCACAAGCAAGATGAAAGCATAAACATTTCATTGCAAAAGAGATTAATCCGTTCATACATGCATACATAAACCATACAACAAGAAAGGTTGGAGAAAGCTAAACCACAAGAGTGAAGATCCTTCGCGGGTGTTGGCCGGAGGTGCGGGTTGTCAAACCGCTTCCAAGCGCAGTCCGTGGAGGGCTTCCGGTACCGCCGAGCTGTCACTTCGGTGGCCTTTAAGTCCGTTCTTGAGGCAAGCTTCGTCGTCTTCCTCGGTGAAGAACTTGGAGAAGAGCTTTAATGGCCGGAGGATCGCCGGAGGATGAGGGATGCTTCGGAATCACGGGAGAAAGTCCTCCCGTTGGTAGGAATGGAGGTGGAGGTGAATGGGACTTGCTGGAGGGCGAAACGGCGGACCGGCGAAGGTTCCGTAACAAATGTCTCGCCCTAATTCGCGGAACAGCGTATTTATAGCTTGCAGAATAAATAGCGCGCACGACCACTGGCGCACGACCAGTGGTCGTGCGCGACCAAGGTCAGCGCCCGTGCGTGAGCAACCTACAGACCTGCATCAGAAAATCAGTAGTCGCGCACGATCAGCAGCGCACGATCAGTGATCGTGCGAGGCAAGGCTGATGATCGTGCGGAAATAGCCAGACAGACTTTTGCAAAATGGATATGACTGCGCACGATCGGCGGCGCACGAGCAATGGTCGTGCGCGGTATGGCAGTGATCGTGCGGAAGGTTCAAGACAGAGTTTCACAAATGAGACCGGGCTGCGCACGATCAGTGATCGTGCGCCAGGAGGTCGATGGTCGTGCGTGGGTAAAAACGCACGACCACTGACTCCTTTGCCAAAAATAGTGAAACGCCTATCCCGAATGCCCTCACGATCCCCAAACCTGCAGGAAAACTGCACGGGGCATCGATCGCGGCAGCCACAGCAAACAGTGATAAACATAGCAAGAAAGTAAATGCACACAAGCACGGAAATGGGCTAAAAAGGTGCACAGGGCGTGGAAAACCGTAGCGAACCAAAAGGAGTGCAAATGGCGCTAAACGGTGTGCAAAGACATGGAAATAGGCCTAGATGAGTCCAAAATATAGTATAAAATAGGGACTCATCAGATGGTCGGCGGCCAAGTTCTCAGCTCCTCGCTTATCTCGGATCTCTAATTCAAACTCCTAGAGGAGTAAGACCAAGCGAATCAAGCATGGCTTGGCATCCGTTTTGGCAAGAAGATATTTGAGGGATGAGTGGTCCGTAAAAACGATGATTTTTGAAAGCATAATGTAGGGACGAAATTTATCAAATGCGAATACTACAACGAGGAGCTCCTTCTCAGTCGTGGTGTAATTTTCATGTGCAGATGTGAGCGTTTTACTAGCGTAATAGATGGAGTAGAAGTTTTTAGATATGCGTTGACCTAATACGGCTCCCACCGTGAAAGTACTCGCATCGTACATTATCTAAAATGGAAGGTCCCACAACGGCGCTATCATAATCGGTGCGTTAATTAACTTTTCTTTAATCAATTCGAAGGCAGAAAGACAAGATTCATCAAAAATGAATGGGGCGTCTTTTTTAGAAGATGGGTAAGGGGCTTGGTGATCTTGGAAAAGTCCTTTATGAAGCGACGGTAGAAACCAGCATGACCTAAGAAACTTCTTATAGCTTTTATATTCGTAGGAGGCGGCAGCTTCTCGATAACTTCTATCTTCGCAATATCTACCTCAATACCTCTCGCAAAAATTTTATGACCCAAAACTAACCCTTCCCTCACCATAAAATGACAATTTTCCCAATGTAGGGCAAGGTTAGTCTCTTCGCATCGTTCTAAGACTTTTTCAAGGTTTTCTAAACATCTATCAAAGGAATCGCCGAATATGGAGAAATCGTCCATAAATACCTCCATAATGCTTTCTACGTACTTGTCAAAGATAGTGAGCATACATCGCTGGAATGTAGCTGGCGCATTGCACAATCCAAACGACATTCTTTGGTAGGCGAAGGTGTCGAAGGGACAAGTAAACGTAGTTTTCTCCTGGTCCTCGGGAGAGATGGGTATTTGAAAATACCCCGAGAGGCCATCAAGAAAACAATAAAAGCTATGACCGAATAATCGTTCTAAAATATGGTCGATAAACAGTAAAGAAAAGTGGTCCTTGCGAGTGCCATCATTCAGCTTCCTATAATCTATACACATACGCCAACCCGTCACAGTCTGTGTTGGGATTAATTCATTATTTTCATTACTAACTACCATTATCCCTCCCTTTTTTGGTACTACCTGAACAGGGCTAATCCACTTACTATTTGATATAGGGTAAATAATTACTATATCTAATAATTTCATAACCTCGCCCTTAACTACTTCTTTCATGTTCGGGTTTATACGGCGCTAAGGTTGAATGGAGTTACGCGAATTATCTTCCATTAAAATTTTATGAGTGCAGAAAGATGGGCTTATGCCCTTGATATCAGATATCTGCCAAGCAATAGCTCGACGATGTTTACGTAAAAAGAAAAGGAGTTTTTCATTTTGGACATCCGTGAGGTAGGCCGAAACTATAACTGGCAGCTTGGAGTTCTTTTCTAAGAAGGCGTACTTAAGATGTTCAGGAAGTTCTTTAAGTTCTAGGGTAGGGAGTACTTCATTAGAGGTTTGAGAAATTCTTTCTTTTTCAAATACTATATCTTCGTAGACTTTTTTATATGGAAAATTAAAAAGGGTGGAGCTGGTGGCCAAGGAGGCTTCTTGCAGCGATTCAGTTAGAAAAGTAGAAGAGGAACAAAAATCAGAAAATTCTTTTTCAAAATTAGATAGAAGATAAGAGGATTCTAAACTTTCTTGCAGCGATTCAGTATGAAGAGAAGAGGAGGAACAAAAAGCAGAAAATTCCTTTTCAAATTTGGAGAGGCAATAGGAAGATTCATCACTGAAGGCATCTATGAAGAAACCGGAGTCATCATTTGCTAAGGTATTCTTCATCGAAGGTGTGATAGAGAAAGTGACTTTGTCGTCGCCTACTCGAAGGAACAGCTTACCATTGCTTACATCAATGATGGCTCGGGAGGTGGTAAAGAAGGGTCGACCAAGGATCAGGGGAACCTCGACGTCTTCTTCGATATCCATAATGACAAAGTCCACCGGGAAGATGAACTTGTCGACTTTTACTAGAACATCCTCCACTATTCCTAATGGGTACTTAAAGGATATGTCGACGAGCTAGATACTCATGCATGTGGTGTTGAGGCTACCAATTCCTAACTTTTTAAACAACGAGAGGGGCATTAGGTTAATACTCTCACCTAAATCGGCTAATGCATGCTTGACAAAAAGATCACCGAAGACACACGGAATAGAAAAACTACCTGGGTCACTGATTTTCTTCGGCAAACCGTTTGTCAAAATAGCAGAGCACTCGGCATTTAACATGACATGCGAAAGGTTCTCTAGCTTTTTCTTGTTGGTCAGGAGGTCCTTAAGATACTTGGCATACTTGGGCATCTATGAAATCGCTTCATGTAAAGGCAGATTTATGTGGATTTGCTTGAACATTTCTAAGAAATGAGAGTACTGATCGTCCTAATGTTGTTTATTAAGTTCGGAAGGGTAAGGCGGGGTCGTATTATTTATAAAGATGGGTGGTGGAGTGAGATCTTTTTTTTAATGTTGAGAGAGGGGTGATAACTTCTTTAGCAGAGGGTGGAATTTTTAAAATTGGAGCGGAGCTTTGATTTTTTAAAGCGGGGGCGGATCTTGCCTCGGGCTCTTCACTTTCCATACCGGGAACTTTCTTCCCACTCCGAAGAGTGATAGCCTTCGCTTGCTCTTTCAGGTTGGGCTCGGTATTGGAAGAAAGAGACCCTGCGGGCCGCTCAGAAATAAGTTTAGCTAGCTGTCCTACTTGATTTTCAAGACTTTTAACGCTTCCAGTTAAGTTTCTTATCGTAGCATCATTTGTGGAGATATATTTGGAAAGTAACTCCTCTAATCTCGGAGGTTTTGGATAATTTTGAAGAGGTGGTGGTGGTGGTGCAGAAAAATCATTTTGTGGTGGCGGGCACATAACATTCGATGGATTACTCCACGAAAAATTCGGATGATTTCTTAAGGCAGGATTATAACTATTAGGAAAATTTAAACCAGGAGCAAGAAATTTCGCAGTAGAAAAATTATTAAAAGCATTTCTAGGCATATTGTTAACAAAATCTAATTGTTCTGGGGCAGGAGTTGAAGATTCACATACCTGAGGGGCGGAGGCAGCAGTCATCTCCATTATCTTTTTGCTTAATATTTCAACTCGTAGAGCAAGCTGGGAGACGTTGTCCACTTCAAAGATACCTGCAGGCTTGCTCGGGCGGGACCTAGGAACATTCCACTAATAAGTGTTTATGGTCATGTCCTCAAAAAGCTCAAGAGCTACTTCTGAGGTCTTATGATTTAAAGTACTGCCAGAAGCTGCGTCTATCATTTTCTTTGTGCTTTGATTTAGCCCGTTATAGAACGTCTGCACTTGTAACCATAAAGGCAGCGCTTGATGTGGGCATCATCTTAATAATTCTTTAAATCTTTTCCAAGTTTCATATATGGTTTCAGAGTCTGTTTGCCCAATGGAAGAGATGTCGTTCCTAAGTTTTGCTGTTTTAGCTGGCGGAAAATACTTTGCCAAAAATTTTTTAGTTAATTCATTCCAGGTGGTTATGCTATTCTTAGGTAGAGTGTTCAGCCACTGCTTAGCTTTAGTTCTTAAAGATAAAGGAAAGAGTCTTAGCCTGATTGCATCATTTGTGACAACATTTATCTTGAAGGTGTCACAAATTTCAATAAAGCTTGCTATATGTGCGTTCGGATCTTCATCTTGAAGTCCGTCAAATTGCACATACTACTGCACCATTTGAATTATGCTAGGCTTTAATTCGAAGAGATTATTTGCTATCGCAGGGCAAACTATACTTGATTATGTTCCCTCTAGATTTGGACGTGCATAATAAGACATAGATCTTTGCATGACTTCCTTTACTGGGGGCTCTGCCATTCTTAGAGTAGAAGATGACTCAGAATCCTTAACCGGTAATTGTGAAGTAGGGCCTTGAAATCGCAATCTTCTCCGAAGAGTACGCTTAATTTCGTGGTCCAAGTCCAAAATAGCCGACGGATTCCCTCGGGTCTTGCACTAAAAGAAAGGAAGATAAAAAAAGAAATAAATAAATTAGAAAAAAAAAAGAAGATTAGAGATTTTTTTTTGAAATAGATTTTTTAAATAATTGAACTCCCGAACTTCCCAAGGGCTACCTGGTGAAGGGTTCGCAAGGTACTAGACAAGATAGCAGCACTTAATGCCACTTTGCCCTTTTCGAGAGAATTAGGTGGCGTAGAAAAATTGTGGAGTGAGTTTCTATAAAGATCGTTAATAAATTTTTTGATTTTTTTTAAAAATTTTTTAGAAGGAGGGTGAGAAAGAGAAATGATAAAATTAATAGTTTCGTGTTTTCAATTTATCAACAGAAGTTGCTCCCCGGCAACGGCGCCAAAAACTTGGTGAGGGCAAAGCTTCGAAAAAAATAAAAGCAACCGAACTAGCAATCTAATGAGACAAGTATACCTATCGAACTGTAGCTAGGGGACACAAGTGTCGTATTGAAATCCGAGAACTGTCGTGAAATCTTACTCACACGAAGACTATTATTTTATCGACGAAAAAGGCTAGGGTTTAGAAAAACTAAATGCAATTAAGAAAATAAAGCTATGCTAGAAAGAGAACTACTGTAGTTAATTAAAGAGCATAAAAAAAGAGATTACAACGAATAGCTGAAACTATGAAATGGAAATGCACTCGATCACGAATCACCTCGGCAAAAGATGATTAAGAAAATGCGAAAATAAACCTAAGCTTAAAAGGGTAAAGGTCTTGACCGTGGAGGTTCCTAAAGCTTAAACACGCTTCTCTCAAAGTCATGCCCAACTGAGTTTTGTAAGGTCCGACCGACTCTCGTCTAAATCGAAGGCCTAAAGCTCGCTTTACATGGTGAACCCCACTATTGGATTTTACTCCAATTCGGGAGATTGGGACGTCTGCCTCTCTTGATGGGTGCATACAACTCCCTTTACTCTTGAATGCTCACTTCATTCTATCGGCCTCTCGGCTAGCCAAGAATGAAAACAAAGGTGGAGAGTATATATCGATAATATACCTCCAGCCCATGAAAACTCAAGAGTAATTCAAGGCCTAAAACCCTAAAAGGAAAGGTAAATTAAAACATCATAACTTAATCGCTCGAACCTCGGATCATCAAGATCGAATACAAGGAGGATTAGTTAATCATAATGGAGCAGAGGAGGGGGGATGAGTAGTAAAGCATAATAACACAAAGGAAAAAAGAGCACTTTTATATTAATGAAAAAAGGAGAGCTATAACTTATGGAAGGAAATTACAAGTGCATGAAATTAAAATACAATTCTAGCCCTACGATTAGCAACTAAAATAAGAACAAGGATTACAATAAAAGATTAAACAAAAGCTAAACAAAACGGGGTTATCAAAATTACAAAAAGAGACAGAGAGAGAGAGAGAATAACATGAAAAAGACCAAGAAATAAAGGGGCAGCACCTCCCCCTTCTCAAGAGAAGCTTGCTGAAATAGAAGGGGGTCTGCATTTATAAGCAAAAATCTCGGGTTGGTCACGCCCTGTGACATGCTCAAAGGAGGGCATGTTAGGGGGCATGACAAGTACGGCATTGACCTCGGGCTCTGGATTATTGCGGGAAGGATGATTGCTTCTGTACGTCGGTGGACATGCCCTGGGTCACGCCCATGTAGGCGGGGAGTGATGTGCACGTCACATCGAAATAAATTGTCAAAAATCCGCAAGTCATCGGAAAAGGTGGGGTCATGCCCTGTGTCACGCCTATGATAGGGGGCATGACAGTACTGTTGGCGTGCTGAGACAAAATGGAATTTATTGCGGTGGCAGGCTTCGTGTAGAGGGCGACATGCCCCGTATCACGCCCTGGGACACACCCGGGGAGGGCGTGCCAGGGGTGCGTGACAGCCGTTTTCCCTGTTATTTTCCTTTATCTTCTAGAAAACTCTGGAAAAGGTAACATGCCCTAGGTAATGCCTGGGGAGGGCGTGACAGGGGGGCGTGTCAGGTCAATTTTTACCAATTTTTAGAAAATCTGCAAAAAGCGACGGAAAAGTTAGGGGCAATAAAATAAACATAAGAAAGTTAAAAATAAAACTTAAAATACAAGATTTGTACATTATAAAATAGAAAAATACGATAATAGTTAAGACTACAAAATGTATTATCAAAGATAATGACATAGCCAAGATCAGAGAGTTAGATTATGATTATAAGGTTGTATTGAAACCGTTTAACATAAGCTACTTTTGAGATGGTGACTATGTTATTGGTAATCTTACCGTATCCTCTTGTCACTCCTCTATCTGAACCACCAAAGATTACTTTGGGTCCATTCTTCACTGGAGTGTACAACTTTAGATTGCTCCTTGTTCAAGTCATGTGCCTGGAATAACTGTGTCCAAGTACTATATAGGGGTATGAAAACTTGGACAAACCTGCAACACATAGTTTTGTTACCTCAGGACCCCAATAATTAGTGGGTCCTAGGTTATGATTAGCCTAAAAAGTGAATTGTCTTCCTAGCCTAAAAAGTGAACTGTCTTCCTGCAGATTTTCTGACAGCAGGACTAACATAGCTCTGGGCATAGTAGGATTGTGACTGCAATCCAAGGCAAAATGATCCACTTTCCCACATCACCAGCACTCATGAATATTATACCTTCTCTTTTGAGCAGGTCTTGTAGTTGGGTTAACTGCTAACTATACAGAAGGAAGAGGTACAATAGCCTTCTTCAAGTTCATTTCATCATGGATTTGACTGAAGGTGAGTTCTTTAGCATGATTTCTTGTCTTGCTCTGAATGCTATTTACAACAGTTTTTTTTTACAGATGACATGTTTTCTATAGAATCAGAGATAGCTAGATCTGGCTTGCTGATAGACTTGTCCTTAGTCTGGGTCTTTACTGGATGGCCTTGAGAGTTAGACATTGCTACTTTCTTGAGTGAAGGGGCAGGCGCACCAAACATAAATGGTTTATGATGGGCCATTTATATTTCCTCATGGGGAGCCTTAAAGGCACTCACTCCCCTACTGTACCCTACACCATATCTATGAACCTCTTTGTTCATACTAATTGATCTACCATTCATCCAGTAAACATAGATGCTTTCTTGGTCATACCTGTTTGAAGGCAACATCACCTTCTTAAAAGGTGTAACACCCCAAAAAGACTCAAAAATGGTTTTGAGGTGCAGGTCATTTTACACGGCCTGGGACACGGGCGTGTCCCACGGCATGTCGGGGGTACACGGCCTGGGACACGGGCGTGTCCCAGGGCGTGTCACTCAAATAAAATGCGTTCTGAGTCAGAAGGTTACACGGCCTAGAACCAAGCCTTGAACACGGGCGTGTTTGGTTGGACACGTGCGTGTCCGATGCCGTGTACATACCCGTGTACTGCTTGCAGCTCGATGAGGCAGGGGTGACACGGGCGTGTCTTAGGAATGACACGGGCGTGTCAGGTTCGACACGGGCGTGTCGATGCCCGTGTTCTGGTAAATCTCAGTCGGTACGAATACCGCGTGTGCCGCTTAATGGTACACGGCCTGTGACACGGGCGTGTCACAGGCCGTGTCAGCCAAAAAAGTGTGTTTTTGGACAAATCGTGGCCGTTCAGATTTCTCTCTTTGGATCCAAGGGCTCAGGTGATTCCTGGCTGGATTTAATCAGTAGAGGCTGAGGAAGAATTCATTCTTCTTTTGATTAAGGAAGAGAGAAAGAGAGAGGGGGAAGAAGAAGGAGGAGGAGATCAAGCCACCGGCGGAGTTCCCGTGGTCCGATTCGTGATCCGAAGCCGGTGTTGTGAAGGCAAAGCTGCTGCGGTTCTTTCTCACCGGCTAGTTTACGATGGCTCCCAAGAGATCGATAAGGGTAACGATCTCCCTTCTTGGACATGTGAAGTCCTTCTTTTCTGCATTGTATAGGGAAAACCCTTCCCCGCGAGTGTGCGGTGGGTTGTGGTGTCCCTTGGGGTAGATATGTAAAGTCCCCCTTATTAGATTCCGGAATTGGAGTACGGATCTAGGCATGCTGTGTGAAGCCCATCTAGACATGATCTGGATTGGTGATGCTTGTTTGCATATCAGAGAAGGCTCCGAGATTTTGGCTTGTGTTGCCTTGTGCCTACCTGTTGCTTGGTGTAGCAGGATATACTGGATGATGTCCAGGAAATGAAGAGGGTTGGATGCAACTCTTGTGGCCGTGCGTTGCCACTTTATGAGCGGTTGAGCCGTTGGGCTGCAACTCGATGAAAAGGCAGATTGCCGAACAGGAAAGGTGAAACCGACCCGCGCCTATAAATAGCCATGGATACTTCCGTATTCGAGGTGGCACGGCGACTTGAGCAATGGGGGGTGGCTGATCCGTACCTGCGTTAGGTCCGTCCGACTTGGAAGCCTGGTTATAGGTTTTGTTGGAGCGCCTAATGAGAGTCTTAGGCCCGCGCGCCGGAAAGACTAGAATGCTCAAATACCGTGTAAACGGTGGTGTTGACCCTGGTATTCCAGTACACCAAGAATGTGCCCTGAGTGCATGGACTGTCAGGCCGTGTGGCCGATAGTTGTGATGGCTTGAATGTGCCTGCGTGCACATAGTTGATATATGATGATGCCATGCTTTGCAGGGAAAGAATGTTAATGCCCCGAGAAAGGGGTAGGATTGTTTAAGTTGCATTGTGCTGGAGAGCCAAGTGGTAAATGAAGGGCTGAAGCCCTACTGCTGTTGCTGCTACTGCTGCGGCTAGCCCTTGAAGGCTAAGCGAATTTGTTTGCTTGTTTTCTTTTACTCATGTATGGCCGGCCTGCGCGCCGAGGTTTGTAAACCATTCGGTGTGGAAAGAGGAACTGTAAGGACTTAAGGCCAAACTCTATGTATTTGTTGTACATTCCGTGGCTTTATATATAAAGGTGGTTTATATATTGGACATTCCTGGTTAGAGTTCAAATTACAACTTAAAGCTTCCGCTAGAATGCTCTGAGTTAGGATTCGTGTATGGTTTGGTATTATCCTGTGACCTCACCGTCTGTTTGTGGCATATAGTGTGGGGCCCCGGCCGGACCTTCTACTATACGTCATGTAACGGATGGGGTCGTTACATTTTGGTATCAAATTCGTTCGGTCTTCCTCTCTCGAATTCATGGTCAAATTCTTTTCTGGGGTGGCGAGCGCGTGTTTATGCGCCTTGCTGTAACGCTAATGAACTCTGGAATGTCCACTAAGGAATGTACAAAATCTTGTTTGAGGAATCTGCGCGTTCCTTTTTGTGTTGTTTTGCTTGCATACGTTCGCTAATGTGTGTCTTGTCCACCTATAGGTGACGCATAGTGGTGCTGGGCAGTCTGAGCCCCAGCGCTCTGATGAGAGTGCGGCACCAGCTGAGGTGCCAACACCTCCTCCATCTGCAGAAACTGTTCGCTTAGTTGCTGAGGCTCTATTTGCCATGATTCAGCCGACCGGGCAAGCGCAGCCGGCAGTAGAACCAGTTCGTGTGGTTGTACGACCCGAGCTGGTTGAGGCTGTAGATCCACGAGCAGCTGCCGACAGTTGAAGCAATTCATGAGCTTTAGTCTGCCTACGTTTACGGGAATGGGATCCCCAACGAAGACAGAAGATTGGTTATCGCGTGTCAAGCGGATAATGACAGCGATCAGGGCGGAGGAAACTCTAAAGGTCACCTTGGCCACCTTCATGCTTGAAGGAGAGGCGCGGTTGTGGTGGGACGAGGTTGAGGTACACCATTTGGCGGGCAGGCAATTAACGCAAGTATCGATTGAGGAGTTCTCTCGGATATTTCTGGCAAAGCATGTCCTAGCGGCGCAACGCATTGCTATGGAAAATGAGTTCCAACGGTTAAAGCAAGGGGAAGATAGCGTGGATATCTACTTGCATGAGTTTACCAGGTTGGGATGGTATGCGGGAACAATCTTCGCGGATGACCAAAGGAAAACGAATCGGTTCTATTAAGGATTGTGGGATGAGTAGCGATTCCTGCTTTCGAGTTCAGTGAACCAAGGGTTTCAGGCGTTGGTTGATACTGCGTGTGCGTTGGAGAAGGACATGCGGCAGGTGCAAGGGAACAAGGGCTTGGTTGTGTCAAAGCCAGAGGTTCAAGCACCTCGCCCTAGCAAATCGTTTTACTAGAAGAAAGGGGGCAAGAGGTCCAAGCCGTCTGGGCAAGTGACTACGACCGTTGTGTCGGGGGCGACATCAAGGCCGGATTCTCGTACATGCTATAACTGTGGCCGGGTGGGGCATATAGCTCGTGACTGTCGGGTTGTTCAGCCCAAAGGGGAAAAGAAGACGTGTGCGTCGTATGCTGAGAAGGGCAAAGCGGTGGTTGATTCCTCTGCGTCCCAGGCACAGCCCCGAATCTATCAGCTTGGCCAACAGGAAGCGATTAAGCAAAGTGACGTCGTCACAGGTACGAGTGATTAGCTTACTTTCTTACGTGCTATTGTTTGTGGTTATGTATAGCTTGTGCATGATGTGTGTGCTGCAAGCTTTGTCCTGATTCGGAATAATTTGGCGAGAGCCCTGTTTGATACGGGTGCTTCGCATTCTTTTCTGTCTGAGGATTTTGTATCTCCCATTGGGGTACCAAGTCATGTGACGGTGGATAGTACAAGGGTGCTATTGCCGAATGGCTGTGTGATGCTTGCGGATAGGGCTTGCGATGTGGATGTTCAAATAGGAAGTCGGGATTTCGGTTTGAGTGCAGCCGTGCTACCGTTGTCGGAGTTTGATGTGATCTTTGGTATGGACTGGCTCTCGGAGCTGCGTGCCTTTATTGATTGCAACTCTAAGGAGATTACACTGGGCCAGAATACCGGACTTGTGACGAAGTTCGCTGGTATGCGAGGAGTTGGCGGAACTCTGTTGTCTGCGCTCCAAGTCATCAATGCTGTTCGGAAGGGCGCGGAGTTATTCTTCACGCTAATTCGGGCTGTTGAGCCAAAGCCCAGTGTCGGTGAAGTACTGGTTGTGTCAGAGTTTGTCGATGTGTTTCCTAAAGATCTTCCTGGGTTACCACCCCAGCGGGAGATTGACTTCTCTATTGAGTTGGTGCCAGGTGCGAAACCTGTGGCCCGCTCACCATATCGCGTCGCGCCAAAGGAGATGGCTGAGTTGAAAGTCCAATTGCAAGAGTTGTTTGAGCAGGGATACATACGCCCAAGTATGTCACCTTGGAGCGCGCCTGTTCTATTTGTGAAAAAGAAAGATGGTAGTTTACGGTTATGTATTGACTACCGCGAATTGAATAAGCTGACGGAGAAAAACAAATATCCGATTCCGCGAATTGATGACCTATTCGATCAGCTGGCAGGATCAACGGTCTATTCCAAGTTGGATTTGAAATCGGGATATTATCAGCTGAGGATTCGGGAAGGTGACATTCCCAAGACGGCGTTTGGAACACGCTACGGTCATTATGAGTTCACGGTAATGCCGTTTGGCCTATGTAATGCGCCTTCGGTATTTATGGACCTAATGCTTCGAACGTTCCGAGAGTACTTGGATTTGTTCGTTATTGTGTTTATCGATAACATCTTAGTATACTCTCAGTCGGAAGAGGATCATGCAAACCATTTGCGGTTGGTATTGCATACCCTGCGGAGGAATAAGCTTTATGCCAAGTTCTCAAAGTGTGAGTTCTGGCTCTCTTCAGTAGCCTTTTTAGGCCATGTGGTAAGTGGATAAGGTATCGCGGTGGATCCGTTGAAGATAAGTGCCATTCGAGATTTGCCAGTGATGTCTTCAGTGGCCGAGGTTTGGAGCTTCCTTGGACTTGCGCGCTACTATAGACGGTTTGTGGAAAACTTCTCACAGATTGCTTTACCTCTGACCACGCTGACGAGAAAAGATCAAAAGTTCATTTGGACGCCGGAGTGCGCGCGAACTTTTGAAGACTTGAAGAGTCGTTTGACCACGGAGCCTGTGTTGACATCGCCATGTGGTACAGATGGGTATGAGATCTATAGTGATGCTTCCGGGAGCGGCTTAGGCTGCGTTCTTCTGCAGTTTGGTAAAGTGATTGCTTATGGCTCGCGCCAGTTGAAAGTACATGAGCGGAATTACCCCGTCCATGATTTGGAGTTGGCGGCGGTAATCTTTGCGCTCAAGTTGTTGCAGCACTACCTTTATGGCGTTAAAGTGGACATCTATACAGATCACAAAAGCCTAAAGTATTTTTGGATCAGAAAGATCTGAATATGCGACAACGAAGATGGATGGAGTTCCTTGGGGACTACACCTTCAAGATTCACTATACTCCCGGGAAGGGAAATGTGGTCGCTGATGCTTTGAGTCGGAAGAATCCGGTACGGGCAAGCTGGTTGCAGAGGCATGATCAGCTTTTAATCCAGGAATTAGAAGCCTTGGAGATATCTTGTGTGGACAAGGGTTCGTCGACTGATGCATGCTTGAACTGGACGGAGGTGCAATATGACCTTACGGACAGAGTTCGGCGAGCAACGGAGCTTGATGAAAGTCTCCAGCGCTATGCAAAAGATGGGCCGGATGACCAATTCTCTTGGGATAATGGTTTGTGACTACACGGTGTCCTCAGAGCATCGTCAGTGACCGTGATGGGCGGTTCACATCGAATGATTGGCGGCTAGTTCATCAAATGTTGGGTAACAAAGTTAGCGTTTAGTACGGCCTTTCATCACCAAACGGATGGCCAGACTGAACGAACCAACAGGACGATGGAGGACATGCTCCGCATGTACGCCCTAGACTTGGTAAAAGATGGGAAGATTATATATTTCTTGTCGAATTTGCCTATAATAATAGCTACCAAGCGAGCATCGTATGGCACCGTTTTGAGGCGTTGTATGGTCGTAAATGCCGTACACCGTTAGCTTGGGCAGAAGCAGGAGAATCTAAGCTGAGTGGGAAAAAGGAAGTCGAAGAAGCTACCTCGCTCATACGCTCTATTCGGGAGAGGCTATTGATAGCCCAAGATCGTCAAGCAAAGTACTACAATGCCAAACATCGGAATGTGGATTTCGCGGTGGGTGATTGGGTATATTTGAAGATAAACCCTTCAAAGGCGTGTCCAGGATTCGGCTTTTGAAAAAGCTAAGTCCGAGGTATCTTGGTCCGTTTGAGGTGGTGGAGCGAGTTGGGGAAGTTGCTTATCGACTAGCACTTTCAGCAGACTTGGGTGGATTACATGATGTATTTCACATCTCAGTGCTTCGTAAGGCTATCAAGGATCTAGCTCAAGTAGTGGAGAATGATCGGGTACCGGTCGAGTATGGGCTAACGACGAGGGTTAAACCCATTCGGATCGAGGATCGAGTCCGAGAAGACAGTTGCGAAACAAAGTGATCGGGATGGTCAAGGTCCGATGGGACAATTGTGGCCGTGAAGAGCTAACATGGGAGCGAGAGCAGACCATGCGAGCTGAAATTCCCGAACTGTTTGTCTAAGCTGTAGACCGTGTACCTTTTTTTATAACAGATTTATCAAGTTATAGCATTGTTGGTTCTTGTTTCCTTACCTTGCAAATTTCGGGACGAAATTTTGTTAAGGGGGGAGGATTGTAACACCCCAAAAAGACTCAAAAATGGTTTTGAGGTGTAGGTCATTTTACACGGCCTGGGACACGGCGCGTGTCCCACGGCATGTCGGCGGTACACGGCCTGGGACACGGGCGTGTGTCCCAGGGCGTGTCACTCAAATAAAATGCGTTCTGAGTCAGAAGGTTACACGGCCTAGAACCAAGCCTTGAACACAGGCGTGTCAGGTTGGACACGGGCGTATCAGATGCCGTGTGCTTACCCGTGTACTGCTTGGAGCTCGATGAGGCAGGGGTGACACGGGCGTGTCTCAGGAATGACACGGGCGTGTCAGGTTCGACATGGGCGTGTCGATGCCTGTGTTCTGGTAAATCTCAGTCGGTACGAATACCGCGTGTGCCGCTTAAGGGTACACTGCCTGTGACACGGGCGTGTCACAGGCCGTGTCAGCCAAAAAAGTGAGTTTTTGGGCAAATCGTGGCCGTTCAGATTTCTCTCTTTGGATCCAAGGGCTCAGGTGATTCCTGGCTGGATTTAATCAGTAGAGGCTGAGGAAGAATTCATTCTTCTTTTGATTAAGGAAGAGAGAAAGAGAGAGGAGGAAGAAGAAGGAGGAGGAGATCAAGCCACCGGCGGAGTTCCCGTTGGTCCGATTCGTGATCCGAAGCCGGCGTTATGAAGGCAAAGCTGCTGCGTTCTTTCTCACCAGCTAGTTTACGATGGCTCCCAAGAGATCGACAAGGTACCGATCTCCCTTCTTGGACATGTGAAGTCCTTCTTTTCTGCATTGCATAGGGAAAACCCTTCCCCGCGAGTGTGCGGTGGGTTGTGGTGTCCCTTGGGGTAGATATGTGAAGTCCCCCTTGTTAGAGTCCGGAATTGGAGTACGGATCTAGGCATGCTGTGTGAAGCCCATCTGGACATGGTCTGGATTGGTGATGCTTGTTTGCATATCGGAGAAGGCTCCGTGATTATGGCTTGTGTTGCCTTGTGCTACCTGTTACTTGGTACAGCAGGAAGTACTGGATGATGTCCAGGAAATGAAGAGGGTTGGATGCAACTCTTGTGGCCGTGCGTTGCCACTTTATGAGCGGTTTGAGCCGTTGGGCTGCAACTCGATGAAAAAGGCAGATTGCCGAACAGGAAAGGTGAAACGACCCCGCGCCTATAAATAGCCATGGATACTTCCGTATTCGAGGTGGCACGGCGACTTGAGCAACGGGGGGTGGCTGATCCGTACCTGCGTTAGGTCCGTCCGACTTGGAAGCCTGGTTATAGGTTTTGTTTGGAGCGCCTAATGAGAGTCTTAGGCCCGCGTGCCGGGAAAGACTAGAATGCTCATAATACCGTGTAAACGGTGGTGTTGAACCCTGGTATTCCGGTACCACCAAGAATGTGCGCTGAGTGCACAGACTGTCGGGCCGTGTGGCCGATAGTTGTGATGGCTTGAATGTGCCCTGCGCGCACATAGTTCTATATGATGATGCCATGCTTTGCAGGGAATGAATGCTAATGCCCGAGAAAGGGTAGGATTGTTAAATTGGGCACCTGAATGCTGACCGTTGCATTGTTTGCCACCGGTTGGGTGGATTGTCCTATGCAGGTGCTGGAGAGCCAAGTGGTAAATGAAGGGCTGAAGCCCTACTGCTGTTGCTGGCTGCTGCTGCGGCTAGCCCTTGAAGGCTAAGCGATGTGTTTGCTTGTTTTCTTTTACTCATGTTATGGCCGTCCTGCGCGCCGAGGTTTGTAAACCATACGGTGTGGAAAGAGGAACTGTAAGGCCTAAGGCCAAACTCTATGTATTTGTTGTACATTCCGTGGCTTTATATATAAAGGTGGTTTATATATTGGACATTCCTGGTTAGAGTTCAAATTACAACTTAAAGCTTCCGCTAGAATGCTCTGAGTTAGGATTTGTGTATGGTTTGGTATTATCCTGTGACCTCACTGTCTGTTTGTGGCATATAGTGTGGGGCCCCGCCGGACCTTCTACTATACGTCATGTAACGGATGGGGTCGTTACATTTTTGTATCAGATTCGTTCGCTCTTCCTCTCTCGAATTCGGTGCTCGAATTCTTTTCTGGGGTGGCGAGCGCGTGTTTATGCGCCCTACTGTAACGCTAATGAACTCTGGAATGTCCACTAAGGAATGTACAAAATATTGTTTGAGGAATCTGCGCGTTCCTTTTTGTGTTGTTTTGCTTGCATACGTTCGCTAATGTTGTCTTGTCCACCTATAGGTGACGCGTAGTGGTGCTGGGCAGTCTGAGCCCCAGCGCTCTGATGAGAGTGCGGCACCAGCTGAGGTGCCAACACCTCCTCCATCTGCGGAAACTGTTCGCTTAGTTGCTGAGGCTCTATTTGCCATGATTCAGCCGACCGGGCAAGCGCAGCCAGCAGTAGAAACAGTCGTTTTGTTGTACGACCGAGCCGGTTGAGGCTGTAGATCCACGAGCAGCTGACCGACAGTTGAAGCAATTCATGAGCTTCAGTCCACCTACGTTTACGGGAATGGGATCCCCAACGCAGGCAGAAGATTGGTTATCGCGTGTCAAGCGGATAATAACAACGATCAGGCAGAGGAAACTCTAAAGGTCACCTTGGCCACCTTCATGCTTGAAGGAGAGCGCGGTTGTGGTGGGACGAGGTTGAGGTACACCATTTGGCGGCAGGCAATTAACGCAAGTATCGATTGAGGAGTTCTCTCGGATATTTCTGGCAAAGCATGTCCCAGCGGCGCAACGCATTGCTATGGAAAATGAGTTCCAACGGTTAAAGCAAGGGGAAGATAGCGTGGATATCTACTTGCATGAGTTTACCAGGTTGGGACGGTATGCGGGAACAATCTTCGCGGATGACCAAAGGAAAACGAATCGGTTCTATGAAGGATTGCGGGATGTAGTTGCGATTCCTGCTTTCGAGTTCAGTGAACCAAGGGTTTCAGGCGTTGGTTGATACTGCTGTGCGTTGGATAAGGACATGCGGCGGGTGCAAGGGAACAAGGGCTTGGTTGTGTCAAAGCCAGAGGTTCAAGCACCTCGCCCTAGCAAATCGTTTTACCAGAAGAAAGGGGGCAAGAGGTCCAAGCTGTCTGGGCAAGTGACTACGACCGTTGTGTCGGGGCGACATCAAGGCCGGATTCTCGTACATGCTATAACTGTGGCCGGGTGGGGCATATAGCTCGTGACTGTCGGGTTGTTCAGCCCAAAGGGGAAAAGAAGACGGGTGCGTCGTATGCTGAAAGGGCAAAGCGGTGGTTGATTCCTCTGCGTCCCAGGCACAGCCCCGAATCTATCAGCTTGGCCAACAGGAAGCGATTAAGCAAAGTGATGTCGTCATAGGTACGAGTGATTAGCTTACTTGCTTACGTGCTATTGTTTGTGGTTATGTATAGCTTGTGCATGATGTGTGTGCTGCAGGCTTTGTCCTGATTCGGAATAATTTGGCGAGAGCCCTGTTTGATACGGGTGCTTCGCATTCTTTTCTGTCTGAGATTTCGTATCTCGCATTGGGGTACCAAGTCATGTGATGGTGGATAGAACAAGGGTGCTATTGCCGAATGGCTATGTGATGCTTGCGGATAGGGCTTGCGATGTGGATGTTCAAATAGGAAGTCGGGATTTCGGTTTGAGTGCAGCCGTGCTACCGTTGTCGGAGTTTGATGTGATCTTTGGTATGGACTGGCTCTCGGAGCAGCGTGCCTTTATTGATTGCAACTCCAAGGAGATTACACTGGGCCAGATTACCAGACTTGTGACGAAGTTCGCTGGTATGCGAGGAGTTGGCGGAACTCTGTTGTCTGCGCTCCAAGTCGTCAATGCTGTTCGGAAGGGCGCAGAGTTATTCTTCACGCTAATTCGGGCTGTTGAGCCAAAGGCCAGTGTCGGTGAAGTACTGGTTGGTGTCAGATTTTGCCGATGTGTTTTCCTAAAGATCTTCCTGGGTTACCACCCCAGCGGGAGATTGACTTCTCTATTGAGTTGGTGTCAGGTGCGAAACCTGTGGCCCGCTCACCATATCGCGTCGCGCCAAAGGAGATGGCTGAGTTGAAAGTCCAATTGCAAGAGTTGTTGGAGCAGGGATACATACGCCCAAGTATGTCACCTTGGAGCGCGCCTGTTCTATTTGTGAAAAAGAAAGACGGTAGTTTACGGTTATGTATTGACTACCGCGAATTGAATAAGCTGACGGAGAAAAACAAATATCCGATTCCGCGAATTGATGATCTATTCGATCAGCTGGCAGGATCAACATACGGTCTATTCGCAAGATTGGATTTGAAAATCGGGATCATATCATCAGCTGAGGATTCGGGAAGGTGACATTCCCAAGACGGCGTTTGGAACACGCTACGGTCATTATGAGTTCACGGTAATGCCGTTTGGCCTATGTAATGTGCCTTCGGTATTTATGGACCTTAATGCATCGAACGTTCCGAGAGTACTTGGATTTGTTCGTTATTGTGTTTATCGATGACATCTTAGTTATACTCTCAGTCGGAAGAGGATCATGCAAACCATTTGCGGTTGTTCTTGCATACCCTGCGGAGGAATAAGCTTTATGCCAAGTTCTCAAAGTGTGAGTTCTGGCTCTCTTCTGTAGCCTTTTTAGGCCATGTGGTAAGTGGAGAAGGTATCGCGGTGGATCCGTTGAAGATAAGTGCCATTCGAGATTGGCCAGTGATGTCTTCAGTGGCCGAGGTCATGAGCTTCCTTGGACTTGCGGGCTACTATAGACAGTTTGTGGAAAACTTCTCACGGATTGCTTTACCTCTGACCACGCTGACGAGAAAAGATCAAAAGTTCATATGGACGCTGGAGTGCGCGCGAGCTTTTGAAGACTTGAAGAGTCGTTTGACCACGGCGCCTGTATTGACATCGCCATGTGGTACATATGGGTATGAGATCTATAGTGATGCTTCCGGGAGCGGCTTAGGCTGCGTTCTTCTGCAGTTTGGTAAAGTGATTGCTTATGGCTCGCGCCAGTTGAAAGTGCTTGAGCGGAATCACCCCGTCCATGATTTGGAGTTGGCGGCGGTAATCTTTGCGCTCAAGTTGTGGCGGCACTACCTTTATGGCGTTAAAGTGGACATCTATACAGATCACAAAAGCCTAAAGTATTTGTTGGATCAGAAAGATCTGAATATGCGACAACGAAGATGGATGGAGTTCCTTGGGGACTACACCTTCGAGATTCACTATACTCCCGGGAAGGGAAATGTGGTCGCTGATGGTTTGAGTCGGAAGAATCCGGTACGGGCAAGCTGGTTGCAGAGGCATGATCAGCGTTTAATCCAGGAATTAGAAGCCTTGGAGATATCTTGTGTGGACAAGGGTTCGTCGACTGATGCATGCTTGAACTGGACGGAGGTGCAATATGACCTTACGGACAGAGTTCGGAGAGCAACGGAGCTTGATGAAAGTCTCCAGCGCTATGCAAAAGATGGGCCGGATGACCAATTCTCTTGGGATAACGGTTTGTGACTGCACGGTGTTCCTCGGAGCATCGTCAGTGACCGTGATGGGCGGTTCACATCGAATGATTGGCGGCTAGTTCATCAAATGTTGGGTACAAAGTTAGCGTTTAGTACAGCCTTTCATCCCCAAATAGATGGCCAGATTGAACGAACCAACAGGACTATGGAGGACATGCTCCGCATGTGCGCCCTAAACTTTGGTAAAAGATGGGAAGATTATATATTTCTTGTCGAATTTGCCTATAATAATAGATACCAAGCGAGCATCGGTATGGCACCGTTTGAGGCGTTGTATGGTCGTAAATGCCGTACACCGTTAGCTTGGGCAGAAGCAGGCGAATCTAAGCTGAGTGGGAAAAAGGAAGTCGAAGAAGCTACCTCGCTCATACGCTCTATTCGGGAGAGGCTATTGATAGCCCAAGATTGTCAAGCAAAGTACTACAATGCCAAACATCGGAACGTGGAGTTAGCGGTGGGTGATTGGGTATATTTGAAGATCAAACCCCTCAAAGGCGTGTCCAGGATTCGGCGTTTGAAAAAGCTAAGTCCGAGGTATCTTGGTCCGTTTGAGGTGGTGGAGCGAGTTGGGGAAGCTGCTTATCGACTAGCACTTTCAGCAGACTTGGGTGGATTACATGATGTATTTCACATCTCAGTGCTTCGTAAGGCTGTCAAGGATCCAGCTCAAGTAGTGGAGAATGATCGGGTACCGGTCGAGTATGGTCTAACGCCGAGGGTTAGACCCATTCGGATCGAGGATCGTGCCAAGAAACAGTTGCGGAACAAAGTGATCGGGATGGTCAAGGTCCGATGGGACAATTGTGGCCATGAAGAGCTAACATGGGAGCGAGAGCAGACCATGCGAGCTGAATTTCCCGAACTGTTTGTCTAAGCTGTAGACCGTGTACCTTTTGTTATAACAGAGTTATCAAGTTATAGCATTGTTGGTTCTTGTTTCCTTACCGTGCAAATTTCTGGACGAAATTTTATTAAGGGGGGAGGATTGTAACACCCCAAAAAGACTCAAAAATGGTTTTGAGGTGCAGGTCATTTTACACGGCCTGGGACATGGCATGTCCCAGGGCGTGTCGGGGGTACACGGCCTGGGACACGGGCGTGTCCCAGGGTGTGTCACTCAAATAAAATGCGTTCTGAGTTAGAAGGTTACACGGCCTAGAACCAAGCCTTGAACACGAGCGTGTCAGGTTGGACACGGGCGTGTCCGATGCCGTGTGCCTACCTGTGTATTGCTTGTAGCTCGATGAGGTAGGGGTGACACGGGCGTGTCTCAGGAATGACACGGGCGTGTCAGGTTCGACACGGGCGTGTCGATGCCCGTGTTCTGGTAAATCTCAGTCGGTACGAATACCGCGTGTGCCGCTTAAGGGTACACGGCCTGTGACACGGGCGTGTCACAGGCCGTGTCAGCCAAAAAAAGTGAGTTTTTGGGCAAATCATGGCCGTTCAGATTTCTCTCTTTGGATCCAAGGGCTCAGGTGATTCCTGGCTGGATTTAATCAGTAGAGGCTGAGGAAGAATTCATTCTTCTTTTGATTAAGGAAGAGAGAAAGAGAGAGGAGGAAGAAGAAGGAGGAGGAGATCAAGCCACCGACGGAGTTCCCGTGGTCCGATTCGTGATCCGAAGCCGGTGTTGTGAAGGCAAAGCTGCTGCGGTTCTTTCTCACCGGCTAGTTACGATGGCTCCCAAGAGATCGACAAGGGTAACGATCTCCCTTCTTGGACATGTGAAGTCCTTCTTTTCTGCATTGCATAGGGAAAACCCTTCCCCGCGAGTGTGCGGTGGGTTGTGGTGTCCCTTGGGGTAGATATGTGAAGTCCCCCTTGTTAGAGTCCGCAATTGGAGTACGGATCTAGGCATGTTGTGTGAAGCCCATCTGGACATGGTCTGGATTGGTGATGCTTGTTTGCATATCGGAGAAGGCTCTGTGATTATGGCTTGTGTTGCCTTGTGCCTACCTGTTGCTTGGTGCAGCAGGAAGTACTGGATGATGTCCAGGAAATGAAGAGGGTTGGATGCAACTCTTGTGGCCGTGCATTGCCACTTTATGAGCGGTTGAGCCGTTGGGCTGCAACTCGATGAAAAGGTAGATTGTCGAACATGAAAGGTGAAACCGACCCGCGCCTATAAATAGCCATGGATACTTTCGTATTAGAGGTGGCACGACGACTTGAGCAACGGGGGGTGGCTGATCCGTACCTGCGTTAGGTCCGTCCGACTTGGAAGCCTGGTTATAGGTTTTGTTGGAGCGCCTAATGAGAGTCTTAGGCCCGCGCGCCGGAAAGACTAGAATGCTCAAATACCGTATAAACGGTGGTGTTGACCCTGGTATTCCGGTACACCAAGAATGTGCCCTGAGTGCACGGACTGTCGGGCCGTGTGGCCGATAGTTGTGATGGCTTGAATGTGCCTGCGCGCACATAGTTGCTATATGATGATGTCATGCTTTACAGGGAAAGAATGCTAATGCCCCGAGAAAGGGGTAGGATTGTTATAATTGGGTCAGCTGAATGCTGACCGTTGCATTGTTTGCCACCGGTTGGGTGGATTGTCCCTATGCAGGTGCTGGAGAGCCAAGTGGTAAATGAAGGGCTGAAGCCCTACTGCTGTTGCTGCTGCTGCTGCGGCTAGCCCTTGAAGGCTAAGCGAATGTGTTTGCTTGTTTTATTTTACTCTTGTATGGCCGGCCTGCGCGCTGAGGTTTGTAAACCATACGGTGTGGAATGAGGAACTGTAAGGCCTTAAGGCCAAACTCTATGTATTTGTTGTACATTCCGTGGCTTTATATATAAAGGTGGTTTATATATTGGACATTCCTGGTTAGAGTTCAAATTACAACTTAAAGCTTCCGCTAGAATGCTCTGAGTTAGGATTCGTGTATGGTTTGGTATTATCCTGTGACCTCACCGTCTGTTTGTGGCATATAGTGTGGGGCCCCTGCCGGACCTTCTACTATACGTCATGTAACGGATGGGGTCGTTACAAAAGGGATGGGAGGCTTGGAAGCTAGAGGCTAGATTTGTGCTTTCCCTTTCCATTTGAAATGAGCAAATTTTGTGTTTCAATTAAACCCCAACCCCTTTTTACCCTTTTGAGAGGGGGAGAATATCAAGGTCAATACAGTACTGGGCTTAGAGAAAGTAACCACAATTCTCTTCTCCCTCTAGAGCTTCTCTTCAAGATCTCTAATGATACTATTCTTGTACATGATAACGTCTATATAGATGAGAGTAATGCTCCTGAGTTGGCTAACTTCCCTATCCTTCTGATCCAGCAAAGATGATATCTCAGCCTGCTGGAAAGCAGCAAGATGAAGGGAGGTTATCTCCTCAACATCCTTCTTAGTCAACTTATTGCGCTTCTTAAAGGCATCCATAAGTTTACCGTACCTGTCAATCAATTGATTGACATCTCCTTCAGATTCAGAATCATGTTCACCACTAGATGAAGAAGCTTTTATACAGGGACTAGTCACATACCCAGACTCAGAAAAAGAACTAGATAGAGGAAGTACCTTTTCTGAACCAGGATGATCCTGACTGGATTCTTCATCAGACATTGCCATCAGCCCATAGCAGTTATAGACATTTTCTTCTTCTTCATTCTCCTTTGATTCACTATTTGAATGCGATATAGGGGCCATGATACCTATCTAGATAGCAGGATAGTATTCAGTTTCTCAAGTAGTAACTAGGCCTATATATGCTTCTTCATCTTCAGACTCTGAAGAACATTTATCTCTCTATCTCTTCTCCTTTGAAGCAATGAAGGACTTTTCCTTCTTACCCTTGTGCTGGTGAACTTTTTTCTCACAAGCCTCTTTTCTCTTCATTAGGCAATCAACAATCACATGTCTTGGCTTGCAATAATAATAACAGACAACTTTAAAGGAATTATATTTACTAGTTTTAGAATCATACCTTTCTCCCTTGGAGTGATTCTTCTTGTGATCAGAGGAGGAGGAGGGTCTGCTCCTCCACTGCATCTTCTTCTTTAACTTGTGAAATTTCCTAGAGAAGGTAGCAAAGTCTTCATCAGACATATTATAGTCTGATGAGTTTGAACCTTTGCTATCTGAATCAGCAGGCCTTCTTAAAGGAAAGGGAATCCTCTCCTTGTTCTTCTTGGTGCTTTCTGCTCTGAATGCCAAAGACTGTTCTTGGCTTGGTATTTTTTGATGGTCTCCTACTCTTTCCTGGCAGCCAGCTGCATCTTATAAGAGTGCAGCATTCTAAATAGAGTATGGGGAGGAGTATCAGCTATCTTGGCCACCTCTCTAATGGAACAAATCTTAGTTTCCCAGTCTTTGGTGAGAGACCTCAAGAACTTGGCATTAAGCTCATAATGACTAAAGACCCTCCTATAGGTCCTCAACTCATTTACTGTCCTGATGAATCTATCATAGCAGTCAGCTATGGACTCTCCCTTAGACTGTCTGAATGCATTATACTCCTGGTTGAGAATGGACTTCCTATCATACCTAACCTCTTCAGTTCCCTCTATGTAGACCACAAGAGTGTCCCACATATCTTTTGAGTACTAGCATTGAAAAAGATTCCTAAAGCTAGAATCATCTATGGCAATAACGATAATGTTCTTTGCCCTCTAATCCATGTTTACCAAGATGACTTCATGCTTGGTCATCTCTGAGTATTTCTATGGTGTCTAGACTGTTGAATCTAGAACTGAGACCTTCATGTCGATGAAAGGTCCCACTTTAACTATCACAAATATCCTTGGGTCAGAGGGTTACATAAATAGCCTGACCCTCTCTTTCTAGATTCCAAAACTCTCCTTCCTATAGATGGGGAGTTTCATGGAGCCTAGCTCCTTATGGTTCTCTCCTAAACCTTTAGGTATACTTATTTCTGCTACCCTTTGAGAACTACTCTGACAGTTATGTCTTTTTTGAGCAAACTCCCTCTGATACTACATGAAAGTTTTTAGTTCTAAGGTAGCTAATCACCTAGAGGGCTAGGTGAATAGGTTTTTTGTCATTTATAATTTTCTCTCTACTTAGTGTTGTGGGTGAGTTATATATTTCTTCCAAGACAATCACACAAAGCATACACAATGTTTATAGTGGTTCCCCAGATTATGGGTATGTCCACTTTCCCTCCCACCTATCTAACAGTGTATTAAACAAGGAACATCTCCAAAACTCGGGTCCTAAGGGCTTACAACATAGATACCGCAGGATCTCTCAGTCTTCTCTAAGATCTATAGCTCGGGCACAAAGCCCTACCTCAGAGCGAAATTGCTCCTACAACTCTGTGATCAAAAGATCACCTACCTCAGTCTTGAACATGATAGTATGTTTTGTAGTCTAAACTAGTAGGGTATTTTATGGCTTTTAATGTGAAAATCTTGTCTTATAAGCTTATATATCTATTTACCTATGTATATATTATTGCCGCTAATGTTTTCTTCTCTTTTTGCAGGTTTCCAGAGATTTCGGCCAAAAATGACCTAACACGCCCCCTGACACGCCCTCCCTGGGCATGTCACAGGGCGTGTGACTCGATCCTGAGGAAGTCTGTTGCCTTAGCCAACATAACGAGAAAAATCGCTTTCACGCCTCCCTGACACACCCACCCTTGGAGTGCTACAGGGTATGTCACCCTCATCCTGAAGCCTGCTGCTACATTTAAAGCTTTCTTCAATGCTGCACATCAACAGTACTGACACGCCCCCCTACACGGGCATTTCCTAGGGCATGTTCAACCTTTTTCCATGACTGACGGATTTCTGACCAATGATTTCGATTTTATGTGCCTTACACGCCCACTTACACGGGCGTGACCCAGGGCGTGTCCACTAATGTATATAAGCAAAGATCATTCCCGCCAGAATCCAGAGCCCGAGGTCAACTCTGTGCATGTCATGCCACCCTGATATGCCCTCCTTGGGCTTGTCAGATGGTGTGACCAACCCGAGAATTTTACTAATAAATACAAGGTCATCTCTTGCATTCTAGAACAGTTTTGGGTTGAGAGGGGAGGTGTTGACCCTTTGTTACTTAGTATTTTTATGCTCTCTCTCTCTCTCTCTTTCTCATTTTGTGTTTTTCTTATCCCTAGCTTAGTGTACTTTTTTGTAAAAGATTTTGTAACTTCATTTTTAGCTTAATATAATGCTAGTTTAGGTTTTTATTACATGCAAGTGTAATCTTTCCTTTCAAGTTGTAGTTCTCTCTTATCATTAATATAAAGTGCCTTTTTTTACTCTGTGTTCTTATTGTTCTACTCATCCCTCCTCCTCCACTTCGCTATGATTAACTAATCCTCCTTGTACTTGATCTTGATGATTTCAGGTTCGAGTTTATTAAGTTATGATACTTTGAATTTACTTTTTCTTTTTAGGGTTTAGGGCTTCGAATTACACTTGATTTTTCAAGTTTGGAGTTATATCATCGATATATAATTTCCATTTCTATTTTCACTCTTAGCTAGCCGAGAGGCTCGTAGTTTGAAGTGAACACTCAAGATTAAAGAGAGTTGCACGCACACCTTGAGAGAGGCAGACGTCCAAATCTCCTGGATTAGAGCGAAATCCAATAGTGGGATTCACCAAGTAAAATGAGTTTAGGGCTCCGATTTAGACGAGAGTCGGTCGGACTTTCCTAAACTCAGTTGGGCATGACTTAGAGAGAAGCGTATTCAAGCTTTCGGAATCTCCATAGTAAAGGTCCTATACCCTATTAAGTTAGGGTTTTTATCGCATTTTTAGTCAACTCTTCCCGAGGTGATTCTCGATCGAGTGCTTTTCAATTTCATCGTTTCAACTCTTCTTTATTATCATTTTCATTAGCTCTCTATTTAACTGCAAGTAGTTCTCTCTCCAGCGTTATTTTTATATTCTTAATTGCAATTAGCTTTTTCTTAAACCCTAAATCAATCCTTCGATAAGATAATAGTTTTCGTGTGAGTAAGATTACTCAACAGTTCCCAGATTTTAATACGACACTTGTGTCCCCTAGCTACAATTTGATAGGTATACTTGTCTTGTTGGATTGCTAGTTCGGCTCTCTTTTCTCTAGCACGAAAAGCGATCACCATGTTTTTGGCGCCGTTGCCAGGGAGTAACTTTTGTTGATAATTTTAAAACACGAACCTATTACTTTTATCATTTCTCTTTCTCATCCTCTTTCTAAAAAATTAAAAATCAAAATAATTATTAACGCTCTTAATAAGAACCCCCTTCACAATTATTCTACACCACCAAACTCTCTCGAAAAGTGCTATGTGGCTTTAAATGCCACTATCTTGTTAGTACCTTGCGAACCCTTCATCGGGTAGCCCTTCGGAAGTTCAGGAGTTAAAACATAAAAAAAATCTATTCCAAAAAATTTAAGTATCTCTTTTTTTAGTTTATTTATTTTTCTTTCTTCATCTTCTCTTCTACTAGTGCATGACGTGCGGAAATCCGTCGGTTATTTTGGACTTGGACCACAAAATTGAGTGTACTCTTCGGAGAATATCGTGATTTCAAGGCCTTAATCTTCAAATACCGGTTGAGGATTCCAAGTCATTTTCAACCCAAAGAATTGAAGAACCCCCTATGCTAAGAATGGAAGAATCCGTCATAGATGAAGTCGTGCATAGCCTTATGTCTTATTATGCATGACCGAATCTAGAGGGAATAGAATCAAGCATCATGCACCCTACTAAAACTAATAATAATTTTGAACTTAAGCCAAACAGAATTCAGATTGTGCAGTAGTATGTGCAATATGATGGAAGATTCGAACGCGCATATAACAAGCTTTCTTGAGATTTGTGACACTTTTAAGATAAATTGTGTCACAAATGATGCTATTAGGATAAGATTATTCACCTTCTCCCTTAGAACTAAAGCAAAATAGTGGCTGAACACTCACCAAAAAAACAGTATTACCACCTATAATTAACTAACTGAAAAATTTCTGGCGATGTATTTTCCGCCAGCCAATACCGTAAAACTTAGGAACGATATTTCTGCCTTTTTTCAAATAGATTCTGAAACCATGTATGAAACCTGGGAAAGAGTTAAAGAACTATTAAGACGATTCCCCCATCACACGCTCCCTGTATGGTTACAAGTGCACACGTTTTATAACAGGCTAAATCAAATACAAAGCAAATGATAGACGTACCTTCTAGTGGTACCGTAAACCACAAAACCCCGTAAGCAGCTCCAGAGCTTTTTGAGGACATGGCCATGAACACATATCAGTGGAATGTTCCTAGGTCCCGCTCAAACAAACCTACAGGTATATTTGAAGTGGAAAATGTCTCTCAGCTAGCTCTGCAAGTAGAAATATTAAGTAAAAAAATTACGGAGATGACTGCTGCCTCCGCCCCTTAGGTATGGGAATCTACAACTCCTGCTCTGAAAAAATTAGATTATATTAACAATATGCCTATCAATGCTTTTAATAATTTTTCTTCTACGAATTTTCATGCTCCTGGTTTTACTTTCCGGGTAGTTATAATCCCGCTTTACGTAACCACCAGAATTTTTCATGGAGTAATCCTTTGAATGCTATGCGCCCGCAACCCTAAAAAGATTTTTTTGCCACACTACCACCTCGTCAAAATTTTACAATACCTCCAAGCTTGGTGGAGTTACTTTCTAAATATATAACCACAAATGATGTTACCATAAGAACCTTAACCGGAAGCGTTAAAAGTCTAGAAAATGAAGTAGGACAACTCGCAAAAATTATTTATGAGCGACCCACAGGGTCTCTTACTTCCAATACCGAGCCCAACCCAAGAGAGAAAGCAAAAACTATAAATCTTTGGAGTGGGAAGCAAATTTTTGGGATGGTTAGCGAAGAGCCCGAGACAAGCTCCGCTCCTATTTTGAAAATTCCATCACCTGCTTAAAAAGAAGTTATCACTCCGCTCTCTGCTTTAGAAAAAGAACTTATTCCACCACCCATCTTTTAAAATAATTCAACTTCACCATACCCTTCCGAACATAACAAGCAATGTCAGGATGATCAATACTACCGCTTCTTAGAAATGTTTAAACAAATCCACATAAATCTTCCTTTCCACGAAGCAATCTCCCAGATGCCGAAGTACGCTAAGTATCTTAAGGACCTTCTGACTAATAAGAAGAAGTTAGAGAACTTATCGCATGTCACGCTAAACGCCGAGTACTAAGCGATCTTGAAAAACGGTTTGCCAAAAAAGATCAGTGATCTGGGTAGTATTTCTATTCCTTGTGTCTTTGGTGATCTTTTTGTCCAGCACGCATTGGCTGATTTAGGTGCATCAACTTGATTCCCTTCTCGTTATTTAAGAAATTAGGAATTGGTAGCCTCAACCCAACACGTATGAGTATCCAGCTCGATGATAGATCTGTTAAGTACCCGTTAGGAATAGTGGAGGATGTTCTAGTCAAAGTCGACAAATTCATCTTCCCGGTGGATTTCGTTATATTGGACATTGAAGAAGACGTCGAGGATCCCTTGATCCTTGGCCAACCCTTCCTTGCCACCTCCCGAGCTATCATTGAAGTAAGCAATAGCATGCTCTTCCTTCGAGTAGGCGATGATGAAGTGACTTTCTCTATCACCCCTTCGACGAAAAATACCCTGGAGAATGATGACTCCTATTTCTTTTTAGATGCCTTAAATGATGAATCTTCCTACAACATTCCTAAAGATTAATTTTCTAATTTTTGTTTTTCTTCCACTCTTACAAATGAATTTATGCAAGAAACGAGCATGGCCACGGTCTCTACCCTTCTAAATGAATTTCTGCAAGAAACTTTAATTATTATTTTGGACAATAATTTTTTTGATACGTCAACCTCAAATGACGTTTTAAATAAAGGGCGCTCTTGGGAGGCAACCCGAGTTATTTTTTTGTTTTCTTTATTTTATACTTCTTTTTTCCCCGGACGGCTCCGATAATCTGAAGCCTCTACGATCAACAGCTCCAACGCTGCTGAATCCATCACGAAGTCCAAAGAAGACATTTCATGAAGATCCAAAGTGCTAGCTTGGGGAACCGGTATAGATCAACATTCGCGGCGCATAAATCCGGGGAAGTACCTGTTTTTCAATTATGTACTTTTATTTAATTTTAATTTCTCTCTATCTCAATTCCCTTCTTTTTCCACTGAGGACAATGCCCATTTTAAGATTGGGGGAGGCTTTCCTCTTTCTCTTTTCTTTATTTTTGTTTCCTTGTAAAAATCAATAAAAAAATTCAAAAAAAATTAAAAAATAAAATTTCTTTCGCTTTCTCCTTTTTCTTCTTAAAGAAAAATCTAAAAAAAGGTAATATCTTTAAAAAAAAAAGAATATTTCAAAATAAAAAAAAATTAATATGCTAATTTTGTAATTCAATAATACCCCTTATTTTTGTTTTGTTTTTCTCAAAATTCCTTATAAACAACTTAACTAATTATAATATTTCTAATTAATCTTTTTAATTATGTTTCACAAGTAAAATATTGGGCATGTTGTGTTTCTAATTCACGGTAGCTTGTTAACGTGAAACAGTTTTACTAAAACTCACTTTTTTATTAGGGTTTTCGTTCTTTATTTTCTTTACTTTCTGAAAAATATTACATCCACTATTTTCCTTTTCATTTTTGGAAAACTTTTGTATTGTTTACTTTTTGATTGGCGTAGTAGATGTGAATGATCCAAGGTGCCTATTATTTCTATTTTCAAGATAATTTCCTCAATCTTCATTTATTATCTAGGACTTGCTTTTTGAAATTTTTCAAAACAATGCTTTGGATAAAATTAAAAGCATGAAAATGATTTAGGCCATTTTTGTTTTCATTTGAGCCTTCTTGCCAACCTAAAAATTTCTACACCTATTTAGCCACTTTTGAGCCTTTTTCCAATTTCATTTGATAGCTCCACTTATCATTTCATCTTCACTAAAGCCAAATTTTCCTACCTATCTAATAACACTAACCTTTTCGAGTTTCATTTAAAAAATTTCATGATTATCATAGGGTTATTTTGTGATATATTTGGAGAAGTTTTTGAAAAAGTATGCTCAAAAGAAGTGTTTACTTTTGTTTAGGCAATTTCAAAAGGAAAAGAAAAAATATTTTTGGCCTTTGTTTTGAAAAGAAAAGAAAGAAAAGTAAAGAAAAGAAACAAAAAATAAGAAAGGAAAATATATATATTTTTAAACTCTTTGTTTTGGTTTAGTGTGTTTTTTAAGCCTCCTTTTTTATCTTTGAATTGCACTCCTATTCATAATCCTAAACCAAACATTTTTTCCTAATAAGTCATTTTGATTCATTATTTTGAATTTTATTTATTAGCTAAGTAAAGAAGAAAAGTAAAATAGTTAAGTTTTGGATTTTAATTTAGATTTTTGTTATTTAATTGATATAGTTATAAAGTGTTCTTGGATCTAGTAACAACTCAATGTGTTTTTTCATTTTGTTGCCCTTCTTAAATTTATTTAAAGAATTTTGTTAAAACTTTGGATGATTTATTTTTATTAGTAAAGTTTATAAATTATAAACCATGTTTAAGTAATTGTTTTAGGTTTACATTTCACCTTCTCCCTACTTAGAATTTTGCATAGTAGTTGTGTAAGCATAATGAGAAATTTTTGATTAGCAACTTTTTATGATTAGCTAGTTTTTATGTCTTTGCTTGGGGACAAACAAAGCTAAAGCTTGGGGGAATTCGATAGTACGTTTTGCGGTCTAAACTATTAAGGTATTTTATGGCTTTTAATGTGCAAATCTTGTCTTGTAAGCTTATATATTGATTTACCTATGTATATACTATTGTCACTAATGTTTTATTCTCATTTTGTAGGTTTCCAGAGATTTCGGCCAAAAATGACCTGACACGCCCCCCTAACACGCCCTCCCTAGGCCAGTCAGAGCGAGTGTCACTCGATCCCGAGGAATTCTACTGCCTGAGAAAACCACTGTCACGCCCTCCTGACACGCCCTCCTTGGGCGTGTCACAGGGAGCGTCACCCTCATTCTAAAGCCTGTTGCCACATTTAAAGCTTTCTCTATTGCTACACGTCAACAGTACGGACACGCCCCCTACACGTGCGTGTCCAAGGGCATGTTCAGCATATTTTCAAAACTAAAGGATTTCTGAGAAATGATTTCGATGTGACGTGCCTTATATGCCCCTCAACCAGCGTTACCCAGGGCTTGCCCAGCGATGTATGGAAGCAATCATCATTCCCGCCAGAATCTAGACCCTAAGGTCAACTCTGTGCATATCACGCCACCCTAACACGCCCTCCTTGGGCGTGTCAGTGGGCATGACCAACCCGAGAATTTTGCCTATAAATACAAGGCCATCTCTTACATTCCAGAAGAGATTTGGGTTGAGAGGGGAGGTGCTGCCACTTTGTTTCTTAGTATTTTTATGCTCTCTCTCTCCCTTTCTCATTTTGTGTTTTTCTTATCCCTAGCTTAGTGTGCTTTTTTATTATAGCTTTTGTAACTTGATTTGTAGCTTAATGTAATGCTAGTTTTGGTTTTTATTTCATGCAAGTGTAATCATTCATTTCAAGTTGTAGTTCTCTTTTATCATTAATATAAAGTGCCTTTTGTTTACTTTGTGTTCTTAATTTTCTTCTACTCATCCCTCCTCCTTCACTTCACTATGATTAACTAATCATTCTTGTACTTGATCTTGATGATCCGAGGTTCGAGTTGATTATGTTATGATGCTTTGAATTTACTTTTTCTTTTTAGGGTTTAGGCCTTTGAATAACTCTTGATTTTTCATGTTTGGAGTTATATCATCGATATATAATTTCCGGTTCTGTTTTCACTCATAGCTAACCGAGTGGCTCGTAGTTTGAAGTGAACAATCAAGAGTAAAGAGAGTTTCACGCACCCCTCGAGAGAGGCAGATGTTTAAATCTCCCGGATTGGAGTAAAATCCAATAGTGTGTTCACTGCGTAAAGCGAGGTTTAGGACTCCGATTTTGACGAGAGTTGCTCGGGCTTTCCTAAACTCAGTTGGGCATGAATTCGAGAGAAGCATATTCAAGCTTTAGGAACCTCCATGGTCAAGGTACTTTACCCTATTAAGTTAGGGTTTTTATCGCACTTTTAGTAAATTCTTGCCGAGGTGATTCTCGATGAGTGCTTTTCCATTTCATTGTTTCAACTCTTCATTATTATCATTTTCATTAGCTCTCTATTTGACTGCAAGTAGTTCTCTTTCCAGCATTATTTTTATTTCCTAAACTGCAATTAGCTTTTTCTTAAACCCTAAATCAATCATTCGATAAGATAATAGTTTTCGTGTGAGTAAGATTACTCAACAATTCCCGAATTTTAATACGACACTTATGTCCCCTAGATACAATTCGATAGGTATACTTGCCTAGTTGGATTGCTAGTTCGGCTCCCTTTTCTATAGCACAAATAGTGATAACCAGAACACAAGTCCTATAGCTCAGGCTATGGAGGTAATCCCTAACACTCAGAGAGTAAAACACTCCAACAGCTCGCATCTATTAAGATCCGACCTCAGGCCAAAGGCCCTATCTCAGGCACATAGATCCTATATTCAGATCCACACAAGGATCCCACCTCATGCTAAATAGCACTACCTTAGATCCAAAACTGGATCCTACCTCACTCTATTTAAACCAGTCTTACAACTCAGATCCAAAAGGATCCTACAGGAAGAGTAGTTGGTTTGTGGGGTTGATTTGACACCAGAGAAATTTCTCTATGTCTGCCTCCTTAGCTGAGTTTACCTCAGCCCTATCTTTTTCTCAGTAATAAGAGAATAATCTTCAATAAGTTTGATCTTGTGCTGGAAGTAACTCAGAAACTTATTTCTAAACTTGCTGAAGAATACTAAAGATTTGATAGTTCTTGTGTTCTTCAATCAGCTAACCTGGAGCTGCAGAAACCTGAAAGCTCTGCTCCTTTTTCAGAACATTATCTAAGCATTCTATAGTAGAAGAAATTGCTATAACTAACTTGAAAGAATATTTAGATCAGCTGATTTTACTTCAAGCTTCGTGCTCGGCAACAATGGCGAGTAAGAAGAAGTTTAAACGCAACTTTTCAATATGAAAAAAATCCTAAAAGTTTAAGTTCCTTCAGTCCATCTTGTCCCTTTTATCTTTTGGCGATTAACAACTCCAAAAAGAAGTGGGGACAACTTATTGTTGTTAGTTGCACCTTGCTTTAACGGAAGAAGACGTACAGTAGACGTTCATCGCTATTTGTCATATTCTCTAGCTTTTCAGCAACTAATTTGAACTCTATTGACTTTTGTTGACTCTGGCTGACATCAGCATTTGTGGACTTCGCGAAATTCTCATATTCAATCCAGGCATTGAGTGCGTTGAGTGAATGGACTTCACTCAATGAATCTAGACTTAGTTAAATTCTCCGCGGCGTCAAGCGTTGAGTGCGTTGAGTGAACAGGCTTCACTCAATGCCTCTGGACATGGCCAATCTCTTTTGCACTGCCAGGCATTAAGTGTGTTTAGTGAATCTTCGTCACTCAATGCCCTTGGACTTAGCTACAACTTTCTTTATCAGCTAGGCATTGAGAGCATTGAGTGAGCCTTCATCACTCAATGCTTTTGTCCTTAGTAGCTTCTCTAGTCTGCCAGCTTGCTGAGGCATTGAGTGCATTTAGTGAGCTGTTATCACTCAACGTTTCTTGACATAGACAAATTTTTCTGTCTAATTCTTCTGGAGCTTTAACATCACACGACACTTTCTTCTCTGGAATTGAGTGAGATGTATTCACTCGACGAATTTGGACTTAGACAAAATTCTTGATAGAATCTTCAACTGCTTGAGCTTGACTCAACGCTTCTTTTATCAGGCATTGAGTGAGCTGTCCTCACTCAATGATTCTAGACTTAGTCAATTTTTCAGCTTGCCTATGATGAGGCTTTGACAGACTCAACTATACTCGACGCCTCTTGATATTTGGCATTGAGTGAACTTCCTTCACTCAAAGCCTGTGGACTTAGCCGCAAAATTGTTTTGCAGAATGCTGGGCTTTGACTGTCCACACATTACTTAGCACTTTTTGGCATCTTGCATTGAGTGAATTGGCTTCACTCAATGCCTGTAGACTTAGGAGATTTTCAACCTTTCCAACATTCTTCTTTGACATCTAGTGTTGAGTGAACCGGATTAACTCAATGCCTGTGGACTTAGACAGATTTCTATCTCTCCACTTCTCCATCTTGTGACCTCCTGTCATAATCACTTAGACAACATGTATTAGGAACATCCTACATATGATGAGCTTAGTCAAAATAAAATACAACTATGCTCTTAGTGTTAATGGTTATGCCTCTTCAAAGCAAATCTAGGGAACATTAAGGGCAATATTCCCAACATAAATATTTGTATGGGCACTCTTATACGATGAGTTACTTTCTTGTTAAGCCTATTCTTAACTTATAACTCTGTGTAGGCATTCTTATAAGTTGAGTTTCTGTTCTGTTATAGAATATATATATATTGTTGTTAATAGTAGAAATGTTAACATAGTTTGATATAGTACTTGTCGTACATTGTTGGATACTCTGATATTGATTAGTCTAATACCACCTGCTTGTACTACTGCTTATATATACAAGCAGTCATGCACGGGGGACGTCGTGCGGGCAATATTTGTCATGGGTGTGACAAATGTCGAGGGGGAAACAATTTTTGTGGGGACAACATTTGTCATGGGGGAGTCATTTGCCATGGGCACGACATTCATCGTGGTCGCATCATATGTCATGGGTGCGACATTCATCGTGGCCGCGACATATGTCGTGGGGGCGACATTTGTCGTGAGGGAGACATTCATCGTGGGGGAGACATTTGTCGTAGGGGCGACATTCGTCGTGGCAGCGACATCCATCGTGGGGGTAACATTCGTCGGGGGGGGGGAGACATTCATCGTGGGGGTGACATTCGTCGGGGGGTGACAATGAAGGTATGTTTTTCCGTGCTAGCAATGCCATCATCAGATATTGAGAATGAAATTTTATGTTCTATTGGACTAGAGGAGTTATGCAAACCATCAAAATCTTTACTTATGGTCGGCACAGTTTTCTTATGTTTTTAGTCTCTATAGATTGTAGTTTATATTTTCTTCAACAATAAAAAAGGGTAGGCATGAATTTGCTCTATTAACGGGACATGTCCTAAGAAATTTGATAAAAAATCCATAACTTATTTGATAAAAAATAGTCATAAGATCTATTGATTTTCTCGATTTATTATGTTTATTATAGCTATAAAAATTTGTGAAATCTTCACAATAGATGTTGAGGATCACGATAAATATCGCATCCCATGACAAATGTCGCAGCTGAATGTTGTCGCCCCCAACGATTGTCTCTGCAGCCGCTGATTTTGGCCGCCCCTATCGATTGTCACCATCCTCCGATTATCACCCCCCTGATTATCGCTGCCTCCGCCAATCCCCCCCCCCCCCGCCCCCCTTAATTTTTGCCGCACCCGCATATTGTCGCCATTATTGTCGATTATCGCCGCCATCGTTGATTGTTGATGCCCCTACCGATTATTGCCGCAATCATCGATTGTTGGATCCTCCCCCGATTGCCGTCATCCCCGCCGATTCTCATCGCCCCCGTTGATTGTCGTCTCCCCCGCCGATTGTCTTCGCCCCCACCGATTATGATTGCCCCCGCCGAGTGTCGGCACCCCCGCTGATTGTCGCCGCCCCACCGATTGTCGTCTCCCCCACTGATTGTCGTGGCCCCCGCCGATTGTCGTATCCCCGGCAGATTGTCGCCATAATCGCGGATTGTCATTGCCCTCGCCATTTTCGCCGATATCACTGATTATCGCCTCCCCCAATAATTTTAGCCTCCCCTAATGATTGTCGGCGCCCCCTCTGATTGTCGCCGCTGCTGCTGATTGTTTCAGCCACCGCTGAGTGTCGCCTCCCTCGCCAACTATCCCCCCCCACCAAGTGTCGTCGCCATTGTCACACCCTAAAAATCCTATGTCCCAAAAATGGGTTCAGGCTGGGTGACATGGCTTGGGATACAGGCATGTCCCAGGGCGTATCTGGTGCACATGGCCTGGGATACGGGCGTGTCCCAGGGCGTGTCCTTTGCGGTGCGTGATGAGTTGAGTTCTCGAGACTACACGATCGAAGTTCGTCGAGAGGCGACACGGCATGGGATACGGGCGTGTCCCAGGGCATTTCCTACTCGGGAGGCATTGAGTGGAGTGGCTGTAGTGGCGTTAAGTGGAGTGGCATTGAGTGTGGTACACGGCCTGTGACACGGGCGTGTCATAGGGGCGTGTTGGGCACACGGCCAAGGACACAGGCGTGTGCCTTAGCCGTGTCCTTCTTAGGTGTTTCATCCTTGTGTTGATGGGGTGACACTGCTAGTCATACGACCGTATACTGGTTGACACATGCGTGTCAGGTAGTCACACGGGCGTGTCGTCGCCCGTGTTCTGATCCAGATTGAGTCTGTTTCGCTCAAGGGACACGGCCTATGACACGGGCGTGTCACAGGCCCTGTTAGCTCTGTTTCGATGCTTTTCAAAACAAATCGAGGCCGTTCGTTCCCTTCTATTTGGATCCTGTGGTCCATGTTCATCCCTGCTCTTATAAGGCCGAGAATGGAGATGAATATCCCATTCTCATCTTGACCATTATGTTTCTAAAGTGAAGAGAGAGAGGAGAGAAAGGAATAAAGAAGGAGAAGTTTTCGACCGCCGGTGGAGCTTCAGTAGTCCGAATCGAGAGCCGAGTTCAGTGTTGCGGAGGCAAGGCCGTTGCGGTGATTTCCTTCCGGCTAGTTCTTTCATGGCGCTGAAGCGATAGTCAAGGGTAACGGTCTTTCTTCTATGGGCAGCTGAAGGCCTTTGTTTATGCATGTATCTTTATGGAATCCTCCATCAAACAATGGAAGAGCTTAAGTGATTCCAATGGTTGAGTCTGCATATTGATCCGGAAGTGTGTAGTACAGAATAGGCATGCTGTGTGAAGCCCATCTCGACGTATAGTATGGAATGGTGATGTGTGATCCGGAGAAGACTCCGTGTATATATCGAATGGCTTGCGGAGCGTGTGAGGACGCTTGTGCAATGTGGTAAGGATGCTTTGTATAGATCCTTTGGTTGTAAGCTCGGCACGAGGTATATTGTTAGAGTGGAAAGTGGCACCGTGTGCCGGTGTTATGAGATGGATTACGGTTACCTTTAAGTGGGTGGGCGCGAGAGGTCTCCGACGTGTGCTTGGAGGCTAATTCCCACATCCAACAAGTTCAATTATAGGATCGGGTGAGCGGTCGATGGGTGGAAATGCTGCAGGGGAGAGTTCCCTAGGCTTGTTACACTACTTGGGTAGGTCGACTAATAGGACTCACAGGTGCTGTGGGGTGGGTGCGTCAGCGTGAGTCGGGTGCATGAGGTCTCAGACGTGTATTTGGAGGCTTATGCCCGGCCAACAAGCTAAACACCTCGAATCGGTAGTGGAACCTTGATGAGTTCAATACACCATAATCGTGCCCTGAGTGCACGAAGCGCCTGGCGCTGAGGCCGGCGTTTGTGATGTTGTGTGTTATATATGTATATGTTGTGATTGTTATACATGCATGGAAGGAACCACTGCCCCGGGTAGGGGGCGGGGATATTATAATTGGTCAGCTTAATATTGACCGTTGCTTTGTTTTTCACCCTTGGGGTGGACGTCCATGTGCAGGTGTTATGGGCTGTAATGGATTGAGCGGTCTGAAGCCCTTGCTGCTGCTGCTATTAGGCCCTCGAAGGCCGTGCGAAGCTTTGGATTTCATGTGTTGCCTACCTGCGTGCCGATGTATGAAGTTATATGTTTATAAAGAGAAACTTGTAAGGCCATAAGGCCGTGAGCGGTGTGCATGTATACATTCCTAGTGTTTATATACATGTGGTATTTATATAGTAGTGGACAATCATGGATTGAGTTCATGCAACTTGTAAACATCCACTATAATGCTCTGAGTTAGGATGCATGGTATTTTGGTATTAACCTGTGACCTCGCCGTCTTTGTGGCATATAATGTGGGGCCCGGGCCGGACCTTCTTTTATATGTTATTTAACAGGTCAGGTTGTTACATTTTAGTATCAGAGGCCTCTCAGTTTTCTGCTTTCGAATTCATGGCCGAATTCTTTTGTCGGGTTGCGAGCACGTCTACGTGCGACCCGTTTTAACATAATTGAACTCTAGAATGTCCACTAGGAATGTGCGTGTGTGTATTCGTTATGTTTTCCATTTTGGATTGGAGGTTGATTATTTATATCTTGTTCACTTCTAGGTGACAAGGAGTGGTGCTGGGCAGTCTGAGCCCCAGCGTTCGGATCAAAGTGCGACACCAGCCGAGGTGCCCACACCTCCTCCTTCTGTGGAAACTGTATGCCTAGTTGCGTAGGCGATACTTGCCATGATTCAAGCACAACCTGTTGGGCAGGAAAGGCCTATAGCGGAGCCAGTTCGGGTTGCTGCAAGGCAAGAGTGTGTGGATGCTCGGGTGGACGAGCGAGCGACTGACGAGCAGTTGAAGCAGTTTATAGATTTTCATCCACCTATGTTTGTTGGGGCATATTCCCCAACACAGGCGAAAGATTGGCTTTCAAGAGTGAAGAGGATCCTGATAGCGCTCAGGATTGATGAGGGGCAGAGAGTCACATTAGCCACCTTCTTACTAGAAGGAGAGGCGAGACTGTGGTTGGATGAAGTCGAGCTGCACCAGTTGGCAGGTAGGGGTCTGGGCGAGATTTTGATGGACGAATTCTCCAGATTGTTTTGGGCAAAGTATTTTCCAGTATCGTGGAGAATTGCTATGGAGAATGAATTTCAACGTCTGGTACAGGGTGAGAAGTCTGTGGATGATTACCTGCTTAATTTACCTGGCTAGGGCGTTATATGGGGTCGTATTTTGCGGAGGAAGTGCAGAAGACGAATCGATTTTATGAGGGACTCCGCGATGAGTTGAGATTGGCGCTTCCAAGTTCAGTGAACCAAGGCTTCCAACCCTTAGTGGATACATCTTGTGCGTTGGAGAAAGATTTGAAATGAGTTCACGACAAGAAAAACTTTGCGGCAGAAAAGTTGTAGTTCAAGGTTCCACAGTCCGAATAGTCAGAGTTTAGGAAGCGTGATAAGAAGAGGTTCAGGCCTGCTGAACAACCATTTTCAGAGGTTGCTTCAGAAGCGACGTTTGGGCAAGGACGTGTTGAGTCGCGTACCTGTTTCACTTTTGGGCAGCTGGGGCATATACCCCGTTACTATTGGAAAGGCCCGTCAAAGAGTGAGAAAAAGACAGGCGTGCCCTATATGGAAAAAGGTAAGGCAGTGGCGGAATAATCTGCATCCCGGGCGCAACCGCGAGTGTACAATCTAGGAGTGCAGGAGCTGCAAAGCTCACATTATGAAGTACAACAGCCTCGAGTATTTAACCTGGAGTTACAGGAGGCTGTCAAGAAGATGCTTAGAGACGCGGATGAGCGGAAATAAAGTGGAGGGTGCATTTTTTTTGCTGGTAGGTTGTACTTTGTTTATATATATGTATTTATGAACATACTTTTGTTGGTGCGAGGACGTGGGGAGAGTAACCCCGGATCATTTTGTGTATATTTGTACCAAAGGAATGGTTGTGTTGGTGGATTTGTTGCGCTAAATTTCGGGACGAAATTTCTATAAGGAGGGGAGGATTGTAACACCCCAAAAATCCTATGTCCCAAAAATTGGTTTAGGCTGGGTGACACGGCCTGGGACACGGGTGTGTCCAAGGGCATGTCCGGTGCACACAGCTTGGGACACGGTTGTGTCCTAGGTACTGTCCTTTGAGGTGTGTGTCGAGTTGAGTTCTCTAGACTACACGATCGACGTTCATAGAGAGGTGACACGGCCTGGGACATGGACGTGTCACAGGGCGTGTCCTGCTTGGGCGGCGTTGAGTGGAGTGGCGTTGAGTGGACTGGCGTGAGTGGCATTGAGTGTTGTACACGGCCTGTGACACGGGCGTGTCATAGGGGAGTGTTGGGCACACGGGCAAGGACACGGGTGTGTGCCATAGCCGTGTCCTTCTTGGGTGTTTCAACCTTGTGTTGATGGCGTGACACGGCCAGTCACACGGCCGTATACTGGTTGACACGGGCAAGTCAGATAGTGATACGGGTATGTCATCCCCCATGATCTGATTAAGATTGATTCGGTTCTGTAGCCACTCAAGGGACACGGCCTGTCACACAGGCGTGTCACAGGCCGTGTCAGCTCTGTTTAGATGCTTTTTAAAGCAAATCTAGGTCGTTTGTTCCCTTCTATTTGGATCCCGTGGTCCAAGTTTGTCCCTGCTCTTATAAGGCCGAGAAAGGAGATGAATATCTCATTATCATCTTGGCCATTCTCTTTCTAGAGTGAAGAGAGAGGAGAGCAAGGAAGGAAGAAGGAGAAGATTTTCGACCGCCGGTGGAGCTTCAGCGGTCCGAATCGAGAGCCGAGTTCAACATTGTGGAGGCAAGGCCGCTGCGGTGATTTCCTTTCAGCTAGTTCTTTCATGGCGCTGAAGCGATCGTCAAGGGTATTGGTCTTTCTTCCTTGGGCAGGCAAAGTCCTTTTTTTATTCATATATCTTTATGGAAACCTCCATCAAACGAAGGAAAAGCATAAGTGATTCAAACGATTGAGTCGGCATATAGATTCGGAAGTGGGTAGTACGAAATATGCATGCTGTGTGAAGCCCATCTCGACGTGTAGTCTGGATTGGTGATGTGCGATCCGGAGAAGACTCCGTGTATATATCGAATGGCTTGCGGAGCGTGTGAGGACTCTTGTGAAATATGGTAAGGAGGCTTTGTATAGCTCTTTTGGTTGTAAGCTCGACACCAGCTGTATTGTTAGTGTGGAAAGTGGCACCGTGTGCCAGTGTTATGAGATGGATTGCGGTTACCTCTTAGTGGGTGGGCGCGAGAGGTCTCTGACATGTGTTTGGAGGCAGATGCCCATATCCAACAAGTTCAATTGTAGGAACGGGTGAGCGGTCGATACGTGGCAATGCAGCAGGGGTGAGTTCCCTAGGCTTGTTACACTACTTAGGTAGGTCGACTGATAGTGTTCACAGTTACAGTGAGGTGAGTGACTCTGCGTGAGTCGTTTGCGTGAGGTCTCCGACGTTTGTTTGGAGGCTTATACCAGTCCAACAAGCTAAACACCTCGAATCGGTGGTGGAACCTTGAGGAGTTCGATACACTATAATCGTGCCCTGAGTGCACAGAGCGCCTGACGCTGAGGCCGACGTTTGTGATGTTGTGTGTTCTATATGTATATGTTGTGATTATTATACATGCAGGGAAGGAACCACTGCCCCGGGTTGTGGGCAGGGTCGTTATAATTGGTCAGCTGAATGCTGACCATTGCTTTGTTAATCACCCTTGGGGTAGACGTCCATGTGCAGGTGATGCGGGCTGAAATAGATTGAGTGGGCTGAAGACCTTGCTGAAGCTTCTATTAGGCCCTCAAAGGCTATGCGAAGCTTTGGATTTCATGTGTGGCCGGCCTGCGTGCCGATGTATGAAGTTATATGTTTGTAAAGAGAAACTTTTAAGGCCTTAAGTCCGTGAGCGGTGTGCTTGTATACATTCCTGGTGTTTATATAAATGTGTTATTTATATAGTAGTAACATTCGTGCATTGAGTTCGTGCAACTTGTAAACTTCCGCTAGAATGCTCTGAGTTAGGATGCGTGGTATTTTTGTATTAACCTGTGACCTCACCGTCTGTTTGTGGCATATAATGTGGGGCCCCATCCGGACCTTCTATTATATGTTATTTAACGAGTCAGGTTGTTACTGTCATTCCCAACTATCATCGCCCCCGCCGATTATTGTCGCTGTTGCTGATTGTCGCATCCCCCGCTTATTGTCGCCGCCCCCGCCGATTGTCGCCGTTGCCGCCGATTTTCGCCGCCCCTACTGAGTGTCGCCGCTCTCGCTAACTTTCACTGCCCCTGCCGATTGTCCCCGCCCTCGCCAACTATCGCCACACCTGCCGATTATCACCCCCCTCCCCCTCCAAATATCATCGTCCACACCAAATGCCGCCACCCCCACCTGTCGCCATTGTTTTTTCTGAAAAATCATCAGATTGCGGCTGATAGTGAAGTTTTGTTCTAGTTTTGGGGGTTTTACACTTTAAAATCATCTTGTGCACTTTCTTATTTATTCAGTGATTGATTGCGTTCGACTGCTCCATGGGCTAAGACTGACTAGTTTAGTCCGGTCTACCGGGAACGTTGAGTTGGCAGCAACAAAATGAAAAGAATTATCTAGTTTTAACCTAGAGATGGCGTCCTATCGATAGTAATCATGGTAATACACCTACAGCATGGTTGAATGTTTTAGTAAATAAATTAGCAATAATGTTCAGCCGTTGTTATTACAATTGGAGCAGCTACTTTTAAGTGAAGAAAAACTGCTTCAGTTCATTCATAAGCTATCGTGCATTTATTATAATTTTAGTAATTAACATCAACCATAGATGTTAATATATCAGTCGTAGATGTAGAAGTTCTTGGGAGGGAGGGATGCACCCTCATGCGAACATCATCCATCCTTTACTACACAATGTATATATCTCAATCAAATAATAACATTTTTACACATAATTTAAGTTCAATGTAAATAAAGAGAAGTAAACCTGCTACCATTTCCACGTGCAAGACGAAAATGAGAACATGATAGAAAATTAGTAGCGGAAGTGTTCGAAAGCTTTGTTGGCTTAGCATGAAGTTCTTTATCAACACAACAGTCATTATTGTCTACAACATTGAGTGATTTCTTTAGAAGAGATCACATTAGAACTTGCATATTTAAATAAACCCCAAATAGTTGTGTTAGTAATCGTGACTTACTTTTTTATTTTTACACAACATTCCTAGTGCCGAAAAACATCATAAACACGCATTATTGTTTTCTTTTTACCCAAAACAAAAATAGGGATCACCTGATATGTATATATGACCTGAAAATTACCTTGATGAAGAGGAATTTTATATTGCCCCTTTATACGAAATATTCCGAGAGCAGAGAGAAACAAGAAAATAATTGGTGGTTGTAGCGAGAAGCAAATGGTCCAGGCGGTAAAGAGGTTGAGAGGAATAGAGATAAAACGCGCACTGCTTTCGACGTCTTCAGTGGATAAGCAGAGAAATAGGAAGTAGGAACCCTAAGATTCCATTGCATCCCCCCTAACAGACTCGATCAAAGTCTCAGCTCCGCAATCTTACTCTTGCCACTTACCTGACATTGAACTCCTTCCCAATATGCATGTTGGGTTTCTCTATGAGGTGGCACAACACTTGTGCGCGCAGCGGAAGTAAAGTAAAATCAAGAACAACCCAAAAGAGATTGGGATCGGGCCATGAATGTTTAATCAAGAAGTTAATAAACAACTAGGCAAAATTACCTTAGCGGCGTTGAGTCACAACTCAACGAAGATTCTCCAATGTATGAGTCCTTGTCAGCGGCGAGTTCCACGTAGAATAGCATCTACGTCTCTGCAGAAATCCACACGAGCGGGAGAACACCGATCTTCGTCGCACGATGGATCGGGAAGGAGATCGACTGTACCTTGCACTTCCACGGACTGCTAGGTCCGCTCCAGGAAGAGTAACACCGACAACTATCATCGAAGAGAAGGCAAGCAAAGCGAGCGAATCGCCAGAAGCGAAGCACTTCCGTCGGCGGAACACTTCCGTCGGTGGAACGATGAAACACTTCCGTCAGGCAGTGGGGTGGATCGACTGATCCTCAAAAACCTAAGTCCTAATTTATACTAAAGGTATAAACAGACCAAGGAATATCGCTATCTGCAGACCACAAAATTTGGGTTTCTGGAAAAATTCGTCGAGAATCACCATTCGTCGAGAATCACCGTTCGTCGAGAATCACCGTTCGTCGAGTATCATCATTCTTCGAGAATCAGAATCGTCGAGAATCAGCAATCGTCGAGTATCGAACAGTTCGATAGTCGATTTTTTGCCTAAGTCGACGAGCCATAGTCGATGATTCTCGACGAACCATTCTCGACGAGTCATTCTCGACAAACCATTCTCGACGATACTCGACGAACCTCCTTGGCAACATTTGCCGGACCCCATCCTCTATGGTGATTGGTATCCTTTACCAATACAGTCAATCCTCCAACTTCTCCACATGCTCTTATGTGCGACCCTGCAGGCTCATATCGCGTTGGCAGTGAGATTACATGTTTGACCACTTCTAGATCACCATGCTAACTCCAACAATACATTCAAAATCAGCCTCGTAGAAGAAGTAAAAGATCGATTCAAATCAAAAATATTGAGGCAGCGGCATCGAGGAAGAGCAAAAGTAGGAAATTCCATAGATAATGATCTCGTATGCCCTATGTGGCAGGATGCACGAGAGAGCAAGAGCGATCAAGTTAAAGAACCTCATGGATGAGCTCCCAGGAATGAGGTATGAAGGAGCTCTCGAGGAGCCGCCGAGGAGGAGCTGTCGAGGAGGAGCTTTGTGGAAGAACTCTCTAAGGCGGAGGAGCTGTGGAGGAGGCTCTGTTGAGGAGTGTCGCTTTTTAGTGGCAAATAAAGTGGTCTAGGAGGAGCAGCACATTGTAGGAGTTGTTACTTCTCGGTGGAATCCAGGTAGAAGGAGTCATTGAAGCGAGGAATAGTGAGCAGTTGATTTTTGTTACTTGTAAGATATGTTTTGGGGAGTTGTGTAACGACTTGAAACTCAAAAGAGAAACAAGCAGGGCGTTTGAGCTAGTTTAGGTCCTGGTGAGGGCTACACAGCCTGGGACACGGGCGTGTCCTAGGGCGTTTCATGCTCAGGTTGCACGATTTTTCAAGGTATACGAGTTGCAGTTGATGATCGTGTAAGGCGGAGAACACGACCCGAGACACGGGTGTGTCTAAGGCCGTGTCTTGCTTAGGCTATTTGTCAGGTTGTGTGGAAAGAGTTACACTGCCTGGGACACGGGCGTGTCCCAGGGCATGTCTAGCATATGACCTATGACACGGGCGTGTTATATAGCTGTGTCCTCTTCGGGATTGTTTGATCCCATGTCGGTTCAAGGAATACACCCCTCAACACGGGCGTGTACTGTAGGACACATGCGTGTCATTTATGACAAGGGCGCGTCTAATCCTGTGTCCCGTTCGGGATATGACGGTTTCAGCGTCTATTGAGGAACAAGGCCTTGGACACGGGCGTGTCACAAGCCGTGTTCGGCCCAGTAACTTGACTTTAAGAGCAAATCGTTGCTGTTCGTTTCCTTATTTTAGAATCCAAAGGTTCGGGCCTTTACCTGCTGGTTTAAGTTCGAAAGATGAGGTTTTTCTCCCTCATTTTACTTGGGCTATTCTCTTTCTAAAGTTCTAAACAGAGAGCAAAGCAAGGAAGAAGAAGGAGTGGAGATCCGGCCGCCAGAGGAGTTTCAGAGCGCCAAATCGCAAATCGAGTTCAGATCTGCAAAGACAAGGCTGTTACAGTGCTTTCCATCTGAATAGATCTTCATGGCACCGAAGAGAAATGCTAGGGTAATGATTCTCTACTTGGACATGTGAAGTCCCCTTTCCTTTTTGCATAGGAAGCCCGCTCTCGTGACTATGCGGTGAATTTGTGGTGTTCCTTCGGGTAGACATGAATAGTCCCCGTTGTTTTGCATGTATAGTCCGGAATCGAAGTACAGACATAGGCATGGTTTGTGAAGCCTACCTGGACAAGTTGGTCTAGATCGGTGATGTTTCATTATGCATGAATGGTCGGAGAAGACTCCGTGCTGTTAGTCGTTTTCAGGTTTTCTACGCGGTATATTGCATCAGGGAATCTTGTGGATTAACCCCAAGGTGCATCTGAAAAACTGTGTAGAAGCATGATTCTGCCAACTTGGTGGCCTGGGAGCCAACTTGTACATAACTGTGTTATGTAAAATTTGTGTAATCGTTTTGGGACTCGGGGAATCATGACCCACGCTTATGGCTTAAATTGACGTTGCGGTGTGAGCAACGGGTTAGAAGGAACCGTACCCGCTCTGTGTCATTCAGTTAAAGAGACCTAAAGTACATGGCACTTACTGTTGGCATAGATGGAGGGTCTTAGGCTTAGGCCGGAATGACCAAAATGCTCATGAGATTTGCCTTCCTAGAGGCGGTGGTGAGACCACGGATTTTAACCGAGTAAGTGCCCTGAGAGTACGGGGTATGTGGCGCAGGCCTGCATCTGTAGTGTATTGTGCAAATACTGTACTTTCACATTAGTTGTTGGATTATACTAATGCATTACATGGAAGGAGCACTGCCACCCCAATAAGGGGGTGGGTTCGTTATAATTTCTTCAGCTTTAGCTGACCGTTGCTTTTGTTTGCCACCGTTGTGGTGAATTATGCATGCAGGTGCTGTGGAGCCTAGTTTTAAATTGCGGGCCAAAGCCCATATCACTGAGCCGTCCCTCGAAGGCAATGTGATGTTTAATTGTTTTATTCATGTATGACCGTCCTGCATGCCGATGTTTGGAAAACACTGTTTAATTAAGTAAATTCCTGTAAGGCCATAAGTCCAGTACTTTGTGTATTTTGTACGTTCATTCCTGTTTTGGGTTTGTTATAGGACATTCGTGCTTCTGGCTCGGTGCTTTCTTTTCAACTTATTAATTTGCTTCCACTAGACTGTACTCTGCGTACGACATCAGTTATTGGTTGAATGGTTTCATTTAGTAACCCATTGGTCTGTTCGTGGTATATGGCGTCGGGCCTCGGTCGGACCTACTGCTATATGTTTTGTGACGGATAGGGGTGTTACAATTTTGTATTAGACTTCCGGTTTCGGTCATTCTTAATTGAATTCGTGGATGAATTCAATTTAATTGGTGGTGAGCACATGTGTGTGTGTCATCATTATAACATAAAAAGAACCCATGAATGTCCACTTAGGAATGAAAATACACATGTTTGAGTAACCTGCGTGTTCCTATTATTGCTTTTTGCAATATTGTTCGGTCACTTAACGGTGTTTTATACTACTATAGGTGACCAGGAGTGGTGCAGGGCTGTCAGAATATCCGGTTTCTTAGGCAAGTAGCGCACCAAATGTTGAGCCTGCAACACCTCCCTCGGCAGAAACCATACGATTGGTGGTTGAAGTACTGTTCGCTATGATCAATGCTCAGCCACGAGACAAGTGCTGCAGCCTGCCCTTTCTATGGAGCAAGTACCGCTTCAAGCGGCGGAACCGAGGTGGGTAGAGCAAATGGTAGTGGAGCCAGTGATGCCCAGGAGAGAAATTGAAAAGCAGCAGAAGCATGTTATGGGCTTCAATCCTCCGGTGTTCTCGAGGATGGGAACCCTAACCCAAGCTGAAGATTGGCTCTCCCGGATAAAGAGAGTCCCGACAGCTACAGAGACGGAGGAATGGCAAAAGTCGACTATAGCCACTAATTTGTTGGACGGTGATGCAAGGCTGTGGTGGGAAGGTTTGGAACTACACCACTTGGGGGAAGACAACTTATAGACATCTTGATGGAAGAGTTTTCGAGACTGTTCTTGGCAAGGTACCTCCCCTCTGCTAAGAGGATTGCATTGGAGAACGAATTCCAGAAGTTGACTCAAGGAGAGAGTAGTGTGGATGAGTACCTCCACGAATTTACACGATTGGGTCGGTACGCTAGCTCTACTTTTGCTGATGAGGAGCGGAAGATGAATCATTTCTATGAAGGTTTGAGGGATGACCTAAGGCTACTGCTCTCGGGGCCTATGGCGCAGGGCTTCTTGACCCTGGTCAACATGGCCCGGTCTTTGGAGAAGGATATGAAGAATGTGCAGGCGATGAAAGACTCTGGTGTTAAGAAGACTGAGTTTAAGGTGCCGACTACCTCGATGTCTGGTTATCATAAGTTCTTTAAGAAGGCTAGGACTTTGGGTCTAACCCCTTCTTCTGGTGCTTCGGGGGCAACTACCAGCCGGACTCCGGGCGCTTGTTACAATTGTGGGAAGCCGGGGCATTTTGCCCGTGATTGCTGGAGCGGACGCCCAAAGTCCGAGATGAAGCCGGGAGCAACCTACGAAGAGAATGGTAAGGCGGTGGAGTCCACCGCATCTCATTATGCGCCAACTAAACCAAGAGTATATAATCTTGGCCAGTAGGAGGCCATAAAGCAAGCTGATTTGGTGACAGGTACGGTTAAAATTTATAGCTATTTAACTTTAAATATTGTTACCTTACATATGTTAGTTTACTACTGTTTGTACTAGGCTTTGTGTTGATTTTTGATAATCCTACAAGAGCACTCTTCGATACAGGAGCTTCGCACTCATTTTTGTCCAAAGGATTCATATCACGCATCAGAGTCCCTTCTTCGATGGCAAAGGATGAACTTGATGTGTTGTTGCCTAACGGGTGCTCAATACACACAGATATAATATGTTTTGTAATGATACGGATTGGAAGTCAGGAATTCAACATGCAAGCATCATTATTGCCTCTGGTAGAGTTCGACGTAATATTTGGTATTGACTAGGTCTCAGAGCAGCAGGAATGCATCGATTGCAATCACATGGAGGTCAAGTTAGGAACCAGTCGTGAGACAACTTTTGCGGGCTTAAAAGGGTCGAGCAAAACGTTGATGTCTACTCTTCAGGTAGTTAAGGCAGTCCGTGCCGGTGTAGAGCTGTTCCTCACACTAGTTGAGGATTCGAAGCCTAATCCTACTTTGTACAGTATCACAGTGGTATCCGAGTAACCTGACATAATCCCTGACGATCTCCCTGGAGTCCCACCGCAGCGAGAGATTGACTTAACAATTGAGCTAGTGCCAGGTGCCAAACCTGTGTCACGCTCTCCGTATCGGTTAGCGCCTAAGGAGATGGCAGATTTGAAGGTTTAACTAGAAGAGTTTTTGGAAAAGGGTTATATGCGTCAAAGTTTGTCGCCTTGGAGCGCACCAGTCCTCTTTATTAAGAAGAAGGACGGAAGTTTGCGACTTGTATCGATTACTGAGAGCTGAATAATTTAACGGAGAAGAACAAGTACCCGATCCCAAGGATTGATGATCTGTTCGATCTGTTGGTTGGGTCATCGTTGTACTCTAAATTGGATCTTAACTCCTGGTACTATCAGTTGAGAATAAGGGAAAGTGATATCCCCAAGACCGCGTTCAACACGAGATAAGGCCATTATGAGTTTACTGTCATACCATTTGGGCTTACTAATGCGCCATCAGTGTTCATGGATCTGATGAACAGGACATTCAGAGAGTACTTGGACTACTTTGTGATCGTCTTCATTGACGAAATATTGGTGTACTCGCAGTGCGAAGAGGATCACTTCAAGCATTTTCATTTGGTGCTAGAGACACTAAGGAGGAACCAACTATACGCCAAGTTCTCCAAATGCATGTTTTTGTTGTCCTCGGTGGCATTCCTTGGTACATAGTCAGTGGAGAAGGGATTGCGGTGGATCCGGCGAAGATAGTTGTGAAATGAATGTGGCTTGTGTTGTGTTCAGTAGCGGAAGTCCGGAGTTTTCTTGTGCTTGTCGGCTACTACAGGCGCTTCGTAGAGAACTTCTCACAGATAGCGTTACCCCTCACGACTTTGACAAGTAAAGATCAAAAGTTTGTGTGGTCGCCGTAGTGCGCGAAAGCTTTCGAAGAATTAAAGAGGCGGTTGACCATGACGCCTGCTCTAGGTTCACCGGTTGGGACCGAAGGCTTTGAGATCTACAGTGATGCTTCAGGTAATGGTTTGGGTTGTGTTCTACTGCAGCACGGGAGAGTGATAGCTTATGGCTCGCGCTAGCTAAAGGTGCATGAGAGAAATTATCCGATCCATGACTTGGAGTTAGCAGCCATGATATTTTCTCTAAAGCTATGGAGATATTACCAGTATGGGGTGAAGGTCGATATCTATACCGACCACAAGAGACTGAAATACTTGTTAGATCAAAAGGATCTAAACATGCGGCAACAGAGATGGATAAAGTTCCTGGGGGACTACACATTAAAAATTCACTATGTACTTTGGAAAGGCAATGCAGTTGCAGATGTATTGAGTTGCAGGGCCCCTATGCCGGCCAACTGGTTATCGGTTCATGACGAACGGTTGATTCAGGAGCTGGAGGCATTAGAGATCTCTTGTGTGGACAAGCAGACTAGTGCTGAAGCCTAACTGAACTGGATAGAGGTGCAGTTTGACCTGGCTGATCAGATTTGGAGGGCTCTGGAGTTAGATAGCAGCATGAAGCAAATCTTGGATGAAGCATTGGATGGGTCAAATTCCCAGTTTAATGTTATTGATGGACTGTTACGGAAGGACAGTCGTTTGTGCGTCCCTGATTTAGGTAAATTGCGGGATGACTTGATCTACGAGGCATATCATACCAAGTACTCGATTCACCTGTGGAGCACAAAAATGTATCAGGATATGAAGAAGTTATTCTGGTGGCAAGGACTGAAGAAGGACATGGCACTTTACGTTGCGAAGTGTCAAACATGCGCCATGGTTAAGGTGGAGTGCCAGAAGTCCGGAGGTTTCTTATAGTCTTTACCTATTCTGGTGTGGAAGCTCGCGACATTTTTATGGATTTTGTGCATGGTTTGCCAAGATCGCATAAGGGGAACGATGCCATCTAGGTGATCGTAGATCGTTTGACGAAGGTGTCGCACTTCATTCCGAATAGGAAGGATGATTCGGTGGAGAAACTGGCAAAACTGTATGTAGATAATATTGTTCGATTACACGGTGTGCCCCGCAGCATCGTGAGCGACAAGGATGGACAGTTTATGTCCAATGACTGGAGGCTGGTGCAGCAAATGTTGGGAACTAAGCTGAGTTCAGCACAACCTTTAATCCACAGACAGACGGTCAGACCGAGAGGGTTAACAGGATGATGGAGGACATGCTTCGCATGTGCGTCCTGGATTTCGGGAAGCAGTAGGAAGATCACCTATACTTTGTGGAGTTTGCGTATAACAATAACTACCAAGTGAGATCATTCAAATGGCGCCCTTCGAGACCCTATATGGTAGAAAATGTCACACGCCGTTGTCATTGTTAGAAATGGATGAGACGAAGCTTTTCAAGAGGCAGAAGATGGAAGATGCAATGTCATTGGTACAAACCATTCGAGAACGGCTGTTAATTGCTCAAGACTGACAAGCTAAATACTTTAATGCCAAGCATCAGAACGTTGAGTTTGCTTTTGGAGAGTGGGTGTATTTGAATATCAAGCTATTCAAGGGTTCTCACGGGTACGGCGCTTGAAGATGCTAAGCCCGAGGTACCTTGGACCGTTTGAGGTTCTGTAGCGGATTGGAGAAGCAGCCTACCGTCTTAAGCTATCAGTGGAACTTGGTGGTCTACATGACGTATTCAACATATCGGCGTTGCGGAAGGCGGTGCAAGAGACTTCGCAAGTGATTGCAATTAATCAAGTACCAGTTGATGATGGGTTGACGACGAAGGTCAAGCACGTACGTATTGAGGACTCAGAAGTCCAGCGACTGCATAATAAAGACATCGGGATGGTTAAAGTCTGATGGGACAACTGCGGTCGTGAGGAGCTTTCGTGGGAGAGAAAGAAGACTATGCTCGAGGAGTACCCCGAGTTATTCTACTCAGGTACCGTTTTGTTTTGTGTATCTTTTCCTTTCGGTAATTTCGTGTACGAAATTCTTTTAAGAGGGTGAGAGTTGTAACGCCCCGAAACTCAAAAGAGAAACGGGTAGCGTGTTTGAGCTAGTTTGGATCCTGGTGAGGGCCACACGGTCTTGGATACGGGCGTGTCCCAGGGCGTGTCGTGCTCGGGTTTCATGATTTTTCCTGAGGTTGACGAATTGCAGTCGACGATCTTGGAAGGCAGAGAACATGGCCTGAGACATGGGCGTGTTCATGGTCGTATCCTGCTCCGACTGTTTGCCGAGTTGTGTGGAAAGAGTTACACGGCCTGGGACACATGCGTGTCCCATTACGTGTCTACCACACGGCCTGTGACATAGGCGTGCCACAGAGCAGTGTCCTCTTCGGGATTGTTTGATCCCATGTTGGTCCAGGGAACACGCCCCTCAAAATGGCTGTGTACTGTAGGACACGGGCGTGTCATTTGTGATACGGGCGTGTCTAATCCCATGTCCCGTTCGGGACGTGAAGGTTTCTGCGTCAATTGAGGAACATGGCCTTGGATACGGGCGTGTCACAAGCCGTGTTCGGCCCAGTAACTTGACTTTAAGAGCAAATCATGGTCGTTCCTTTCCTTATTTTGGGATCCAACGGTTCAGGCATTTACCTGCTGATTTAAGTCTGGGAGACGAGGGTTTTATCCTTAATTTTACTTGGGCTATTCTCTTTCTAAAGTTCTAAAGAGAGAGGAGAGCAAGGAAGAAGAAGGAGTGGAGATCCTACTGGCAGAGGAGTTTCAGAGCGCCAAATCGCAAATCGAGTTCAGATCTGCAAAGGCAAGGCTGTTATGGTGCTTTCTATCCGAGTAGATCTTCATGGCGCCGAAGAGAAATGCAAGTGTAATGATTCTCTACTTGGACTTGTGAACTCCCCTTTCCTTTTTGCATAGTAAGCCCGCTCTCGTGAGTATGCGGTGAGTTTGTGGTGTTCAATCGGGTAGACATGAATAGTCCCCGTTGTTTTGCATGTAGAGTCCGGAATCGAAGTATGAACATAGGCATTCTATGTGAAGCCTAACCAGACAAGTTGGTCTGGATCGGTGATGTTTCATTATGCATGAATGGTCGGAGAAGACTCCGTGCCGATATTTATTTTCGGGTTTTCTACGCGGTAGATTGCCTCAAGGAATCTTGGGGATTAACCCCATGGTGCACCCGAAAAACTAGGCAGAAGCGTGATTCTGCCATCTTTGTGGCCTGGGAGCCAACTTGTACAAAACTGGGTTATATAAAATTTGTGTACTCGTTTTGGGACTCAGGGAAGCATGACCCGCATATATGGCTTAAATTGACGTTGCGGTGTGAGAAACGGGTTAGACGGAACCGCACCCGCTCTGTGTCATTCGGTTAAAGAGACATAAAGTACATGGCACTTACCGTTTGCATAGATGGAGGGTCTTAGGCTTAGGCCGGAAAGATAAAAATGCTCACGAGATCTGCCGTCATAGAGGCGGTGGTGAGACCACGGATTTTCACCGAGTAAGTGCCCTGAGAGCACGGGGTGTGTGGCCGCGGGTCTGCATCTGTGGTGTATTGTGAAAATACTATACTTTCACTTTAGTTGTTGGATTATACTAATGCATTGCATGGAAGGAGCACCGCCACCACAATAAGGGGGTGGGGTCATTATAATTTCGTCAGCTTTAGCTGACTGTTGCTTTTCTTTGCCACCGTTGCGGTGAATTGTGCTTCCAGGTGCTGCGGAGCCTAGTGGCAAATAGCGGGCCAAAGCCCATGTTGTTGAGCCGGCACTCGAAGTACATGTGATGTTTACTTATTTTATTCATGTATGACCGGCCTGCATGCCGATGTTTGGAAAACCCTGTTTAATTAAGTAAACTCTAGTAAGGCCATAAGGCCAGTACTTTGTGTATTTTGTACGTTCATTCCTTTTTTGGGTTTGTTATTTGACATTTGTGCTTTTGGCTTGGTGCTTTCTTTGCAACTTATTAATTTGCTTCCGCTAGAATGTACTCAACATACGATGTCGGTTATTGGTTGAATGGTTTCATTTAGTAACCCACCGATCTGTCCGTGGTATATGGTGTCGGGCCCCGGAAGGACCTACTGCTATATGCTATGTGACGGATAAGGGTGTTACAAGTTGTGCAATGATTTGAAATAAAGAAAAAAGGAGATTAGACCGGTAGTTGTGGGAAAATATTAGCGGTAAAACTAAATGAATAAAAAACAACTAATTTTTAAATAAAGAAAAAAAATTGAGGGCATTTTGGGAAACCAAATGTTACACCATGGCAACTTTTGAGTTCCCTTATAGTATAAAGATATACATACATACATACATACATATATATATATATATATATATATATATATATATATATATATATATTGTACCTTCTTTTTCTCCAGCTCGGTTCCTAGGAGTTCCCGGGATGAGAGGATGTGATAGCCACTTAGTCTTTATGAGTAACTGTTGCTACGTCTTCCTTTTTAGGAGGAAACCCCGCAGATAGGGAAACAATAAGTTGAGTAGGAGGCAGCCAGGCGAGGATGACAGGGCCTTATACGACGTTACCCTCACTGCCATCAGTTATAGATGTGAGTTTTGAGAGTGTCATGATGTAGCCCACTTTGGCAGATTTTTATGTACTCTGATATTATAGAAGCTGATGTTTCTTCTTATTATTGATGTACTAGTTGGACTTTTATACTTTTGTGGATTTTGACTTCTATTTATATTCTTTATATTGGGTTGTCATTGATGATATTAGTTTTAACTGGCAGAATAGGCATCTTGTGGTACAGGCCGACCTGTTTGTTAGCGCTACCACATGGTGGCTTCTCTGGAAATAAGACTCCCTTAGGCCATGTCTTGTGTTCTTGGATGGGGGGACTTACAAATGGTATCATCTTGCAACGATCCTCAACTTAAGAATGGTGCCACCCCCGCTCGATTGGTCAGTTTGGTGTCAAACTAACATAGCAGAAGTAGTGGCGTGCCCAAGTGTAATTCACACTAAGTCTGTCCAATTGTTAACCTACAAATAGCCAACCTGACCTTAGTTTTGTACGTTTATGTGTAGAGCCAGTAGTGGGCACTCACGCCCCTTTAGTCCCTACCCAATTCCTGTAGTTGGAGTTGGGACAGATGCTTACCACAATTCTAGACGCTTTCAGGTCTCAACAAGCCACGGTACTACAATAAGCCTCAGGTTCTAACTAGTTGAGCACCATTCGAGTACTCTCCCCGCCTGTTTATCTTCGGAGGAGTCGGTTGTCCGTACTGAGGAATGGCTCGACAATGTGAAAGAGTTGATGGCTAGAATTAGATGTCCAACATATATGGCTATGACCTTAGCGGTGTCAGTCTGGGAAATGCATGCAAAGAGGTGGTGGAAGTCCCTTATGGGTTCACATTTCTAAGGCAGAGTGTACATGTAGATTAGTTGGAATGAGTTTTCTGGAGCTTTCTTAGAGCATTTAATTCCCTCAATCACTCGAGACGAGCTTGAAGAAAGATTCATGCAGTTAAAGTAAGGATCTAAGTCCATGATAGAATATCAAATGGAGTTTCTGCACCTCATTAGGTTCGATAATGCGTATGAGTTGGATGACCATATTTATGCAAAGCAATATTACAAAGGCATGCGAGAATTCCTAAGGCAAGCTCATTTATTTATAGCGGACTCCAGCTTGGAAGAGATAATAAATATGGCAAAAAGGTTGGAAGCGGATCATTTGGGAGTCCAAGCTTGTAGTAATAGACCCATTAATGTAGTAATGGAAGCATGTCCCAGTTATAGAAGGAGGCAGGACAATAGAGGAAGAGGAAATAATGGAAGCAGAGGTCGCTTATATCAGAATTTTGGAATTGAACATCTGGCCCCGCAACCAGCACTACCTCCACCGCAACAACTATACTAACAGCCTAGGGAGTAGTACGAGCGAGTTTTCTTCCAATGCAATCAGTCGGGCCACATACGATGCTATTTCACACAACTAAGTGGAGATGCTCCCCTTACTCTTCCTCTGGCAACCCCACGAGTACGGGGACATGTGCATGGTCGAGGATGAGGACCACGAGGAAGGAATCCTGGACCTGATCTAGCGCAGATGTTTGCATTGGATATGGCGCAGGAGCGGAATCCTCAGGATGTGATTGCTGGTATGCCATAATTTGGTTAATATATTATAATCTTTTCTCTTCAATTGCCTAAGTCATGCTAGGAATCTAGCTTTGAGTCTTTATAATTAATACTTAAGCAACGTGATGGTTTGTGGGGAACCAGCTTATAATCTATTTGGTACCGGTTCCACTTACTAGTTTGTTTCAGCGGACTTTGTTAAAAACCTAGAAGGAGTGCAATACTTCACTGGTATCATACGGAGAGTATGCCTCCCAGAGGTCTTCAAGATGACGTCAGCCGCCAAGTGTGACCTGGAGGTACATATCAAGGGAAAGATTTTTGAATCCCCTGCAACGGTGTCGGAAATCCCAGAATTTGATCTCACTCTGGGCATATCGTGGTTGGATTGGCACCACACCAAGACAGATTGTGCGGCAAAGCAAATCACCTTGAGGCATGGAGACTCGGAGGTCATTTTCCAATGTATCAAAATTGCACCCCGTATGTTATTGTCTTCGATTCAGTCCCTTAAGGCCAATATAGAAGGGGACGATGTATATATGATATGTTTTGAATTAAAAAAGATGGCACCAAGTATGAAATATATGCGTGTAGTGCGAAATTTCCCTGAGTTTTTTCCTGAGAAGCTACTAGGACTACGCCCACATAGAGAAGTGGACTTTCAAATTAAACTAGTATTGGGTGCCAAGCCTATCTCTCGGACCCCTTACAGATTGGAATCAAAGGAACTCGCTGAGTATAGAGTTCAGTGGCAAGAATATGTAGATTCATGGTGTGTTCGTCCCAGTTCATCGCCTTGGGCAACCCATGTTCTATTTGTTAAGAAGAAGGGCGAAACATTAAGATTGTGCATAGACAATCAGGAGCTCAACCGATTTATAGTGCAGAACACCTAGTCGTTACCCCGGATCAACGAGTTATTCAATCAGTTAGTGGTAAGAGCATTGGTTTTCCAAATAAGATTTGCACTCGAGGTATTATCAATTGATGATACAAGAGAAAGATATTTAGGAAACTATATTTAGCTCGAGATACAGTTTGTACGAGGTAATTGTGATGCCGTTTGGACTCACAAACGACCCTTCAGTATTCATGAGTTTGATGAATATGGTGTTCGAGCCATATTTAGATGTCCACATCATGATTTTCATCGATGACATTCTAGTTTATTCGAAGATAGAAAAGGAGCATGCTGAACACTTGACCCTATTTTTGAAGAATATAATAGAGCATTACCTATTTGCTAAGTTCAGTAAATGTGAATTTTGGCTCCGAGAAGTTACCTTCTTGGGTTATGTGATTAGTGGAGCTGGATTATCAGTAGACCCGGATAAGGTGCAGGCCGTGAAGGAGTGGTCGCCTTTGAATTCGGTGGCCGATATACAGAGTTTCCTTGGACTTGTCGGATATTATCGTAAGTTTGTGATGGGATTTTCAAAGATAGCACTTCCCCACACCGCCCTAACAAAAAAGGTGTGCCATATGAGTGGACACATCAGTGTGAAGCTACGTTTCAAGAGATTAAGGATAGACTTACCACCACACCCATCCTAGCACATCCATCAGGGAAAGAAGGATTTCAAGTTTACACTGATGCATCCTATCAAGGGATGGGAGCAGTATTGATGCAGCATGGGCACATGATGGCTTACGCTTCAAGGCAATTGAAGAAGCAAGAGGTTAATTACCCAGTGTAAGATTTAGAGTTGGGAGCAATGGTGTTGGCCTTAAAGGATTGGTGGAAATATGTATATGGAGTCCACTGCGAGAACTTTTCAGATCATATAAATTTGAAATATGTTCAAACTCAAAAGGACGAAATATTTTCACCATTTGTGAGAGCTTATAAGCATACCTATATTTTTCATGCTTTATTTTCACCAAAGCCTTAGCCTGATTTCAGGGACGTAATATTTTATTTTTTTATAGGATTTGTAACGTCCCAATTCTTGCGTAACCCCTTGCATATGTTTTAAGTCGGGAAAGTTGACTCAGGCTCAGGGTGCACTGGTAACAGGCATCGAGTGATACTAAATTAATAAGGAAAATTTCACTTAGAAGAATTCTGGTGTAACACCTCCATCTATCACATGAAATATAACAGAGGGTCCGGCTTGGGCCCCACGATATATTCCATAGAAATTTAGTGAAGTTAATTATGATTATTAGAACTACTAACCGAATCCTAACGAAGAGCATTTTATCAGAAGCATCACGGGTTAATTTTAACTCAACACATTAGAATGTCCACTATATATAAATTTCTTAGGAATGTTAACAAAATACACAAAAAGTTACGGCCTTAAGGACTTACAATGGTTTCCTTTACAAAAGTGGTTTCATACTTCGGCTCGCAGATCGGCCATACCTGAAACAGTAGAGGTTCTCCTTTGGGCCCTCAAGGGATAACCAATAGCATCTTAAGGGACCTCAGCCTACTACTTTACCCTTGGCTCTCTAGCACCTATAGCATGACCCACCAAAATGAGGCAAAGAAAGAAAACGATCAGCATTAGCTGACCAATTAATAACGACCCCACCCCTCACGTGAGATGGAGGTTCTCTTTCCCTACAAATAGTAGTATATATATATATTTGTCAATAGGAACGTGCAACATAAGCACCATTTGCCACAGATGCTGGATTGATCGGCCACACGCCCCGTGCACTCAGGGCACATTAACGGTGTATCGGAGGTCCCGGGTACCACCACCATCCACTGTCCTAGACATGATGGTCAAAATTTGAGTATTTCTCTCTTTTCTTCTTATGAGTCGACAAAGTCAAAGGAGCTCTCACAGATTTAATCTAGTGACTCACTCCATGTCGATCGTCATAAGGTGGATGCAGGTTAGCTAAAGCCCATTGCTTAAACCATAACGCGCCAAAAGACGAAACCTTCATGGACATGACATGACTCGAGTTCAGCGTCTTCCTTATGCCCGAGTATAACTATTTAATTTCTCGCTAATATTGGCCGCAGGTCTCCTAGAGACATGCTTCATAACCAATGGCCCACAGGTCTCCACGAGACAGGCCTCACAAATATAGCTAACTGGGATATACTGCGGCGGTAGCACTACCGCTGCGCGGTAGGGATAGATGTCACTTCTAATCCATTTTGGGTGTTTTCCTAGATATCACCTCCAGTACTATCACTGCAGCATCCTGCACACCCCCAGACCCTGGATTCTTCACATTTAACCACACGTTTTATCCACAAAGTCTTCTCCGGTATGCAAATCAATTCATCACCAATCAAGGCCAACCTCTCTAGATGGGCTTCACACAGCATGCCTATTTCATACTTCGATTCCAGATCTAAATGCAAGTTTAGCGGAGATCATAATGATTTACCTGCTTAAAACCACCTATTTAAACATTTTCATGAGAGGTTCCATACACGTTTGTAAATTGAGGACTTCACTTTTCCAAGGAGAAAGTCGTAACCCTTATAAATCATTTTGGAGACATTAATAAGTCTTCTATCCGGATGGAAAAGAGCGCCACACTTTCCTCATCATGGATCTTTCCTCGGCTCTTGATTCCGATTATGGGATATCCTTCACCAACCTTACAACACTAAGCCTCAACTTTTTTCTCACAAGAACTTTAAGTACCAAGATAGAGAGAAAATTGAGAGAGGCGACTGCATCACGGTATCTACTATCACCATGCAGTATCATAGGAGGTTGTTGCTTAGGCCAATCGACATCGCGCTATTGCTCTAAAATAGCCTCCACCTTGCTGCCATATTGCAACTACCGCTGTGCGTCAAGCTACTTTTGCCATGCGGTACTTTAATTCTAGCTATCTTCGAGCATTTGATCCTACCGCTGTGTCGTAGTCACTCAACGTTGCGTTGAAAGCATTGATTGATAATGCCACGTGCTAGCCCACTACCTCCCCACAGTAGTCCTCTCAATGCTTCATCAAAAGAATTGAGTGCATTGAGAGGTAACGCAACCCGCTAACTTTACTACCGCCACACGATAGATACCCGAGCCGACAATTGATTTAATTCAAAGGATAACGCTTGCGTTAACACTACCGCCGTGCGTTAACTTCCAAATCTTCCTTTTTAGGATTTTTTTGGGTGTTACAAACCTCACTTCATTACATAAATTTCATCCCAAAATTTGATATATCTGTACAGGAAAATAGTACACAAGTTTACAATTTATTTTACGAAACCAACTCGGGAAATTCCTCACGCATGGTTTTCTCACGTTCACATATCAATTCTTCACGGCCATAATTGTCCCAATGGACTTTGACCATCCTGATTGTCTTATTTTGTAGCTTCTTGAACTCCATATCTTGGATCTGAATGGGCCTTACCTTTTTCGTCAGCCCACCATTCACCAGTACTTGATCATTGGCCACTAATTGCATCGACTCTTTCAAAGCTTTTAGTAACACCGATATGTGAAACACATTGTGCAAACCACTTAGCTCTGTCGAATGAGCTAATCGATAGACAGCTTCTCCAATCCGCTCAACCACTTCAAACGGACCAACATACCTCAGACTCAACTTTCTCAAGTGCTGAATCCTGGACACTCTTTTGAATGGCTTTATCTTTAGGTATATCCAATCGCCCAATGCAAACTCCACATTTCGGTGCTTGGCATTGTAGTATTTTATGTACCTATCCTGGGATACCAATTGTCGCTCACCTATCAGGTGTATATTAGAATTTTCATCTTCAACCTCCTTACGCTTATACAATTTCTATTCGCCTATTTCCGCCCAAGCTAAGGGATTATGACACTTCCTGCCGTATAAAGCTTCAAAGAGCGCCATCTGAATACTAGCTTGATTACTATTATTATAGACGAACTCAATCATATAAGATGGTCCTCCCACCTCTTCTAGAAATTCAAACCGCACATCCGGAGCAAATCCTCCATTATTCTATAGATCCTCTTAGTCTGACCATCCGTTTGTGGATGAAAGGATGTGCTGAACTGCAGTTTCGTACCCAACAATTTGTCGATTAGCCTCCAATCATTCGAAGTAAAGAGCCTGTCTCCTTCACTTCTAATGCTACGGGGCACACCGTGCAATCGTACTATGTTATCCACGTACAACTTAGCCAACTTTTCCACTAAATCGTCCTTCTTGTTTGGTATGAAGTGCAATACCTTTGTCAATTGGACAACGATTACCCACATGACATCGTTCTCACTCTGTGTTCTCGGCAGCTCGTGCATGAAATCAATATAGATATCATCAAACTTCCGTACTGGAATTAGTAACGACTTCAAAAAACCTCCAGGCTCCGGATATTCAGCGTTTACTAAGGTACAAGTTTTGCACTTTGCCACGTAAAGAGCTATGTCTTTCTTCAAACACGGCCACCAGAACATCTTTTTCATGTCCTTATACATCTTTGTGCTCCCTGGGTGAATTAAGTACTTCATGAAGTGTGCTTCACACATAAAATCATCCCGTAATTTTCCCGCATTCGTGATGTACAAACCACAGTCTTTTCTCAAAAGACCATCTTCCAAGGAGAATTTGAAATTTGACCCATCTGTTGTATAGCGTTTTATACTCTCATCGAGTTCCGTTGCTCGTCGAACCTTGTCTGCGGTGTCATACTGTACCTTCGCCCAGTTTAGGCATGCATTTTTAGTAGAATTCATGTCAACACAAGAAATATCTAAGCCCTCCAACTCTTGGATTAGACACTCATCATCCATCGGCAACCAACTTGCACATGTCGGAGTCTACCGACTCAAGGCATCCACGACTACATTTCTCTTCCCGGGGGTATATTGTATCTGGAAGGTGTAGTTTCGGAGGAACTCCATCCACCTTCTTTGCTGCATATTTTGTTCTTTCTGATCGATTAAGTATTTCAGGCTCTTATGGTCCGTGAATATTCCCATTTTAACTCCATACAAGTAATGATGCCACAGCTTAAGTGCAAAAATCACAGCCGCCAACTCCAAGTCATGGACTGGATAATTTTGCTCATGCACTTTCAAATGGTTTCAGCCATAAGAAATAACCTTTTTGAACTGATGAAGAACGCATCCTAAGCCGCTCCCTAAAGCATCACTAAAAATCTCAATGTCGTCTATACCACATGGCGAACTCAAGATAGGCGTTGTGGTCAAACGACCCTTTAACTCCTCAAAAGCTTGATCACACTCAGACATATAAACGAACTTCTGATCTTTTCACGTTAGTGTAGTGAGAGGCAAGGCTATCCACAAAAAGTACTTTATGAAGCACCTGTAGTAGCCAGCAAGTCCAAGGATGTTCCTAACTTCTGCTACAATTGACAACACAGGTCACTCACTTATCGTAACTATCTTCGCCGAATCCACCGCAATACCTTCTCCACTAACCACATGGCAAAGAAAAGCCACTAACAATAGCCAAAACTCGCACTTTGAGAATTTGGCATAGAGTTTGTTTCTCCTCAAGGTGTGCAAATCAATCAAAAAATGATTTGCATGATCTTCTTCAGACTGAGAGTACACCAATATGTTGTCAATAAAGACGATCACAAATAGGTCCAAGTATTCTTTAAACGTTCAATTTATTAAGTACATAAATACCGATGGAATATTGGTTAGCCCAAACGGCATTACAGTGAACTCATAATGACCGTAGCGTGTACAAACTGCCGTCTTAGGAATATCACATTCCTAAATCCTCAACTGGTAATAGCCAGACATCAAATCTAGCTTCGAGTAGAAGGTTGATCCTACTAGCTGATCAAACAAGTCATCAATCCATGGAATCAGATACTTGTTCTTCTCTGCTGGTTTAATTCTCGATAGTCAATGCGTAGACGCAAGCTTCTGTCCTTCTTCTTCACAAAGAGGACCGATGCACTCCAAGGTGACATACTTGGATATATATAGCCTTACTCTAGCAATTCTTGCAATTGAACCTTTAATTCCGCCATCTTCTTTGGCGCCACACGGTACTGTTAGTGGGCCACAAGTTTCACACCTGACACTAACTCAACAGCAAAGTCAATCTCTCGCTTTGGCGATAACCCAGGGAGATCTTTTGGAAACACATCTGTGTACTCTGATATAATAGGAACATCACTCAAACAGGACTTTGGCTCAACAGCCTCCAACAGCATAAAGAACAACTCCACGCCCTTTCGAACACCCTTGACTACCTAGAGAGTAGACATCAATATCCTTCATGATCCTCGCATATCAGCGAACGTAGTGTCTCATTTGGTGTTTTGTCCTAGTGTGACTTCCTTAGAGTTGCAATCTATATAGGCACGCTGCCCCAAGAGCCAGTCCATACCAAAGATTATATCAAACTCTGATATTGGCAACACAGATGCTTCCAAACCAAAGTCATGACTTCCTATTCGCACCTCAACACAGCTGGCTTGATCTGTGCGCATCAAGCACCTGTTAGGTAGTAACACATTCACTCAATCTATCAGTATAAATGAAGGCAATCCGATACGCCCCATGAAGTCCTCAGATAGAAAGTAATGTGAAGCTCATGTATTGAACAATGCTCTCGCCCGATATTCCGATATCAGGACAAAGCCTAATTCAAACAGATCATACACAAGCTACACACAAGGTAATAAGTATAGAAAGCAGTAAAAACTATACCTTAACTCATACTTGTTACGATATCACATTGTTTTATATCCTCTTGCTGGCCAAGATTATAGACACGGGGTTACTCCTGAGATGTAGTTGACTCCACCATTATTTTTCCCTTTTCAGCATAAGTTACACTTTTTCTCCGTCTTAGGAGGGACACTTAGATATTCTCGAGCCATATTTTCCATCTTGCCACATATGTAACATGTGAGCGGACCTCTCCCAGATGTTGCTCCATATGTAAGAGAAGAAGGAGCTGGTGCAGAAGTTTTAGACTTCTTATTCCACTGTTGATACCCAAACATTGAAAAACTAGGTAACTTGAACTCTGGCTTCTTCACTGCCAAGTCATTCTAACGCTGATCGAGCTTCATATCTAGTTCGAGGGAATGGACTGTATTTACCAAGGTAAGAAACCCTTCCGTCATCGGTCCTGAGAAAAGAAACCGCATGTCATCCCTCAACCCATCATAAAACCGATTTTTTTTTCGTTCCTCGTCTACAAATATAAAGCCCGCATACCTTCCCAATCTCATAAACTCGTGCAAGTATTCATCCACCGAACTCTCTGGTGTATGCAAATCCATTTTGAAAAGAAATCTGAACTAGCAATCCAAAGAAGGCAAGTATACTTATCAAATTGTAGTATGGGGACAAAAGTATCGTATTTAGATCCGTGAATTGTTGAGTACTTATACTTACACGAATTTCAATTATCTTATGGAAGGATTTAGGGTTTGATTACTAAATTAAAAAAGGGAGATGCTTGTAATTATTAAGAAAGACTACTACTAATGATTAAAAAAGGGGTTGAACGATGGTTAAGGTGTAGTACTCGATCATGAATCACCTCTTCTTAAGTTAATCAAAGATACAAAAATCAAACTTAAACTTAATAAGCTAATGGTCCTTGACCGTGGGTGTTCCCAAAACTTGAATACACTTCTTTCAAAGACATTCCCAGCTGAGGTTCGGAAAATCAGACCAGACTCTCGTCTGTATATGAATACCTAAAACTCGCTTTAAGTAAGAAACCCTGCAATTGGATTTCACTCAAATCCGGGAGATTTACGTCATCCTCTCTCGAGGGGTGCGTATAACTCTCTTTACTTTGAGTGTTCACATCAAACTATGAGCCTCTCGGCTAGCTAAGAGTGAAAACCATAGATGGAGATTATATATCGATGATATTATTCCAAACATGATATTTCAAGAGTAAATCAAAGGCCTAAACCTTAAAAAGAGAAAGTAAACTAAAGCATCATAACTTAATCAACTCAACCTCAGATCTTCAAGATCGAGTACTACGAGGATTTAGTTATTCATGAGGAAGTAGTGAATAAAAATCATGTTAAGAATATGCATAATAAGAAAAAGAGAGAGAGAGAGAAAAGGTATACCAATGTATTTTATTTCTTATTGGAATGAAGCAACTGAAAGGACAAAAGGACATTATAAAGGGAGTTTCCAAAAAGATTACAAATACGATAAACAAGATTACAAGAATGCTAAGAAATGAAAACATTAAGCAAATATATTCTAAAAATAAACTCTCAACAGCTTTCTACAAGGCTTCCATCTGCTCCCTCAACACTTGGAGCTTGTGGCTATTTATAGAAATTTTTTGGGAAGTACATGCCCCCTTACATGCCCGAGTCAGGCGTGTACCTGGGGCATGACAAATGCGGCGTTACTTTGGCTAGCTAAAATTGAAGTCCGGATGTGTCTAGCGCGGCAGTTAGGTTACACGCCCTGATGACACGCCCATTTACGAGCAGTGATGAGTTGTAAATATACCTATTTTATAGTATTTTTATTATGTCATTTTTCTTTATTTTTGCTTTTTTAGTTTGTTTTTTAATAAATTACGTATTTTAGTAAATTTTATCCTAACTTAGTTTATTTTTTATTTCTGAAAATTTCCAGAAAATAGTCAAAAATTGACCTGACACGCCTGTGTCAAATTACCGACATGCCCGTGTCACTCACTCAATGATTTCGCTGTTCACCTATCAACGCCACTCAACGCCATCATCAACTAGAGAAGGACACGCCAGTGTCAATGACCGACACGCCCGTGTCAGCCACTCAAAACCTTCATTAAGTCGGCACTAAACGCCGTCGAGACAGAACATACTCAACGCCACCTAACACGCCCATGACCTAACCCGACACGCCCGTGTCGATGTCGGCAGCCAACTATTCCAGCCGGCAAAAATCAAATTGACTTCCTCCAACAGCAGTGTTGTCATTCCCCCCCCCCTACACGCCCATGACAAGCATGTCACGCCCGTGACTGCCCCGTGTACATCCCCGAAGTCAGCTCTACAGTCAAATCTCCGGATCAACTCATGAATAGTGCTGACACGCCCCATGTAACGCCCGTGACTAGGGCGTATCACACCCGAAAAGTTTGTCTATAAATAAGAGCCATCAGAATGCTTTCCTGTCCACTTTTTTGACCACTTTACTTAGGGTAGGTGTTGTCCATTTGGTTTCAAATGCAATGTAAGGGAAACTTTAACCCCCCCTCTCTTAGTTTATTTTATGATGTTTGTTTTAGCTTTCCTTGTAACCGCTTTTCCATTAATGAAATGTTAGTTTTTTTTCTCTCTCTTCATATTGTTTGGAATTCATTTGGAAGCGCCCTACTCTATGTAATTTTTCATTCCTCTTTTCTATGTTTTTATGCATGTTTTCATATTTTAGTTTTATAACTCGTTTAGTTTAGGATTTTACCATATTTCTAGTCGTTATGCCGCCCGTTTCTTTTCTGGCTCATTATATGTTTAGGTTTAAGTTTTCCTTTTTGTAGTTTTTCTTCTTTATTTTCATTCTTATAGCTTTATAAAAACACCTTAGTGTTGGTTTTTTACTTTCTTTAACATAGCCTTTTTATTTTCGTAAAACTTTTGCGTTCGTTTTAGGTTATTTTCTCTTTTTAGGAGTTTTTATAAAAATATAGGAAGGAAAATGCTATCGTTTTAATTTTACGAGCACTTCGCTTTTAATTTTAATTTTTAAAACTTTTTTCTCTTTTAATTTTTATTTTGTCTTTTTACGCATTTCTACCGCATTCTAGCGGTAGAAATATCGTTGTTTTAATTTTCCAATCACTTTGTTTTTCTTATTTTTTGTACGTGTGTGTGCGTGTATGAGTTAGTGTTATAGCTTACTTTCAATTTATGTAGATTGTGTGCGTGTGCGCATTTATTTCCGCCTACTCGTTAAGAGTTTGGCGTGCTTTTATTTCCCGCCTACTCGTTTGAGCAGGACTTACAATTTACCGCTTTAATTTTCTTCCTACTCACTTGATAGGATTTTGTGCAGTTGTGTACGTCTTATTTCAAGCAGAGTGCGTGCGTGTATGAGATAGATTTATTCCCTCCCACTCGCTTGAGTCGGGTCTCGCAATTTACTGCTTTATTTTAACTGCTTTCTTTTACTGCTTTCATTTACTGCTTTCCTTTTATCGCTTTCTAGCTTTAGCCGTCCCCATTCTGATGTGTGGCTAACCGCTCTTAGCCCTCAATATCGAAGAGCCTTGGGACAGATAAAATCGTTTGAAATAATTAAAGGTCCTCTTTTTCTCAATAATTATAAGTACTTAAGTTTTTCCCCGAGTTAACGATGCGTAGGACCACATATCGATATGTGGGCTCTAATTCCATTGTCCATACGCAGTTGGCCAAGAGGCCGTGCGTATGGACCGATCACCCTTGGGTAAAGAGAGTTCTGCACTTAACCTCGAAAGAGGAGAAGCGCCATTCTACCGGATTGGGTTCCCCACCCAATAGCGGGGTTCGTAGCGTAATGCAGACGTTAAGATAAATCCTTCGTCGGTCTTACGATCGGTCAAATAGTCTTGGCGTTCAGGTGAGCGATAGTCCAAGAGATTGGTGAGCTCATTCTTTTGGAGCCTCCACGGTCAAGTCTTCACCTTAATTAATTTAAAATTTAGAATCTCTTTTATTAAAAGTTTATTTTAGTCCAAATTCTATTCTGATATCGTCGCACTATTTCTTCATCGGCCTTCCTGCTTTATTTTCTTCTTTCATTTTCTACACTTTATTTATATATTTAATAACATTTTTTATTTAAACAAAATATAAATATTATTGGTAAAATAATAGTCTTTTCAGGGAAAGAGTAGAAATAGGTAAACTGACCCCGAGAATAATACGAACTCGATATTCCACACCGGAATATCGTGTAATACACGTGATGGGTGCATTTGCCTCCCTTTCGTTAAAACTCGGTTTCAACCCTTTTTTATATAAAATAAATCTGTGCCCCCTGCCTTTCTTTCTCATAAATATAACCACAGCTCTTTCTTTAACAAACCACTAAACAACACTAACCACGCGAGGCGCCGCGAGCTTTAACAATCATGTTTTTGGCGCCGTTGTCGGGGAAAATTTCGATTTACTATTTTGAGTTTTTGAAAACTATTAATTTTACCTTTTATTTCTATTTATATAAAAAATAATAATTTGGCCAACCAAAAAAATTTATTTTTATTAATAATAATAATATCAATAATAATAATATTAATAAAAACTTAAAAAAATCATCAAAAACTAAAAAACTTTAAAACATTAAAAAAAACACAAAAACTATAAAAATCAAAAAACTAAAAAAACTTAAAAATCAAAAACTAAAAATCTTAAAAAAAAACTTTAAAAACTAAAAAATTTCAAAACTTAAAAATCTTAAAAAAAGGGATGAAAATTTTTATCTTATTTTAATCAAAAATTCAAAATTTAACAAAAAAATATATATCTTTCCTATTTTTTATGCCTTTATCTTATTTTCTTTTAATCTTCTTATTTTTTATTTTCAAAAATCGAAACTAAAAACTAAAAACTTAACATAAAAATCTAAAAAAATCAATCAAAAACTAAAAAACACTAAAAACTAGAAAATTCTATATTTATTTTGTCCATACGACGCGCTTCACTATTGTGCGCGCTAGGGAAACGCATATTTTTCACACTCATATAGCTAAGACGTTAGCTTACGAGTCACACTCACTTGCCACCCCTTATCACCCGCACATTTCTCGCTGAATTTATCTTTTTCTATTTTTTTTGTTGTATTTTTGCTATTTCTAACTTTTGCAGGTCTTAAATTAACGGGCCTCCCCGAACGCGTTTTTAGGGAAGCTTCTTTAACCCCTGTTTTTTTTTATTTTTGTAAAAAACTACTTAGAATTAATTTTGTCCTGCGTACTTAGTGCAACATTAGGGACAATGTTGGACTTAAGTATGAGGGTGTTTTCCTATTTTCTGCTAGTTTATATCTGTACCGTTATAAAAACACCAAAATAAAAAATATTTAAAATCAAAACTTCAAAAAAAAAATCATCAGTCTAAAATACAAAAAATATGTATATAAAATGCAAAAATCAAAAAAAATTGAAGTTTCCTTTCTTTTGAAACTTCATATTTATTTTAACTCGGTCCACGAGATCAAGCTCATCGAACCAACCACAAAACGAGTCGGCCTAGCGACAACCAAGTTTTTGTAAATATTTTGTGTAAATATTCTCGTCTCTTTCCCATTCTCTTTTCAATCTTGTAAAAAAAATTTCTCTCTTCTTGTAAATATTTCCGTAAATCAAAAATAAATTAAAAAAAATAGTATAACTCACAAAAAATTAGAATAACCTCTAAAAATTTCACAAAAAAATGAAAATAACCCCAAAATATCAAAAAAATTAGAAAAACTCCAAAAATCAAAAATTTTATTTTGAATTAAATAATTCGAATACCTCATTTCTTAACCTCTTTGCTCTTTAAAATAATCGTTTCAAGTTTATTTATAAGCGAATTTTAATTAATTCTTTATTTACTATTCGTTTATTAATTGTAGCTCGATAGATCTAGATTTCTGGGATTAGGATTTTAAAGATTTTTTTTTGTCTTTTTCTTATTATAGAGAACTTGTGTTTCTCATTTCACTTCTGATTTTTTTAATAAAAGCATGTTTCTATGTTAGAAAATAACATTTATGGATTTTATATTATTTCTACTTATGCTTTCAGAAACGTAGGAACGTTCAAATTAAAAAAGTTGCTCTCAATTTTTTTTAAACTCTAGTTTTCTTTTAGAAATTAAACCATCTACCTTTTTTTCATGCCTTAATTGGTATAATTTCCCGTTTTCACCTATAAAAGATCTTATGTCAATGGGGATAAGATTTCATCCCGTAAACATAGACACCCAATAATTAAAAAAATTATATGTTACGGAGTAAGAAGATAAAATTCATTACTCCTATACATATACATTGGGTTTATTATCTTTATGAAGAAAGAAAATAATTTTTAGGAAAATAATATTATTTTACTGCTTTAACTTACGGCTTTATTTACTGCTTTCCTTTTATTCGCTTTCTAGCTTTAGCCGTCCCTATTCCGAAGAGTGTCTAACCGCTCTTAGCCCTTAATTTCAAAGAGCATTAGGACAGATAAAATCGCTTGAAATAATTATAGGTCCTCTTTTTCTCATTAACTAAAAGTACTTAAGGTTTGCCCTCGGCTAACGACGCGTGGGACCACATATCGATGTGTGGGCTCTATTTCCATTGTCCATACGCAGTTGGCCGAGAGGTCGTGTATATGGACTGATCACCCTTGGGTAAAGAGAGTCTGCACTTAACCTCGAGAGAGGAGAAGCACAATTCTACCGGATTGGGTTCCCCACCCAATAATGGGGTTCTTAGCGTAATGCAGGCATTAAGAGGAATCCTTCGTCGGTCTAACAATCGGTCGAATAGTCTTAGCATTCAAGTGAGCGATAGTCCAAGAGATTTGTGAGCTCATTCTTTTGGAGCCTCCATGGCAGAGACTCCGCCTTAATTAATTTGAAATTTAGGATATCTTTTTATTAAAGGTATATTTTAGTACAAATTCTATTCTGATATCGTCGCGCAATTTTATCATCGGCATTCCTGCGTTATTTTCTTCTTTCATTTTCTGCACTTTATTTATATATTTAATAACATTTTTTATTTAAACAAAATATAAATATTATCGGAAAAATAATAGTCCTTTCAGGAAAAGACTAGAAATAGGTAAACCGACCCCGAGAACAATACGACCCCGATATTCGACACCAGAATATCCTGTACTAAACGCGATAGGTGCACTTGCCTCCCTTTCATTAAAACTTGGTTTCAACCCTTTTTTATATAAAATAAATCTGCGCCCCCCCCCCCCCCCCCCCGCCTTTCTTTCTAATAAATATAACCACCGCTTTTTCTTTAATAAACCACTAAACAACACTAACCACGCGAGGCGCCGCGAGCTTTTGCTTGTTTAAATTGAAGTGCGGAAGTGACTGGCGCGGAAGTTGGGTTACACGTCCTTAGGACATGCCCGTGTACGAGGGCCATGTCAGATTCAGCGTGACGGTGGAGCGGGGAAAAGCCTCTCTACGGATATTTTTTGGGACTTGGTGGGACACGACCCATAAACATGCCCGTGGTGGTGGGACACGGGCGTGACCGACGGCATGTAAGTTGAAATTTTCCTAGAATCTGACTTCGGACCGATAGCTTCTTCCATTTTGGTTACACGCCCTAAGTGCGTGCCCTTGTAGGGCGTGTAATAGGAGAGAACCCCCAAAAAATAGAAAAACAATAAATAAACAAAGTTATAAAAATAATTGAGAGAAGAAACTAAAAAGAACCTAAAAATACAAAAAGGCGAAAGATTTAAACGAGAATATAAATATTTTTTCCCTAATAAACTAAGCTAAATTATGCTTCATCAAATTCCCCCATACTTATTCCCTTGCTTGTCCTCAAGCATAAACTACGAGTTAGCTAAAATAAACAGGATTAATTGAAAAGTTTAAGAATGCAATAAACGAGTAAGACAGGAATTTAGAGGTAGAGAAATTTTTAAAAAGAACTGAAAATTCCTACTTTATCTTAGCACATAATTTTATAAATTTCACAAAATATAAAAACAAAACATCCCAAATTTTTACAGAATTAAAACTTAAAAAAATAACGAGTAAAAAGCCCATTGAGTCACTACTATAGTCTAAGAGACAAATTAAAACCCTAGTGAATCAAGACAAAGATTAATATTTGTAAAGAAATACATACTAGATCTAGTTTCTCACTACTATACTAAAAGTAAACGTAGGAAACATGTATCGCTAGGGATTTAATTAGGCTTACAGTTAGGATTAGGTTTTAAAGGGTGTGATATTTAAATGGTCAACACGAGCTTTATTAGCACACATAAAAAAAGGGTGAGCTTTGCAAATATAATGCTAACTAAAATAAATCTTGTTCATAATTTTTACTTTTCTTTTACTAATTTTTTTCAACAAATATATATATATATTTTATTTTTCATTTATTAGTTTTTCATACTTAAACCTTTCTACTTTTGAAGCAAAAGATAATACAAGGATTTTCCACAAATATTTTTTCAAAAGGATTCACAATAGCAATTAAAGCACAAAAATAAATTTAAAGTGTGCATATAGGTAAGCTATTTGGCTGTGACAAAAATAAAAAGTGGGGCTACAAAAAGGAAAGGAAAAGACATAAAATGGCTTGCAACAATTATTATAAGGCGAGGTGCAAAGCCTCAAAATTTTCGAAAAGAAATGCCTAGATCTTTATCATGCTTCCTAAATCTTCTCAAAGTAAAGATTTGAAATTTCAAAAAAAAAAAGATAAGCATAAAAATAGAATATAGTGAATTTGCTTTCATGAAAATAACTATAATAAGTGTCTAGACCGGTTTGCGTCTACTACACATAATACTAATTATCGTTTAAACAGATTTTAATAAGGAAAAATAAAGGATGATAGATTTATAAAAGTAAAAGAGATAAAAAAAGACTAGGGAAAAGTGAAAAAGATCGAATTTTATTTTTAAAAAACAACATACTACCTTAAATTAGAATACTGCATGAGTAAACATACTTCTTGCTAAACATATTTAAACAAATAAATTAATCTAATTTATTCTAATTAAGCAAGTAGACATGGGCTTAAAAACAATAAAATGCAAAGTGGCGCGTACTAATTGATTTGGCAAAAATTAAATCAATTTAATTTGGGATTTTTCAAAAGATTATAAATACACTCCCCCATACTGAAAGTTAAACATTTTTCTCAATGAAGAAAGGAAGGGAAGGAGAGAGAGAAGCAAATATATAAAATTGAAATTAAAAAAATTAAAACAAGTACTTCTCCAGATTTACGAGTCCTGAAAGGCTGGGTGATGCCGCTCCCCCATGCTTAAGCTTAGGAACTTCTTGAGATATCATCCTGAACTTCTGGTGTAATCAACAATGTTGGAGCCGGCGATTGCAGAACCTCAGCATGTCGGAGCTGCACAGGGCAAAAAGTGAAAAATAAAGAAAATAGAAAAAACCTTGGGTTGCCTCCCAAGAGCGCCCATTGTTTAAAGGTCATTTGAGCTCGACCCAAACGAATATTGTCCTATAATAAGAAGTCTTAAACTATTATTACAGTTCATGCAAACTAAAATTAATGTTGTCCACATTAATATCATAACTACAAAAATAGAGTTTCATATGAAATCACCCTTTTCTAGGTGTGAAATTAAAACAGTGTCATAAGAGAAAACTTCTTTAACAAAAAAGTACCAGACAATCGAGATTTGAGCTTTCCTGGAAATAAAAGCCGTCGAGAATTATAAATAAAAACTTGGTCGCCCCACTTGAAAGTTTTGGGTGTCTTAAATTTTTATCATGAAAGTACTTCGTTCGCTCCTTTTAAAATTTGTTATTTTCATATGCACTGGAGCGCCACTCGTCGAGTTGGAACTTTCAAAGATCAGCGACGGAGTGGGGATCGAAATTTAAATATTTTTAGGTCCAAAATGCACGATATTCTAGTTCGACTTGTAGATGACATGACTTTCCATAAACTAACCGATACAGTGTATAACCGATGACGGTTTTGTATACTGTTCTGTAAGGCTGTAGAGCGTCGTCTAATTTAGCTGACTAATCCTTACGTGAAGTAGAAACTGTCTTTTATAAAATTCATTTTATTTCTTTTTTTACTTCCTCGACTTGGCCGTTAGTTTGGGGGTGGTATGCGGTTGAAAGCTTATGCGTAACGCCATAGTTTGAAAGTGTTTTAGGGAGTTGCACGTTACAGAAATGCGAGCCCCTATCACTAACGATGGCCCTATAAGTACCGAATCGAGAAAAAAAAAATTTAGGAAAATAATAATAACTCGGGAGTCGTTAGTAGGAAGAGCTTGGGTCTCCGCCTAACGAGAAACGTAATCTACTACAACTAAAATATATTTGTTCCCATAACAAAAAGAAGAGGGCCGACCAAATCAATTCCCTAAAGGTCGAAGACATCGCACTCGAGGAAGTAATTTTGTGGCATTTCATTTTTATTAGAGATATTACCCGATCGTTGGCAACTATCACACGTACTCACAAAAGTTTGGACATCGTTAAAGAGTCAAGGACAATAAAAACTTACACTAAGCACTTTGTGAGCAGTGTGATAGGCTTGATAGTGGCCACCAGTTGGTACTTCATGCAAGTCTTTTAAAATACTTTGTCCTTCTTTGAAAAAGAGAGATCGTCTTACTACTTGGTTTGCAAAGACTCAAAAGAGATGCGAGTCCTCCCAAAAATAGTTCTTCATATCAGAAAAGAATTTCTTCTTTTACTGAGAGGAGAACTCTTTCAGGAGGAGACGAGCCACTAAATAGTGGGCAAAGTTTTCAAACAAAGAAGAAGGGGTTGTGTAAATTAATAAAAGCTTCTCATCGGGAAAATAATCATTAAAAGTTTTTTCATCTAAATTTTCAATATACGGGTTATCTAAACGTGAGAGATGGTTTGTGGCAAAATTCTCGGCCCCCCTCTTATCTCGGATTTCCAAGTCAAACACCTGGAGGAGTAAGACCCAACGAATTAAGCACAACTTGACATCCGATTTAGAAAGTATGTGCTTGAGGGCCAAGTGGTCCGTAAAAACTATAATTTTAGAAAGCGTTATACGGGCAGAATTTATCGAAGGCAAAAATAACCGCTAAAAGTTTCTTTTCCATCATGGTGTAATTTTCTTGTGCGAATGTGAGCATTTTACTCACGTAGTAAATAGGGTGGAAGTTCTTTGATATGTGTTGCCCTAGAATTGCTCCTACCGTAAAGAAACTCGCATCACACAAGATCTCGAAAGGAAGGTCTCAGACCGGAGCTATCATAATCGGCGTGTTAATTAATTTATTCTTTATTAATTCAAAAGCAGTTAAACAAACATTATCGAAGATGAATGAGGCGTCCTTCTCTTGCAGATGAGATAGAGGTTTGGTGATTTTGGAAAAATCTTTTATAAAACATCGATAGAAACCAGCATGACCTAAAAAACTTTGTATGGCTTTTACGTTTGTTGGTGGTGGTAGTTTTTCAATTACTTCAATTTTAGCTACATTAACCTTAATTCCTTTTGAAGAAGTCTCATATCCTAATACTAAACCCTCCCGCACCATAAAATGGCATTTTTTTCCAATTTAGGGTGAGGTTAGTTTCTTCACTTTGCTCTAAAACTTTTTCTAAATTTCCTAAGCAGACATCGAAGGAATCATTTAACATGGAGAAGTCTTCCTTAAAAACCTCCATAATAATTTAAACGTACTTGTCAAATATGGCTAGCATACATCATTGGAATGTTGCTGGAGCATGATATAACCCAAATGGCATTCTATGATAAGCGAAATTGGTCCTTGCGAGTAACTGGGGCGTGTGAGTATATGTACTATGGCCGGATAAATGTTCTAAGATTTGATCGATGACGGCAAGGGAATGTTGTCCTTGTGGGTGGCATCGTTTAATTTACGATAATTTATACACATGCGCCACCATATCACCGTCTGTGTCAGAATTAAATCGTTATTCTCATTAAAGACAATCGTGATCCCTCCCTTTTTTTGGCAATATATGAATAGGGCTAACCCACTTACTATCTGATATGGGGTAGATAATTCCTGTATCTAAAAGTTTCATTACCTCGCCCTTTACTACTTCTTTCATATTTTGTTTCAATCGGCGCAGAGGTTGGACAGTATTACACAAATTATCTTCCATTAGAATTTTATGTGTTTAGAAAGTTGGGCTTATGCCCATGATATCAGAAATCTACCAAGCGATAGCTCGACGATGTTTTTGTAAAACACAAAAAAGTTTATCATTTTCTAATTCAGTTAGATAGGTCGATACTATTACGGGTAGTTCATAGTACTTTTCTTGGAAGGCGTATTTTAGATGTTCAGATAGTTCTTTTAGTTCTAAGGTAGGGGGTTCTTCGTAAGATGATTTGGAGGATTTTCCTTTTTCAAAAATCATTTCTTCATATACCTTTGACTTATAAGGAAAATTTGAAGGTGGTAAATCATCGGCCATTGCCGTTTCTTACAAACACTGCGGCGGTGTAATCGTAGAAGAACAAAAAGAATAAAATTCATTTTCGGAGAGGCAGTAGGAAAAGTCATCACTTAAAACATCCTGGAAGAAACAAGAGTAATCATTTTCTAAGGTGTTTCTCATAGACGGGGTGATGGAGAAAGTAACCTCGTCGTCTCCGACTCGTAGGAAGAGCTTTCCATTACTTACATTAATGATAGAGCGGTAGGTGGAAAGGAAGGGGCAACCAAGGATCAGGGGAACTTCGATATCCTATTCAATGTACAGAATGACGAAATCCTTCGGGAAGATTAATTCGTTGACTTTTACTAGAACGTCCTCCACAATTCCTTACAGACACTTAATCGATCTATCAGTAAGATGAATACTCATATGCGTGGGGTTAAGGCTACCCAATCCTAGCTTCTTGAATAAGGAAAATGCCATCAAGTTGATGCTCGCTCCTAAGTCAGCTAATGCGTGCTTGATAAATAGGTCACAAAAGACACATGGGATAGAAAAACTACCGGGATCGTTGCTCTTCTTTGGTAATCCATTTGTTAAGAAGAAGGAGCACTCAACATTTAAAGTGACGTGCGATAAATTGTCTAAATTTTTCTTATTAGTTAGAAGATCCTTCAAGTACTAAGCGTACTTGGGCATTTGAGATATCGCTTCATGGATGGGCAAATTTATGTGTATTTGCTTGAACATTTCCAGGAAGCAATTATATTGATCATCTAACCATTCCTTGTTAATTTGAGATGGATTTGGCGGAGTAGAATCATTTTTCAAAACCAAGGGTGGAGTGATAAAATCTTTTTCAGCGGGTGGAATATTTAAAAAAGGGGCAGAGCTTGCCTCGAGCTCTTCACTAATAACATCAGAAATTGGTTTCCCACTCCGAAGAGTAATAGCTTTCGCTTGCACTATCAGGTTGGGCTCGGTATTAGCAGGAGAGACCCGGGAGGTCACTCAGATATTATTTTTGTGAGCCGCCCTACTTGGTTCTCTAAATTTTTTATGGTACTGTAAGGTATCTAATGGTTGCATCATTTGTGTTATGTATTTCTAAAGTATTTCCTCCAAAGATGGAGTTTTTTGAAAATTTTGAAGTGGTGGAGGTGGTATAAAATCATGTTACGGAGGCAGGCGAATAACATTCATCGGAATACTCCACGAGAAATTTTTGTGGTTACGCAAAGCGGGGTTATAATTATTCAGAAAAGCAAAATCGATTGCAGGAAAATTAGAAGCAGCAAAAAAATTATTTAAAGCATTTTTAGGCATATTACCAACATAATCAATTTGTTCGGAGGTAGCAGTTCTGATTTCCCATACCTGTGGGCGGAGGCAGCAGTAATCTCAATTATCTTCTTGCTAAGTATTTCCACTTATAGTGCCAACTGGGAGACGTTGACCACTTCATGCGTACCTGCAAGTTTGTTTGGGCGGGATCTTGGAACATTCCACTGATAGGTGTTTAGGGTCATATCCTCAAAAATCTCAAGTGAAGCTTCCAGAGTTTTGTGGTATAAAGTACCGCCGGAGGCGGCATCCATCATTTGCATCGTAGTTTAATTTAGCCAATTATAAAATGTCTGCACTTGTAACCATATAGGGAGCGCGTGATGGGGGAAACATCTTAAAAATTACTTAAACCTTTCCCAAATATCATATAAAGATTTAGATTCAATTTGACAGAAGGAAGAAATGTCGTTTCTATTTTTCGCAATTTTTGTTGGCGGAAAATACTTCGTCAGAAATTTCTCAGTTAATTGGGCCCAAGTAGGAAGAGCCTTCAACCACTGCTTAGCCTTGGTTCTTAGAGAAAACGGGAATAGTCTTAGCCTAATAACATCATCCGTAACACCATTTATTTTGAAGGTATCACATATTTCAAGAAAGCTAGCAATGTGTGCGTTCAGATCTTCATCTTGTAATCCATCGAACTATACACGCTGCTATACCATTTGAATTATCCTTGGCTTTAGTTCGAAAATATTGTTAGCTATGGCAGGGCACACTATACTACTCTCAGTACCCTCCATATGCGACCGTGCATAATAGGACATAGACCTATCCAGGGCTTCCTCTTGGTGGGCACTTCCATATTTAGAGTAGATATAGACTCTGAATCCTCAATTGGTTCTCTGAATAGTACGCTCAATTTCTTTGTCCAAATCCAAAACTTCCGACGAATTTGCGCAGGTCATAAACTAGGTGGAAGAAAGAGAGGTGATAAAAGTAATAGATTCGTGGTTTCAAATTGTCAACGTAAATTAGTCCCCGGCAACGACGCCAAAAACTTGGTGTCAGCAAATCTGTTTCAAAAAGAAATCTGAACTAGCAATACAATGAAGGCAAGTATACCTATCAAATTATAGTAAGGGGACACAAGTGTCGTATTTAAATCCTGGAACTGTTGAGTACTTATACTCACATGAATTACTATTATCTTATTGAAAGATTTATGGTTTGATTACTAAATTGGAAAAAGGAAATTGCTTGCAATTATTAACAAATACCATTACTAATGATTTAAAAAGGGTTGAATGATGGTTAAGGGGTAGTACTCAATCATCAATCACCTCGGCTTAAGTTAATCAAAGATACCAAAATCAAACTAAAACTTAATAAGATAAAGTTACTTGACTGTGTGGGTTCACAAAGCTTGAATACGCTTCTCTCGAAGATGTGCCCAACTGAGGTTAGGAAAATAAGACCATACTCTCGTCCGTATATGAATACCTAAAACTCGCTTTATGTAATGAACCATGCTATTGGATTTTAATCCAATCTGGGAGATTTACGTCATCCTCTCTCGAGGGGTGCATTCAACTCTCTTTACTCTTGAATGTTCACATAAAACTATGAGCCTCTCGGCTATCTAAGAGTGAAAACTAGAGATGGAGATTATATGTCGATGATATAATTCTAAAAGTTACATTTCATGAGTAAATCGAAGGCCTAAACCTTAAAAAGAGAAAGTAACTAAAGCATCATAACTTAATCAACTCAACCTCGGATCATCAATATCGAGTACTAGGAGGATTTAGTTACTCATGAAGAAGTAGTGAATAAAAATCATTTTAAGAATATGCATAATAAGAAGAAGAAGAGAGAGAGAAAAGGAATAACAAAGTATTTTATTTCTTATTAGAAAGAAGCTACCGAAAGGACCAAAGGACATTACAAAGAGAGTTTCCAAAAAGATTACAAATACGATAAATAAGATTACAAGAATGCTAAGAAATGAAAACATTAAGCAAATAATTCTGAAAAAAAACTCTCAACAGCTCTCTATAAGGCTTCCATCTTCTCCCTCAACACTTGGAGCTTGTGGCAATTTATACAATTTTTTGGGAAGTACATGCCCCCCCCCCCATTACATGCCCGGGTCGGGCATGTATCTGGGGCGTGTCAGATGCGGCGTGACTTTGGCTTGCTGAAATTGAAGTCTTGAATTGTCTCGTGTGGTATTTGGGTACATGCCATGATGACACGCCCGTGTATGAGGGCATTTCAGATTCAGCGTGACTTTGGCTTACTGAAATTAAAGTTAAGAAGTGACTACCACGACAGTTGGGTTACACGCCCTGATGACACGGCTTCGTGAGAAGCGTATTCAAGCTTTGGGAACCCCCACGATCAAGGACCTTTACCTTATTAATTTTTAGTTAGATTTTTGTATCTTTGATTTACTTAAGCCAAGGAGATTAATGAACGAGTACTACCCCATAACCATTGTTCAACCCCCTTTTTTTAAATCATTAGTAGTAGTCTTTCTTAATAATTGCAAGCAATTTCCTTTTTCCAATTTAGTAATCAAACCCTAAATCCTTCGATAAGATTATAGTAATTCGATTGAGTATAAGTACTCAATAGTTCCCGGATCTAAATAAGACACATGTGTCCCCTTACTACAATTTTATAGGTATACTTGCCTTCATTGGCGTGACGGTTGAGCGGGGAAAAGTCACGTTGCGAAGATTTTTTGGTACTTGGCGGGACACACCCCAAAAAAACGCCCGTGGTGGTGGGACACGGGCATGACCGAGGGCGTGTAAGCTGAATTTTTCCTGGAATCTGACTTCGGACCATTAGCTTCATTCTATTTGGGTTACAAGCCCTAAGTATACGGCCTGGTAGGGCGTGACCTAGGGGCATATAATAGGAGAGAACACAAAAAAAATGAAAAATAAAAAATAAACTAAGTTAGAATAATAATTGAGAAAAGAAACTAAAAAGAACCTAAAAATTGATGAGTCCTCTTTATATACCTATTTTCGGACTCATCTAGTCTTATTTTCTTGTCTTTGCACACCGTTTAGCATCATTTGCACTTCTTTTGGTTCGCTACGGTTTTCCACGTCTTATGCACTTTATTAGCCTATTTCTGTGCGTGTGTGTATTTCCCTTTTGCTGTGCATTATATTTATGTCTGTGATTGCCATGTCGACATCCCGTCCAGTTTTCCTGTAGGTTCTGGGATCGTGTGGGCATCCGGGTTAGGGATTTCACCTTTTTTGACAAAGGAGCCAGTGGTCGTGCGTTTTTACCCACGCATGACCATCGACCTCTTTGGCGCACAATCATTGGTCGTGCGCAGTCTGCCCTCTTTTATGAAAGTTCTGTCTCGGCATATCGCACGATCACCAGCAATACCGCGCACGATCACTGCTCGTGCGCTGCCGGTCGTGCGCAGTCATGACATCTTTTTCCACTTTTCTGCCTCCATATCGCACGATCACGGACCATTTCGCGCACGACCACTGGTCGTGCGCTAGTGATCGTGCGCGCTGTTTATTCTGCAATCTATAAATACACAGGTTCCGCCCTATTTTCTAGAGATCGCCCCGATCCGCCGTTTTTCCGCCATTTTCGTCTCCAAGGAGGGTTTCCACCGTCCTCCTTCCTCTTCCACCATAGGGAGTTGCTCCGGGAAAGCCTTCAACGCCAAATCAAAGCCGGAGCATCCCCTCGGCCTCCTCCTTAATCCCCAAGCTTCAAGCACAGTTTTGACCGAGCTTTCTCCATCAAGCTAGGGGGAGCTAGAGCCGCATTCTACCGGGTCATTTCAACGAAGAAGACGGGTCCATTGGGAGTGAGTGACAGCCTCCTCTACCTCGGACGCAGTTGAGGACCGAGCTTGGACTCGGATTGACAACCCGGGATTCCAACCGTGAACCCTTGATAAGGCTTCGGATTCGGTCGATTCGCACACCTCTTCCTCTTGTATTTGATAGATTAGTTTAACTCTTTGTTTTGATGAAGTACACTTTATTGTAGTTAATGATCTTGCACTTTTTCATGTCTATGTGATTTGTGTGATTTTGTTATTATTGCTTGAGGTGCGCCTTATTATTCCTCCATCCATCCGCCCTTGCCGCACTAGCAATTGCTAGTGGCGTGCGTTGCGAAGAGATGCTCACGACCCTCATTCCGCCGTTCTCTCCATCTCATCCGCTTGCCTACTCGTCCATCCGCCTAGCGATTCGGTGCATTGCGGCCCGACTAGTCTATCATCCCGCCTGGCGAAGCATCGCATAGCGGCATTGCATAGGAGTAATTTGTAGCATTTATTTTCTGTTTCCGCAACCATCAAAACCCCCCCATCGTTATCGCCAACCCGAGGACTTCAATCTCAAGTCCTCCTCGACATTAACTCATCCCTTACTGTGTTCCTCAAGAGACCGACACTCGGGGATTTATTCCCAAACTTTATTACTTGTGCGACTAGTGCGCTTGCCGTATTTTCCACGCATCAAGTTTTTGGCGCCGTTGCCGGGGATCTAACCCGGGTCACCCGCGTGACAGGAGGGAATACTCACCACTATACTACAACGACGAGCTTGTGTGGGATGACCCCTTGCTAGGCAAGGATTCTTTTTGTGATGAGATGAGCGAGGACCAGGTCGCCTCCTCATCTTATTTCCTGCTTCCTCTACCTGAGCTTTTTAGGTATTATTATCTAGGTAGAGGGGTAACTGCTCTATCGCCGTATCAGTACCCGTTACCGCAACGGATATTGGAACAGTTACCTATTCATCTTCTCTTCCATAGGCCCATTAGCTAAGGTTTTTCTGCTTCGAATAAGTCGTGCTGGGATGACAATAACCCCAGTGCTTATCTTTCATTTTCTGCATTTTTCTTTTTTTTTTATGTCTAGCTTAGTTTAGTATTTCTTTTTGTATATTTTTCTTTTGTTTTTGCGGAGCTCACCCCTGCAGGTATTCATGGAAACTACGCATTGGCGGGGTTGTGATTCTTCGTTTGGCTGGCCTGCTGCTACTTTCCACGCGTCTTCTGGTATGCTCACCAGCTGAGCATTGGGTAACCTCTTCCCTTAGCTCATCTTGATTTTAATTTCTCTATCATTTGATGTGTTGTTTAGTCTAAGTCTGGGGGAGAGCATGTTTACCTTTTGCACGTGCACATTTCTTTTGCATACTAGAAGCTTTTCGTGTTTTATTTTTTTTATGTTCATTGCTTCGCACACCACTGCACCCACATGAGCGCGAGCTTAGCTGTTAGCGTGCCACGAGTTGAACTTGTATCTTCGTTAGATTTGGAAAATTTCTGTGCTAGTTTAGGATTGTGCGACGGAGTAAAATGTTGGCCTTGCTGTGTTTCTAGTCAGCTGCTCTCGTTTTGTATAGAAATTTGTGTAGATTTAATTTTTTCGTATGCTTATAGTTCTATATTTTTCTATTTGCGTAAATATTTCTTATTCTACTCAAAAGTTGGTGAATCCGGTGTGAATCAAACGGTAGCATAGGAATGTGTGTAGCCGCCACTAGACTCGTATTGCTTGAGTCGGGAGGAAGGATTATCTTTCTCGGTTGCTAAGAACTTGCCCCAAGCTATTCTTAAAGCATTGGTACACGGTTAGTCTAGCGTGAGAGTGATGTAGGCCACCTTTTGGCCCGGTTGAGCTTTGTACCCATTCCTAACATCGCCCTTGCTAGCCCCTTTATGCCTACCCTTCATTTTGATTCAGCTCCACTATATTCGCCAAAGCCTCATAGCCGATCCTAGTCGCACACCCAATTCGAGCTTTAGTAGTTTACATTTTATGTTGGGTTGTGATGTGGTGATTCGTATTTGTGATATGTGGTTGTGCCCAAAAGAAAATGTGCTGATTTTGTAAAAAGAAAAAGAAAATATTTAAAAGAAAAATATTTGAAAAAGAGAAAAAGAGAAAAGAAAAAGAGAAAGAAAAAGTTTGATTGAAAATCTTTATTTGAGATGATTTGGATTTGGAGTAGGCGGTGCACACACCCATTTAGTAAAAGTTAAGTCTGGGGGTGTGGTGCACCAGTGTTTATTTTGTGGGCAGTGGGTACTAGTTTTGTACGTTAGCTCATTTGGGTTAGGTGCATACCCTTCATGTTTATCCTTGTTTTCCTCACCGTAACCCAAGCCCCATTATTACCCGAAGTCCTACGGACTTGCGCTTGAGTTGACTAGTGCCGTGGAGAGAGTGCGAACGGACAAGCTTATGGTTTCCAACATTGGTGGATTCCTTTGGGGGTAATCTTGAGCCCCGGTCTTCGGCAATGCTCACCTTAGTGGCCTGTCTACTTTCTCCCTGCGTAGGACCGGATGATTCACCGTGATTCCACTTTCGAGTAATAATAAATTTTTGATACGCATTGTGATAAATATAAAATATTTTGTATAGTTAAAAATTTCCTCTACTTTATTTTTATGCACGCGAGCATGCGACTTCGCATGGTACTCCGTTTTGCAATTTCTTTGTTAGCTAGTTCATTTTCCCCGTCTGCTTAGGTTGTGTTTGCTCGGGACGCGCAAATGGTTAAGTCTGGGGGTGTGATGAGTCCTCTTTATATACCTATTTTCGGACTCATCTAGGCTTATTTTCTTGTCTTTGCACACCGTTTAGCATCATTTGCACTTCTTTTGGTTCGCTACGGTTTTCCACGTCTTGTGCACTTTATTAGCCTATTTCTGTGCGTGTGTGTATTTCCCTTTTGCTGTGCATTATATTTATGTCTGTGACTGCCATGTCGACATCCCGTCCAGTTTTCCTGCAGGTTTTGGGATCGTGTGGGCGTCCGGGTTACGGATTTCACCATTTTTGACAAAGGAGCCAGTGGTCGTGCGTTTTTACCCACGCACGACCATCGACCTCTTTGGCGCACGATCATTGGTCGTGCGCAGTCTGCCCTCTTTTATGAAAGTTCTGTCCCGACATATCGCACGATCACCAGCCATACCGCGCACGATCATTGCTCGTGCGCTACCGGTCGTGCGCAGTCATGACATCTTTTTCCACTTTTCTGCCTCCATATCGCACGATCACGGACCATTTCGCGCACGACCACTGGTCGTGCGCCAGTGATCGTGCGCGCTGTTTATTCTGCAATCTAGAAATACGCAGGTTCCGCCCTATTTTCTAGAGATCGCCCCGATCCGCCATTTTTCCGCCATTTTCGTATCTAAGGAGGGTTTCCACCATCCTCCTTCATCTTCCACCATAGGGAGTTGCTCCGGGCAAGCCTTCAACGCCAAATCAAAGCCGGAGCATCCCCTCGGCCTCCTCCTTCATCCCCAAGCTTCAAGCATTGTTTTGACCGAGCTTTCTCCATCAAGCTAGGAGGAGCTGGAGCCGCAATCTACCGGGTCATTTCAACGAAGAAGACGGGTCCATTGGGAGTGAGTGATAGCCTCCTCTACCCCGGACGCAGTTGAGGACCTAGCTTGGACTCGGATTGACAACCTGGGATTCCAACCGTGAACCCTCGATAAGGCTTCGGATTCGGTCGATTCGCACACCTCTTCTTCTTGTATTTGATAGCTTAGTTTAACTCTTTGTTTTGATAAAGTACACTTTATTATAGTTAATGATCTTGCACTTTTTCATGTCTATGTGATTTGTGTGATTTTGTTATTATTGCTTGAGGTGCGCCTTATTATTCCTCCATCCATCCGCCCTTGCCGCACTAGCAATTGCTAGTGGCGTGCGTTGCGAAGAGGTGCTCACGACCCTCATTCCGTCGTTCTCTCCACCTCATCCGCTTGCCTACTCGCCCATCCACCTAGCAATTCGGTGCATTGCGGCCCGACTAGTCTTCCATCCTGCCTGGCGAAGCATTGCATAGCGGCGTTGCATAGGAGTAATTTGTAGCATTTATTTTCTGTTTCAGCAACCATCAAAACCCCCCATCGTTACCGCCGACCCGAGGACTTCAATCTCAAGTCCTCCTCGACATTAACTCATCCCTTACTGTGTTCCTCAAGAGACCGACACTCGGGGATTTATTCACAAACTTTATTACTTGTGCGACCGGTGCGCTTGCCGTATTTTCCACGCATCAAAAATACAAAAAGGCAAAAGATTTAAACGAGAATATAAATATTTTTCCCTAATAAACTAAGCTAAATTATGCTTCATCACTCTCTCCTTAAGTTAGCCTTTGAAATTGGTTTTCCATTTCAATTTGCTTTGCAAATGGAATGTATCTCGCCAAAGAACACCTTGAGAACTCCTCTATTGAGATCTCGACCAATGGCTGACCAGCAAATTTGTGCAGCTCTAGCTCATCCCACCATATCCTCGCCTCACCATCTAACATGAAGGTAGCTACAGTGACTTTTTGCCACTCCCCCATTTCAGTTACTGACAGGACTTTCTTAATTATTGAGATCCAATATTCGGCTTGTGTAGGGGTTCTAGTACCCACAAACACATGATGATTGAAACCCATTACGTGTTTTAATGGCTTTTCCGTCACTTGTCTTGCGGTCACTGGCTCAACGGCCACTTTCCGTACCACTATATGTTCAACTATGTCAACCAGATCCTTGACCACCTCAGGGGTAGGAGGTTGTACTCGCCCTCTTGGTTGCACATTGATTAATAAAGACACGTCTTTAGCACCCAAAAATATAGTTTCCACAGAAGGATGAGGTGTTGGCACCTTAGTTGGTGCAATACTCTCCGCCGAGTGTTGGGGTTCCTACTGCCCGTACCACATCGCGTTTCCTATAAGCGTGAAACACACAATTAAGCAACACACAATCTTTCCAAAACTAATTAAAGGAACACGCAAGTTCCTTCAAGATGTGTATTTTCTTTCCTAAGTCGACATTCTTGAGTACATTTTTGTTATAACGGTAAGCACATACACGTGCTCTCCACCCCTCAAAAGAATTCGACCACGAATTTGGTGAAGGAAGACCGAGATAAGCTTATAAAAAATAGTAACAATAACCCCTCTGTCTTTTACATGAAATATAATAGAGGACCCGGCCGGGGCCCCACACCATATTCCATAAATATGCAACGGGATTTCATGCTAATATCAAGAACTATGCGATTCCTAACTAAGAGCATTCTAGCGGAAGATTTATTTGTTAACTTTTTGAACTCAAGAATCACAGAAAGTATGCTATCTAAACACTGGAATGTTTATTACAAAAATACACAAAAGTTACTATCGCCCATCAATAGTCGCTTTCGCCTAGCGACAGTCAACAGTAGTCAAAACTATTCTTGCCTTAAGGTCTTACATTTATTCTTTATATGTGTGGATTACAGACATCGACACGCAGGCCAGCCACACATGAAAGCAATAAAACTTCGCTTGGTATTCGAGGGTCGGCATAGCATCAGTACTGCAACCCACTATTTCCCGCTCGGCTCTCCAGCACCTACACTGGGACAATCCACCACAAGGGAAGCAAATAAGGAAACGGTCAACATTCAATTGACCAATTTATAATTACCCTACCTTATCACCGAACCAGCGGTATTCTTTCCATGTAGGCATAGCATTTATAAATCCAGATATATCACAAGAAGGTACAACTTAAGTACTATTCAACATATCACAAATGTCTGCCTCAATGGCCAAACGCTTCGTGCACTCAGGGCAAATTTTTGGTGTGCTCATTTCCAAGATTACACCACCGTTCTGAATTCTAAGAATTGACAGTCAACTTTGAGCATTTATACTCTTTATGGCTTATAGCCTAAGACTCCCTATCTCTACCACCAGTAACTCCCATGTACTTTAGGTTTGTTTAACCGGTCGACATCGAGCAGGTATAGATCATCCTTGTATCGCTGCTCATATCGTTTTTCCCTCCCCCTACCGAAAGTCACACTCTCAGGCTGGTCGACAGGACGCGGGTCGACCTCCCCTTTCTCGTATCTTAAATCATAACTAACATTATGTATAATTGCTCTCATGGCCTTTAGGAGCTCGTAGCTCACAGATTAGCCTCACAGTCTCCCATAAACATGCTTCACAATCAAAAAGGTTACGTAATAAAGAGCCATTACTGGAACATCAATCCCGAAAGCAAACTTATTGCATCCCGTAGTGCCAGAAACATAGCACATAGCAAAAATATCTCACAAAGAGCTATCGCCGTCAGCGGTAGCCACTATCGCCCGGCGATATCCAACAATTATGCGAACTATGGTATTTTTTGTGTATTTTCCTGTCCAACACTTCATGCTACTCCCTTTTACAAGCAAAACTCATTTGACCCCATAAATATCCCGTTTACACTCGGAGTCTTCTCTGACACGCAAAATAAAACATCATCAATCTAGACCAACATCTCCGCATGGGCTTCCAACAATATGCCTATTCTGTACTACGATTTCCGGATCTATATGCGAAACTACACGAGGATATCACGTTTCAACCCAATAGAATTCCCTTGATCCTTCCTCCTTTTGGTGGGGGATTCCTTGTCTATGCAAAAAGGAGTACTTCACTTGTCCAAGACGGAAAATTGTTACCATTGTAGTCCATTTTGAGGCCATAAACGAGCTTTTGTCCTGTTGGAAAGGAACGCCTGACTTTCCTCCTACCCGGATCCTGCCTCATTTCTATAAGACCCCCCTCTCCCAAAACACAATACAGGGCCGAGGAGAGTCTTATTCCCTGAACAGCCTCCTTGCGGTAGTGTTAGCACACGGGCTAACCTGTACTACAAGACACCTATCCTGCCAGCTAAACATATCATCAATGCCAACCCAACATAAATAATGTAAAGAGAAGTAATAATCACACACTAGTATAAAGTCCATAAGTACTACAAATAAAATAAGCAACCAAGGCTTCCTTAATATCAGAGTACGTAATGCCAAATGTCTACAAAGTGTGTCTTTCAACAACTCATGTCAGTCACTAACGGCAGTGATGGTACCGTAACTTCTGGCCCTGTCGTCCTTGCCTGGCTGCCCTCCTACAAAACCTACTGCTTCTCAATCCACAGGGTTTCCTCCTAAAAAGGAAGACGTATCAACTGTTAGTCAAAAAGACTAAGTGGCTATCACATCCGCTCTTTCGGCGACTCTTAGGCACCGGGCGGAGAAAAGGACAAGAGTATAATATATATATATATATATATATATATATATATATATAATGGTAGCACAAACTGGTGGTATATGATTAGTCAATATCAGTGTATATCAAAGTAATTACAACAATTGAGTTTATTGATCAACTGTAGCAGTTCTACCATCAACAGTAGTATATATGTATCAATCTAGAACAAGAAGTAACTTAACTTACAAGAATGCCCATACAAACATATAAGTTAAGGATCAACTTAACAGTAAAGTAACTTATCATATAAGAGTGCCCATACAAACTTATACGATAAGGATCTTGTATATATTATGTAATGTGATGATATGAATGCAATGTAGTGACTCACCCATGCTCACGCACATGAAACTGCTATGTTGACACAGACTTGTAGTTCCAACTTTTCGAGCAGGTAGCTAACCTCTTATGCGCCTTCTATCGTGGCTAGACGGTGACGATGGAATGAGCTTTTCCACTACTAGGCAGGAATCCACACTAATGAGCCTAGGACATCGTACGCCTAAATGCTAATAATATAATAACAGAGCTCACATGTGTACTATGGCTCGGAGGGGTCTTGGGTATATGTGCACTAAGAACACAGCCAAAACTAGGCTACAGGTGTGGTGCATAAAGGGCCTTGGGAATGAGCACAAGGATACAACCAATCTATCCACTTGTCATGGATTGGGCCTCGGTAAGGAGCACCGAGGACATAACCAAACCGTCCAAAGTCTATCTATCAACTCCCATCGGTGTGACGACTAGCGAGCCCGTAGACCTGTCACACTATCCTATACCCAGGATTATGACATTGTATGTCAACTCACACCCCATGCATTTTATATATAAGGGCTACTAAGCAGTGGACTACTAATTACATTCCTTAACAAATATCCCACATAATCATGCAATTGTTTATTCAATACTCTCTTAAATTAAGCATTCACAAACCACCATAATTTCACAAGAAGTTCACATACTATTCTGATGCAGGTACTTGAGGTTTACTCGTGAACACCTACTAATCTCCCTAAAAGTGAAGTCAAAACCATTTAAATTAACATATAACGTGAATAACTAAAGAGAACTCGCAAACCTGCTCTTCCTTATAAAAGAGATGTAAAAATAAGGTAAATAAACTTATAAAATGAGTACATGAGGTGGACTCATGAACACCTGATAATCTCCATAAAATTGAAGTCAATAACATGTAAATAAACATAGAACACGAGTGTACAACCCCATATTCACTGGGTGGGACATAAATGCCCATTGGGTTGGGATTGGGCTAGCCTTGGGCTAGTATTGAGCAAATTGGGTTAGACAGAAGAATAGGCAGAAGGGGTTCAGGCCCGAGGCGTGTGTAAAGGGTCGCTCTTGGTGAAATGTGAAGCCTACAGAGGTAGCATTGAGTAAGGACTTTCCACTCGACCTTCTCGATGCCTCAGGCCTTGGTGTTGAGTGAGGTCTTTCCACTCAATGCTCTGCGCACCTTCAAGGCTCTAGCATTGTGTGATTTTTTTTTACTCAGCGCCCTTTAGTCTTTTCACTACCACCTGCGATAGGTGGGAAGGCTCTCGCTCGTCATTTGTCGAGTTGAGCCCTGCTTTCATCGAGCTGAGCCCTGCTTTCATCGAGCTAATCCTTGCTTTTGTTGAACTGAGCTGTGCTTTCGTCGAGCTGAGCCCTACTTTCATCGAGCTAAACTCCGCGTTCGACAAACTGAGCTCATAGTTAACCCATTGGCTCCCGCCCGGGGTTGGCGGGAAGGCTCTCGTACGTGATAAGTGGGAAGCCCGCTGGATAAGTGAAAAGGCTTTCGCTAATGGTACACCAGGGGTGAAATTACCTGGGTACACATGGGTGAAATAACCTGGGTGCCCTTGGGTCGACATTTAGCTCCTCAGAGCAGTAGAGTTTGGCTATTTGCAAACCAGCCTATGGTATTTAAGTTATTTCAGGGTAGCAGAATTACTCTTTTGGCAGACCAGATACTAAAAACCTATAAATAGACACAGGGAGTTCCTCAAAGAGCAAATTTGTCATCATTCCTAAAATCCTCTAGAGCTTTCTGAGGTTCTCCTAGCCCAGCAATTGGTTTTGGAGGGGAAGCGCTCAGAGATCTTCCGAGTTAGTGGAGGGACCTCCCAGTTGAGGATTAGGGCCAGTTCTTGGCTCTTTATTGATAGTCAGGGGTCTAGATTCGGGAGAAGTAGGTGTTGGTTACACCATAATGTCCAAACTCTCATTGATGCTAGTTCTTGGCTTCAATATTTCTGGTGCAGTGATCCTGGACCATAGCTGGTATAAGAAAATCTCAAGTAGAATCCCATGGCTGGCGATGATGGAGAAAGAGCTAGTTCAGGAGTTACTCCCTCTTCGGGAGGTGGGGTGATGTTGGGGATGTTGGAGGACTTCACGCGGGAAGTCCTGTAGACCTTTCACCTGGCCTTCTCGGCAAGGAGAGAGATGGCAACCCCTTGGGTCCCGGTGGTCGCCGTTCCATCTCTAGGCGAGAATGCTCCAAGGCACAGTCCCGGGAAGGAGGTTTCGGCAGAGGGTATCGAGAGGGATCTCTTCGTACGGGAGTTATTTCTCGGGCAGGCAAGCGCCGGCACGGGCCAGCGAGCCGAGGCAGCGGGAGGATCCCTTGTGCTAGGCTGGGGGCGGGAGCTCCTTTAGTGCGATTATCATCTCGGCTCCGGTTATAGAGGCGTTCCAGGAGCCAGACATGTCATACTACACAGGCAAGGATGACCCCGTGCAGCATGTGCAGTGGTTCGAATATGTTGTCTCCATACGGCAAATGTCAGATACCTTCAAGTGTACGCTCATTGTCATTACGTTGAAGGAGAAGGCGAGGGACTAGTTCCACCAGTTGTCGGCGAATTCCATCTACAGTTTTGAGGATCTATGGCATGGGTTCCTACTGAGATTCTCGACGTTGAAGAAGAGGAAGAAGGGGGCAGAGTCCCTTTTCGCGATCAAACAAAAACTGGAGGAAACGTTGGGACACTATGTTCATAGGTTCCAGGAGGAGATTCTGCAAGTTCAGGAGATGTCAGGGTACATGGTGATGCTTACCTTCACCTTGGGTTTGAGGCCCTGTTTCTTTAGAATTGAGTTTAAGAGAGTTACCCCTTTTCTTTTGAGGAGTTGATGGAGAGGGCGGCGAAGGAGATTTAGATTGAGGCAGCCAATCCGACATTTGCCAAGAAGTTGGCCAAGTTGGAGGAGGAAGATATGAAAGAGCCAGGGGCTGGGAGGCTGAAAGAGTAAAGGGAATAGAGGGAAGAGAGTAGAAGGGAAGAGCCAAGAGTCTAGGGGCATCCGAGGCATCCCCAAGGCTGGGAACGTAGGGAGCCAAACAACCAGTTTGGCTGGAGGCCCGAATAAGGTCACCACCAGGGCAAGGGGGAGGATGACAAGGTGGAGACAACTTCCACGAGCAAACAAGGTTGAACCAGCTGTCCTAGAGGCAGGGGCAGAGGGACCCCCTCCCGCCACAGCAGGATGCCATAGAGATCGTGAGAGGAAGAGGAGGAAGGAGAGGAGCTCGGGAAGGAGCCAAGACTAGTGAATGTAAGTACCACGAGAGGATCCCGCTGCTCAGGCTCTCATTAGCAGGCAAGGATGGAAGGCGCACTCGGCCCCGGGTAGGCCCACTGTCACTGTTCAAACTAGCTGCCAGGTCCGTAGGCACGCCTGGTGGGGAGGGTAAGGGAATACCCCGAGAGTATCCCACTATTCAGGCTCTCATTTGCTGGCAGGTTTGGAAGGAGCACTGGTCCCCGATTAGACCCGCTGGCAGGCTCTCACTAGCTAGCAGGGTCGTAGGCTCGCTTGGGGGGAATGAAAAGGGAGATAGAAATTTACAAGACCACGAGAGGATCCCGCTACTCAGGCTCTCATTAGCTTGCAGGGCTGGAAGGCGCACTCGGCCCCGAGTAAACCCGCTTTCAGGATCTCACTAGCTAGCAGGACCGTAGGCTCGCTTGAGGGGAAAGGGAGAAAGGATTGTAGTATCTTATAAGACCCCAAATAGACCAACTGTTAGGATTTCACTAGATGACAGGGTCGTAGGCTCGCTTGGGGGGGAGAAGGGGAAAGGGAGTTTTTATTTTAGTGGACCAAGGTGGACCCGATGACAAGGCTCACATCAAGCAAACAGGGCTATTGAAATCATGATTGTGTTACGAAGCTTGTGATAACAATTTTCCAAACAGCTAACACCAGTCCTAAGTAAGGATGGGATAACCCAGACCCCTATCGACAGGGCTCTCGGCATAACCTTCTCGGCTGGGCTCTCTCCATAACCCTCTCGCCATGGGTCCCGGCAAACACCTCTCGGCAGGTTTCCTTGTATGACCCTTTTTGTAAGACTCTCGGCAGGTTCCTTCCGGCAGGTTTTACTTAGCCAACTCTTCAAACGGGCGGCGGTCATCATCTAAGATACTAGGTTCACGCAAAGGTTATAAACATTTTAGTGAAAGGCAGATCTTTCAATACAATATAAAAGTTGGGGAATCTCGCCCTTTACAAAAAGTTGACAAAAGTGAGGAGAAGATTACAATGTAAAAGCAATATTGTGGAGGTTATTGCGTAGGGCCACTGGAGGTACCGCCAAAGGTCCCATTGGAGGTCCGCTAGAGACTTTGTTGGGGGTGTCGTCGGAGGTCTTGTCAGAAGAGCTGCCGCCAGACTCATCATTCAGGTCAAATACTGCCAAATCTAGTACCGGTGAGTCATCCTCTCCCGAGGTATTGGGGATGGGCTCGAACAGCCAGGGCAAGATCCCTCATGCAATGAGGGTCTCGCCACCTTCGTTCAAAAGCATCGATTCCTGTAGAACCTAGACAACCATCTTTGCGGTGGCTTGCACGTTCTCCTGAACTATCACATCCATCTCGTACACCGAGTAATGACAGTGCTCAATTCTCTCCTCCAGCAACGGCTGGGCCTGGGCCTGCGCTAAGGTCCCCTCCAAGCGATTTAGCTCAGCTTTAAATTGCTGGTTCTCAAACTCGATGACGGCCATCCTAGTGCGTGGCAGCTGGGATTATGCGGAGTCCTGTAAGAAAATCCTATTAAGCAGAAAATATATTTATATACAAAGTAGGTGAGAGATATCAAAGAGTCCCGATTACCATGGCAGCCAGGCAAAGGGAGAGAAGTTTTTGGGCAATCGCCAAGTCGGCCTTCAGTGTGGCCACTTCAGCTATAGCGGTTTCCCTTGCCTTGTGCATATAGACAAGATTGCGCTCGAAGGTGAGGAAGCGGCGTTCAGACATGTGCGAGAGGTGGACCTTGCGAAGTTTGGCATGTGCGGCGTTATAAAAGAGTGATCGGGTGGCCGACCTGTGGAACGTATCGGCATCCTCCTGACCAAAGATCCCATAGCTAAGCGCAAAGGCATTGTTGATAATCGTGTCCCGCTCCCTCTAAGAGGGGAGGAGTGTTGAGACCACAATGCGGTTGGTGGTCTGGTCCCACTGGAGAGGGGATGGCCCTACACATCTACGAACTTCTCGCCGAAGTCAAACTTTTGGTGCCCTTTCGGCATCGTCTTGAGCGTGGTTTCGGTAGGGGTCTCGGTGACCGGAATAAAGACACCCGTCTCTCTGCGGCTGACGGGGTCTCGACGGAAGTAAGTACAATGGACTTGCCCTTATCTGCTGCTAAAGCCTTTGGTTTTTTTGAGATAGGCAAGAAGGAAGCTGTGTTTTCGCATCTAGGAACTCGGTTTGGAAGAGTGTCACGACTCCTTACAGCAGCTGGCAGCAGCAGACTTGGCGAGAGCTAAAGGGTCGATTGGCTCCCTGGTCTAGTCAAAGGGTTTGTGGAGGGGAATTTCTCTCTCACATTTGATACCCATAGTTAATTAGCCCTATACCTCGAAACAAAAGGTTGCAAGGTTAGAGTAAAATAATACCTTCTCCATAAGGTACTTGTAGGAGGGAATCCAAGCCTCGCCGGAGAAAGGGGAAGTCCAAAGTTTTGGTCCCGAATAACTCGACGAGGGCTCCCTAGTGCTCCCCGAGAGCGGGAGACTTGTAGGTCATGTCGTCATACTGAATAGGCGTGAGAGGGATGTTGACGAAAGGCCCTTAGAAGAAGACGAATATCTTTGCCACATGAAGATGTTTTTTGGCGAGACCCGCCGTCTTCACCGACTGCCCGAAAAGGATGTCTGACCCTCCCTTGGCCCGGAAGTTGAACAGCTTCTGAAAAAGGGGTAGGCGGAATTCGATCCTTTTGATAGTTATACTTTCAAGACCACCTAAACACCTTGAGGGGGGGGGGGTGAATAGGTTCTAATGCTTATTTTAACTTAAGGCAGAATATAATTACTGACTATAAGAGAATTCAGCAAACACTGCAACAAACACAACACATCAATCACAAATATGCACACATCACAGATTGCACACAGATTTAGAGTGGTTCCCCAAGATCTGGGTACATCCACTTTCCCCCCTTCACCTATCTAGCAGTGTGCTAGAATCAGCCTAACTTCCACCTTTATCTCAGATCCTCAGATCCTAAAGCTCAGAACCTTGAAAGGTCCCTACAACTCAGAACCCTGAAAGGTTCCACAGCTCAGGCTAATAAGCCCTACCTCAGCCTTGCCACAAGGCCTACAACTCAGAGAAATACCTTCTCCTACACTCAGGCATAAATAGCCCTATAACTCAGAGAACAAATCTCCTACACACAGCCTTTATAACATAGGCTTACAACTCAGATCTATAAAAATAGATCCTACAGAATTTGAAAAAGAGTTTATAATATCTTTCCCTTGTTGAGAGAGAAGGGACAAGACAACACTTGATCAGCTGATGGATGAAATAAACTGGATCATAGCTTTCTTCAAAGCTTCTTGAATCTGAACTTAGTTGAGTTGATTTCCTGACAGCTTCTTGAGAAACCTATGATAGCTTTCTTCATGTCTTCAAAAGGGCTGGATCTCTCTATCCAACACCTTTGATGATACTTCAGAATTCTTGAAAGAATTCTACTTAGACTGATCCTGAGTGGTTGTACACGTCAGAATGTCTTCTTAGATCTTCTCACGAAGATCTTCTTCTGTGCCTTGCACTTTCTTGATCAGAGATCTTATCTCCCAATAGATGATTAATGTGTCGTCGTGTGTATCTTCTTCTTCTGAATCTGTCTATATATATAGACTACCTCCTTGGTAACCGGCTAATCCGGTTTCTAACTACCTTCTGACAAGTCTTACAGCTTTGGTAAACCGGTTGTAACCCACAGCTGTCAAGTCTTCAAATAGATCTTCTACCTTTGTCTTTGTCAGCAAAGTGTCGAGACTGTCTGTCAGAAAGTGTCGAGACCATCTGTCAAGATGTGTCGACACAAGTGACTTAAGTGTCGACACTGCCTCTGGTGATGTCGACAAAGCTGTCTTAATGTCGACTTAGCTTCTTGACACTGTATCTTGAGAATGTGTCGACCCAGATGTTGTCGACTCTACCTCTGTGTGTCGACTTAGTCTTCTGGTGTCGACACAAATGTTGTCGACTAGCAATTCTGTGTGTCGATACAGCCTCTCAGTGTCGAAACAGTTGATGTCGACTAAACTTCTGTGAGTTGACACTACTTCTCGGTGTCGACACAAATGTTGTCGACTCTTTTTCTCTGTGTCGACACAGCCTTCTTCAAGTGTCGACACAATTATTCTGAAGTGTCGACACAGCTTCTTCTGGTGTCGACATATGGACTTAGAATATTTTTTCTGTATTTTAGTACATTCTTAACCTACACATGTCAACTCAAAATAACATCAAATACACCTTGATGTATATCATTGAGCTAAGTTAGGCTTTTTCAAATTAGGTACACATTTTCCAATATACCCAAAAATCTCCCCCTATTTGGAGAAGTCATAACCTTTTTAGCTAATGATATACACCATTTATGAAAATTTAATATGATGATGTACAAGAGCATAATACTACAGGAATCTTTTATAAACAAAACATTAACCACAGATTCATCACAGAATAAAGATGAATATGAAGAAATGATTACACAACAAGGTTTTGTTTATCCATTTAGAAATGTTTGTTACAACTTATTTACCTTTATTGGATTAACAAACAAATCATTACAAAACATTTGAAAGAACTGATAAACTTAAACTAAGACTGATCAGGCTCCTGGATGACAATTCCTTATCCTGATTGAATCTGAGCCTTCACAGTAAGTTCAGCAACATCAACAGGCTTTTTGCCTTTCAGTTCAGCTTTCTTTTGAGCTTCCTCCTTGAGCCTTTGCCTTTCAAAGTACTGAAAGGGCTTTGGAAAAAACTTGCTCGTCTCCTGAGCATCAGGTGGTAGCCTCCCCATCTTAGCCTTTCTTCTGAACTGTACTATGGCCTCCTTCCTGGCCTCATACTTTTGCCATTCAATTTCATTATACCACTTTCCTCTTTCATGCATTTGATCCTTCACAGCCTTCCAGGCAGTTTGTATATTGTTCCTTGAGGTGGGGCTCCACTACTCAAAATCAGGACTTTGTTCAGCTTGCTCTCTAAATCTCTTCTTGGATAATTGAGAATCTTGTTGATCTTTCAAATTGGCTCCTGGCTGATCTACTTTTTCAATAATTACATTTGTAACCTCCTTTGGAGGACTGTACATGGCATGTACTTGCTGATGAATCAATTCAAAATTAGCAGGGGGTATATGACTTGGGCAACCTCAGGTTGATTGCCATCAAGTGGACCTTGTTGTATTCCTGACTCAGCAATTGCATCATCATCACACAATGGTGGATATCCAAAAGTGGCTCTGACACTGTTGGTAACCCACTTTGCATGTTCTGAGCCAGCATGAGTGAGTACCCTCTCCCCCTTTAGGACTTCTCTAGCAATATGATCCCTAAGATCATTCTTTTGAAACCTTATCTGGCCATCAAGATAATTCACACCCTCTTTAAAGAATGGTTTTAATGTTTGAAGCTTAGCAGATATTTCTTTCTGTGAGGTGGTTATTGCAGTTTGAACTGAATCCAAGGCATCTTTGAGCTTTTGATCAAAGTCTTCCATATCTTTAGTACTTGCAGCAGTCAGCTTTGTTGCAGTTTCTTTTAACTCAGTGAGAATTTAATTGTAAGATTCAGTTAGATTATCATTCATTCTCAGCTGATTTTCTAGAACATATCCTTGTTTCAATGCAATGTCATCCACCTTACCAAGGATAGTTTGGTGCTGTTTAGCTAGATATACCACAACATTACCTCCCTTGTGGAAGCAATCTGTCATCTCCTTTTTATTCAGATTTACCTCAAATCTGATTGACTTGATGTCTTGGTCAATATCAAACTAAAGTGACTTATTACTTTCATCTACATATTTTTCCAAGGCTCTTCTTTGCTCATCCATCTTCACTTGCAAATTCACCATGAACTTATTGTAATCAAACTAAGTAGGAGATTGGTGACTTGCAGTCTAGGGAGCTTGCTTATAGCTTTGACTTCTTCTCTTGAAGACCACGAGATTCCTTTTCTTAGCCTCCCTGGCTTCTTCTGTCTCAGATTCTAAAGAACTTTCAATATGAACTCTTTCAGGAGGTGTTGTAGGAACTTCTGTCTCAGTGACATGTTGTTCTTCCTCAACATTCACTCGCTCCCCCTCAACATCTTGCTCCTCCTCAATCCTATCAGTAGCAATTCCATCATCAGGAAATAACTCATCTAGAGTGAATTCCTTTTGTGCTTGAGCAGAAGATGAGTCATCAAGGCCAGCAGTGTTCAAATCTTCTGATAAGTGTACTCTTTCTTCCACTTGTACTTGTTCAGAAATTGACTCCCCCTGCAACTGTTCAGGATTAGAAATGTGCTGGGCTGGAGAATGAACTGGCTCCCCCTGCACCTGTGTAGGTAATGTTTCTTTCTGGACTTGAGTAGACCTAGTCTGGTCCTCAGCCTGCTCTCTAACTTGTTCAGTGCCCTGATCATGTCCAAGTGATGTCTCAGGTGTGTCCTGCTGGTCCACATCAGGCACCTCTTTGGACAGAACTCTATCCCACCTAGAGAATAATCTCATGTCCATTTTTCTCATATGATTTATCTTAGACCCAGGAATCAGTTGCATGACCTCTGGAATGAGCCCAGTCAGGTATAGACTCATGATTTTAGCCAAGTTTGGCTTCTTCATTCCTTCTTTTATTTTATCAAACACAACTGCAGACCAGTCTGTGTTAATCTTGTAGAGTATCCTTGTCATGAGAGTGAACATCATGGCAGATATCCTATCATGGCCTCCTGGTTTACACAAAATTAACTTTTCCTACTATCTCAGATAGAAACTTTCCATGTTGATTCATTCCCATTCGATTGATGGCTGCTCCAATCTTTATGGTTGGATCCAATCCACACCAATGGAGAGCCTCCCTTGTCTTTAAGGCTGGGACCTCTTCTTCATCTTGAATGCTAGGTAGATGAAGAATCTTTCTTATACTTTTTAAAGCAATTTTAATCTTAGTCCCATGAACTGTAGATTTTATCTTGAGACCAGTGGAGTCCAAAGTTGCAGTAGTATAGAATTCGACAATTTCTTTCTTCCAAATCTTTGAAGGTTCAGAAACAAGGTATTCAAATCCATTGTCAGCAAGAAGAGAAATCACCTGTTTGATTTCTGGCGCGACATTGTCGAATGCAGCCCTAACCAACTCATATCCCTCATTGATGTTGTCTTCAACCTTTGGCGCCATTGGAAAGATGAGAAAGCTTGAGAGAAGAGAAGAGAGATTGTCGACACAGGGTTTTAGTCTCGAAAACCTTGTTAGCGTGTCGACAGAATACGTTCTCGACCTATTTATACCCTCTAATGAAAGAAGGTCAAAAGTAGGGCAAAAACAGTCTAAATGTGTCGACACAGTCAGAATGTGTCGACACAAACTTCTATTGTCTCGACATCAATGTTGACTACTTTGTGTCGACACCAATTGATGATATGTCGACATGGGAGATACTTAGTAATGCATCAGAAATTATGTGTCGACCCTTAGTATAAGAGTCGACACAAAATCTGTAAGTGTCGACACCATTATACTGGATGTGTCGACACTACATTTCTGGATGATTCGACTCTTGACCCCTAGGTGTCGACACATTTTCTCATGTGTCGACACAATTTTTCTGACTAGTCGACATGACTTCTCTGTGTCGACACTTTATCACTGAATGTGTCGACACCATTTTACTTAGTTAATTTTATGGTAAATTAACCTATGGCCAGCATTCCTAATTCAATTTTAAATTTATTGAATTTAGTTTCATCCAGTGGGTTAGTAAATACATCTGCAATTTGATAATCTGTTTTAACAAATTCCAATGAGATGTCCCCTTTTTCTACATGTCCTCTAAGAAAATGGTATCTAATCTCTATGTGCTTAGTTCTACTATGTGAAACAGGATTGTTTGCGATAGATAAAGCACTCTTAGAATCACAAAATAAAGGTGTTCTACTTACTTGAATACCATAGTCCTTTAGCTGATGCTGAATGAACAATAGCTGTGCACAGCAGCTTCCTGCAGCCATATATTCAGACTCAGTAGTGGATATTGCCACACTAGTCTGCTTCTTACTGCTCCAGGATATCAACCTTCCTCCCAAGAATTTACATGTACCTGTAGTACTCTTTCTATCTTTTCTACAGCCTGTAAAATCTGCATCTGAATAACCTGTTAGTAGAAAATCTCCATTCCTAGGGTACCAAAGGCCTAAATTAGGTGTGCCCTTAAGATATATCAAGATCCTTTTGACTGCAGTATAATGTGATTCTTTAGGGCAAGCTTGGTACCTAGCACAGACACATATAGCATACATAATGTCTGGTCTACTGGCATTGAGATATAATAGAGAGCCAATTATTCCTCTATACAAAGACTCATCTACAGGCTTACCTACATCATCTTTGCATATTGAAATATTTGTTCCCATAGGAGTTCTCATGGTGGAGGATGATTCCATACCATACTTCTTAATTAATTCCTTGGTGAACTTAGACTGGGATATGGACAAGCCATCTTCAGTCTGTCTTACTTGGAGTCCCAAGAAGAACTTAAGTTCCCCCATACTGCTCATTTCAAACTTCCCTTGCATAATTTTGGCAAACTTTTTGCAAAGGTTGTTCTCTGTAGACCCAAAAATTATGTCATCTATATAGATCTGGACTAAGATTATCTTACCTTTTGATTCCCTTAAGAATAGAGTTTTGTCTATTTTACCTCTTGAGAATTTGTTCTCAATAAGGAAAGTAGACAGGGTTTCATACCAAGCCCTTTTGGGCTTGCTTTAACCCATACAATGCTTTCCTAAGTCTATAGACATAACCAGGTTTAAGAGAATCTACAAAACCTGATGACTGCTCTACATAGACTTCTTCTTTTAGATCACCATTCAGGAATGCTGATTTCACATCCATTTGGTATACTTTGAATCCTTGATATGCTGCATAAGCAAGAAACATTCTGATTGCCTCCAGTCTTGCTACTGGGGCAAATGTTTGATCAAAGTCAATCCCTTCTTCCTGCCTGTATCCTTTAGCAACCAATCTTGCTTTATTCTTCACAATTACTCCACTCTCATCAAACTTGTTCCTAAAGATCCACTTTGTGCCAATGATGTTGTGGTCTCTTATTTTAGGAAATAACTCCCAGACTTTGCACCTTCTGAATTGATTAAGCTCCTCTTGCATAGCATTAATCCAGTGTTGGTCTTGGATGACTTCTTCAAATTTCTTAGGCTCTAGTTGAGATAGAAAATTTGAGTGCAGGACTGTGCTCAGATTTTTGCTTCTAGTCTGCACTCCTTGTCTTGGATCACCTATAATTTTATTTGCTGGATGGTATTTTAGATGTCTTGTAGCTGGAGGAAGATTTCCTTCAGGTTGAATGTCTCCAGCTCCTTCATTATGTTGCACCTCTTGGTTGTCATCAGCTTCTATTGAGTCTTGTACTCCCCTTGGACAGTAGCCTTCATTTTCCAATACTTCATCTTTATTTGATGCTTCTGCAATGGAAAGCTTGTCCATCCTTTTGGTTATACCTGTTGGATTATTTGATCTACAAGGCAACTCACTGTTTATAAAGCTTGTTTCATCAAATACAACATGTACAGATTCTTCTATAACTTGAGTAGTCAAGTTGTAGACTCTATAAGCCTTACTATTGATGTTATGCCCAATAAATATCCCATCTTGGGATTTGGCAGTGAACTTAGTTAGATAAGACTTGCCATTGTTAAGTATATAGCACTTGCAACCAAAGATCCTAAAGTAGGATAGATTTGGTTTTCTACCTTTCATAATTTCATAGGGAGTCTTTTTGTGGCTCTTGGTGATAGAAGCCCTATTGATCACATGATATGCAGTGTTTACTACCTCAGCCCAGAAATATTCTGGAAGAGAAGTGTCACTCAATAGAGTTCTACCAGCTTCAATCAATGTCCTATTCTTTCTTTCAGCAATACCATTTTGCTGTGGTGTTCTAGGTGAGGAGAATTCTTGGAAAATCCCAAAGTCTTCACATAATTTTGTCATACTTTTAGATTGAAATTCAGTGCCATGGTCACTTCTGATTTTGACCACTGTACTGTTCAGTTCATTCTGAATTTATTTCACAAAACTAAGTAAGATACTTGGGGTTTCTGATTTTTGTCTCAGAAAGAACACCCATGTATATCTAGAATAGTCATCTACAATCACAAAAGTGTAGACCTTCCTACCTAGACTATGAACTGGAATAGGACCAAAAAGATCCATATGTAAGAGGTATAAACACCTCACTGAATCCTTGTTTTCAAGGCTATGAAAGGAGGATTTTGTCTGTTTGCCCTTTTGACAAGCTGAGCATATCCCTTACTTTATACACTTAACTTGAGAACCATTCCTCACTAACTCTTTGCTAAAGAGTTGGCCAATTGCCTTGTAGTTAGGATGGGCCAGCCTCTGTAAGACCCCCCCTTTTTTTTTCTTTTTAAACCACTGGGGTCTTAGCCCAGAATTGCCGCTTTGCGGTGGCACCGACTCACGGGAAGGCAACCACTACAAAACGCCAATTCTGCCGGCCCTTTTCGATCATAAGAGAGAGAAGTATTTATACATAAAATGTAAACAAGTCCACAGAAACATGTAAATAAAAGTGAAATCATAACCAGTCTGTTGGTACCCTAGATGTGATTTGGCTTATGTAATCCCTTTCCAGCCCCTCTTGATCCGTATAACTATATATGATCATGTTTAGACTTTGTTTAGTCTCCCTAGGGCAGTTTATATCTGACCTAGAGTTTAGAATAGAAGTTGTAGAATGAATTTTTAGTTAAGGTTCTTTTTCCGTTCGACCATCGTCGAACGAGGCCTCGCGATCGTCGATCAGTGGTCGACGATAGCAGGGCTATAGAATCGTTGAAGTCAAGACAATTATCGTCGACCGATGGTCGACGATCTCAGAGCAAGCTTATTATGCTCTGAAGGATGGTCGACGATCTGCTATCAGCAGTTCGACGATCGTGGTCTTGCTTCACGATATCTGTCTCGACAGATCTCTGCCTTAGTCGTCGACATCATGAGATGTTCGACGATTTCTGTGTTAACAGATTTTCTGCTTTAGTCGACGATATCTTGAGCTGGTCGACGATTGCCGTTCGACGATTTCTGTTTCGACAGATTTCTGTTTTCAGTCGACGATCTGTTAGCTAGGTCGACGATCATCGAACCCCTGTTCGACGATTTCTGTCTGCCTTTAACAGTTTGTATTTATTTTATTCCTTGGTTTATTTCCAAGTGTTTTAGCGTGTGGTTAGAAAGATTTTCTGAATAATGTTTTTGCTAATTTATGGCTTAAATTCAAATGAATTACTTACCAAATATGTCAAGCATAAATTACGGGATTTCGTATTTTGATAAAGCATTTTTTGTCTTATTATACAAAATATATTGCCAGGCTGTATTCTAGCCGTTGGCGGTGTATGCTATTTCCAAGAACGTTAAATCTTTATGCTGAGATATTTTCCTATTCATTTATTTCCTTATTGGGACTGACAGAGAGCTAATAGGTCATTCTATTCCTATTGCTATATTCTATTTTGAGATAATCTGTTACAGGGCTCGAGAATTCAAATCAAAAGAGCCGTTCCAAAAGATAAACGAGAAGACATATTTAAGAGAGATTTTTTTCTCAGAATAATAAGAAGTCACAGTAACAGAGAGATTTTAGTGTGCTGCATTCTTTCAAGCTTCTCCAGAGTAACTCTTCACAATCTCACAATCAGAAGAAGAAAAGTTTTCCTGAAGCAAAAGTCCAAAGCAATCTATTTCATTCTCAAGTCTCCTGAGCATCTGCTTAGAGTTTTTCAAGACTTCAGAAAAAGCTCCAAATCTGCTTCACGTGCTCCAGAATCTGAAGACCTGATAAAAATCAGTCTACAGATTTCTGAGGATTTAGTTTCAGTATATCTGAAACTCCTTCATCCTGAAGCAAAGGCTTTCCCTGGACTTTCACTGAGCCAGGGGGAGACTTTGATTCTTTAGAGAATCCACAAGTCTTCTCTAATCTGTATTTACAACAGAGAAGATAATCTAACCCTCTCAACCCCTTTGTAAAAAGAGTTTGTTCACATCTCTTCAAAAGTGAACGTTGGTGACAGGGCACCTTATCAACAACCTGTGGTTGAGCATCCTTATCAAAAGCTCAAAGGGTCTGTTTGATCTACCTGAATCAGATCATTGGTGGCAGGGCACCTTAGCAAAAACCTGTAGTGGATTCCTACCAGGGTGGTAGAAGAGTGGAGTACTTATTAAGAGGGAACCACTATATATCCTGTGTCTCTGGCTGTTTTGTTTAAATTGCTTATTCTGTGGCTGTGATAGAACTACCTAGGATTGCTAGTTGCTGTGATAGGTTTATAGTTAATCTGAAATTTCAGTTAACTCTCTCACTTGTGCACTTCACTGTGTTAGGCTCTTAGGGTTCAAGTATCAGATTATTTTATTCCGCAAATCAACTCCAAGGGAGCTGACTAGTTATTCATAAAATTTGAATACTCTATTCACCCCCCCTCTAGGGTAGTTTACAACTTATCCCCTCACTTTCAATTGGTATCAGAGGGAGGTTAGCTGTTCATACAGGCTAACACCTGAGTTAAAAGATCCTGTGATAAGTTGTTTCCTGATACCATTCACAAACACTTTCACACATGCCCAGTCTAAGGATTATTCAAGCACCAGACCTCCTGTATGCAACTTGTCCAAGTTTGGCATATGGAAGGCCAGGATAAGGCTATACATGAATTCTATTGATGAAGATATCTTTTCTTCTATTTTGACAGGACCACCTGCTAGGCCTGCTGCTGCCTCCACTTCTGCTGATCTCAGTGCTGTGCCACCACCTGACTACAATGAAACTTACAAGAAGGCAAAAGCAGCTGATGCTAAAGCAATGAATATCCTAGCTCAGACAATGTCTGATGAGATATTCCAGAAGCTTGCTGAATGTACCTCAGCCAAAGCTATGTGGGATTCCCTCAACCACATAGTTGCTGGCTCAGCTGATGAGAGGAAGGAAAGGAGATCCAATCTCACCTCTCAGTATGAAAATTTCAAGAAGGATGATGCTGAAGACATTGACACAATGTACACAAGACTCAGCTCAATAATAAGTGAACTGAGGTCTTTGGACAAGGAGATAACTTTGTCAGAAGTAAATGACAAGATCCTGATGTGCCTTCCCATCTCTTGGGACTCAAGGATATGGCCCATCAAGGATGGAAGAAACACTGTGGAACTCTCCACAGAAGCTCTGTTGGGAAAGCTCAAGTCATATGAGCAAACTCTAAAGAGCAGAGCTGCTGCAATTGAAGTAAAAACTCCTACACCTACAAAGAAAGAGCACTCTCTAGCTCTTAAGGCGGCTGAGACTTCTGAAGGAAGTCAATCAAATGAGGAGTTACTGGCACTCATTGCCAAGAGGTTCTTCAATATGGGAAGAAGAGACCTCAGAAAGAAGTTCTCCAAGCATGAGGACAAACCAAGGTATGACAAGACTCCATCTAAAGAAATCATTTGTTATGTTTGCAGCAAGCCTGGACACATTGCCCCAGATTGTCCAGAGAAGAAACACAAGGAGAAGAAACATGAGAAAGAGTACAGGAAGCACCACTCCAAGTCCTCATCACACAAATACAAGAAGAAGGACAAGGGATTTGTGGCTGCTACCTGGAGTGAAACAGAAGAGGATACCTGCTCCTCTAGCTCCAGTGATTCAGAAGAAGAAGAAGAGAAGAAAGCCAAAGAGGTCTGCCTCATGGCTATTGATGCCTGCAGCTCTCTGTCAGCTGCAGAGAATTCTGAAGAAGAAGGAGACAATGAAGAAGATTCCTTTATGGAAGACCAGGTAATCGACTCATTTGATTTCTCATCTCCTGAGTTCAAACTAAAATTTAAAACTCTATGTTTAGATTTACTTTTATCTGAAAAAGAAATTAAGTCACTTAGATTAAAAATAATGGAACTAGACATGGAAGGTACTGAAATAATCAGATTAGAAAAGGAATTAGAAAGATTAAGAGAAGAAGTAACATTCTTAAAATTAGAACTAGCTAAATCTAAGAGGTTAGAAGAACAATTAAATGGCAGAAGCCTTAAATTATCTGAAATAACCTGTATAGCAAACACTAGGGTTGGTAATGATAAACTAGGCTTAGGTGCTACACCTAGTGAACCCATCCTCCTCACAAAGGAGAGATTTAGCACTCCAGTAAAATTTGTTTCTGAATCAGGAATAAAGAATACTGAGGAAATTGAAAAATGCAAGAAAATTCAGAATAAGATTAAGAAAGAGAATAGGAAGAAAAAATTTCTAGCTTTATAAAAATCGTCGAACATTAATCGACGATCGTCAAACCAATCGTCGAACGTCTATCAACGATCGCTGAACACCTTCACCAAGTATGATATCTTTGGTGCAGGAGATCGACGATCTCATCTTGAGTCGTCGACCAGTGATCGACGATCGTGGAATCCAGAACATAGCACTACTACAAATGGTCGACGATATGGCTTGCGATCGTCGACCGTGGATCGACGATCTGGACTTAAGCTGGAAAATAAATTTCAAACTTCCAGATGTGCAAATCCCAATCACTACCCTAGGATGTTTAATCCTTCAACTGAATGGATTATCCCACCTAGGAGATCACACCCTTTAGGATATAAATCTAAGCCTGCAAAATCCTTTATATCTAGTTTTTCTTTTGTGAAGAATACTGGACCCAAGGTAACCTGGGTCCACAATGTATAATTGATATCTTTGCAGGTGAAGACCTATCCAGTCATACATGACAAATGGTATCTGGATAGTGGATGCTCAAAGCATATGACAGGAAAGAAGAAGAATCTGTCAGGGTTCAAAGCCAAGCTGGGACAAAAGTTGTATTTGGGGATTCCAGCTGTGGACAGACTGAAGGGTATGGCAGCTTCACCATAGGAGCTGTAACATTCAAGAAGGTTGCGTATGTCTCCGGACTAAAGCACAACCTAATCTCTGTAAGTCAAATGTGTGATGCTGGGTACAAGGTATGGTTTACTGACACTGCTTGTAATATTGCGTTAAATAATACTGTTGTGTTAGTAGGTATTAGAATTGGTAATGTTTATGTTGTAGACTTTAACTCATCCAAATCTGAAATATGCTTATTTAATGAAGTAACCAGTAATAATACCCTTTGGCATAAGAGACTTAGTCATGTAAATTTGAAAAACATTTCTAGGTTGGCTAAATACAATCTTGTACGAGGCTTACCTTCTTGCCCCTACAAGAAGGAAGGCCTTTGCAAAGCTTGTCAATTAGGTAAGCAAACAAGGAATAGCTTTAAATCAGTTAATAAAAGTGATTCTCCCAGGATTCTGTACTTGCTACATTTGGATTTATTTGGTCCTATTGCTGTACAGAGTCTTGGAGGAAAGTCTTACACTCTAGTAATTGTAGATGACTTCTCTAGGTTCACTTGGGTATTCTTCTTGAGAACTAAGGCTGATAACTTCAAGGTTCTTACAGATTTTCTAAAGTGTATACAGAGTGAGTATTCTACTAAGATTGCGTTGATCAGAAGTGATCATGGTACTGAGTTTGAGTCTCTTCTTATGCAAGAATTCTGTGAGAAGGAAGGTATCAAACATAGCTTCTCTGCTCCTAGAACTCCTCAATAAAATGGGGTAGTTGAAAGGAAAAACAGAACCCTAATTGAAGCTGCAAGTACATTGTTGGCAGATGCTAACATGCCTCTGTCCTTTTGGGCTGAAGCAGTTAGCACAGCTAACTATGTATTGAACAGAAGTCTGATACATAAACTTAAGGGTAAGACTCCCTATGAATTACTTAAGCAAGTGAAACCTAAAATAGACTATTTTAGAGTGTTTGGCTGTGTTGCTTTTATTCACAACAATAACAAAGAATACCATAGAAAATTTGAGGCAAAAGCTTCAATGGGAGTCTTTCTGGGATACTCTCAAGTAAGCAAAGCCTATAGGGTCCTCAATAAATCCTCTCTTAAGATAGAAGAGTCTGCACATGTCTCTTTTGATGAGAAAGTCATGTATTATAAGGAGAAGGACTCTTCCTCTAATAGTACAGTGCAAGTCCTAGGAGTAAGTAAGGATTTAGAAGGTTTGAGACTCACACAGGAGAATCATCCCCAACAAACTCCTCAGGTTGCTTCTTCAGATTCTGAATCTGATGTAGAACTTCTTCAAGTTAAAGCACCTGCTCCAACAGTTGATCAAATTCCACATGAGGAATCAAATCCTGAAACTGTTGAAGATCAGATCATTGTTGAACCTACTAATCTTGTCACACTTAGAGATCATCCTGTATCTCAAGTGATTGGAGACATTTCAGTAGGAGTCCAGACAAGACATCAACTCAACAAAGATGTGATGTTTGCTTGTTTCCTTTCTCAGGTTGAGCCCCTAACCATTAAAGATGCTGAGCTTGATCCACACTGGATTATAGCCATGCAAGAGGAACTTAACCAGTTTGAAAGATGTAAAGGCCAACGGATCATAGGCACCAAGTGGGTGTTTAGAAACAAGCTTGATGCCCAAGGCATATTAGTTAGAAATAAGGCTAGGCTAGTAGCTCAAGGCTATAGACAGGAGGAAGGCATAGATTATGATCAGACTTTTGCCCCTGTAGCTAGACTAGAAGCCATTAGGATTTTCCTAGCCTATGCTGCCTATAAAAGATTTAAGGTCTTCCAAATGGATGTGAAGAGTGCCTTCCTCAATGGAGATTTAAAGGAAGAAGTGTTTGTTGAACAACCACCAGGGTTTGTTTCATCAACCTTACCCACTCATGTGTTCAAACTCCAAAAGGCTCTATATGGACTTAAGCAAGCTCCTAGAGCTTGGTATGAGACCTTAGAAAATTTCCTTCTAGAACACAAGTTTGTGAGAGGTGTAGTAGATAGAACCCTATTTATTAGACATCATAAGGACTCACAACTGTTAGTTCAAATCTATGTAGATGACATTATATTTGGCTCTACTGATCCCAAACTATGCAAGAGGTTCTCTGAACTAATGCACTCCAAGTTTGAGATGAGCAGCATGGGTGAGTTATCCTATTTCCTTGGTCTCCAAGTGAAATAGTGTGTTGATGGTATCTTCATTTCTCAATCAAAATATGCCAGAGAGCTGGTTAAAAGATTTGGAATGTCTGATGCTTCATCAATGAGCACACCTATGGCCTCAAATGCAGTTATTGATTCTGATGTCAATGGCAAGTCTGTTGATCAAAAGAACTATAGAGCCATTGTTGGTTCCCTGCTGTATTTGACTGCAAGTAGGCCTGACATAATGTTTGCTACATGCCTATGTGCTAGGTTTCAGGTCAACCCAAAGGAATCTCACTTAACTCTCCTCAAGAGGATCTTGAGATACCTTAAGGGATGCCCTAACTTAGGACTGTGGTACCCAGCTGAGTCAGGATTTGAATTAATTGGATATTCAGATGCTGATTATGCTGGATGTAGAGTTGACAGGAAAAGCACCTCAGGGACCTGTCAGTTCCTGGGAGAGAGACTTGTCTCTTGGTTTTGTAAGAAACAGGCATCTGTGTCTACTTCAACTGCTGAGGCTGAATATATTGCAGCAGCTAGTTGTTGTTCACAGATTCTGTGGATTCAAAATCAGCTAGTGGATTATGGGTATACACACTCAAAAACAAAAATTCTGTGTGACAGTACCAGTGCAATATCAATTGCTCAAAATCCTGTGCACCATTCCAGGACCAAGCACATTGAGATTAGACATCATTTTCTGAGAGATAATGTGGAAAAGAACAAGATAGCAATGGAATTTATATCCACAGACCTGCAGAGAGGAGATATTTTCACTAAGCCCCTTGATGAACAAAGGCATTTGTTCTTCCTGAACCAGCTTGGTATGATTAATGGTTCAGAGTAGTGAAAATTTGGATAGTCTTGTTTTCTGTCTAAAATCGTCGAACGACTGCTCGACGATCTTCGACCAGGTCAGAACTATCGTCGACCAACGGTCGACGACAGCTCGTTCGGTAGTAAGGCAGAAATCGTCGATCAACCGGTCAACGATCTCTCCTTAGGTATCTATCGTCGACCAATGGTCGACGACAGATTTTCTGTGCTGTGTGGAGAATCGTCGACCAACATATATTGATCGACGATCATGGTGATTGCTTGTAGTCGGTCGACATTTGACGTTTAGTCAAACATTGACTATCGTCGGTCGCTGTTCGACGACCGATTTTATTCCGGGATCGACGATCGCAGATTTGTATCTAATAGTCGATTTAGGTCTGGAGATCGTCGTCCTTCCGCTCCGTCTTTTCATATTCCATCTTCTGGCTTAGAATTCGCTCTCGAACTCTAATCCCGCGCGATTCTCTTCTCCCCTGCTTTGCTTCTCGATTCGCCATTTTCTCTCAAATCCTATGGCGATTCCTTCTGCAGTTCTCTTTGGGATGAAGTTCGACACTGGCTTCTGTGTCGACTTCGATTCTTTCAGTCGATGTGATCAACCCATCCAAGCCATTCTGCAGCTATGTGAAGATCAAGGCCTAAAGAAATTTATGTCATTCTCACCAAAGATTAATATACCAGAGATTCGAGAATGGGTATATACCTCGTCCTCCAGCGACGAAGCGATGACTGGAAAGATAAATGGAGAGGAGGTCACTCTGACTCCTGAAGTTTTGACTGAGCTGTTTGGACTGCCAACCGGTGCTGAGGACTATGAGCAAACTGCAGAAGAATATGGCCGCATGCTAACTGTGATGGGCCATGCTGAGGGTATTCCAGCTAAGCTGCTAAAGATAAATCTGGCTCCAGAGTATAAGTTTCTGGCCGACCTGGTGGGCAAGGTCGTTTTGGGAAAACATTCTGCTCACGACAACATCAACAGGCAACAATTTGCCCTGATGTCAGCTTTGGTGAATAAGGCACAGATTGCCTGGGGAAAAGTTCTGTTTGAACTAATAAGGAGAAAGAACAATCAGAAAGAAGTAAATCTTGCCAGGGTGTTGGGTGTGTTTCTATATGTGAAAGCACCCCTGTTGCTTGTTTCTGCACCCTCCGCAGTCAACGCCAGCAAGAGGTTGGACCCCTCTCTCTTCAAGAAATCTCAGAGAGTTATCAAGAAGTCAGGCAGGGTTGATCCTAACCCTCCATCAGACACAAGGGCTGATTCAGCCACTCTCCAGCTTGCTGGGGGAAGGCTCAGCAATCCCTTCATCCTCCCTCTTTACCCCTGCATCCTCATCTCCTGCATTACCTTCCACACACCCTGCAGTGCCACCACAACATGCATCTCTCATTCCACCTACATCTCCACCCCAGTCACCAACACCATAACATCTGGCAGCTTCAGCCAGTGTTGACATGGTGACTGCTACCATCCTCACGCACCTCTCTCAACATGAATCCCACACTCATGTTGATGTTCACCCATCTTCACATGATTCCTTTGATCATGTGGTAGATCATACTGCTTCCATTCCATCCACCTCTACATCATCAGCATTTCAGATAACTCCTGAATTGCTTGCTCATGTTGTAGAGCTCATCACTCCATCCATCCAAAAAATGATTGAGGCTGCCAATGCCCCTCTCATTGCATCCATCAAAGCCCTTACTGAAGCCATCAAATCATTTCCGCCCTCTGCTGAGCCCTCTTCAGTAAGATGCATGACTCCAGTTCCCACTGAAGTCATGCAGGGGGAGATGTCTGTTGAAGTGGTCTCAGGTGATGCCTTGGCCCTTCAGGACAACTCTTCTCTTCCCCTTACAGCAATTATAGAAGAATCTCAAGAGCTTCCAAAGCATCCAGAAGGTAAATCACTTCCTCTAAAGGTTATAATCAGTATTTTAAATTGATATCTTTATCTAACAAGGACATTCACTCCCTAGTGAATCAAGCTTCTGATGAAGAAATCCCTGAGAAAGATAATGAAGTAGTCCCCATGGACATTGGTGAAAAATCTCCATTGAACACTACTGATACAGAAGTAGTGGTTCAACAATTTGAGAATGTTGCTGCTCAATCTGATGGTATAATGTTATTTAAGATTCTAATTAATTCACTCCAACTTGGAGTTAATTTCTTATTCCTTCCTATCTCATCTCAGCTGCTGATGATCCTGCATCAGTATTGCAAGATGTTGCTGCAAATTCCATTCAAGATTTGGAATCCTATCTTAACCTAGACTGTGAGTCCTCACTCACATCTACTCCTCTTGTTCCTTCTTTTCAAGAGAAAATGGTCTCTTATAGACCTGAGTACCTTGATGACCCCTTGGTCAAGGACTCTCTCTTCTTTTCTTGTATAGCACTCCTCGTGTGTCTTGCAGAGGTGTCTATCCCTGATGTCGCTAAACATCTAGAAGGAATTATAACCTCCTTCCTAGATGCAAAGTGGTATCCTGTGTAGATCTTCAGGTAACTCTATCAATTACCTGTTGTTGCTCACCTTGGGGGGAATATTTTATTCCCACTTGGTTGTTAACCTATCTTTCTTTGTATGCAGGCACAATGAACACTGCTGCTGCTGCTGCTGAAGAAGCTGAGGTCGTGCTAGATTTACCAGAAAAAGCCTCCAAGATGACTGAAAAGGAATCAAGCTCAGGTACTCTAAACCTAGAACAATTTATAGCCTTTGTGGCTGAGAATATTGCCTCTGAGTACATTGAAGGGTTGGCTAATTATCATTTGGATTCCCTAGCCATCTCTCTAGAAAAAGCATCTGCCCCTGCAGATATTGTCATCTTTTCTCCTCCTATCCTTACCTATCCTCTATCCATTCCTTCTACTGCAGAACTGGTCCCCAGGATAGTTCCTGACTTGTATCCTAAATCAGATCTCTGGAAGAGCACTCCAAATGTTGATCTTGATGCCCTCCTTGAGCAAGATGCCATTGAGGAAGCAAGAGAAAGAGAAGATAGAGAGAAGCAGAAGGCTGAACATGCTATAGCTGCCAAGGATATCCCAAATCTAGACTTTGATGATTATGCCAGCAGAACCTCATCTCACTCCTCTGATGATGATGACTCTGAGGATTCTGATAGCTCCCAGAAAAAGAAAAAGGCTGTATCCAAGAAAAGGAAAGCATCTGCTCCTCCTACTGCCAATCCAGACAAGGATGTTCCATATTTCATTCTGAAGGGAATTGATCCCAAGAGCAAAGAATTTCGACCCTGGATGAGGCTCTCAAAGAATCAGTCAAGAGAGAAAAAGAGATCAAAAAGATATGACACCCCTATTCAGAAATTCCCACCCAGAGGTCCTCCTCCACCTCCTAGTGCTGGAGCCTCTGGAAGTCTCTCTTCTGCCCCATCTGCAAGATCAGCCAGCTCTAACATCTTTCAGTCCTACCAGAGAAGGAGTAACCAAAGCCAGGGAGGCCAAGATGTATCAGGACAAGGAAGAAAAAGAAATGAAAATGTTCTCATGGAACAAATAAAGGAGATGACTTTTCAGCAACCTACCTTCTCTCCTCCTCCTTCTCCTAAAAAGAAAGTTCCAGAATGGAAACCTTCTCCTCCCAGGAGAGGTCCATCCTCCTCATCAAGGAAACCTGCTGCTGCTGAGACAATTGAAACAAAAGGAAAAAGAGTGGTCTATTCAGAGAAATCCCACAAGAAGTTCATTGAACTTGCTCCTCCAAGATCTCTTTATGCTGAAACTAATCCTAAGAAGGCTGCACAAATTCCTTCTGACTCAAGCAAAATAGCCACAGCTCTTCAAAGGAACATGGAGATTACAGCTCAAGCTGACTCTGACAGACCACCCTCTCCATCAGATATGACTGAATCTGAAAGAATTGCCTCTATGGCAAGATTTAAGGAATCTATTGCACTAAGCATGATGGAGAGAGCCAAAGCTCAAGGACTAGACCCTACAGCATATACAACTATGTCTGAATTCATAGAAAAGGAACTCAGCAAAATTCAAGTAAACTCTGAAATTTTCAATATTGAAGAATACATGAAATTGCACCCTGCTGCAGTTCTACCAAGCTATGCTGAAAAGAAAATTATTGGTGAACACGATCTAATGCTATCCAAAAGACAACAGCAAATCCAAACAGAGAAATTATCTTCAAACCAGCTGTAATCCCTAAGAAATCATCTGATGCTAAAACCTCTGATAAATCTGCTTGATACTTTAGTTCTGCTGATTTATGGTTTTTTTGTTTTCTTGTGGATTGCCTGTGATTTAAATTTTTGGTTAATATCTGCTTTTGTTATTGTGTGCATTACTTTTTAGATCGAATTGGATAACATAACCCAAATAGGGGAGATTGTTGGTACCCTAGATGTGATTTGGCTTATGTAATCCCTTTCCAGCCCCTCTTGATCCATATAACTATATATGATCATGTTTAGACTTTGTTTAGTCTCCCTAGGGCAGTTTATATCTGACCTAGAGTTTAGAATAGAAGTTGTAGAATGAATTTTTAGTTAAGGTTCTTTTTCCATTCGACCATCGTCGAACGAGGCCTCGCGATCGTCGATCAGTGGTCGACGATAGCAGGGCTATAGAATCGTTGAAGTCAAGACAATTATCGTCGACCGATGGTCGACGATCTCAGAGCAAGCTTATTATGCTCTGAAGGATGGTCGACGATCTGCTATCAGCAGTTCGACGATCGTGGTCTTGCTTCACGATATCTGTCTCGACAGATCTCTGCCTTAGTCGTCGACATCATGAGATGTTCGACGATTTCTGTGTTAACAGATTTTCTGCTTTAGTCGACGATATCTTGAGCTGGTCGACGATTGCCGTTCGACGATTTCTGTTTCGACAGATTTCTGTTTTCAGTCGATGATCTGTTAGCTAGGTCGACGATCATCGAACCCCTGTTCGACGATTTCTGTCTGCCTTTAACAGTTTGTATTTATTTTATTCCTTGGTTTATTTCCAAGTGTTTTAGCGTGTGGTTAAAAAGATTTTCTGAAGAATGTTTTTGCTAATTTATGGCTTAAATTCAAATGAATTACTTACCAAATATGTCAAGCATAAATTACGGGATTTCATATTTTGATAAAGCATTTTTTGTCTTATTATACAAAATATATTGCCAGGCTGTATTCTAGCCGTTGGCGGTGTATGCTATTTCCAAGAACGATAAATCTTTATGCTGAGATATTTTCCTATTCATTTATTTCCTTATTGGGACTGACAGAGAGCTAATAGGTCATTCTATTCCTATTGCTATATTCTATTTTGAGATAATCTGTTGCAGGGCTCGAGAATTGAAATCAATAGAGTCGTTCCAAAAGATAAACGAGAAGACATATTTAAGAGAGATTTTTTTCTCAGAATAATAAGAAGTCACAGTAACTGAGAGATTTTAGTGTGCTGCATTCTTTCAAGCTTCTCCAGAGCAACTCTTCACAATCTCACAATCAGAAGAAGAAAAGTTTTCCTGAAGCAAAAGTCCAAAGCAATCTATTTCATTCTCAAGTCTCCTGAGCATCTGCTTAGAGTTTTTCAAGACTTCAGAAAAAGCTCCAGATCTGCTTCACGTGCTCCAGAATCTGAAGACCTGATAAAAATCAGTCTACAGATTTCTGAGGATTTAGTTTCAGTATATCTGAAACTCCTTCATCCTGAAGCAAAGGCTTTCCCTGGACTTTCACTGAGCCAGGGGGAGACTTTGATTCTTTAGAGAATCCACAAGTCTTCTCTAATCTGTATTTACAACAGAGAAGATAATCTAACCCTCTCAACCCCTTTGTAAAAAGAGTTTGTTCACATCTCTTCAAAAGTGAACGTTGGTGACAGGGCACCTTATCAACAACCTGTGGTTGAGCATCCTTATCAAAAGCTCAAAGGGTCTGTTTGATCTACCTGAATCAGATCATTGGTGGCAGGGCACCTTAGCAAAAACCTGTAGTGGATTCCTACCAGGGTGGTAGAAGAGTGGAGTACCTATTAACAGGGAACCACTATATATCCTGTGTCTCTGGCTGTTTTGTTTAAATTGCTTATTCTGTGGCTGTGATAGAACTACCTAGGATTGCTAGTTGCTGTGATAGGTTTATAGTTAATCTGAAATTTCAGTTAACTCTCTCACTTGTGCACTTCACTGTGTTAGGCTCTTAGGGTTCAAGTATCAGATTATTTTATTCCGCAAATCAACTCCAAGGGAGCTGACTAGTTATTCATAAAATTTGAATACTCTATTCACCCCCCCTCTAGGGTAGTTTACAACTTATCCCCTCACTTTCACAGTCCATCAATAGATAATAACAAGAAAATAGATAAATGGGCTCGAGCCCAGTACATCAGAGTCCTCACTACAAGTCACTCATCGCGGAAGCTAAGAAAATACTAATCACTCACGGAGCTAGTCGCAGGTGCACCGGTGCTAGACTGTCCCACCTCCATGCGCACCGTACTCCGCTGGTGCTGGTCCCTGGACTGCTGGTCCCTATCTCCCATCCGGAGCTCCTGTAATGTTGTGGTTCGAAAACCATTAGTCATAAAGACTAAGCCCTATCATCCCCTACCCCTCCCACCACGGCTCCTAAGCACCGGGCGGAGAGGAGGAAAGGTAAGCTACAAAAGTGGAGAATAACCAAGCAGGTGACAGGGAAGCTAATCTAGTAGTTATTTAGAATGAAATAGGTCTAACAATCCTACGGCAGTAAGTAATAAGGAGAGCAATTAATAAGTAGCAATTTGTATAAAAAGACAGCTAGAGAACAATAAGTAAACAAGCAAGTAAATAAGTATGTAACCTTAACTTATATGAATGCCCATACAAACTTATAAGTTAAGGGGTCTTCTGCAAGGCTCCCATCGTATAAAAAGTCCCATACCGATTTATACGTTGGGGTGTCGATTATATGCAAATATGAGTGTAGTGATATGCTATGCCATGATTCATGCAAGTGCAACTCACGCACACGACTCTATGCGCACAGACCTTTAGTTCCCCCTGTTCGGGCAGCTAGCTTCACTCCCAGGAACCTCCGTAGTGGCAAACGGAGACAGTGGGTCGGGCCCCCCACTCCTAGGCGGGTATCCACACTACCGGGCCTAGCCCTTCCGTACGCCCCTAGAAGAACACAACCTAGAGTATCCGCGTACTACTGCTGGCTGTACCCACCAGACTTTCTTTGGCTAAGTGTCCCACACCGCCGAGTCAGCGTACCGATGTCGGTGTGAACGACAATCAGATACCGAAGACCCACCACCTTTATTCTGTACTCCAACCCTCGAGCCCTCGGCCCCCCGGACAGTCCCGTCCGTGCATCCACCTTCAGAGCTACTGTCTGAATGGCAACCAATCCTATAATTCTACCTTCCTAGCTATCGGGGAGTGTAAAGGTGCAACCCTAGTTATACTAGTTGCACTTTTAATTCATTATTTCTATGGTTTACGTTAGCCCAGGACTGCCCCCGGTATACCCCGTGAAGGGCTCTCAAGGGGCACTAGGAACCAAGACGGCGGCATTACGGCCCGAAGTTCCCTTTCGCAAGGCACTTATTATTATTGGTTGATCTCCCTTAACCCGATCCTCTTTTAGTTACTTTAGTTCTAACCCTAGAGTATTAAGACTCTTCCTCTTCTTCCCGGGATGGACGATCTTTCGTCGTTCCCATACTCCCTTATCCTTGACCAGTCTCACACTCTACTTGTCCTGACTTCCAATGATGAACTCAATCTTAGCTTGCCCTACCAACCATCAATTATCAGAATTCCGTGGTTTTACTATATGCAGACCATCCTAAGCTATATGAGGTACACAAGGGGAGGTACACCAAATTGTCTTCCAAATCTCCTATAATATTTACTGGAGGTCTACCATATCATAATTTGTCTAAATCCAGAAACTTATAATTTTCCTAATTAATCTGATATTTATTTAATTTTCCCAAAGGACGGGCCATGGCTCATTTTAAACATGAACTACATGATCCTCCTAAGTAATGGCTACTCAAAAATCATGATCATTAAATAACAGCAAGATAACCTCAAGTACAAATTTCCAGAATTTTACAGAAAGTATTTAGCCTCTAAATAATTTATCCAGTATAATCACGTTAATTCTACGTAATGAAGGAAGTACTGAAATTACTCATCAAAAAATTATAGAAAAATTACTAATCAGTAGTATGGAATAGAAAAGATCTTTGTGCAAAGAGTCATAATTTTACTAGCTTGCTAAACATCACTAAAGATTTAATCAAATAATCAAGGTAAAACATACTTAATGAAGCAAGCCTTAGAATTAAACTTCCAAAAATCCCATAAAAATTCACAGAGATTTAAAATCATAATAAACATTCTCTGCCTAAATTTCATCAATTTCCAGGAAGTGTGTATTCCATAATAAATTTTCTAAGCAAATCATACAAGCTACTAAATCGTTAATGAAGTATCCAAAGTAATAATCTTAAAATTCATAGTAAAATATCCAGAGCTTGTACCATCCCTATAATTCACTCTACCCAAATCTCAACACTTTTCAATGTGATTTAGTGTCATTTCCTATCTCTACAAGTTTTGCACCCTAAACTAGGGTTAGGTTTTTAGGTATCCCAACAGTCTCCAAATCTACTAAGATTTCATCCAGAGAACTTTAATGGCCCTATGGTCCTCTTCACCATCTTTCGGGTCAATCCAAGGTCATTTGACCCCATGACCTTCACAAACCACCAAGATCCATCCTTAGGGTTTGGCCTTGGTTCTTAGGGCAAACTTACAACGATCCACCTTGTTGGAACACCCTATTACTAATTTGGGTAAGGATCACTAAGGTTGTCTTAGGAAACAAGGTTGACCTAGTTGTATAGTTGTAAATGTCAACATTAGAATGAGTCTAGGGCTTAGAACTTAGGTTTGAAGCTGCCCCCAGGACCTCTTCAATGTCAAGGATATAGAGCCAAGTCTAAGGCAATTTCTCGTCGAGCTCAGGTCGACGAAACGTCGAGCTCGGTTTGACGCTCGCTGAGCTCAACTTGATAAATCGTCGAACTCCGGTCGACGATCTTCGAGCTCAGATCGACGATCTCTCTTCAGTTATTCTTCAGGTCGCTGAGCTCGGTTCGACGATCTTCGAGCTCAGTTCGACGTTTTCTGTCTGCTTTATCTCTCTTCATCTTTGAGCTCAGTTCGACGATCGTAGAGCTCAGATCGACGTTTCTTTTGAGAGATTGACGCTTTTAAGGTTTCAAATATTGTTATTCTTTGGAATGTTTTTGAATATTATCAGTATTTATGATAAGAAGATCTGCCAGCCGTTTGTCTTTATTATAGAGCAAGTTTCAAGGTATTATTCAGAGAATGTTTGCTGGACTTTCCTCTAGAAGACAAGACTCTTTATGGAAGAAATTTATGACTGCCAACAGCTACTTTGGACAGAGAATTTTTTTTGAGAATAAGATCTTCCTTTTTCATAGAATATACAGAATACAGAACACTGATAGAAAAAGAACAACTGAAAAAGTGTTCACAACTTCATCTCAAGAACTCGAGACACCTCATCTCTCAGTCTTCATGCTGAAAGAATCTTTTGCTGGAGATCAAAGTTCTGAAGACCTATCACCCTAGAGCAAAGCTTCCCTTCCTAAACCAGTCTACATCTCAGGGGGAGCTTTGACAACAAAGATCCACTAGTCTTCTCTCATTTGATTTGAGAACAGAGAAGACAACTTCATTTCCTTTTCCTTTTTATTTTCCTTCTGTAAAAGGGTTTTCAAAACTCCCTTCAAAAGCTTTGAGTCTGGTTCTGAGAGCCTTGTCAAAACTCAGTGGTGGCAAGACACCTTATCAAAAAATCCAGTTTTGGTTTTTGAGCACCTTAACAAAAGCTCATTGGTGTCAGGACACCTGATCAACTCATACTGAGTGGATTCCTACCAAGGGTGGTAGAAGAGTGGATGTACCCAGGTTTTGGGGAACCACTATATTTCCTTGTGTCTTCTGGATTGTTTGTTTGATTGTTGCTGTGTGCTGTGCTCTTAGTTTCTTGCTTCTTTCATTATTTTCTAGCACTCTACACTATAGTATAAATTAAATTTTATATATGTTGATATTTTAAAAACCTGTGAAACTTATTTGAACAAACTCTATTCACCCCCCTCTAGAGTTAGATAGATTTACCCTCACTTTCAATTGGTATCAGAGGCAGGTTGGTGGCTCATACAGGCTAACACCTGAACCAAGTGATCCTTGGTAAAATCTATCTTTTAAGAGGGTTATTTCTTCTTATATATATTACTCTAAGACATGGCACAGAACAAGGATTATGCAAGCACCAGACCTCCAGTGTGCAATCTATCTAAGTTTGCACTTTGGAAGGCAAGGATTAAATTATACATGAACTCTATTGATGAAGATATTTTCAATTCTATCTTGACAGTTTGTCCAAGTCCACCAGCAAGCTCAAGCACAAATGCTGTTCCACCTCCCTCAGGAACAGATGCAGACATAAAGAAATGGAAAACTGCAGATGCAAAGGCCATGAACATCTTAGCTCAGACAATGTCTGATGAGATATTTCAGAAAGTAGCTGACTGCAACTCAGCCAAAGGAATTTGGGACAAGCTCTCTGAAATTGTCTCAGGGTCTGCTGGTGAAAGGAAAGACAGGAGATCTCACCTCATAACCAAATATGAGAATTTCAAGAAAGGAGAGACTGAGTCAGTGGCAGATATGTACAACAGATTGAGTCTGATTGTCAATGAGCTAAGGACATTGGATAAAGAAATCTCATTGACTGAGCTTAATGACAAGATCCTAATGTGCTTCCCCAGTACTTGGGATTCAAGAATTTGGCCAATCAAAGATGCCAAAAGTCTAAATGAAATCACTACTGAAACTCTCCTAGGCAAGCTCAAATCTTATGAGCTGCTTATCAAGAACAGAGAGGAAGAATAGAAGGCTTCTTCACCAGCCTCAAGGAAAGAGAAGTCAAAAGCTTTTAAAGCTATTGAAGATCTGCCTGAAGAAATACTCACAGGCAATGTGGAATTGGTCAGCCTACTGGCCAAAAGATTTTACAAGCTAGCCAGAAAGGACTTCAGAAAAAGGCCATACAAAGGTCATAACAAACCAAGGTATGATAAGTCAAATAATAATAACAAAGAAATCATATGCTTTGGTTGCAGGAAACTAGGCCACATTGTGCCTGACTGTCCAGAGAACAAGAACAAGGACAAAAAGGATAGAAGAGAAAGAAGAAAAGAAAAGGATTTCAAAAAGAACAGCTCAGACAAAGCCTCCTCTAGTAGGAACAAAAATACAAGGAAGGGTTTTGTTGCTGAGACTTGGAGTGAGACAGAAGAAGATTCTGAAACTTCATCTAGCTCCAGTGATGATGAAGATGATGCTGATGAGAAAGAATTCTGCATGATGGCTATCAATGCCTCACAGCAAAACTCTGATGAAGAATCAGATTCAGATTCAGAAAATCAACCAGAGGAAGATCAGGTAATTAGCTCTTTTGATTTTAATTCTGAGGACTTCAAAAATGAATTTAAGACATTGTGCTTGGATTTACTAAGATCTGAAAAAGAGACAATCTCTCTCAGAAATAAATTATCTGAATACAATGTCCTAAACTCAAATAACCTCAAACTCTCTGAGGAGTTAGAATGTTGTAGGGAGGAGATAGCTTCACTGAAAAGTGAACTGTCAAGAGCTAAAAAGTTTGAAGAATCCCTAAATGGGAGAAGTATCAGACTGATGGACATTACAAGCACAGTGAACTCTAGTTCAACAGTACACTGGGCTTGGGTGCCTCATCCAGCCAACCTATAATATTAACAACTCCAATCAAATTTGTCTCTGACAAAGGAAAGGGAGTAATAGAGGTAGCTAGGAAGAATGCAGATCTGTCAGAGAAAAATTCAGTTCAATAGATTGCATCGAGCAGAGCTCGACGATCGTCGAACAGAGCTCGATGATCTAACCACAGATCGTCGACCTCAGCTCGACGATATCCAAACTCTGAACTTCAGTATAATCAATCTTCGAACAGAGATCGACGATCTGACCCAAGATCGTCGACCTCAGCTCGACGATCGTCAAACAGAGATCAGAACTATGAACATTCCTTCAATGGCACATCTAGATTCAATCCTAGAGGTCCCACATCCCAAGGCTTTAACCCCTATACTGAATGGATAGTACCTCCTAGGAGATACCATCCTGAAGGCTATAAGAGTCAACCTGGGATGTCTTTTATTTCTGAATTTAAAGGATATCAGCCTAGGCCCAAGGTTAACTGGGTCAAAAACAAGTAAGCTGCTCATGTGCAGGTAAAGACCTATTCAGTATCTAACCAACAATGGTATCTGGATAGTGGGTGCTCAAAGCACATGACAGGGAATAGGGAGAACCTATCATCCTTCATAACCAAACTTGGACCCAAAGTGATTTTTGGTGATTCAAATTTTGGCCAAACCAAAGGATATGGTGCTGCTCAGATAGGCTCAGTAACTTTTAAAAAGGTGGCATATGTAGAAGGACTGAAGCACAATCTGATAAGTATCAGTCAACTATGTGATGAAGGATACAAGGTGACATTCAATTAATCCCTGTGCAAGATCAAATCAGAGGACAACACAACAGTATTAACATGTAAAAGGACAGGTAACATCTACTTAGTAGATTTTCTTTCCTCTAAAGTAGATATCTGTTTATTCAATTCCATATCTAAGCCTAATATTTTGTGGCATAAGAGACTAGGACATCTAAACCTTAGAACCATTGCTAGGCTATCCAAGGACAACCTTGTTATAGGACTACCTTCTGGCCCCTACAAGAAGGAAGGACTTTGCAAGGCTTGTCAATTAGGCAAGCAAACTAAAAGTAGCTTTAAGTCACTTAATAAGAGTAATTCACCTAGGATTTTGTATTTGTTGCACATGGATCTTTTTGGACCCATATCAGTACAAAGCCTAGGAGGGAAGTCCTATACTCTAGTGGTTGTAGATGACTTCTCAAGATTCACTTGGGTATTCTTTCTGAGGAAGAAGTTTGATAACTTCAAGTGTTTGACAGATTTTCTCAAATGCATTCAGATTGAGTTCAACACTCACATTGCCCTGATCAGAAGTGATCATGGGACGGAGTTTGATTCTCTTCTCATGCAAGAGTTCTGTCAAAGTGAAGGGATCAGGCATACTTTCTCAGCTCCTAGAACTCCTCAACAAAATGGGGTAGCTGAAAGGAAAAATAGAACCCTAATTGAATCTGCTACTACATTGTTGACAGATGCTCACTTACCTCTATCCTTTTGGGCTGAGGCAGTGAACACCTCCAATTATGTATTAAATAGAAGCCTGATACATAAACTAAAGGGCAAGACTCCCTATGAATTGCTCAAAGGGAAGAAACCTAAAGTAAATTATTTTAAAATTTTTGGCTGTATTTGTTATATTCATAATAATGACAAGAAACATCTAGCAAAATTCCAAGCTAAAGCTGATGAAGGAGTGTTTCTGGGATACTTCATGATCAGCAAGGCCTATAGGGTATATAATAAATCATCTTGTAAAATTGAAGAATCTGTTCATATTACCTTTGATGAGACTAACATGTGTTATAAGGAGAAGTCTACTTCTACCAAAGAACCCTTACAGGTACAATCTATATCAGAAAGTATGGACAGATTATAGGTTAAAGAAGAGGACACAACCTCTCAACCTATTCAGCAAAAGAATGAAAGCAGTGATGATGAAGAAGTGCAACATCTTGAAGAAAATCATCCTGAAGAGCTAGTTGTTGTTCCACTAGAGGAGACAACAACACAGGCTGGTGAACAATCAACACCCCCTGTTGATTCAGTAACAACAAGAGATCATCCAATCACCCAAGTAATTGGAGAGATCTCAGCTGGTGTGCAAACCAGAAATCAGGTCAACCAGAACCTGATGCACACTTGCTTCCTATCTCAAGTTGAGCCTCAATCCATTCAAGATGCAGAGCAAGATCCACACTGGATCATTGCAATGCAAGAGGAGCTACATCAATTTGAAAGGAACAAAGTTTGGGAACTAGTGCCTAAGCCAAAGGGTCATTCCATTGTTGGAACAAAGTGGGTTTTCAGAAACAAGCTGGATGACCAAGGAATTATTGTCAGAAACAAGGCAAGGCTAGTTGCTCAAGGCTACTCTCAACAAGAAGGAATAGACTATGACCAGACCTTTGCACCTGTTGCAAGGTTAGAGGCCATCAGAATATTTCTAGCTTATGCTGCTCACAAAGGCTTTAAGGTCTATCAGATGGATGTGAAGAGTGCATTTCTCAATGGGGACATCAAAGAGGAAGTCTATGTTAGACAACTTCCAGGTTTTATCTCTCTAACTCACCCTGATTATGTTTTCAAATTGCATAAATCATTATATGGTCTCAAGCAAGCTCCTAGAGCATGGTATGAGACCCTAGCATGCTTTCTTCTGGAAAATGATTTTGTTAGGGGGAGAGTAGACCAAAATCTTTTTATTAGAACCCATAAGTCCCATACCCTACTAGTACAAATTTATGTAGATGATATCATATTTGGATCTACTGATTGAAACTTGTGCAGAAAGTTTTCCAACCTAATGCATTCCAAATTTGAAATGAGTAGCATGGGTGAGCTCTCCTTCTTCTTAGGATTGCAAGTAAAACAGCATGCTGAGGGCATATTCATTTCCCAAACCAAGTATGCTAAAGAATTGGTTAAGAGATTTGGTATGTCTGAGGCATCTTGTATGAAAACACCCATGCCCACCAATGCTGTATTGGATGCTGATGAACATGGGAAACCAGTTGATCAGACAACAAATAGAGCAATGATTGGCTCTCTATTGTACCTTACAGCCAGTAGGCCAGATATAATGTTTGCTACATGCATATGTGATAGATTCAAAGTTAGCCCTAGAGAGTCACACCTAACTCAAGTTAAAAGGATTCTTAGGTATGTAAAAAGTTGTCCAAATCTAGGACTCTGGTATCCAAAAGACTCAGGATTTGAATTAACTGGATTCTCAGATGCTAATTATGCTGGATGCAGAATAGACAGGAAAAGCACCAGTGGAACATGTCAGTTTCTTGGTGACAGACTTGTCTCCTGGTTTTGTAAGAAGCAAACATCTGTGTCAACTTCAACTGCTGAAGCTGAGTATATGGCTGCAGGCAGTTGTTGCTCACAAATATTGTGGATACAAAATCAGCTTCTAGACTATGGTTACAACTTAGAGAAGTCAAAAATTTTCTGTGATAATAACTAGTGCTATCTCTATAGCACAAAATCCAGTCTTCCATAGTAGGACAAAACACATAGAAATTAGGCATCACTTTCTGAGAGATAATGTAGAGAAAAATAAAATTGAACTTCAATATATACCTACTAATTTGCAAAGGGGAGATATTTTCACCAAACCTTTGGATGAAAAGAAACACAGTTTCTTCCTAAATCAGTTAGGCATGTTAGATGGAGGAAGCCTAAATTAAAGTACAAGTTTTTGAAAAGCTAAAACAGACCTAGACTAGGCTAAAAATCAATTCTTTTTGTGTCTGTAGAATAAGTTTTGTCTCTGAACTGCGCTCGACGTTTTCCCAAAAATCGTCGAACGGAGATCGACGATTTTCCAAAAATCGTCGACCAGAGATCGACGTTCCCAAAGTCGTCAATCTGAGTTCAGAGCCTTCGCTAGATCTAGGCTTTTTCTCCTTCTGTTCAGAGGCCGTCGAGCGGAGCTCGATGCTTTTCAACATCGTCGAACGGAGATCGACGATATTGACGTCTCTTCAGATTCCTTCTGCAGCCCAAATCGTCAAGCTGAGTTCGACGCTTCTTCGAACTGAGCTCCACGATTTTCCGTTTCGCCATCGAACCCTAATATAAAATCATTTCTTCAGCCGTCGTTCTCCTTTTGCGCTTTCATACTCTGCAACTTTCGTCGTTTTCCCTCCAAATCCTCTACACTTGGTCGCGTTTGGTTTTCTATTGTAGGTGCAAATGGCGGAATCCAGTGCTGCTATCTCTAAGATGAAATTTGATACAGGATTCGATATAGACATGAACTCGTTTGATGGAAGCGACCATCGCTTCAAGGACATTCTAAATCTGTTCATAGAACAACAGTTGACTCAAATAATGACTACACGGATGAAAATTGCTTCAGAAGAAATCAAAGAATGGGGGTTTACAGCGACAGACGAGACTGAGAACTCTGTCGTCGACATCATTAAAGGGACTCAGGTACATCTATCACCGGCTCTCTTAACAGATGTCTTTTAACTTAGTACTGGAGAAGATTCTATTGAATTATCTGGAGAAGATTATGATTCAATGCTTAATCGAATGGGTCACAATGCTGTCAACCCTAACAAACTTTTAAAGAAAAATCTGTCTCTGGAATATCAATTCCTGGCTGATGTAGTTGGGAAAGTGCTGTTGGCCAAGCACTCAGCTCATGACACCATCTCTAGATATCAACTTTTCTTGATGGGAGCTTTAATCGATAAGAAACACCTTGATTGGGGATCCATCTTCTTCAACTTAATTAAGAAGAAGATCAATAAGACTGCTGTAAGTTTTGGGAGAATCTTAGGGGTCTATCTGCACTACAGATGCCCTGACCTGTTAACCTCCTCTGGGATGTTCATTAATGCATCCAAGAGGCTCTCCTGTGCCCTATTCAGCAAGTGGGACAGGCAAATCATTAACCCTATAAGAGCTACTGCACCACTTCCTTCAGGCACAAGGACTGCTTCAGTCACTCCTCCAGCAGAAGTGTTGCCTGGCTCTCTTCCTCCCCCAGCTATATCTACCCCACCCATTTCCTCCTCACCACCAGTCACAACCATAATAACATCATCCCCAATTACCATTTCATCACCAGTTTCATCCCCTCCTGTATCAACCTCAGAGGAATTCCATCCTCTCTTCTCCTATTCAACCTTCACCCTACCATCCTTTTCCCTTGTAGTTGATTCCTTCATGGATGATTCTCCCTCCACTCCTCCTGAGCCACCCTCTACCTCATCTTTTCAACAAATGCTTCATGACATTCTCTCCCACCATCCTTCACACCCTCTCTTTCTTCACCTATCTCCACCTCAACCCTCTCTATCTCCACAATTCCATCCTCAGAGCCATCCATTCTTACCTCCATACCTTTAGCTCCAACCAACATCCATACATCTACCTTTACTCCTACCTCTGCTCAAGCCCCACTTGAGCATGTAGATCTTCCAAGGTTGGCAGACAGACTTTATGAGTTGTTAGCTCCCAGGCTGACATCTCTGTTGGAGACTTCCCTGGCTCCACTCCTGAAACAAGTTCAGGAGCTGTCTACCAAGCTTTCCTCCTTTTCCTCCTCCCAGGCAATCCCTTCTATTGGGTGCCTTGGTTCAGCTCTCCTTGAACCAAGGCAGGGGGAGATGCTTTATGAAGAAGTGGATGTGCCAGTGGATGCTCTTGTTTTTGCTCCAGCTCCAGCTCCTGCCAGTGGATGTGCTTTTGCACTAAATCTTCAGAGCCTGCTATCTCAATTTGATAAAGTTCATTTCAGATTTCTGCCAGTACCTCTCACTGAAGATCTGTCTAAGGCCATTGTGCCTGTATCTGTTTGTGATCCCAGCCTCATTGAATCCTATATCAATTCCTGGAAGGCTGTGGATATTCCTGATGCTGCTACTAAGGCCATTGTGCCTCCTGCTGCTGCTGCTGAAGATATTGAGATGATCTCAGTAACTGTTGCTGATGAAACTGCTAATAAAGAACTTGCTTCCTACCTAGAAGATCCTACACCTACTGCTATGCCTGCTCCTGCTCAAGTGTCTGCTGCTGCTGCTGCTCCTGTTCTGACCTCTGATCAGTTAAAGCTACAAGAAAAGTACTTGAAAAGCATTGATGATCTGTATGACAGACCACAAAGCTCAGATAGTGACCAATTCCAGACTGAATCAGATGACTCTGCCAATACCATTGCCAAGAAGAGGAAAGCTAGAAGCAAAGCCATGAAGTAAGTTCCTCCAGCTAAAGCAAAAGACTCCAATGATATTCCCTACTACATTCTGCATGATCGCCCCATTTCTGAGCCATGGATGCAATACTCCAAGAATCAACTGAAAGCTAGGAATAAGAGAAGGAAGCTTGATAAATATGAAAAAGGATCTTCACAATATCAGCCTCCTCCTCCTCCTCCTCCTCCAGATTCTGGAACAGGCTCAGCCCCTCAAGCTCCAGCTTCAAGGCAAAGCTCCTCCCAATCTTATCCAAGATACTATCAAAGGGGACAACATCAAAGAGGATATCAATCCAGAAGGGATCATTACAGAGGAAATCAGAGAGGACAAAGATCTTATCAAAGGGAAGGACAAGGCCACACTGACTCTTCTTCAGGTCCTTTCCCTTACAGGCTGAAAGACACAATTGTTTCCAGGACTCCTCCTGCTTCTGAATCTCTCAACAGGTATGAACCTCCTGTTCCTTTTGAGGATCCTAAGAACAATCCTCTATCCTGGACAGCAAGAATGAAAGAGCTAGCTGCTCTTGATCAACTAAAGAAAGCCAGAGAGCAAGGCATGGACATCTCCAAAATAACAACTTTATCAGATCAAAGGAAGAAAGAATTGGAAAGATATGCTTCTAGAAAGTTTTTCAACCCAGAAGACTACATGAAGCTGCACCCAGAGGTTGTAGTTCCAAGGCCAAGATCTCAAACTTCTCTAGGTGCAGAGGATGACAGAAGATCAAAGAAAGAAACCCTGAATCCTAATAGAGAAATTTTGTTTAGAAAGGGAACTGAGAAGAAGTAAATTGTGTAAGCTGAACTTTCATCCTCATCTGGATAATTGCTGCTATTTTATCCGTGATCTGCTTGCTGCTATATCTTTGCTTGGTTAGCTCTTGTTTTTGTATGAATGCTTATTCATTTCCTAATGTTATTTGTAAATAGTAATCATAACCCAAATAGGGGGAGATTGTTGGAACACCCTATTACTAATTTGGGTAAGGATCACTATGGTTGTCTTAGGAAACCAGGTGATCTAGTTATATAGTTGTAAAGGTCAACATTAGAATGAGTCTAGGGCTTAGAACTTAGGTTTGAAGCTGCCCCCAGGACCTCTCCAATGTCAAGGATATAGAGCCAAGTCTAAGGCAATTTCTCGTCGAGCTCAGGTCGACGAAACGTCGAGCTCGGTTCGACGCTCGCTGAGCTCAACTTGATAAATCGTCGAACTCCGGTCGACGATCTTCGAGCTCAGATCGACGATCTCTCTTCAGTTATTCTTCAGGTCGCTGAGCTCGGTTCGATGATCTTCGAGCTCAGTTCGACGTTTTCTGTCTGCTTTATCTCTCTTCATCTCTGAGCTCAGTTCGACGATCGTAGAGCACAGATCGACATTTCTTCTGAGAGATTGACGCTTTTAAGGTTTCAAATGCTGTTATTCTTTGGAATGTTTTTGAATATTATCAGCATTTATGATAAGAAGATCTGCCAGCCATTTGTCTTTATTCTGGAGCAAGTTTCAAGGTATTATTCAGAGAATGTTTGCTGGACTTTCCTTTAGAAGACAAGACTCTTTATGGAAGACATTTATGACTGCCAACGGCTACTTTGGACAGAGAATTTTTTTTGAGAATAAGATCTTCCTTTTTCATAGAATATACAGAATACAGAACACTGATAGAAAAAGAACAACTGAAAAAGTGTTCACAACTTCATCTCAAGAACTCCAGACACCTCATCTCTCAGTCTTCTTGCTGAAACAATCTTTTGTTGGAGATCAAAGTTCTGAAGACCTATCACCCTAGAGCAAAGCTTCCCTTCCTGAACCAGTCTACATCTCAAGGGGAGCTTTGACAACAAAGATCCACTACTCTTCTCTCATTTGATTTGAGAACAGAGAAGACAACTTTATTTCCTTTTCCTTTTTATTTTCCTTCTATAAAAGCGTTTTCAAAACTCCCTTCAAAAGCTTTGAGTCTGGTTCTGAGAGCCTTGTCAAAACTCAGTGGTGGCAAGACACCTTATCAAAAAATCCAGTTTTGGTTTTTGAGCACCTTAACAAAAGCTCATTGGTGTCAGGACACCTGATCAACTCATCCTGAGTGGATTTCTACCAAGGGTGGTAGAAGAGTGGATGTACCCAGGTTTTGGGGAACCACTATATTTCCTTGTGTCTTCTGGATTGTTTGTTTGATTGTTGCTATGTGCTGTGCTCTTAGTTTCTTGCTTCTTTCATTATTTTCTAGCACTCTACACTATAGTATAAATTAAATTTTATATATACTGATATTTTAAAAACCTGTGAAACTTATTTGAACAAACTCTATTCACCCCCCTCTAGAGTTAGATAGATTTACCCTCACTTTCACACCTCAAACTCTATGAGGGGGTGCTAGAGAATATAACTAGCCAGTGGTAAAAATCTCAGCCTCTGTTGAGGTGATCTGACCACTCAAATCTCAAAAGTGCACTTTTAACCTAAGACCCCTTATTAGGGCAAAACTTAGGGTTGATCATTTCTAATCCAAACCATCTCCAAATGAGATGAAAAATTATACAGAACCTTATGGTGAACCCAGGGACCACTCACCAAAATTTGGGAGGGTTTGGAAATTATTTAACCATCTAATTAAATTCGGCTAGGATTATTGAATTTTTCTAAAAACTATAGAAATATATTTTCCAAAAATTCACATTTTTGGATCGTACCTTGATATAGGTAAGATTAGGCCACACCCCAAATTTCAAGTCATTTTGATGACTGAATTGGAGTGGGGAATTTTTCTAAGGTCAAGACGACCCATCTGGATAGACCTCACCAAAAAGGGTGTTGTGGTCTAACCAAAATTTCAAATCGAGTGAAATCAGATTTAAATTAAACTAGACTTCAAGGGCTACATTTTCTATGTTGACCACTTTTCCTGTAGGAGCCTCTAGATATTTTTCCCAAATTATTTAAAGTGACAGATATTTTCATTCAGAAATTGCTTCACAAATAAAATCTAATTAAATGGCACTGTTCATCTTCTTCTACAGCCCGAAACCAGTGCCCTGAAAACCTAAATTCCTGTAGCTTTTCCAAACTATTTCCCGGCCATCCAGCCATCTCCCTGGCCGGCCACCACCACCACCACCTCTGTTGAGGTGAGGGCTATCGTCGGGCGGCGGCACGGCCGCCGGAGAGGCGGTTTCCTGCGAACCCGTCACCATGAAATTTTCGGAAAAACAACGAATACGCTCACCCGATCTGGCTCTTTTGAGCCCGATATCTCTCCTAATGATTTCTAAGATCTATCCACAGAAGAAGAGGGAGGGGAGGACCTTGTTCGCGGGCTGGAGGCGTGCAGAGCGTCGGGAAGCCATTGGCGCGGTGGTGGCGTCGCCGGAAATTCTTCAACAGCAGGGGAAAATTTGAAACAGTTTGATGGGGAGTGTAACCTTTTCCTCTTGCTCTTAGGAGTCTTTTATAGATCAGCAAATGGGGAGGGGAAAGGATGAAACGTTCATGGCCATTAATATTTCCCTTAATGACGTTTCGGTTATGGCAAAGGAATTTGAAACGCTGGAGATGAAGAGGTGTTCGCCAGGTGGCGATTTCCTATTGGACCCACTTTTCCTTAATTATTAACATAATTAAAGTAGTAAATGACCCATAAATACTCTTGATTTTCATTCCCATAGCTAGAATTTATTATGGCGTCGGTTACCGAAATTTCCAGTCTGCCTGACGTTTCGGCCTTGGTCACGGGCGTGACACATAGGTCACGGGCGTGACAGGCCCGGTTAGCCAATTCTGGGTTCGACGATTGTCGAACTGAGATCAACGATCGTCGAAGGGTGGTCACGTGCGTGACATGCCATGAGGCAAATTCCGCGCCCGACGATCGTCTACCTGAGATCGACGATCGTCGAAGGAGTCACGCCCCAGGTCACGGGCGTGACGGGTCGGTCACGGGCGTGACCAACACGTGACCCGAAATCTTGGTCGATTTATTTCAATTTTTGGGCTACCTAGGGTTCTACCACAACCAACCGACTCTTAGGGGTCTAGCCGGAAATGGGATGTTACAAATCCCAATAAACAAAACAAAGATTTTGTCCCCGAAATCAAGGTTAAGCCTATGGGACTCTAATCGGGAAAAGAAGCTTGTAACATCCCATGAGAATTAAAGAAATTACATCTCTACGTTATGTTTGCTTTATGCGGTTTCAAGTCTAAGATTAATTCGCCCACTTAACTAGGTATATACACCCCAATAAACAAAAGATTAGCCCCTATTCTTGAAATTTCAGTTCCATTGGTTTAAAATAGGAAGGCAAATTGATTGTCCAGAGGGGTTGTGAGGTATACCTGACGGAAAAAGTTCCGGGTATTTTTGCCGCATCAAGTCCTGTGGCTCCCATGTATGCTCCTCCTGCCCATGATTGTTCCACAGAACCTTGACTAACGGAACCTTCTTTCGTCGCAAGAAACGCACTGTCGTATCATCAATCCTGATAGGCTCCAAGTTGACTGACCGATCCGAGGCCACCAGGCCATCTGCCGAGGGAATCAGCTGCTCAGGGCGTAGCAGAGTCCTCCGAAGTGAGGAGATGTGGAAGACGTCATGCAATCCCGCTAGCTCCGGCAGTATCTCCAGTCTATAGGCTAAGGGGCCGATCCGCTCCAGGATCCTATAAGGCCCCATATATCTTGGACTGAGCTTCTTCCGCCCGCGAACCCGCGAGACTCCGTGCATCTGCCGTATCTTCAAGAAAACCCGGTCTCCTACCTGGAACTCTACTTTACGATGCCTCGCATCGTAGTATTTCGCCTGTCTGCTCTGGGCTTCCAACATCCTATCTCGGATCAATCTAATCTGAGCATATGTATCTCCCACAAACTCCGAGCCTAGTGCCTGCGGATCCTCATCCTGAACCCATGATAGTGGGGTTCTGCACCTCCTTCCGTACAACGCTTCGTATGGAGCCATGCCTATGCTGGACTGATGAGCGTTGTTGTACGAAAACTCGACCAGTGGCAGCAATCTCTCCCAAGGCTCGCCACGGTCCAAAATACACAATCGCAACAGATCTTCCAATGTACGGTTGGTGCGCTCTGTCTGTCCGTCGGTCTGAGGGTGAAAGGTTGTACTGAATGTCAACCGAGAACCTAGATGGGCCTGGACTGACCTCCATTCCCTGGATGTAAACCGCCCATCCCGATCCGAAATGATAGTCTTGGGCACACCTTGATAACGCACAAACTGCTCAATGAACCTCCGTACTAATACACTGACCGGTGTGTCCTTTGCCACTGGAATGAATCTGGCCACCTTTGTTAGTCTGTCCACTATCACCCAGATCGAGTCGTTCCACGCATGTGATCGGGGTAGCCCATGTATGAAGTCCATGGGTATATCCTCAAACATCCACTCCGGCACCGGAAGCGGCTGCAGCAAGCCTGCCGGGTTCCTACACTCCGCCTTCACGAGCTGGAAAGCCTCGCAATGCGTCACATAATACGTAATATCTTTCTTCATACCCGGCCAGTACATCGTCCTCTTTAAATCCTTTACCATCTTGGTGATCCCCGGGTGTACCGAATACCGGCTGCAGTGAGCTTCCGTCAAAATGTCCTCCCGGATCCGTCCTCCTGCTGGTATGTAGACTCTGCCCCGGAAACACAAGAGCCCATCCCTCAAAGAGTAATCTCCTGTCGTGCCTTCCTCCAAGGCTCGGAATATCGGCTCAGCTCTCTCATCCAGCATCTGCCCATCTCTGATGCGGTCTCGAATGTCATCAGTAGTATCCATCGACCGTAGGTACTCCATGTACAGCTCCGGGTCATCCTCAGACATTAGCAAAATCTGCATCTCCTCGAATGATCTAATCAACTCCAAGGCCATTAGTTACGGGCCTACTCCTATCGTACTCGCTCTCCGGCTCCGAGCATCCGCGACCACGTTCGCCTTCCCCGGATGGTATTGCATGGTATACTGGTAGTCCGACAAAAACTCCACCCAGCGTCTCTGTCTGATGTTTAACTCCTTCTGGGTGTCGACGTACTTCAGATTCTTGTGGTCGGAGAAGATTTCACAATGTACTCCGTAGAGATAGTGTCGCAAGATCTTAAGAGAAAAGATGACTGCCCCCATCTCCAAATCGTGCACGGGGTAGTTCTGCTCGTGCTGCTTCAACTGACGGGAGGCATAGGCTATTACGTGCCCATTCTGCATCAGAACGGCACCCATCCCCTGATAGGAAGCATCTGTATATACCTGGAATCCCTCCTTCCCTGATGGAAGAGCAAGGATGGGGGCCGAGGTGAGACGATCCTTTAGCTCCTGGAAGGCAGATTCGCATCGAGGAATCCAGATAAAAGGGGACGCCTTCTTCGTCAGAGACATAAGAGGGAGGGCAATCTAAGAGAACCCCTCGACGAACTTCCGGTAGTAACCGACAAGTCCCAAGAAACTTCGTATATCCGTGCCCGACTTTAGTGATGGCCAATCCCGTACTTCCTAGATCTTTGCCGGATCCACTGCCAGACCTGCTCCACTGATTACATGGCCCAGAAAGGCCACCTCCTTTAGCCAGAACTGGCACTTGCTGTACTTGGCATACATCTCATGCTCACGCAGCTTCTCCAAGGTCAAGGCCAGATGTCTCGCGTACTCCTCCTCCGTCCTTGAAAAGATGAGGATGTCGTCGATGAATACAATGATGAAGACGTCCAGATACTCCTCGAACACCCGATTCATCAAAGTCATGAATGCGGAGGGTGCATTCGTGAGCCCGAACGGCATCACGGTAAACTCGTACAAGCCATATCTGCTGCTGAAGGCCGTCTTCGGGATGTCCTCCTCCCGAATGCGAAGCTGGTAGTATCCTTACCTCAGATCCAGCTTTGAGAACCAATGGGCTCCCTCCAGCTGGTCAAATAGCTCGTCTATCCTTGGTAAGGGATACGTGTTCCGGACTGTCAACCTGTTCAGAGCCCGGTAATCTATGCACAATCGAAGGGTCCCGTCCTTCTTCTTAACGAACAGCACCGGAGCTCCCCATGGTGAAGGGCTAGGCCGAACTAACCCGGCCTCCACTAACTCCTGAAGCTGGCTTCGGAATTCCACCAACTCCTTTGGGGCCATTCGATAGGGAGCTCTGGATACCGGCTTAGCCACCGGTACGAGCTGAATCTGAAAGTCCTTCTCTCGGTGCGGGGGTAACCCTGGTAGCTTCTCTGGAAACACGTCGGCGAAGTCCCGCACTACTAGAATATCTGCAATGGAGTCCTTGGCTACGACCGCCTCAAAGAGGACCTGATAAACTTCATCCCCCTGCAGGTGGGCCTTAACGGCCTGCACAGACGATAGTAAGGTACGAGGTGCTGGTATAATACCTTCGATAACAATGAAGGAGTCGCCGTGCCTCACAGTGATCCTCTTCGCCACGCAATCGATCTGGGCATGGTTCCAATACAGCCAAGTCATGCCCAGAATCAGATCGTAATCTGGCATCTTCAGAACCGTCGCTGGTGCCTCAAACACCTTCCCGCCGATCCTCGCTTCCATATTACAATGAGCAGAGGTCAATATCTCTGATCCATCGGGTAGGCGCACCCTCATCATCTTCCCAGTGAATGGCTCCACTCCTACCAGTCCTTTCACGAAATCCTCCGACACGAATGATTGCGACGCACTAGTGTCGAAGAGGGTGTGAGCGGGCTTGCCGCTCACGAAGACTATGCCTGGGGTAATTAAATATCTTAGTATTCTTATTGTAGTTTATCTTCTCTTAATTTCTAGCCAGGTTATGTTTAAAATAGTAGTTTATATGAAGAAAATTTGAAAAGTACTGCCATACCTGTGATAACCTGCTCCGGGTTCCGGGGCTGTGTCAGGTCTAGAGCATACACCTGCTCCCTCTCTGGCCTGCGGCCTCGATCCTAAAATCCTCGTCCTCGGTCCTGTCCTCGTCCGCCAAACTATCGGGGAGGTGGAGCGCCCTGATGTGCTGGTGGGGGTGCTCTCCTCACAGGGCAGTTCCTCTTGATATGCCCCGGCTGGTTGCACTGAAAGCATACCAGTGGCTGCTCTGCCGTCCTTGGCATTTCCAGCATCTGTATAGGCTGGGGGGCCAATACCCCCTGACTCCTCTGCTCCTGCCCAAATTCTTGACGAGGCTGATCCCCGTTCCTTCTCTCTCCAATAACCTGGCCTCAAGGACGGTCTCTACGTCCTCCAATCACTGTATCATCAGCCGGTCTCTTCCGGCTCCTCACTGTAAGCTGATCCGCCTCTCTCTTCTTAGCCATCTCCAGAATCCTGGCCAGACTCCCCTCTGTGACGAAAAGGAGGGCCTGTCTCATGTCATCTTGCAGCCCCTTATAAAACCTCCGGGCATAGCCAGCATCGTCTAACTGGTAAGCGTCCGCATAACGAGCCAGGTGAGTGAACTCCTGATAGTACTCCACCACAGTCCTGTTCCCCTGCCTCAACCGCAGGAACCTATCCTCCATGTCATCTCTTGCCGACAGAGGTACAAAATGTCCCAAGAGCGCTGCTCTGAACTCCTCCCAAGTAATATCAGCACAGTCCATCCCTACAAAGGTGGTGTCCAGCTGAGATTTCCACCATCTCTTTCCGTGTGACTCTAAGCAGGAGACTGCCAAAGCGACTGCCTCCTCCGTGGGGCATCGAATCCCTGCCAGCATCTCGTAAATGGTGTCCAACCACTCCTCCGTACGTACTGCAGACTCCGTCCCCTGGTAGGATGGAGGGGAAAGTCCTCGAAAGACCGTCATCCAATTGGCCCCGGGGTTTGACTGTGGGGCCGGGGCTTGCTGAGCTCTGAAGGCCTCCAGGATGGCCGTCAGTGTTTGCCCCATCTCCGTCTGATGGAATGGAACTGGTGCTGGCGGAGTCGGGACCACATTCGGAGCCTGAGGTGTCCCCTGCTGCGATGTAGGGTTCGTCGCAGGCTACAAGTAAAAAAAAAATTCCATTTGTTAGAGAGCGAATGAATGGAATTTAAGAAGAGTTAGGATGGATTTTCACATGTGATTTCCCTTATGGGCACACCACTGCTTCCGCTGCTAGTTTGTCCACAAACTAAGCTCGCACGGGGGTGGCCCAAGGTTTTTTGTGGACTACTTCTCTTTCGATCGAGGTCTCCTCTGATACCACTTGTAAGACCCCCCCCCCCTTTTTTTTCTTTTTAAACCACTGGGGTCTTAGCCCAGAATTGCCTCTTTGCGGTGGCACCGACTCACGGGAAGGCAACCACTACAAAACGCTAATTCTGCCGGCCCTTTTCGATCATAAGAGAGAGAAGTATTTATACATAAAATCTAAACAAATCCACAGAAACATGTAAATAAAAGTGAAATCATAACCAGTCCATCAATAGATAATAACAGGAAAATAGATAAATGGGCTCGAGCCCAGTACATCAGAGTCCTCACTACCAGTCACTCATCGCGGAAGCTAAGAAAATACTAATCACTCACGGAGCTGGTCGCAGGTGCACCGGTGCTAGACTGTCCCACCTCCATGCGCATCGTACTCCGCTGGTGCTGGTCCCTGGACTGCTGGTCCCTGTCTCCCATCCGGAGCTCCTGTAATGTTGTGGTTCGAAAACCATTAGTCAAAAAGACTAAGCCATATCATCCCCTACCCCTCCCACCACGGCTCCTAAGCACCGGGCGGAGAGGAGGAAAAGGAAGCTACAAAAGTGGAGAATAACCAAGCAGGTGACAGGGAAGCTAATCTAGTAGTTATTTAGAATGAAATAGGTCTAACAATCCTACGGCAGTAAGTAATAAGGAGAGCAATTAATAAGTAGCAATTTGTATAAAAAGACAGCTAGAGAACAGTAAGTAAACAAGCAAGTAAATAAGTATGTAACCTTAACTTATACGAATGCCCATACAAACTTATAAGTTAAGGGGTCTTCTGCAAGGCTCCCATCGTATAAAAAGTCCCATACCGATTTATACGTTGGGGTGTCGGTTGTATGCAAATATGAGTGTAGTGATATGCTATGTCATGATTCATGCAAGTGCAACTCACGCACACGACTCTATGCGCACAGACCTTTAGTTCCCCCTATTCGGGCAGCTAGCTTAACTCCCAGGAACCTCCGTAGTGGCAAACGGATACAGTGGGTCGGGCCCCCCACTCCTAGGTGGGTATCCACACTACCAGGCCTAGCCCTTTTGTACGCCCCTAGAAGAACACAACCTAGAGTATCCGCGTACTACTGCTGGCTGTACCCACCAGACTTTCTTTGGCTAAGTGTCCCACACCGCCGAGTCAGCGTACCGATGTCGGTGTGAACGACAATCAGATACCGAAGACCCACCACCTTTATTCTGTACTCCAACCCTCGAGCCCTCGGCCCCCCGGACAGTCCCGTCCGTGCATCTACCGTCATAGCTACTGTCTGAATGGCAACCAATCCTATAATTCTACCTTCCTAGCTATCGGGGAGTGTAAAGGTGCAACCCTAGTTATACTAGTTGCTCTTTTAATTCATTATTCCTATGGTTTACGTTAGCCCAGGACTGCCCCCGGTATACCCCGTGAAGGGCTCTCAAGCGGCACTAGGAACCAAGACGGCGGCATTACGGCCCGAAGTTCCCTTTCGCAAGGCACTTATTATTATTGGTTGATCTCCCTTAACCCGATCCTCTTTTAGTTACTTTAGTTCTAACCCTAGAGTATTAAGACTCTTCCTCTTCTTCCCGGGATGGACGATCTTTAGTCATTCCCATACTCCCTTATCCTTGACCAGTCTCACACTCTACTTGTCCTGACTTCCAATGATGACCTCAATCTTAGCTTGCCCTACCAACCATCAATTATCAGAATTCTGTGGTTTTAATATATGCAGACCATCCTAAGTTATATGAGGTACACAAGGGGAGGTACACAAAATTGTCTTCCAAATCTCCTATAATATTTACTGTAGGTCTACCATATCATAATTTGTCTAAATCCAGAAACTTATAATTTTCCTAATTAAACTGATATTTATTTAATTTTCCCAAAGGACGGGCCATGGCTCATTTTAAACATGAACTACATGATCCTCCTAAGTAATGGCTACTCAAAAATCATGATCTTTAAATAACAGCAAGATAACCTCAAATACAAATTTCCAGAATTTTACAGAAAGTATTTAGCCTCTAAATAATTTATCCAGTATAATCACGTTAATTCTACGTAATGAAGAAAGTACTGAAATTACTCATCGGAAAATTATAGAAAAATTACTAATCAGTAGTATGGAATAGAAAAGATCTTTGTACAAAGAGTCATAATTTTACTAGCTTGCTAAACATCACTAAAGATTTAATCAAATAATCAAGGTAAAACATACTTAATGAAGCAAGCCTTAGAATTAAACTTCCAAAAATCCCATAAAAATTCACAGAGATTTAAAATCATAATAAACGTTCTCTGCCTAAATTTCATCAATTTCCAGGAAGTGTGTATTCCATAATAAATTTTCTAAGCAAATCATACAAGCTACTAAATCGTTAATGAAGTATCCAAAGTAATAATCTTAAAATTCATAGTAAAATATCCAGAGCTTGTACCATCCCTATAATTCACTCTACCCAAATCTCAACACTTTTCAATGTGATTTAGTGTCATTTCCTATCTCTAAAAGTTTTGTACCCTAAACTAGGGTTAGGTTTTTAGGTATCCCAACAGTCTCCAAATCTACTAAGATTTCATCCAGAGAACTATAATGGCCCTATGGTCCTCTTCACCTTCTTTCGGGTCAATCCAATGTCATTTGACCCCATGACCTTCACAAACCACCAAGATCCATCCTTAGGGTTTGACCTTGGTTCTTAGGGCAAACTTACCCCGATCCACCTCAAACTCTATGAGGGGGTGCTAGAGAATATAACTAGCCAGTGGTAAAAATCTCAGCCTCTGTTGAGGTGATCTGACCACTCAAATCTCAAAAGTGCACTTTTAACCTAAGACCCCTTATTAGGGCAAAACTTAGGGTTGATCATTTCTAATTCAAACCATCTCCAAATGAGATGAAAAATTATACAGAACCTTATGGTGAACCCAGGGACTACTCACCAAAATTTGGGAGGGTTTGGAAATTATTTAACCATCTAATTAAATTCGGCTAGGATTATTGAATTTTTCTAAAAACTATAGAAAAATATTTTCCAAAAATTCTCATTTTTGGATCGTACCTTAATATAGTAAGATTAGGCCACACCCCAAATTTCAAGTCATTTTGATGACTGGATTGGAGTGGGGAATTTTTCTAAGGTCAAGACGGCCCTCTGGATAGACCTCACCAAAAAGGGTGCTGTGGTCTAACCAAGATTCCAAATCGAGTGAAATTAATTTTAAATTAAACTAGACTTCAAGGGCTACATTTGCTATGTTGACCACTTTTCCTATAGGAGCCTCTAGGTAGTTTTCCCAAATTATTTAAAGTGACAGATATTTTCATTTAGAAATTGCTTCACAAATAAAATCTAATTAAATGGCACTGTTCATCTTCTTCTACAGCCCGAAACCAGAGCCCTGAAAACCTAAATTCCTGTAGCTTTTCCAAACTATTTCCTGGCAATACAGCCATCTCCCTGGCCGGCCACCACCACCACCACCACCTTTGTTGAGGTGAGGGCTATCGTCGGGCGGCGGCACGGCCGCCGGAGAGGCGGTTTCCGGCGAACTCGTCACCATGAAATTTTCGGAAAAACCACGAATACGCTCACCCGATCTGGCTCTTTTGAGCCCGATATCTCTCCTAATGATTTCTAAGATCTATCCGCAGAAAAAGAGGGAGGGGAGGACCTTGTTCGCGGGCTGGAGGCGTGCAGAGCGTCGGGAAGCCATTGGCACGGTGGTGGCGTCACCGGAAATTCTTCAACAGCAGGGGAAAATCTGAAACAGTTTGATGGAGAGTGTAACCTTTTCCTCTTGCTCTTAGGAGTCTTTTATAGATCAATAAATGGGGAGGGGAAAGGATGAAACGTTCATGGACATTAATATTTCCCTTAATGACGTTCGGTTATGGCAAAGGCATTTGAAACGCTGGAGATGAAGAGCTGTTCGCCAGGTGGCGATTTCCTATTGCACCCACTTTTCCTTAATTATTAACATAATTAAAGTAGGAAACGGTCCATAAATACTCTTGGTTTTCATTCCCATAGCTAGAATTTATTATGGCGTCGGTTACCGAAATTTCCCGTCTGCCTGACGTTTCGGCCTTGGTCACGGGCGTGACACATAGGTCACGGGCGTGACAGGCCCGGTTAGCAAATTCTGGGTTCGACGATCGTCGAACTGAGATCGACGATCGTCGAAGGGTGGTCACGGGCGTGATATGCCATGAGGCAAATTCCGCGCCCGACGATCGTCTACCTGAGATCGACGATCGTCGAAGGAGTCACGCCCCAGGTCACGGGCGTGACGGGTCGGTCACGGGCGTGACCAACCCATGACCCGAAATCTTGGTCGATTTATTTCAATTTTTGGGCTCCCTAGGGTTCTACCACAACCAACCGACTCCTAGGGGTCTAGCCGGAAATGGGATGTTACAGCCTCTTGGGCCATTTGACACAATGAGATGCATTATCATCAGCTACAAGACAGATAGGAGAAACCTTGTTCTCACATACAAAATCAAGACAATAAACATTTCTCTTTCTATACCCAGTCAATATGACCTTTTGATCACTTGACCTTTTGATATGACATCCATCCTTAACAAATGAAATGTCATATCCAAGATCACTCAGCTGACTTATGCTTATCAGATTATGTTTCAAACCTTTTACATAAGCCACATGAGTGATGGTTATTTGGTTTGAGGAAATGTTACCAAACCCTTTGATGATCACTCATTCAGATCCACCAAAGATAACTTTAGGCCCATCCTTGACAGATGTGTACTCCTTCAGCAGTCCCTTTGTTCCAGTCATGTGCCTAGAATAACCACTATTTAAGTACCATATAGGGGCATGACAACTTGGACTTTCCTGCAATACATAATTATTTTCCCTTAGAACCCAAGTAAGTCTTGGGTCCTTGGTTCAGGTTAGCACCATTCACATCAAAACTACCAGCATCTCTTCTAACTGGTAGACTATTGTTCTTCCTTACACTTGTATTATGATAGCAGTCTAAGGCAAAATGGCCTCTCTTGCCATAGCACAAACATTCATATTTGTTGTATCTAGGTCTAGATATACCCTTGGTAGAAAAATTTCTGTCCAGTGCTGGTGCTGCTGCAGCTTCACCCACTGATTTCTTATAACCATTGGGTTTATGATCATGGGAAGACCTATTGGCATTAACACCCTTGTTTTTCAGAACATCAGTCTTAATATGACCATGAATATTTTCAAGATCATATTCGTTAGAAGGCACTTGTACCTTTCTAAACATAACAGGGAATTTAAGGTTTAGTGGCTGGACAGGAGCTTTGCCTTTTCTCTTGAATTGGGCAGACCTGGTGTTACCTTTGAAGCCTAATCGTGCCTTACCCTTTTGAGCCACAAACTCATCTATTATAGGTAAGAAAGATTTTGGCTTAGAGTAACTAACCACTAAATCTTTCTCTATTCTCAGTCTGGCCTCCAGACTTTTAACTTGATCATTGTTATATTTGATTGTGCCCATCTGAATAATAGTTATATTTTTCAGTTTGGCAATCTCATTTAACTTTTGATCCAATACTTTTTCAAGCTCAGATGCAGCAACCTTAAGATCTGCAATTTCCTGAGCCTGAGTTTTGACTAGGTTCTTGCTTTTCTTAAGAGCCGGCAATAAGTCCCCATACTTATCTATTAACTGATGAACATCTCCTTCAGATTCAGATCCATCTACATCACTTGATGCAGAAGTAGTTGATTCTGCACTAGTACTACAAACTGATTTTTATAGAAGGACAATGTACCTTACTGGGACCAGACTGATTCTGGCACATGTCTTCTTCTGATCCAGCCATCAGTCCCATACATTGATGATCTTCTTGTTCATAGATGGAGTTTAGCAATTGCATAAACTCATCTTCTTCATTAGCTGCATACAGTCCAATGTATGCTTCAGCTTGATATACTGACTCTGAGGAGGATTGATCTGTAAGACTCTTCTCCTTCTTAGCAACAAAGGATTTCTCCTTCTTTCCCTTTTGTTGAGCCTTCTTTCTGTCTGTTGACTCCTTCCTCTTTTCTGGACACTCAGCCACCACATGTCCAGGCCTATTGCAGCAATAGCAAACAATATTTGATGTAGTAGCTTTGCTGGGCTTAGTTCTGCTCCTCTCCTTTCTTGATGATTTTCTCTTCTGATAGTAATCATCAACTGGCTGTGATGTGGAGGGCCTTGACTTCCACTACTTCTTCTTCAAGAACCTCTGAAACTGCCTTGTAAAGACAGCAAATTCTGCATCTGAATCACTGCTTTCTGAGTTCTTATTGTCTGAATTTTCTGAGTTAACTTCAGCAACTTCCTTAGGAGGTGATGGAGATATCCTCCTATTCTTTATAGTGGCTTCAGCCTTGAAGGCCACAGACCTTTCTCTATGTTCTCCTTTTGAATTCTTTTCTTCCTCCTTCCAGGCCATTAGTTGCATTTCATATGATAGCAACTTTCCAAACAAGGTTGGAGGAGAAATGTCTGCCTGTTTGGCCACTTCTCTTATGGCACAAATCTTGGTGTCCCAATCCTTTGTCAAGGATCTTAGGAATTTGTCATTCAGTTCATAGGTACTGAAGACCCTTCCATAGAACATTAGTTCATTCACTATCCTGTAGAATTTCTTGTAGCATTTAGTTATGCTATCAGACATCCCTTGTCTGAAACTCTCATATTATTGGTTGAGCATAGACTTTCTATCTTATCTAACTTCTTCAGAACCCTCCATGTAGACAATCAAAGTGTCCCACATTTCCTTGGAGGTTTTGCAGTGAATCAGATTTTGAAATGTGGCATCATCTATAGCACTTACAATAATGTTCTGTTCTCTTTTGTATAGTATTGCCAAGATGATCTCATCCTTGGTCATTTCAAAATAACACTTTGGAGTTTGAATATTTGCATCAAGAACTGATACCTTCATTGGAATGAAGGGGCTTTCCTGTACTATGATATATATCCTTGGATCAGAAGCCTCCATAAACAACCTAACCCTTTCTTTCCAGATTCCAAAAATCTCTTTCCTGCAGATGGGTAATTTCATTGACTCTAGTTCCTTGTGATTCTCTCCAGAACCCATTTTCTTGATTCTTGATTCTGCCTTAGGGATCTAACTCAGACTGTTAAGTCCTTCTTTGAGTAACCTCCCTCTGATACCACTTGATAGTTATACTTTCAAGACCACCTAAACACCTAGAGGGGGGGTGAATAGGTTCTAATGCTTTTTTTAACTTAAGGCAGAATATAATTACTGACTATAAGAGAATTCAGTAAACACTACAGCAAACACAACACAACAATCACAAATATGCACACATCACAGATTGCACACAGATTTATAGTGGTTCCCCAAGATCTGGGTACATCCACTTTCCCCCCTTCACCTATTTAGCAGTGTGCTAGAATCAGCCTAACTTCCACCTTTATCTCAGATCCTCAGATCCGACAGCTCAGAACCTTGAAAGGTCCCTACAACTCAGAACCCTGAAAGGTTCCACAGCTCAGGCTAATAAGCCCTACCTCAGCCTTGCCACAAGGCCTACAACTCAGAGAAATACCTTCTCCTACACTCAGGCATAAACAGCCCTACCACTCAGAGAACAAATCTCCTACACTCAGCCTTTATAACATAGGCTTACAACTCAGATATATAAAAATAGATCCTACAGAATTTGAAAAATAGTTTATAATATCTTTCCCTTATTGAGAGAGAAGGGACAAGACAGCACTTGATCAGCTGATGGATGAAATCAACTGGATCTTAGCTTTCTTCAAAGCTTCTTGAATCTGAACTTAGTTGAGTTGATTTCCAGACAGCTTCTTGAGAAACCTGTGACAGCTTCCTTCTTGTCTTCAAAATGGTTGGATCCCTCTCTATCCAACACCTTTGATGATACTTCAGAATTCTTGAAAGAATTCTACTTAGACTGATCCTGCGTGGTTGTACACGTCAGAATGTCTTCTTAGATCTTCTCACGAAGATCTTCTTCTGTGCCTTGCACTTTCTTGATCAGAGATCTTATTGATGCAGTGGACCAGAGCCGCCCCGCTCTGTCGGAGTCACACCGAGCCAGAGGAACACGAATGGCACCCACCGCCGGGCTGCAGGCCAAGCACCCTACCCATGACCGCACCTATTCTCAGCGCGGCGGGATGTTGAGGCGAGGTCTCGAACCCAGACCCCTTGATAAAGAGCTTTCCTAACAGCTCTCATCACCAACTGAGCTCTTTATCAAGGGGTGATGAGAGCTCTTTATAAAGAGCTTTCCTAACAGCTCAGTTGGTGATGAGAGCTGTTAGGAAAGCTCTTTATCAAGGGGTCTGGGTTCGAGACCTCGCCTCAACATCCCGCCGCGCTGAGAATAGGTGCGGTCATGGGTAGGGTGCTTGGCCTGCAGCCCGGTGGTGGGTTCCATTCGTGTTCCTCTGGCTCGGTGTGACTCCGACAGAGCGGGGCGGCTCTGGACCACTGCATCACTTATCTCCCAATAGATGATTAATGTGTCATCGTATGTATCTTCTTCTTCTGAATCTATCTATATATATAGACTTCCTCCTTGGTAACTGGCTGATCCAGTTTCTAACTAACTTCTGATAAGTCTGACAGGTTCAGTAAACCGGTTGTAACCCACAGCTGTCAAGTCTTCAAACAAATCTTCTTCCTTTGTATTTGTCAGTAAAGTGTCGAGACTGTCTGTCAGAAAGTGTCGAGACCATCTGTCAAGATGTGTCGACACAAGTGACTTAAGTGTCGACACTGCCTCTGGTGATGTCGACAAAGCTGTCTTGATGTCGACTTAGCTTCTTGACACTGTATCTTGAGAATGTGTCGACACAGATGTTGTCGACTCTGCCTCTGTGTGTCGACTCAGTCTTCTAGTGTCGACACAAATGTTGTCGACTAGCAATTCTGTGTGTCGACACAGCCTCTTAGTGTCGACACAGTTGATGTCGACTAAACTTCTGTGAGTCGACACTGCTTCCCGGTGTCGACACAAATGTTGTCGACTCTTTTTCTCTGTATCGACACAGCCTTCTTCAAGTGTCGACACAATTATTCTGAAGTGTCGACACAGCTTCTTCAGGTGTCGACATATGGACTTAGAATATTTTTCCTGTATTTTAGTACATTCTTAACCTGCACATGTCAACTCAAAATAACATCAAATACACCTTGATGTATATCATTGAGCTAAGTTAGGCTTCTTCAAATCAGGTACATATTTTCCAATGTACCCAACACTTTTCCGCCCACATATAGCAGGTGAAAGCCACCAGGGGTGCGATGGAGTTAGGCTTGAGCTAGGCCGGCACTAACCCATAATAGTGCAGGGCCTAGCGCACTTCCGGCAAGAGGGGGAGGCGAAAGCCAACCTCAAAGTGCTCCAATGGGATGGATAGCTCCCCATCCGGCACAAGGTTATCCCTGTCGTCGTTCCCAGGGTTTCGCAGGACGAATCCCGACGGGATAAAGTTCTCGGTGATGGTGAGGAATTCTTCCTGTGTGAGCCGGCAGGGGGGATGTTGTGGTCCAGGAATGTTTGCGCGCACTTGGAGCGGCCTTTGATCTTGGCAGGCATCTTGAAGGGAAGGCGAGAGAGGAGGAAAAGGCAGGAAGGCGAGAGCCTTGGAATTACAGTGATCGGCGAGAGCGGTCGGGAGGAAGATGAAGGATTGGAATCAAAGAAGTGAATGCAGAGAAATAAACGTGGTAGGAGGATCATCCTATTTATAGAGAATTCAATAGTCATGAGTTTTTTCCTAAAGGCGGCGATGGTACGGTTAATAAGGCATGATGTTCGGACTCTTCGTTTTCCACCCAATCTTACCGGCTCTTCCCAAACCTGTAGAAAAGTAAGAACCTCTGGGAAGAGCGTTGGGTAAATTCAAATTGTGGCGGCGAGCGAGAAGTGATAGGCAGGGCCTAAGAATCAAGCATTCACAAAGCATCAAATACGAGAACATGAAGCGTAAAAAGAAAATGAAGAATAAACAAATAGGGGCCCTCGCTGGGCGGGAGCCGCAAAATAGTGGAAATAATAAATATAAATAATTATTCATCGCCACACGGTGCAAGGGGTACATAGAGAGAAGGGTAGGAGAGGAGGTTGTGTAAATAAGAGGCGAGACCCACAAGACTAAATACTATTCCCACCACCAGCGACCCAAACCTCGTCTTCCCATCCTTGGAGGCACAAGTGGATTGAAGATGGCTGTCAGGGTGCTCAACCCTAGGTTGGCCAGACGAAGATGATCGCGAATACATGTGATATATATTCCAAGGTAGGTATCGGTGGTAAGCGTGTTCTGGCACTCCGTCTCGCAAGGGAGGTGGGTGTTGTCCCGCTTGACGATCGCCAGCCGCCTTTACATCGTCCCATGGATTCTCTTCACTGCTTCAGAGTTGGCTCGCTACCGACGTGCATGCTTTGACAGGACTACCGCAATCCTCTGCCTCCACGTCTTACCAATCTCGGAGGCCTAGAGAAAGTCCTCCATCTCGCTAGAAGAGGGAAGGAGCAAGTTTTCCCCATTTTCTTCTTCTTCATCTTCATCTTCATCTTCTTCTTCCTCGGACTCAGCCCCCTATACCTTTGGACCTAGAGGATTGTTTGTCAGATTGGAGGAGGAGCTGAAGGTAAAATGGTAAGTTCTCATATACCTTAGGTATAACGGGGCTTTCCGCCGACGATTGGCGAGAAGGGTCGGGCAGCTCCTTAGGACTCTTCACAAAGAGCAGGTGAAGCGGCTTGCCCCTCCCAGGACAGAACGTCCTACGCTCTAAGGACTCGGTCTTGGACAGTGGGGGGAATGAGGTGCCATCTTCCGCCGGAGGCTTGGATCTCGGTACGGGTGCTAATGATTTAGTGGCAACCCCTTCGGCCGTGGGTGCAAGATCGGCTACTAGGTTGACGAGATCCTCAGGGGACGAAGCTCGAGGCCTCGGGTCAATGAGGTTCAAGTTCCCAAGAACAGGCGCTGCGAGATGAATGGTCAATGGAAGGTAAAAATAAATCATTTAAAGTGGAAGCCACGTCAGCAAAGGAAAAAAAATACTAGGAGTGCTTGGGAGATCGGCTGGGGTAGTCGGAGGAGCAACCTCCGTGACTTGAAGAATAGCCCCCGAGACTAACGGTGGATCCTCGTGGAGAAGGCAGGTTGTCTCCGTATCCGCCTGTAGATAGTCGGCAACATCCTTCGGAAGCGTCCCGTACGAGATGGGCGATACATCAGTATGCAACCCAGTTCATTAAAAAGATTGCGCCAATGGTAAGGAGAGAACATTACCTCCGGTGGGGAAGAGGGGTTCTCGTCGCGGTTAGGTGTTGGAGTAGGCGAGGCTCGGTTCTCTTTTGAGTGATCTCGCCTAACCAACTTGGCCTTCTTATTCTTCATTAGGCGGGGTATCTCGTCGGCTAGCCTCTTAGAAGGATCGTCGGTCGGCCTTTTTCCCATCATCGAAGTAGCTACCTTGGCGTAGTTAGCGCCAGCCTGCGCCAGGGCTGCGGCAAGGTGAGCCTGAAGTTCTTCCGAGAGCGGTTTTTTGGCAGGCTTGGTGCCATATTCAAAGCCTTGTAGGAGATGAAGTGGAGGGCAATAGCGATAGGGATGGCCTGAGAACAGATTCAGCGGTGTATATATAGAACCGTGGTGGTGACCGCAAAAGATTCCCTATAAGGTTGGCAAACGACCAACAAATATTAGGGGTTGGACGTGTCTTTTCGATCACATGGCTAGCAAATAAAGAGAGGGGATTGTGTATAACCCCATATTCGCACGGTGGGACCTAAATGCCCATTAGGTCGGGATTGGGCTAGCTTTGGGCTAGTTTTGAGCAAATTGGGTCAGATGAGAAGAACACGCTGAAGGGGTTCTTGCTTGAGGAATGTGCAAAGGCTCGCGCTTGGTGAAGTGGGAAGCCCGCGGAGCTTGCATTGAGTGAGATCATTCCACTCGATGATATTGATGCCTTGGGCCTTGGTGTTGAGTGAGGTCTTTGCACTCAACACTCTAGATGCCTTCCAGGCTCTGGCGTTGAGTGAGGTTTTTTTACTAAGAGCCCTTTGGTCTTTTCTCTCCCGCCTGTGATAGGTGGGAATGCTTTCCCTCATAATTCTTCGAGCTGAGCCTTGCATTCCTCGAGTTGAGCCCAACTTTCGTCGAGCTGAGTCCTGCTTTCGTCCACCTAAGACATGCTTTCGTCGAGTTAAGCCCTTCTTTCATCGAGCTAAGCTCTGCATTTGACAAACTGAGCTTAGAGTTAACCCATTGGCTCCCGTCCAGGGTAGGTGGGAAGGCTCTCGCACGTGATAAGTGGGAAGCCCGTAGGATCAGCTAAAATGCTTCTTCCAGGGGTACCTTAGGGGTGAAATTACCTGGGTACCCATGTGTGAAATTACCTGGATTCCTTTGGGTCTGCATTAAGCTCCTCAGAATAGCGGAGTTTGGTTGTTGGCAGACTAGCCTAGGGAATTTCAGAATTTTCAGGGTAACAGAATTACGCTTTTGGTAGAGCAGATACTAAAAACCTATTAATAGACCCAGGGAGTTCCTCAGAGAGAAGGTTTTTCATCATTCCTGAAATCCTCTAGATATTTCTGAGATTCTCCTAAATAATCAATTACATTTGGAGGGGAAGCACTCAGAGATCTTTTGGGTTATTGGAGGGACCTCCCAACTGAGGCATAGGGTCAGATCATGGTTCTTTATTACTAGTTAGAGATCGGGATTTGGGAGACGTAGGTGTTGGCTACACCCCAATGTATGAACGAGGCCAGTTTTTTGCTTCAAAAATAAGTACCTGATGTTAACTCACAAACACTTGTTAATCTCAGCGATAGAGAGGTCAAAAGCAGGTTAATTAACATATAATAGGAACACCATAAGAGAACATGCGAACACCTGCTCATCCCTACAAAAAAGAAGTCAAAAGCAGGTAATTAAATATATAACGCGAGTACCTGAGATCAACATGCTAACACCTACTAATTTCCACAAACGAAATTTCATAAGCAGGTAAAAACATATAATGCGTGTACCTGAGGAGAACTCACGAACACCTACTTATCTCTTCAAAAGAGAAGTCAAAAGCAGGTAAATTTAAAATATAATACGAGTGCCTGAAGAAAACTAACGAACACCTTCTAATCTCAGCAAAAGAGAAGTCAGAAATATGTAAATTAACATATAATGCAAGTACCGGAGGTGAACTCATGAACGCCAACTAAGCTCTACAAAAGAGGAATAAAAAAGCAGGTAAATTTAAAATATAACTCTAGTGCCTAAATGGAACTCGCGAATACATACTAATCTCTATAAAAGAGAAGTCAAAAGCAAATAAATAAACATATAACGCGAGTAACTGAAGAGAAATCGTGAATACCTGCTAATCTTTGCAAAAGAGAAGTCAAAAACAGGTTAGTTAAAATATAAAGTGAGTACTTGAAGTGTACTCACGAACAACTGCTAATCTTCACAAAAGGGAAGTGAATAACATTAAATAAACATTTAATGCGAGTACCTTAGGTAAACTCACAAACACCAGCTAATCTTTGCAAAAGAGAAGTATAAAGCTGGTAAATTAACCTATTACGTGACTACCTGACGAGAAATCATGAACACATGTACATCTATGCAAAATAGAAGTCAAAAGTACATAAATAAACATATAACACGGGGACCTGAGGTGAACTCACGAACACTTGCAAATCTCTGCAAAAGAGAATTCCAAAGCAGGTAAATTAACATATAACACGAGTACTTGAAATGAACTAATGAACACCTGCTAATCTATACAAAAGAGAAGTCAAAAGTATGTAAATTAATATATAATACGAGTACATTAATAGAACTCGTAGACACCTTCGAATCTCTGCAAAAGAGAAGTCAAAAGCAGGTAAATTAACATATAATGCGAGTATCTGAGGTGAACTCGCTACCACCAACTAATCTCTCAAAAAGATAAGTCAAAAGTATGTAAATAAAAATATAACGCAAGTACACGAGGTGAACTTACGAACACCTACAAATCTCTAAAAAAGAGAAGTCAAAAGCAGTATAATTTAAAATATAATTGGAGAACCCGAAGAGAACTCTCGAACACCTGCTATTCTCTGTAAAAGAGAAGTCAAAAGCATGTAAATTAAAATATATCGTGAGTACCTAAAGAGAACTCGCGAACACTTGCTAATCTCTACAAAAGTGAAGTCGAAAGCCGATAAATTTAAATTTAATGCAAGTATTTGAAAAGAACTCATGAACACCTACTAATCTCAGGAAAAGACAAGACAAAACAGGTAAATAAACATATAACAAGAGCACCTTAATAGAACATTTGAATACCTGCTAATCTCTGCAAAACCGAAGTGAAAAGCAGGAAAATAAACATATAACATGAGTTCCTAAGGTGAACTCGCTAACACGTGCTAATCTCTCCAAAAGAGAAGTAAAAAGCTGGCAAATAAACATATAATGCGAGCACTTGAGGTAAACTTGCGAACTCCAACCAATCTCTGCAAAAGAGAAATAAAAAGCAAATAAATTAACATGTAACGCGGGTACATGAAGAAATCTCGAAAACACCTATTATTCTCTACAAAAGAGATGTAAAAAGCATGTAAATTAACATATAACATGAGTACCTGAAGATAAATCGTGAACACCTGCTAATCACTGTAAAAGAGAAGTAAAAATCCGATAAATATACATATAATGCGAGTAATTTAGGTGAACTCGCGAACACTTGCTAATCTCTTAAAAAGAGAAGTCAAAAGCAGGTAAATAAACATGTAACGCCAGTACCTGAGGTGAACTCCCAAACACATGCTAATCTATCCAAAATAGAAGTCAAAAGTAGTTAAATATGCATATAACAAAAGTGCCTAAGATAAACTCGCGAACACCAGCAAATATTTGCAAAAGTAAAGTCAAAAATAGTTAAATTTAAAATACAATGAGAATTTTTGAAGAACACTCGCGAATGCCTGCTAATCTCTGCAAAAGAGAAATAAAAAGCAAGAAAATTTAAAATATAACGCGAGTACCTAAAGAGAAATCGTGAACACCTGCTAATCTCTCAAAAAGAAAAGTTAAAAGCAGAAAAATAAACATATAATGCGAGTACCTAAGGTGATCTCACGAACACATGCTAATGTCTGTAAAAGAGATGTCAAGATAGGTAAATTTTAATATAACACGTGTAACTGAAGAGAACTCGTAAACAACTACTAATCTCTGCAAAAGAGAAGTCAAAACAGGTAAACAAACATACAACGTGACGACTTGAAGAGAACTCGTGAACAACTATTAATCTCAGCAAAAGAGAAGTCAAAAGCAGTTAAATTAACATATAACGCGAGTACCTAAAGAGGTCTCTTAAACACCTGCTATTCTCTACAAAAGAGAAGTCAAAAACAGGTAAATTAACATATAACGCGATTACTAAAGTGAACTCCCGAACACCTGCTAATCTCTACAAAAGTGAAGTCAAAAGCAAATAAATAAACATATAATGGGAGTACCAGAGGTGAACTCATGAACACCTGCAAATCTCTACAAAAGAGAATTCAAAAGTAGGTAAATTATAATATAACACAAGGTGTTAAAGAGCACGCGTGACCACCTACAAATCTCTGCAAAAGAAAAGTCAAAAGCATGAAAATAAACATATAATGTGAGTGCCTAAAGTGAACTCGCAAACACCTGCTAATCTCTGCAAAAGAGAAGTCAAAAACAGATAAAATTACATATAACATGAATAACTGAAGAGAACTCATGAACATTTGCTCATCTATATAAAAGAGAAGTAAAAAAGCTAGTTAATAAATATTTAACCTCAGTATCTGAGGTGAACTCGTGAACTCATGCAAATCTCTACAAAAGAGTGGTAAAAAAATGGTAAATTTATAATATATTGCGAGTACTGAAGGGAACTCGGTAACACCAACAAATCTCTTTAAAAGAGGAGTCAATATCTGGTAAATAAACATATAACGCGACTACCTGAGTTGAACTCGTAAACACATACTATTCTCTGCATAAGATAAGTCAAAAGTAGGTATATGAACATATAATATGAATACCTGTAGAGAACTCGTGAAAACCTCTTAATATCTGCAATAGAGAAGTCAAAAGAAGGTAAATTAACATATAAAAAGAGTACTTGAGGTGAACTAGCGAACACCCGCAAATTACTGTAAAAGAAAAGTCAAATGTAGGTAAATTTACATATAATACGTGTATATGAAGATAACTCATGAACACCTGCTAATTTATGCAAAAGAGAAGTCAAAAGTAAGTAAATAAACATATAATATGAGTACCTGAGGTGAACTCACTAAGACCTGCAAATCTATACAAAAGAGAAGTTAAAGCAGGTAAATTAAGATATAATGCGAGTACTTGAAATGAACTCACAAACACTTTCTGATCACTGCAAAAGAGAAGTCAAAAGTCGATAAGTTAACATATAACATGAGTTCCTTAATTAAACTCGCAAACCCCTACTAATCATTGCAAAAGAGAAGTCAAAAATCGGTAAATAAATATATAATGTGAGAAACTTAGGTAAACTCGCTAACACCTGCTAATGTCTCCGAAAGAGAAGTCAAAAGGAGGTAAATAAACATATAACGCGAGTACTTGAGGAGAACTCGTGAACACCAACAAATCACTGCAAAAGAGAAGTCAAAAGTAGAAAAATTTAAAATATAACTAGAGAACCTGAAGAGAACTCACAAAACATGCTAATCTTTGAAAAAGAGAAGTCAAAAGTAGGTAAATTAATATATAATGCAAGTAACTAAGTTGAACTCGCGAACAACTGCTAATCTCTGTAAAAGAAAAGTAAAAAGAAGATAAATTTAAAATGTAATGAGAGTACTTGAAGAGAACAAATGAACCACTACTAATCTCAGTAAAAGAGATGCCAAAACAGGTAAATAAACATATAAACTGAGCACCTGTATAGAACTCACGAACACCAGCTAATCTCTGCAAAAGAGCAGTCAAAAGCAGGTAAATAAACATATAATGTGAGTACCTTAGGTGAACACGCAAACACATGCTAATCTCTCCAAAATACAACTCAAAAGTAGGTAAATAAACATATAACATGAGTACCTAAGGTGAACTTGTGAACACTTACAAATCTATGTAAAAGAGAAATCAAAATGGGTAAATATAAATATAATACGAGTACCTGAAGAGAACTCATAAACAACTACTAATCTTTTCAAAAGAGAAGTCAAAGTAGTTAAATAACATATAATGTGAGTACTTGAAGAAAACTCGCGAACAACTATTAATCTCAGCAAAAGAGAAGTCAAAATAGTAAAATTAACATATAACGCGAGTACCTAAAGAGATCTCGTAAAAACTACTGTTCTCTACAAAAGAGAAGTCAAAAGTATGTAAATTAACATATAAAGACAGTACCTAAAGGTAATTCGTGAACTTTTGCTTATCTCTGCAAATGAGAAGTCAAAAGCAGATAAATAAACATATAATAAGAGTACCTGAGGTGAACTCATGAACTCGTGCAAATCTCTACAAAAGTAAATTAAAAAACAGGTAAATTAAAATATAACACGAGGTGCTGAAAAGAACTCGCGAACACCTATTAATCTCTGTAAAAGTGATATCAAAAGCAGATAAATAAAGGTATAAGGCTAGTGCCTGAGGTGAACTCACAAACACCTACTAATCTTTTCAATGGAGAAGTCAAAAGCAGGTAAACAAACATATAACTTGAATACCTGAAGAGAAATCGTGAAAACTTCCTCATCTCTGCAAAAGAGAAGTAAAAAGCAGGTAAATACACATATAACAAGAGTACTTGTGTTGAACTCGTGAATTCTTGCAAATCTCTGCAAAAAAGAAGTCAAAAAGTGGTCAATTTAAAATATTATTGGTGGCTGCTAATCGTGAAGAGAAAAAGAGCCGAACTAGCAATCAAGATAAGACAAGTATTCCTATCGAACTGTAGCTAGGGGATACAAGTGTCGTATTTAAATCCGAGAACCGTTGAGTAATATTACTAACACGAAGACTATTATCTTATCGAAGATACTTTTAGGGTTGTTAACTAAATTAAAAGAAGAGACTATTTGCAAACAAGAATAACACTTGCACTTAATAAGAGGGACAACAACTAGAGATTAAAATGAGGGGTTAAACAATGATAAGGAAAAGAACTTGATCGAGAATCACCTTGGCCTAAGTTGATCAAAAATGTGATAATAAACTCTAACTTAATAAGGCAAAGGACCTTGACCAAGGAGGTTCCTAAAGCATGAACACGCTTTTCTCAAAGATGTGCCCACCTGAGTTTAGGAAGGTCGACCAAACTCTCGTCCAAATCAGAGACCTGAAGCTCGCTTTACACTATGAACTTTGCTATTAGATTTCACTCCAATCCGGGAGATTTAACGTCTGCCTCTCTCGAGGGGTGCATGCAACTCTATTTACTCCTAAGTGTTAACTCCAAACTGCGAGCCTCTCATCTAGATAAGAGTGGAAACAAAGATGGAAAATATATATCGATTATATATCTATAATCATAATTAATCAAGAGTAAATCAAGGTATAAACCTTACAAAGGAAATGTAAACTAGAGCATCATAACTTAATCAACTCGAACCTCAGATCATCAAGATCGAGTACAAGGAGGATTAGTTAATCATGGTCAAGTGGAGGAAGAGAGATGAGTATGAGTGCATGGAAGCAAAATAGAGACAAGTAAAAGCAAACAGACTTTATATTAAATCAAATAGAGAGCTTATAACTTGAAATAAAAGATTTTACACTTGGAGGAAATGAAAAACTAAGCTTGCACTAAAATTAAACTATAAAAGAAAATAAAGAACTATTACAGAAGAGTAAAACTAAAATAAAAAAACTAAAATGAGAAGAGGGGAGATGATGGAAACAAAGGAAGAACTAAAAATGACAGAACTTCCCCTCCACAATGTTTTTTTTTCAACACAAGTGGTGGGGCTCTATTTATAGATTCCTCAACGAGCAGGAAATTCCTATGGATCCAACATTGCACGGGAGTTGACCTTGGTGGAAATCTGGCAGGAAATGATGATTGTCTCGGTACGGTTGACGTGTATTTATTGCAGTAGCATGCTTTTGGAGGAGCTCGACTTATCTCTGGAAATGGGGAAAGCTCGACGAAAGAAGGAGAGAGGGCTCGATGAATTCAGAGGAGAAGGAGGGAGAGCTCGGCGAATAAAGAAAAGAGAAGGTTGATGGGAGCTCTACAAACTGAGGAAAACATCAAACGCAAAAGGTGGATGGGAGGTCGATGAACAGAGGAGTGAAGGAGCAGGATGAGTTTGACGAACGGATAATGAAGGCGGAGTTCAACGAAATTGGAGGAGTTCGTTGAACTCAAATTGAAGGCGGAGGTAGACGAAATTGGCTGAGTTCGATGAAAAGGCGGAGCTCGACGAAAAGGCAAAGAGAAGGAGCAAGAGGAGTTCGACGAACGCAGAATGAAGGCGGAGCTCGATGAAATTGGAGGAGTTCGTCAAACGCAGAATGAAGGCGGAGCTCGATGAAATTGGCTGAGTTTGACGAAAAGGCAGAGCTCGACGAAAAGGATGAGTTTGATTAAAATGGCTAAGCTCGACAAAAAGGCTGAAAACCTGCAAACCCGCAAAGAAAAGAGAAAACATTAGTGACATTTATATATACACAAAAGGAGGTCAAAATAATGCTTTTAAAACTTGATTTACATAATAAAAACCTGTAATTACCCTTGCAGTTTAAACAACAAAATGTATTATCAAACTCCACTAAGCTTAAGCATTGCTTGGCCTCAAGCAAAAATAAAAAAACTACCTAACATAAAAGTGAGTAATCAGGAAAATTCTAATTATGCTAACTCAAGTACTATGTAAAATTTTAAGTAGGGAGAAGGTGAAATGTAAACCTAAAACATTTGTTTAAACATGGTTTCAACTTTTATAAACTTTACTAATAAAGACAATTCATCCTAGATTTTAACAGGATTATTTAAATAAGTTAAAGTAAGGAAACAAATGAAATAGAGCATTGAGTAGTTACTAGATTCTAAGAGACATTTTATACCCAAATCAATCAAAGAACAAAAATCTAAATTCAAATCCAAGACTTAACTAATTTACTTTTCTTCTTCACTTAGCTAAAAGAAAACTTAGGAGCATGAATCAACAGGACTTACTAAGACTGAAATGTTTATCTTAGGCATATAATTAGAAATGGAATTCAAAGATAAACATTAAGGCTTATAATCACACAAAACCAAAATAAAGAGTTTCAAAAATTTCATAACAAACATATTTTTTTTCTTTTTCTTTCCTTTTCCATTTTCTTTCTTCTTTGCAAAACAGAGGCCATAAATATTTTGTCTTTTCATTTTGAAATTGGCCATAAAATTAAATATTTCTTTTTAGCATACTTTTTCTAAAATTTCTGCAAAAATAACAAAAAAACCCTATCATAAGTTGAAATTTTATGAAACTCAAAAAGTTAGTGTGACATGATAGGTTGGAAAATTTGTCTTTGGTGAAAAATGAAATGATAAGTGGAGTTATCAAATAGAATAGGAAAAAGGCTTAAAAGTGGTTAACTCGGGGAATAATTTTTGGGTTGGAGAGAAGGCTCAAAGAAAAACAAAGATGACCTACAACATTTTAATGCTCCTAAAATTTGCCTAAAGCATTAGTTTTGAAAATTTTCAAAAAGTAGGTCCTAGATATTAAATAGAGACTAATGAACTTATTTTGAAAATAAGAATAATATGAGTCTAGAATAATTCACATCTAATACACTACTCAAAGTTGACATTAAAAAATCATCAAAAGACAAAAATTAAAATAGTGGATGAAAGAGTTTTAGGAATTAAAGAAAATAAAGAATGAAAAACCATAAAAGAAATGTGAGTTTTAAAAAAACAATTCATGTTAACATGCTACGGTGAATTAGGAACACAATATGACCATTATTTTACTTGTGAAATGTAATTAAAAAGATTGATTAGAAAAATTATAATTAGATAAGTCGTTATAAGGAATTTTGAGAAAATTAAAATAAAAGCAAGGGGTACTATTGAAATACCAAAATTTGTTTAAACTAAACAAATAAAATATATTTTGATTTTGAAATATTCTTTTTTTTTGGATTTTTGATATTCTATTTTATTTTAGATTTTTAGAGATTTTTCTTTTAGAAGAAAATGGAGAAAGCACTAATTTTTTTTTACTTTGATTGATTATTTTTTAAGGGAAACAAAATAAAGAAAAGAGAAGAAGGAGGAAATCCTCCTCCAAGCTTAAAATGGATATTGTCCTCAATGGAGAAAAGAGGGGAAAGAGAGAGAAAAATTAAAACAGAAATAAAAGTACAGAATTGAAAAAATGTACTTCCCAGGATTTGCGAGTCGCCGAAGGTTGTGTGATGCCGCTCCTTCTTGCTTGCTCTTTGTATCTTCATAAAATGCCTTCTTTGGACTTCGTGATGAATTCAACAGGGTTGGAGCAGGCAATCGCAGAGGCTTCAGCTAGTCGGAGCCATCCCGGAGAAAAAGTGTAAAATTAAGAAAACAGAAAAAATTACTTGGGTTGCCTCCCAAGAGCACCCTTTGTTTAAAATGTCATTTGAGCTCGACGCAACAAAATAATATTGTCCAACATAAAGTGTCAAATAATAATAGCCAAAATAATATTTAAAGTTTTTAACAGAAATAAAAAGTCTTAAGTTATCTATAATTCAAATAATGCAAAATAAAATTAATACAGTTTGGACTAACATCACTACAAAAATAAAGTTTAAGATGTTGACCATTCACTTTAAATTCACTTTAAATTCCATATGCAAAATCTTCTTTAACTGTAAACGGCCCAGACCATCGTGATATTAACTTGCCCGGAAATAAACTTAATCGTGAATTATATAAAAGAACTTGGTCGCCCGGCTTGAAAGTTTTTGGGTGCCTTAGGAGCTTGTCGTGAAAACACTTCGTCCGGTCTTTATAAAATTTGTTATTTTCATATGCGTAAGAGCACCACTCGTCGAGTTCATTAAGTTGAAATTTTTGAAAATCGCCGACAGAGTGGGTTTCAAAATTTAAAAATCTTAAGGCCAAAAAAGCAAGGTGTTCTAATTCTATGGGTAAATTGCACGATTTTCCATAAACCAACCGATACTGCATATATCCGAGGGCAGTTTTATACGCTGTTTGGTAGGCCCATAGAGCATCGTCTAATTTTGTTGACCAGTCTTTTCTAGAAGTTGAAACAGTCTTTTCTGAAATTCTTTTAATCTCTTTGTTCACTACTTCGACTTGTCCGTTAGTTTGGGGGTGGTAGGTAGTTGAATGCTTATGCGTAACTCCGTATTTAATAAGAATTTTTGAAAACTACGCATTACAAAAATGCAAACCTCTATCGCTAATGATGGCTCGTGGCGTACCGAATCGAGAAAATAATTTTATCAAAAACGTAATTACGACTCGGGCCTAGTTAGTAGGAAGAGCTTGGGCTTCAGCCCATCGTGAAACATAAACTACATCAACTAAAATAAACTTGTTCCCAAAGCTAGAAGGAAGAGGGCCAACAAAATCAATCCCCCAAGGGTCGAAAACTTCACACTCAAGGAAATAATTTTGCGGCATTTCATTTTTATTGGAAATATTTCCCGACCGTTGGAAACAATCAAAACTACTCAAAAAGGCTTGTGCGTCTTTAAACACGCTAGGCTAGTAAAGACCCACGCAAAGCACTATGTGGTGGTGCGAGAAGCTTGATAGTGACCACCAGTCGGTCCTTCATGCAAATGTTTTTAAATATCCAATCCTTCTTCAAAAGAGACACATCTCCTTATTACTTGGTCCGCAAAGACTCGGAAAAGATATGGGTCATCCCAAAAATAGTTCTTCAACTCAGAAAAGAATTCTTTATTTGCTGAGAGGAGAACACTTTCGGGAGTACACGAGGAACTAAATAGTTAGCTATGTGTGCAAACCAAGGAGAAGGATATGTGTTAATTAAAAGCAGCTTCTCATCTGGGAAGAAATCATTAAAAGATTTTTCATCTAATTTTTTTATATACGGATTATCTAATCGTGAGAGATGGTCGTCGGCCAAATTCTCGGCTGCTCCCTTATCACGGATTTCTAAGTCATACTTCTGGAGGAGTAAACCACAACAAATCAGGCACGGCTTGGCATCCGGCTTAGTTATAAGATACTTAAATGCCGAGTGGTCCGTAAATACGATAATTTTGGAAAGCGTAATATATGGATGGAATTTATCAAAAGCAAAATCAACATAGCTAAGATAAACATTGCTAATATAAGGACATAATTTATCATAAGATTTCTGTAAGAGGAATTCAAGTAGACAATGCTAAGATAGAAGTTATCGAGAAGCTGCTGCCACCTACGAATGTTAAAGCTATTAGAAGTTTCCTAGGTCATCCCTCACCATAAAAACCCATTTTTCCCAATTTAAGGCAAGGTTAGTTTCTTTGCATCTTTCTAAGACTTTTTCTACGTTTTGTAAGCAACTATCAAAGGCATCGCCGAACATGTAGAAATCATCCATAAAAACCTCCATAATGATTTCTACGTACTTGTCAAAGATATTGAGCATAAATCGCTGGAATGTAGCTGGCATATTTCATAATCCAAACGGCATTCTTCGATATGCAAAGGTGCCGAAGGGACAAGTAAACGTAGTTTTCTCCATGTCCTTAGAAGAGTTGGGGATTTTAATGTACCCCGAGAGACCATCGAGAAAACAGTAAAAGCTATGGCCGGATAATCGCTCTAAAATTTGATCGATGAACGGCAAGGGGAAGTGGTCCTTACGGGTGGCGTCATTAACTTACGATAGTCAATATACATTCGCCACCCCATCACCATTCGTGTTGGAATTAAATCATTATGTTAATTAATAATTATAGTTATCCCTCCCTTTTTTGGCACTACCTGGACTTGGCTAACCCACTTACTATTTGAAATAGGATAGATAATTCCAACATCTAACAGTTTCATAACCTCTCCCTTTACTAGTTCTTTCATATTTTTATTTATACGGTGTTGAGGTTTGATTGAGTTACGTGAATTATCTTCCATTAGTATTTTGTGGGTGCAGAAAGACGGGCTTATTCCATTGATATCGGAAATCTGCCAAGCAATATCTCGGCAAAGTTTACATAACCCTAGTAGGAGCTTACCATTTTACACTTCAGTCAGGTAGGCCGAAACTATTACTGGTAGCTTGGAGTACTTTTATATGAAGGCATACCTAAGATGTTCAGGTAATTCCTTTAATTCCAGGGTAGGGGGTTCTTCATACGACGTTTTGGAAATTCTTTCTTTTTCCAAAACAATGTCTTCGTAGACTTTTTCTTTATAAAGAAAATTAAAAGGGGTTGAGCTAGTTGCCATGGTGGCTTCTTGCAGAGATTCAATTAGAAGAGTAGAGGAAGAACAAAAATCATAAAATTTAATTTCACTTTAAGAAAGGTAGTAGGAAGATTCTTCACCTAAGCCATTTAAGAAAAAACAGGAGTCATCATTCTCTAGGGTATTCTTCATTGAGGGGGTTTGAGAGAATGTCACTTCATCATCGCATACTCGTAGGAAGAGCTTACCATTGCTTACATCAGTGAAAGCTCAAGAGGTGGAAAGAATGGGTCAGCCAAGGATCAAGTGAACCTCAACGTCTTCTTCGTTGTCCAATATGATGAAATACACCGGGAATATGAATTTATCGACTTTAAATAAGTCATCCTCCACGATTCCTAATAGGTATTTAACTGATCTATCGAGGAGCTTGATACTCTTGTGAGTGGGGTTGGGGCTACAAATACCTAACTTCTTGAATAACTAGAGGGCCATCATGTTGATACTCACACCTAAGTCGGCCAATGCGTTCTTGTCAAAAAGATCACCAAAGACACACAGTATAGAAAAACTACCTGGATCACTGATCTTCTTTGGTAAACCGTTTATCAAGACCGTAGAGCACTCGATATTTAGCATGATATGTGATCATTTTTATAACTTCTTTTTATTAGTCAGGAGGTCCTTAAGGTACTTATCGTACTTCAACATCTGGGAAATCGCTTCATGGAAGGGTAGATTTATGTGGATTTGCTTAAATATTTCTAGGAAGCGGGAGTATTGATCATCCTGGAGTTGCTTGTTATATTCGGAAGGGTATGGTGGAGTTTGATCATTTTAAAGATGGGTGGTGGAGTGAGATCTTTTTCTACAACAGAGAGAGGGGTAATAACTTCTTCTTCAGTAGAGGGTTAAATGATAAAAAAATTCTCGGTGGAGGATTGATTTTGTAAAATGGGGGCAGAGCTTGCCTTAGGCTCTTCGCTAACCCTACCTAAAAATTGCTTCCCACTTCGAAGATTTATAGCTTTCGCTTGCGCTCTCAAGTTTGGCTCGGTGTTTGGAGGAAGAGACCCAGCGAGTCGCTCTGAAAAAAATTTTGCGAGTTGTCCTACTTGATTCACTAAACTTTTAGCGGATCCGGTAAGGATTCTTATAGTAGAGTCATTAACATTCATATATTTTTAAAACTTTTCCTCCAATCTTTGAGGCTTTTGATAATTTTGAAGAGGTGGAGGTGGTGTAGAAAAATCATTTTCTGGTGGCAGGCGCATCGCGTTCGAAGGATTATTACACAAAAAGTTCATGTGGTTCCATAAAGCGGGATTATAACTATTCAGAAAAGCGAAATACAGAGCGGGAAAATTAGCAGTAGAAAAATAATTAAAAGCATTTCTAGGAATATTGTTAACATAATTCAATTGTTCGGGAGCAGGATTTGCAGATTCCCAAATCTAAGGGGCGGAGGCAGCAGTCATCTCAGTTATGTTTTTTACTTAATACTTTCACTTACAGAGCTAGCTGGGAGAAATTATCTACTTCAAAGATACCTATAGGTTTGTTCGAGCGGGACTTAGGCACATTCCACTGATATATGTTCATGGCCATGTCCTAAAAAAGCTCAAGAGATGCTTCCAGGGTTTTGTGGTTTAAGGTACCACCGAAAGCTGTGTCTTTCATTTGCTTAGTCCTTTGATTTAGCCCGTTATAAAATGTCAGCACTTGTAACCATACAGGCTGTGCGTGATGAGGGCATCGTCTTAAGAGTTCTTTAAATCTTTCCCAGGTTAAATACAAACTTTCAGAATCTATTTGTCAAAAGGTTGAAATATCGTTCCTATGTTTTTGCGATTTTAGTTGATGGAAAATACTTCACAAAAACTTTTTCAGTTAGTTGATCCCAAGTGGTGATGCTGGTTTTTAGTTGAGTGTTTAGCCATTGCTTAGCCTTGGTTCTTAGGAAGAAAGGGAAAAGTCTTAGCCTAATAGCATCATTTGTAACACCTTTGATTTTAAAGGCGTCACAAATCTCAAGAAAGCTAGTTATATACGTGTTCGGATCTTCATCTTGAAGTCCATCATATTCCACATACTGTTGCACCATTTGAATTACGCTATGCTTAAGTTCAAAATTAATATTATCAATGGTAGGGCGAACTATGATTGATTATGTGCCCTCTAGATTTGGTCGTGCATAATAGGACATAAGCTTATGCAGGGCTCCCTCTACGCTGGGCTCATCCATTCTTGTAGTAGAAATAGACTCGGAATACTCAATCAGTCATTGGAGAGTAGGACCTTGAAATTGGGATCTTCTTCAAAAAGTATGCTCAATTTTGTGGTCCAAGTACAAAATATCCGATGGATTTCCGCGGGTCATGCACTAGAAGAAGAGAAGATAAAGGAAGTGAAAAATAAACTAGAAAAAGAGTTATGTTTTTGAAATATATTTTTCTTTTTACTTTAACTCTCGAACTTCCCTAGGGCTACTCGATAGAGGTTTCGCAATGTACTAGACAAGATAGTGGTATTTAAGCCACATTGCCCTTTTCGATAAGGTTATGTGGTGTAGAAAAATTATGATGTGGGTTTCTATTAAGAACGTTAATATGTTTTTTGAATTTTTTTTATTTTTTTATTTTAAAGAAAGAGGGTGAGAAAGAGAAGTTATAAAAGTAATAGGTTCATTTTTTTGAATTATAAATAAAAGTTACTCCCCGACAACAAGGCCAAAAACTTGGCGGCTGCTAATCGTGAAGAGAAAAAGAACCGAACTAGCAATTCAGATAAGGCAAGTATATTTATCGAACTGTAGCTAGGGGACACAAGTGTCGTATTTAAATCCGGGAACCATTGAGTAATCTTACTGACACCAAGATTATTATCTTATCGAAGAAACTTTTAGGGTTGTTAACTAAATTAACAGAAGTGATTATTTGCAAAAAATAAGAGCACTTCCTCTTAATCAGAGAGACAACAATTAGCGATTAAAACGAGGGGTTAAACAATGATAAAGAAAAGCACTCGATCGAGAATCACCTTGGCTTAAGTTGATCAAAAATGATATAGTAAAGTCTAACTTAATAAGGCAAAGGACCTTGACCATGGAGGTTCCTAAAGCATGAACATGCTTCTCTCGAAGACGTGCCCACTTGAGTTTAGGAAGGTCCGAACGAACTCTCGTCCAAATTGAAGGCCAAAAGCTCGCTTTATGTTGTGAACCCCGTTGTTAGATTTCACTCAAATTCGGGAGATTTAACATCTGCCTCTCTCGAGGGGTGTGTGTAACTCTATTTAATCTTAAGTGTTTACTATAAACTACGAGTCTCTCAGCTAGCTAAGATTGGAAACAAAGTTAGAAAATATATATCGATCATATATATCCAATTATAATTAATCAAGAGTAAATCAAAGTCTAAACATTACAAAGGAAAAGTAAACTAAAGCATCATTACTTAATCAACTCGAACCTCAGACCATCAAGATCGAGTACAAGGAGGATTTGTTACTCATGGTGAAGTGGAGGAAGAGAGATGAGTAGGAGTGCATGGAAGCAAAATTGAGACAAGTAAAAGCAAACAGACTTTATATTAAATCAAACAGAGAGCTTACAACTTGAAATAAAAGATATTACACTTACAGGAAATGAAAAACTAAGCTAGAACTAAAAGTAAACTACTAAAGAAATTCAAGAACTATTATAGAAGAGTAAAACTAAAACAGAAAAACTGAAATGAGAAGAGGAGAGAGAGGAAGAAAACTAAGGAAGAACTGAAAATGTCAGCACTTCCCCTTTCCAAAGTTTTTTTATTCAACACAAGGGGTATGGCTCTATTTATAGATTCTTCAAGGAGCAAGAAATGCCCATGCATCCAGCCATTCACGGGAGTTGATCTTAGTACGAAATCTGGCGGGAAATGATGATTGCCTCAGTACGGGTGACGTGCATTTATGGCGGTAGCAGGCTATTAAAAGAGCGCGACTTATTTCTAGCAGAGGGAAAGCTCCACGAAAGAAGGAGAGAGAGCTAGGCGAAATCAGAGGAGAAGGAGGGAGACATCGACGAAAGGAGAAAAGAGAAGGTGGACGGGAGGTCGACGAACAGAGTAAAACATCAAACGCAGAAGGTGGACAGGAGGTCGAAGAACGGAGGAGATAAGGAGCAGGAGGAGTTCGACGAACATAGAATGAAGGCGATGCTCGACGAAATTGTAGGAGTGTGTTGAACAAAGAATGAAGATGGAGCTCGATGAAATTGGTTGAGTTCGTCGAAAAGGAGGAGCTCGACGAAGAGACGAAGAGAAGGAGCTGGAGGAGTTCGACTAACGCAGAATGAAGGCGGAGCTCGATGAAATTGGAGGAGTTTGTCAAACGCAGAATGAAGGCGGAGCTCGATAAAATTGTCTGAGTTTGAAGAAAATGCAGAGCTCGACAAAAAGACTGAGTTCGACGAAATTGGCTGAGCCTGACGAAAAGGAAGAAAACCTGCAAACCCGTAAAGAAAAGAGAAAACAGTAGTGGTATTAATATACATACAAAAGTACGTAAAAATAAAGCTTTAAAAACATGATTTACATAATTAAAACCTGTAATTACCTTAACAATTTAAACTACAAAACTTATTATCAATAATGCAAGTAACTAAAGGGAACTCGCAAACACCTGGTAATCTCTGCAAAAGAGGAGTCAATATCAGGTTAAAAAACATATAACATGAGTACCTGAGGTGAACTCGTGAACACCTGCTATTCTCTGGGAAAGAGAAGTCAAAAGCAGGTAAATTAACTTATAACATGAATACCTGTAGATACCTCGTGAAAACCACATAATATCTGCAAAAGAGAAGTGAAAACTTGGTTAATAAACATATAAAGCGAGTCATATAGATGATCTCGTGAACATCTGTAAATCCTTGCAAAAGAGAAGTCAAAAGCATGTAAATTAACATATAACACGAGTACATGAAGAGAACTCGCGAACACCTTCTAATCTCTGCAAATGAGAAGTCAAAAGTAAGTAAATAAACATATAACATAAGTACCTGAGGTGAACTCACGAACACATGCAAATCTCTACAAAAGAGAAGTCAAAAGCAGTTAAATTAACATATATAGTGAGTACCTAAAATGAACTCACAAACACCAACTAATCACTATAAAAGAGAAGTCAAACGTAGGTAAGTTAACATATAACGTGAGTACCTTAATGGAACTCGCAAACACCTACTAATCTTTTCAAAAGAGAACTCAACAGCAGGTAAAAAAACATATAGCATGAGTACCTAAGGTAAACTCGCTAACACTTGCTAATCTCTCTGAAAGAAATAATGTGAGTACATGAGGTGAACTCGCGAACATTTACAAATATCTGCAAAAGAGAAGTCAAAAGAAGTAAAATTTAAAAAATAATTGGAGAACCAGAAGAGAACTCACAAACAGCTGCTAATCTCTTCAAAACAGAAGTCAAAAGAAGGTAAATTAACATATAATGCAAGTACCTAAGGTGAACTCACGAACAACTACTAATATCTGTTAAAGAACATTCAAAAGCTGATAAATTTAAAATGTAACGAGATTACTTGAAGACAACTCACGAACACCTACTAATCTCAGGAAAAGAGAAGCCAAAATAGGTAAAAAGACATATAACGCGAGCACCTGAATAGAACTCGCGAACACATACTAATCTCTACAAAAGAGAAGTGAAAAGCAAGTAAATAAACATATAACACGAGTACCTGAGATGAACTCGCTAACACCTACTAATCTCTCCAAAAGTCAAGTCTAAAGTAGGTAATTAAGCATATAACACAATTACCTAAGTTGACCACGCGAACACTTACTAATATTTGCAAAAGAGAAATAAAATGCAGGTAAATTAAAAATATAATGCAAGTACCTTAATAGAACTATCGATCACCTACCAGTCTCCGCAAACAAGAATTTAAAAGCAAGTAAAATGAAAATATAATACGAGTATCCGAAGATAACTCGCTAACACCTGCTAATTTCTGCAAAAGATAAGACAAAATTAGGTAAATTAACATATAACACTAGCTCTTGAATAGAACTACTGAATACATGCTAATCTCTGTAAAAGATTGATCAAAAGTCAGTAAATAATCTTGTAATGCTAGTGCCCAAGGTGAACTTTCTAACACTTGCTAATCTCTCCAAAAGAGAAGACAAAACAGATAAATAAACATATAACATGAAGTACCTGAGAAAAACTTGTGAACACCAATAAATATCTGCAAAAGAGATGTCAAAAGCGGTTAAATTTCAAATATAATAGGAGTACCTGAAGTGAACTCGTGAATGTCTGATAATATCTGAAAAAGAGAAATAAAAAGCTGGAAAATTTAAAATATAACGCAAGTCTCTAAAGTGAAATCGCAAACATCAGCAAATCTCTACAAAAGAGAAGTCAAAATCATTAAAATAAACATATAATGAGAGTACCTGATGTTAACTCGCTAACACCTACTAATCTCTCGGAAAGAGAAGTCAAAGAAGGTAAATAAACATGTAACGCGAGTACCTTAAGAGAGCTTGTGAAAAACTACTAATCTCTCCCAAAGTGAATCAAAAACAGGTAAATAAATATATAACGTGAGTACATAAGGTGATCTCGCGAACACCTACTAATCTCTACAAAAGAGAAATAAAAAGAAGTTAAATTTACATGTAATGCGAGTACCTGAAGAGATCTTATAAACACATGTTATTCTCTACAAAAGAGAAGTCAAAAGCATGTAAATTAACGTATAATGCGAGTACTTGAAGAGAACTCACGAACAACTTCTAATCTCTACAAAAGAAAAGTCAAAATAGAACAAATAAAAATACAACGTGAGTACTTGAGGTGAATTCGCGAACACTTGATAATCTCTACAAAAAGAGAAGTCAGAAGCTGGTAAATAAACATGTAACACCATTACCCAAGGTTAGCTCGCTAACAACTTCTAATCTCTCCAAAAGAGAAGTCATAAGCAGGTAAATAGATAAATAATGAGAGTACATGAGATAAACTCACGAATACCTGCAAATATTTGCAATAGAGAAGTCAAAACAGTTAAATTTAAAAAATAATGGGAGTTCCTGAAGAGAACTCGCGAACGCCTACTAATCCTTGTAAAAGTGAAATAAAAAGCAAAAAAAATTTAAAATATAACGTGAGTACCTAAAGAGAACTTGCGAACACCTGCTTATCTCAGCAAAATAGAAGTCAAAAGCAGGAAAATAAACATATAACACAAGTACTTAAGGTGAACTCGTGAACACTTGCTAATCTCTGAAAAAGTGAAATCAAAATAGGTAAATTTAAATATAACATAAGTACCTGAAGAGAACTCGCGAACAACTACTAATCTCTGTAAAAGAGAAGTCAAAACAAGTAAATAAACATATAACGCAAGTACTTGAAGAGAACTCATTAACAACTATTAATCTTAGGAAAAGAGAAGTCAAAAGTAGTTAAATGAACATATAATGCGAGTACCTGAAGAGATCTCGTAAACACCTTCTATTCTCTACAAAAGAGAAATCAAAAGCAGGTAAATTAACATATAATTAGAGTACCTAAAGAGAACTCATGAACACATGATAATCTCAGCAAAAGAAAAGTCAAAAGTAGATAAATAAACATATAACGCAAGTACTAGAGGTGAACTCATGAACACCTGCAAATCTCTAAAAAAGAGAATTCAAAAGAAGGTAAATTAAAATATAACACGAGGTGTAGAAGAAAACTCACGAACACCTACTAATCTCTACAAAAGAGAAGTCAAAAGCATTTTAATAAACATAATATATGAGTTCCTGAGGTGAACTCACGAACACCTACTAATCTCTCAAAAAGGGAAGTGAAAGCAGGTAAATTAACATATAATATGAATACCTGAAGAGAACTCGTGAACACTTGCTCATAATTGCAAAGTAAAAAGCTTGTAAATAAACATATAACCTAAGTAGCTGAGGTGAACTCGTGAACTCTTGCAAATCACAGCAAAAGAGAAGTCAAAAATTGGAAAATTTAAAATATAACGTGAGTACCTGAAGGGAATTCGCGAACACCTACTCATCTCTATAAAAGTGAAGCAAATATCAGGTAAATAAACATATAATATGAGTACCTGAGGTGAACTCGCAAACACCTGTTATTCTCTTCAAAAGTGGAGTTAAAAGTAGGTATATTAACATATAATGTGAATTGAAAGTCTTTAATTTCAAGGATATCTAAATCACCTAGAGGGGGGGGGGTGAATAGGTTATTGGTCACTTTATTAATTCTATTCTTTTCTCTCAGTTTTGCTGCTTTAGTGGTTGATTAATTTCAACTTTCAAGATGCTTTATCCTGCATAAAGAGAACAACACAGCAAAGCTCACAGATATTTATAGTGGTTCCCTAACTGGGTACATCCACTTTCTCTCCTACCTATCCAACTATCTTGTTAGACTAGGAAATTCTCCAAAATTCTCCAAGGATCTTACACCTCAGGCCTTGAGCCTTTCACTCAGATTCTTCACAAAATCCTAACTCAGAACCACAAGGGTTCCTTCCTAAGAGCCTTGGGGAGCACCAACAGCTTAGTGATCCACTAATCACGTACCTCAGCCTTATTTCTATGGCCTACAACTCAGGCTCTACAGCCCTATATTTTCAGGCACACAACGATACTCTCAGAGACCTATATAACTCCTACAACTCAGTACCCTTTCAGGTACCTATAACTCAGATCAAGGTAAATTAAATCTTACAGGATAAAAGTGGGTTGATGGATATTCTTGACACGTGAGATATTTCTCTATGTTAAGCTTCTTGACTGAGATAGACTCAGCCCAACAATGACTATATGAGATTATTTTCTGAGTCTACCTGTACTGAACAAAGATATACTTTGTCCTAACTACTTTCACAGTAACAAGTAATTACTTGTGCTGGAAGTTACTAGCAGAGTAAAGTTCTGCCTCTCCCTGAACTGAAACAGAAGCTCGGCCCTCTCTTCTTCACAGCAACAAAGATCCTTATGCTGGAAGCAACTTGCAGAACCCTGTTCTGCCTTTCTCTCTTTCCTTGGCTGAGGTTATTTGGCCCTAACTTTGACTTCTAAGGAATAGTCCCCTGAGTCTTCTTTCAGATCTCTGCTTCTTCAAGCTTTCTTCTCTTCACAACTTCCAGATAAAGATTTTCAGGTGCTTGAGTTACTGGAACTATGAAGAGCCTGCAGGAGTGGTCGGCCATTGGCTGTAATATTATGCTCAGAGAAGATACTCTAGACTAGATTGCTGGTGCATGTGAGAATGACACCAACTGTCTTGTTATTGAAGATGATGGTTCAAACAAATAGCTTGCTCTTTTTCTTTCTCAGCTTGAGCTTCCTGTTCTATAGCTCCACACAAAAAAATATGATCACTGGCAAGAAGAATACTTGTTACTTCTTTTATGTATTGAGACCCAACGACTCTTTTAGCAATGGGCCCCACACATTTAATGCTGGCTGAAAATTTGCTTTAACTTCAACTATCATAAAATAGGTCTGTTGCAGCCTTTGTCGCGTACAGTAGCCATCCTGCCACTAATTTGAAATATGTTGACTTGTTGACTTGCTGATGTCACCAGCTATGGACTTAGCCAAAAATCAAGCATAAAAGAATAGGCGTTAAGTGAGTAAGCATCACTCAATGCAAAACACTTAGATAGATTCACTTTCTCTTGGCATTGAGTGAGTAACCTTCACTCAACCCCAAACTACTTAGAATATTAATACTAATTCTAGGCATTGAGTGATTAAGCTCCACTCAACGCCTATCTTGCTTCATTAGCTTTCAGTTGTATGGCATTGAGTGAGTATGCATTACTCAACGCCAAACCCCGTAGACTAAGTTTAGTCTTAACTAGGCGTTGACAGCGTTGAGTCAGTAACATCCACTCAACGCTATTTTCCTTAATCAAAAAAAATTCTGCTTATTATGCAACATAGGCATTGAGAGCGTTGAGTGAACATGCCTCACTCAATGTTTTCGTCCTTAGCTAATTTTTTTGCTTATTTAGTAGCATGGCATTAAGAGCATTGAGAGCGTTGTGAGAGCATGCCTCACTCAACGCCTTCTTCCTTAGCCCATTTTCTTCTTATTTAGTAGCATAGAGTTGAGTGAGTTGAATTCACTCAACGCCTGTGGACTTAGCCATATTTTAGCTCATTCCAACTTCAGGCTTTTACTGCTGTAGCCTGTCTCAACGCCTTTGGTTGTATGGCGTTGAGTGAGTTGACTTCACTCAATGCCAGTGGACTTGTCCATTTTCTCAGCTTGTCACTTCCTTGGCTTTGACTGTATAGGCTTCACTGAGCGCTATAAGACATCTTGCATTGAGTGACTGATCTTCACTGAACGCTAGTGGACTAAGATAATTTTCTGTCTTTCCACCACTTAGGTAAGAACTTACCTGACATAGCCACTTAGGCTACCTATCCCATCATAGATTATTAAGACAAACTGCAATCATCCACTTTAAATACAAGTTAGATCATAATATGTGTATATATTGTTTTGCTTGTCCTTCTTCAAATTCAGGACACTGGGATCAATGGACTCAACAATCTCCGCCAATTTGAAGAAGTCAAAACCTAAGTCAATGTATACACTAAACATACCTATGCTTATAACTATTTAAATCATATCATCACATCATAATTCAAATAAATCATAGAAATTATCATCACAACATACTTCAGATAAATCATTGACAAATCAAATGATATAGCAGATAAGTCAAAGGCATAGCAAATAACGAGTTTAGACAGATCATGATTATAACAAAGGTTGTTCAATTTAATCATTATAGGGAATAAATGTTTGATTAATATAAACACAGTGTTTCATCCCTTGCCCTGAAAGCAGAACCTTAAACATTTTAGGTTTCAGGTTCCCTTATCATAATACCACTTTCTCTAGATTTCTTTGTCGGCTTGTCTTCATCTCCATCTATCTTCTTCCCTTTCTTATCAGCTCCATCAGCATCCTTAGCCTTTGCAGCTTCAGCTCTATCCTTTTGTGAAAGGCTTGGGAATGTATTTGGATGGTTCCACAACATCAGGAGCCAAAAGATTTGCCTTTTTGTTCCTCTAGAAAGTCCTTTTTTCTGTGTCTCTCTTTTCTATGTTATCTCATTAGGTTTTTTTGTACCATTTACCTCTAACATATCTTTTGGCTTTGACCTGGTCCCAAGCAAGCAGAATAATAGATCCGGACTCTGGTCTCCACTGCTCGAAATCAGGTCTCTGTTCCATTTCTTCTCTATATCTCTTTTTCCTTAGCTTGGCCTCCACTTTAGCATTATCGGTGATTCTTTCTTTGATCTGTAGTGACCGATCTACTGTGGGGCTGAATGAAGGATTCTGAGCACCAGTAGTCTTCTCTCCCCACTAAGTATTAGTACTGTCACCTTCTTATATGTATTGAACATGTTCTTTATTGTCTTGAACTTGGGCTTCATTGCTATAAATCTTGTTTAAAGCATCTTGTACATAGTCAGACATTATTGGGATGTTATTATATTGTAGTGGCTCCATTCATAATGAGCCACTCATAGCATTTATGGTCCAGACCATATTCTCAGTATTTTTTCTGATGATATTACTCTCCTCCTTTTTGACTTCTTCAATCACTTGATTAGTCTGCGAGGTGTTAGCTTTGTTTCTTTCCCCTTCCAAGTAGTTAACTCCAGCAGTTACTTGATTTTTAACTTATAACATGTGGTCATCAAGCATCTTGGAACAGGCATCCATTTAAGTGAAGATTTTAGTATTTTGTTCTTTTCTCAGAATTTTATCATTCTCAAGAATGGTCACAGAGTTTTTAGCCTGAATAGTTTGATTTTCAACTATAATAGCAATATTCTGATTTGAAACATCCAGTTTCTCCATTTTGTAATCTATAGTAGGAGCAGCTCTTGTAAAGAATTTTACTATTTCTTCTTTCAGCAGATTTACTTCAAACCATATAGATTTGATCTCAGTTGCAAGATCATTTCTAATATCTTTGAGGGCTTCATCCACATAGTTTTCCAATGCCCTTCTTTGCTCATCTAGCAAACCTTTTAGCTAGGCCGTGAAGGTTGATGGCAACTGATCAATTATGGAAGATGTGCCCTCATCCACGGGTTCAGTTTCTCATTGTACAGGATTGCTCTCTACTCCTTGAGCTGTTCCACTCTTGGGCTGTTTTGTTTCTACATGTGATGAGGAGTGTGCTTTCTTATAACTGTCTTCCTCTTCCTAAGATTCTGATGACACAAGATTTTGTCCCTCATGATCTGGGAGACTAGAAGATTTCTCCCCCTCAATCACTATCATGCTTTTAGTTGTATACAGTTAAGTAGTAGTAGCATCCTTTATTTGAGGAACCTCCAGTTGTTCCCATAAAAGTAGTGTATCATGAATTATTTCTTGCATCAGTTTCTCCCCCTCAATTTGAGCAATCCTTCCCTCGGAACTAGGAGTTTCCAAGTCTTTATCCTGCACTTCCATATCTTCAGACATAGGTATTTGCTTATCTGCATCCTCCAATCTGGGAACATCATCCCCCATTCCTGCAGATATTTTATTAACAATTTCCTCAGCTATTTTGCCAGCATCCTTGGCTGGAGACAATCCTCTCCTTCCACTCTAGTAGATCCTGCTAACCCGGTAGAAATCTCATCCATTTCTGGAACTGAGTCTGACTCTAGTCTACTCTTATGACTAAGAGGGGTAAGTTCAGACGAAGCAGATACCTGGATATTCTTGGCCCTCCTAGATGCTTCAGTAGATGAAGATAGATTAGGATCATGAGGTTCTTCGTCCTCAGATGAGCTGCTAGAGGAGTTGGGCTCAGTAGCTGCTATTCTATGTCCTTTTCTCTCCACAACATCTAGACAACGGGGCAGAAGGACCCTATCCCATATCTCAAGCATCTTTTTGTCCGTCCTTCTCAGATGGTGTATCCTACCACTAAGTTTTAAATTCAGAATTTTTGGAGCTGTTTCTCGCAGAAATAGTGACAGGATTCTGCCCAAATTGGGTTCAGTCAAGCATTCCACTATTCTTTCAAACACCATTCTTCCCCAATCAGTTCTCTTGGATAGTATGACCCTAGTCATAAGTTCAAACATCCTTTTTGAGTTTTTGTCATGGGAACCTATTTTGCATATAAGAGCTTTCCCAATGACGTTGGCTAGGAACTTGCCTCTCAGGTTGAGTTCCTTCCATTGAATCGATCTGGTTGTGTGCTTGGAGAGTCCATACCATTTCATTGTCGACCTTATATTGTCCAATAATAGCTCTTCTTCATCCTCAGTTGTAGAGAGCTTTGGCAATTATAGAGCCTTGCTTAGACTTCTGGGGATTATCTTGATCTTCTTTTCGTTGAACATGGTCTTAATTTTCCCAGCCGAAGCATCCGCTTTGGCATTGGCAAATAACTCCAGTACTTATCTCTTCCAAAGAAGACAGGGTTCCATCAGGACCAAATCTAGGTTAGATTTTTACAGAAGATTAAGCTCCTACAGAACTTCTTCTAGAGCATTAACGAATCCATTTCGTGCCATTTCAAAACCTTCGAAGAGGAAATCTGGTCCCTTGGACACAATCTCTCAGGAGAATTTTAGAAAGCAGGCGAAAGTGGCTTTCCGTCGATTTAGCGAATGCGGGTGGGAGAGGGTAAGGAATAGTGACTTGGCATAATGCACATCTCATCCTATTTATAGTTATTGCTACCAGGAAGGTGGAAGGTCACTAATCCATCTTTGATGTTTTAATCTTGATCAATGGCCAGGATTGAGTCTCAACAAATATCCGCAGTCCTTTTCTCCAGAATTAGTTAAGTGGGCTTAATTTGCTTAACCTTAGTTTTTTTTAATAATTAAATGTTTTAATTTATATTTTGATTAGCCCCTAACTGTGTTGTCCTAACTTGCAGGGGAAATATAAACCTACAGTACACATGTTAAGCCGTGTCCTATTGGGGTGCAATTAGACAAAATTTTGATAACCTTATGTTTATTTCAACTGAGAGAGTATTAGCCCCCAGGCTCAATTGACTCAACCAAATTTTGATACTAACCTATCTTAGTATTCCATATGCAAAATATCTTTGGGTATGTTTAGATAAGTTAAATTTTGTGGCATGGTGAACATATAAGCCACTAATACATAAAATAAGAAAGATGTTGTTTTTACATCTTCTTAGTCATTTCTTTTAATTACCCTTCTTATGCATGAGTAGTTAATTCTGAAATTAAGTGGTAGAATAAAAGAAAGATGAATTCTACTTACCTCTGCTTTGTAGACTTGAAGTCCAAGTTCGATTCACAGTTTCTGAGCATACCAGTAACCTTGCATACGAGCTTTAGCCCTTGATGTTAATATGGATATCCTTTGTTAAGCTCCCCCTTTATAATTGCACTTATTGAGTACATGTTGATAAGATGAATCATTTCTTGTACCCAAACTTGGGTTTGGTACAACATTATCCAAGGACCATAAATGGTTATGGCCACTTGGACTATCCTGCAAGACTGAATTACCTTCCCTTAGGAACCCAAGCTGACTTGGGTCCTAGGTTCTTGTTAGCTTGAAAATAAAACAAATGTCTACCTACAGAAGCCCTGTCAGGAAGAATTTCTCTTACCTTTGGCACATAATGGTTGTGCCAACAATCTATGGCAAAGTGGCCCACTTTGCAATAACACCAGCACTCATGAATATTGTATCTTCTTTTTGAGCAGGTCTGACAGCAGACTGACAGAAGATGAAGCAGCTTACTTGTTCCAAATTCTCTTCACCACATTCTGACTGAGAGTAGGTCTGACATGATAAGAGCTTGGATTTTCACAAGGTCTATCAGCAGCAGTTCTCCTTGTAGATGGCATACTGTTGGTGTCCTTAGAATATTCCAGGTCTTACATCCTGGCAGATTTTCCCTTGGTCAGAGTGTGAGCATGGAGATTTTGAGAAAAGGGCACTACCTTGCTCAAGAGAGATGGAGCTGGTGGATTAAATAAAAAAGGTCTAGGATGGTCCTTTTGTACTTCTTCATTGGGACCCTTCTGAGCACTCAGACCCATGTCCTTTCTTCCTTCATTGTAAGGGACATTAGTAGTCTTACAAGGAAGATTCTCATTCCTACAGTGACCATCCATGGGGTGTTGGTCATACCTGTTGGAGGGGAGAATTACCTTGTTAAAGGTAGGATGAGGCCTGATTGGAACTTGGCCACTTTATTGAGATTGGATTACTTTAGAAATCCACTCAGATTCAGATCTTCTCTTGGTAGAATCTATCTTAGAGAAGTTAGCCACAATTCTCCTGTCTCTATCATTTTTCTCCTTAATATTCTTGATAATGAAGTCCTTGAATTTCAAGGACCCAACATGGATATCCACCATTAGTTTTAGATGAGCTGCCTCCCTCTCTTTTATACAAATAAAGGATGAAACTTCATCCAGCTGGGAAGCAGTCTTATGTAGGAAGGTTATTTCCTCTGCTTATTTTTTAACAAGCAGCTTGCTTTCCTTGGAAGCCATCAGATGGGCAGCATGATTGTCAATCAATTTATTAATATCATCATCTATCAAAGGACCCTCATCATCACTAGATGAGGAGACATTAGATTCTGTACAAGATTCATATCTAGACTATGAGGATGATCTAGATGGGGAATGTACCTTAATTTGACCAGGCTAATCCTGACAAGATTCTACTTCTAGAGTATCTATTTTTCCATGGCATCTGCATTTACCTTCTATAGCTTCATCCACCTCTGTGTCACTCTCTAACTGTGATAGAGGAGCCCTGATTCCTACTCTTGCATATGGAAGGACTTTATAATCATCAAGAGCAGCCAATAGCCCTACGCTAATCTAGTCCTCTTTATAGATTTGCTGCTCCATATAGTTCCTCATCTTATGGTTCATCCTTGAACACATAAGTTTAAACTTTTTGATATCCTTAGAGGTCAACTCAGATTGTTAGGTCCTTTTTGAGTAACCTCCCTCTGATACCACTTGAAAGTCTTTAATTTCAAGGATAGCTAAATCACCTAGACGAGGGTGAATAGGTTATTGGTCACTTTATTAATTCTATTCTATTCTTTTAGTTTGTTGCTTGAGTGGTTGATTAATTTCTCCTTTCAAGATGATTTACCCTACACAAAGAAAACAACACAACAAAGCACACAGATATTTATTGTGGTTCCCCAACTAGGTACATCTACTTTCCCGCTCATATATCCAATTTTCTTGTTAGACTAGGCACTTCTCCAAAATGCTCCAAGGAGCTTACACCTCAGGACCTAATCCTTTCACTCAGATTCTTCACAAAATCCAAACTCAGAACCATAAGGGTTCCTACCTCAGAGCCTGACAGAGCTCCTATAAGTAAGTGATCCACGGATCACCTACCTCAACCATATTTCTAAGGCCTACAAATCAGGCTTTATAACCCTACAATTTCAGGCACACAGCCCTACTCTCAGAGTCCTGCAACACTCTTACAACTCAGTACTCTTTAATGTACCTACAGCTTAGATCCAGGTAAATTGAATCCTAGAGGATGAATGTAGGTTGATGGATATTCTTGACATAAGAGATATTTCTTTGTGTCAAGCTTCTTGACTGAGATAAACTCAACCGAACAATGACTACAGGAGATTATTTCCTAAGTCTACATTTATTGAACAATGATATACTTTATCCTAACTACTTTCACAACAATATTTAATTACTTGTGCTAGAAGTTACTAGCAGAGTAATGTTCTTCCTCTCCCTGAACTGAGTTAGAAGCTCATCCCTATCTTCTTCATAGCAACAAAGATCCTTGTACTTGAAGCAACTTGAAGAACCCTGTTTTGCCTTTCTCTCTTTCCTGGGCTGAGATGATTCAGCCCTAACTTTGACTTCTTAGGAATAGTCCCCTGAGTCTTCTTTCAGATCTCTACTTCTTCAAGCTTTCTTCTCTTCACAGCTTCTAGATAAATATTTTTAGGTGCTTGAGTTTGTGGAACTATGACGATCCTGCAGTAGTGGTCGGCCCTTGTCTGCAATCTTATGCTCATATAAGATACTCTGGACTAGCTTCCTGGTGCAGGTGAGAATGACACCATATGTCTTCCTGTTGAATATTAAGGTTACAACAACTAGCTTGCTCTTTTTCTTTCTCAGCTTGAGCTTCCTGTTCTATAGCTCCACCCCAAAAAAATGATCACCGGCAAGAAGAACACCTATTACTTCTTTTATGTATTGAGACCCAACATCTCTTTTAGTAAAGGGCCCCATACATTTAATGCTGGCTGGAAATTTGCTTTAACTCCAACTATTATACAGTAGGTCTGCAGCGACCTTTGTCACGTACTGTAGCCATTCCGTCATTAATTTCAAATATGTTGACTTGTTGACTTGCTGATTTCACCAGCTATGGACTTAGCCAAAAATCAAGCATCAGAGAATAGGAGTTGAGTGAGTAAGTATCACTCAACGCCAAACACTTAGACAGATTCACTGTCTTTTGGAGTTGAGTGAGTAGCCTTCACTCAACTCCAAACAACTTAGAATATTAAGACTGATTTTAGGCATTGAGTGATTCGGCTCCACTCAATGCCAATCTTACTTCATCAGCTTTCAGCTATTTGGCATTGAGTGAGTAAGCATTACTCAATGTCAAACCCCTTAGACAAAGTTCTTTCTTCACTAGGCATTAACAGCATTGAGTCAGCAACCTCCACTCAACGCTATATGCCTTAATGAAAAAAAATTATGCTTATTCAGCAACATAGGAGTTGAGAGCGTAGAGTGAACATGCCTCACTCAACGCTTTCTGCCTTAGCCAATTTTCTGCTTATTTAGTAGCATGGCATTGAGAGCGTTGAGTGAGCATGCCTCACTCAATGTTTTCTGCCTTAGCCAATTTTTTGCTTATTCGGTAGTATGGCATTGAGTGAGATTACTTCCCTAAACGGCAGTGGACTTAGCCATATTTTAGCTCATTCCAACATCAGGCTTTACTGTTGTATCCAATCGCACAGCCTTTTGCTGTATAGAGTTGAGTGAGTTGACTTCACTCAATTCCTGTAGACTTGGCTATTTTCTTAGCTTTCCAATTCCTTAGGTTTGACTGTATAGGCTTCACTCAGTGCTATAATCCATCTGGCATCGAGTGACGGATCTTGACTCAACGCTAGAGGACTAAGACAGTTTTCTATCTTTCCACAACATAGGTAAGAACTTACCTGACTTAACCACTTAGGCTACCTGTCCTATCATAGCTTATCAGTATAAATTGTAATCATTCACTTTAAATACAAGTTAGATCACAACATGTGTATACATTATTTTGCTAGTCCTTCTTAAAATACAGTACATTGGGATCAATGGACCCAACATGAATAGATGTAGAGAACATGTGAAAACCTCTTAATATCTGCAAAAGAGAAGTCAAAAGCAGGTAAATAACTATGTAAAGCAAGTACTAGAGGTGAACTCACGAACATCTGCAAATCTCCGGAAAAGAGAAGTCAAAAGTAAGTAAATTAACAAATAATGCTAGTATATGTAGATAACTCACGAACACCAGATAATCTCTACAAAAAAGAAGTCAAAAGCAGGTAAATAAATATATAATACGAGTACATAGGGTGAACTCACTAACACCTGCAAATCTAAACAAAAGAGAAGTCAAAAGCATGTTAATTAACATATAACGTGAGTTCCTGAAATGAACTCACAAACACCTACTAATCACTGCAAAAGGTAAGTCAAACGCAGGTAAGTTAACATGTAACGTGAGTATATTAATGGAACTCACAAACACCTGCAATTCTTTGCAAATGAGAAGTCAAAAGCAGGTAAATAAACATAAAATATGAGTACTTGAGGTAAAATCAATAACACCTACTAATCTCTCATAAAGAGAAGTCAAATGTAGGTAAATAAACAAACAACGTCAGTACTTGAGGCAAACTCGCGAAGACCTACAAATCTCTATAAAGAGAAGTAAAATGCTGTAAAATTTAAAATATAACTGGAGAACCTGAGGAGAACTGACAAACACCTGCTAATCTCTACAAAAGAGAAGTCGAAAGCAGGTAAATTTACATATAACACAAGTACTAAAGGTGAACTCGCGAACAACTGCTAATCTCTATAAAAGAAATGTCAAAAACTGATAAATTTAAAATGTAATGAGTGTACTTAAAGAGAACATATGAACACCTTCTAATCTCAGCAAAAGAGAAGCTAAAACAGGTAAGTAAACATATAACGCGAACACCTGAATAGAACTCAAGAACACCTTAAAATTTATGCAAAAGAGAAGTCAAAACTTAGTAAATAAACATATAACGAGAGTGCCTGAGGTAAACTCGCTAGCAGCTGCTATTCTCTCCAAAAGATAAGTCAAAAATAGGTAAAAAAACTTATAACGTGAGTACCTGAGGTGAACTAACGAACACCTACCAATCTAAACAAAAGAGAAATAAAAATCAGGTAAATTAAAAATATAGCGTTTGTACCTAAATAGAACCGTGAACACCTGCTAATCTTTGCAAAAGATAAATTAAAAGCAGGTAAAATAAATATATAACACAAGTACCTGATTATAACTCGCGAACACCTATTAAATTTTGCAAAAGAGAAGTAAAAAGAAAGAAAATTAATATATAATGCTAGTACTTTAATAGACCTCACGAACACCTACTAATCTCTACAAAAGGACATCAAAAGCAGGTAAAAGAACATGTAACACTAGTACCTTAAGTGAACTCTCTAACGCCTGCTAATCACTCCAAAAGAGAGACAAAAGCAGATAAATAAACATAAAATGTGAGTACCTGACATAAACTCATGAACACCTGCAAATATATACTAAAGAGAAGTCAAAAGTTGTTAAATTAATAATATAATAGGAGTACCTGAAGAGAACTCGTGAACGCCTACTAATCTCTGCAAATGAGAAATAAAATGCGGGAAAATTTAAAATATAACGCGAGTCTCTAAAGAGAACACGTGAACACCTACTAATCTATACAAAAGAGAAGTCAAAAGCGTGAAAATAAACATACAATGCGAGTACCAAAGGTGAACTCACCAACACTTTCTAATCTCTGTAAAAGTGAAGACAAAAATAGGTAAATTTAAATATAATGCGAGTACTTGAAGATAACTCGTGAACAACTACTAATCTCTCCAAATGAGAATTCAAAAGCAAGTAAAAAAATATAAAATGCTCGTATTTGAGGTAAACTCACGAACACCTACTAATATCAGCAAAAGTGAAATAAAAAGTAGTTATATTAACATGTAAAGTGAGTACCTAAAGAGATCTCATAAACACCTATTATTCACTATATAAGAGTAGTAAAAATCATGAAAATTTACATATAATGCGAGTACCTGAAGAGAACTCACAAACACCTGCTAAACTCTATAAAAGAGAAGTCTAAATCCGATAAATAAATATATAATGCGAGTACCTAAGGAGAACTCGCAAACACCTGTGAATCTTTGTAAATGAGAAGTCCAAAGCATGTAAATAAACATGTAAAGCCAGTACCTGAGGTGGACTTGCTAGCACCTGCTAATCTCTCCAAAAAAGAAGTGAAAAGTAGGTAAATAGATATATAATGAGAGTACCTGAGATAAACTCGCGAACATCTGCAAATATTTGCAAAAGAGAAGTCAAAATAAGTTAAATTCAAAATATAACGGCAATTCCTGAAGATAACTCGCGCACGCGTGCTAATCTCTTCAAAAGAGAAATAAAAAGTAAGAAAATTTAAAATATAAAGTACCTTTAGAGAACTCGTGAACACATGCTATTCTCTTCAAAAGAGATGTCAAAAGTAAGAAAATAACATATAACGCGAGTACCTAAGGTGAAATCGTGAACACTTGCTAATCACTGTAAGAGAGAAGTCAAAAATAGGTCAATTTAAATATAACGTGAGTACCAGAAGAGAACTCGCAAACAACTACTAATCTCTCCAAAAGAAAAGTCGAATCAGGTGAATAAACATATAATGGAAATACTTGAGGAGAACTCATGAATAACTATTAATCTCAGCAAAATAGAAGTCAAAAGCAGTTAATTTAACCTATATCACGAGTACCTAACAAGATCTCGTAAAAACCTACTATTCTCTAGAAAAGAGAAGTCAAAAGCAGGTAAATTAACATATAATGCGAGTACATTAAATGAGCTCGCGAACACCTGCTAATCTTTGTAAAAAAGTAGTCAAAAGGAGATAAATAAACATATAATGCAAGTACTTGAGGTGAACTCATGAACACGTGCAAATCTCTACAAAAGATAATTCAAATGCCGGTAAATTAAAATATAACACAAGGTGCTGAAGAGAACTCAGGAACACCTGCAAATCTCTGCAAAAGAGAAGTTAAAATTTGGTAAATAAACATATAATGAAAGTCCTGAGGTGAACTCGTGAATGCCTGCTAATCTCTGCAAAAGAGAAGTCAAAAGTAGGTAAATTAACATATAACATGAATAACAGAAGTGAACTTTTGAACACTTTCTTATCTCTGCAAAAGAAAAGTAAAAAGATGGTAAATAAACATATAACCCGAGTACCCGAGGTGAACTCGTGAACTATTGCAAATCTCTGCAAAAGAGATGTCAAAAAATGGTAAATTAAAATAAAACGCAAGTATCTGAATGGAACTCATGAATAGCTGCTAATCTATGGAAAAAAGAAGTCAATATCAGCTAAATAAACATATAACGCAAGTACCTGAGGTGAACTCGCGAACACCTGCTATTCTCTACAAAAGAGAAGTCAAAATAAGGTATATTAACATATAACGTGAATACCTATAGAGGACTCTTGAAAGCCTTTTAATATATGCAAAAGTTAAGTTAAAAGCATTTAAATAAACATATAAAGAGAGTACCAGAGGTTAACTCGCGAACACCTGCAAATCTCTACAAAAGAGAAGTTAAAACCAGGTGAATTTACATATAATGCAAGTACATGTAGAGAACTAATGAATACCTGCTAATCTCTCCAAAAGAGAAGTCAAAAGCAGGTAAATAAACATATAACACGAGTACCTAAGGTGAAGTCAAGAACACATGCAAATCTCTGCAAAAGAGATGTCAAAAGCAGATAAATTAACAGATAATGCGAGTACTTGAAATGAACTGACGAACACCTGTTAATCACTGCAAAAAAGAAGTCAAAAGCAGGGAAGTTAATATATATCGTGAGTACCTTAATAGAACTCGCAAACACCTAGTACTCTTGGCAAAAGAGAAGTCAAAAGAAGGTAAATAAACATATAACACGAGTACCTGAGGTAAACTCGCTAACACCTACTAATATCTCTAAAAGAGAAGTCAAGAGAAGGTAAATAAACATATAATGCGAGTACTTGAGAAGAACTAGCGAACACCGACAAATCTCTGCAAAAGAAAAGTCAAATGCAGTAAAATTTAAAATATAACTGGAGAACCTTAAGAGAACTCACAAACACCTACTAATATCATCAAAATAGAAGTCGAAAGCTAGTAAATAAACATATTATGCAAGTAACTAGATGAACTCGCGAACAACAGCTAATCTCTATAAAAAAAAATCAAAAGCCGACAAATTTAAAATATAATGAGAGTACTTGAAGAGAACTCATGAACCCCTACTAATATCAGTAAAAGAGAAGCCAAAACATGTAAATAAACATATAAAGAGAACACCTAAATAGAACTCGCAAACACCTGCTAACCTCTGCAAACGAGAAATAATAAGCAAGTAAATTAAAATTATAACGCGTGTACCTAAATAGGACTCACGAACACCTGTTAACCTCTGCAAAAGTGAAGTTAAAAGCAGGTAAAATAAAAATATAACATTAGTATCTGAAAATAACTCGCAAACACCTGCTAATTTCTTAAAAATAGAAGTCAAAAGTAGGTAAATTATCATATAATGCGAGTATTAGATTTGAACTCATGAACTCCTGCTAATCTCTGCAAAAGAGAAATCAAAAGCAGGTAAATAAACATATAACAAAAGTATGTAAAGTGAACTCGCTAACACCAGCTATTCTCTCCAAAAGAGAAGTCAAAAGAAGATAAATAAACATATAACACGAGTACGTGAGATAAATTCGCGAACACATGCAAATATCTACAGAAGAGAAGTCAAATATAGTTAAATTTAAAATATAACAGTAGTACCTGAAGAGAACTCTTGAATGCCTACTAATCTTTGTAAAAGAGAAATAAAAAGTAAGTAAATTTAAAATATAATGCGAGTCTCTAAAGAGAACTCGGGAACACCTGCTAATCTCTGCAAAAGAAAAGTCAAAAGCAGAAAAATAAACATAAAATGCTAGTACCAAAGGAGAACACACGAACACTTGCTAATCTCTGTAAAAGAGAAATCAAAAATGGGAAAAGTTAAATATAACACGAGTACCTGAAGAGAACTCACGAACAAATACTAATCTCTCAAAAATAGAGATTAGAAGCAAGTAAATAAATATATAACATGAGTACCTGAGGTGAACTAGAGAACACCTACTAATTTCTACAAAAGAGAAATAAAAAAGCAGTTAAATTAACATATAACGAGAGTACAAGAAGGGATCTTGTAAACACATGGTATTCTTTACAAAAGAGAAGTAAAAGCATGTAAATAATATAAAATGCAAGTAGCTGAAGAGAACTCGCAAACACGTGCTAATCTCTACAAAAGAGATGTCAAAATCCGATAAATAAATATATAACGCAAGTACCTGAGGTGATCTCGTGAACACCTGCAAATGACTACAAAAAATTTGTCAAAAACACGTAAATTAAAATATAATGCCAGTACCTGAGGTGAACTCACTAACACCTGCTATTCTCTCCAAAAGAGAAGTCAAAAGTAGGTAAAAAGACATATAATGAGAGTACCTAAGATAAATTCACGAATACCTGCAAATATTTGCAAAAGAGAATTCAAAACAGTTAAATTTAAAATATAACGGGAGTTCCTGAAGAGAACTCGTGAACACCTACTAATCTCCGCAAAAGAGAAATAAAAAGCTGGAAATTTTAAAATATAGTACGAGTACCTAAAGCGAACTCACTAATGCCTGCTAATCTCTACAAAAAAGAAGTCAAAAGTAGGAAAATAAACATATAATGCGAGTACCTGAGGTGAACTCGCAAGCACATGTAATTCTCTACAAAAGAGAAGTCAAATGCAGTTAAATTAACAAATAACGTGAATACCTGAAGAGAACTCATGAACACCTGCTAATCTCTGTAAAAAGGAAGTCAAAAGCAGGTAAATAAACATATAGCATGAGTACCTGATGTGAACTCATGAACACATACAAATATCTGCAAAAGAGAAGTCAAAAGCAGGTAAATTAACATATAACGCGAGTACCTAGAATGAAATCATGAACACCTGATAATCACTACAAAAGAGAAGTAAAAGGCAGGTAAGTTAACATATAACACAAGTACCTTAATGGATCTCATGAACCCTTGCTACTCATTGCAAAAGAGAAGTCAAAAGTAGGTAAATAAACATATAATGCGAGTACTAGAGGTAAACTCCCTAACACCTACTAATCTCTATGAAAGAGAAGTCAAAAGCAGGTAAATAAACATATAATGCGAAAACCTGATGCAATCTCGAGAAAACCTACAAATCTGTACCAAAGAAAGTCAAAAGCTGTAAAATTTAAAATATAACTGAAGAACCTGAAGAGAACTCACAAACACCTGCTAATCTCTACAAAAGAGAAGTCAAAAGCAGGTAAATTAACTTATAACACAAGTACCTAAGGTAAACTTGCGAACAAATGCTAATCTTGGTAAAAGATAAGTCAAAAATAGATAAATTTAAAATATAATGAGAGTTCTAGAAGAGAACTTACAAACACCTACTAATCTCAGCTAAAGAGAAGACAAAATAGGTAAATAAACATATAATGTGAGCACCTGAATAGAACTTGTGAACACCTTCTAATCAATGCAAAAGAGAAGTCAAAAGCAGGTAAATAAACATATAACGAGAGTACCTAAGGTGAACTCGCTAACAACTACTAATCTCTCCAAAAGACAAGTCAAAATAGGTAAATAAACATATAACATGTGTACCTGAGGTGAACTTGCAAACACCTACTAATCTCTGCAAAAGAGAAACAAAAAGCAGGTAAATTAAAAATATAATGTATATTCCTTAATAGAACACGCGAACACCTACTAATCTATGCAAAAGAGAAGTTAAATGCACTAAAAATAAAAATATAACACGTGTACCTTAAGATAACACGTGAACACCTGTTAATTTATGCAAAAGAAGTCAAAACCATGTAAATTAACATATAATGCAAGTACTTCAATAGAACTCATGAACACCTACTAATCTTTACAAAAGAGAGATCAAAAGTAGGTAAATAAACGTGTAGCGCTAGTAGCTGAGGTGAACTCGCTAATACATGCTAATCACTAAAAAAGAGAATACAAAAGAAGATAAATAAATATATAACGTGAGTACAGGAGATAAACTCACGAACACCTGCAAATATCTACAAAATTGAAGTCAAAAGCAGTTAAATTTAAAATATAACAGGAGTACCAAAAGAGAACTCGTGAACGCCTGCTAATCTCTGCAAAAGGGAAATAAAAATTAACAAAATTTAAAATATAACTTGAGTCTCTAAAGAGAACTCACGAACGCCTGCTAATCTCTACAAAAGATAAGTCAAAATTATGAAAATAATCATATAACGTGAGTACCTAAAGTGAACTTGTGAGCAATTGCTAATCTTAATAAAAAGAAGCCCAAAATAGGTAAATTTAAATATAATGCAAGTACCTTAAGAGAACTCACGAACAACTACTAATCCCTCCAAAAGAGAATTCAAAAGCAGGTAAAAAAACATATAACACGTGTACCGGAGATAAACTCGCGAACACATACTAATCTTTGCAAAAGAGAAATAAAAAACTATTAAACTAATACGTAACACGAGTACCTGAAGAGATCTCATAAACACTCGTTATTCCCTACAAAAGAGAAATAAAAAGCATTTAGATTAACATATAACGCAAGTACATGAAGTGAACTTGCGAACACCTGCTAATCTCTGCAAAAGAGAAGCCAAAATCTGATAAATAAACATATAACCCAAGTACCTGAGATGAACTGGCAAACACCAGCTAATCTTTGCAATAGAGGAGTCAAAAGCATGTAAATAAACATGTAATGCTAGTACATGAGGTGAACTCGCTAACACCTACGAATCTCTCCAAAAGAGAAGTCAAAAGAATATAAATAGATATATAATGAGAGTACCTGAGATAAACTCGCGAACACCTGCAAATAATTGCAAAAGATAAGTCAAAAGAAGTTAAATTTAAATATAACAGGAATTTTTAAAGAGAACTCTCGAATGCCTGCTAATCTCTACAAAAGAGAAATAAAAAGTAAGAAAATTTAAAATGTAATGCGAGTACCTGAAGAGAATGTGTGAACAACTGCTATTCTCTTCAAAAGAGAAGTCAAAAGAAGGAAAATAAACATATAACGCGAGTATCTAAGATGAACTCGTGAACACTTGCTAATATCTGTAGAAGTGAAGTCAAAAAGTAGGTCAAATTTAATATAATGCTAGTATCTCAAAAGAACTCGCAAACAAGTACTAATCTATGCAGAAGAGAAATCAAAAAAGTTAAATAAACATATAATAGGAGTACCTGAAGAGAACTCGTGAACAACTATTAATCTCAGCAAAAGAGAAGCCAAAAGCAGTTAAATTAACATATAATGCGTGTACCTGAAGAGATCTCGTAAACACCTGGTATTCTTTACAAAAGATAAATCAAAAGCAGGTAAATTAACAAAAAATGCAAGTAACTGAAGATAACTCGCGAACACCTTCTAATCTCTATAAAAGAGAAGTCAAAAGCAGTTAAATAAACATATAACGTGAGTACCTGAGGTGAACTCATGAACACCAACAAATCTCTTCAAAAGAAAATTCAAAAGAAGGTATATTAAAATATAACACGAGGTGCTGAAGAGAACTGATGAACAGCTGCTAATCCCTGTAAAAAGAAGTCAAAAGCAGGTAAATAAACATATAATGTGAATTCCTGAGGTGAACTCGCAAACACCTGCTAATCTCTGAAAAAGAGAAGTCAAAAGCAGGTAAACTAACTTATAATGTGAATACCTCAAGAGAACACATGAACACTTGCTCATCCCTGCAAAAGAGAATTAAAAAGCAGGTAAATAAACATATAACAAGAGTACTTGAGTTGAACTCTTGAACTCCAGCAAATCACTACAAAAGAGAAGACAAAAAAGGTAAATTTAAAATATAGCGTGAGTACCTGAAGAGAACTTGCTTACACCTATAAATCTCTGCAAAAGAGATGTTAATATCAGGTAAATAAACATATAGCACGAGTACCTGATGTGAACTCGCAAACACCTACTATTCTCTACAAAAGAGAAGTCAAAAGCATGTATTAACATATAATTTGTATACCTGTAGAGAACTCATCAAAACCTCTTAATATCTGCAAAAGAGAAGTCAAAAGCATGTAAATAAACATTTAAAGCTAGTACCTGAGGTGAACTCATGAACATCTGCAAATCTCTACAAAAGAGAAGTCAAAAGCGGGTAAATTAACATATAATGCGAGTACGTTAAGAGAGCTCACGAATACCTTCTAATCTCTGTAAAAAAGAAGTCAAAAGTTGGTAAATTAACATATAACACGAGTACATGAGGTGAACTCATGAACACCTGTAAATCTTTTAAAAAGAAAAGTCAAAACTAGGCAAATTAACGTACTATGCGAGCACCTGAACTGAACTCGCGAACACCTGCTAATCACTACAAAAGAGAAGTCAAAAGCAGGTAAGTTAATATATAACGTCAGTACCTTAATAGAACTCGTAAACACCAGCTAATATTTTCAAAAGAGAAGTCAAAAGTAGGTAAATAAACATATAACACGAGTACCTGAGGTAAATGATGGTTAAAACGCGTAGGTTTCTTTTTATTTTATTTTAAGACGAGCGGGATTTTATTTTATAAAGAAAAAGAAGAGTGTTTTTATTTTGTTAGAAACCGAGTTTTAATGAGAGGGAGGCAAGTGCACCTATCGTGTGTAGTACAGGATATTCCCGTGTGAAGGAATATCGGGGTCGTATTGTTCTCGGGGCCGGCTTAGCTATTTCTACTCTTTCCCTGAAATACCTATTATTGTACCGATAATCTTTTAGTTGGTTTTATAAAAAAGGAAATGGCATAAACATATAAAAAATGCATAATAATAATAATAAAGTATAAAATAAAGTGCGAAAATAAATGAAGTGCAGAAAGCCGATGACCAACTTAGCGCGACGCTATCAAAAAGAGAATTTGAACTAAAATAACTTTTAATAAAAAGAGATCCTAATTTTCAAATTAATTAAGGCGGAGACTCGGCCGTGGAGGTTCCTAACGAATGAGCTCACTTATCTCTAGGACTATCACTCACCTGAACGCTAAGACTATTCGACCGATCGTTAGACCGACGAAGGATTCCTCTTAACGCCCGTATTATGCTGAGAACCCCGCTATTGGGTGGGGAACCCAATCCGGTAGAGTCACGTGCCTCCTCTCTCGAGGGTTAGCGCGGAGCTCTCTTTACCCAAGGGTGATCGATGCATACGTGCGGCCTCTCGGCGTTGCGTATGGATAACGGAAATAGAGCCCGCACATCGATATGCGGTCCTACGCGTCGTTAACCTGGGGCAAACCTTAAGAAATTTAATTAAATAGAAAACAGGACCTTTAATTATTTAAAGCTACTTTATCTGTCCCAATGCTCTTCGATATTGAGGGCTAAGGGCGGTTAGCCACTCATCGGAATGGGGGAACTTACGCTAGAAAGCGATAAAGAAAACTATAAAGAAAGCAGGAAATAAAGCAGTAAATGAAAGCTGAAAATTGCAAGTCCTACTCGAACGAGTAGGACTGAAGAAAGCAGTAAATGCGAATCCCGGCTCAAATGAGTGGGCGGGGGTAAATTAATCTCATACACGCACACACTCTATAGGAATTAAAATGACACACACGCACTCTACAGAAAAGTAAACACACACACACACACACAAAGTTTTCCTACTCAAGTGAGTAGGAAGAAAATGAAAGCAGTAAAAAGACAAGTCCACTCAAACGAGTAGGCGGGAAATGAAAGCAGAGCGCCATTTAACTCTTAACGAGTAGGCGGAAATAAATGCATACGCACACACTCTACAGAAATTGAAATAAAGCAATAAAATCTCACTCATACACGCACGCACACTTGCAAAAAAAATCAGAAAAACAAAGTGACTGAAAAATTAAAACGACTGCATTTCTACCGCTAGAATGCGGTAGAAATGCATAAAAAGTTCAAATAAAAATTAACCGGAGCGAAAAGTTTTGCAAATATACGCAAAATGAAAGTTGGAGAAAAATTAGAACAACTGCATTTCTACCGCTAGAATGCGGTAGAAATGCATAAAAAGTGAAAATAAAAATAAAAGGGACTAAAAAGTTTTGAAATTAAAGTTAAAAACAAAGTGAGCGAAAATTTATAACAACGACTTTTTCATTCTTAAGTTTTTATAAAAGCTCCTAAAAAGTGAAAATAAAACTAAAAAAGACGAAAAGGTTTACAATCCTAAAGAGTCTAAGTTAAATAAAATCAAAATGAGCACTTTTTTAGTTGTTTTTATAGAGCCTTAAGAATGAAAATAGTGAAAAGAAGAAAAAGCTAAAGCTAAACAGGTGCGGAATATGAAAATAAAATGGGCATTACAATGGCTAGAAAGTGCGATAAAATCCTAAACTAAACTAAGTTATGAAGCTTTAAAAGATAAAACATGAAAAGAACAAAAAAGGGAACGAAAAATTACTTAAGTTAGGGCGCATTCAAATGGATTCCAAACAACATAAGAGAGAAAAAAAACTAACATTGTATTAATGAAAAAGAGGTTACATGGAAAGCTAAAACAAACATCCTAAACTAAGCTAAGAGAGAGAGAGAGAGGGGGGGATAAATTTCCCATACATAGCATGAAATCCAAATGGGCAGCACCTCCCCTAGGCAAGATGGACCAAAAAAGTGGACAGAAATCTCATACAGCAACTAGCCTTTTATAGGCAAAATTTCGGGTTAGTCACGCTCGTGACTAGGGCATGATAGGGGGGGGTGTGTCACTACTATTCATGAGCTGATCGGTGATTTGACTGGAAAGTTGACTTCGGCTGAAAACGTGGCGGTCACGCCCTAGGTCACGGGCGTGACATGTGTCAGTCACGGGCATGACTAGGGCATGTCAGGGAGGTCGATCTGGGGATTTGACGGGAGCCTTGACTTCGGGGCGGTGCACGTGGCGGACACAGGCGTGACAGAATTATCACGGGCGTGTTGGTGGGGCCTGACTTGGACAGCTGGCATCCTGATGTCGGCAGCGTTGACTGTTTGACTAATCGTTGAGTGTCGCCATCGACACGGGCGTGACAGGTCTTGGACACGGGCGTGACTGATGGCGTTGAGCGAGGAATAGTGAAATTGTTGAGTGTTGACTTGCTGATGGCGTTGAGAGTCTGACACGCCCGTGTCGGGCATGGTCACGGGCGTGTTAGGGCCGAAAAAAATATTTTTCTAGATAAATTCAGAAAAACAAAAATGCTAAGTTAGAATATATTTTTACAAAAAGAAGCAATTTTATTGAACAAAACAAACTAAAAAAGCAGAAAATAAAGTAAAACAACAAAATAAATACACTATAAAATGGGTATATTTACAACTCATCAGTAAACTTGCCAGCACCTGCTAATATCTCCGAAAGAAAAGTCAAAAGCAAATAAATAAACATATAACGTGAGTACCTGAGGCAAACATGCGAACACCTACAAAACACTATAAAAGAGAAGTCAAAAGTAGTCAAATTTAAAATATAACTGGCGACCCTGAATTGAACTCATGAACACCATCTAATTTATGCAAAAGAGAAGTTGAAAGCAGGTAAATTAACATATAATACAAGTACCTAAGGTGAACTCCCAAACAACTGCTAATCTCTGTAAAACGGATAAATTTAAAATGTAATGAGAGTACAGGAAGATAACTCAGGAACCACTACTAATATCTGCAAAAGAGAAGCTATATAACAAGAGCCCCTGAATAGAACTCGCGAACACCTGCTAATCTTTGGAAAAGAAAAGTCAAAAGCGGTAAATAAACATATAACGCAAGTACTTGAGATGAACTCGCTAACTCTAACGCCCCTGATTTTTCGATGTTTACTTTATTTTGTTTTATTGTCATATTTGTGACGTCAGGGTGGTACGTTAACGCATGTTTTGCATATACCGTTGTTATAGAATGGTTTTTGCTCTTAAGGTTTTCTGTGTGGCTGGGTTTTATCCTATTTGCAAGATTCCCTCACAATCCGGGTCTGTTTTGGTGACTCGGTGGAGCCTTTTGGGGAATGCTTGTGTTTTGGTTTCTGGAGTTGTTTCCCTTAGTTTGGTTGGTTTGTCGGAAAAAGGGAAATTAAGTGAGTTTGGTAAGTTAAATTCATCGAGTATCTTGGGTCAGTTATTCGAGTATTACCATTAGGGATTCATCGAGTATAGTTTGTAAGATCGCCGGGTATGGTAAAATCTAGCCTAAGAATAGATTCCTCGAATATATGATGCCTATTTAGCCCAAGTGTTTTTTTGTAACATCCCATTTCCGGCTAGACCCCTAGGAGTCGGTTGTTCGTGACAGAACCCTAGGAAGCCCAAAAATTGAATTAAATAGATCGAGATTTCGGGTCACGGGTTGGTCACGCCCGTGACTGACCCGTCACGCCCATGACTTAGGGCGTGACTACTTCGACGATCGTTGATCTCCGTGAGACGATCGTCGAACTTGCAGCCCGGGAATGTCACGCCCGTGACCAAGGTGTCACGCCCGTGACCTAGGGCGTGACTCCTTCGACGATCGTCGATCTCCGTGAGACGATCGTCGAACTTGCAGCCCGGGCATATCATGCCCGTGACCAAGGTGTCATGCCCGTGACCTAGGGCGTGACCACCCTTCGACGACCATCGATCTCAATTCAACGATCGTCGACCTCAGAATTGCCGTTCGGGCCTGTCACGCCCGTGACCTAGGTGTCACGCCCGTGACCTAGGGCGTGACCACCCTTCGACGACCGTCGATCTCAGTTCGACGATCGTCGACCTCAGAATTGTCACCCGGGCCTGTCACGCCCGTGACCTATGTGTCACGCCCGTGACATTGGCCGAAACGACGGCTCAGGCCCGAAATTATTCTAACACGCGTGGTAATAAATGCTGGTATGGGAAGTTATACCAGGAGTAATTACGGGCTGTTTTTCCTTCTATAATTATATAATAAAGGAGGAAATGTTGGTCCAATAGGAATCGACCTGGCAAACACCTGTTCATCTTCCACCGTTTCCTATCCCTTCACTGTAACCGAAAGATTATTAAGGGGAGCCTTCATGACCATTAAGGCTTTACCCTTTCACCTCCCCACTTGCTGACTTATAAAAGTCCACTTGGAGCAAGAGGAGAAGTTTACACGCTCAATCAAACGGATCAGATCTTCATTCTTGCTATAGGAGAAGTTCGGCTACGCCGCCACTGCGCCATGGCACCCCGTCGTTCATCTCGCCTCCAAACCGCGAACAAGGTCCTCCTCTGCTTCTTCTCTTTCATGGGTAGATCTTAGGATTATTAGAAAGGAAGTTCGCGCTCAACGGAGCCGGACCCATCTCTCGTTTTCATGGAAAACCATGAAAAATGTATTCTTGAGTTCGCCGGAAACCGCCACCTCCGGCGGCCAAACCACCGCCGACCGCTAGCCATCGCCTCAACGGATGTGGTGGTGGTGGTGGCTGGCCAGGGAAGTGACCGGACGGCCGGCGACGGATCACGGAAAGGTTACAGGAAAAATGGCTTTTCTGAGTTCTGTTTTCGGGTTCATGTAGAAGATGAACAGTAAAATCAATTCTATAATTTATAAATTAAGTATATAACACCTAGAGGAAAGATATATTATCTGAGTATATTTTGAGGCTGCGAAATGAGGCGCTTAGTGGCCGTTTTAGGAAAAATGACCAGTCACGAAAGTTGTAGCCCTTCGAGTCTATATTAATTTAAAATTTGTTTCAACTCATTTGGGTAAGCGGTTCGGCCGAAGCACCCGTTTTAATGGGGGCTGTACCTAGAGTTGGGCAGAAATTAAAATGGATGCCCACTCTTCGTCCCTTGTCCAAATGACCTGAAATTTGGGCAGGGGGTTAACCTTAGCTATACCTAACGGCAGACCAAAAATGGGAATTTTTGAAGATACTTTGCCGAAAGTTTTTGATTTAATTTAATAAACTTAGAGGAATTTATTTAAGTGGTCATATGACCTCCAAACCCTCCCAAATTTTGGTGAGTGGTCCCTGGCTATTAAACCTAGGTCTGTACAAAATTCCAACTGATTTGGAGGAGTTTTGGGATGGAAACCTTCTACCCTTAACTAGGCATTAGTGAGACATCTTTTAGTAAAAAGTGCACTAAGAGTTTGGAAAGGTCAAATCACCTCAACAGAGGCTGATATTCTGACCCCTGACTTAGAAGGGTTTTATAACCTGCTTGGAGAAAAATGGTGAGGTTTAGGGTTGATTTACCCTAGATCCAAGCTCAAACCCTAAATGAAGGGTTTTGAGGGTTGTGAAGGACATGGGGCAATTGTTTTTGTATTGCCTTGAAACTCTTTAGAGTTGACAAAAGCTTGATTAAAATCGTCTGGATGTAATCTTGGAGAATTTGGAGACAAGTAGATACCTTAAAACCCTAATCTTAGTTTTAGGGTAAAATATCAAATAGGTAAAATCAGTCACTAAACCTTACTTAAAAGCTGTGAAATCTGGGTAGAGTGAGTTTTGGATCAGGTAGAACTTATAGCAATTTTTCTGGAATTTTATGTTGATTATTGCTAGCACTTCATTTGTAAAGCTTGCTAAGGCCTTAAATGATGATTTAATTATTTAGAAATTTCTGTTCATTGAAATCTCATGGAATCTTGGAAGTAAATGTTTTAGGTCAGAATAGTTTCCCCTGAATTTTTGTATGATTTTTAGTTGAGTAAATCTAGTACTTCATTCACAGATGTTAGAAAGGGGTTTTATTGTTTAAAAATTAATTATGGATAATGTACTTGCTGGAAAATTATGAAACCTGGCCAATGTTATTTTGAAGGTCTTATCTGCTTAATAAAATTAATTTACAATTTTTGGATGGATATTTTCTGTACTTGTTTCATAAATAACCAAAGATCGAGATTATTTCTAAAATATGTTTAGTGCCCTTTTGATGATAGAAAATTGTGATACTTTGGATTTACCATAATGGTATAGCATCATATTTATAGTAATTTTTCTGGACATCTTGCATGATTACTTAGGGTAGTTCATGTTGAAACCGGTAACCTTTGGGACTTTCGGGGAATTTAATTAAATATCAGATAAATTAGGAAAATTACCATTTTCTGGATTTAGGCTAGCTATATCATGATAAGTCTCCAGTAAATAATTTAGGGCATCTGGATGAGTATTGGATCACTGCATAACCGGTTCGACATGTAGTCTAGGTCGGTCTGCATATAGAAAATTTGTGAATTGCGATATGACATGATCTGAGGAAGTCATTGGAGTTAATCATTTTGTCTGGGTGGACAATTGTGGATGAAATCACGATAGGATGGTATGAAGAGTAGAGAGAAGTAGTGATAGCTAGAGTTAAGAGGTGCTCGGGCTCGGCGAAAGATCGTCTTTCCCGAAGATGAGGAAGGTAAAAAAATCACCCTAGGATAGTCTATCGTAATATGAGAAGGGAATCGGGTTAAGGGAGATCAACCAATAACAATAAGTGCCTTGCGAAAGGGAACTTCGGGCCGTAATGCCGCCGTCTTGGTTCCTAGTGCCCCTTGAGAGCCCTTCACGGGAAATACCGGGGGTAGTCCTCGGCTAACGTAAACTGTAATAACAAACCGACACGAGTAACTTAGTAACTAGGGCTGCACTTTTCACAAACACTGTTGGCACAGGAAGATTGATGAGAGCTTCGGCTTGGTTGGTTTGGAGACGGACGTTTTGGTCCGGGGAGCTTCGGCTCGGTTGGTTTGGAGACGGACATTTTGGTCCGGGGAGCTTCGGCTCGGTTGGTTTGGAGACGGACGTTTTGGTCCGGGGAGCTTCGACTCGGTTGGTTTGGAGACAGACGTTTTGGTCCGGGGGGCTTCGGCTCGGTTTTTGTGTATTTACGATTAAACTTGCATGTGCATAAAATAGGAAAAGTTAAGGTGGTGGTTTTTCGATATCGGGGAGTTCGATTGCACCGACACCGATATCGTTGACTCTGCGAGGTGATTAGCACTTCGCCAACAGAAGTCCGGTGCGCCAGCCGGCAAGAGTACGCAGGCGTCCGCTTAGTGCACCAAGCGTTGAGGCGTACGATAGGTCAGACCAGTGGTGTTTTTACTGGTTTTAAGGTGGGCGAGGCCCAACCCACCGCTTCCGTCCGCCACTACGGAGGTATTCTGGGAGGTAACGGCTCCGAAAGGGGGAACTAAAGGTCTGTGTGCACAGAGTCGGGTGTATGAGTTGCACTTGCATGTTTCATCATACACACTTGCATGTCATATCATAATCGATTCATTTAACCCTGACACCTAAAGTATAAGTGGTATGGGACGCTTATACATTAGGACCTGCAAAACGACCCCTTGGTCTATAGGCTTGTGTGGGCAAGTTTATAAATCCAAGGTTAATTTCAATATATATACATGCTGTTGTTTGATAACCGTCGCCCCAACGTATAAGTGGTATGGGACACTCTATACGATGGGAGCCTTGCAGAAGATCCCTTGGCTTATGCGCTTTTGCACATAAGTTAAGGTTACCTTTCTTACTTTCTGTTTTCTGTCATATTATTATAGAATTGCTAGATTAGTTCCGCTGCCATCTGTTTCTTGATTAATCTCTACCTTCATGTCCTTCGCTTTCTTCCTCCCCGCTCGGTACTTAGGAGCCATGGGGGAAGGGGTAGGGGATGATAGGGCTTAGTATTTATGACTAACGGTTTTCGAACCGCATCATTTAGGGGATCGTGGAGCCCAGCATGGAGGAGCAGTCCCAGAGGTCGGTGCGCCTGGAGATGGGGCAGTCTAGCTCCGGAGTTCATACAGCCTGGACCGTGAGTCTCGACCCTGAGTAGTTTCTAGTTTTGCTTCCACATCGAGTGATATTGTAGTGAGGACATGATGTATCGGGCATAAGCCCGCATTTATAGTACTCTGATTATTGTTATTCTGTGGACACTCCCTTCGTGGAGATTTTATTTTATATACATGTGATTTATTATTGTGCACTGCATTGCTCTTAATTCAAATATTGTGCTACCTTGCTGTGATCGAATTGGCCGGCAGAATCGGCGCCTTGTGGTGACGACCCCTTCAGGATGTGAAGGTGTCACCGCAAAGCGGCGACTCTAGGCCTAAGACCCAGGGTTTTAAAAGAGAAAAAAAGGGAGTCTTACAAGTGGTATCAGAGGGCAAAACATCGATCTGAAAAGGTAGCAGTCCACTAACCCTGGGTCACCCCCGCTCGAGTTTAGTTTGGGGACAAACTAAGCAGCGGAAGCAGTGGTGTTCCCAAATGGGGATCACATATAAATTGTCCACTTTTATTTAAGATTGAACGTTTTCTCAGCATGTGTTTTTGTTACGCAGCCTCCAGCACGGCCTACGCCACAAGGTGGAGTTCAACAGGCTCAGGATGTTGCACCACCCCCACCGGTCCCCACTCCTTTCCTTCAGTCAGACATGGGACAGACTCTGACTGCCATCCTAGAGGCTTTCAGGGCCCAGCAGGTTCCGGTCCTGTTGCCAAACCCGGGGGCCAACTGGCTGAGCATCTTTCGGGGTCTTTCTCCCCCATCCTATTTGGGGACAGAGTCGGCGGTTCGGACGGAAGAGTGGCTGGATATCATGTACGAGATGCTGACCGGGATACGGTGTCCCTGGGAGGAGAGGGTGGCTCTGGTCGTCTATTCCCTGGAGTCCCATGCAAAGAGGTGGTGGAAGACGCTGTTGGACACGACATTTGCCGAAAGGGAGGTTGCAGAGGTTACCTGGGAGGAGTTCAGGGCCACACTGCTGGAGCATTTCGTTCCGCAGTTGGCCAGGGATGATTTGGAGGAGCGGTTCTTACAGCTGAAGCAGGGCACCCGGACCGTGGTGGAGTACCATCGAGAGTTCGACCATCTGGCTCGATACGCAGATTCCTACCAGCTGGACGAAGCAGGGTATATCAGGAGGTTCTATAAGGGCCTGCAGGAGGACTTGAGGGAGGCTCTGTTGTTTGTATCTGACGGGCCCATCTCCCGGATTTTGGAGATGGCAAAAAGGATTGAGGCAGATTGGCACGCCACCCGGGGCCGGAAACGTCCTGCAGAGGATCAGGGACGGAGATATAGAAATGACCAGCGGCGAGGTGCTGTACCAAAGGGGAGGAGGATAGAGGACCAGCCCGTCAGGATGTGAGGCAGGAGCCGAGGGAACAGGTGATATTGGCCCCTCCACCTCTTCGGATGCAGGAGATGCCGAGACCCGGGGGAATGGCATATCCCCCACCAGAGTGCTTCCTTTGTCATCAGATTGGGCACATTCGGAGGAACTGCCCCATGAGGGGGGCACCACCTCCAGCACCACAGGGCGGCCCACCAGCTCAGCATTACGGGGGCCGAGGACGCGGTCGCGGTCGTGGATACCTGGGGGGAGATCGTAGACAGGAAAGGGAGCAGATATATGCCTTGGACCTTGCGCAGCCTCGGAATCCGGAGCAGGTCATAGCAGGTACGCTGCAATGCCTCTTTATTTTCATAGAATTTCCCTTTCAATGGTTAAAATTTTGAATCGCACTAGATAGATTAGCAAGGAAAGTAAAACTCACTATAGAACCCTAAGATATCTAATCACCCCAGGTATAGTCTTCATCAGCGGCAAGCCGGCCTGCACGCTGTTCGATACTGGAGCTACTCACTCCTTTGTGTCGGAGACGTTTGTAGAAGGACTGGAAGGCGTGGAGCGGTTCACAGGCTCGAGGATGAGGGTGAGACTACCGGATGGATCTGAGCTCCTTACCACGGATGACTGCAATATGGAGACAGAAATTGGTGGAAAGGCATTCGAGGCTCCAGCGACGATTTTGAAGCTGACAGGCTACGACCTGATCCTGGGCATGGTATGGCTGCACTGGAACCATGCCCAGATTGACTGCCAGGCGAAGAGGATCACCGTGAGACATGGGGACTCTTTCATTATCATTGAAGGTATAAGACCTGTCTCTCGTATACTCTTATCTTCGGTACATGCCGTTAAGGCCCATCTGCAGGGAGAGGAGGTCTATCAGATTCTATTTGAGATGGCAGAAGTTATGGAGTCGGTGACAGACATCCCGGTGGTGCGAGATTTCGCTGACATCTTTCCAGAGAAACTGCCAGGACTACCTCCACACCGAGAGCAGGATTTTCAGATACAGCTTGTGCCGAGGGCCAAGCCGGCATCTAGGCCCCCTTATCGAATGGCCCTAAAGGAGTTGGCAGAGTTTCGGACTCAGTTGCAGGAATTGGTTGAGGTAGGGTTTGTTAGACCGAGTTCCTCACCATGGGGAGCACCGGTCCTATTCGTGAAGAAGAAGGATGGGACACTCCGCCTGTGCATCGATTATCGAGCACTAAACAGGCTGACCGTCCGGAATACCTATCCGCTCCCACGGATAGACGAATTGTTCGACCAGCTGGAGGGAGCCCATTATTTCTCAAAGCTGGACTTGAGGTCAGGATACTACCAGCTGCTGATCCAGGAGGATGATATCCCAAAGACGGCCTTCAGTAGCAGATATGGCCTGTATGAGTTCACCGTGATGCCCTTCGGGCTCACGAATGCACCGCCGGCGTTCATGAGACTCATGAACCGGGTTTTCGAGGCCTACTTGGATGTGTTCGTCATAGTATTCATAGACGACATCCTGATCTACTCTAGGATGGAGGAGGAGCACACTCGGCATCTGGCACTCACTCTGAAGAGGTTGCGGGAGCATCGCCTTTATGCAAAATTCAGCAAGTGTCAGTTTTGGTTGAAGGAGGTGGCCTTCCTAGGCCACATTATCAGCGGAGCCGGGTTGGCAGTGGATCCGGCAAAGATTCGGGCAGTTCGAGATTGGCCGCAGTTAAAGACAGCCACCGATGTACGAAGTTTCTTGGGACTTGCCGGTTACTACCGGAAGTTCGTGGAGGGGTTCTCTCAGATTGCCCTCCCCCTCACATCTTTGACGAAGAAGGAGGCACCTTTCGTTTGGACCCCGCAGTGCCAGGCGGCTTTCCAGGAGCTGAAGGACCGACTCATCTCAGCCCCTATTCTGGCCCTTCCATCTGGAAAGGAAGGATTCCAGGTGTACACCGACGCATCATACCAGGGGATGGGAGCAGTGCTGATGCAGAACGGACACGTCATAGCATATGTATCCCGCCAGTTGAAGACCCATGAGAAGAACTACCCAGTGCACGACCTTGAGATGGGAGCGGTCGTTTTTGCTCTGAAGGTCTGGCGCCATTATCTTTATGGAGTCCACTGCGACATCTACTCCGACCACAAGAACCTGAAATACAGGGACACTCAGAAGGAGCTGAATATCAGGCAGAGGCGCTGGGTGGAGTTCTTAGCAGACTATCAGTATGAGATGCACTACCATCCAGGGAAGGCAAAGGTGGTGGCCGACGCGTTGAGCCGGCGAGCTGCCACTTCCGAAGCTGGGCCCCAGGTTATGTCCATGGAGCTAGTCCGGACATTCAGAGATATGCAGATATCCCTAGTGTCCGAGGATGATTTAGTTCTGTATAGGGAGTATCTGGCATCGATAGTGGCCATAGACGATATTCGGGATCGCATTCGGGACGGACAGAGGACAGATACATGTGCAGAGCCGATGTTTCGAGCCTTGGAGGAGGGTTCGATAGGAGATTATTCCCTGAGAGATGGATTGCTACATTTCAGAGGCAGAGTATATATACCCGCAGGAGGCCAGATCCGAGAGGATATTATGACGGAGGCGCATTACAGCCGGTACTCTGTGCACCCGGGGATCACAAAGATGACCGCTGATCTGAAGAGGACGATGTTTTGGCCGGGCATGAAGAAGGACATTACGTACTTCGTGACCCATTGCGAGGCGTGTTAGTTGGTGAAGGCGGAGTGCGGGAACCCCGCAGGACTGTTGCAGCCACTCCCGGTGCCGGAGTGGATGTTTGAGGATATAGCTATGGATTTTATACATGGTCTTCCCCGGTCTCGGACGGGGAATGACTCGATCTGGGTGATTGTTGATCGGTTGACGAAGGTGGCCCGCTTTATACCGATCAGGAAGGATGACTCGGTGGGAGTGCTTGTGCGGAAGTTCGTGGAGCAGTATATCCGATATCATGGCGTGCCACGGACGATAGTGTCGGACCGCGATGGACGGTTTACATACAGGGAGTGGCGGTCAGTGCAGGCATATTTGGGCACCCGGTTGACTTTTAGCACGGCCTTCCACCCTCAGACGGACGGGCAGACAGAGCGCACCAACCGGACCTTGGAGGATTTACTACGACTGTGTATACTGGACCGAGGGGAGCCATGGGAGAAGATGTTACCGTTGGTCGAGTTCTCCTATAACAATAGCTACCAGTCCAGCATCAGGATGGCACCTTATGAAGCCTTGTATGGAAGAAAATGTAGGACCCCGCTTTCTTGGGTTCAAGACGAGGATCCAAAGGTGTTGGGATCGGATTTTGTTGAAGACACCGAGGCTCAGGTGAGACTGATCAGAGATAGGATGTTGGAGGCGCAGAGCAGACACGCTAAATACTATGATGCCCGGCAATGTCAGGTGGAGTTTCGGGTAGGGGATCGAGTGTTCTTGAAGATCCGGCCCATGCACGGAGTCTCACGGGTGCGCGGTCGGAGGAGGAAGCTCAGCCCTAGGTATATGGGCCCTTACCGGATCCTGGAGCGGATCGGACACCTAGCCTACATGCTAGAGTTGCCACCAGAGCTGGCAGCTCTACACGACGTCTTCCACATTTCTTCGCTGAGAAGGGCTCTACTACGCCCGGAGCAGCGGATTTTGACCACCGAAGGGCCGGTAGCTTCAGACCGATCTGTTCACTTGGAGCCGGTTCGGATCGACGACAAAGGAGTACGGATCTTGCGCCGCAAGAAGATCCCCTTAGTCAAGGTTCTGTGGAGAATCACGGTCAGGAGGAGCACACCTGGGAACCGCAGGACCTGATGAGGTAAAGATACCCGAGTTGTTCAGTCAGGTACATCTCACCACCTCTCGGTATACTATAGATTGCCTTCTTGTTTGGACAGTTAAGACTAGATAAGGAAAATTGAGAACCTAGGCATGCGCAGGAAAGTAGGGGCAAATCTTTTGTTTATTGGGGACATTGTCTTCGTTTATCAAACGAATAGTCGCCTGAACCCAATAGAAAGATCGTATGGGATGTTACAAGTTTAATTTATTCGGATAGAAATCCCCGTAGGCTCAACCTCAATTTCGCGGACGAAATTTTTGTTTTGTTTATTGGGATTTGTAACATCCCATTTCCGTCTAGACCCCTAGGAGTCGGTTGGTCGTGTCAGAACCCTAGGAAGCCCAAAAATTGAAATAAATCGATCGAGATTTGGGGTCACGGGTTGGTCACGCCCGTGACTTAGGGCGTGACTACTTCGACGATCGTCGATCTCCGTGAGACGATCGTCGAACTTGCAGCCCGGGCATGTCACGCCCGTGACCAAGGTGTCACGCCCGTGACCTAGGGCGTGACTCCTTCGATGATCGTCGATCTCCGTGAGACGATCGTCGAACTTGCAGCCCGGGCATGTCACGCCCGTGACCAAGGTGTCACGCCCGTGACCTAGGGCGTGACTCCTTCGACGATCGTCGATCTCCGTAAGGAGATCATCGAAATTGAAACTACTGCCTGTCACGCCCGTGACCTAGGTGTCACGCCCGTGACCTAGGGCGTGACAACCCTTCGATGACCGTCGATCTCAGTTCGATGATTGTCGACCTCAGAATTGCCGTTCGAGCCTGTCACGCCCGTTACCTAGGTTTCACGCCCGTGACCTAGGGCGTGACCACCCTTCGACGACCGTCGATCTCAGTTCGACGATCGTCGACCTCAGAATTGTCACCCGGGCTTGTCACGCCCGTGACCTATGTGTCACGCCCGTGACATTGGCCGAAACGACGGCTCAGGCCCGAAATTATTCTAACACGCGTGGTAATAAATGCTGGTGTGGGAAGTTACACCAGGAGTAATTACGGGCTGTTTTTCCTTCTATAATTATATAATAAAGGAGGAAATGTTGGTCCAATAGGAATCGACCTAGCAAACACCTGTTCATCTTCCACCGTTTCCTATCCCTTCACTATAACCGAAAGATTATTAAGGGGAGCCTTCATGACCATTAAGGCTTTACCCTTTCACCTCCCCACTTGCTGACTTATAAAAGTCCACTTGGAGCAAGAGGAGAAGTTTACAGCTCAATCAAACGGATCAGATCTTCGTTCTTGCTGTAGGAGAAGTTCGGCTACGCCACCACTGCGCCATGGCACCCCGTCGTTCATCTCGCCTCCAAACCGCGAACAAGGTCCTCCTCTGCTTCTTCTCGTTCATGGGTAGATCTTAGGATTCTTAGAAAGGAAGTTCGCGCTCAACGGAGCCAGACCCATCTCTCGTTTTCATGGAAAACCATGAAAAATGTATTCTTGAGTTCGCCGGAAACCGCCACCTCCGGCGGCCAAACCACCGCCGACCGCTAGCCATCCCCTCAACGGAGGAGGTGGTGGTGGTGGCTGGCCAGGGAAGTGACCGGACGGCCGGCGACGGATCACGGAAAGGTTACAGGAAAAATGGCTTTTCTGAGTTCTGTTTTCGGGTTCATGTAGAAGATGAACAGTAAAATCAATTCTATAATTTATAAATTAAGTATATAACACCTAGAGGAAAGATATATTATCTGAGTATATTTTGAGGCTGCGAAATGAGGTGCTTAGAGGCCGTTTTAGGAAAAATGACCAGTCACGAAAGTTGTAGCCCTTCGAGTCTAGATTAATTTAAAATTTGTTTCAACTCGTTTGGGAAAGCGGTTCGGCCGCAGCACCCGTTTTAGTGGGGGCTGTACCTAGAGTTGGGTAGAAATTAAAATGGATTTCTACTCTTCATCTCTTGTCCAAATGACCTGAAATTTGGGCAGGGGGTTAACCTTAGCTATACCTAACGGCAGACCAAAAATGGGAATTTTTGGAGATACTTTGCCTAAAGTTTTTGTTTTAATTTAATAAACTTAGAGGAATTTATTTAAGTGGTCAAATGACCTCTAAACCCTCCCAAATTTTGGTGAGTGGTCCTTGGCTATTAAACCTAGGTCTGTACAAAATTCCAACTAATTTGGAAAAGTTTTGGGTGGGAAACCTTCTACCCTTAACTAGGCATTAATGAGACATCTTTTAGTAAAAAGTGCACTAAGAGTTTGGAAAGGTCAAATCACCTCAATAGAGGCTGATATTCTGACCCCTGACTTAGAAGGGTGTTATAACCTGCTTGGAGAAAAATGGTGTGGTTTAGGATTGATTTACCCTAGATCCAAGCTCAAACCCTAAATGAAGGGTTTTGAGGGTTGTGAAGGACATGGGGGCAATTGTTTTTGTATTGCCTTGAAACTCTTTAGAGTTGACAAAAGCTTGATAAGAATCGTCTGGATGTAATCTTGCAGAATTTGGAGACAATTAGATACCTTAAAACCCTAATCTTAGTTTTAGGGTAAAATATTAAATAGGTAAAATCAGTCACTAAACCTTATTTAAAAGTTGTGAAATCCGGGTAGAGTGAGTTCTGGATCAGGTAGAACTTAAAGCAATTTTTCTGAAATTTTATGTTGATTATTGCTAGCACTTCATTTGTAAAGCTTGCTAAGGCCTTAAATGATGATTTAATTATTTAGAAATTTCTGTTCATTGAAACCTCATGGAATCTTGGACGTAAATGGTTTAGGTCAGAATAGTTTCCCCTGAATTTTTGTATGATTTTTAGTTGAGTAAATCTAGTACTTCATTCACAGATGTTAGAAAGGGGTTTTATTGTTTAAAAATTAATTATGGATAATGTAGTTGCTGGAAAATTATGAAACCTGGCCAATGTTATTTTGAAGGTCTTATCTGCTTAGTAAAATTAATTTACAATTTTTGGATAGATATTTTCTGTACTTGTTTCATAAATAACCAAAGATCGAGATTATTTCTAAAATATGTTTAGTGCCCTTTTGATGATAGAAAAATTGTGATACTTTGGATTTAGCATATTGGGATAACATCATATTTATAGTAATTTTTCTGGACATCTTGCATGATTACTTAGGGTAGTTCATGTTCAAACCGGTAACCCTTGGGACTTTCGGGGAATTTAATTAAATATCAGATAAATTAGGAAAATTACCATTTTCTGGATTTAGGCTAGTTATATCATAATAAGTCTCCAGTAAATAATATAGGGCATCTGGATGAGTATTGGATCACTGCATAACCGGTTCGACATGTAGTCTAGGTCGGTCTGCATATAGCAAATTTGTGAATTGCGATAGGACATGATCTGAGGAAGTCATTGGAGTTAATCATTTTGTCTGGGTGGACAATTGTGGATGAAATCACGATAGGATGGTATGAAGAGTAGAGAGAAGTAGTGATAGCTAGTGTTAAGAGGTGCTCGGGCTCGGCAAAAGATCGTCTTTCCCAAAGATGAGGAAGGTAAAAAAATCACCCTAGGATAGTCTATCGTAATATGAGAAGGGAATCGGGTTAAGGGAGATCAACCAATAATAATAAGTGCCTTGCGAAAGGGAACTTCGGGTCGTAATATCGCTGTCTTGGTTCCTAGTGCCCTTGAGAGCCCTTCACGGGGAATACCGGGGGCAGTCCTGGGCTAACGTAAACTGTAATAACAAACCGACATGAGTAACTTAGTAACTAGGGCTGCACTTTTCACAAACACTGTTGGCACAGGAAGATTGATGAGAGCTTCGGCTCGGTTGGTTTAGAGACGGACGTTTTGGTCCGGGGAGCTTCGACTCGGTTGGTTTGGAGACGGACGTTTTGGTCTGGGGAGCTTCGGCTCGGTTGGTTTGGAGACGGACGTTTTGGTCCGGGAGCTTCAGCTCGGTTGATTTGGAGACGGACATTTTGGTCCGGGGGGCTTCGGCTCATTTTTGTGTGTTTACGATTAAACTTGCATGTGCATAAAATAGGAAAAGTTAAGGTGGTGGGTTTTCGATATCGGGGAGTTCGATTACACCGACACCGATATCGTTGACTCGGCGAGGTGATTAGCACTTCGCCAACAGAAGTCCGGTGTGCCAGCCGGCAAGAGTACGCAGGCGTCCGCTTAGTGCACCAAGCATTGAGGCATACGATAGGTCAGACTAGTGGTGCTTTTACTGGTTTTGAGGTGGGCGAGGCCCAACCCACCGCTTCTGTCCGCCACTACGGAGGTATCCTGGGGGGTAACGGCTCTGAAAGGGGGAACTAAAGGTCTGTGTGCATAGAGTCGGGTGTGTGAGTTGCACTTGCATGTTTCATCATACCCACTTGCATGTCATAGCATAATCGATTCATTTAACCCTGACACCTAAAGTATAAGTGGTATGGGACGCTTATACATTAGGACCTGCAAAACGACCCCTTGGTCTATAGGCTTGTGTGCGCAAGTTTATAAATCAAAGGTTAATTTCAATATATATACATGCTGTTGTTTGATAACCGTCACCCCAACGTATAAGTGGTATGGGACACTCTATACGATGGGAGCCTTGCAGAAGATCCCTTGGCTTATGCCCTTTCGCACATAAGTTAAGGTTACCTTTCTTACTTTCTGTTTTCTGTCATATTATTATAGAATTACTAGATTAGTTCCGCTGCCATCTGTTTCTTGATTAATCTCTACCTTCATGTCCTTCCCTTTCTTCTTCCCCGCTCGGTACTTAGGAGACATGGGGGAAGGGGTAGGGGATGATAGGGCTTAGTCTTTATGACTAACGGTTTTCGAACCGCATCATTTAGGGGATCGTGGAGCCCAGCATGGAGGAGCAGTCCCAGAGTTCGGTGCGCCTGGAGATGGGGCAGTCTAGCTCTGGAGTTCATACAGTCGGGACCGTGAGTCTCGACCCTGAGTAGTTTCTAGTTTTGCTTCCGCATCGAGTGATATTGTAGTGAGGACATGATATATCGGGCATAAGCCCGCATTTATAGTACTCTGATTATTATTATTCTGTGGACACTCCCTTCGTGGAGATTTTATTTTATATACATGTGATTTATTATTGTGGACTGCATTGCTATTAATTCAAATATTGTGCTACCATGCTGTGATCGAATTGGCCGGCAGAATCAGCGCCTTGTGGTGACGACCCTTCAGGACGTGAAGGTGTCACCGCAAAGCGGCGAATCTGGGCCTAAGACCCCGGGTTTTAAAAGAGAAAAAAAAAGGGGGTCTTACATTTTTGACGAGTATCGTCGAGGAATTCGTCGAGTATCGTAAGTCGTCGATTATTATAGAATTGCCAAGAAGATTCAATAAATGTCATAGGAATTCGTCGAGTATCACTAGTTCATTTTCGCCATGTAGTGTAGAATTCATTGAGTATCACTAGTTCATTTTCACAAATGAGTATAGAATTCGTTGAGTATCACTATAAATCATTGGGTATACTCGCTGAATGGGCCAGGACTTAGAATGTTTTCGCCGTTTTTGTCTAATTCGTCGAGTTTGGTCCTTGGGGCTTATCTTGGGTATTTTGGTCCCATTTGTCATGGGAAGTGTTTAAACTTGGTATTTGGGTTTTGCTGGGTTTTTAGGTTGTGTATTAACGGCTAGATCGACAGTGGATAAAGAACCACCAATTGGACCCCGTTTCGTGAATCATTGCACATGGTAGTTTGTTTTGGGTCTCTGTTTACATGTTGTTTTAGGTGTGTTGGACCTTGTGGTCGCCACCGTGGTGCCTCTAAGACATTTGGGTCTGGAAGTTCGGTATTGGATATTTTGATCAATGACTCAGATCCGTGGTTTTACTAGTGTTAATGATTCACATGTTTAGGACCGAAATGTTCATTTTCCTTCTATAGTTTGGCTTTTCGTTGGCTTTTTGCTTCTGCAGGTTTGAGCGAAGCATGGTAAATTATCACACTAGGTTCATTTTGCATACTTTACTAATGAGTACTTTTTCTTACTTGTCTCCCTTATTGAAGTTATAGCTGAGGTTGTCAGCTCTTCTTATATTATGGTTTGGTAACCCCTTCGGTTTTTACTTGTTTGTTATCTTTTGTCCCTTTTTGCCACTTGAATTTTCTTACTGAGGTATTCTTTCTTTGAATGCCTCTGGTTCAGGGAAGTAGCCGGTTGAGTTGCTTGATTTGGGAGTTTGCTAGTGGACTGCTTTGTTGCAGAGGTTTTCCTCACCCTTGTGAGGTAGTTTTCGATTGTTTCCTTGTTAGTACAGACATACGTACTTTCTAGTGGTTTTGTATTAGGTTTTTGACGCCCACTGGTGGTTTTCTTTTGGGTTGCTAAGTATTTAACTAAGATGCTAGTTTGCCTATTTTTATGGTTGTTTCTACTTGCTCTCTAGGGATGCTTTATTCTAGGTTGCATGTTAGATATTTATAACTTACAAAAGTATTACAACTAGTATTTCATACATGCCATCTTTCTAAAACTAAGATATAATCTTCTAGCTAATGTAAAGACTATTTATGTACTTAATAAATCTAGAGTCTTGCATAGCATGGGTTGTCCATTTTTCATGTTTATACTCATGTAGGGTGTTAATCAACTTAATAAAGTATATTCCGCAGCGTATAACTATATTTTTCTAGTGGACTTGTTGGTCCACTGAGCTAAGGGATGCAACCACCTTAACTTAAAACTGAATTTCTTTCATAATCACTTGTGATTTTCTTATAAAATGTACAGTTGGAGTCTTGCCTGAGCGTCTGTAGTTATCCCCAGCACGACGTGGCATCACGCCACGTGTTTTCTCCTTACTCTGATATATTCTTTAATGAGGCGAAAATATGGGTTGTGATATTTGGTATCAGAGGGGCAGGTTGTTTGACAATTAGTCAAATAACTTGATCTAGTAAGTGTTAGTTGTTAAGCATCATTTCATACACGCACCGATGTATCATCAGTACATCTTGGTTGAAGCATGAACACTACACTCATAAGTATAAAAAGAAGTATACGAGGCAATTTATGTAGTATGGGATGCATAATATGTGTTTGTATATGGATCCTCATAGGAAGCAACATGTGACTGTTATGTAGTATGGGATACATAATAATCACCACATGAATAAACATTAGATTTTAATTTTCATTGCATGCGATATAATGTAGTATAAGATGTAAGACCCCCATTTTTTTTCTTTTTTCGACACTGGGGTCTTAGGCCTAGAACCGCCACCTTGCTGTGATACCTTCGCACCCGGGAAGGTCGTCACTACAAGATGCCGATTCTGCTGGCCAAAATCGATCACAACTGTAGCAATAAAATAAAAGCAAGTCCACAGAAAATCACATGTATAGAAAATAAGCTCCACGAAGGGAGTGTCCACAGATAGTACATATAATAAAAATCTCGGGCTTATGCTCGGTACATTTAGTCCTCACTACAAATCACTCATCGCGAAAGGAAACTAATACAACTACTAGTGTTCGGGACTCACAGTCCCTGCTGTCTGGACTCCAGTACTAGACTGTCCGATCTCTAAGCGTGCCGACCTCCGGGGCTGCTCCTCCATGCTGGGCTCAGTGGTCCCCTAAATGATGTGGTTCAAAAACCGTTAGTCTAAAAGACTAAGTCCTATCGTCCTCTGCCCCTTCCCCCATGGCTCCTAAGCACCGAGCGGGGAGAAGGAAAGGAAAGGACATGAAGATGGACAATGTCAAATAGCAGATGGCAGCGGAACTAGACTAGCAGTTCTAAGTATGGTAATAATGATACAAAATTAGAATAAGTAACCTTAACTTATGTGAAAACACATAAGCTAAGGGATCTCTTGTAGGGCTCCTATCGTATAAAAAGTCTCATACCGATTTATACGATAGGGTGTCGGTTTTTACTAGCAGGCTTAAATATATAATACTGAAAAAGAACCTTGACTTATAAGCACGCTCGCACGAACTTATAGGCCAAGGGGTCGTTTTGCAAGGCCTAATGTATAAGGAGTCCCATACCGCTTATACATTAGGTGTCAGGTTATATGCAATGGTTATGCTATGAAATACAATTATTCTATGATGTGAACATGCAAGTGCAACTCACCCACTCGACTCTATGTACAAAGACCTTTAGTTCCCCCTTTCTGAGCCATTACCTCCCAGGATACCTCCGTAGTGGCAGACGGAAGCGGTGGGTTGGGCCTCGCCCACCTCTAAACCAGTAAAGCACTACCGGTCAGACCTATCGTACGCCTCAATGCTTGGTGCACAAAGCGGACTCCTGCGTACTCTTGCCGGCTGGCGCACCGGACTTCTGTTAGCGAAGTGCTAACCACACTTGCCGAGTCAGCGTATTGGCATCGGTGCATCGACCCTCCAATACCGAAGACCCACCACCTTATACATTTTATGCACAGGAAATAGTTATGAGTCCCAACAATCGAGCCAAATCTCCCCGGACTATCCCGTCCGTCATAATTAACAACCGAGCTGAAGCTACCCGGACTATCCCGTCCGTCATATTCCACAACCAAGCCGAAGCTCACCAGGCCACCATGCCCATCACCATAACCACTGGGCTTATTGCCCGAGTAACCCAAACTATCTCCCGGGACATTGGGGTGTGAGAGTGTGAAATCCTAAGTTTACTATTTACTCTTGTGGCGATTTTATACCTACGACTTAGGTTTTACCCAGGACTGCCCAGGGTATTCCCTGTGAAGGGCTCTCGAGGGCACTAGGAGCTATGATGGGCTGAATCCCAAAGCTCCCTTTCGCAAGGCACTTATTCTTGTTGGTTGGTAACTAATCCCATATCCATTACCCATTTCTTTTTCATATTATGGTAGACTAAACCTAAGGTGATTTTGACCTTTCACTCTACGGGGGAAGACGATCTTTCGTCGACCCCAAACACTACTCAATACTACCGACTCATATCTCACTACTTAACCTAAACTTCTAGAATGACTCATCCACATCTACAAAATCCAACAAGATGGCTAACTCCAACTATGCCAAATCATTTTCTTTCAACAATTTACTAAATACAGACCACAAGGTTAAATGCCATGTAAAATGGGGAGTACATCAAATAATCATCCAATACTCCTATAATAATTAATGGAGGTCCATTATGACCTTTAAGCCCTAAATCCAGAGACCCAAAATTTTCCTTATTTATTTAATAATTTATTTAATTATTCTAGTGACTAAAATTTCCAAAAATGAACATGAAGTACCATTTTCAGGCAAGATATCATTCCACTAATTTTATATGATATTTAAAATAAGGATTTAACTCATCTTCCAAAATATCTAAATTTTTCAGTAAGATTTTATCCCAAAATTCCTATTTCATTTTAACCCTTGAAATTCATTTAAAGAAATATAAAAGACTATATTGCTTCCAAAAATTCAGAGAAAATTCCAGTATGATTCTAATGGCATATAAATGATTTGGGCCAAATTTCATAATTTATTTATCAGTAAATAGTCTTAATTAAATTATTGAATAATTTCCTTATTTAACAAGCTTGTGAAGTAAGTACCTCAAATATGTATCCAAAAATTTTCATAAAATTTATATATGCATATAATGATTCAAAACTTCCTCTGCCAAAGTTTCATGACCTCCTAAGGGTCAGAGGGACCATAATGTTCAATTTATTAAATTGAGACATCCCTTTTGTTACAAATGAAGTACAATAACTATTGTCCCAAAATTCCCAATTAAATTTCCAGAGGCTCAGAATATCTTTATGACCAATCTACTAAAATTTCATCTTAGTTTGAGGTGTTTAGCTAGCCCATTCCAACCCTACAATATTTGTGCCCTAAACAAGGGTTAGGGTTTTGTGGGTCCCAAACTTTCCAAAAGACCCTAAGATTTTAACCAGAGGGTTATAGTTACCATAATACCCTCCCTACTAAATTTCATTGTCATACAAGGTGTTTTGGCCACATTCCCTTCACAAGGTATAAAAGCCCTTACTTAGGGTTTGACCTAGGATCTTGGGGCAAATCAATTCCAAACCTCCCCATATTTCTTTGGAAGGTGCACAAGTTCATGACAAGTCAGTGTTCCAAATTTGAACCTCTGTTGAGGTTAATTGGACACTCTAAGCAAAAATTACATTTTGGACCAAAATGCCCCTTTTAGGGCAAGGCTAGGGTTTGCATGACTTCCATTCAAATCACCTCCAAACTTAATGAAATTTCATCCAGAGATCTATATTGACCTCATATACCTCCCACCAAAATTTGGATGAATTTGGACTTCATTTGACACATAAATTTATTTACCCTAGATAAATTAAATTATTTACAAAACTATAGAAATATTATCTCCAAAAATTCCCATTTTTGGGTAGGGACTAGATGTTAGTTAGGTTGATTCCCTGCCAAAATTTTAACTCATTTGGGCTAAGGATGAAGTGTGGGCTCTCCGTTTAATGTCTGCCAAGACATATGTATAGACCCCACCAAAATCAGTTCCCTGGTCAAACCAGTCACCCAAATTGGTCCAAACCAATTTTGTTTGAACGTAGACCCATATGGCTACATTTTATGTGTTGAGCATTTTTTCTGAAATGAAGCCTGATTATTTTTAATAATTAAAAACATTAAATACAATTTGCTGTGACAGAATTAAAATAATAATAAACTTAAGCTATAGTTTATATCCATATCAGCACGAATCTAAACGCAATTTTGGACGGCATCCTATCATCGTCCCCGCGCGCCAACGGCCAGGATTGCTCCTGCCTGGGCCGACTTCCAGCGGCTGCCGCCGGCGCTCCGGCCACCTCCCCGTCCTGCCACCGCCGCCAACACCTTCGTGGTGGTCGGGGCTACCTCCATGCGACGGCACGGCCGCCGGGGAGCACTGTTCCGGCGATTCTACCAAGAAGAATTTTCGGCTGAAAACCATGAAACGCCAAATCGAATTGGGCTCAATTGAGCCCCAACCTTGGCCCTAATGATGTCTACGATCTACCCATGCAAGAAGAAGTGGAGGAGGACCTGTAGTGGCGGCTGTAGCCGTGCTAATCGCCGGATTGGCATGGTGGTGGCTGGTGGTGGTCGGCTTCTTCAAAAATGCAGGAAACTGCTTGGCTCCTTCAGGTAAAGTGTGGGAATTCCTCCTTGGAGTCTAGGGAAGCTTTTAAGGAGGGAGAGGAGAGGTGTTAGGTGGCTGAAAGCACTTTGGCCATTTTTTGCCAAAGTCAAGCTTGGCGGATTGGTAGGTAGGGGGGGTGGAGCTTGCTCTAACAAGTAAAACATTGATGTTGCACTCCCCTTGCCTTGCTAAATTGAATGGGGAGGTTGGGGAAGGGGGAGGATGAGCCCAAAGTCTTCCTCCTTTTTCTTCCTTCTCTTTCTCTCTCCTCCATGGGTGGCTTTCTCTCTCCTAGTCACCAAGCCTGAAATTTGGCTCCTATCTAATCCTATGGCAGCCCATAAGTCCATCTCATTCATCAAAATAAGGTTGGCCAAGTTAATTGGGCTTGAGCTTGAGTTAGCCCATTTGGGCTAGCTTGACCTAAACTTGGTCTAGGGCCCACTTAGATCAATTTGGTCCTTGAGGTTTCCTTAATGGGCCCTTGGTGACCCATTAGCCTCCCCTAGGGTCAATGTGGGGTTGGATTGGCCCTTGAAGGTCACTTGACCCTTAACTAGGGCACTTTGACCATTTTAGGTCAAGAGTTGACTTAGGTCAACCTAGCCTTTTTGATTGGTTCTAACGGGTACTTGGTGACCCTTGGCCTCTAACTAGGGCTATGAGGGTATGTGTGGGGTCCACTTGGCTAAGGGACTGCAATTGGCCCTTGTGTAGGTCAATTTAACCCAATTATGGTTATAGTTGACTTTGGTCAACTTAGCCCCTTTGACTGCCTTCCATGGGTCCTTAGTAACCCATTGACCCCTCACTAGGGTTATGAAGGTATGGGTAGGGTCTACTTGGCTAAGGGACTGAAATTGACCCTTGTGCAGGTCAGTTTGACCCAATTAGGGTTATAGTTGACTTTGGTCAATTTAGCCCCTTTGACTGTCTTCCATCTGGTCCTTTGTGACCCATTGACCCCTCACTAGGGTTATGAAGGTATGGGGTGGGGTCTTGGAGTCTTGGTGAAGCCCCATGATCACCTTAAAACAAAAGGTTCAGAAATCTACTATGTGCAAGACTATAGTGGTCTTATCCTCATTCCTAGGCTCACTTGGTCCTTTCTGGACTTTCTAGGGTTTTGTCATGACCTAAGTCATGACACAAAAACTAGTTTTTCTCTATTGGGGGTCTAGTTGTTCGATGGTTGATGTTACAAATCCCAAAAAACAAAACAAAGATTTCGTCCCTAAAATCAAGGTTAATGATCATAGGAACTCCTAAAGAGAATTGTAACATCCCCTGAGAATTTAAAGATTTTCAATACGACGCCATGTTCGCTATGTGAGGTTTAAAGGTGATAGTCAAAATTTAGACCAATTTGCCCAATTGGCAAAGTATAGACCCCAATAAACAAATGTTTAGCCTATATTCTTGAAATTTCAGTCAATAGGAAAGTAAATTGAACATCCTCAGAGGTTGTGAGGTATACCTGACTGAACAGCTCCGGGTATTTTTGTCGCATCAGGTCCTGCGGTTCCCAGGTATGCTCCTCCTGAACGTGGTTCCTCCACAAGACTTTGACTAACAGAACCTTCTTGCGGCGCAAGACTCGTACTCCTTTGTCATCGATCCGAACCGGCTCCAAGTGAAGAGACTGGTCTGAAGCTACCGGCCCGTCCGTAGTCGAAATCTGCTTTTCCGGGCGTAGTAGAGCCCTCCTAAGAGAGGATATATGGAACACGTCGTGTAGACTTGCCAGCTCCGGTGGCAGCTCCAGCCTGTATGCCAAGGGACCGATCCTCTCCTGGATCCTATAAGGCCCCATATATCTTGGGTTGAGCTTCTTCCTCTGTCCGCGTACCCGAGTAACTCCATGCATTGGTAGGATCTTCAAGAACACCTGGTATCCCACCCGGAATTCCACCTGATAGTGCCGAGCGTCGTAATACTTAGCCTGTCAGCTCTGTGCTTCTAGCATCCTGTCTCGTATCAATATCACCTGAGCCTCGGTGTCCTCGACAAACTCCGAATCCAACACCTTAGGTTCCTCGTCCTGTATCCATGACAACGGAGTCCTGCACCTCCGTCCGTACAACGCCTCATAAGAGCATCCTTATACTGTACTGGTAGCTGTCATTATACGAGAACTTGATCAGTGGCAACAACTTTTCCCAAGGTTCACCGCGATCCAATATGCAAAGTCGTAGCAAATCCTCCAGAGTCCGGTTAGTGCGTTCCGTCTGTCCATCCGTCTGGGGATAAAAAGCCGTACTGAATGTTAGTCGCGTGCCCAAGTAAGTCTGCACTGACCTCCACTCCCTGGACGTAAATCGTCCATCCCGGTCCGATACAATCGACTTGGGCATGCCATGATAACGGATGAACTGCTCCACAAACTTTCGGACTAACACACCCACCGAGTCATCCTTCCAGATTGAAATAAACCTGGCTACCTTTGTCAGCCGGTCGAGGATCACCCAGATCGAATCATTCCCTGTCCGCGATCGGGGAAGTCCATGTATAAATTCCATGGAGATATCATCGAACTTCCACTCTGGTACTGGGAGTGGCTGCAATAATCCTGCGGGGTTTCTACACTCCACTTTCACTAACTGGCATGCCTCGCAATGGGTCACGAAGTAAGTGATATCCTTCTTCATGCCCGGCCAGTACATAGTCTTCTTCAGATCTGCAGTCATCTTCGTAATCCCCGGGTGTACCGAATATCGACTGCAATGAGCCTCCATCATGATGTCCTCCTGGACCTGTCCTCCCTCTGGTATGTAAACCCGTCCTCTGAAGAACACTAAGTCATCCCTCAGCGAGTAATCTCCCGCAGTGCCTGCTTCTAAGGACCGGAATATCGGCTCTAGCTGGGTATCCTGCCTCTGTCCATCCTTGACTCGTTCTCGAATGTCATCCGTGGCAATTAATGACGATAGATACTCCGGGTACAACTCAGGGTGATCCTCAGACAAAAGGGATATTTGCATCTTGTCTAACATCTGAACCAACTCCAAGGCCATCAACTGTGTTCCTACTCCGTGGTTTGCGGTCTTTCGGCTCAGTGCATCTGCTACCACATTCGCATTTCCCGGCTGGTAGTGCATCTCGTACTGGTAGTCTGTGAAAGAAAAGGGGATAGATACTACTCTAGAGGGGGGGGGTGAATAGAGTAATTAAAAATTGCACTAGCAAAGTTGACTTTCTACTCAACTCCCTTGGAGTTAAATGCGGAATGAAGATTATAGATATTTGAGATTAAACCCTAAAGCCTATTACAAGTGTTGTGCACAAAAGGTAGCCAACTGTAATTACAGTTAAGGCTTGGAAACCTAAACAGCAACTAGCAATCCTAGTTAAGATCTAATCACAGCCACAATGCAAGTAATTAATTAAAGCAATCCAGATGACACAAGGAATTTATAGTGGTTCCCCAAACAACTTGGGTACGTCCACTCTTCTACCAACAAGGTAGGAATCCACTCAGGTTTTTGATCAGGTGCCCTGCCACCAACAAGATCTGCTTCAGGTAGATCCAGAAACCCTTTAGACTTTTGATCATGTGTCTAAAAACCAACACAGGTTTTTGATCAGGTGCCCTGCCACCAAGTGATACTTTTGAAGGGAGTAATAACCCTGTACAGGAGGGGGAAAGGAGGCTAAGATGTCTTCTCTATTTTATAATAGATTAGAGAAGCACAATAACTTGCACTGAGCTAGAAAGCTCTAAAAGAATCAAGGCTCCCCCTGGCTAAAAGAACGTCCAGGTGAAGTCTTGCTTCAGTGCAGAAACACTTCAGAAAATACTGAAGGAAAAAAGCTATAAGAAGATAAATAATATTAAATAAAATTTCTTCTTCAGGCAGCTATCTTCTTCTTCTTCTTCAAAAAGCTCTGAGTGAAGATCTTCCTTGTAAGCAAGGAGAAACTCAGGTTGAAGGAAGATGTGAAGAACTAAAACTTCTTCTCAGTTAGATGTGAATGAGCTAAGAGAGCAGTTTGGAAAACTGTAAGTTCTTAAGCTTGAATGCTGCTTATAGCTTTTTTTGGTATGTATGAACTAGCTTGTTTCTTTCTTAAAGGAAGTCTTTATATAGCAGCAGCAGCAACGGCTCTTACTTGAGTTTGAATCTTGTCTTCTACTGAACTCTGCAAGCTGGGCTGCAAAAAGCATAAAGCAAAACAAATACTGCAGGCAGATATCATATAAAAGGATAAAGCTTTCTAAGAAGCTGCAAATAATTCTGATAAAATAAAACTAGAGAAAGTCACACCAGAAAAGACTCTTTACAGCCAAAGAAGACTTTTTGGGTCTAACGGCTATAAAGGACAGCCTGGCAGATAGAGCAGAAAACATATCTCAGCTATAAGACAAACAGCTTTGTTAGAAAAGATTAGCTCATGCATAAGGAATAGAATAGATATTGCATGGAAATATTATCACAATTTATTCAGATAATCTTTTATAAAATGTGCCAAAATAATTATGAAATTAATCACATCACAGAAGATGACAAAACTATTCAAGACATACAGCAAAACGTCGAACGACCCTCAGAGATCGTCGACCGAAGCACGGAGATTGTCGACCTATCAGATAGATAGTCGAACGATCCAGATAGTCGAACTATCAAGGAAGATAGTCGACCAACCGCAGCAGATAGTCGACCTATCCGAACAGATAGTCGATCTATCAGGACAGATAGTCGAACTACCAAAACAAAATGGATAGTTGACCTATCAAACAGATAGTCGACCTATCACAGAAAATAGATAGTCAACCTATCAACAGATAGTCGACCTATCAAAGCAAAACAGATAGTCGACGTATCAACAGATAGTCGACCTATCACAGAAAACAGATAGTCGACCTATCAACAGATAGTCGACCTATCAAAGCAAAACAGATAGTCGACCTATCAACAGATAGTCGAACTATCAGATAGTTGAACTATCCAAGCAGATAGTCGAACTATCAAAGAAGAGCAGATAGTCGACCTATCAACAGATAGTCGACCTATCATAGAAAGCAGATAGTCGACCTATCAACAGATAGTCAAACTATAAGATAGTTGAACTATCCAAGCAGATAGTCGAACTATCAAAGAAGAGCAGATAGTCGACCTATCAACAGATAGTCGAACAATCAAACAAAGCAGACAGAAAGTCGATCAACTGATAGACGATCGTCGATCAGCCGATAGACGATAGTCGAGCGGCGTTCGACCATAATCGAACGAAAAACTACTTAACCAAATATTCATCTGGAAAAGCAATTCTACACAACTAGAGAATCTAACCTATCAACTAACCTTTGACCATAGATAAATCTTTGGTCAAGAGACAGAAAGAGAAGACTAAACTCAAATCAAAACCTAGGGTACCAACAATCTCCTCCTATTTGAGTTAAGTCTCTCAACAATTAAAACATACAAAACTAATTACTGAAAGTAAAATAAAATGCATAAAGAGAAATAACTAAGCAGATAACATCAATCAAACAGATAAACAATTAACTGTCAATCAAAGAAAAATTAAGATGCTTCAGAGTTAGTTTTAGGATCAGAAGAGCTAGAAACAAAAGTAATCTTTCTTGTGGGATCTAGAACTTCTTTTCTTGATAACTTCAAGTCTTGTTCTCCAATGATTTTCAATTCTGTTGTTCTTGGGACAACTACCTCAGAATGCTTTTCCATATACTTTGAAGGATCAAATATCTCAGGTCTAACCTGGAACTTATCGAGCTCCTTCATTCTGAATTTCGACATTGTGGTCAATCCTGCAGTGTCTTTTCCTTCTGCTTTTGCTTTCTTAATTTGAGCAGCTCCAACCAGTTTAAGAAAACGAGCCATCCTAAAATTAGGATCAAGCTCTGGGCTTTCATAAACATTCTCAGAAGATGTGCCAACTGGTTCTTTATCCTGATTAACTAGATAACAAGGAGGAGCAGACTTAGCAAATGTCTTGCTAGAATTATCAGATAAAAAATAAATTGCTTACCTTTTGGAGCATCCTTCACAAAATGAACTGGCTTAGGAGAGATTGAGCTTTTGATTTCTTTAGACTGAGGAGGGGAAAAAGTTGGTCTTTGATACACTACCTCCTTTACTTGTTCTTTAACAGCATCAGGTCTTTGATAGCCAGTTTGACTTTTACCTTAGTATCCTTGTGAACTTCTCCTTTGAGCTGACTGAAATGGATTTGATCTTTCGGACTGAGCAGCAGGTTTTGTAGATAAGTTTCATGAGGCTCCTGCACTGGGAGGTGGAGGAGGAGGACCTCTAGGATTCTATCTTGGGGCAGGAGAGTCATACCTCTTTGACTTTTTCCTTTGCTTTTGCTGGTTCTTAGAGAATAACATCTAATGCTGGAAGTCCTTTGACTTTGGATCAATCCCTTTCACTATATAATACGGGGTATCATTATCTGGATTAGCAGGAGGAGGAGCTACAGCTTTTCTTTTCTTTTTAGCAATTCTTTTTCTTTTAGACTCAGAAGACTCATCAGAATCGATTTCATCTTCAGAATTAGAGGAGATGGGCAGATCATAGGGATCAAATGCATCTTGCATAGCCCTTTCCTTTTCCTTTAAAGCAGCTTTCTATAGTTCTTCTTCTATGGCATCCTGTGCCAATAGAGCATCTAAATCCAAACCTAGGGAATCATCCCATACAGTAGATTTTTCAATTTGGGCAACTGCAGCTTTTTCTTGAAGATCAGACACTGTCATGGTGACCAGTTCTGCTTGCACTTTTGGCCGAAGAACTTGTTCTGATTCAGACTGAGCTTCTGCAGCTGGTAGGAGATCAGGCTCTTGAAAAACTTCTTCCATTTTATCTGTAGTATTATGAATTTTTTTTTCTAAATGACATCTAATCATCCCTTCCAGATATTCCCATACAAGCATATCAGTTAACAAGTCTAAAAAGTAGGTAAAGGGAATACCTTCAGAATCGACCACTGCGTGTCCTAACTCCCACAATTCATCTATAAAAGAAGTGATGATTCCTTCTAGGTACAGGGCGACCAAGGGAGTAGAACATTCTTCTAAACAAGCTTTGACAATAAATTCAGATTTCAACAAAGCATCAGAAATTTCTGTTTTAGATAGAGGAGGAGGAGCTGAATCTTCTATTGCTTTCTCTGCTACTACATGATGATCTACTGGAGGGGAGGCCAAAGGCTGCTCTGAGACATCTTCATCAAGCATCTCCCCCTGCCTGATTTCAATATAAACTGAAACCAGGCCCCTTGAAGAAGAGGGCTCAGCAGACTTTGAGAGTTTTTGAATAGCAGTAGTCAAGGAGGAGATAGAAGAAGCAAGGGGAGCAATTGCCTCTTCAATCATGATTTTGATTGAGGGGGTAATTAACTCCACAATGCTAGAAATGAAAGCTGGAGAGATCTCAAAAGATGATGATGATAATGATGGAGGAATTTCAGAGGATGGAAGATCAACAGGGATGGTATATGCATGATGAGCTGGAGAATGAACTAGAGATGGAACTGGAGATGTATGAGTGGATGTAGGGTGATCAATGTGATCAGAAGAGGGAATTGGAGAATGAACTGGAGTAGAAATCTCAGACACCAACAAATCAAAACTGGGATGAGAGATCCCAGCAAGATGAGTCAGGAGAGAAGATGCAGGAAGAGATGTAGAAGGTCGTACTTCAATTGATGTTGAGGGAACTTCAGCTGAAGTAGACGGCAAAACAGATGAGGAAGATGGAAGAGATGGATTTGCTGAGCCAGCTGCTAGAAGGGGGGGAGTGAGTGAGACAGTCCTGGTTCTCTCAGATGTAACTGGAGCAACCCCTGCGGGAGCGGTCTTCAGGAAGGTCCTTTTCCACTTTGTGAACAGGGATGGATCCATCTTCTTGCTGGCGTTTATGGAGGTGGCAGCTGATACTAACAGATGGGGGTATTTCTCCTTCAGAAAAATCCCAACTACCCTTCCCAGGGTAACTTCTTTCTTGCCATTCTTTTTCCTGATCAAATCAAATAGAACGCCTGCCCAATTGATCTGCTACTTATTTACAATTGCACACATCAGTGCAAATTGCTGCCTTGTAATATTATCGTGGGCGGAGTGCTTTCCCAGTAGCACTTTTCCAACTATTTAAGCAAGAAACTTAATCAGAAACGGAAAGTTTACTTTCAGCAGCTTAGAGGGAATGCCTTCGGCATGTCCCAGCTCTATCAGCATCCTCCCAAACTCAGGGGCATCTTGCTCATACTCTTCTTCTCCATTAATCAATCCAAATATTTCTATTAAAATAGCGGGAGTCAATGTTACCTCTTCTCCGCTAATGGTTCCAGTCATCGAATCGTCAGTTGAAGACGAAGTGAATGCTCACTCTTTGATCTCTTGAGTGTTTATCTTTATTCTGGAAGACATGAGCTTCTCTAACCCTTGATCTTTGCACAGATTTAGAATTTCCACTATTTCGGGTTCGCAACAGCTGAAGGAGTCGAAATCTATACTGAATCCTGCATCAAACTTTACTACTGCCAGGAGCGCTGGAGAAATAGCCATCGAGAAGGCTGGAGAAGACGAGGGAGAGACGGCGAGGACGGAGTGGCAGAAATCGTAAGACAAAGAGCAAGCGGGAAGACGGAATGCGAAAAGACGCTCTCCGTCGACGATAAAAGCAACTATCTCTTAACCTAGGTCGACCATCGGCTTTAAATTAAAACATCGATCGTCGATCTATTTAAAAGATACTGGAGACGATGGTCGAACGGTCGTTCGACGATCGGTCCTGAAGCAGAGTAGTCGATCAATCGTTCGACTATTTCTGTCTACACAAACAGCAAGTTGTCGTCAACCATAGATCGACGATAAGCTCGACCTGTTCGACTATCTTCGAACACCGGTCGATGATCTTCAAGCAGATAAGCTATCTTCAACCAGGGGTCGACGATAGGCTTTATCCGATCGACTATCTTCGAACGTCGTTCGACTATCTTCGAACAAGTTTCAACAAGGCAGACGTCACACTTAGTCTCTTCCATTAATCATGCCTAGTTGAACTAAAAAGAACAGATGCTTCTGTTCATCTAAGGGCTTGGTGAATATATCACCTCTCTGAAGGTCTGTGGATATGAACTCAAGGCTGATCTTGTTCTTTTCCACACAATCTCTCAGGAAATGGTGCCGGATCTCAATGTGTTTCGTTCTAGAGTGGTGCACTGGATTTTGTGCAATAGAGATAGCACTGGTACTATCACACATGATTTTAGTATTCTTATGTGAGTACCCATAATCCAAAAGTTGATTTTGTATCCACAGGATCTGTAAACAACAACTAGCAGCTGTTATATATTCAGCTTCTGCAGTTGAGGTTGAGACAGAGGCCTGCTTCTTACAGAACCAAGAGACCAATCTCTCTCCCAGGAACTGACAAGTTCCTGAGGTACTTTTCCTGTCAACTCGACAACCAGCATAATCAGAATCAGAATATCCAATTAATTCAAATTCTGACTCAGCTGGGTACCAAAGTCCTAGATTTGGACATCCCTTCAGGTATCTCAAGATTCTCTTGAGAAGAATCAGATGAGATTCCTTGGGGTTGACCTGGAATCTAGCACAAAGGCATGTAGCAAACATTATGTCTGGCCTACTTGCTGGTAAATACAATAGGGAACCAACAATGGACCTATAATTCTTTTGATCGACAGGCTTTCCCTGATCATGAGAATCAATAACTACATTAGTAGTCATAGGTGTATGCATTGCTGAAGCATCTGCCATCCCAAACTTCTTTACCAATTCCTTGGCATATTTGGATTGGGAGATGAAGATGCCATTAGCATCATGCTTTATTGGAGACAAAGAAAGTAAGACAGCTCACCCATACTACTCATCTCAAACTTAGAGTGCATCAAGTTGGAGAACTTTTTGCATAGTTTGGGATCAGTGGAACCAAAAATAATGTCATCCACATAGACTTGAACTAACAGGATTGTGTCTTTGTGGTGCTTGACGAAGAGGGTTCTATCAACTACTCCCCTAACAAAGTTGTGCTCTAACAGGAAACTAGCTAGAGTCTCGTACCAGGCGCTTTGTGCTTGTTTGAGTCCATAAAGAGCTTTTTGCAACTTGAATACATGTGAGGGCTGAGTTGAAGAAACAAAACCGAGTGGATGTTCAACAAATACCTCTTCCTTTAGCTCACTATTAAGAAAAGCACTTTTGACATCCATCTGAAAAACCTTAAACTTCATATAGGTTGCATAGGCTAAGAAGATCCTTATTGCCTCTAGCCTTGCAATAGGAGCAAAGGTTTGGTCATAATCTATACCTTCCTCCAGTCTGTAGCCCTGAGCTACAAGCCTAGCTTTATTCCTTACAATGATTCCATTTGCATCCAACTTATTTCTATACACCCACTTGGTGCCTATGATCAGTTGGCCTTTAGGTCTTTGAACCAAAGTCCATACTTTACATCTTTCAAACTGATTGAGTTCCTCTTGCATAGCAATGATCCACTGGGGATCTAGCTCAGCATCTTTAATGGTGAGGGGCTCAATATGTGAAAGGAAACAAACATGCATCACATCCTGTCTTAACTGATGTCTTGTTTGAACACCAGCTGATATGTCTCCTATCACTTAAGATGTAGGATGATCTCTAAGTGTGACAACATCAGCAGGTGGGATGTGATCTTCAGCAATAGTTGGGATTAATTCCTCCGGAGGAATTTGATCTACTATTGGTGGTACAGCAGCAAATTCTGCAATGTCTTCATCACTGTCCGATTTAGTGATATGAAGAGTTGAAAGATGGAGGATTTCTTGAGTGACATCTTTGGTAGATTCTTGTACCTGCAATGAACTTGAGGAAGGGGAAGTTTCCTTCTCCTTGTAAAACATTTGGGATTCATCAAAGGACACATGAACAGACTCTTCAATTTTAGAAGATGATTTATTAAATACCCTATAAGCTTTGCTTACTTGGGAATATCCAAGAAAAATTCCCATTGAAGCTTTTGCTTCAAATTTTCTAAGGTATTCTTTATTATTATTATGAATATAAACTATACAGCCAAAAACTCTAAAATAATTTATTTTAGGTTTCTTTCCTTTAAGTAACTCATAAGGAGTTTTACACTTAAGCTTGTGTATCAGACTTCTATTCAAGACATAGTTGGCTGTACTAATAGCTTCTGCCCAATAGGAAAGAGGCATATTAGCATCTGCCAACAATGTGCCGGCAGCTTCAATTAGTGTTCTGTTCTTCCTTTCAACAACCCCATTTTGTTGGGGAGTTCTAGGAGCTGAGAAGCAATGTTTGATACCTTCTCTCTCACAGAATTCTTGCATGAGAAGAGAGTCAAACTCAGTACCATGATCACTTCTGATCAAGGCTACATGAGTAGAGTACTCAGTCTGCACACATAATAGAAAGTCTGTAAGGGCTTTGAAGTTATCAGCCTTAGTTCTCAAAAAGAACACCCAAGTGAACCTAGAGAAGTCATCTACAATGACTAGGATGTAATACTTCCCTCCTAAACTCTGTACATTTATTGGGCCAAATAGGTCCAAATGTAATAAATACAGGATTCTAGGAGAATCACTTTTATTTACTGATTTAAATGAATTCTTGGTTTGCTTGCCTAATTAACAAGCCTTGCAAAGTCTCTCCTTCTTGTAGGGGCAAGAGGGTAAACCTCTAATAAGGTTGTGTTTAGATAACCTAGATATATTCTTGAGGTTAACATGGCTAAGCCTTTTATGCCATAAAGTATTGTTATTTGTTACTTCATTAAACAAGCAGATTTCAGAATGAGTTAAGTTAAAATCTACAAAATAAATGTTACCTTGTCTAATACCTACTAATACAACATTATTATTTAAAGTAATATTACAAAGGGAGTTAGAGAATGATACCTGGTATCCAGCATCACATAACTGACTTACTGAAATTAGATTATGCTTCAGTCCAGTTACATAAGCAACTCTCTTGAATGTTACAGCTCCAATTGTCATCCAGCCATAGCCTTCAGTTTGACCACAGCTTGAATCTCCAAAGATTACCTTTGGGCCAAGCTTTGCCTTGAACCTTGACAGATGTTCTTTATTTCCTGTCATGTGCTTGGAGCAACCACTATCCAAATACCACTTATTTTGAGTGATAGGATAGGTCTTCACCTGCAAATAAATCAATTTAAACATTGTGGACCCAGGTAACCTTGGGTCCCTTGTTTTTCACATAAGAAAAACTGGAAATAAATGAATAAGCAGGCTTAGAGTGATAACCTAACGGGTAAGATCTCCTAGGTGGGATTCTCCATATAGATGATGGGTCAATGAAGCTAGGGTCTCTATTTTCCTTCTGGTTTCTAAAGTTCTGGGTGTAGTTTTGAAATTCTTGTTGAAAACGTCGATCGGCGTTCTACGATTGGTACCCAGATCGTCGATCTCCGTTCAACCATTGGGCCTGCGATCGTCGAGCAGCGTTCGATGCTCTTTGTAATTCCTTAAATTTTTGTTTTCTTTTCTCTCTTTTAGCTTTATTTAAAGCTTTATTAACTTGATTAACTTGCTCAGTGTTTTTTATTCCAGTAGATGAAATAAAATTCACTGGAGTTGAAAGTTGGTTTTTAAGAATGATTGGGGGCTCACTAGAAGATGCTCCTAAGCCTAATTTGTTATTGCCTGACCTAGTGTTAGACATGCTGGTTATTTCAAGCACTTAAGGCTTCTACCATTCAGAGACTCTATTAACCATTTGGACTTAGCTAATTCATTCTTAAGGAATTTTTTTTCTTCACTAGCATTAGTGAGTTCTGTTGTTAACCTAATGTTTTCATTTGCAATCAATTCAGATTCAGCTAGTTTAATTCTAAGCTCTTTTATTTCTTTTTCAGAACTAATTAAATCTAAACATAAAGATTTAAAATCAGATTTAAATTCAGCAGATGTAAAGTCATAAGAAGACAATACCTCATCTTCAGTTGGCATTTCTTCATCAGAATCTGAACTCTCTGCAGCTGAGTGATTGTTGCAGGCATCAATTGCCATCAGGCAAACTTCCTTTGCCTTCTTTTCTTCTTCATCCTCACTGGAGCTTGAGGAGGAAGATTCCTCATCAGAATCACTCCAGGTTTCAGCAACAAAGCCTCTCTACTTCTTTTTGTTCTTGTAGGAGGATGGCTTGAAATGCTTCCCATGCTGATCCTTGTCTTTTCTTTTATCTTTGTTCTTTTTCTCTCGACAATATGGAAGAATATGTCTAGGCTTCCTGCAACCATAACAGATTATTTCTTTAGTAGGAGTGCGATCATACCTTGGTTTTTCTTCATATTTTGAAGACTTCTTTCTGAAGTCTTTCCTTCCCATCTTGAGAAACCTTTTGGCAAATAATGCCATCAGTTGCTCATTGGACTGGCTGCCTTTAGAAGTGTCAGCAGCTTTGAGAGCAAGGGTTTGCTCTTTTCTTGTAGGAGTTGGGGTCTTTGCTTCAGCTTCAGCTTCCCTGGACTTCAGCACTTGCTCAAAAGACTTGAGCTTGCCGAGAAGGGCTTCTGTTGAGATTTCTGTTGTGCTTCTGGCCTCCTTGATAGGCCAGATCCTCAGATCCCATGTGCTAGGGAAGCACATAAGAATCTTATCATTGACCTCTGTCAATGAAATATCCTTGTCAAGAGTCCTCAGCTCATTGATGATTGAGCTGAGCCTTGTGTACATAGCTTCAACTGATTCAGCGTCAGTTTTCTTGAAATTCTCATACTAGGAGATGAGGTTGGACCTTCTGTCCTTCCTCTCATCAGCTGAACCAGCTACAATCTGGTTCAGTGTATCCCAAATTGCTTTTGCTGAGGAGCAGTCAGCAACCTTCTGGAATACTTTATCAGACATTGTCTGAGCTAGAATGTTCATTGCCTTAGCATCTGCTATCTTTGCCTTTTTGTTTTCATCATTGTAGTCTGGAGGAGGCACTGCACTCATATCAGTTGATGATGAGGCAGTAGCTGCAGCAGGTGCTCTTGGTGGTCATGTCAAAATAGAAGCAAAAATACTCTCATCAATAGAGTTCATATATAATGTAATCCTTGCCTTCCAGATGCTGAACTTGGCTAAGTTGCATGCTGGAGGTCTGGTGCTAGAGTAATCCTTGAACTGGGCCATGATAGTGAAAGTGAATATCTATAAACTTTGGTATCTATCAGGATCTTGTGACTTAGGTGTTAGCCTATTCAGTCAGTCAACCTCCCTCTGATACCAATTGAAAGAAAAGGGGATAGATACTACTCTAGAGGGGGGTGAATAGAGTAATCAAAAATTGCACTAGCAAAGTTGACTTTCTACTCAACTCCCTTGGATTTAAATGCGGAATGAAGATTATAGATATTTGAGATTAAACCCTAAAGCCTAACATAAGTGTTGTGCACAAAAGGCAGCCAACTGTAATTACAGTTAAGGCTTGGAAACCTAAACAACAACTAGCAATCCTAGTTAAGATCTAATCACAGCCACAATGCAAGTAATTAATTAAAGCAATCCAAACGACACAAGGAATTTATAGTGGTTCCCCAAACAACTTGGGTACGTCCACTCTTCTACCAACAAGGTAGGAATCCACTCAGGTTTTTGATCAGGTGCCCTGCCACCAACAAGATCTGCTTCAGGTAGATCTAGAAACCCTTTATACTTTTGATCAGGTGTCTAAAAACCAACACAGGTTTTTGATCAGGTGCCCTGCCACCAAGTGATACTTTTGAAGGGAGTAATAACCCTGTACAGGAGGGGGAAAGGAGGTTAAGGTGTCTTCTCTATTTTACAATAGATTAGAGAAGCACAATAACTTGCACTGAGGTAGAAAGCTCTAAAAGAATCAAGGCTCCCCCTGGCTAAAAGAACGTCCAGGTGAAGTCTTGCTTCAGTGCAGAAACACTTCAGAAAATACTGAAGGAAAAAGCTACAAGAAGATAAATAATATTAAATAGAATTTCTTCTTCAAACAGCTATCTTCTTCTTCTTCTTCAAAAAGCTCTGAGTGAAGATCTTCCTATAAGCAGGAGAACTCAGGTTGAAGAAGAGTGAAGAACTAAAACTTCTTCTCAGTTAGATGTGAATGAGCTGAGAGCAGTTGGAAACTGTAAGTTCTTAAGCTTGAATGCTGCTTATAGCTTTTTGGTATGTATGAACTAGCTTGTTTCTTTCTTAAAAGAAGTCTTTATATAGCAGCAACAGCAACGGCTCTTACTTGAGTTTGAATCTTGTCTTCTACTGAACTCTGCAAGCTGGGCTGCAAAAAGCATAAAGCAAAACAAATACTGCAGACAGATATCCTATAAAAGGATAAAGCTTTCTAAGAAGCTGCAAATAATTCTGATAAAATAAAACTAGAGAAAGTCACATCAGAAAAGACTCTTTACAGCCAAAGAAGACTTTTTGGGTCTAACGGCTATAAAGGACAGCCTGGCAGATAGAGCAGAAAACATATCTCAGCTATAAGACAAACAACTTTGTCAGAAAAGATTAGCTCATGCATAAGGAATAGAATAGATATTGCATGGAAATATTATCACAATTTATTCAGATAATCTTTTATAAAATGTGCCAAAATAATTATGAAATTAATCACACCACAGAAGACGACAAAACTATTCAAGACATACAGCAAAACGTCGAACGACCCTCGGATATCGTCGACCGAAGCACGGAGATCGTCGACCTATCAGACAGATAGTCGAACGATCCAGATAGTCGAACTATCAAGGAAGATAGTCGACCTACCTCAATAGATAGTCGACCTATCAGAACAGATAGTCGAGCTATCAGATAGTCGATCTATCAGGACAGATAGTCGAACTACCAAACAAAACGGATAGTCGACCTATCAAACAGATAGTCGACCTATCACAGAAAACAGATAGTCGACCTATCAACAGATAATCGACCTATCAAAGCAAAACAGATAGTCGACCTATCAACAGATAGTCGACCTATTATATAAAACAGATAGTCGACCTATCAACAGATAGTCGACCTATCAAAGCAAAACAGATAGTCGACCTATCAACAGATAGTCGAACTATCAGATAGTTGAACTATCCAAGCAGATAGTCGAACTATCAAAGAAGAGCACATAGTCGACCTATCAACAGATTGTCGACCTATCACAGAATGGAGATAGTCGACCTATCAACAGATAGTCGAACTATCAGATAGTTGAACTATCCAAGCAGATAGTCGAACTATCGAAGAAGAGAAGATAGTCGACCTATCAACAGATAGTCGAACTATCAAACAAAGCAGACAGAACGTCGATCAACTGATAGACGATCGTCGATTAGCCGATAGACGATAGTCGAGCGACATTCGACCATAGTCGAACGAAAAACTACTTAACCAAATATTTATCTGGAAAAGCAATTCTACACAACTAGAGAAACTAACCTATCAACTAACCTTTGACCATAGATAAATCTTGGGTCAAGAGACAGAAAGAGAAGACTAAACTCAAATCAAAACCTAGGGTACCAACAGTCTGCTAAAAACTCCACCCATCATCTCTGTCTGATGTTCAACTCTTTCTGCGTGTCCACATACCAATAATTTTTATGGTCAGAGTATATGTCGTAGTGGACACCATACAGATAGTGCCGCCAGACTTTCAGTGCAAAAATGACAGCAACCATTTCTAGGTCATGGACTGGGTAGTTCTGCCCATGCTTCTTCAGCTGCCGAAAAGCGTAAGCTATCACATGGCCATTCTGTCACAACCCACATTTTCTCCGAATTAAGAATTATCAGAGTAAGAGAAAACACGCGTCATGATGCCACGTCAAGCAGGGGATAACTGCTGACGCTCAGGCAAATCCAACTACAATCTTTATGCAAGAAAAATCATGTGCTTAATGAAATAGAAATTAGTTATGTTTAGAGTCCGTATCCCTCGGCTCAGTGGATCATCTAGTCCACAAAAGAAAACTATATTTAAACGCTGCGGAAAAATACTTTGATTAGGTTTTACACCCTAAAGAGCGCATAAGGGTCCCAAGAGAACCACTCATACTATGCAAGACACTACACTCAGTTTATATAATATATATAGGAAAACGGTTTTCGTACGTGATTTGGAAAGTAGTGATTAAGTTTATAAAAAACATGCTGATCATGAGCTTCATTTATAATAGTATTTATAGTTTAAAAATAACTAGCAACCTAGCATAAAACCTTCTCAAAGCAAGTAGACTATCTCCAGAAAAATAAATGGTAGCAGCAATAGTGTATATCTAGTACAAGGTAAAAACTACTAATGGGCGCCAACAACCTGACACGAACCCACCAGCACACATATATGTCTGTAAGAAAGTACTGAAAACAACCTCACAAACAAGGTAAACAAAACTCTAAAGTCCGAAAGTCCACCAACAACACCACCTCCAACTAGCCACATGACTGGCTACAGCTCAGAGCCTGGGGTATTCCAAAAGAAAACAGAATACCTCAGCAAGCTAAAATCAAGGTAAAACTGCATGAAAGAGTCAACCAAAAGGACGAAAATAACAGGAAACATGCAGTAGAAAGAGTCACAAATGTCCAAAACAGGACCACAAGAAATGCACAATGTGCAAAGAAACAGCAACGACCCAGCCCAGGAACCACATCCTGCAGGGCCTACTAGGCTGCCAAGAGCCAAAATGCTGCAAAACTACCACGGAAGAAACTTCTAACACCCTAAACTGTGGGAAGGGATAGTAGCAAAAACAACAATGAGGAACCGGATCGAAGGCAAACGCAGTCCCCCAATCCACCATGTCCAAGTCAAAAGCTCGAGGGTCAATACGTGAACACACAAGGGACCTTCCACCCGACATGCCCAGCCCGTACCTGGAGCAAGAAATCCATGGGTGGCCTTGGCTATATCACAATACTCTACCCCCATAAAGAGCTACAACCCCCACTACTATCCACGACACACGATTCGGCCTTTAGGAAAATAAAGAAAACGGCCGACAAGGAAAACCCAGAAATACAATTGGAAAATCCACTCGGAAACGAAATACAAGGTAAAGGAAGAGTGTTGAAATAAACCAACACGACTAGGCGTTGAGTGAAACCCACTCAGTGCCTACCTAAACCTTGGCGTTGAGTGAGCTAGTCTCACTCGCCGCCAAAATAAAGTTACTACCCACAAACCCACTAAAGAAAACGGAGCTCGACGGTAGTCGAACGACCAAGACAGAAGATCCAGAACTCGAGTAATTTCCTGTTACTTGAGTATCTAAACTCCCGCACTCGAAATCAGCTAAATACGCCTAGCAAAAGGAAATATACAAAACGCATGGTCAGTGGCGCACGGTCAGTGGTCGTGCGCACTCATTGGCTGATGATCGTGCGAAACGAACCTGGAAACATGACAGAAAACCTAGCAACTGCGCACGATCACTGTTGCACGATCACTGGTCGTGCGCACTGTTGCCAGCGCTCGTGCGATTGCCCGAGACAGAACTTTGGAAAAAGAAATTTATACGCGCACGAACAGATGCACACGACCAGTGGTCGTGCGCCCTAAAGGCTGATGACCGTGCGCGGCAAACCTGTACCGTTTGGAATTTTCCGAACGACACCGGAACGCGCACACGACTCACGCCACTGCAGTTGCAGTAGACAACTATCAACGTCTCACGCTACTACCATTCAAACTATGCCTAACCACTCGAATAATATCTTAACGAGGGAAATTGGCAACCACACCCCCCTCCTAACTCTCCCCCTCGGCTACGCCCGAACCGGAGCAACAATCAAAATGAAGGAAAACAACGGCTTCACGCCGACAATTTGGATTCCAAACATCACCACATAGGGGGGGGGGTTTCAGTAGGAAGAACTAAGCCCTATAGGTAGCAAGAAAAAATGAGAATAACAAGGCCTCTAACCTAGGCTAACCGGGAGTTCAATTTCAGCAAATAAAATCAAAGGAAACACTTGGCAAGGGCAAGAATACCACTTGCCTCAAATCTCAGCGAAGCTTTGGACTGCTTTCCTCCTCTTCGCAAGGATCAAGACGGCCGCAACACCTAGAACAAAGACTCGGCCATTAATGGCGGAAAACTTCCAAAACTGAAAATTCCAATCCTTCCAAAACTCCACGAAAATCGAATTTCTTACCGCAGGAATGAAGGTCTCGGCGAGAGCAATCCGTATCCACTCTAGGAATCGAATTCCGTCCACAAACGCTCCGAGAATCGGCGTCCGAAGGCAAGGCTCGGCGGTTACGTTTCTCTCGTACAAGGGGCCGGCGGTTTCTTACGTGAAGAAGATGAAGATCGGCCCTATTCATTCTATATATATATATATATATAATTATATAATTATATAATTAATTACAAAATTACCTAAAGCACTAAATCGACGTGTAAACCGAACTACCTCGGAATTCGACGAAATTCGCACCGTAGCTAATTGCCCACGCTACGAACACAACGGCGAAGTCGAAATTAACTTTCGACGAACAGAACTCGAGTTATACCCAAACAAAGCCAAACACAAAACATCCCCCGAGAGGCCACACCGGGTCACCAAAACGACTCGGTTTGCTAGGGAGATCTTGCCAACAGGCTACCAAACAGGGCACTCAGTTCTAAGGAGCTAAACCACACTCCACACATGGCACAAGCCACGAAAACGCGTCATCGTAACGCCAAACGAGAATAAAAATAATCGCTGAAAAGACGGGGCGTTACAGTCACTCCCCCTAAAAGAAAGTTTCGTCCCGAAACTTTACGCACAGCCCTCCTACTAAAGAAGGAAAAGTAACAAACAGAAGTTACAAAGGGAAACATACCGATCAAATCAGAGAAACAGGCGAGGGTACGCCCTCCTCATGGCCGACTCTAGCTCCCAAGTCGCGCTCTCCAAATCCTGATTTTTCCATAGAACTTACACCATCGGTATGGACTTCTTTCGCAGCACACGCTCCTGAGTATCCAAAATACGAACTGGCACCTCAACAAAGGAGAGGTTGGGCTCTAACTGGGGCACAACATCCAAAAGTTGCCCACTGCTGCGCAAACATTTCCGCAATTGACTAACATGAAAGACATTATGAACACCAGGGAAGTTCGCTGGCAGATCCAATCTATATGCAGACACACCAATCCGCTCCAAGACCTCGAACGGGCCCACATATCTTGGGTCCAATTTCCGATTTTTACCAAATCTCTTTACACCAACCATTGGAGAAACCTTGAGGTATACATGATCCCCTACTAAAAACTCCAAAGCAGACCTACGCCGATTGGCGTTTTTTTCATACCTCTCCTGGGCTAAGCGAATCTTCTCCCGAATAAGCTTCACGGCAACTTCCATCTCTTCCAGAGCATCAGGACCCAACAAAGGCTTCTCACCAGCCTCAGCCCAAAACAACGGAGTCCTACAGCGCCTCCCATACAACGCTTCGAACGGAGCCATCTGCAAGCTTTCCTGATAACTGTTATTGTAAGCAAATTCCATGAGTCGCAGACGCTCATCCACGCTCCACCGTGGTCTAAAATATATCACCGGATCATATCCTCAACAATCTGATTGACCCGCTCCGTCTGCCCATTGGTCTGAGGGTGGTACGCAGTAGAATACCTCAGATCCGTACCCAAACCCTCCTGCAGACTCTGCCAAAAACGAGAAGTAAACCGGGAGTCTCGATCTGAAATGATGCTAACCGGCACACCGTGGAGTCGGATGACTTCGTTCAAGTACAACTCCGCTATCTTCTTCATCGGGTAATCAATCTTATATGGCACAAAGTGAGCACACTTTGTCAATCTATCCACTATAACCCAAACAGAATCAAATCCTCTCGGGGATTTTGGCAAACCCGTAATGAAGTCCATAGATATACTCTCCCACTTCCAAGTCGGGATATCTAGCGGAGTCAACTTACCACCAGGCCTTCCATGATCGGCCTTCACACGCTTGCAAGTGTGACACCCAGCAACATATCGGGCTATATCTCCTTTCATACCATACCACCAAGCAATTTGCCTTAAGTCACGGTACATCTTCGTAGATCCTGGATGGTAGGCAACGCTGGAACCATGAGCCTCACTGCAAATCCTACTCCTAATGTCCCCAACAGCGGGAACGCAAAACCTGCCGCGGTACTTCAAGGTACCCGCATCATCAATAGAAAAATCTGGCAACTCTCCCTTCTCTGTCCTGGTAAAAAGGTGCAACAGATCCAGATCGTCCTTCTGATGCAGTCTAGTCAAAGAAATCCAGGACGGCTCTTCCACTGATAAGCTATTCTGCAAACTACAACATCCCACTGAAATATCCATAAGGAGGAACTCCTCAACTAAACGATCGGCGGAGAGGTTAAAGATCTTTCCCGTCTTTCGGCTCAGGGCGTCGGCCACCACATTGGCCTTGCCCGGATGATACTGGATTTCCACATCATAATCCGCCACATACTCGAGCCACCGCCGCTGACGCAGATTCAACTCCTTCTGCGTGAACACGTACTTCAGGCTCTTATGGTCCGTAAAAATCTTGCACTGAGCCCCATAAAGTAAGTGCCTCCACAACTTCAACGCATAGATAACTGCTGCAAACTCAAGGTCATGCGTAGGATAATTCCGCTCATGAGTTTTCAACTGCCTTGACCCATAAGCAATTACTTTTCCATCCTGCATTAATACGCATCCCAGACCTATATGCGAAGCATCTACATACACATCATAATCCATGCCCTCAGTAGGAAGGGTCAGAACGGGAGCAGTACACAATCTCCTCTTTAACTCCTGAAAAGCTTCTTCGCACTTCTCACTCCAAACAAAAGCCACATTCTTCTGAGTTAGCTTGGTCAAAGGTGCGGCTAGAGAAGAGAAACCCTCCACGAATCTCCTGTAATAGCCAGCCAACCCTAAGAAACTTCTGATCTCCTTAGGAGTATTCGGCCTACTCCAATCCGTCACTGCTGCAATCTTTTCTGGGTCAACCGAAATCCCATCCTTGTTCACCACGTGGCCTAGAAAAGAAACCTGAGGCAACCAAAATTCGCACTTGCTCAACTTGGCGAATAACTTGTGGTTCCTCAACTCTGATAGGACCAAACGCAAATGCTGCTCATGCTCCTCAGCACTGCGAGAATAAACCAACACGTCATCAATGAAGACCACAACGAACTTGTCTAGGAAATCCTTGAACACCCTGTTCATCATATCCATGAAGGCTGATGGTGCGTTGGTCAGACCAAACGACATCACCAAAAACTCGAAGTGTCCATGCCTCGACCTAAACGCAGTCCGTGGAATATCTGCCTCACGGATCCTGAGCTGATGATAGCCCGAACGAAGATCGATCTTGGAGAACACCGTGCTACCACGCAACTGGTCAAATAAATCATCAATCCTCGGCAGAGGGTACCTGTTCTTGATAGTGACCTTGTTCAACTCTCTATAGTCAATGCAAAGCCGCATCGACCCATCTTTCTTCTTTACGAACAAAACAGGAGCACCCCAAGGCGACGAACTCTGCCTGATAAAACCTTTAGCCAACAACTCATCTAACTGAATTCGCAACTCCTCTAACTCGCGAGGGGCCATCCGGTACGGCGCCTTAGCAATAGGACGCGTACCCGGCTCCAAATCAATAACAAACTCCACATCCCGCTCAGGAGGGATACCAGGAAGATCATCAGGAAAAACATCGGCGAAACCACGAACAATAGGAATCTCCTCCAAGCGTGGCCCGCTAACAACGGTTCCAACCGCCGATACTAAACAAACACAACTATCAGAAAGAAACAATCTCTGAACACATACCGCAGAGAGAACAGGAGAATCCTGACACGGATCAGCATACACGCTGTCGGGCTGACCGTCGTCCCTGATGAAGTCCAAGCGCTTTCCTTTGCACTGAATGACCGCATCATACCGAGAGAGCCAGTCCATGCCCAAAATGACATCGAAGTCCTCTAGATCAATCATCTTCAGGTCCGCCTTCGCAAGAAAATCCCCCAACAAAACCGGGCAATCCAAAATACCCAAATCTGACAGCACAGATTCACCAGAGGGAAACTTGACACGGAAGGAATCCCGAACACGATCTAGAGACAACCGATGACGCCCCACAAAGGCTCTAGCCACGAACGAGTGGGTAGCGCCGGAGTCAAACAGAACACGCGCCCAACGGTTCTTCACCTTAAATTTCCCTATAGGAACGCACAAAAACTAAGGAACTAGCACAACAGTACCGCAAACAATCTAGCAACTAAACTACCAGGCTAGAAAGAAAAACGACAAACTACTAACCTGAGATCACCTGGGTCGAAGTCTGAGCCTCCTCGGAAGAAATCACGTTCAGCTTCCTTTTCCCTTGTCCACACGCTGAGGTGGAGGTAAAGCCTGTAACGGAACTGCAGGAAGAGCTTACTGGACCTGAGGACACCTCGACTTAATGTGTCCCTTCTGCCCACACTGAAAGCAGACTCTATCTCTGGACCAACACTGGGCTGCATCATGCCCGGATCGCTTGCAAACTGAACAGGAGACATCTCTCCTAGGAGCACCCTGAATCGCATGAACCTGCTCCTTCTTCTGAGCTGCCGCCTTCTTGAAACACCTCTCAACAGGATGGCCTGACCGGCCACAGAAACTGCACACCACCCTGCTCCTCTTTCCCGGAACAGCATCGGGTACCAGGGGTTTCTTCTCCTCTACCAACTTCCTCTTATCCTTCTTCAACTGCTGGCCTCTGCTCTTCGCCGCCTCAATGGCCTCAACCTTAAGAGCAGCCTCTACAACTCCAGCATAAGTCACTGACCCATAAGCACTGGCCAACTGCTGCACCTCACTCCTCAAACCACCGAGGAATCGCTTAACTCGATCAGCCTCAACGCTGACCAATCCAGGGGCAAAACGGCTCAACTTACTAAACTCTATCTCATACTCACCCACCGTGAGCTGCCTTTGCTTCAGATAGAGGAAATCATTCATGAGGCGGTCACGCTCGACCGAGGGTAAGAACTTCCTCAACAGCATCTCCTTGAACACTTCCCAAGAGCATCCGGCTACCAGGCTCTCCTTCTCTCTCAGCCACCAACTCTTAGCCAAACCTTTAAGCTGATAGGCGGCTATCATCACCCTCTGATCATCTGAAATCCCAGAGTACGAGAACATCTCCTCCATGGAGATCAGCCAGTCGTCTACCACCATGAAATCTGCCTTCCCATCATAAGTGGGAGGGCTCAGCCTCCGAAACTGCGAGATGAAGGCCATCTCTGCTGGCACCACCACTGGAGGTCTCAAGGGTGCAGGAGGAGGAGGAACAGCTAACCCCCCAGCAGGAACTTGCACACCTGAGCCTGGCCTGCCACAACTGCCACCAAAGACTGAATCTGGGCTTGCACCTCCTCCAATTGCCTGCCCATAGCTTCGCTACTCTGACGCAGACCCTCGATCACCGCATCGTTCTGAGCTCCAGAAGATTCACCCTCAGACAGGGGAGTCGATCGAGTCGCAGGACGCCTAGCCATCCTAAAAAAAAAATCAATACAACGCAAATCAGATCCAAATCCCACGACTAGTACCGACTACCAGTACAGACAATACATATGTAGATATAGACTTAAAGCTGCTAAACTTGCTCTGAGAGTTTATCTTCTTCACAAAAATTAGATGATATGCCCTATCCTAGGATGGTTAACCACCACCTCACTAACTCTTGTGCCTAGATCGGATGCATGAACTTATGTTAGTTTGAAAACTTATGTGTGTACATATGTCATCCTGCAAATCTTTAGCTTGGCGCGTTGTGCTTATGCAATGTTATGATATGCATGATTGTGCTATGCATTCTAAAAACAAAGGCCCTAATGCATGATATGAGCGGCGTACACATGAAAATGTTATGCATCCCATACTACATAACATTTCCATGCAACGAAAAAAGAAACGTGCTAGTCGCAGTCATGTGGTGAGGTTATGCATCCCATACTACATAACCCTCACATGTAGCCCCTATGGTGAATCCATATACGAACACATATTATGCATCCCATACTACATAATATGCCCCGTATACTTCCTGTTATGCTATGAGTGTAGTGTTCGTGCTTTTGCCAAGACGTGCTGATGACATATCGGTGTGTGAATGACATGATGCTGAACTACTAAAAGCATCCAAGGAAGGTTGCCCAACTAACTTGTCAAGCAACCTCCCTCTGATACCAACTGTCACAACCCGCATTTTCTCCGAATTAAGAATTATCAGAGTAAGAGAAAACACGCGTCATGATGCCACGTCAAGCAGGGGATAACTGCTGACGCTCAGGCAAATCCAACTACAATCTTTATGCAAGAAAATCATGTGCTTAATGAAATAGAAAATTAGTTATGTTTAGAGTCCGTATCCCTCGGCTCAGTGGATCATCTAGTCCACAAAAGAAAACTATATTTAAACGCTGCGGAAAAATACTTTGATTAGGTTTTACACCCTAAAGAGCGCATAAGGGTCCCAAGAGAACCACTCATACTATGCAAGACACTACACTCAGTTTATATAATATATATAGGAAAACGGTTTTCGTACGTGATTTGGAAAGTAGTGATTAAGTTTATAAAAAACATGCTGATCATGAGCTTCATTTATAATAGTATTTATAGTTTAAAAATAACTAGCAACCTAGCATAAAACCTTCTCAAAGCAAGTAGACTATCTCCAGAAAAATAAATGGTAGCAGCAATAGTGTATATCTAGTACAAGGTAAAAACTACTAGTGGGCGCCAACAACCTGACACGAACCCACCAGCACACATATATGTCTGTAAGAAAGTACTGAAAACAACCTCACAAACAAGGTAAACAAAACTCTAAAGTCCGGAAGTCCACCAACAACACCACCTCCAACTAGCCACCAGACTGGCTACAGCTCAGAGCCTGGGGTATTCTAAAAGAAAACAGAATACCTCAGCAAGCTAAAATCAAGGTAAAACTGCATGAAAGAGTCAACCAAAAGAACGAAAATAACAGGAAACATGCAGTAGAAAGAGTCACAAATGTCCAAAACAGGACCACAAGAAATGCACAACGTGCAAAGAAACAGCAACGACCCAGCCCAGGAACCACATCCTGTAGGGCCTACTAGGCTGCCAAGAGCCAAAATGCTGCAAAACTACCACGGAAGAAACTTCTAACACCCTAAACTGTGGGAAGGATAGTAGCAAAAACAACAACGAGGAACCGGATCGAAGGCAAACGCAGTCCCCAATCCACCATGTCCAAGTCAAAAGCTCGAGGGTCAATACGTGAACACACAAGGGACCTTCCACCCGACATGCCCAGCCCGTACCTGGAGCAAGAAATCCATGGGTGGCCTTGGCTATATCACAATACTCCACCCCCATAAAGAGCTACAACCCCCACTACTATCCACGACCCACGATTCGGCCTTTAGGAAAATAAAGAAAATGGCCGACAAGGAAAACCCAGAAATACAACTGGAAAATCCACTCGGAAACGAAATACAAGGTAAAGGAAGAGTGTTGAAATAAACCAACACGACTAGGCGTTGAGTGAAACCCACTCAGTGCCTACCTAAACCTTGGCGTTGAGTGAGCTAGTCTCACTCGCCGCCAAAATAAAGTTACTACCCACAAACCCACTAAAGAAAACGGAGCTCGACGGTAGTCGAACGACCAAGGCAGAAGATCCAGAACTCGAGTAATTTCCTGTTACTTGAGTATCTAAACTCCCGCACTCGAAATCAGCTAAATACGCCTAGCAAAAGGAAATATACAAAACGCACGGTCAGTGGCGCACGGTCAGTGGTCGTGCGCACTCATTGGCTGATGATCGTGCGAAACGAACCTGGAAACCTGACAGAAAACCTAGCAACTGCGCACGATCACTGTCGCACGATCACTGGTCGTGCACACTGTTGCCAGCGCTCGTGCGATTGCCCGAGACAGAACTTTGGAAAAAGAAATTTATACGCGCACGAACAGATGCACACGACTAGTGGTCGTGCGCCCTAAAGGCTGATGACCGTGCGCGGCAAACCTGTACCGTTTGGAATTTTCCGAACGACACCGGAACGCGCACACGACTCACGCCACTGCAGTAGCAGTAGACAACTATCAACGTCTCACGCTACTACCATTCAAACTATGCCTAACCACTCGAATAATATCTTAACGAGGGAAATTGGCAACCACACCCCCCTCCTAACTCTCCCCTCGGCTACGCCCGAACCGGAGCAACAATCAAAAATGAAGGAAAACAACGGCTTCACGCCGACAATTTGGATTCCAAACATCACCACATAGGGGGGGGGGTTTCAGTAGGAAGAACTAAGCCCTATAGGTAGCAAGAAAAATGAGAATAACAAGGCCTCTAACCTAGGCTAACCGGGAGTTCAATTTCAGCAAATAAAATCAAAGGAAACACTTGGCAAGGGCAAGAATACCACTTGCCTCAAATCTCAGCGAAGCTTTGGACTGCTTTCCTCCTCTTCGCACGGATCAAGACGGCCGCAACACCTAGAACAAAGACTCGGCCATTAATGGCGGAAAACATCCAAAACTGAAAATTCCAATCCTTCCAAAACTCCACGAAAATCGAATTTCTTACCGCAGGAATAAAGGTCTCGGCGAGAGCAATCCGTATCCACTCTCGGAATCGAATTTCGTCCACAAACGCTCCGGGAATCGGAGTCCGAAGGCAAGGCTCGGCGGTTACGTTTCTCTCGTACAAGGGGCCGGCGGTTTCTTACGTGAAGAAGATGAAGATCGGCCCTATTCATTCTATATATATATATATATATATATATAATTATATAATTATATAATTAATTACAAAATTACCTAAAGCACTAAATCGACGCGAAAACCGAACTACCTCGGAATTCGACGAAATTCGCACCGTAGCTAAATGCCCACGCTACGAACACAACGGCGAAGTCGAAATTAACTTTCGACGAACAGAACTCGAGTTATACCCAAACAAAGCCAAACACAAACATCCCCCGAGAGGCCACACCGGGTCACCAAAACGACTCGGTTTGCTAGGGAGATCTTGCCAACAGGCTACCAAACAGGGCACTCAGTTCTAAGGAGCTAAACCACACTCCACACATGGCACAAGCCACGAAAACGCGTCATCGTAACGCCAAACGAGAATAAAAATAATCGCTGAAAAGACGGGGCGTTACACATTCTGCATAAGCACTGCACCCATGCCCTGGTAGGAAGCATCGGTGTAGACCTGAAATCCTTCCTTCCCTGAAGTGAGGGCATGTATAGGAGCCGAAGTGAGTCGTCCCTTTAGCTCTTGAAAAGCCATCTCACATTGTGGGGTCCAGATAAAGGGTACCTCCTTCCTTGTCAGAGATGTGAGTGGAAGGGCGATACGAGAAAATCCCTTTACGAACTTACGGTAGTAACCGACGAGTACTAGGAAACTCCGCACGTCTGTGGCCGTCTTTAACTGTGGCCAATCTCGAATTACTTGAATCTTGGCCGGGTCCACTGCCAACCCAACACCACTGATAATATGGCCTAGGAAAGCCACCTCCTTTAACCAAAACTGGCATTTGCTGAACTTAGTATAAAGGCGATGCTCCCGCAACCTCTCTAGAGTCAGTGCCAGATGCCGAGTGTGCTCCTCCTCCATCCTAGAGTAAATCAGGATGTCGTCTATGAATACTATGACGAACACATCCAAGTAGGCCTCAAAAACCCAGTTCATGAGGCTCATGAATGCCGACGGAGCGTTCGTGAGCCCGAAGGGCATCACGGTGAACTCATACAGGCCATATCTGCTACTGAAGGCCTTCTTCAGGATATCCTCCTCCTGGATCCGCAGCTGGTAGTATCCTGACCTCAAGTCCAGCTTTGAGAAATAATGGGCTCCCTCCAACTGGTCGAATAATTTGTCTATCTATGGGAGCGGATAGGTATTCCGGACGGTCAGCCTGTTTAGTGCTCGATAATTGATTCACAGGTGAAGTGTCCCATCTTTCTTCTTCACAAATAAGACCGGGGCTCCCCATGGTGAGGAACTTCGTCTAACAAATCCGGCTTCCACCAGTTCCTGGAGTTGGCTTCGAAATTCTGTCAGCTCTTTTAGGGCCATCAAGTAAGGGGCTCTAGCTACCGGCTTAGCCCCCGGCACTAGCTGTATCCGGAAATCCTGCTCCCGGTGTGGAGGTAGCCCAGGCAGTTTCTTTGGGAATACGTCGGCAAAATCTCGTACCACCAGAATATCCGAGGTAGAGAGCTTGGCCTCAGTCATTCCAAATATCACCTCATATACTTCACCCCCCTGTAAGTGAGCCTTGACAACCTGTACAGATGATAACATGAGAGGGGGAATAGATCTAGTACCTTCGATGACGAGGTAGGAATCCCCATGTCTCACGGTAACTCTCTTGGACATGCAGTCAATCTGAGCATGATTCCAGTTCAACCATGTCATTCCTAGGATCAAATCAAAGACTGGCATCTTTATGATCGTCGCTGGGGCTTCAAATATTTTTCTGCTAATCTCCGCCTCCATGTTGCAGTGGGCAGAGGTGAACAGCTCTGATCCGTCGTGTAATCGTATCCTCATCATCAAACCCGTGAATCGCTCCACTCCTTCTAACCCTTCTACGAAGGCTTCCGATAACAACGAGTGTGAAGCACCCGTATCAAATAGCGTATAAGCGGGTTTGCCGCTGATGAAAACTATTCTGGGGGTGGGGAAAGTTAAATGTCTTATGGGCTAGCTATTGTTTTCTTCCCTAGATTATCACTTCTATATAAACTTAAATGTCATGAGGAAATAAGTTTACAATTTTTTGACGTACCAGTGATTACATGCTCCGGGTTCCGGGGTTGATCCAAATCCAGTGCATAAATTTGCTCCCTCTGCTGTCTGCAATCTGCACCCTGGAAACCACGTCCTCGACCACGTCCTCGTCCTCCAAACTGTTAGGCATGCGGGGCAGCCTGGGGTGCTGGTAGAGGTGCTTCCCTCATGGGGCAGTTTCTCTGAATGTGTCCTATCAGGCTGACAGTTGTAGCACTCTGGTGGGGGAAATGCCATACCCTCGTGTCTTGGTGCCTCCCTCATCTGAAGAGGCTGAGGGGCCAATATCACCTGCTCCCTTGGCTCTTGCCTCACTTCCTGATGAGGCTGGTCCTCTGTCCTTCTCCCACCTGGTATAGCACCTTGCCACTGATCATTTCTGGCTCTCCAGCCCTGATCCTCTGCTTGCCGCTTCCGGCCCCGAGTGGTGTGCCAATCAGCCTCAATCCTCTTTGCCATCTCCAAAATCCTGGAGATAGGCTCGTCGGATACAAACAACAAAGCCTCCCTCAAGTCCTCCCGTAGGCCCTTATAGAACCTCTTTATGTACCCTGCTTCGTCCAGCTGGTAAGAATCTTCATATCGAGCCAAATGGTCAAACTCTCGATGGTACTCCACCACCGTCCGAGTGCCCTGCTTCAACTATAAGAACCGCTCCTCCAACTCATTCCTGGCCGACTGCGGAACAAAATGCTCCAGCAGCGCGGTCCTGAACTCTTCCCAGGTAACTTCCGCAACCTCCCTATCGGCAAACGTCGTGTTCAGCAGCGTCTTCGACCACCTTTTGGCATGGGACTCTAAACAAGAGACCACCAAAGGAACCCTCTCCTCCCAGGGGCACCGTATCTCGGTCAACATTTCATACATAATGTCTAGCCATTCCTCTATCCGAACAGCCGATTCTGTCCCTAAGTAAGATGGAGGAGAGAGTCCTCGGAAGATGCTAAGCCAATTGGCCCCCGAGTTTGGCTGCGGGGCCGGAACCTGTTGGGCCCTAAAAGCATCCAGAATAGCTGTCAGGGTTTAGCCCATCTCCGAGTGTAGGAATGGAGTGGGGACCGGGGGAGGTGGTGTAACATTTGGAGTCTGCTGGACTCCGCCTTGTGGTGTTGGCTGCATTGGGGGCTGCGTAACAGAAGTCAATTTTAAGTAATCGCACATATCTAACTAAAAGTGGACAATTTTATGTGATCCACCATATAGGCCCACCACTGCTTCCACTGCTTATTTTGTCCCAAAACTAAACGCGTGCTGGGGTGGCCCGGGGTTTGTGGACAGCTACATTTCGATCGATATATTTTCCTCTGATACCACTTGTAAGACCCCCATTTTTTTTCTTTTTTCGACACCGGGGTCTTAGGCCCAGAACCGCCACCTTGCGGTGATACCTTCGCACCTGGGAAGGTCGTCACTACAAGATGACGATTCTGCCGGCCAAAATCAATCACAACTGTAGCAATAAAATAAAAGCAAGTCCACAGAAAATCACATGTATAAAAAATAAGCTCCACGAAGGGAGTGTCCACAGATAGTACATATAATAAAAATCTCGGGCTTATGCCCGGTACATCTAGTCCCCACTACAAATCACTCATCGCGGAAGCAAACTAATACAACTACTAGTGTTCGGGACTCACAGTCCCTGCTGTCTAGACTCCAGTACTAGACTGTCCGATCTCCAAGCGTGCCGACCTCCGGGGCTCCTCCTCCATGCTGGTCTCCGTGGTCCCCAAAATGATGTGGTTTGAAAACCGTTAGTCTAAAAGACTAAGTCCTATCGTCCTCCGCCCCTTCCCCCATGGCTCCTAAGCACTGAGAGGGGAGAAGGAAAGGAAAGGAAATGAAGGTGGAGAATGTCAAATAGCAGATGGCAGCGGAACTAGACTAGCAGTTCTAAGTATGGTAATAATGATACAAAATTAGAATAAGTAACCTTAACTTATGTGAAAACACATAAGCTAAGGGATCTCTTGCAGGGCTCCTATCGTATAAAAAGTCCCACACCGATTTATACGATAGGGTGTCGGTTTTTACTAGCAAGCTTAAATATATAATACATAAAGAGAACCTTGACTTATAAGCACGCTCACACGAACTTATAGGCCAAGGGGTCATTTTGCAAGGCCTAATGTATAGAGAGTCCCAAACCGCTTATACATTAGGTGTCAGGTTATATGCAATGGTTATGCAATGAAATACAATTATGCTATGATTTGAACATGCAAGTGCAACTCACCCACTCGACTCTGTGTACACAAACCTTTAGTTCCCCCTTTCGGAGCCGTTACCTCCCAGGATACCTCCGTCGTGGCAGACGGAAGCGGTGGGTTGGGCCTCACCCACCTCTAAACTAGTAAAGCACTACCGGTCAGACTTATCGTGCGCCTCAACGCTTGGTGCACAAAGAGGACTCCTGCGTACTCTTGCCGGCTGACGCACCGGACTTCTGTTGGCGAAGTGCTAACCACACTTGCCGAGTCAGCGTATTGGCGTCGGTGCATCGACCCTCCAATACCGAAGACCCACCACCTTATAACTTTTATGCCGAGCCAAATCTCCCCGGACTATCCCGTCCGTCATAATCAACAACCGAGCTGAAGCTCCCCGGAATATCCCGTCCGTCATATTCTACAACCAAGCCGAAGCTCGCCGGGCCACCATGCCCATCACCATAACCACTGGGCTTATTGCCCGAGTAACCCAAACTATCTCCCGGGACATTGGGGTGTGAGAGTGTGAAATCCTATGTTTACTATTTACTCTTGTGGCGATTTTATACCTATGACTTAGGTTTTACCCAGGACTGCCCAAGGTATTCCCTGTGAAGGGCTCTCGAGGGCACTAGGAGCTATGATGGGCTGAATCCCAAAGCTCCCTTTTGCAAGGCACAATTTCCTTTCTAATGGCATATAAATGATTTGGGCCAAATTTCATAATTTATTTATCAGTAAATAGTTTTAATTAAATTATTGAATAATTTCCTCATTTAACAAGCTTGTGAAGTAAGTACCTCAAATATGTATCCAAAAATTTTCATAAAATTTTTATATGCATATAATGATTCAAAACTTCCTCTGCCAAACTTTCATGACCTCCCAAGGGTCAGAGGGACCATAATGTTCAATTTATTAAATTGAGGCATCCCTTGTGTTACAAATGAAGTACTATAACTATTGTCCCAAAATTCCCAATTAAATTACCAAAGGCTCATAATATCCTTATGACCAATCTACCAAAATTTCATCTAAGTTTTAGGAGTTTAGCTAGCCCATTCCAACCCTACAATATTTGTGCCCTAAACTAGGTTTAGGGTTTTGTGGGTCCCAAACTTTCCAAAACACCCTAAGATTTTAACCAGAGGGTTATAGTTACCATAATACCCTCCCTACAAAATTTCATAGTCATACAAGGTGTTTTGGCCACATGCCCTTCACAAGGTACAAAAGCCCTTCCTTAGGGTTTGACCTAGGATCTTGGGGCAAATCAATTCCAAACCTCCCCATATTTCATTGGAAAGTGCACAAGTTCATGAAAAGTCAGTGTTCCAAATTTGAACCTCTGTTGAGGTTAATTGGATACTCTAAGCAAAAATTTCATTTTGGACCAAAATGCCCTTCTTAGGGCAAGGCTAAGGTTTGCATGACTTCCATTCAAATCACATCCAAACTTAATGAAATTTTAACCCGAGGTCTATATTGACCTCATATACCTCCCACCAAAATTTGGATGAATTTGGACTTCATTTGACACATAAATTAATTTGTCCTAGATAAATTAAATTATTTACAAAACTATAGAAAATCTATCTCTAAAAATTCCCATTTTTGGTCAGGCGCTAGATATTAGTTAAGGTGACTCCCTGCCAAAATTTCAACTCATTTGGGCTAAGGATGAAGTGTGGGCACTCTGTTTAATATCTGCCTAGACATATGTATAGACCCCACCAAAATGAGTGCCCTGGTCATACCAGTCACCCAAATTGGTCCAAATAAATTTTGTTTGAAAGTAGACCAATAGGGCTACATTTTATGTGTTGAGCAGTTTTTCTGAAATGAAGCCTAAGTATTTTTAATAATTAAAAACATTAAATACAATTTACTGTGATAGAATTGAAATAATAATAAACTTAAGCTATAGTTTATATCCATATCAGCACGAATCTTGACGCAATTTTGGACGGCATCCTATCATAGTCCCCGCGCGCCAACGGCCAGGATTGCTCCTGCTTGGGCTGACTTCCAGTGGCTGCCGCCGGCGCTCCGGCCACCTCCCCGGCTTGCCACCGCCGCCAACACCTTCGTGGTGGTCGGGGCTACCTCCAGGCGGCGGCACGGCCGCCGGGGAGCACCGTTCCGGCGATTCTACCAAGAAGAATTTTCGGCCGAAAACCACGAAAATCCAAATCGGATTGGGCTCAATTGAGCCCCAACCTTGGCCCTAATGATGTCTACGATCTACCCATGCAAGAAGGAGTGGATGAGGACCTGTAGTGACAGCTGTAGCCGTGCTGATCACCGGATTTGCATGGTGGTGGCCGGTGGTGGTCGACTTCTTCAAAAATGCAGGAAACTGCTTGGATCCTTCAGGTAAAGTGTGGGAATTCCTCCTTGGAGTCTAGGGAAGCTTTTAAGGAGGGAGAGGAGAGGTGCTAGGTGGCTGAAAGCACTTTGGCCATTTTTGGCCAAAGTCAAGCTTGGCGGCTTGGTAGGTAGGGGGAGGTGGAGCTTGCTCTAACCAGTTAAAAATTGTTGCTGCACTCCCCTTGCCTTGCTGAATTGAATGGGGAGGTTGGGGAAGGGGGAGGATGAGCCCAAAGTCTTCCTCCTTTTTCTTCCTTCTCTTTCTCTCTCCTCCATGGGTGGATTTCTCTCTCCTAGTTACCAAGCCTGAAATTTGGCTCCTATCTAATCCCATGGCAGTCCACAAGTCCATCTCATTCATCAAAATAAGGTTGGCCCAAGTTAATTGGGCTTGAGCTTGAGTTAGCCCATTTGGGCTAGCATGACCTAAACATGGTCTAGGGCCCACTTAGGTCAATTTGGTCCTTGAGGTTTCCTTAATGGGTCCTTGGTGACCCATTAGCCTCCCCTAGGGTCAAGGTGGGGTTGGATTGGCCCTTGAAGGTCACTTGACCCTTAACTAGGGCACTTTGACCATTTTAGGTTAAGAGTTGACTTAGGTCAACCTAGCCTTTTTGATTGGTTCTAATGGGTCCTTGGTGACCCTTGGCCTCTAACAAGGGCTATGAGGGTATGTGTGGGGTCCACTTGGCTAAGGGACTGCAATTGGCCCTTGTGTAGGTCAATTTGACCCAATTAGGGTTATAGTTGACTTTGGTCAACTTAGCCCCTTTGACTGCCTTCCATGGGTCCTTAGTGACCCATTGACCCCTCACTAGGGTTATGAAGGTATGGGTAGGGTCTACTTGGCTAAGGGACTGAAATTGACCCTTGTGCAGGTCAGTTTGACCCAATTAGGGTTATAGTTGACTTTAGTCAACTTAGCCCCTTTGACTGCCTTCCATGGGTCCTTAGTGACCCATTGACCCCTCACTAGGGTTATGAAGGTATGGGTGGGGTCTTGGAGTCTTGGTGAAGCCCCATGATCACCTTAAACCAAGGTTCAAAAATCTACTATGTGTAGACTATAGTGGTCTCATCCTCATTCCTAGGCTCACTTGGCCTTTCTAGACTTTCTAGGGTTTTGTCATGACCTAGTCATGACAAAACTATCTCTAGGGGTCTAGTTATTCGAGGGATGTTACATAAGATGCATAATATTTCATGTGTACGCCGCTCATTACATGTATTAAGGACTTTTTTAGAATACATAGCACAACAAGTATTACATAACGTAGTATTAGCATATGTGCCAAGCCAAAATGTTTATATGATGACAAATGCACACACATGGTTTTAAATTAAAAGGAATGAAAATTCATGCTTTCATTGTTTATGCACATAAGTCAATCGTGTGATGATATATCATCGGATGTTAAGTATGACATCATTATTGAAAATCCCAGAGCAAGTTAGTAGTATGAGCAAGTACTTAAGTATGTTTTGTCTGGACTATGTTATTTGGTGCTAGAGGTTGAGCTAGGTTTTGATTTAGTTATTTTTTGTTCTATTAGAATGGCACTTAAGCATGTGGAGACAAGGTCGACTCCCCAGTCGGAGGGCAAGTCTTCAGGTACGCAGAGTGAATCGATGATTGAAGGTCGTGGCAGAGTAATGAGACCTTATCTTGATAGATGAAGGAGATGTAGTCGTAGATCCAACCATTGTTATCAGTTGTGTCGGGACAGTTGCCGGGAGTGTAGGACCCTGTAATGTGTCTGGCTGTTCCTGTTCCCCTTGCTCCTCTAGTTCCTCCGGCTTAGTTTCCTCCAGAGATGAATTTTATCTCGTATTTTAAGCGATTAGGACCTCCTTCTTATGATTGTAGAGTTGATTACATGGCTTTGGATGATTGGCTTATAGCAATCGAGGAAATGTTTTCATACTCGGGAATTTATGATTACCAGAGAGTGATGGTCGCTGCGTATCAACACAAGGGTTTGGCAAAGAGCTTGTGGTTTAGAGAAAAGGAGAATCTTAAGTATGGATGTTCCTAGGGATCTTTTATGGAGTTGCTGCAGAAGAATTTTGTGCCATCTGTCAAGTGAGACTGCCTGATGAATGATTTCCTGCATTGAAAGTAAAGGCAACTCACAGTTAGTGAGTACGAGATTGAATTTAGCAAACTGATCCGGTTTTACCCAAACTTGGTAACCTCGGAAACCCAATTAGTTGAACATTTTCTAGGTGGTTTAAGGAGTTACATCCAATAGTTGGCGTGTGTGTATGGATCTGAAAGCTATGCTGAAGTTGTGGAAGCTGCCCTGAAGGTCGAAGAAATTGATAATGCGATGAATCGAGATTAACAAATGAGAAAAGATAAGCGGAAATCAGATGAGGGTAAGAACTCCAACGAATGTGGTTCTACTTCATATAAGAGAAGCAAGGAGTTATATAGTTTCAGTGGTCGGTCAAGCCATCTGTTTGAGAGGTGTTTTAAAAGGATATGAGCTCAGAAGCAGGAGTAAGTGCATGTGATTCAAAGTGCCCCTAAAGGAGATTTAGTATGTTCTGCTTGTAAGAAAAAGGGGCATGATGCTGCCAACTGTTGGGAAAGGAAAATAGTCTGCTATTAGTGCAGACAGGAAGGACATTTCAAGACAAAGTGCCCGTAGTTTCAGCCCACACTTCAGCAAGTTCCACTTAAGGACTTGCCACTGCCACAACAATTGGTTAAGAGAAAGGGCAAGGTGAACGTGATTTCTTTGGAGGAACCGTAGACGTCTAATCACGTTATCTCATATTAGATCCTAATCTAGTTTTAGCTTTTTGCATGTAGTTTTAGTTTTGATGATCGTTCACTTAGTTGCACATAAGATTTTTTTTCTATAGGAATGTTTAAGGAAAAGAATAGTTGGGCGCGTTTTCTTTTCCATTCTGGTGCAACCCACTCCTTCGTTGCTAGGGCCATCGTAGAGCGTCACTGTTTGACCCTCGATTAGGTTGACGACGTGTTTAGTCTCAAGTTTCCCTCTTGTGATTCAGTTGTATCGGACCAAGGTATTTAGAGTTATCTGATTATGTTAGGCAATTTTCTAGTAGTTGCTGATTTGAAGGTGTTAAACATGGAAGATTTTGATGTGATCTATGGCATGGACTGGTTGTACAGATATAATGTTATTATCTAGTTCAAGGTAAAGCACTTGGACTTTAAGATGTATAATGGTCAACCCAGAAGTGTTTATGGTTATCCGCGCCAGAGTTCCCCTATTATTTCTGCGGTATGTGGTCAGAAGCATTTAGATTCCGGATGTTTTGCTTGTTTGGTTTCAGTTTTTGAAACTGTTGTTAGCTTGCCGCATTTAGAGGAGATTCCGGTGGTGCGTAAGTTTTCAGATGTTTTCCAGATAATCTTTATGGTCTTTCGCCTGAGAGAGACATAGAGTTCATGATAGATCTAGAATCGGGTACCCGTCCTATTGCAAGGCGTCGTACCGTATGGCCGCACGTGAGCTGGAGGAGTTGCGTACACAGTTGGATGAGCTGTTGAAGAATGGATTTATTAGACCAAGTTCTTCACCGTAGGATGCTCCTGTGTTATTTGTGAAGAAAAAAGATGGATTGATGAGGCTGTGCATAAATTATAGAGAGTTGAAAAAGATAATCATCAATAATAGGTATCCTTTACCGAGAATAGATGACTTATTTGATCAGTCGCGTGGCAGCATTATGTTTTCAAATATTGATCTTCATTCAAGCTACCATCAGTTGAGGATTCGTGAGATTGATATTCAACGGAATGCCTTTCATTCCCGGCACAGATATTTTGAGTTATTAGTGATGTCTTTTGGTTTGACTAATGCACCCTATGCCTTTATGGATACGATGAACAGAGTGTTCAAGGATTTTCTAGACCGTTTCATGGTCGTGTTTATAGACAATGTTCTGGAGTACTCCCGCAGTGTTGTGGAGAAATCCCATTACTTGCAGTTAGTTTTGCCTGCTTTGATGGAGCATAAGTTGTTTGCTAAGCGGAGCAAGTGTGAGTTTTGGTTGCCTCGGGGTTTTTTCGTGTGTCATGTGGTTAATAAGGATGGAATTTCTATTAACCCAGAGAAGATAGATGCTATTATGCATTGGAATAAGCCTACAACTCCCAAAGAGATAAGGAGCTTCCTTGGGCTGGCTGGATATTATAGAAGGTTTGTGAAGGGTTTCTCTACGTTGTCCGTGCCATTGACTAAACTAACACAGAAGAATGCAGCTTTTTTGTGGAGCGATAGGTGCGAGGAAGATTTTCTGGAATTGAAGAGTAGATTGTGCACTGCTCTGGTATTGACATTTACTATCGAAGTGATAGATTATGTTGTTTACGTGGACGCATCACACATGGGACTTGGTTTCGTGTTGATGCAAGAGGGCAAAGTAATAGCGTATGGGTCGAGGAAGTTAAAGATTCATGAAAGGAATTATCCAACACATGATTTAGTGTTCGCAACGGTGATTTTTGCCATAAAGCTGTGGAGACACATATTATATGGCGCATTGTTTAAGATTTACATGGATCATAAGAGTTTAAAGTACATTTTCACTCATAAGGAATTGAACTTGCGACAGTGGAGAGAGTTAGAGTATGTTTGTAACACCCCAAATCCTTATTTGGAGTTCAGGTCGGGTGACAAGGCCTGGGACATGGGCTTGTCCCAGGTCATGTCCAGCTCTGTGATTGTCTCGAGTACACGACGAAATGTAGTTGACGATCTTCGAGAGGTGACATGGTGATGTCTACTATCGTGAAGAAAATAAAAGCAACCGAACTAGCAATCCATCTAGGCAAGTATACCTATCGAATTGTAGCTAGGGGACACAAGTGTCGTATTGAAATCCGGGAACTGCTGAATACACTTACTCACACGAAGACTATTATTTTATCGGAGGAAAATCTTGAGGACTTAAAAAGGAAGTTGCAACTAAGAAAGGAAATATAGTTAATCGCTAGAAAGAGAACCACTGCATTAAGTTAAAGAACTATTAGACGCGATTACGATAAAGTGTTAAAGAACTACGACCAAGGGATGGGAATGTACTCGATCAAGAATCACCTCGGCCAGAGTAATAAAGAAAGGCGATAAAAGCCTAAACTTAATAGGGAAGAGTTTCTTGACCGTGGAGGTTCCTAAAGCTTAAACACACTTCTCTCGAAGTCGTGTCCGACTGAGTTTAGGTAGGTCCGACCGACTTTCGTCTAAATTAGAGGCCTAAAGCTCGCTTTACGCGGTGAACCCCACTTTTAGATTTTATTCCAATCCGGGAGATTTGAATGTCTCCCTCTCTCGAGGGGTGCATACCAATCCCTTTCCTCTTGAGTGCTCACTTCAAACTATCGGCCTTTCGGCTAGCCAAGCATGAAAGCTAAGGCAGAGAGTATACATCGATGATATATCTCCAACCCAAAAGTATTCAAGAGCAATTCAAGGTTAAACCCCTAAAAAGGAAAGGTAAAATTAAAGCATCATAACTTAATCACTCAAACCTCAGATCATCAAGATCGAGTACAAGGAGGATTTAGTTATTCATGGTATAGACAATGAAGATCATATTAATAGTATGGAAAATAACACCGAGTAGAAGGGAAAGAGAATAGCGAATTATTTTATTTCGTAATGTGGAGGAATCACAAGTAGGGCACACAGATACTATAAGAACACCTTCTACGATGATTATAAATGCTATAAAAAGGAAGTACAGAAATGCGAAAAAGACTTGCATGAAAAGAAACTCAATTACTTGAAGTAAAAAGGAAGAGACAAGCTTAAAAACTAAAATAGCAGCACTTCTTCTTCTCTAATCTCCCTCTCTCCCCCCCAAACACTAGAAGATGATCCCTATTTATAGAGTTTTTTCGGGCTGAGTCACGCCCTATGACACGCCCATGGAGGGCGTGACCATAGGGCGTGTCTGATTCGGTGCGACATCTGGAGCGTTGGCATTTAATTCTGGCGCGGTTGCTGAGTTACACGCCCATCGAACACGCCCCTGGAGGGCATGACATATGGGCGTGTCGGATTCGGCGCGTTGAAATTGAGCTCGGTACTGATTTCTCGGGACTTGGCGGGTCACGCCTGTCAGACACGCCCACGTAGGGCGTGTCAGTGGGCGTGACAGCTAGTTTCTGGTGGAGATTGACTTCGGACCGGCGGCTTCATTCCACTAGCTTACACGCCCTTGGTACACGCCCTAGGAGGGCGTGACCATGGGGCGTGACCATGCAAAACTTGTAAAATCCTGCAAAAAGAAGGAAAGATGTTAGGACAATAATATACAAAAAAGGGTCAAAATATAAGCATACAACAACATAAAATTATAATACTTAGAAATTTAAGCTACTAAATTACCCAAAAAAGGATGACTCAAAAGTAGTCATCAAACATCCCCATGCTTAGACATTTGCTTGCCCTCAAGCAAATAAAAATGAAAACTAGGGAAGGAAATAGAAAATAAACAAAGCTAATTTAGGTTTCATAATTAAGAAAAACAAAACATGGAAAATTAAACTATCCTAATATTCATATTATCAACTAGTGGGGTGAGAAGTGCATAATAGAATATTTGAAAGGGAAACCCTAAAAATCTCATTAAAACATAAGAGAAGTCTACTAATTTCTAAATCTTAAAAACAAGGCATCCAAAATAAATGAAAATAAGGAAAACAAAAGTAGAAGTTCTAAATAAATGGCGCATTAACAAACTACTAGGTTGCTAGATAATCATTAACCCTAAAACACTCCAAGATAACCTCCAAAGAAATCCATCAATGATGGTGGCCATAGGCTTGTACGTTCTCACTTTCTCCACTACGCGAATTTACATTCTAAGATCATTAGGACTTCTAAGGCGTTAAGACTTGGTTTAGGTGAATGATTAGGAAATGAAAACAAAGATAAACATAATGGCTTAAATACTAAACCAAGGGTGAGCTTAAAAATACATAAAAATTTAGAAATAACAAGTATGTCATTTCTCAATATGAAACTACAAAAACAAGGCCATGAAAATTTTTCCTTTTTTTTTTAAACTTGGCCAACCATAAACTTTTTGCATTCATTTTTTTCTTTTTGATTTTGTAATGATATATATATATATTTTTTTTCTTTCTTACTTTTTGAATAACAATTGATAAGGAAACTCCAAAAATAAGCTTTATAATTGTCCTTTTCATTTCCAAAATAATATAATACCCCTCCCACAAAAATTATTTTTAAGCTCAAGGTTATAGTGCAAAAATTAGGACGGGCATTTGGCTTTGGTGAACAAGATGAAATGAAAGGTGGAGCTAAAAACAATGAAAATAAGAAAAAGGCCCAAAATTGTTTTGCAAGGGTTATGTTTTCGGTGGGCAAGAAAAGCTCAAACTATTCAAATGGTGGCCTAAATCATTTCTAAAGAACATAAAGACGGCGCAAATGCTTCGAGAGTAGCTTGGTACAAGTTCTAGACACCAAGAAAGACTACCCCGCAAATGAAAAAGAACTAATGATACCTAGCAACCATTCGTAAGTAACTAACCGAATAAAAAGACATAACTACGTATTGCTAGCTTATAACTTAAAAACCGGATGCCAATATTTAAGAAAAAGAAACTAGTAGAACTAAACTATGTTAAAATGATAGGTTTAGAAAACCATTTTCAAAGTAATCTATATAGAACTACAAAAACCGCATGGGCCTACACTTCACTAGAAGCAACATGAAAATAAAGATAGAAAATAATTTTAGGTTTTGTTTTTCAAATCGATTTTAAGCACAAAATTTTTTTGATCTTTTAGTTTTTCTCATTTTTTTGGGTTTTATATTTTATAATTTTTTTGGATTTTTAGATTTAGACGACATAAAATATTATACTAATTTAAAACATACATTTTTTTTCTTTTTTTTTTTTAAATAAGAAACAGAAAGAAAGGCAAAAAGAAACTAGACCCCCCCATGCTTAAATTCTTCATTGCCCTCAATGAAGAAAACATAAAGAAAAAGAAGGGGACTGAGAAGAAGAGAAAAAGAAAAATGCAGGAAAATAAATAAGGAAAAAGAACAGGACTTCCCCGGGTTCGTGAGATGAAGGCGGATGTCGCTCCCCCAAGCTTGCTTTTTGGAGTACTTGATCGTCAGCAGGTATGACTTGATCCATCTGATATCAGCAACGGTGGAGCGGCGACCACGATCATGGACTTGATGTGCCTCCGGTAGGAAGAGCAAAAATAAAAGCAAAAAGAAATAGAGTCCATGGGCAGATTGCCCGATAATGTTTTTATTATTACAACCATTCAAATAAAAGAGTATAATAATAAGAAGTCCAAAAATAAAAGTAAACATGTCCATCACAAAAGAAAAAAAATGTCCATCAGAAATAATAATAACTAAGAATCAAAAAGAAGATTCTCCTTTGCAGGAGTCACAGAATCATTAGAGAAGTAGCGTTTGAGTCTATGGCCATTAACTTTGAAGTCCCCCTTATCGGGGTGTGAAAGTAGCACAGTGCCGTAAGGAAAAACATCCTTGACCGCGAATGGTCCGGACCATCGAGATTTAAGCTTTCCCGGGAAGAGACGTAAACGTGAATTAAAAAGAAGAACCTGATCGCCTGGTTTAAACGTTTTAGGGTGGCGCAGGTTCTTATCGTGATATAATTTTGTGCGTTCTTTATAAATTCGATTATTTTCATATGCATACGCTCTCCACTCATCGAGTTCATTTAATTGATGTTTTCTATGCTCGCCTACCGAATGCGGATCGAAATTGAAAAACTTTAATGCCCAATACGCTCGGTGCTCTACTTCTACCGGAAGGTGACACGACTTTCCATAGACCAATCGGAAAGGAGTACAACCGATGGCGGTCTTGTACGCTGTCCGATAAGCCCAAAGAGCATCGTCTAATTTTAGGGACCAATCCTTACGAGAAGTAGAAACAATTTTTCCCAAAATTCTTTTTAGTTCGCGATTGACTACCTCGACCTGACCGTTAGTTTGGGGGTGATAAGCAGTAGACAATTTATGCGTGACACCATATTTTGTTAATGCTTTAGTGAGTTGGGTGTTGCAAAAATGGCTTCCCCTATCACTAACGATCGCTCGAGGGAATCCAAAGCGAGAAAATAATTTTTTTAGAAAATTGACAACAACACGGGCATCATTAGTTGGCAGAGCTTGGGCCTCTGCCCATCTAGAAACGTAATCTACCGCTACTAAAATATATTTATTACCTAAACTTGAAGGAAACGGGCCAACAAAGTCGATGCCCCATAAATCAAAAACCTCGCACTCGAGAAAATAGTTTTGTTCCATTTCATTTTTATGTGAGAGATTTCCAGTCCGCTGGCATCGATCACATCCACCCACAAAGGTTTGTGCATCTTTAAATATGCTTGGCCAATAGAAGCCAGCACTAAGCACTTTGTGGGCGGTGCGGTTTGCTTGATAATGCCCGCCAGTCGGACCTTCATGAACATGTTTTAAAATTTGGTGACCCTCTTCCTGCGAAACGCATCTCCTTACCACCTGGTCCGCACAAATGCGAAATAGAAATGGGTCTTCCCAAAAATAATACTTCAACTCCGAAAAGAATTTCTTCTTTTGGTGAGTGGAGTATTCTTTTGGAAGGACCCGGGCCACAAGATAATTGGCCAGATCGGCAAACCAGGGGGTAGGAGATGAGGAAATATTAAAAAGGCGTTCATCCGGAAAAGAGTCATTTATAGAAGTTTCATTTAAAAAATCAAGTTTGGGATTTTCAAGACGCGAGAGATGATCAGCTGCTATGTTTTCCGCTCCTTTCTTATCCCGAATCTCCAAGTCGAATTCTTGAAGTAAGAGGATCCAACGGATAAGACGCGGCTTGGCATCCGGTTTAGAAAGGAGGTATTTCAAAGCGGAGTGATCCGTGAAAACAACAACTTTAGAAAGAGTAACATACGGTCGGAATTTATCAAAAGCGAAAATAACTGCTAAGAGCTCTTTCTCCGTCGTGGTGTAATTTTCTTGCGCAGAAGTGAGAGTTTTACTAGCGTAGAAAATCGGATGAAAGTTCTTAGCGATTCGTTGACCTAAAACCGCACCTACCGCATGATTACTCGCATCACACATAATTTCGAAAGGTAAATCCCAAACTGGGGCGATCATAATAGGAGCATTTATAAGTTTCGATTTTATTAATTCAAAGGCCTCGAGACAAGATTTATCAAAAACAAAAGGAATGTCTTTTTCGAGCAAGTGGGTGAGAGGTTTAGTGATTTTTGAAAAGTCCTTAATAAATCTACGATAAAAACCCGCATGACCTAAAAAACTTCTAATCGCTTTAACGGTTAGAGGTGGCGGTAACTTTTCAATTACTTCAATTTTTGCCTTGTCAACTTCAATTCCCCTAGCGGAAATGTTGTGGCCAAGGACTAAACCCTCACGTACCATAAAGTGGCACTTCTCCCAATTTAAAACTAAATTTGTCTCCTCGCAGCATTTTAAAACTTTTCCTAAATTTTCTAAACATAGATCGAATGAGTCGCCAAAAACGGAAAAGTCGTCCATAAAAACTTCCATAATATTTTCTACATATTTATCAAAAATAGCAAGCATACACCGCTGAAAGGTGGCGGGTGCGTTGCATAATCCGAAAGGCATTCTACGGTAGGCAAAAGTTCCGAAGGGGCAAGTGAATGTCGTCTTCTCTTGGTCCTCGGGTGAGATAGGGATTTGAAAATATCCCGAGAGACCGTCGAGGAAGCAATAAAAATTGTGCCCGGACAAACGTTCTAAAATTTGATCGATAAAGGGGAGGGGGAAGTGATCTTTTCGAGTGGCATCGTTTAGTTTACGGTAATCGATGCACATCCTCCATCCCGTTATCGTCCTAGTTGGAACTAAATCGTTGTTTTCGTTTGGTACTACCGTGATTCCACCCTTTTTAGGAACAACCTGAACTGGACTTACCCACTGACTATCGGAAATAGGATAAATTATCCCTGCATCTAATAACTTAAGCACCTCTCCCTTCACAACCTCTTTCATATTTGGATTAAGACGACGTTGTGGTTGAACTACACCCTTAGGATTATTTTCAAAAAATATGTTGTGTGTGCAGAAAGAGGGACTTATGCCAGGAATATCACAAATTTGCCATGCTATAGCTCGGCGATGCTTTTGTAGTAGTTCGATCAATTGATCGTTTTCGGATTGGGAAAGAAAAGCCGAGATTATAACGGGCAATTTTGAATCTTTTGCAAGAAAGGCATATTTGAGGTGGTCAGGCAGTGGTTTTAAATCAAGCTGGGGTGGTTCGTCATAAGAATTTTTTAAATTTTTCTCTTTTTCAAAAACAAGATTTTCATACTTTTTCCTACTACATGCAAAATTATTTTCAACATTTTCTTGGATCGACATCACCGGGTTGTCAAAATTATGTGAAGAAATTTCAGAAAACGAAGATGAAAATTCATTGGGAGAAATGTTGGAAAGGGAAAGGGAAGAGTCTTCATTTAGAACGTCAACAAAAAAACAAGAGTCATCATTTTTTAAGGAGTTTTTCATGGATTGATTTATAGAAAATGTGACCTCATCATCTCCCACACGCAAAAACAACTTTCCGTTACTAACGTCTATAACTGCTCGAGAGGTGGCTAGAAATGGTCGTCCAAGGATAAGAGGAACCTCGACATCTTCTTCAATATCAAGAATGACAAAATCCACCGGGAAGATGAATTTGTCGACCTTTACTAGCACGTCCTCAATGATACCTAGTGGATACTTGATAGACCTATCAGCTAATTGGATACTCATCCTTGTAGGGCTCAGAGTGCCCAATCCTAACTTCTTAAATAGTGAAAAAGGCATCAAGTTGATGCTCGCTCCTAGATCTGCCAACGCATGTTTAACAAATAAATCACCAAAGACACAAGGAATGGAAAAAACTACCCGGATCGTTTATCTTTTTAGGCAGATTAGAATTTTTAACGACTGCCGAGCATTCTTCATTCAATGTTACATGTGATAAGTTCTCCAATTTCGTCTTGTTTGTTAATAAGTCCTTAAGATATTTTGCGTACCTCGGCATTTGACTAATCGCTTCATGAAATGGCAAATTAATGTGAATTTGTTTGAACATTTCGAGAAAGCGTTGGTACTGATCATCTAATTTGTCTTTCCTAAGTCTAGCCGGATAAGGAGGTGGCGGGAATTCTTTTAGGACAACAGGAGCATCATTTTGAAAATAATTTTTTTCTTTTTGAGAATCAGAAATAATAGAGCCATCGTTTTCTTTTTCAAATGTAGATTTTTCTTTTTCAGAATCTAAGTTGTCATTTTCCGTGGGGGTAAAAACTGGAGGAACAATCGCCTTTGGCTCTTCCCTTGTGGTGGGCTCGTTAACAACTTTACCGCTCCGAAGGGAAATCGCATTTGCGTGCTCCCTTGGGTTAGGCTCAGTGTTCGAGGGAAGAGTTCCAGGTGGTCTCTCGGAAAAGGCCTTAGCGAGTTGGCCAACTTGATTCTCTAAGTTTTTCATGGATCCTGTTAAATTTCTAATAGTGGCATCGTTCGAGCTTATATATTTAGCGAGGATCTCTTCCAAAGGGGAAGGTTTTTGAAAATTTTGTTGCGGTGGTGGTGGTGGTATAAAATCGTGCAGTGGGCGTATTACATTAGCATTATTACTCCAAGAAAAATTAGGATGGTTACGCCATCCGGGATGATACGTGTTCGACGAAGCAGAAAAACCAGGAGGAGAAGAAAAATTCGAAAAAGCAGAAAAATTATTCGCAGAAATATTTTGAGCAGGCCTGGGTATGTTCCCCAGATAATCCACCTGCTCGGCAGCAGCAGCATTTTCATATACCTTAGCGGCGGAGGGAGCAGTCATCTCCGAGATCTTCTTGTTGAGCATTTCCACTTGCATCGCCAGTTGCGTCACCGAATCCACTTCATAGATACCTGCAGGTTTAGATGAGCGAGACCTGGACGAATTCCACTGATAAGTGTTCATCGCCATGTCATCGATAAGCTCAAGAGCGGCTTCCGGAGTTTTGCGGTCTAAAGAACCAGCGGAAGCGGCATCTATCATTTGCTTAGTCTCTTGGTTTAGCCCATTATAGAATGTCTGAAGCTGCAACCATACAGGCAGAGCATGATGTGGGCATCTTCTCAAAAGTTCTTTGAACCTCTCCCAAGTGTCATAGAGGGTCTCAGAATCAATTTGAGAATATGAAGTTATATCATTTCGAAACTTAGCAGTTTTGGCGGGGGGAAAATAACGAGAAAGAAATTTTTCAGTTAAAATGTTCCAAGTAGTGATTGATCCTCTTGGAAGAGAACTCAACCACTGTTTGGCTTTAGTCCTTAAGGAGAATGGGAAGAGTCTTAGCCTTATCGCATCGTCCGAGACACCATTAATCTTGAAGGTGTCACAAATTTCAAGAAAATTAGCAATATGCAAGTTCGGATCTTCATCTTGCAATCCGTCGAACTGTACATATTGCTGCACCATTTGAATGATGCTAGGCTTAAGCTCGAAGTTATTGTTCGCAATAGCGGGACGAACTATGCTAGATTTTGTACCCTCCAGGTTTGGTCTTGCATAATGGGACATAGTCCTTTGCACGACTTCCTCTTGGTTGGGTCTTTGCAAGACTTCCTCTTGGTTGGGATTGTCCATTCTTAAGGTAGAATATGAATCGGACTGTTCGACCGGTATTTGAAGAGTCGGGCCTTGAAATCGCAATCTTCTCCGAAGAGTACGCTCGATTTCGTGGTCCAAGTCCAAAATAACCGACGGACTTCCCCGGGTCATGCACTGGAAGAAGAAAGAGAGAAGTATTGCTTATTATTATTAATATATATATATATATATATTTTTTTTTTAATTATATATATTTTTAGATGTTTTAGCTCCCAAACTTCCCAAGGACTACCCGATGAAGGGTTTGCAAGGTACTAGACAAGATAGCGGTACTTAAAACCGCATTGCCCTTTTTGAGAGGATTTTGTTGGTGTAGGAAACTTGTGATGTGGGTATCTATTGAAAATGACTATATTTATTATTATTATTATTTTTTAAAGCGATTTATTTTTTTTCTTTTTGGTTTGCAATAAGGAAGATAAAAGTAATAGATTCGTGTTTTCAATATATCAACAAGAGCTGAATCCCCGGCAACGGCGCCAAAAACTTGATGTCTACTATCGTGAAGAAAATAAAAGCAACCGAACTTGCAATCCATCTAGGCAAGTATACCTATCGAATTGTAGCTAGGGGACACAAGTGTCGTATTGAAATCCGGGAACTGCTGAATACACTTACTCACACGAAGACTATTATTTTATCGAAGGAAAATCTTGAGGACTTAAAAAGGAAGTTGCAACTAAGAAAGGAAATATAGTTAATCGCTAGAAAGAGAACCACTGCATTAAGTTAAAGAACTATTAGACGCGATTACGATAAAGTGTTAAAGAACTACGACCAAGGGATGGGAATGTACTCGATCAAGAATCACCTCGGCCAGAGTAATAAAGAAATGCGATAAAAGCCTAAACTTAATAGGGAAGAGTTTCTTGACCGTGGAGGTTCCTAAAGCTTAAACACACTTCTCTCGAAGTCGTGTCCGACTGAGTTTAGGTAGGTCCGACCGACTTTCGTCTAAATCAGAGGCCTAAAGCTCGCTTTACGCGGTGAACCCCACTATTAGATTTTATTCCAATCCGGGAGATTTGAATGTCTCCCTCTCTCGAGGGGTGCATACCAATCCCTTTCCTCTTGAGTGCTCACTTCAAACTATCGACCTTTCGGCTAGCCAAGCATGAAAGCTAAGGCGGAGAGTATACATCGATGATATATCTCCAACCCAAAAGTATTCAAGAGCAATTCAAGGTTAAACCCCTAAAAAGGAAAGGTAAAATTAAAGCATCATAACTTAATCACTCAAACCTCAGATCATCAAGATCGAGTACAAGGAGGATTTAGTTATTCATGGTATAGACAATGAAGATCATATTAATAGTATGGAAAATAACACCGAGTAGAAGGGAAAGAGAATAGTGAATTATTTTATTTCGTAATGTGGAGGAATCACAAGTAGGGCACACAGATACTATAAGAACACCTTCTACGATGATTATAAATGCTGTAAAAAGGAAGTACAGAAATGCGAAAAAGACTTGCATGAAAAGAAACTCAATTACTTGAAGTAAAAAGGAAGAGACAAGCTTAAAAACTAAAATAGCAGCACTTCTTCTTCTCTAATCTCCCTCTCTCCCCCCCAAACACTAGAAGATGATCCCTATTTATAGAGTTTTTTCGGGCTGAGTCACGCCCTATGACACGCCCATGGAGGGCGTGACCATAGGGCGTGTCTGATTCGGTGCGACATCTGGAGCGTTGGCATTTAATTCTGGCGCGGTTGCTGAGTTACACGCCCATCGAACACGCCCCTGGAGGGCGTGACATATGGGCGTGTCGGATTCGGCGCGTTGAAATTGAGCTCGGTACTGATTTCTTGGGACTTGGCGGGTCACGCCTGTCAGACATGCCCACGTAGGGCGTGTCAGTGGGCGTGACAGCTAGTTTCTGGTGGAGATTGACTTCGGACCGGCGGCTTCATTCCACTAGCTTACACGCCCTTGGTACACGCCCTAGGAGGGCGTGACCATGGGGCGTGACCATGCAAAACTTGTAAAATCCTGCAAAAAGAAGGAAAGATGTTAGTGACAATAATATACAAAAAAGGGTCAAAATATAAGCATACAAAATCATAAAATTATAATACTTAGAAATTTAAGCTACTAAATTACCCAAAAAAGGATGACTCAAAAGTAGTCATCACATGGCTTGGGACACGGGCGTGTCCCATGGCGTGTCCCAGGGCGTATCCTGCTCGGGTGGTTTCCGGGCTGTATCGAGTGAGGAACACGGCTTGGAGTCCAGGTATGTTCTGGGTGACACGGGCATGTCAAGTAGTTGACATGGGCATGTGTGGAACCCGTGTACTTCTCGGGATGGATCGGTCTTGTGTCGATTGAAGGGCACGCCATACCACACGGTCGTATAATGCTTGATACGGGCATGTCAGGTGCTTGACACGATCGTGTCTAGCCCGTGTTATGGTTTGGTTGAGTCAGTTCTACAGCCGCTTAAGGAACACAGCCCGTGACACGGGCATGTCATAGGCCGAGTCAGCCCTGGAAAATGCTTTTCAGAGCAGATCGTGGCCGTTCATTTCCTTCTATTTGGATCATGTAGTCCCAAATCTTTACTGTTGTTATAAGGTCAAGAATTGAGGATAAAATCTAATTCTATTTTGGCTATTCTCTTTCTAAAGAGAAGAGAGAGAGGAGAGCAAGGAAGGAAGAAGGAGAAGCTTTCCGGCCGCCGGTGGAGCTTCAACTATCCGAATCAAGACCCGAGTTCAGCATTGTGGAGGAAAAGCCGTCGCGATAATTACCATCCGGCTAGATTTCCATGGCGCCGAAGTGATCATCAAGGGTAACGATCTCTTTCTTGGACAAGTGATGTCCTACTTTATGCATGTGTATGGAATCCTCCCCCAAGAGGTGGAACGCGTAAGCGATTCTAGTGGGTTGATTATTGATATCCCTTGTTGAGTCTGCATCTAGATCTGGAAGTGTGCAGTATGGAATAGACATGCTGTGTGAAGCCCATCCGGACAGTTAGTCTGGATTGGTTATGTTTATATTGTGAAATGCAGAAGACTCTATGTATGTCTCGAGTAGATTATGGAGTTTGTGAGGATGCTTGTGAGATTCTTGTGTTGTACGCTCTACTAGAGCTGAATGCGATGTTGCCGTGAGAGACATTCAGTGTGGTTGTGGAGCCTTTCTGGCATTGGGAAGCGGCTCTACACGAGCTATGTGCTGGATTGGTTAGCAGCTCTGAGTGAGATGTAGAGTGAACGGAAAAGGGAAAGCCGACCCATGTCATGATATGTGCTATTGACGAGTTGAGCAATGGGAAAGAGCTGACCTATTTATGCAATTGGGGGGCTACGGGCCTTCCCGACATGTTGGTAAATGTGGGGTCACGAACCTTCCCGATGTGTTTGCAAATGGGGGGCTATGGGCCTTCCTGGCTTGGTGATCTATGCAAATGGGGGGCTGCAGGCCTTCCCGGCGTGTCGATTTAGAATGCTCAATGGTTGTCATGAGGTGAGCACCTCTTATTGGGAAGGGAGAGGATGTCTCCAACACGCATGTTGTGGTAGACTAGTGCCCATAGCCAACAAGTTAAACACCTCTGATTAGTGGTAGGACCAAGGATAATTCGGTACACCGTAAGCATGACTTGAGTGCACGGAGCATCTAGCACAAAGGACGGCGTGTGTTTTTATATTGTGCGTGAGAGCACTTGTTGTGATATATAAATATTGTTGTGATTGTAATGCATGTAGGGAAGGAACCACTGCCCCGGGTAAGGGGTAGGGTCGTCATAATTAGTCAGCTGAATGCTAACTGTTTCTTTGTTTATCACCCATGAGGTTGACGTCCGTATGCAGGTGCTTGCGGGATGGATTGGTCTGAGCGGGCTGAAGCCCATGTTGTTGGTAGGCCCTCTTAGGCTTTGCGAAGAATTGGATTTCATCTGTGGCCGACCTGCATGCCGATGTATGAAACCACCTTTTGTAAAGAGAAACTTGTAAGGCCTGAAGGCCATGAGTGTTTTGGTTGTAAACATTCCTGGTGTTTATATATATAAATGGTTATTTATATATGTGTAGTGGACATTCGTTGAATGAGTTCTTAAAAGATTTAAACTTCCGCTAGAATTCTCTGAGTTAAGATGCGAGTAAGAAGTATTTTGATAATCACCTGTAATTCCGCCGTTTGTCTGTGAAATATGGCGTGGGGCCCCGGCCGGACCCTCTATTATATTCCATGTGACGGATGGAGGCATTATAAAGTGGCATCAGAGCATAGGGTTGAGTCGGTATAATATAATTGAACTCATGAATGTCCACTAGGAATGCAATACATGTGTTTGCGGAGTACAATTGTGTATATTCAGTATATTTGTCGTTTTGGAATGGATGTTAATATTGTCTTGTTCACTTATAGGTGACAAGGAGTGGGGCTGGGCAGTCGGAACCCCAGCATTCGGGTGAGAGTGTGACACCAGCTGAGGTGCCCACACCTCGTCCCTCTGCGGAAACAATACGATTAGTTGTGGAGAAGCTATTTGCCATGCTTAATGCACAGCCTATTGAGCAGGCAAGGCCTGTAGGGGAGCAAGTTCGGGTTGGTGCTAGGCAAGAGCAAGTTGAGGATCTGATTAACGAGCAAGCGGCCGATAAGCAACTAAATCGGTTTATGGAGTTTCTTCCACCTACGTTCGATGGGGAGGGTTCCCCAATGCAGGCTGATGATTGGTTCGCAAGAGTGAAAAGGATCCTAGCAAAGATCAGGACTAATGAGGGGCAGAAAGTTACTTTATCCACTTTCCTACTGGAAGGAGAGGCGAGGCTTTGGTTGGATGAAGTGGAATTGCACCAATTGACAAGCAGAGGCCTAGGGGAATTCTCTAGGTTATTTTTGGAAAAGTATTTGCCAGTATCGTGGCGAATTGCAATAGAGAACGAGTTCCAACGTCTGATGCATGGTGAGCATACCATTGATGATTACCTGCATGAGTTTACCAGGTTGGGGCGTTATGCTGTAAGACCCCAACCTCGGAGATGATCGCGTTCGGGCACCGTTTTGAGGGTCAAAACGGTGTCGGGTGGAAAAATGGTCAACATGAATTTTGTTCGTCTCGACGAGATCTACAACTTTCATGTTGACCACTTTTCGATTTGAGGTCATCTCAGGGGCACACGGCCAGGCACACGGCCGTGTGCCTACCCGTGTTCAGTGGTCGAATGCGTTTTTGTGCAGTCTCGAGTCAGAGAAGGACACGGCCTGAGACACACGGCCGTGTCTCAAGCCGTGTGTGGGGCACACGGCCTCGAACACGGCGTGTCAAGACCCGTGTCGATCGGCGAATGAGCTACACGGCCAGACACACGGCCGTGTGTCAAGCCGTGTTCGGCCCAGTTTTTGGGATTTTGGATCTAATCTCGGCCGTCCGTTCCCTTGGATCTGGATCCGACGGTGGGGGCTGCTCCTGGGTGGTTATTAGCCGGGAAATGGGGGGAGAAACCCTCATTTTCATCTTGAGTTTCTCTTTCTCCATCTTAGAGAGAGGGGAGAACTTCCTTGGTGGTGTGAGCCCAAGATCCGGCCGCCGGAGGAGTTTTGAAGCACCGATTCGCGATCCGAGTCCGGATCCTCAAAGGCAAGGGCGAGGCGAAGCTTTCCATCCGACTACATTTTCATGGCACTGCGGAAATCTTCGAGGGTAACGATCCTCTTCATAGGGCATGTGTAGTCGCCCTTCTTTCTATGCATGGGGAAATCCCCCTCTCGCGAGTGAGCGTTGAGGCGCGGAATCCCTTCGGGTTGATATGTAAAGTCCCCGTTGTTAGAGCCCGGAATCGGAGTACGGGCGTAGGCATTGTGTGTGAAGCCTATTCGGGTTTAACCCGGATCGGTGATGTTTGCATTGCAAGGCCGGAGAAGACTCCGCGCCGATGATTTTAGTTTTCCGAATATTCTACGCGGTAGATTGCATACATGGATCCTTGGGGGTTAACCTCGAGGCGCACCCGGAAAGCTTGGGCGGAATCGCATTGCCGCCACGATGTTGCCTTGGAGGGCAAATCGGTACATAACGGGGTTATGTGCGTGTTTTGATCGATTGTGGGAATGAGGAGAAACTTGGCCCGCACCGATGGCTAAATGGCCGTGGTGAAGTGAGCAACGGGCGGGTGGAACTCTACCCATTCCAAGTGGTCTCGGTAGAAGCGACCTAAAGTACATGGGACTTCCCGGGGGGCTGGAAACGGGCCTAGGCTTCGGCTGAAAGGGCTAAATGCTCACGTGTGTTGCCATCCGAGGGATGGTGGTGGAATCGCGGTGTCGGACTGGGTCCGGACCGGGTTCACCGATTAGTGCCCTGAGAGCACGGAGTGTGCGGTCGTGCGTGCCGACACTTGTGGCGAATAGAATACTTTATAAAATTGCTATGGTAGCTTTATATGCAGGGAAGGAGCACCGCCGTCCCGAGAAACGGGACGGGGTCGTTATAATTTGGTCAGCTTTGCTGACCGTTGCCCTTTTGTATTGCCACTTCTTGGGTGGATTGCTTTCTACAGGTGCTGCTGCGGAGCCAAGCGGCAAATAGCGGGCTAAAGCCCAAGTTGCAGCGCCAGCCCTCGAAGGCTTATTTATTAGCTTTTTCATATTCATGTATGGCCGGCCTGCGTGCCGATGTATGAAAGACGCTATCTTGTTAAGCGAACACTTTTGTAAGGCCTTAAGGCCGTGAACTCTTTTGTGTATGTACTCATTCCTGGGTTGTAGTGGACATTCATGCTCTGTGGCAGGGTTCTTATCTTTTTGCAACTTAATTAAATTGCTTCCGCTAGGTGTTGTGTAGGACGCTCTGATTGGTTGTGTGGTTTCAACGCGTAACCAACCGGTCTGTCCGTAGTATATGGCGTCGGGCCCCGGCCGGACCTACTGTTATATGCTATGCGACGGATAGGGGTGTTACAAATTGGTATCAGACTTCTGGTTTCGATCAAGCTTAACTGAATTCGTGGACGAATTCACTTTAAGGGGTGGTGAGCACATTGTGTGCGTCATCGTTATAACATGAAAAGAACCCATGAATGTCCACTTAGGAATGAAAATACACATGATTGAGGAACCTGCGTGTTCCTATAATTGCTGTTTGCAGTAATTTTTGGTCGCTTATCGGTGTTTTGCACGATTTTAGGTGACCAGAAGTGGTGCTGGGCCGTCTGAACGGCCAGGTTCTGAGGCGAGCAGTGCGCCAAGCGATGCGCCTGCAACACCTTTGTCTGCTGAGACCATTAGGTTGGTGGCAGAAGCGGTCATGGCAATGATAAATGCGCAGCCTGCAAGGCAGGTGCAGCAGCCTGCTCCTGCTGTGGAACAAGTACCGCTTAAGACGGCAGAGCGAAGGAGGGTTGAGCAAGTTGTGGTGGAACCAGAGTTGCCGCGGAGAGCAACTGAAAGACAACTGAAGCACGTGATGGGCTTTCACCCACCGGTGTTCACGGGGGCAGAAACCCCGACCCAAGCAGAGGATTGGCTCTCAAGGGTCAACAGGGTGATGACTGCGACGGAAACTGAAGAGTGGCAGAAGACCACTATAGCGACGTTCCTTTTGGATGGGGACGCAAGGCTGTGGTGGGAGGGCCTAGAGCTGCATCAGTTGAGGGGAAGGCCATTGGCCGAAGTCCCGATGGAGGAGTTTGCGAGATTATTTATGGCTCGATACCTCCCCTCGGCGCAGAGGATTGCGCTAGAGAGCGAATTCCAGAAGTTGGTGCAGGGTGATGGCACCGTTGATGAATACCTCCACGAGTTTACTCGGTTAGGGAGATATGCCGGCGCTACCTTCGCAGACGAGGAGCGCAAGACGAGCCGCTTTTATGAAGGGCTAAGGGATGATTTGAGGTTGCTGCTGTCGGGCCCCAAGACGCAGGGTTTCATGACCCTGGTCAGTTCGGCCCGGTCCTTGGAGAAGGATATGAGAAACGTGCAAGCGAAGAAGGAGAGGGAATCTGGTGGCAAGAGATCAGAGTTCAAGGCGCCGACTACGTCGAAGTCGGGCTACCGCAGATTCTCCAAGAAGTCTAGGACGTCGGGTCCAGCTCCTTCTACAGGTGCCTCGGGGGCATCTATCAATCGAACCCCGGGCGTTTGCTTCACGTGTGGAAAGCCGGGGCACTTTGCCCGTGACTGCTGGAGTGGACGCTCAAAGTCCGAAAGGAAACAGGGAGCTACCTACGAGGAAAAGGGCAAAGCGGTGGAGTCGACCGCGTCCCACTATGCTCCGACTCAGCCTAGAGTCTACAACTTGGGCCAGCAGGAGGCCATCAAGCAAGCGGATGTGGTGACAGGTATGAGTTAATTTATGCAAGTTGACTTGAGAATACTATTACCTATTGCTTGTTAAGCTAATGTCTTTTGCTTAGGCTTTGTGTTGATTAGCGATAGTCCGGCACGAGCACTATTCGACAATGGTGCTTCGCATTCTTTCTTGTCCGAACAGTTTATATCGCGCATCAGAGTCCCTTCTTCGATGGCAAAGGACAAGCTAGATGTGTTGCTACCAAATGGGTGCTCGATGCGTGCGGACAGAGTGTGCGCCGTGAAGGTTCACATTGGGATCCAAGAGTTCGACTTGCTAGCGTCATTGCTGCCGCTAGTAGAGTTCGATGTTATCTTTGGAATGGATTGGCTGTCAGAGCAGAAGGCTTGGATCGATTGCGACCGTAAGGAGGTCAAGCTGGGTGTAGGGCGGGCGACTACTTTCGATGGGCTTAAGGGGTCGAGCAAGACACTAATGTCTGCTCTTCAGGTGGTGAAGGCGGTTCGTGCTGGTGCAGAGCTGTTCTTTGCGATAGTGGGGGCTGTGGAGCCAAAGTCCCCGTTGGATAGCATCCCCGTGGTTTGCGAATACCCCGATGTGTTCCCGGATAGCCTTCCCGGAGCCCCACCGCAGCGAGAGATTGATTTCACGATCGAGCTCGTGCCGGGTGCAAAACCTGTGTCACGTGCTCCTTATAGATTGGCGCCAAAGGAGATGGCGGAGTTGAAGGTTCAGTTGGAGGAACTGATGGAGCAAGGTTATGTGCGTCCAAGTTCGTCGCCTTGGAGCGCACCGGTCCTCTTCGTTAAAAAGAAGGACGGTAGTATGCGGCTGTGCATCGACTACAGAGAATTGAACAAGTTGACGGAAAAGAATAAGTACCCGATCCCGAGGATTGATGATCTCTTTGATCAGTTAGTCGGATCGTCGGTATACTCCAAGTTGGACTTGAAGTCGGGGTACTATCAGCTGAGGATCAGGGAATGTGATATCCCAAAGACGGCTTTCAGTACGAGGTATGGGCATTTCGAGTTCACGGTCATGCCGTTTGGACTGATGAATGCGCCATCGGTGTTTATGGATCTGATGAACAGGACGTTCAGAGATTTCCTGGATCGCTTTGTGATCGTCTTTATTTACGATATTTTGGTATACTCGCAGTGCGAAGAAGACCACTTCAAGCATTTGCATTTGGTGTTGGAGACTCTGAGAAGGAATGAGCTTTACGCAAAGTTCTCCAAGTGCGAGTTCTGGCTACCTTCGGTAGCGTTCCTTGGTCATATAGTGAGTGGGGAAGGTATAGCGGTGGATCCGGCGAAGATTGTTGCGATACGGGAGTGGCCTGCGTTATCTTCTGTCGCGGAAGTCCGTAGTTTTCTCGGGCTTGCCGGATATTACAGGCGCTTCGTAGAGAACTTCTCGCGGGTAGCGTTACCTCTCACGAAGTTGACAAGGAAGGATCAGAAATTCTTGTGGACGCAAGAGTGCGTGCAAGCTTTTGAGGAGCTGAAGAGGCGGTTGACCACGGCGCCAGTGCTTAGTTCGCCGAGTGGGACCGAGGGCTTTGAGGTGTATAGCGACGCTTCGGGTAGTGGCTTGGGCTGCGTGTTGTTGCAGCATGGAAGTGTGATCGCGTATGGGTCGCGTCAGCTGAAAGTGCATGAAAGGAATTATCCGGTGCACGACTTGGAGTTGGCGGCCGTGATTTTTGCACTCAAGTTGTGGAGGCACTACCTATACGGTGTAAGAGTCGATATATACACCGATCACAAGAGCCTAAAATTCTTGTTGGATCAAAAGGACCTTAATATGAGGCAGAGGAGGTGGATGGAGTTCCTGGGGGACTACACCTTCAAGATACATTATGTACCCGGGAAGGGCAACGCAGTTGCGGATGCGCTGAGCCGCAGGGCTCCCGCCCGAGCCAACTGGTTGTCGGTGCATGATGAGCGGCTAGTGCGGGAGTTGGAGGAGCTTGAGATCTGTTGCGTGGACAAGCAGACGAGCGCCAAAGCGATGTTAAACTGGACAGAGGTGCAGTACGACCTGGCTGACCGGGTTCGGCAGGCGTTGGAGTTAGATGACTCCATGAAGGAGCTGTTGGAGGCCGCTCTGGATGGGTCAAATTCCCAGTTCTCGGTAGAAGACGGGTTATTAAGGAAGGATCATCGTTTGTGCGTCCCAAGTGGGGGTAACCTCCGGGCGGAGTTGATGTACGAGGCTCATCATACCAAGTACTCAATCCACCCAGGGAGCACGAAGATGTATCGCGATCTCAAGAAGTTGTTTTGGTGGCCGGGGCTTAAGAAAGACGTGGCGTTGTACGTGGCTAAATGCCAAACGTGCGCCTTGGTGAAGGCGGAGTGCCAAAAGCCAGGAGGATTTCTGAAATCCTTGCCTATACTGGAGTGGAAATTCGACGACATATCCATGGACTTTGTGCACGGGTTGCCAAGGTCACAGAAGGGGAACGACGCCATCTGGGTGATCGTAGATCGGCTAACTAAGGTGTCGCATTTCATTCCGCATAAGAAGGATGATCCAGTCGAGAAATTGGCAAAGTTGTACGTTGACAATATTGTTAGGCTGCATGGAGTGCCCCGTAGCATTGTGAGTGATCGCGATGGGCGGTTCACGTCAAATGATTGGAGGTTGGTGCAGCAGATGTTGGGAACAAAGTTAAAGTTCAGTACAGCTTTCCATCCGCAGACGGATGGGCAGACCGAGAGGGTTAATAGAATGATGGAGGACATGCTCCGCATGTGCGTTCTAGACTTCGGGAAGCATTGGGAAGACCATCTTTATTTGGTGGAGTTCGCGTACAACAACAGCTACCAAGCGAGTATACAAATGGCGCCCTTCGAGGCCCTGTATGGTAGGAAGTGTCGCACGCCGTTATCGTGGCTTGAAACGGGTGAGGCAAGGTTGTACAAGAAGCAGGAGGTGGAGAGTGCTACCTCGTTAGTGCGGATCATTCGGGAGCGCTTGTTGATCGCTCAGGACCGGCAAGCGAAGTATTACAATGCCAAGCACCGGAACGTGGAGTTCGCGGTGGGCGATTGGGTATATCTGAAAGTGAAGCCGTTCAAGGGGGTTTCGCGGGTGAGACGCTTGAAGAAGTTGAGCCCAAGATACCTTGGACCTTTTGAGGTTCTGGAGCGAGTCGGCGAAGCGGCCTACCGTTTGAAGCTGTCGGTGGAGTTAAGTGGATTACATGATGTGTTCCACATCTCGGTGTTGCGGAAGGCGGTGCAAGAGCCTTTGCAGGTGATCGCGGTTGATCAAGTGCCGGTGGACGAAGGGTTGACGACTAGAGTCAAGCCCATTCGTATCGAAGATGGTGAGGTCAAGAGGCTTCGTAACAAGGAGATCAGAATGGTGAAGGTCCGTTGGGATAACTGCGGGCGCGAGGAGCTCTCTTGGGAGCGAGAGCAGGCAATGCGCGAGGAGTACCCCGAGTTGTTCCCCTCAGGTACTCGTTATGTTTATTTTGTGTAGTCTCTGTTCTTAATTTCGGGACGAAATTCTCTTAAGGGGGAGGGAGTTGTAAGACCCCAACCTCGGAGATGATCGCGTTCGGGCACCGTTTTGAGGGTCAAAACGGTGTCGGGTGGAAATATGGTCAACATGAATTTTGTTCGTCTCGACGAGATCTACAACTTTCATGTTGACCACTTTTCGATTTGAGGTCATCTCAGGGGCACACGGCCAGGCACACGGCCGTGTGCCTACCCGTGTTCAGTGGTCGAATGCGTTTTTGTGCAGTCTCGAGTCAGAGAAGGACACGGCCTGAGACACACGGCCGTGTCTCAAGCCGTGTGTGGGGCACACGGCCTCGAACACGGCGTGTCAAGACCCGTGTCGATCGGCGAATGAGCTACACTGCCAGACACACGGCCGTGTGTCAAGCCGTGTTCGGCCCAGTTTTTGGGATTTTGGATCTAATCTCGGCCGTCCGTTCCCTTGGATCTGGATCCGACGGTGGGGGCTGCTCCTGGGTGGTTATTAGCCGGGAAATGGGGGGAGAAACCCTCATTTTCATCTTGAGTTTCTCTTTCTCCATCTTAGAGAGAGGGGAGAACTTCCTTGGTGGTGTGAGCCCAAGATCCGGCCGCCGGAGGTGTTTTGAAGCACCGATTCGCGATCCGAGTCCGGATCCTCGAAGGCAAGGGCGAGGCGAAGCTTTCCATCCGACTACATTTTCATGGCACCACGGAAATCTTCGAGGGTAACGATCCTCTTCATAGGGCATGTGTAGTCGCCCTTCTTTCTATGCATGGGGAAATCCCCCTCTCGCGAGTGAGCGTTGAGGCGCGGAATCCCTTCGGGTTGATATGTAAAGTCCCCGTTGTTAGAGCCCGGAATCGGAGTACGGGCGTAGGCATTGTGTGTGAAGCCTATTCGGGTTTAACCCGGATCGGTGATGTTTGCATTGCAAGGCCGGAGAAGACTCCGCGCCGATGATTTTAGTTTTCTGAAAATTCTACGCGGTAGATTGCATACAGGGATCCTTGGGGGTTAACCTCGAGGCGCACCCGGAAAGCTTGGGCGGAATCGCATTGCCGCCACGATGTTGCCTTGGAGGGCAAATCGGTACATAACGGGGTTATGTGCGTGTTTTGATCGATTGTGGGAATGAGGAGAAACTTGGCCCGCACCGATGGCTAAATGGCCGTGGTGAAGTGAGCAACGGGCGGGTGGAACTCTACCCATTCCAAGTGGTCTCGGTAGAAGCGACCTAAAGTACATGGGACTTCCCGGGGGGCTGGAAACGGGCCTAGGCTTCGGCTGAAAGGGCTAAATGCTCACGTGTGTTGCCATCCGAGGGATGGTGGTGGAATCGCGGTGTCGGACTGGGTCCGGACCGGGTTCACCGATTAGTGCCCTGAGAGCACGGAGTGTGCGGCCGTGCATGCCGACACTTGTGGCGAATAGAATACTTTATAAAATTGCTATGGTAGCTTTATATGCAGGGAAGGAGCACCGCCGTCCCGAGAAACGGGACGGGGTCGTTATAATTTGGTCAGCTTTGCTGACCGTTGCCCTTTTGTATTGCCACTTCTTGGGTGGATTGCTTTCTACAGGTGCTGCTGCGGAGCCAAGCGGCAAATAGCGGGCTAAAGCCCAAGTTGCAGCGCCAGCCCTCGAAGGCTTATTTATTAGCTTTTTCATATTCATGTATGGCCGGCCTGCGTGCCGATGTATGAAAGACGCTATCTTGTTAAGCGAACACTTTTGTAAGGCCTTAAGGCCGTGAACTCTTTTGTGTATGTACTCATTCCTGGGTTGTAGTGGACATTCATGCTCTGTGGCAGGGTTCTTATCTTTTTGCAACTTAATTAAATTGCTTCCGCTAGGTGTTGTGTAGGACGCTCTGATTGGTTGTGTGGTTTCAACGCGTAACCAACCGGTCTGTCCGTAGTATATGGCGTCGGGCCCCGGCCGGACCTACTGTTATATGCTATGCGACGGATAGGGGTGTTACATATGCAGTGTCTACTTTTGCGGAAGAAGCGCAAAAAATGAATAAGTTCTATGAGGGACTTCGTGATGAGCTGTGGTTGGCTCTCCCGAGTTCAGTGAACCAAGGCTTCCAAGTATTGGTAGATACAGCCTGTGCGCTGGAAAAGGATTTGAACTGAATGCACGATAAGAAGAACTTGGCAGTGGAAAAGAAAGAGTTCAAAGTTCCGTAGTCATAACAATCGGAGTTTAAGAAACGGGACAAAAAGAGGTTCAGGCCTGCTGAACAAGCTAAGTCGAATTTTGCTTCGGAAGCAACATATGGGCAAGGATGGTGGAGACACATGCATGTTTCAACTATGGGAAGCAGGGTCATCTAGCCCATGATTGTTGGAGTGGCCCACGAAAGGGTGAGAAAAAGACTGGTGCAACCTATGAGGAAAAGGGCAAAGCTGTGGTAGAATTGTCTGCATCACAGGTGCAACCTCGAATGTACACTCTCAGGTTGAAAGAACCGCAAAGCTCGAATCGTTAATTACAACAGCCTCGCATGCATAATTTGGAATTACCGGAGGCCGTAAAGTGGATTTTTAAAGACGCGGACGAGCGGAAGTAAAGAGTGTACTTTACTGTTTTGGTAATGTACATATTGTATGTATGTCTGTTTGTAAAAAACTCTTGTTTGTGCGATGTTGTGGTGCGAGATAAGTTGCGGCCTCTAAGCTCTAAACCTAGATCGTTTTTTTTATAATGCAACGGAGTGGTTCTGTTGATGTCTATGTTGCGCTAAATTTTGGGATGAAATTTTTGTAAGGAGGGGAGGGTTGCAACACCACAACTCCCTATTTGGAGTTCAGTCTGGGTGATAAGGCCTTGGACAATAGCGTGTCCCAGAGCATGTCTAGATCTGTGATTATCTCGAGTACACGACGAAATGCAGTCGACGATCTTCGAGAGGTGACACGGCCTGGGATACAGGCGTGTCCCAGGTCGTGTCCTGCTCGGGTAGTTTTCGGGCTGTGTCAAGTGAGGAACACGGCATGGAGCCTAGGCGTGTTCTGGGTGACAAGGGCGTGTCAAACAGAAGACATGGGCGTTTTTGGCACCCGTGTCCTTCTCGGGAAGGATCGGTCATGTGTCGATTGAAGGACATGCCCTGCCACACGGCTGTGTACTGCTTGACACAAGCGTGTCTAGCCCGTGTTCTGGTTTGGTTGAGTCGGTTCTGTAGCTACTTAAGGAACACGGCCCGTGTCACAAGCCATGTCAGCCCTGGAAAGGTGCTTTTCAGAGGAGATCGTGGCTATTCATTTCGTTCTACTTGGATCCTGTGGTCCTAGATCCTTCCTGTTGTCATAAGGCAGAGAATTGAGGATAAAATCTCACTCTATTTTGTCCATTCTCTTTCTAAAGAGAAGAGAGAGGAGAGAAAGGAAGGAAGAAGGAGAAGCTTTCTGGTCACCGGTGGAGCTTCAGCGATCAGAATCGAGAGCCAAGTTCAGCATTGTGGAGGCAAAGCTATTACGGTTATTACAATCCGGCTAGATTTCCATGGCGCGAAAGCGATCGTCAAGGGTAACGATCTCCTTCTTAGACAAGTGAAGTCCTCCTTTATGCATGTGCATGGAATCCTCCACCAAGAGGTGGAACGCGTAAGAGATTCCAGCGGGTTGATTGTTGATATCCCCGGTTGAGTATGCATCTAGATCCATAAGTGTGTAGTATGGAAAAGGCATGTTGTGTGAAGCCCATCCAAACAGTTCGTCTGGATTGGTGATGTTTATATTGCGAACCGGAGAAGATTTTGTGTGTCTCGAGTAGATTACGGAGTTTGTGAGGATGCTTGTGAGCTTCTTGTTTTGTATGCTCTGCATAAGCTAAATGCGATGTGGCCGTAAGACCCATTCAATGTGGTTGTAGAGCCTTTGTGGCATTGGGAAGCGGCTCTACACGAGCTGTGTGCTGGATTGGTTAACAACTCTGAGTGAGCTGTGGAGTGAACGGAAAAGAGAAAGCCAACCCGCGTCAAGATCAGTGCTATTGACGAGTTGAGCAATGGGAAAGAGCTGACCTGTTTATACAAATGGGGGCAGCGGGCCTTCCCGACGTGTTGGCTAATGGGGGGATACGGACCTTCCCGGCATGTTGGCAAATGGGGGTTACAAACCTTCCCGGCTTGTTGGCAAATGGGGGCTACGGGCCTTCCAGGCTTGGTGATTTATGCAAATGGGGGGCTACCGGCCTTCCCGGCATGTCGATTTAGAATGCTCAATGGTTGTCGTGAGGTGAGAACCTTTGATTGGGATGGATGAAGATGTGTCCAACATGCGTGTTGTGGTAGACTAATGCCCATAGTCAACAAGTTAAACACCTTTAATTGGTGGTGGGACCAAGGATAATTCGGTACACCGTAAGCCTGCCCTGAGTGCACAGAGCGTCTGGCACGTAGGCCGGCATATGTGTTGATGTTGTGCGTGATAGCACTTGTTGTGATATATATATTGTTGTGATTTTAATGCATATAGGGAAGGAACCACTGCCCCGGGTAAGGGGTAGGGTCTTTATAATTTGTCAGCTGAATGCTGACCGTTGCTTTGTTTATCACCCATGGGGTGGACATTCGTTTGCAGGTGCTGGCGGGCTAGATTGGTCTGAGCGGGCTGAAGCCCATGCTGTTGGTAAGCCCTCAAAGTCCATGCGTAGAATTGGATTTCATGTATGGCCGACCTGCGTGCTGATGTATGAAACAACCTTTTGTAAAGAGAAACTTGTAAGGCCTAAAAGCCATGAGTGTTTGGGTTTTATACATTCCTGGTGTTTATAAATATATATGTTATTTATATATGTGTAGTGAACATTAGTTGAATGAGTTTTTATAAGATTTAAACTTCCGCTAGAATACTCTGAGTTAAGATGCGAGTAGAAAGTATTTTGATATTCACTCGTAATTCCGTCGTTTGTCTGTGAAATATGGTGTGGGGCCTCGGCCGGACCCTCGGTTATATTCCTTGTGATAGATGGAGGCGTTACAAAGTTATAGATTATGATGTTGAGATCTAATACCATTTGGGAAAAGCTAATGTGGTAGTCGATGCCTTGAGTAGAAGACAGCTAAAATATTTAATCTTTTTGTGGATTCTTTAGTTGAGGAATTTCTCCTGATAAATATTTCTGTTGGAGGTTGTGACTCGCCTAGCAGTTGGATGGTAGCAGAGCCTTCATGGATTTTGCTTAAAAGGCTACACCAAAAAGAAGTTCCTTAATGGTTGCACCTTTATTATACAATTGAGAAAGGGGAGTTGCAAGACTTTTCAATTGATATCACAGGAACTTTAAGGTACCACGGTAGATTTTTTATCCCCAATGTTGAAGATATTCAAGTTAGGTTGTGTAGAGAGGATCATGGTTCCTGTGTTGCCTACCACCCTTGTTCTACCAAAATGTATAAGATCTGAAGAAGCTCATTTGGTGGTATGGTTTGAAGGGCGATATGGCAAAGTTTGTATCAGAATGTTTTACTTGCAAGCGGGTTAAGGACGATTATAGAAGGCCTGGAGGCAAGTGGATTCCCTCAGAGATTCGATGTTGGAAGTGGGAGAGTATTTCGATGGATTTTATTATCGGATTATTGAGATCTCCTCGAGGATTAAATTCATTTTGGGTTATAATGGAAAGATTGACGAAGTGTCCTCACTTCATGTCGTTCAAAATCGACTACTCCATGAAGAAAATAGTTGAGTTATACTTAGATGAGGTTATCAGGCTGCATGGAGTTCCTGTTAGTATTGCATCAAATTGAGACTCTAGGTTTACGTTTCACTTTTGGAAGAGTTTACAGGAAGGGTTGGGTACTGATTTGCAGTATTCCACCGCTTATCATTCACAGTCTAATGGTCAGACAGAGAGAGTAAATCAGATCGTGGAGGATAAGATGATATGTTATATTTTGTACCACGGAGTACTGTGGGATGAGCATTTTAGATTGATGGAGTTTGCATAAAATTATAGTTATCAAGAAAGTTTGCAAATGTCCCCATTTAAGGCTTTGTATGGGAGGCATTGCAGAACTTCCGTGTTTTGGGCCGAGGTTGCTGAGAGATCGTTGTTTGGTCCTGAAGCGTTATAAGATATGGAGGTTTCTACAAAACTTATTCGAGAGAAGCTTCGGATAGCTCAAGAGCATGATGAGAAGAATGCCAATCGTCATTGGACCGATTTGGAGTATGCTGTTGGGGACATGTTGTTTCTTAAGGTTTCCCCGATGTTTGGTGTTAAGAGGTTTGGTAAGATCCATAAGTTGGACCCGAGGTATGTTGACCTTTTAAAGTTACAGAGAAAATTGGTGTGTCAGCATATAGAATGGATTTGCCTGCATGATTTCCTGGTATGCACGGTGTGTTCCACGTAAGCCAATTGTGGAAGTGTTTGGTTAGTGACAGGCAAGTTCTTGATTCTGTTCCCCAGTTGAAGCCCGACCTTTCTTATGTGGAAGTGCATGTATTCTTTATGGATACTCAATATAGGGTATTGCGAAGGAAGACAATACACATGGTTAAAATTTTATGGCGGAACCAAGACGTGGAGGGCGTAGCTTGGGAGTTGGAGTCAGCTATGAGGGAGGCTCATCTTCATCTGTTCTCCTAGTTTTACATGGTATATATTCAATAACACGTGGTTATTTTCCTACTATAGTAGGAGTTTTTGTGCGTAAAGTTTCGAGACGAAACTTTCTTTTATGGTAAGTGGCTGTAACACCCTTGATTTTTCGATGTTAACTTTATTTCTTTTATTAGCGTATTTGTGACATCAGGGCGTTTCGTTAACGCGTGTTTGGCATGTGCCATTGTTAAAGTGTGGTTTTCACTCTTTAAGTTTTCAATGTGGTTGTGTTTTAGCCTATTTGCAAGATTCTCTCGTGTGCCGGGTCAGTTTTGGTGACTCGGTGGAGTCTTTTTAGGAATGCTTGTGTTTGGCTTCAAGAGGTGTTTGCCCGAGTCTGGTTAGTCGAATTTCGATTTTGACCATGTCATTGTATTCGTAGCGTCAGTATTTATTTATGGTGCGATTTTCGTAGAAATCCGAGGTAGTTTGGATTGTTTAGTCATTTCGATGTTATTTAATTAGGTAATAATATATTATATTATAATTATTAGTATAAATAGGAGATCGGTCACGTCGAATGTAACTCTAGAAAATCTCCCCAAAGCCCCACCTCAGTACGAGATCGACTTTACCATCGATCTAGTGCAAGGTGCCAAGCCTGTGTCATGCTCGTCGTACCTCTTAGCGCCTAAGGAGATGGCGGAATTGAAGGTACATTGGCAACAATTGTAAGATCAAGAGTATGTGCGTCCAAGTTCGTCGCCTTGGAGCGCGCCAGTCCTATTTATTAAAAAGGACGGAAGCTTATGACTATATATTGATTATCGAGAGTTGAATAAGCTGACAGAGAAGAATAGAAATCTAATCCCGGGGATTGATGATCTATTCAATCAGCTGGTCGGGTTAACTGTGTAATTGAAGCTAGATTTGAAATCCGGGTACTATAAGCTGAGAATTTGGGAAAGTGACATTCCCAAGATGTCTTTTAGAACACGTTATGGGCATTATGAATTCTTAGGCCGACGAGTGCGCCATCCGTGTTTATGGATTTAATGAACAAGATGTGTAAGAGAATACTTGGACCAGTTCGTGATAGTCTTCATCGATGATATACTTGTGTACTCACAGTGCAGGGAGGATCATTTCAAGCATCTTCATATGGTTTTGGAGACCTTGAGGAGGAACCAACTGTTTGCAAAATTCTCTAAATATGAGTTTTGGCTATCCTCAGTAGCGTTCCTTGGTCACATGAATAGCGGTGAGGGAATTGTTGTAGATCGGGTGAAGGTAGTTGTGATACATGAATGGTCTATGATGTCTTCTATGTCGGAAGTCTGGAGTTTTCTGGGGCTTGCCGGCTATTACAGGCGCTTCATGGAGAACTTCTCGCAGATAGCACTGCCCCTCACTACTTTTACAAGGAAGTATCAGAAGTTTGTTTCGTCGTCGAAGTGCGCATAAGCTTTAGAAGAAATAAAGTGTCATCTGACTACAGCGCTTGTCTTATGATCGCCTTGTAGTACGGAGGGCTTTGAGATTTACAGTGATTCCTCTGGGAGTGGATTTGGCTGTGTTCAGCTTCAGCACAGGAAGGTGATAGCCTATGGATTGCGTTAGTTGAAGGTGCATTAGAGGAATTACCACGTCCATGATTTGGAGTTAGCGGCTTTGGTATTCGCTCTTAAGCTTTGGAGGCATTATCTATATGGGTTTAAGGTCGATATCTATTCAGATCACAAGAGCCTCAATTATCTGATGGATCAGAAGGATCTGTATATGTGACAGCGTAGGTGGATGGAGTTCCTTGGGAATTACAGTTATAAGATTCATTATATTCCTGGGAAGGGGAATGTAGTGGCAGATACTTTGAGCCCTAGGACCCCTAGTTGGTCCAATTAGTTACAGTTGCACGACGAGCGGCTTATTCGGGATCTGGAGGCCTTGGAAATCTCTTGTGTTGACAAGGGCATTAGCGCAAATGCATATTTAGGTTGGATGAAGGTTCAATACGACCTCGCAGATAGGATTTGGCATTCCTTGGAGTTCGATGTGAGCTTGAAATATTACTGGACAGATGTTATTGATGGGTCTAACGACTAGTTCTCTATCTTCGATGGCCTCTTATGGAAAGGCAGTCGATTGTGCGTCCCCCACAAGGGGAACTTGCGAGCAGGATTGATGAATGAGGCACACTTTACGATTTACTCGATTCACCCTAGGAGCATAAACAAGTTCAAGGATATGAAGAAATTGTTTTAGTGGCTGGGTTTGAAGAAAGACATAGCATTGTATATGGAGAAATGTCAAACTTGTGCCTTGTTGAAGGCCGAATACAAGAAGCCTGGTGGATTCCTGAAGTCCTTTCCTATACCAGAGTGGAAATTTGATGACATCTCCATGGATTTCATACACGGATTGCCGAGATTGCAAAAGGGGAACGATGTCATTTCGATGATCATTTATCATTTAACGAAGGTGTCATACTTCATACCCAATAGGAAGGATAATTCAGTTGAGAAACTAGTGAAGCTTTATGTGGACAGCATAGTCCGTTTACAAGAAGTACCCAGGAGCATCGTTAGTTACCGAGATGGTCGTTTCACATCTAAATATTGGAGGCTCATTCATCAGTTGTTGGGTACCAAGTTGAGCTTCAACATAGCTTTTCACCTACATATAGATGGTCAGACTGAAAGGGTGACCAGGACGATGGAAGATATGCTTCGTATGTGTGTTTTGGATTTCAGAAAATGTGGGAGGACCATCTTTTTATGATTGAGTTCGCGTATAATAATAGTTACCAAGCCAACATTCAGATGACGCATTTTGAGTCTCTATATGGAAGGAGGTGTCGTACGTAGTTGGCCTGGGTAGAATTGGAAAAATTGAAGCTGTACAAGTGAAGGGACATTGAAGATGCTACCTCAACGATACGATTGATTCGAGAACGGCTACTGATTGCTTAAGATAGGCAGGAAAAGTACTACAATGCCAAGCATCAGAACATGGAGTTTACGATGGGCGATTGGGTATAACTAAAGATAAAACAATTTAAGGTTATATCAAGAATTCGATGCTTAAAGAAGCTTAGTCCGAGGTATGTTGGGCTTTTGAGATCTTGGAGCAGATTGGTGAAGCTACAAATCATTTGGCTCTTTCGGTGGAGTTGAGTAGTTTGCATGATGTATTTCACATCTCAGTGCTGCGGAAGTCCATTCAAGAGCATACATAAGTGATTGTTACGAGTCAAGTGTTGATCGATAGTGGGTTGACGACGAAGGTCAAGCCCATTCGGATCGAGTACGTAGAGGTCAAGCAACTACGGAACAAGTCCATTAAAATTTTCAAGGTCCTTTGGGACAACTATCGCAGAGAGGAGCTGTCTTGAGATTGCGAGCAAACAATAAGGGAGGAGTTCCTTGAGGTATTTCTCTAAGGTAATCAGATGCATAGTTTTCTTCTTATATTTTCCCTCAACATCAAATTTTGGGACAAAATTTCTTTAAGTGGGAGGAGATTTGTAACGCCCGAAATTTCTTGAGGCGTGAGATGCTTCTCTTGGTGTTACTGCTCAGTGGTAGCTAGTTACCGTGCGGTGGTAGCTCTAAGGTATGCGTCGAGAGCGTCGAGTTCTCGAGAAATATCTGAGTTCTCGAGAAAGGTTCTACCGCGCGACGTAATGTTGTTACCATGTGGCGGTAGAACGGGAATTTATCTGGCATACATCTCGGGAAGCTATCGCTCGGCGATAGAGTTACAACTGGCGATAACTGTGTCAATTTATTTGCTTTTGTTATCGGGATCATACCGCACGACGGTAGAAGTTAGCGCGCGGCGATAGCGCCTTGTGTTGTGTCGTAACCGACGCCTCTATCATGCGGCGTTAGCATCCTAATGCGCGGCAGTATTGAAACCATAACGACATTGGCCACGTGTAGGCCTGTAATTGGAGGGTTTGGGCTGTTCCGCTCGAAACGAGGCTTTGAATTAAGGTATTGCACGGCGGTAGCTTTATTTATATGCTTTATTTTGGCCATTTTCACTTCATTTATTTTTGAGTGAGGAGTTGGCCTTGTTTTCCTAGAGGAGGAGCTGCGGCGCCGGAGGGTAAATTTCGCCACCGTTTAAGTTTCGGAGTTCCGGTTCGCAAGCCAAGTCCGGATCTGTGGAGGCAAGATCATTGTGGTCGCGTTCATCCATCTAGATCTTTGGCATGGCACCTAAGAGAGCACAAAGGGTAACTATTCTCAACTTTGACTTGTGAAGTTCTCTTCCTTTTGCATAGGAAACCCTCTCCCGCGTGTGTGCGGTGAGCATGAGTTTTTTCCTTCGGGTAGATACGGTATATCCCCGTAGTTTTCCATATAGTATTCGGAATCGAAGTATGAACATAGGAATGGTTTGTGAAGCCCATCTGGACAATTTGTCTGGATTGGCGATGTTTCTTTATGCATTTATTGGCCGGAGAAGACTCCGTGATGTTTGTTTTTCGGGTTTCTACACGGTAGAATGCAGCAGGGAACCTTGGGGTATAACTCCATGGAGCACCCGGAAAACTGGAGAGAATCGCATTTCTGCCAGATATCGCACGGCGGTAGTGTTACCGCAGGCGGTAGCTCCTTGAGAGCTTTGTTTGTGGACTAGGTTTTTGAGACCTAGGGCTTGAGATGTGGTGTTGAGAGCTCAGGGAGTCCAGCCAGGTGGCCTGCGAGCCACCCATATAGCATAATAAGGTTATGTATTGTTTGGAGAAATGGGAATGGGGAGGATGACCCGCGTCGTGGTAGTTTTTTCCCGGTGATGTGAGCAACGAGAAAGGGCTGAACCTACCCAGTACCTATGTGGTGCATCCGTGGATTGTGATGTCATGTCGCAGACATAGTTATGGGTCTTAGGCCATGCGCAGGCCGTAAAGACTACCTAAATGCTCATGTTTGTTGCCATCTTATGAATGGTGATGGGCCGTGGTTTTTGTTCGGACACCGAGAATGTGCCCTGAGAGCACAGGGCGTGTGGCCATTAATGCCTACGCCTGTAGAGAAGTGTTCTTAAATTGCACTTTCATTACTCCGTTTGGTTTTGCTAATACTTTGTAGGGAAGGAGCTTTGCCGCCCCGAGTAAGGGGCAGGGTCGTTATAATTTGGTCAGCTTTAGTTGACCGTTGCCTTGTTTTTCCACCGTTCGTTGGATTGTTCTTATGCTGGAATAGGTGAGCCAAGTGGCAAGTAGCGGGCTAAAGCCCTTGATGATGTGCTGGCTGTTGAAGGCCAAAGAGAAGTGTTTACTTTTACTGTTTTCATGTATGGCCGACCTGCGTGCCGAAGAACATAAAACACTCTATTTCAATTTGAATGTTTTAAGGCCATAAGGTCAAGACTCTTTGTGTATTTGTTCTTTCATTCCTTCTTTTGGTTATAGTGGACATTCATGTGTTGTGATTGGTTCTTCTAACTTACTTAAAAGCTTCATCTAGATTGCTCTGTGTTAGGTTTCGATATAATCTCATTGTATTATAGAACTAATATGTAACTCCGCTGACTGTCCGTGGAATATGGTGTGGGGCCCCGGCCGGACCTTCTGTTATATACCATGTCACAGATGGGGGTATTTCATCGAACCCTACACTCTATTATTCATCAACGTCCTTAACCCGATGGCCCTGTTTTACATAAGAAAGGAGTTCGGCGGGCTTGGCTTGTTTTCGACCGGTGATTTCCGGAGGTCCAATGGTCGGATTCGTCAATAGATTAGAGATTTTGAAAGCTCTAGGTGAGGACTACGTGATCATAGTAAATTTTTCCCCATTTCTCTGATTTTTGTGAGTTAGGGTTTGAGGTTTTGACTCCTTTTCCCCTCAAAAAGTTTTAGGAATCGTTTCTAGGGCCTTTTCATGGCCGATCCTTATCGCGGTGCCAGCGGGCGATGTTTCTCCAAAGTTTCGAGGCTATTGGATTTTCTCCCCTTGCATGTGCATTCTTTTCTTATTTTCTTCTGCTCCCTCCTCCTCCCTTAGAGAGTTGGATTAACATAGTTTGAATCAATAAAGAACCCCCTAGGTTAGGGCATGATTTTGGCCAAAACCATGGAATTTGATTTAACAGCTTAAGGGAAATTCGGTAAGTTAGGTAAGTTAAATTTGTCGAGTATCTTGGGACAGTTCGTTAAGTATCGACGTTAGGGATTCATCGAGTATAGTTGGTAAGATCGCTGAGTTTTGTGAAGTCTAGACTAAGAGTAGATTTGCCGAGTATATGATCCCTCTTTAGCCTAAGTGTTTTTTTTCGAGTATCGTTAAGGAATTCGTCGATTATCGTCAATCATCGATTACTGTAGACTTTCCAAGGAAGATTCGACGTATGTCATAGGAATTCGTCGAGTATCACAAGTTCATTTTCATCAAGTAGTATTGAATTCGTCTAGTATCACTAGTTCATTTTCACCAAGTAATATAGAATTCGTCGAGTATCGCTGTAAATCGTCGGGTATACTCGCCAAATGGGCCAGGACTTAGAATTTTTTAGCCATTTTTGTCTAATTCGTTGAGTTTTGTCCATAAAGCTTATCTTGAATATTTTGGTCCCATTTGTCGTGGAAGTGTTTAGACTTTGGTATTTGAGTTTCGCTGGGTTTTTAGGTTGTGTTTTAATGGATAGATTCGTAGTGGATAAAGGAGCGCCAATTAGATGTCATTTCGTGAAACATTGCACGTGGTAGTTTGTTTTGGGTCCCTGTTTACAGGCTATTTTAGGTGTGTTGGACCTTGTGGCTGCCACAATGGTTCCTCTTAGACATTTTGGTCGGGTAGTTCGGTATTGGACATTTTGGTCGCCGACTAAGATCCGTGATTTTACCAGTGTTAATGATTCACATGTTTAAGACTGAATAGTTCCTTTTCCTTGTATAGATTTGCATTTCGTTGGCTATTTGATTCTGTAGGTTTGATCGAAGCATGGTAACTTATCGCACTTGGAGCATTTTGCTTACTTTACTGATGAGTAATTTTCCCTAATTGTCTCTCTTGTTGAATTTGTAGCAGAGGTTGTCAACTCTTCTTATATTAGGGTTTGGTAACCCATCTGTTTGTACTTATTTGATATATTTTGTCCGTTTTTACGACTTATATTTTCTTGTTGAGGTGTTCTTTCTTTGAATATCTCAGGTTCAGGGCAGTATCCGTTTGAGCGCCTATGTTTGGGAGTTTGCTCGAGGACTGCCTTGTTTTAGAGGTCTGTTCACCCTTGTGAGGTAGTTTTCGGTTGTTTATTTATTAGTACAGACATACATACTTTCTAATGGGTTCGTGTCAGGTTGTTGATGCCCACTGGTTGTTTTCTTTTGGGTTGCTAAGTATTTTGCCATGTTGCTAGTTTGCCTATTTTTGCGGTTGTTTCTACTTGCTCTCTGGGTTTGCTTTATGCTAGTTTGCATGTTCGATAGATTTAACTTATAAAAGTATTACTACTTGTATTTCATACATGCCATCTTTCTAAAACTAAGATACTATCTTCTAGCTAGCGTAAAGACTATTTCTATACTTATAATAAATCTAGAATCTTGCATACCAGTTGTTGTTCATTGTGCATGTTTATACTCATGTAGGGTGATAATCAACTTAATCAAGTATTTTTTGCAGCGTATAACTATATTTTTCTAGTGGACTAGTTGATCCACTAAGCCGAGAGATGCTGCCACCTTAACATAAAATGAATTTCATTCATAATAACTTATGAATTTCTTATAAAATATATAGTTGGAGTCTTACCTGAGCGTATGCAGTTATCCCCTACATGATATGGCATCACGGCATGTGTTTTCTCCTTACTCTGATACATCCTTTAATGCGGGGAAAATGAGGGTTGTGACACTAACACCTACTAATATCTCTGAAAGGGAAGTCAAAAGTAGGTAAATAAACATATAACACGAGTACTTGAATACAACTCGCGAACACCTGCTAATCTCTGCAAAAGAGAAATAAAAAGAAGGTAAATAAACATATAACGCCAGTACCTGAACACCAACTAATCCATCCAAAAGCGAAGTCAAAAGCTGATAAATAAACATATAATGCAAGAACTTGAGATAACCTTACGAGCACTTAGAAATATCTGCAAAAGAGAAGTTAAAAGAAGATAAATTTAAAATATAATAAGAGTACTTGAAGAGAACTCACGAACGCCTTCTAATCTCTATAAAAGAGAAATAAATGCAGGAAAATTTATAATATAACACGAGTATCTAAAGAGAACTCACGAATAACTGCCAATCTCTATAAAAGAGAAGTCAAAAGCAGGAAAATAAATATATAACGCGAGTACCCAATGGGAGCTCGCGAACACTTGCTAATATCTATAAAAGAGAAGTAAAAAATAGTTAAATTTAAATATAATGCGAGTACTGATGCGCTAGCGGTAAGACTACCATTTATGGCCAAGTAATAATAATGAGGAGTAGCATCCCTGAGTATCTATCTCTCGCGGAACGCAAGTAGGGAGCATGGGTTTTAGCATTTAGAGAAATAACCGCAGGTGCTAAGTGAACAAGGGGGGTTTTGATTTGGATATCCTACGCTAAAACAATATAAAACTAACATGGGTCGCCTTTACACCATTGCCCGGATGATTCACTCTGAAGAGTAATAGCAGAAGCGAATGAACAAGTGAGGGTCGAAAACACCTCTTCTTAACGCACACTTCTAGCAAAGGCTAGAGTGGCCTAAACACTCTTTACACTAGCGCAAAGTTAAAGCTTTCTAACACATAAAATGCTCAGGAGATCACCAGACGAACACTCAACGGTAACTTGAACAATACAAGGTTATGAAACTACAATATCGCTAGCAAGAGTTTAGCAGAAAGTAAATCAAGGAAATGGAGAAGATACTACAACTAAAACGTAGAAGCTTTCCAAGGTTCTCGACTGGAAACTAGGGGTGTCAGCCCTTGTCCATGCTCGGTCTTCTAAAAGAGTCCAGGATCCGGGAGGAGCTGTCACTTCCTCCTACAAACCTTTCATCATTGTATTGAGGTCATGGAAGCGGATTGAAGCTTGACGGGTTGCAAAGAGTATCTTGAACAGGAGCTTGGGAAATAGTAATGGCAACGAGAGTCGAAGGCAAAGCTTTTGCAAGCCCTGTGGAGCGGAATGGGTGGCCGAATCTTCCCTCCAAGGAAGAGAGAAAAAAAGGGGTTGGAGCTTCGTTTTCCCGCTCCAGGGAGCAAAAAAGGCAGGTTCGACGAACTATCCCCGGTCAATGGCAAAATCTGCATCTTATATAGAAAATCATCAAAAAATTGGTCTTGCACGGTTCGGTGCACGACGTTGCGCGAACCGTGCGACATTAACTTTAAGCATGCGCCTGTGAAGAAGAAGCGTTGACCCGTGCGTTTCCTTCGCGCACGTACTGGTCACTTCTCTAGAATGACCTGTAGAAAACGCACGACAGAAACTAACCGTGTGCCAAGAAAATTCACGACCATGCGTTTTCCTCAAATCAAAGTTCTGAAATGGGGAAAACTGAACACCTGCAAGCAATGAAAACTATGCAATGGAGGACCCTCCAGCAAAACAGAAATGCAGCAAAAGCTACTTGAAAAAGCCCCGGGGAGCACCACTTGCGTACCCCCAAGAATCAAATGCGCAATTGCGCACCCAAGGGCAAGAAAAACACACAACTCATGAAATGCATAAGGAAAGAAATAACAGAGAAAACAACATAATAGTGATTTGCAAAGACATGAAAACCAATCCAGATGAGCCCGCAAAACTCTATATAAACGGGACTCATCACACCCCCAGACTTACCTATTTGGACGTCCCGAGCAAAGAAGATCCTCGTAGACAAGAAAAAGTACTAACTAGCACGGAAATTATGATCCGGAGTACAATTCGAAGTCGCATGCTCACGGGAATAAAAATTAAGTTGAGAAAATTTCTAAGCATACAAATTAATTTATACTTTTCAGCCTGCGTAAAATTAAATTCTACAACTACTAAAAAATAGAATCGCGGTGAATCTTTCGGTCACGCGTAGGGAGAAAATAAACTAGCTGTTAAGATGAGCATTTCCAAAGATCGGGATTTGGGACAACCTCCAATGGAATCCACCAATGTCAGTGACCATATGCTTGCCCGTTCACAGTCTCTCCACGGCACTAGTTTGACTTAATCTCAAGTCCGTAGGACTTCGGGTAGAATTGGGGCTTGGGTTAAGGCGAGGTAATCAAGCATAAAAAAGAAGACTATGCACAAAACCCAACTGAACATGCACAACAAGAAATAAACCGCTAACCATAATAAGCACGAGTACACCATACCCCCAGACTTGATGTTTAAAACATGGGTGTGTACACCGCCTACACCAAACACTGTTTTAACTCGAAATAGATTTTCAATAAAACTTTTCCTTTCTCTTTTTCATTTCTTTTTCTTATCTTTTTTTTTCTTCTTTACAATTCCAGCAAATGTAAGCATTGGAAAACATTCACATTTTTCACACAAACAACAACCATTAACACCCCAAACTAGAAATCAAAAAACAATAAAGCTCAATTTGGGCGTGCAACTAGGATTGGCTACTAGGCTGTGGTGAATAAAATGTGGAGCTGGAGCAAAAGGAAGGTTAGGCACAACGGAGCTAGCGAAGATAAGACGTTAGGAATGGGAACAAAGCTCATCCTAGCCAAAATGATGGCCTAGGAACGGGAACAAAGCTCATCCTAGCCAAAATGATGGCCTACATCATGCTCGCGCTTAACTAACCATGCACCCATGCTTCGAGAGTAGCTTGGGGAAAGTTCTTAGCAAACGAGAAAGATTATCCATTCTCTCGACTCGATCAATATGAATCTAACCGCAGTCTACACAAATCCCTATGCTACCATCGGATTCACACAGGATTCACCAATTTTTGAGTAGCATAAAAAGAATTTATGCAGTTAGAAAAAAAATATAAACTAATAGTATCCAAAAACATTAATTCTACTCTAATTTCTACATGAGACGGGAGCACTCGACTAGGAACACAGCAAGGCCAACATTTTACTCCATCTCATAATCCTATGTTAGCACGGGAATTTTCCAAAATCTAACAAAAGAAATAAGATTGACTCGCAGCACGAAAAAAGTTAAATACGCGCTCAAGTTGGTGCATTGGTGCGCAATGCAATGAACTACAAAAGTCAAATAAAGGCAACTACTGGCATACATATGAAGTGCAATTGCAACGTGTAACAACGAAAGGCTCTCACCAAGACTTAATCTAAACAATAGAGCAAATAATATTAGAAATGAAATCAAAAAGAGGTGATGGAAGAGGTTACCCAATGCTCAGAGATTAGCATACAAGAAGTTATGTGTTTTAACTTGATCAACCTTCCCACGGCCCAAGTAAAAATCACCTGCAAAAGCCAATCTCCAACCAACAAAAAATAGGCAGCACAAGAAAAAAAGCAAAATAAGCAAAGCAAGGCAAGCAATAGCCTTGAAACAAGGCTAAAGGCGGCAAACTCGGGTTGTCTCCCATAAGCCCTTTTCTTTACCCTCCTTATGTTAGACCAAATACCTGTATTAAAAGTTATATAGTTTTGTTCAGGTAACAAATGTATCTCAAGAAAATAGGAAGAATAATCAAAAATCAAAAACAGCATTCCGCAACACGAACATCAGAAGCAACAGGATAAAGGAGATGGCCCCGGAGATCCTTCACTTCTCAGCTAAACGCTGATTTGTGATAAACCTCTCCCGACGCGCAAAATGAGGAAGAGAGGAAAGATTTAGGGCCCAAAGAAGACAAATCTCCCTTGCCCCTGCCCTCCTCCTTACTACGTCGGCGAGCAAAATTCTATGCCTTGCGCAGGAGAAACTCCTTTCGTCGCAATTCAATCGTAGGAGAATGCAAGGGTGGTAAATTCATGCCCGGTATTTTAGCATCCGGATCACCATCCATAACCGAGGGCATCCTTTCCTCACCCGCAGAGGGTGGCATATCAGCCCACATCACTTGTTTAAAAGTTTTGCAACATTTACTTGGTCCAATAATAGTTTTTAACTCGATTATCTGCACGCTCTCAGTAGTCGTGCTCATTCCGCATTCCTTCTTTCTTTATCTCATTCTATACTCAGCAGCTCCGAACTTGATTTTGCATCAGCGGGCTTCAGCAACTTCTTCACTGGTATCGTTATATCCTGCTCGCTAAGCACCACACCTGCCTTATCAGCACTAGATAATTTGTCAGATAGCAAAGCATTAATGATGATGCATATTTGACTTAATTTATTAGGGTAAAATATATTATTTTTGTTTTAAATCTCTTTCTTTTTGTAATTTTATGTTTCTTTTATGTAAATATTGTAACTAATGTTTATTTTTTGCTTTTGCAGGTTTCAACAAGTTTGCGGCCAAAAATGACCTGTCACGCCGACCTGTCACGCCCTCCCCGGGCGTGACACGGGGCGTGGTCACCTGTTCCCAAGGAATCCAACCGCCAGAAGGATTTTACCACTAAAAATCCCATGTCACGCCCCATGACACGCCCTCCCCGGGCGTGTCCAAGGGCGTAACACGGGGCCTGTCACCCTCTGCCCAATGCCTGCCACCGCATTTAATATTTTCTTCGCAACTACAAGAAAACAGTACTGTCACGCCCCCCTATTCCGCCCTCCACGGGCATGACCGAGGGTGTGACCCACCTTTTTCCGACGTCTGATGGACTTGCGATCGCTAATTTTGACTCTACGCGCCTGTCACACCCCCTTGTCACAGGCATGACCACCATAGTACCGAAGCAATTATCGTTCCAGCCAGAATTCATCTCCCGGGGTCAACTCCGTACCTGTAATGCCCCCATGTCATGCCCTTTCCGGGCATGACCTAGGGTGTGACCAATCTGTGGGAAAACTCTATAAATACCAGGCCATTCCCTAATATTTCAGCAAACTTTTGGGGAGAGGGGAGGTGCTGCTAGTTCATTTCTTAGGGTTTTTAGTGTTTTTTTTCATGTTTTGCTCTCTCTCTCCCTCCATTTCAAGCTTTTAATTTCATGCAATGCACTTTCATTTCCTGTAATCTTTCCTTATTAGTATCGTAGCAATAGTTAGTTTATTTTCATGCACTTGTAATCTCCATTTCCTAGTTGTAATCGCTCTTCCTTTTAATAAAATTGTAGTTGTCATTTCTCTTTTCAAATTCGCTCTCTTTAGTTTTTGTGCACCTTTATTATCTACCCCTCTCTTCACCTTTTACCATGATTAAATAATCCTCCTTATACTCGATCTTGATGATCCGAGATTCGAGCGATTAAGTTATGATACTTTAATTTACCTTTTCTTTTTTAGGTTTTAGGCCTTGAATTACTCTTGATTTTTCTTGGGCTGGGGGTATATTATCGATATATACTCTCCATCTTTTCTTTCATTCTGGGCTAGCCGAGAGGCCGATAGAACGAAGAGAGCATTCAAGATTAAAGGGAGTTGTACGCACCCCTCGAGAGAGGCAGACGTCCAAATCTCCCGGATTGGCGTAAAATCTAATAGAGGGGTTCACCGCATAAAGAAAGCTTTAGGCCTCCGATTTAGATGAGAGTCGGTCGGACCTTACTAAACTCAGTTGGGTACGACTTCAAGAGAAGCGTGTTCAAGTTTTAGGAACCTCCACGATCAAGGACCTTTACCCTATTAAGCTTAGGTTTATTTATCATCATTTTAATTAACCCTTGCTGAGGTGATTCTTGATCGAGTGCGCCTTTTATCTCTAGCTTTAAATCTTTTTATTTCTACAAGTAATTTGTTTTCTTTTTTTTAGCTTAGTAATTTAATTTCAGTTTTTTGTTTAGTAATTAATAGAAATTTCAGTTGATAAAGTAATAGCAATCTCCTTTGAGTAAAAGTAATCATTACGCCCTAGGGAAATACGACCTTGATACTAATCTTTAGTATCCTATACTTTAATTGATAAGGTACTCTTGCCTTTATGGGATATAGAATTGGAGAATATTCTCAACCACCTCATCCATCTTCTCTTCTATTCAAACCCTCTCTCCGCCGTTGCGATTAAGTGTATCAAGTTTTTGGCGCCGTTGCCGGGGAATGTTTTGATATTTTGAAAAAAAGGATAGCTATTAATTTTATTGTTATGTTTTATTTTTATCTCTCTCTCTCTCTCGCCCCTCCTTCATGGTTGATTTACTTTTTCTTTGAAATGGTTAATCTTTGTTTTAATTGTGGAGAGTTCGGTCACTCTCGCGAGAAGTGTTGGGTAAGATATCCTTCATCCGCCCATGATTTTATCCCTTCTGGATCGAATCAATTTGTCCAAATTGATTCGTCCGTGAATTTTTTTCATGGGGTTACGATGGTTTTCAAACGCCTTCCTACCCATCTCCTACGAATTTTTCTTATTTTGACTTTTTCGAAAATTTCTTGAATGGACATTCTGATCCTAGCCCTACTTTGAACTACTTAGGGTGGAAACACCCAGATCATTCTTGGGGCAAAGGTGATCATCAACACATTACATCTCAAGATTTCTCTGCTTTTTCTCCGCAAGTTAGGTGCCTCCCGTTTTTTATTCTAGCGAAAATGAAGTCATTTTGGATGGTGAAGCATTTGATGTCCGCATAAATGCTCACTTCAAAGTGATTTTTGATTCTTTGGATGCTGAGGCCGGATCTTTTTCTTCCGCTCCTCCTACTAGTTATCTTTCGAATTATGAATCTTTGGATATTCCACAATGCCTTCAATCACTTGCCGAAGACGATTATTCATAAATTCCATTGTTCCTTCAACCTCTTGAGGAGGAAACTTCCCCCGATATCCCGATTTTTTTTCAAGTTTCCGAGGAAGACGAACTTTCTTGTGTTCGATTTTCCAAGAAGATTGATTTTTCGGATATCCTGGTTTGCTCCCAATCTATCGAAATGATTTATATTCAAGTGGAGCAACCAGATCTTTCTATTCAACCATTTTTTTGTGATCAACTGCCGTCACCTTCTTCTTTTTCTTCTCTTCCCCCTTATTGCGAAAATTCTGTTTTCTTTTCTTCTTTTATTTTTCCTTCTAGTTTTGTTTCTAGTTCTTCTTCTTCTCTCCGTTCTAATAGTTTAGTTTCTTTTTCTAGCATTTTTTCTTTTTCTAAATCTTTTTTTTTATATTATTTAAAAAATAAAAAAATACAAATAAATATTTTTATTTTCTTAAAAAATGTTTTGGCACTCGCGCCGAAATGAAAATTGCGCGAGCTGCCATTACATTTCTCTTTTTATTTTCCATTTAGCTAACTAAGAACGTCGAGCTCAACGAGGTTTTAAACAAAGAGCGCTCTTTGGAGGCACCCTTGCTTATCTTTTTTCTTTTTTGTTATTTTTTGTTTTTTTTGTGTGGGAATAAGTTCCCGTGTGTTTGTTCCGCTTCTCGCCTCTCAACTTGGACTCAAGCCGATCATTAGCTCAAGTTTGGGGGACGCATTTTCCAACATCTGGGCATCAAGCGCTATGGAACCATCTTTTCCCTCTCTTTGCATTTCTTGTTCTTCTTTTCTCTCTCTTCTCACTCTCTTTATACTCAACTTTAAACATTGGGGACAATGTTTAACTTTAGTATGGGGGAGTGTTCCCTTAATATTATACTTTAGAAAAATAAAATAAAAATTAATAATTTTAAAAAAATAAAAAAAAATGTATATATTATATTTTTGAAAAATCTAAAAATATATATATAAAAATTTTTGGAAAAAAATCCCAAATTAAATTGAGTTAATTTTTGTCAAATCAATTAGTACCCCGTTACTTTGTATTCTATTTTATTTTTAAGCTCATGTATACTTGCTTAGTTAGAATAAATTAGATTAATTTTTTGTTTAAACATGTTAAGCGAGTAGTATGTTGACTCATGCAGTATTCCTATTCAGGGTAGTATGCTATTTTTGAAAATTGTCTTGAATTTTTCTTCACTTTTCCTTAGCCTTTATTTTTATTCTTTTACTTTTATAAGACCTATCATTCTTTATTTTTCCTTATTAAAATCTTTTTTAATGTTAATTAGTATTAAGTGTAGTAGACACAAACCAGTTTAGACGCTTATTATCATTGTTTTCATGAAAGAAAATTCTCTATTTTTTTGTGCTTATCCTCTTTTGAAATTCCAAAGCTTTACTTTGAGTTGATTTAGGAAGCATGAAAATAATTTAGGCATTTCTTTTGAAACTTTTGAGCATTTACACCCGCCTAACAATAATCGTTGTTAGCCATTTTTGTGTATTTTCCTTTCATTTTTGTAGCCCCACTTTTTATTTCACCACGGCCAAATAGCTTACCTATATGCACACTTTAAGATTAATTTTGAGCTTTAATTGCTAATGTGCATCTTTTTGAAAAAAAATTAGTGGAAAATCTTTGTATTATCTTTTGCTACAAAAGTGGAAATTTTTAAGTTTGAAAAAAGAAAAAAAATGAAACATGAGAAATATATTTGATGAAAAAAGTAAAAAAAGAGAAAAAGAAAAGTGTATTTATTTATTTTGGCTTGCTTTATTTTGGCAAAGCTCATTTTCTTTTTGTTTTAAGTGTGCAAATACCCCTCGTGTTTATCTTTTTGAATATCGCACCCTTAAAACCTAAGCCTAACTATACGCCTAATTAAAGGCCTAGTGATTCATGCTTCCTACGTTTACTTTTTAGTATAGTAGCGAGAAACAAGATTGAGTAAGTGTTTTTGATAGAAATATTGAACTTTGTCTTGATTGACTATGGTTTTAATTTGTCTCTTAGACTTTAGTAGTGACTCAATGCGTTTTTTACACATTGCTTTATTAAGTTTTAATTCTGTAAAAATATTGGATGATTTGTTTTTATATTTAGTAAAATTTATAAAATTTTGTGCTAAGTTAAAGTAGGAATTTTCGGTTCTTTTTCATTAATTTCTCTACCTCTAAATTCCCGTCTTACTCGTTTATAGCATTTTTAAACTTTTTAATTAATCCTCTTTATTTTCTCTAACTCGTAGTCTTGTCTAGAGGACAAGCAAAATAATAAATATGGGGGAATATGATGATGCATATTTTAGCTTAATTTATTATGGTAAAAATATATTATTTTCGTTTTAAATCTCTTTCTTTTTGTAATTTTATGTTTCTTTTATGTAAATATTATAACTAATTTTTATTTTCTGCTTTTGCAAGTTTCAGCAAGTTTGCGGCTAAAAATGACCTGTCATGCCCCCTATCATGCCCTCCCCGGGCGTGACACGGGGCGTGTTATCTGTTCCCAAGGAATCCAACCGCCATAAGGATTTTCCCGCTAAAAATCCCATATTACGCCCCATGACACGCCCTCCCCGGGCGAGTCCTAGGGCATGACACGGGGCATGTCGCCCTCTGCCCTATGCCTGCTGCTGCATTCAATTTATTCTTTGGAACTGCAGGCAAACAGTAATGTCACGCCCCCCTGTCATGCCCTCCCTGGGCGTGACCTAGGGCGTGACCCGCCTTTTTCTGAAGTCTGATGGACTTGTGACCGCTGATTTTGACTTGACGCGCCAGTCATGCCCCCCTGTGCGTGACATAGGGCGTTACCACCATCATACCGAAGCAAACATCATTCCTGCCAGAATTCATCTCTCGAGGTCAACTCCGTACCTGTCACGCCCCCTGTCATGCACTCCCAAGGCGTGACCTAGGGCGTGACCAACCCGTGGGAAAACTCTATAAATGCCCGGCCAATACCTTCTATTTCAGCAAACTTTTGGGGAGAGGGCAGGTGCTGCTAGTTCATTTCTTAGGGTTTTAAGGTTTTTATTTTCATGTTTTGCTCTCTCTCTCTCCCTCTATTTCAAGCTTTTAATTTAATGCAATGCACTTTCATTTCTTATAATCTTTCCTTATTAGTATCGTAGCAGTAGTTAGTTTTTTTTCATGCACTTGTAATCTCCATTTTCTAGTTGTAATCGCTCTTCCTTTTAATAAAATTGTAGTTGTCATTTCTCTTTTCTAATTCGCTCTCTTTAGTTTTCGTGCACATTTATTATCTACCCCTCTCTTTCCATTTTACCATGATTAAATAATCCTCCTTATACTCGATCTTGATGATCCGAGGTTCGAGCGATTAATTTATGATGCTTTAATTTACCTTTTCTTTTTAGGTTTTAGGCCTTGAATTACTCTTGATTTTTCCTGGGATGGGGGTATATTATCGATATATTCTCTCCACCTTTTCTTTCCTTCTAGGCTTGCCGAGAGGCCGATAGAATGAAGTGAGCATTCAAGAGTAAAGGGAGTTGTACGCACCCCTCGAGAGAGGCAGACATCCAAATCTCCCGGATTGGAGTAAAATCCAATAGAGGGGTTCGCTGCGTAAAGCGAGCTTTACGCCTCCGATTTAGACGTGAGTCGGTCGAAACTTCCTAAACTTAGTTAGGCACGACTTCGAGAGAAGCGTGTTCAAGTTTTAGGAACCTCCACAGTCAAGGACCTTTACCCTATTAAGCTTAGATTTATTTATCGTCTTTTTAATTTACCCTTGCTGAGGTGATTCTTGATCAAGTGCGCCCTTTTATCTCTAACGTTAAATATTTTAATTTATGCAAGTAATTAGTTTTCTTTTTTTAGCTTAGTAATTTAATTTCAGTTTTTAGTTTAGTAATTAATAGAAATTTAAGTTGATAAAATAATAGCAATTTCCTTTAAGTAGAAGTAGTCATTACGCCCCAGGGAAATACGACCTTGATACTAATCTTTAGTATCCTATACTATAATCGATAAGGTATGCTTGCCTTTATCGGATATAGAATCGGAGAATATTCTCAACCACCACATCCACCATCTCTTCTCTTCTAACCCTCTCTCCGCCATTGTGATTCCTTGAATCAATTAACTTTTCGCAGATTTTTAGATTCACATGGGACTAGAGCGGGAAGTGATTGCGTAGATGGTAATTCATCCTTAGGAGCTAAGGTAATTCCGCAAGCATTAAAGCATAGCGTTGCCTCACTGGCTTTCAGGAATTGAAACCCCAAAATGGGTCTTGGGTTATTTCCCTCCGGTCCCAGTACCTGAAAGTCGGTGACTACAACAGCCCCGTTAAGTTTTACTTCCACATCTTTAATGACCCCATCAGTTATGAAAACCGAACCATCGGCAAGCACAAGCGATTTCTGGATATTACCTTCGACATTTAAATCCAGTCTCACAACATCTTGCGAGGCAAGATTGTTGCACGTAGAACCAGAATCACAAACGGCTATCGTTTCTATTTCATTAATATTACACTTGATGGCTAATTCATTGCTACTGCACTCGCCCACCACTACAACACTCTTCCCTTATTCACAGGGATTTTTCTCCATGTCACCTTGGAGGGCACCACGAGTGCGTTCTTAGAACACATGGGAAAGCTGCGATGTTTGACTGGGCCATCTCCACGAACTTCTCCATCATCTCTTCTAAAGCGCTTTTGCGCATCCCTTGCATGTTTTGATTGTTACCCACCTGAGGTGGTCACGGTTTGCTACCAGAGGCTTGAGCATCAAATTGATGCTGACCTCCCTGCCTTCTTTAACAAGGAGCATTTTGATTCCACGAGAAATTCGGGTGATTTCTCGCATTCGGGTTATAAGCATTGTTATAAGGAGCAGCACGGTTTTGATTAATAATAAAATTAACATGTTCTTCAAAATTCATACCTGTCGGATCACTAACATGCTCCCCCGCAGTGCACTCATAAGTGTGGTGCCTAGGGTTTCCACAACCTTAGCACAAAATGTTCAACACAGGCGCTGGTGGAGGGGTAGATCTTCTCAGCATCATTTTTCCTTCCAAATAAGGATGGTTGGGTTCAGCCTGTTGCACCACGTCGTTCACATCGAAAAAATTTCTCGCCCCTCTTGGGGCTGTACAACCCCGTACCTGGACGAGTGGGATCGTCCCCAGGGAGCGGGCTCGGAACGTGCTATAAACGGCGATTTGGTGCAGCTCTGTTCGAGGGTTTGCGAGCTCTCGTACGCGCGTGTGGAGATTTTATGTTTTATTTTATAATGTATATATTTATTACATATACATATTTATTATATATATGTTTTTGTTATAATATATATATTTACTATTTATATATATTCATTATATATGTTAAAGGCGGGGGAGAATAAAAAGGAGGAGGGGATAAAAAAATAAAAAGGCAAAATAAATAGAAAATGCAGGCATCGGGTAGGGAGGGGGAATAAATATAGATTGATTATATTCATGCTTCAGACGGGCTAGGTCTCGGCCAGGGAAGACAGCCGCCATCCTCTCCCCCCTTCTCTTTTCCCATCTCGCTCGTCTCTCTCCCTTGGCGCCGCAGCAAGGAGAGGTCGAGCTCCTCTCCCCCTCTCCCATCGCCGTCCACTGGGGGCAGCCTGAGCTCTGGATCTCCTCCCCCGTTGCCGCCGCCGGGAGCAAGACCGGTCTCAGAGCTCCTCTTCCCGTTGTGGCCTCCTGGATGCAAGGTTCCGCCTCGAGTAAGGCTCAGCCTAGAAGGGAGGCCATCCGCCGCCATCGCCGCCTCGACCAAGGCTCGGCCTAGAAGGGAGGCCGGCCGCCGCCATCGCCGCCTCGACCAAGGCTCGGCCTAAAAGGGAGGCCGGCCGCCGCCATCGCTGCCTCGAGCAAGGCGCGGCATAAAAGGGAGATCGGCCACCGGCACCTTCGTCAAAACACGCGTCAAGGGTAATGAAGTTTCTACTCAGGCAGGTGAAGACCTAAATTTACATATTTGCATGGAAGCTCCTCTCCACCGACGAGTGGGGGAATGGTGCTCTCCGACGGGTTGACGTGTACGTCCCCGCAATTAATTACATTTAGTACCCGGAAGCATGAATACGGGTTTAGGCATGCTGTGTGAAGCCCATCCGGACGTATGAGCCGGATTGGTGATGTTCTGGGGTTCCCGGAGAAGACTCTGAGGAAGTTGTGCATTCTTTATGTAGCGAAAAGCAGAGGGCTTAAGCCCAAGTTTGTGCCGGCCCTAGAAGGCCTTTTTTGTTTATGTTGTCGGCCTGTGTGCCGAGGTATGGAACGTGCGTTCCTTTAATTTGAGATGCCCGCGATGTTTTTGCTAGTCCTTGAAGGCTTATGTTACGTTGGTAGCGGCCCAAAGGGGGCTACAGAAAAATAGGACTGCTAGGCGAGGTTATGCTACTAGGAAGGCAGTTAAGGGGGGTTTTGCACAAACCCGAGGTGGCATCTTTAGTTAAGAGGGAGTGGATTTTGAGATCCTCCCTAGAGGTTCTGGTCGGCCAAGAGAGCCTTCCAAAGGTGCCCAATTAGCTCAGCATTTGGCTTAGGAGGGGAAGAGTTCGTTAGTCTTCTGGGTGTGTGGTGGGACCTCCACGCTGAGACCTTGGGCCTGTCCCTTACGTTCCTAGTCTAGAGCCTCGATTGCTCACTTGAGTGTAGTAGGTGCGCGGTCACCCCTCTTTTGGGACCTCGAACTCCACGGAGACCGGTTTTTGGTTTCAACAGGGGCATTCCTCCCAGCGGTCCAATAAGTGTAGTGAGAGGTCGTATCTCTTAGAATCCTCAGCACTTCCTCAAGAGCTAAATTCATAATCGTGCCTCCTGCAGCAGTATCAATCCTCACCTTGAAATTTGGTTCAGTGGCAAAATAAAATATCTCTACCAAATTCCAGGGCTCACAGCTGTGTTGCGAATAACGGCGCTGCAAATCGGCAAACCTCTCCCATGCCTCGGAAATGGTCTCATAAACCTGATGTCGGAACATAGCTATCTCCCTGCGCGAATTAACAATCTTATCGACAGGATGAAATTTAGCAAAAAATAAGGAAGACAAGGCTTCCCAAGTTGTTGTAGTTCCTGGAGCAATTGTATGCAGCCAAGTCTTGGCCCTATCCCATAACGAGAAAGGGAATAGCTTTAATTTCACAACTTCATCAGAGATTCCCACATAATGGAAGGTTCCGCGTATTTTAGAAAATTCAGCTAAATGTTGTTGAGGATCCTCACTCGGCAGCCCAGAATATTCGGTGTTGTTCCTAATCATATTTAGGATTGCCGGCTTGATTTCAAAGTGGTGGTTGGTGATGGCTGGCCCAAACCCAGGATAAACGCTCCCCGCCGTTGGGGTAGTGAAATCCCTCATCGTCCTTATTCGAGGTTGGACAACCTCGTGTTCATCAACCACTCTATCTCCCAGACTATTTCCACCAAGGCCAGGATTATCCATTCTCTCTTCTATAACAGCAGCATGTAACCGATCTCTTCTAGCTCTTGCAGTCTCAGCGTCAACTCCTAAATCTTCAACCCTTTCAGCTGGGTTCAGATCTGTCATAGACTCAAAAAAAACAAAAAAAAACGCACTTATACACCTACAGAGTTTTCACCAAAAAGCCAAAAACCACATGCAACGGTTGCGCTCCCCGGCAACGGCGCCAAAAACTTGATGCGCTAGCGGTAAGATTACCGTTCACGGTCAAGTAATAATAATGAGTAGTATCCCCGAGTATCGATCTCTCGCGGAGCTAAGTGAATAAGGGGGGGGGGGGTTTGATTTGGATATCCTACGCTAAAACAATATAAAACTAACGCGGGTCGCCTTCAGTGCATCGCCCAGATGAATCACTCCGAAGAGTAATAGCGAAAGCAAATGAATAAGTGAGGGTTGAAAAGCCCCATTCTAAGCGCACACTTCTAGCAAAGGCTAGAGTGGCCCAAACTCTCTTTACACTAGCTCAAAGTTAAAGCTTTCTAACACATATAATTCTCAAGAGATCACCATACAAACACTAAACGGTAATATGAACAATACATGGTTATGAAACTACAATAATGCTAGCAAGAGTTCAGCAGAAAGTAAATCCTAGAAAAGGAGAAGAGACAACAACCAAAACGTAGAAGCTTTCTAAGGTTCTCAGCCGGAAACTAGGGGTGTCAGCCCTCGTCCGTGCTCGGTATTCAAAAGGAGTCCAGGATCCGGGAGGAGCTGTCACTTTATGCTACAAACCTGTATTCGTTGTGTTGAAGTCATGGAAGTAGATTGAAGCTTGCCGGGCTGCAGCGAGTATCTTGAAAAGGAGCTTGGGAGGTAGCAATGGCAACGGGAGTCGAAGGTAAAGCTTTTGCAAGCCCTATGGAGCGGAATGGGTGGCCAGATCTTCCCTCCAAGGAAGAGAGAGAAAAAAGGGGTTGGAGCTTGGTTTTCCCGCTCCAGCGAGCAGAAAAGGAGGGATGGACGAACTATCCCCGTTCAATGGCAAAATCTGTATCTTATGTAGAAAATCATAAGAAAAATGGTCTCGCACGGTTTGGCGGACGACCGTGCGCGAATCATGCGATATTAACTTTAAGCATGCGCCTGAGAAGAAGAAGCGTTGGCCCATGCATTTCCTTCGCTCACGGGCGATCCGCCCATGCGTGAAGCAATTCGCACGGGTAACCACAGTGAGCTCAAATCACAGGAAAAACAGGGAGGCTACAGGACAACCGTGCATTTCCATCGCGCACGGTTTCAATGAAATCATGCGTGAAGCATTCGCACGAGCTGGTCACTTCTCAAAAATGACCTGTAGAAAACACATGATAGAAACTAACTGTGCACCAAGAAAACGTACGACCGTGCATTTTCCTCAAATCAGAGTTCTGAAATGGGGAAAACTGACCACCTGCAAGCAATGAAAACTATGCGATGGAGGACCCTCCAGCAAAACCGAAATGCAGCAAAAGCTATTAAAATAAGCCCCGGGGAGCACCACGTGCACACCCAACAATCAAATGCGCAATTGAACACCCAAGGGCAACAAAAGCACATAACTCATGAAACGCATAAGGAAAGAAATAACAGTGAAAACAACATAATAGTGATGTGCAAAGACATGAAAACCAGTCCAGATGAGCCCGCAAAACCCATATATAAACGGGACTCATCAAGTACTTAAAGATAACTCAAAAAATAACAACTAATCTCTGCAAAAGAAAGTCAAAATGGGTAAAAAAAACATATAACTCGAGTACCTAGAAATAACTCGTGAACAATTATTAATCTCAGCAAATAGAAGTCAAAAGAAGCTAAATTAACATATAACTCGAGTTTTTGGAGAGATATCAAAAACACATGTTATTCTCTACTAAAGAGAAGTCAAAAGCAAGTAGATTTACATGTAATGCGAGAACCTAAAGAGAACTCGTGAACACCTACTAATCTCGGTAAAAAAGAAGTAAAAAGCAGATAAATAAACATATAATGCGAGTACCTGAGGGGAACTCATGAACACCTAGAATCTCTTCAAAAGAGAAGACAAAAGCAGGTAAATAATAAAATTTTACAACGTGTTGAAGAGAACTCACGAAAACCTACTAATATCTACAAAAGAGAAGTCAAAAGTAAATAAATAAACATATAATACGAGTACCTGAAGTGAACTCATAAACACCTGCTAATCTCTGTGAAAGTGAAGTCAAAAGCAAGTAAATTAACATACAACGTGAATACCTGAAAAAAATACGTTAACACTTGCTCGTCCCTGCAAAAGTGAAGTAAAAAGATGGTAATTAAACATATAACACGAGTACTAGAGGTGAACTCGTGAACTCCCGCAAATATCTTCAAAAGAGAAGTCAAAAAAGGTAAATTTAAAATATAATGCGAGTACATGAAGAGAACTCACAAACACTTGCTAATCTATACAAAAGAAAAGACAATATTAGGTAAATAAACATATAACTTGAGTACCTGAGTTTAACTCACGAACACCTGCTAATCTTTGCAAAAGAGATGTCAAAAGCAGGTAAATTAACATATAACGTGAATACCTGAAGAAAACTCACAAAAACCTGGTAATATCTTCAAAACAGAAGTCAACAGCAAGTAAATAAATAAGTAAAACGAGTACATGAGGTAAACTCGCGAACACCTGCAAATCTCTGCAAAAGAGAAGACAAAAGAAAGTAAGTTAACATATAACACAAGTACTTGAAGAGAACTCGCGAACACCTGCTAATTTCTACAAAAGAGAAGTCAAAACAGGTAAATAAACATATAATGCAAGTACTTGAGGTGAACTCGCAAAAAACTACTAATCTATGCAAAAGAGAAGTCAAAAGCAGTTAAATTAACATATAATGTGAATACCTAAAGAGAACTCGCGAACACCTACTAATCTCTGCAAATAGGAGGTCAAAAGTAGGTAAATAAACACATAAAGCGAGAACCTTAGGTGAACTCACGAACACCTATAAATATCAGGAAAATCGAAGTCAAAAATAAATAAATTATAATATAACGTGAGTACCTGAAGAGAACACGCAAAAACCAACTAATCTCTACAAAAGCGAAGTCAAATGCATGTAAATAAACATATATCATGAGTACTTAAGGTGTACTCACGAACACCTGCAAATCTCTACAAAATAGAAGTCAAAAGCAGGTAAATTTAAAATATAATGTGAGTACGTGAAGAGAACTCGCGAACACCTGCTAATCTCTGGAAAAGAGAAGTCAAAAGCAAATCAATAAACATATAATGCGAGTGCCTGAGGTGAACTCTCGAAAACTTGCTAATCTTTGCAAAAGAGAAGTCAAAAGTAGGTAAATTATCATATAATGCCAGTACCTGAGGTGAACTCGCTAACTGATAGTGCACTTTGTAGTCTAAACTATTAAGAATTTTTAGTTCTTTTTGTATTTAAATAATGTTTTAAAAGCTTTATTTCGACATCCTTTTGTATATATATTAATGCCACTAATGTTTACTCTTTTCTTTGCGGGTTTGTAGGTTTTCAGCCTTTTCGAGGAGCTTAGCCTTTTTGTCGAGCTCCTCCATTTCGTCGAACTCAGCCATTTCGTCGAGCTCTGCCTTTTCGTCAAGCTCAGCCTTTTTGTCGAGCTCCGCCATTTCATCGAACTCAGCCATTTCGTCGAGCTCCGCCTTCATTCTGCGTTCGACAAACCCCTCCAATTACGTCGACCTCGCCTTCAGCTCAGAATTCGTCGATCGGCCAAATTTCGACGACCTAGCCTTCAGCTCAGAATTCGTCGATTGGCCAAATTTCGTCGACCTCTCCTTCAGCTCAGAATTCGTCGATCGGCCCAATTTCGTCGACCTACCGTCCACTTTCTGCGCACGACGTTTTTCTCCATTCATCGACCTCGCCTTCAGCTCAGAATTCGTCGATCGGCCCAATTTCGTCGAGCTCCCGTCCACCTTCTCTTTTCTCCATTCGTCAAGATCTCCCCCCTTCTCCGCCAATTTTGTCGAGCTCCGCCTTCATTCTACGTTCTTCGAACTCCTCCTGCTCCTTCTCTTCGTTGTTCGTCGAGCCTTCCCTACATAAAGCCTACTGCAAGAGAACATGTCCCGATCTTCCTAAAAGCCTGCTGTCGCAATTAATGCATGTCACAATCATCATTTCCTGCCAGATTTAATTCCAAGGTCAACCTCCATGCATGACAGGAGGCGTGGGCATGTCTCTTTGAAACTTCTATAAATTGAGCCCCACCCCTTGTGTTTAAAAAAGAAGTTTTGGGGAGAGGGGAGGTGCTGTTAGTTTCATTCTTTATGGTTTTTTTGTTTTTGTTCTCTCTCTCTCCATTTATAGTTTAATTTTTCATGCAATGTACTTAACTTACTTGTAATCTCTTTTTATTAGCATTGTAGTAGTGATTAGATCTATTTTCATGAACTTGTAATGTCTATTTGGTAGTTGTAATCGCTTTTGTTTTTAATGAATTTTAGTTAGCTTTCTCTCTTTCTCTTCATTTACACCTTTATTATCTACACCTCTCTTTCCCTATTACAATGAATAACTAATCCTCATTTGTACTCGATCGCAATGATCTGAGAATGAGTTGATTAAGTTATGATGTTTTATCTTTCTTTTTCTTCTTAAAGTAATTACCTTTGATTTACTCTTGGTTTTTATTTAGTGGGACTATATTGCCGGTATATAGTTTCCATTTGGGTTTTCATTCTTAGTTAGCCGAGAGGCTCGTAGTTTGAATCAATCACCCAGAGTAAAGAGAGATGCACGTACCCCTCGAGAGAGGCAGACTTTAAATCTCACGGATTAGAGTGTCATCTAATAGCGGTGTTCACCACATAAAACGAGCTTTAGGTCTTCGATTTGAATGAGAGTTCAGTCGGACCTTCCTAAACTCAGTTGGGCATGACTTCGATAGAAGCATATCCAAACATAGGTAACCTCCACGGTCAAGGTGTTTTACTTTATTTAGAATTAGTTTATTATTTCATTTTTATTTTCTTATTTCAATGTGATTCTAGATTTAGTACTCCACTTTTATCTTTAGCTATAACCCTTTTTATTCTGCAAGTAATTTTATTTTCTTTTTAACTTAGTAATTTAGTTCCTGTTTTTAGTTAAGTAAATTAATCAAAAAAAAAATAAATTGTTAAAATAAAAGCGATCTTCTCGAAGTAGATGTAATCATTATGCCCCAAGGAAATATGACCTTGATATTAATCTTTAATATCCTATGCTATAAAAGATAAGGTACACTTGCTTTTATCGTATATAGAATCGGAGAATATTATCAACTTCCCCCACATCCATCTTCTCTTCTCTTTAACCCCACTCATCCACCATTGCGATTCTTAGTATCAAGTTTTTGGCGTTGTTGCCATGGACTAGTTTTGATATTTTGAAAAAGGATAGCTATTAATTTTATCAGTTTTTTTCTCTCTCTTACTCCTCTTTCGCGGTTGATTTTATTTTATGGATAGTATTTGTTTTTCTTGTGGAGAGTTTGGTCACTCTCGCGAGGAGTGTTGGGTAGGATACCCTTCATCCAACCATGATTTTATCCCTTTCGGAGCGGATCAATTTGGCCAAATTGATCCATCCGGGAATTTTTTTCATGGGGTTACGATGATTTTCAAACGCCTTCCTACCCTTCTCCTCCGAATTATTCTGGAGATTTCTTGAATTGACATTTTTATCCTAGCCCTACTTTTAACTACTCAGGGTGGCAACAACCTGATCATTCGTGGGGCCAAGATGATCATCAACCTATTCCAACTCAAGATTTCTCCACTTTTTCTCCGCAAGTTTGTGCGCCTCCAGGTTTTGATTTTAGCGAAAATGAAATCATTTTTGATTCTGTAGCATTTGATGCACGCATCAAAGCTCATTTAAAAGTGATTTTTGATGCTTTAGCTTCTGAGGCCGCAATTTTTTCTTCTCCTCCTCCTATTTATCTTTTGAATGATGAATCTTCGGATTTTTCGTAGTGCATTCAATCACTCGCGGAAGATGATTATTCAGAAATTCCATTGTTCTTTTAACCTCTCGAGGAGGAGATTTCTCACGATATCCCAATTTTTGTTCAATTTTTCGAGGAAGATGAGCTTTCTTGTGTTCGATCTTCTGAGGAGATTGATGTTTTGGATATCATGTTTTCTCCCAATCTACGGAAGTGATTGATATTCAAGTAGAGCAACCAGATATTTTTATCCAAAAATTTTCTGAAGATCAACTGCCGTCGCCTTTTTCTTTTTCTTCTCTTCCCCCTCCTTGCGAAAATTCCTCTTTCTTTTCTTCTTTAATTTTTCCTTCTAATTTAGTTTCTATTTTTCTTCTTTTTCACCTTCTAATAGTTTATTTTCTTTTACTAACAAATTTTCTTTTTTAAAATCTTTTTCTTTTTTGTTTTATTTAAAAAAATTAGAAAAAAATATATTCATTTTCTTAAAAAACGTTTTGGCACTCGCGCCGCAACTCATATTATGCGAGCTGCCATTACATTTCTCTTTTTTTTTTCCATTTAGCTAACCAATAACATCGAGCTCAACGACGATAACCAAAGAGCGCTCATGGGAGGTGTAATGCCCCGAAACTCAAAAGAGGGACGGGTGACTTTTTGTAGCCAGATCTGGGTTTTGCTAGAGGTGACACGGCATGGGACACGGGCATGTCCCAGGGCATGTTAGCAACTCAGAGCCTTACACTCAACGATCGTTGAGTGAGGGGTACACGGCGTGAGCCCAGGCTTGTTCGGGTCCGACACGGGCGTGTTAAATTCGATACGGGCGTGTCGAATGCCGTGTCCTCCTCGGGTCGTGCGGCGTTTTGTGCTAAGGAGGTCACAAGGCCTGGGACACGGGCGTGTCTCAGGGCGTGTCTAGCACACGGCATGTGACACGGGCGTGTCACATGGCCGTGTCCTTCTCGAGAGAATCATAGATTTTGCACACAGGCTTTGACAATGGCGTATCATATTATGATACGGGCGTGTCGGTGGCCGTGTCACAGGCCGTGTCCTGGTCGGGAATTTCTTGTGATGGCGAATGAGTGACACGGCCATGCACACGGCCGTGTTGCAACCCATGTTCGGCCCAGATTTTTTTTTTGAGGCTAAATCATGGCCGTCCGTTTCCTTGGCTTGGGATCCAAGGGCTGGGGTTTGTTCCTGATGAGATTAAACCGGGAATATGGTTGAGAAACCCTTACTTTTCATGGGTTATCTCTCTCTAAAAGCTAGAGAGAAGGGAGAGCAAGGAGGCAGATGAGGAGCTAGATCCGGTCATCGGCGGAGCTACGGAGCTCCAAATCGCAAGCCGACTTCGGATCCGCAGAAGCGAGTTGATTTAGGTGCTTTGCATCCGCATAGATTTCCATGGCATCAAAGAGAAATGTTAGGATAACGATTTTCATCTTTAGCATGTGAATCTCTTCTTCCTTTGCATGGGAAAACCCTTCTCCCGCGAGTGTGCTGCGAGTTTGCGGTATTCCTTGGGGTAGATATTTAAAGTCCCCCTTGTTTAGAGACTGTATGCGAGAATGGACATAGGCATGATGTGTGAAGCCTCTCCGGACAAGTTAGTTTGGATCGGTGATGTTGCATTGCATAATAACCGGAGAAGACTCCGTGTAATTGGTTGTTTTTCGGGTTTTTACGAGGTAGATTGCAACATGGAGCCTTGGAGACTAAATCCAAGGTGCACCCAGAAAACTAGGCAAACGCGAGATATTGCCAACATGGTGGTAGGGGAGCCAACTTTATCATAACCAGGTTATGTGAATTTTTTAGTGGAAACGGGACTCGGGGAGTCCTGACTTGCGCATATGGCTTAAATTGTCATTGCGGTATTAGCACGGGTCAGGCAAAACCATACCAAATCTATATCGTTCGGCGGAACCGTTGGCATAGATTAGGGTCTTCGGCGGTCTATGGCTTAAATTGACGTGACAAATGCTAGGAAGACAAAATGCTTATAAGGTTGGCCGCCCAAGGGGCAGTGGCGGGACGGGAACATCTATGGCTTAAATTAGCGTGACGTTGGCCGGCTCGCCGTGAATGTCCCCTGAGTGCACGCGGTGTGTGGCCGTGTGTGCCTATGCCTGTGATGAAGTGTGTTTACACTATACTGCTTGGTTATATTAATAAAGTGCAGGGAAAGAGCATCGCCGCCCCGTATTGGGGGCGGGGTCTTTATAATTTTGTCAGCATAGCTGACTATTGTCTTTGTTTACCACCGTGCGGTGGATTGTGCTTGTAGGTGCTGCGGAGCTGAGCGGTAAATAGCGGGATAAAGCCCAAGTTGCTGCTCTGGCCCTCGAAGACCTAAACTTTTTTGTGTTTTCTTATTTACTCATGTGTGACCGGCCTGCGTACCAAGGTTTGGAAAACACTTCTATTTAAGCAAACTATTGTAAGGCCTTAAGGCCATTATTTCTGTGTATCGTACATTCCTATGGGACTATTGTAGTGGACATTCATGCTTTGGCTGGGTTCTTTTATCTTGCAACTTAATAATTTACTTCCGCTAGGTGCTCTATGTAGGACGTTGTGATTGGTTGATTGGTTTCAATAAGTAACCAACTGGTCTGTCCGTAGTATATGGCGTCGGGCACCGACCAGACCTACTGCAATATGTTATGTGACGGATAGGGGTATTACAAATTAGTATCAGTCTACCGGTTTCGGTCAAGCTTAAATGAATTCGTGGGCGAATTAAATTTAAGGGGTGGTGAGCACATGTGTGTGCGTCATCGTTATAACATGAAAAGATCCCATGAATGTCCACATAGGAATGAAAATATACATGTTTGAGGAACCTGCGTGTTACTATAATTGCTGTTTGCAATATTGTTTGGTCGCTTATTGGTGCTTTGCACGATTATAGGTGACCAGGAGTGGTGTTGGACCGTCGGAACGGCCAGGTTCTGAGGCAAGCAACGCACCAAATGATGTGCCTGCAACACCTCCGTCAGCCGAGACCATTAGATTGGTGGCAGAAGATGTCTTTGTAATGATCAATGCGCAACCTACAAGGCAGGTGCAATAGCCTGCTCCTGCTGCGGAATAAGTGCCGCTCCAAGCGGCGGAGCCTAGAAGGGTGGAACATGTGATGGTGGAGCCGGAGTTTCCTCGAAGAGCAACTAAGAAACAACTTAAGCATGTGATGGGCTTCCATCCACCAGCATTCTCGGGAATAGGAACCCCGACTCAGGCAGAGGATTGGCTATCGAGAGTCAATAGAGTGCTGACAACAACGAAGACTGAAGTGTGGCAGAAGACCACGAATTCAAGATTCTTGTTGGACGGGGACGCGAGGTTATGGTGGGAAGGGCTGGAGCTACACCACCTGAGGGGAAGACTGTTGGCGGATGTCTCTATGGGGGTATTCTCGAGGCCTTTTTATGGATCCATACCTCCCCTCAGCCTAGAGGATCGCATAAGAAAATGAGTTTCAAAAGTTGGTGCAAGGAGACAGCACCGTGGACGAGTATCTCCACTAGTTCACTCGTTTGGGACGATATGCAAGCGCTACCTTTGCCGATGAGGAGCGCAAGACGAACTGCTTCTATGAAGGGTTAAGAGATGATTTGAGGTTGTTACTTTCGGGGCCTATGGCGCAAGGTTTCCTAACCGTAGTCAACACGGCCCGTTCCTTGGAAAAGGACATGAAGAATGTTCAAGAGAAGAAGGAATCCGGTGGCAAGAAATCAGAGTTTAAAGTGCCAACTACTTCGAAGTCTAGATATCGCAGGTTCTACAAGAATCCTAGGACGTCGGGTCCAGTTCCTTCTTCATGTGACTCGGGGGCAACTATCAACCGAACCCCGGGCGCTTGTTATACTTGTGGAAAGATGGGGCACTTTGCCCGCGGCTGCTGGAGCAGTCGTCCGAAGTCTGAGAGAAAGCAAGGAGCTACTTATGAAGATAAGGGCAAGGCGGTGGAGTCAACCGCGTACCATTATGCTCTGACTCAACCAAGAGTCTATAATACTGAGTAGTGGTTTGGGTTGCGTGCTGCTGCAGCATGGGAGTGTGATAGCGTATGGATCGCGTCAGCTGAGAGTGCACGAACAGAATTATCTAGCAAGAGTTGGCGGCCATGATATTTGCGCTTAAGCTGTGGAGACACTACTTGTACGACATAAACGTCGATATTTATACCGACCACATGAGCCTGAAGTACCTGTTGGATCAGAAGGATCTCAACATAAGGTAGCGGAGATGGATAAAGTTCCTGGGGGAATACATGTTCAAGATTCATTATGTACCCGGGAAGTGCAATACAGTTGCGGATGCGTTGAGTCGCAGGGCTCCCGCCAAAGCCAACTGGTTGTTGGTTCATGATGAGAGGCTAATACGGGAGTTAGAGGCGTTATAGATCTGTTTTGTGGACAAGCAGTCTAACGCCAAAGCATTATTGAACTGGACGGAAGTTGAGTATGACCTAGCTGATCACATTCGGCAGGCATTGGTATTGGATGTTAGCATGAAGGAGCTTATGGATGCAGCATTGGATGGGTCAAATTCCGAGTTTTCGGTTGAGGATGGGCTCCTAAGGAAGGACCATCATTTGTGCGTCCCAAGAGGGGGAAATCTACGGGCGGAGTTGATGTACGAGGCTCATAATACCAAGTACTCAATCCACCTAAGGAGCACGAAGATGTACCAGGACCTAAAGAAGCTATTTTGGTGGCCAGGGCTCAAGAAGGATGTGGCAATGTTTGTGTCTAAGTGTCAAACCTGCGCCTTGGTAAAGGTGGAGTGTCAAAAGCCTTTAGGATTCTAGAAATCCTGTCCTATTCCAGAATGGAAGTTCGATGACATATCAATGGACTTTTTGCATGGCTTGCCAAGGTCGCAGAAGGGGAACGATGCCATCTGGGTGATCATAGACCGGTTAGCAAAGGTGTCGCACTTTTTCCGCAGAGGAAGGATGACTCGGTGGAGAGACTGGCGAAGCTATATGTGGATATTATAGTCAGACTGCACAGTGTTCCCCGCAGCATCGTGAGTGACCACGATGGGCGTTTTACGTCCAATGATTGCAGGTTGGTGCAACAAGTGCTAGGGACTAAATTGGAGTTCAGCACAGCTTTCCACCCACAGACGGATGGGCAGACCAAGAGGGTCAACAGAACTTTGGAGGACATGCTCCGCATGTGCGTTCTAGACTTATGAAAGCATTGGGAAGACCACCTGTATTTGGTGGAGTTTGCATGCAACAATAGCTACCAGGCGAGTATTCTAATGGCGCCCATCGAGGCCCTTTATGGTAGGATATGTCACACGCCGTTATCGTTGCTAGAAACGGGTGAGGCATGGTTGTACAAGAAGCGGGAAGTGGAGAATGCTACTTCTTTGGTGCGGATCATTCGAGAGCATTTGCTGATCGCTCAGGACAGGCAGGCTAAGTACTACAATGCCAAGAATCGGAACGTAGAGTTCGCGGCCGGTGATTGGGTGTACTTGAAAGTAAAGCCATTCAAGGGTATTTCGCAGCTGAGACGCTTGAATAAGCTTATCCCAAGATACCTTGGACCCTTTGAGATTCTGGAGCGGGTCGGTGAAGCGGCTTATCATTTAAGGCTATCGGTAGAGTTGAGTGGACTACACTATGTATTTTACATCTCTGTGTTGCGGAAGGCGGTGTAAGCTAGAGCCTTCGCAGGTGATCGTAGTGGATCGAGTGCTGGTGGACAAAGGGTTGACGACTAAGGTCAAGCCCGTTCGTATTGAGGACTTTGAAATTAAGCGACTCCGTAACAAGGAGATTCAGATTGTCAAGGTCCGGTGGGACAATTGCGGTCGGGAGGAGCTCTCTTGGGAGCGAGAGCAAACTATGCTGGAGGAGTACCAGGAGTTATTCCACTTAGGTACTGCTTATAGATTTCCGTTATCTTTCCTTTTGTAATTTTGTGGACGAAATTCTTTTTATAGGGAGAGAGTTGTAACGCCCCGAAACTCAAAAGAGGGACAGGTGACTTTTTGTAGCCAGATCTGGGTTTTGCTAGAGGTGATACGGCCTGGACACGGGCGTGTCCCAGGGCGTTTCAGCCACTCAGAACCTTACACTCAACGATCGTTGAGTGAGGGGTACACGGCCTGAGCCCAGGCGTGTTCGGGTTCGACACGGGGGTGTTAAATTCGATACGGGCTTGTTGAATGTTGTGTCCTCCTCGGTTCGTGTGGAGTTTTGTGCTAAGGAGGTCACACGGCCTGGGACACGGGCGTGTCTAGCACACGGCATGTGACACAGGCATTTCACATGCCTGTGTCCTTCTCGGGAGAATCATGGATTTTGCACACGGGCTTTGACACGGTCCATGACACGGGCGTGTCACATTGTAACATGGGCATGTCGGTGGCCGGGTCAGAGGCCGTCTCCTAGTCGGGAATTTCTTGTGACAGCAAATGAGTTACACGGTCATGCATACGGCCGTGTTACAACACGTGTTCGGCCCAGATTTTCTATTTTGAGGCTAAATCGTGGCCGTCTGTTTCCTTGCCTTGGGATCCAAGGGCTGGGGTTTCTTCCTGATGAGATTAAACCGGGAATAGGGTTGAGAAACCCTTACTTTTCTTGGGTTATCTCTCTCTAAAAGCTAGAGAGAAGGGAGAGCAAGGAGGAGGAAGAGGAGCTAGATCCGGTCACTAGCGGAGCTTCGAAGCTCCAAATCGCGAGCCGATTTCGGATCCACGGAGGCGAGGAGATTGCGGTGCTTTCCATCCACATAGATTCAAATAGCGCTAAGGAGAAATGTGAGGGTAACGATTCTCATCTTTAGCATGTGAAGCTCTTCTTCCTTTGCATGGGAAAACCCTTCTCCTGCGAGTGTGCGGCGAATTTGCGGTATTCCTTGAGGGAGATATGTAAAGTACCCCTTGTTTAGAGTCCGTATGCGAGAACGGACATAGGCATGATGTGTGAAGCCTATCCGGACAAGTTGGTCTCGATCGGTGATGTTGCATTGCATAATAACCGGAGAAGTCTCCGTATAATTGGTTGTTTTTCGGGTTTCTACGAGGTAGATTGTAACAGGGAGCCTTGGAAACTAACTCCAAGGTGCACTCGAAAAACTGGGCAAACGTGGGATTTTGCCAACATGGTGGACGGGGAGACAACTTGAACATAACGGGGTTATGTGAATTTTGTGGTGGAAATGGGACTCTAGGAGTCTTGACCTGCGTATATGGCTTAAATTGTCGTTGCGGTATGAGAACGGGTCAAACAGAACCGTACCCGATCTATGTCATTCGGCGGAACCGTTGGCATAGTCGAGGGTCTTCGGCGGTCTATTGCTTAAATTGACGTGACCAATGCCAGGAAGTCAAAATGCTCATAAGGCTGGCCGTCCAACGGGCGGTGGCTGGACGGGAACGTTTATGGCTTAAATTGATGTGACATTAGCCCGTTCGCCGTGAATGTGCCCTTAGTGCACGGGGTGTGTGGCTATGTGTACCTACGCCAGTGATGAAGTGTGTTTACACTATACTTCTTTATTATACTAATAAAGTGCAGGAAAAGAGCATCGCAGCCCCGTATTGGGGGCGGGGTCGTTATAATTTGGTCAGCATAGCTGACCGTTGCCTTTGTTTACCACCATGCGGTGGATTGTGCTTGCAGGTGCTGCGGAGCCGAGCGGTAAATAGCGGGCTAAAGCCCAAGTTGCTGCGCCGGCCCTCGAAGACATAAACTTTTGAGTGTTTTCTTATTTACTCATGTGTGACCGGCCTGCGTGCCGAGGTTTGGGACACACTTCTATTTAAGCAAACTATTGTAAGGCCTTAAGGCCATTATTTCTATGTATCATACATTCCTATGAGACTATTGTAGTGAACATTCATGCTTTGGCTGGGTTCTTTTATCTTGCAACTTAATAATTTACTTCCGCTAGGTGCTCTGTGTATGACGTTGTGATTGGTTGATTGGTTTCAAGAAGTAACCAACCGGTCTGTCCGTAGTATATGGCGTCGGGCCCCGGTCGGACCTACTGCTATATGCAATGTGATGGATAGGGGTGTTATAGGAGGCACACCTTGCTTATCCTTTTTTTTGTTGTTTTTAATTTTTTTTGTGCAGGAATAAGCTCCCAGGTGTTTGTGCCGCTTCTCACCTCTCAACTTGGACTCAAGCCGGTCTTTAGCTCAAGTTAGGGGGGATGCATTTTTCAATGTCTGGGAATAGCGCTAAGGAAGTATCTTTTCCTTTTCTTTGAATTTCTTTTTCTTCTTTTCTCTCTTTTCCAAACACTCTTTATACTTAACTTTAAAATTTGGGGACAATGTTTAACTTTATGTTTGGGGGAGTGTTCCCTTATTTAGTTTACTTTAGAAATAAATATATATATATATATATATAAATATATATATATCTTTTACCATAATAAGGAAAAAGTTGTCTTTGGAGCAACATTCAAAATTGCAAAATATAGCCTTCTTCGTTTACCCTAATAACTTAACACATATTTAAAATAACGAGGGAAATTCATAAATATTATGTCCATTTATGTAATTACACAATATTCTCAAATTAAAAATAATTATAAAAATTCATGTAATCCAAAAAGTTTTTAGTTACTCCTAAACCTATGATAGACAATCATTTTTATGTGCACATAGGTCATTTCTTATTTTAAATTAACTTTTTGACTCAAAACTATAAATTTTTAAAGAATAAATAATGGAATATAAATTATTATATTTATACAATTCATTTGAGTACTCATTTGCCTATATTTTGAACAGTCCTGAAAAATTATGTTGGAACACCCTATCACTAATTTGGGTCAGGATTACTATGTCTATAGGATTATTGCTTTGACCTTGTTGTATAAAGTAAAGGTCAACTAGTTAGGTCTGAGGCTTAGGACTTTGGTTTGAAGCTTTCCCCAAGACCTCCCAGTTTAGATGAGAAGCCAAGAAGAAGAATTCAAGTTGTCATCGAGCTCAGATCGACGAAGCGTCGAACCCATTTTGACTATCTGTGAGATCAGATTGATAGAGCGTCGAACTCTATTCGACGATCTATGAGCTCGAGTCGACGAGGCGTCGAACTCAGTTCGACGATCTCTGAGCTCAGATCGACGATTTCTGTCTTAGACTTATTCCAATATCTCTGAGCTCAGTTCAACGATAGTATAGCTCATATCGACGATTTTATTTTGAGATCGATTATTTCTGGGATTTTTGTCAGCTTATTAAGGATTTCAAATCAGAGCATTTAATGAAAGAAGATTTCTAGCCATTATAATAAATCTGGAGCAAGTTTCAAGGAAACAAAGAAGGAATGTACTTAGATTATTTCCTCTAGAGACAGTTGACATTTATGAAAATTATTTATGACTTTGCTAATGGCTATCAAGAAGATTGGACAACTGGATTTCATATAGAGAGAAAAAAAGAAAGATAAAAACGCAGAGCACCATACAATATAGAACAAGATATACAGAAAGAAAAAGGTGATCAACAACACAGAAAATAGAAGACGTTTTCTTTCTGATTCTTTCTGATCAAAAGTTTTCTCAAGTCTTCATCTTCCATTCTCCAGACAAAAAACATTTCAGTTTTTGCTGAAATCATGTAGTGCTTGAGCAATCTTTTCATTGAAGACCTATCACCCTTACAAAGCTTCCATTTCTTGAACTTCTGCTACATCTCAGGGGGAGCTTTGACAACATCTCATCCACTAGTGCTTCTCTCAGATCATTGACAGAGAAGACAACAACAGCTTCTTTTTCCTTTCCTGTAAAAGGGTTTTTGAACTCCCTTCAAAAGTTCTGCTTTGGTGGCAAGACACCTGATCAAAAATCTAGTTTTGTTTTTGAGCACCTGATCAAAAGCTCATTGGTGCCCAGGACACCTGATCAACTCATCCTGTAGTGGATTCCTACCAAGGGTAGTAGAAGAGTTGATGTACCCAGGTTTTGGGGAACCACTATAGCTCGTTGGGTCTTCTAGATTGCTTGCTCTTTCTTATGCTGTGTGCTGTGAATTTATCCTTTTGTAGTTGTTTTATTTTAGTTTCTGCTTATCAATCTACACTTATTAAATCAAGTCTTCCGCTGCTACAATAATTTTTAAATTAGCAAAATTATTTTAAATCACTCTATTCACCCCCCTCTAGAGTGTAGGATTGGTCTTACCCTCACTTTCAATTGGTATCAGAGGCAGGTTGGTTGCTCAGCCAAATTGGTTGTTAATACAGACTAACATCTGAACCAAAAGATCTATCTTAAGATCCATCCTTATAGAGGGTTATTTTTATTATATCTATTTTAGTTTAAATTCATGGCACAAAACAAGGATAATGCTAGCACCAGACCCCCAGTATGCAATCTCTCCAAGTTCACACTTTGGAAGGTAAGGATTAGATTGTACATGAATTTTATTGATGAAGATATATTTAAATCTATTTTGATAGATTGCCCAAAGCCTCCTCCAAGCACAAGTACAAATGTTGTTCCACCTCCTTTAGGAACAGATGCTGATATAAAGAAATGGAAGGTTGCCTATGCCAAAGCTATGAACATCCTGGCACAGATAATGTCTGATGATATCTTTCAAAAGGTAGCTGAATGCAACTCAGTTAAGGAAATTTGGCACAAACTATCTGAAATTGTATCAGGATCAGCAGATGAGAGGAAAGACAGAAGATCTCATCTCATCACCCAATATGAAAATTTCAAGATGGTAGAAAATGAGTCAGTAGCTGACATGTACAACAGACTAAGCTTAATTGTCAGTGAACTCAAATCTTCGGACAAGGAGATCTCTCTCACAGAGATCAATGACAAAATTCTAATGTGCTTCCCAAACACTTGGGATTCAAGAATCTTGCCAATCAAGGATGCCAGAAGTCTGAATGAGATTACCACAGAAGCTCTATTGGGCATGCACAAATCTTATGAGTAGCTCATAAAAAATAGAGAAGAAGAACAAAAGACAACTTCTCCAGCAGACAGGAAGGAGAAGTCAAATGCTTTCAAGGAAACCGAAGAATAGCCTGAAGACAAAGTCATAGGCAATGAAGAACTGATGAGCCTCCTAACCAAGAGGTTCTACAAAATGGCTAGGAAGGATTTCAGAAAAAGGTCATCCAAAGGCCAAGAAAAGCCAAGGTATGATAAATCAAATAATAAAGAGATTATTTGTAATGGTTGCATGAAACCAGGACATATACTGCCTGATAGTCTAGAATGTCAAAACAAGGACAAGAAGGACAAGAGAGAAAAGAGAAAAGATAAAGACTCCAGAAGAAATCACTAGGACAGATCCTCTTCCAGCAAGAACAAGCATACAAGGAAGGGATTTGTAGCTGAAACCTAGAGTGAAACTGAAGAAGAATTTGATGCAACATCAAGCTCAAGTGATGATGAAGATGATGCACAAGAAAAGGATTTTTGCATGATGGCAATCAATGCATCACAAAACAACACTGATTTAGAACATGCATCTGAATCAGAATCTGAACCAGAGCTGGAAGAAGACTAGGTAATTGGGTCTTTTGATTTTAATTCTGAGGACTTCAAGTCTGAATTTAAAGCACTGTGTTTAGATCTACTCAATTCTGAGAAAGAAATTATCTCTCTCAGAAATCAGTTATCTGAATACAGTACCTTGAGTTCAGATAACCTCAAACTCTCAGATGAGTTAGAATTTTGTAGGGAGTAGATAGCTTTACTGAAAAGTGAACTATCTGAGGCCAAGAAGTTTGAAGAAACCCTAAATGGGAGAAGTATCAAACTAATGGACATCAAAAACACAGTGAACTCAAGACTCAATAGTACACTGGGCTTGGGTGCTTCATCCAGCCAAGCTATTGTGTTAACAACTCCCATTAAATTTATCTCTGATAAAGGAAAAGGAGTTATGGAGGTACCTAGAATAAATTTTGATCTACCAAAAAAGAACAAATTTCAACAGAAATCGTCGAACATAGCTCGACGATCTTCGAACGGAGCTCAGCGATTTCATGCTTAATCGTCGAACTCAGGTCGACGATCTCTTATATCTGAACGCAGACAAGATCGATCGCTGAACGGAGCTCGACGTTTTGACCCAAGATCTTCGAACTCAGTTCAACGATCGTCGTACGGAGCTCAGAGATTTGACCAATTTTCAAAGGGTACATCAAAAGTTAATTTTAGATACCCTACATCTAAAGGGTTCAACCCTTATACTGAATGGATAATTCCTCCTAGGAGATATCATCCTGAAGGATATAAGATTCAACCAGAGATGTCTTTTATTTCTGATTTCAAAGGTTATCAAGCTAGACCCAAGGTAAACTGGGTCAAAAACAAATGAAATGTTATTTGTGCAGGTGAAGACCTATCCAACCATGGACAAGCATTGGTATCTGGATAGTGGGTGCTCCAAGCACATGACAGGAAGCAAGGATAACCTGACATCATTCAAGTCATGTTTGGAGATTCAAACTTTTGACAGACCAAAGGTTATGGTGCAGTCCAAATAGGATCAGTAACATTCAAGAAGGTGGCATATGTGGAAGGACTAAAGCACAATCTAATCAGTATCAGTCAGCTATGTGATGAAGGATACCAGGTTACATTCAAAAAGTCTTTATGCACCATCAAATCAGAAGACAACACAACTGTGTTGACAGGTAACAGAAGAGGTAACATCTATCTAGTAGATTTTCATTCAACCAAGATAGACATATGTTTATTCAACTCTCTTAGCAAACCTAATGAATTATGGCATAAGAGATTAGGACATGTCAACCTTAGAACCATTGCAAGGCTATCCAAGGACAACCTTGTTAGAGGACTACCTTCTGTCCCCTATAAGAAGAAGGACTTTGCAAGTCTTGTCAGTTAGGCAAGCAAACTAAAAACAATTTTAAGTCACATAATAAGAGTGATTCACCTAGGATTTTGTACTTGTTACATATAGATCTATTTAGACCCATTTTTGTACAAAGCCTAGGAAGGAAATCTTAAACTTTAGTAGTTGTAGATGACTTCTCTAGATTAACATGGGTGTTCTTTCTGAGGAAGAAGTCTGATAACTTCAAGTGTTTGACAGAGTTTCTCAAATGTATACAGATTGAGTTCAATACTCACATAGCCCTGATCAAAAGTGATCATGGGACAGAGTTTGATTCTCTTCTTATGCAAGAGTTCTGTTAGAGAGAAAGGATCAGGCACGCTTTCTCAGCTCCTAGAACTCCTGAATAGAATGGGGTAGCTGAAAGGAAGAATAGAACCCTTATTGAATCTTCCACAACATTATTGACAGATGCTTACCTCCCTCTATCCTTTTGGGAAGAGGATGTGAACACTTCAAACTATGTTTTGAATAGGAGTTTGATATATAAGCTAAAGGACAAGACTCCCTATGATTATCTTAGGATTTTTGGTTGTATTTGCTACATTCATAACAACAATAAAAAATACTTAGAAAAATTTGAAGCCAAAGATGATGGAGTGTTTTTGGGATACTCCATGATCAGTAAGGCCTATAGGGTTTTTAATAAATCATCTCATAAAGTTAAAGAGACTGTGCATGTCTCTTTTGATGAAACTAACATGTATTACAAGGAGAAGAGCACTTCTACCATAGACCCTTTGCAGGTACATTCTATATCAAAAAATTTGGACAGGCTACATATCATTGAATAAGATCCATCACCTTCATCCATTCAACAAGAATCTTAAAGCAGTGAGAATGAAGATGACAGTCAGATTTTAGCAAGTCATGGTGACAATCCAAATGAAGAGCAAATTGTTATTCCACAAGAGGAAATAACAACACAGGTTGGTGAATAATCAACACCCATTGTTGATTTAGTAATATCAAGAGACCATCCAATCTCCCAAGTGATTGGAGACATCTCAGCTGGTGTGTAAACCAGAAACCAATTCAATCAAAATCTGATGCACACTTGCTTCCTTTCTCAAATTGAACCTCAATCCATACAAGATGCAGAACAAGATCCAAACTGGATCATTGCAATGCAAGAGAAATTAAATCAATTTTAAAGAAACAAAGTTTGGGAACTAGTACCAAAGCCAAAGAATCATCCCATTGTTGGAACAAAATGGGTATTCAGGAATAAGTTAGATGATCAAGGAGTTATAGTAAGAAACAAGGCAAGGCTAGTTGCTCAAGGTTACTCTCAAGAAGAAGGCATAGACTATGACCAAACCTTTGCACCAGTTGCAAGGTTGGAGGCCATAAGAATCTTCCTATCATATGTAGCTCACAAGAAGTTCAAAGTTTATCAAATAGATGTCAAAAGTGCATTCCTCAATGGTGAAATCAAGGAGAGGTTTATGTAAAACAACCCCAAGGTTTTATCTCTCTAACTCTCCCTGATTTTGTTTATAAATTGCATAAAGCATTATATGGTCTCAAACAAGCTCCAAGAGTATGGTATGAGACCCTAGCTTTCTTTCTCTAGAAAAATAATTTTAAAAGGGGTAGAGTAGACCAAACTCTTTTTATTAGAACCCATAAGTCCAATATCCTACTAGTACAAATCTATGTAGATGACATTATCTTTGGTTCTACTGACTCAAATTTATGCAAAAGGTTCTCCAACCTAATGCATTCCAAATTTGAAATGAGTAGCATGGGTTAGCTATCCTTCTTTTTAGGATTGCAAGTCAAATAAAATGCTGATGACATCTTTATTTCTAAAACCTAGTATGCAAAAAAATTGGTTAAGAAATTTGGTATGTCTGAAGCATCCTCTATGAAAATACCTATGCCTACTAATATTGTATTAGATTCTGATGAACATGGGAAACCAGTTCATCAGACAACATATAGAGCAATGATTGGCTTCTTATTGTATCTTACAGCTAGTAGACCTGATATAATGTTTGCTATATGCATATGTGCTAGATTCCAAGTCAGCCCTAGAGAGTCACACCTTACATTAGTTAAAAGGATTCTTAGGTATGTGAAAAGTTGTCCAAATCTAGGTCTCTGCTATCTAACTGATTCGGGATTTAATCTAACTGGATTTTCAGATGCTGATTATGCTGGATGTAGAGTAGACAGGAAAAGCACTAGTGGAACTTGTCATTTTATTGGTGACAGACTTGTCTCCTGGTTTTGCAAGAAACAAACATCTGTGTCCACTTCAACTGCTGAAGCTGAATATATGGCAGCAAGTAGCTGTTGCTTACAGATATTGTGGATTCAAAATAATCTCCTAGACTATAGCTACAACTTAGAAAAGTCCAAAATATTTTGTGATAAAACTAGTGCTATTTCAATAGCTCAAAATCCAGTCCTCCATAGTAGAACAAAACACAGAGATTAGACATCATTTCTTAAGAGATAATGTAGAGAAGAATAAAATTGAATTGGAATATATCCCAACTGATTTACAAAGGGGAGATATTTTCACCAAACCCTTGGATGAAAAGAAACACACCTTCTTCCTTAATTAGTTAGGAATGTTAGATGGAGGAAGTCTTAATTAAGTTCCAAGATCTTTAAATCTAAAAAGATAGAAAGACTAGGCTAAAAATTTGAATTTCCTAGTGTCTATAGGATTTCTCTATCTCTGAACTGTGCTCGACAATTTTCCTGAAGATCGTCGAATGGAGCTCGTCGTTTCCAAATAGTATTCAACTATCTTTTGTTTTACGTCGAACGGAGATCGACGATGTTAGGAATCGTCGAACGGAGCTCGGCGTTTTCCAGATAGTGCTGGACTATCCGTCTCAGTCAGTGATCTCGATTATCATTGAACGAAGGTTGACAATATTAAATATCGTCGAACGGAGATTGACGATACTAAGACCTTTTAGTTTCCCCTAGAGCCATAGATCGTCGAACTGAGTTCAACGATCTCTCCTTTTCTGCGTCCAACCCTAATATAAAATCATATTTTCAGGCGTCGTTCTCCTTTGCGCTTTCATACTTTCTACAAGAACTTTCTTTCCCTCCAAAATCCTCTACACTTAATCGTGTTTTTTTTGCAGGAAACATGTTAGTTTCAGTCGCCGTTTTAGCAGCAATGAAGTTCGATACTGGTTTTGACATTGACATGGATTCGTTTGAAGGAACTGATCAAATGTTCAAGGATATTCTTGAACTGTTTAAGGAGCAACAACTTGTGATCATCATGACAACCAGAATCAAATTAGCAGCAGATGAAATTAAAGAGTAGGTCTATACTACCCACAATCTGGATCAACACACAGTCACTGGAACCATCTAAGGAACTCAGGTATCCCTAACCCCGACCATTCTTACAAAAACTTTTGTGTTAAGTACTGGACATGATAGCATAGACCTATCAGGGGTAGAATTTACTGAGATGTTAGATAGAATGGGTCACAATTCTGAAAACCCTAACAAGCTGTTAAAGAAAAATCTGTCTATGGAGTATAGATTTTTAGAAGACATTGTAGGAAAAGTGATCTTAGCCAAACATTCAGGTCATGACACAATTTCAAGACATCAGTTCTGCTTAATGGCTGCCATAGAAGATAAGAAGCACTTGGATAGGGGAGCCATCTTCTTTGATTTGATCAAGAAGAAAATCAATAAGAACTTTGTGAATTTTGGAAGAATTCTGGGCCTATTCCTGCAGAATAGGCGCCCTCAGCTGTTAGTGTCAAATGGGATGCACATCAATGATTCAAAGAGGCTCTCTTCAGCTCTTTTTCGGCAAGTGGGAAAGACAAATTGTCAAACCCAGCAGGGCTCCTACAGCACAAACTTCTTCAGGCACAAGGACTGTTTTAGTCACTCTTCCCCAATCCACTACCCCAGCAGAAGTGTTGGCATCCCCCTCTATATCCCCTCCTCTATCTTTACCTCCAGTTACTTCATCCTTTCCTTCACCTCTAATAACTTCTCCACCTCCTCCAGCCACCCGTCAAGAAGCATTCCATCCACTACATTACTTCTCATCCATTGACTTAGATTCATTCATGGATGATTCCCCTTCTTCACCTCAAGACATTACATCCACCTCATCATCATTCCAACAAATCCTTCATGACATCATCTCTCAACCATCCTTTTCTCCTACCATCTCCTAATTCCTACCAACAGTCACCATCCCAGCTCCATCTATTACATCCATCCCCATCTCTCAACCATCCATACCACTTCACCCAACATTCATTCCATCCATCTATACAACACACCCCTCTACCTCTACTCAAGTTAACCTTGAGCAAGTAGATTTTCTTCCTCTGGCAGATAGACTATACGAGTTGTTGGCCACCAAGCTAACACTCTTACTGGATTCAGCCTTTGCTCCCTTATTCAAGAATCTGACTGATCTATCTGTTAAACTCTCTTCTTCCTTCTCCCTTAAGGCCACCCCTTCTTCGGGTGGCCTACATTTAGTTGTCACTGAAACTAGGCAGGGGGAGATGCCTTATGAAGAAGTGCTGCCTTCAGAGGATTTTTCTTCAGCAATGCAAATTTCAGAGAGTTCAGTTTGAGAACACGGTGTAGTTCCAGCTTCAGCTCCAACTCCAACCATCAGTCCTACAATAGATCTATATTCTTTATTATCATTGTTTGATTCTGTTTACAACAGTTATCTTCCAGCACCTCTTCTTGCTGAAGATTTAACAAGGGCCATTTTTCCCCTCTCCTGTTGTGATCCAAACCTAATAGATATGTATATAAATTCTGTTCAATCTGTGGAAAGTATTTCTGTGGTTCTTGAGTCTGCTGCTGCTGCTGATGTTGATTCTTCAGAGGCTGTTGGAGGGCAAGTTTGTTCAGTTACTGAGACTACTGCTTCGGTTAGTATTTCTATTATTTCTGCTATTCTTGCTATTTCAACTACTATTTCAAGTGCTGTTGTTGTTATTTCTTCTACTGCTCCTTCTACTTCTGCTCTTGTTTCCACCACCAAAGCAGCTTACAAGGAAATAGATGTCTTATATGATGAGCCTTAGAGCTCTGACGATAATGATGAATTCAGAACTAACTCTAATGATTCCTCTACAACTATTGCAAAGAAGAGGAAAGCCAGAAGCAAGGCTATGAAAAGGGTTCAATTAACCAAAGCTACAACTGAGCATGACATACCATATTACATTCTGCATAATTGTCCTATTACTGAGCATTGGATGCAATATTCTAAGAACCAGTTGAAAGCAATGAAGAAGAGAAGAAAGTATGACAAAGGAACTTCTCACCTCAATCCTCCTCCTCCTCCTCCTTCTCCAAGCACATGATTTGGTGGAGACTCAGCTCCTCAAGATTCCAACATTTCTCAACCCCAGCAAACCTATCAAGGAAGATCTCAATCCAGAGGTTATCAACAAAGAGGAAATCAGCCTAGAGGAAGACAGTATAGAGGAAATCAAACAGACTATCAAGTTTATTCAAGAGGACAAGCCCAGATAGCAACCTTATTAAAGGAAAGGACAAGTCCCAATTGACTCAACTACTGGTCCCTTTGCTTACAAGCTCAAAGAAAGTTTGTACTCAAAAGCTCCTCCTACTGACACCATGAACAGGTATGAGCCACCAGTACCTTGTGAAGATCCAGCGAACAATCAAGTTTCCTAGACATCCAGACTTAAAGAAATGGCTACTCTAGATCAAATTAAGAAAGCAAGATAGAAGGGCCAAGACACTTCCAATATATCTACTCTATCAGAATAAAGAAGACAGGAACTTGAAAGATACAGCTCCAAGAGATTCTTCAATTCTGAGGAGTACATGAAGCTTCATCCTAAAGCTGTAGTTCCTAGAAGCAAAAGCCAAAGGACTCTTGGTGCTACTGATGACTTCAGAACAAAGAAAGACTCAAAAAATCCAAACAGAGAAATCATTTTCACGAAAAGAATGGATGACAAGAATTAATCTGGATGTAAGCTGAAAACTATATTATATCTCTGCTGAACTACTTTTGTGCTGTGATATAATCATATCTGTGGTTCTGCAATGTTTTTTTCTGTATTTCTGTTGTTATTATTTTCAATAACTCATGTAAATAGTAATCCTAACCCAAATAGGGGGAGATTATTGTAACACCTTATTATTAATTTGGGTCAGGATAACTATGTCTATAGGATTGTTGCTCTGAACTTGTTGTATAGAGTAATGGTCAACTAGTTAGGTCTGAGGCTTAGGACTTAGGTTTGAAGCTTTCCCCAAGACCTACCAGTTCAGTTGAGAAGCCAAGAAGAGGAATTCAAGTTGTCGTCGAGCTCAGATCGACGAAGCTTCGAACCTAGTTTGACTATCTGTGAGATCAGGTTGACATAGCGTCGAACTCTGTTCGACGATCTCTGAGCTAGAGTCGATAAGGCATCGAACTCAATTCGACGATCTTTGAGCTCAGATCGACGATTTCTTTCTAAGACTTATTCCAATATCTCTGAGCTCAGTTCAATGATTGTTGAGCTCAGATCGACAATTTTATTTTGAGATCGACGATTTGTTGGAATTTTGTCAGCTTATTAAGGATTTCAAATCAGAGCATTTAATGAAGAAGATTTCTACCCGTTATAATAAATCTGGAGCAAGTTTCAAGGAAACAAAGAAGGAATGTACTTAGATTATTTCCTCTAGAGATAGTTGACATTTAAGGAAATTATTTATGACTTTGCTAATGGCTATCAAGAAGATTGGACAACTGGATTTCATATAGAGAGAAAAAAAGAAAGATAAAAACACAGAGCACCATACAATATAGAACAAGATATACAGAAAGAAAAAGGAGATCAACAACACAGAAAATAGAACAAGTTTTCTTTCTGATTCCTGCTGATTAAAAGTTTTCCCAAGTCTTCAACTTCATTCTCCAAAAAAATACAATTTAGTTTTTGCTGAAATCATCTAGTGCTGGAGCAATATTTTCATTAAAGACTTATAGCCCTTGCAAAGCTTCCAGTTCTTGAACTTCTGCTACATCTCAGGGGGAGCTTTGACAACATCACATCCACTAGAGCTTCTCTCAAATCATTGACATATAAGACAACATTTGCTTCTTTTTCCTGTCCTATAAAAGGGTTTTTGAACTCCCTTCAAAAGTTCTGCTTTGGTGGCAAGACACATGATCAAAAAATATAGTTTGGTTTTTGAGCACCTGATCAAAAGCTCATTTGTGCCCAAGACACCTAAACAACTCATCCTGTAGTGGATTCCTACCAAGGGTGGTAGAAGATTGCATGTACCAAGGTTTTGGGGAACCACTATAGCTCCTTGTGTCTTCTGTATTGCTTGCTCTTTCTTGTACTGTGTGTTGTGAATTTATCTTTTTGTAGTTGTTTTTTTAGTTTCTGCTTAGCACTTTACACTTATTAAATCAAGTCTTCCACTGCTAGAATAATTTTTAAATTAGCAAAATTATTTTAAATCACTCTATTCACCCCCCTCTAGTGTGTAGGATTGGTCTTACCCTCACTTTCAAATTACAGTCATAAATTTTTGTATGACTAAAATTAAAATCGAAATTTTTTACTGCAATTTCAAAATTACGAGGTACTGATGGGCTCTAGGTACTTTTGTGATTTTAATTTTATAGTAAGGGTGGGTGTAGCTCGTCTGGGGGAGGGTGCAACCTACTGTGGGGGCAGGCACAGCCCGCTGGGGAGTGGGCGCAGCCCCCCAAGGTAGGCACTCGCATTGATGCGTGCCCAGCTCGCAACGACCCGTCGTGGGCTGGCGAAGCCTGCCGGGTGCGGGCAAAGCCCGCCGTTACAGGCTGGGTACTATGGCACGTAGCCATAGGGATAGAGCTCCGTGTCGGGCACTCGTATATATATATAATTTTTTAAATATATATATATATATATATATATATATTAAACTTTTGAAAAATCCCAAATTAAATTGAGTTAATTTTTGCCAAATCAATTAGTACCCCTTGCTTTTTGTTTTATTTTTCTCAATACTCCCTATAATAACTTAGCTAACTATGATCTTACTAATCGTTCTTTTTAATTATCTTTCACAAGTAAAATATTGGCCATGCTGTGTTTCTAATTCACGGTATCATGTTAATGTGAAACGTTTTTCTAATACTTGTATTTTATTATGGTTTTCGTTCTTTATTTTCTTTACTTTCTTGAAAATCTTTCATCCACTATTTTCATTCTCATTTTTAGATAATTTTTGTAATATCAACTTTTGATTAGGGTAGTAGATGTCAACGATCCAAGTCGCTTATTATTTCTATTTTTAAGATAATTTCATTAGTCATCATTTATTATTTGTGATTTTCTTTTTGAAATTTTTCAAAACATATGCTTTAGATAAATTTAGAAACATGAAAATGATTTAGGCCGTTTTGCATTTCGTTTGAGCTTTCTTGCCAATCTAAAATTTTTTATCCCTAGTTAGCCGCTTTTAATACTTTTTCAAATTTCAATTGATTGCTCCACTTATCATTTTATTTTCACCAAAGCTAAAATTTTCCTAGATTATGATGGGTTTATTTTGTGATATATCTGGAGAATTTTTTGAAAAAGTATTCTCAAAAGAAGTGTTTACTTTTGTTTGGCCAATTTCAAAATGAAAAGATAAATTATTTATAGCCTTTATTTTGAAAAAAAAGGAAAGAAAAGAAAATGGAAAAGAAAACGAAAGAAAAACATTTTATTTATGACGAAATTTCTGAAACTCTTTATGATGGTTTAGTGTGATTTTAAAGCCTCCTTTTTTATCCTTGAAATTCCACTCCTAATCATAATCCTAAACCAAACATTTCGGTCCTAATAATCCCTTTGATTCATGTTTTGAAATTTATTTTTTAGCTTAGTAAAGAAGAAAAGTAAATAGTAAAGTTTTGGATTTATATTTAGATTTTTTTTATATGATTGATATAGTTATAATATGTCTCTTGGATATACTAACAACTCAATGCATTTTTTTCATTTTGTTACTTTGCTTAAATTTATTTAAAGAATTTGGTTAAAATTTTGGATGATTTATTTTCCTTAGTAAAGTTTATAAATTGTTAAACCATGTTTAAGTAATTGTTTTAGATTTATGTTTCACATTCTCTCTACTTAGAATTTCACATAGTACCTTTGTTAGCACAATTAGAACTTTTTGATTAGACACTTTTATATAAGCTAGTTTTTATTTCTTTGCTTGGGGACAAGCAAAGTTTAAGCTTGGGAGAATTTGATAGTACATTTTGCAGTCTAAACTATTTGGAATTTTTTGTCATTTTTGTAATTAAATCATGTTTTTAAAGGTTTTTTTGAGCTCCTTTTGTTTATATATTAATGCAACTAATGTTTTCTCCTTTCTTTGCGAGTTTGTAGGTTTTCAGCCTTTTCGACAAGCTTAGCCTTTTCATCGAACTAAGCCATTTTGTCGAGCTCCTCCTTTTCGTCGGGCTCTGCCTTTTCATCGAGCTCTGCCATTTTGTCGAACTCAGCCATTTTGTCAAGCTTCACATTCATTTTGCGTTCGATGAACTCCACCAATTTTGTCGACCTCTCCTTTAGCTCAAAATTTGTCGATCGGCCAAATTTTGTCGACCTCGCCTTCAGCTAAAAATTTGTCGATCGATCCAATTTCGTCAGCCACACCTTCAACTCAGAATTCGTCGATCAACCCAATTTTGTCGACCTCCCGTCCACTTTCTGTGTTCGACATTTTCCTCCGTTTGTCGACCTCGCCTTTAGCTCAGATTCGTCGATCGGCTCAATTTTGTCGAGCTCCTGTCCATCTTCTCTTTTCTCATTCATCAAGCTCTCCCCCCTTTTTAGACAATTTCGTTGAGCTCTGCCTTCATTCTTGTTCGTCAAACTTCTCATGCTCGTTCTCTTCACCATTCGTCGAGCCTACCCTTCATAAAGCCTGATGCTAGAGAATAATTCCCGCTCTTCCAAAAAGCCTGCTGCCTCCATTAATGCACGTCACAATCATCATTTCCTGCCAGATTTCGTACCAAGGTCAACCTCCATGCATGACAGGAGGTGTGGGAATGTCTCTTTGAAACTTCTATAAATTGATCCCCACCCCTTGTGTTTAAAAAAAAGTTTTTGGGAGAGGGGAGGTACTGCTAGTTTCATTCTTAGTGTTTTTTGTGTTTTTGCTCTCTCTCTCCCTCCATTTCTAGTTTTTGTTTTCCTACAATGTACTTTACTTACTTGTAATCTCTTTTTATTAGCGTTGTAGTAGTATATAGCTCTATTTTCATGCACTTGTAATGTCCATTTGGTAGTTTTAATCGCTTTTGTTCTTAATGAATTTTTGTTAGCTTTCTCTCTTTCTGAAAGATAGGGTAAGCTATGAAAAACACTAGGGGGGGGGAGGTAAATAGATTTTTTAAAATATTTTTTATTTTTGCTTAAATAATAAGTCTTTAATAAAATATGTTACTATGATAAAGGTGTATGATTGTACAAGTGTAGCAGATGAACTAGAGAAAAGTTACCTAAGCTACACAACAAAACATATCACAGCACAAGCACACAGGGAGATCACAGCCACACAGACAACATAAGAATTTTTATAGTGGTTCCCCAAAGTTGGGTACATCCACTCTTCTACCACCCTATGTAGGAATCCACTACAGGTTTTGATTAGGTGACTGTCACCAATGATCTTTTGATCAGGTGCTCAAAAACACAACCAAAGTATTTTGGAATGAGACTTGAAATAAGAATAATTTTGAAGGGAATTAAAACCTTGTACGGAGGTGGAGAAGAGAGGTTGATAGAAGTCTTCTTTCCTCAAGTCAAAATGAGAAGACTATGTGGATTCTGTGGTGTTGTCAAAGCTCCCCCTGAAATCTTGAATGGTTCAGGAGTGGAAGCTTTGCTAAGGGTGAGTAGGCCTTTTGCTCTATGATCAACTCTCCAGAGATCCTTTGACTGATCTGAATATTCTTGTCACTTGAGGTCCCTGAAAACAAAGAAGGTGAACAAGAAAGACTCTTAATTATGATTGTTGTTCTTTCTTCTTCTTTTGAGAGCAGTTGATTTCCTGAGAACTGTATGCACTACACTTATTTTTTTTGTCTGTCTGCCTTTTTTTTCTCGTGTGCCTTCTTGTTGATCTCAAAGAGTTTTTATATTCACTTGTTTCTGGCAGAGAGATGATCAGATTGATAACTTCCTCAAGGTCGATTTCAAAAACCTGCAATAAATGCTCAGCCAAAATCTTGGAAATGAAAACAGCAAGTATGCTGTCATATATTCTATTCTATGTCTGCCCCGAGATATAACCAATTAACTCCATGGAGGATATTTGCAATCAATGCTGCCAGTAACGGCTCGATTCAAAGGATATAAGTGCATTGATTATCCAGGGAATTAACGACCTATAATAGATATGAAATATGGAGACAGAAAAGGAAAGAATAAATAACAATATGTCTTACAGTTTTCGTCGACCGGAGAACAGCTTTCGTCGAACTGTGATCAGCTTTTGTCGACCAGTGATCAACTTTCGTCGACCTGAGATCAACTTTCGTCGACCTGAGATCAGCTTTCTTCGACCTATGATTAGCTAACAACTGCACTGCATAAACTGACGGATATTTTGCTCTAGGTTCGTCAACCTAAGAATGTGAAATTAGTAGACCTTAGAACTTTGTCAAACTGATGGCGTATAGATAATAGCAAATCTGGCATTGAGTCATTTGAGAGTGTTAAGTCATTGAAAGCATTGAGAGCGTTGAGTGATCTTTGGCATTGAGTAAGCATTGACTATTAGTGAATTATGGTGCTGAGTCAATTATGGCGCTGAGTGATCTTTGGCGCTGAGAGTTGAAGTGTTAGTCGACCTGAGAATAGAATTCGTCGAGCTCAGCTCAGAGAGTTTTATCTCTGAGTTAGTCGAGCTGAGCACGAATTTCGTCGACTGGAGATCGACGAACGTAGATCTCCTTTTTCTAACACTTGAATTCTCTAAGTCTTGAGTCTTTGGCAATGTTGGAGGTTAGTCCTTTGTACTGTTGACTCTTAGGACTTGACCTAGACTCTAGAAACTCATAAAATTTGACCCTTCTATACAACATGGGTCACACCCTAAGAAGAGAACCTAGCCCAAATCACCTAGGGGTTCCAACAATCTCCCCCTATTTGGGTGAGATTACTCCAAACAAAAACAGTGAAAAAAAAATACAGGACAAAATAAAGTAGACATAGCATAAAACTGAGATAGCTGATAAAATAAATAAGCTATCAGTACCTTTATAAGGCTATGCACCCAAATTATTCACAATAAAAATAGAGACTAAACATAAATAACCTAAATGTCCTTCGGAGAATCATAAGATTTAGCAAATTTAATTTCTCTATTAGGATCTTGTGCTTGCTTAAGTGTCATAGTCATATCTGCATCCCCAAGTGTCTTTTGAGAATTAGTTCTAGGAACAACAGCTTTAGGATGTAGATGCATGTATTCTTCAGCATTAAATAACTTCCAACTTGATATCTTTCAAATTCCTTTTTCCTGTAGCTTGACATTATTAAAAATTGAGAAGAATCCTGACCCTTTTCTCTGGCTTGCCTTATCTGAGAGAGAGCCACAGATTCTTGGAATCTAGCCATTCTTGTAGTTGGGCTAGTCTTAGGATCATAGGCTAGAATTGGAGGTCTTTTAGGGCTGTTTACTTTGCCAAGAGATGAAGGAGGAGAGAATGTTGGATTGGTGGAAAATTGCTGAGCATTGGATAAACTTTTAGGTCTTTTAGGTGCTGACTGTCTCTAGAAGATTGAGAAGGTCTTCCTTGTCTCTGATAGGTTTTGGTGAATGAAGGCTTGGGAAGTGCATCTGAGCTTTGATAGATGGTTCCTGAAGCACCTGCGGCTAGAGGAGGAGGAGGAGGATCCCTTTTAAATTTTTGTGGAGGAGGAGAATATCTGCTTCTTTTCTTCCTTGCCTTCTGTTCAATTTTGGATAGCCACATCCATGCTGGAATACCCTTGTATGTAATTATATTGTGCAGAATATAGTAGGGAGTGTCATTTATTGGGTTGAGTTTTGGAGCAGGAGGAGGAGGAGCTTTTCTTTTCTTGGAGATTTTCTTCCTCTTTGAGTCCTCCTCATCATCATAATCATCATCATCAGACTGAGGATTGTCATACATAGCATCAATTTTGCTTATTGTATCCTTGGAGATTTCTTTATTGACTAGAGTGGGGATAACTTCAGCATGAGCTACTTCAATTTCCATGGCAATATCTTGAGATATCAAGTCATCCAGATTGGGGAGAGGGCTATCATCCATGATATAAGATGGCCCAGGAGGGCTAGATCTCTGATCATCATACTATATTTCTGGAGGAGCTGTCAAACTTTTCTTAATAGTGTCTTACACCTCTTAGCTAGCAGGAGAGGTATAGCACACTATTGCTTGAGATGATGGAGTGGGGGGGGGGAAGTAGAAATAAATGTATGACCCAAATACTCTTAGTAAAGTTGCTAGATTCACTTTGGATTTAATGAAGTAAATCCTTCCTGGCAGAGTTTTCTCTTGAGTATTTGACATTGTAATATCTATTCCTTCTTCTGACACTTTTGTTGTTGTTATTGTTGCTAATGTTGTTTTTGCTGTTGGTTCTGCTAGTGTTACTGTTGCTTCTGCTTCTGTATCCATTACAACTAGTTCTGATGTATCTGAGACCTGTACAACTTGTTCTGCTGCTGCTTCTACTTCTTCATGAAGTATTTCACCCTGCCTGGTTTCAAGAGATACTTAAGCCAGGCCCCTAAATGAAGAGGGAGCAGTAGTGAGTGCAGAGATCTGGGCAGCAAGTGTGGATATGGAGGCAGCTAGAGGAGAAATTGCCTCCGCTATTTATTCGGTCATTGTGTTGTCCTCGGTTGTAGACGCAGTAAAGACCAATTCTCTGATTTCAATGCTGGGTAATTTGATTCTGATGGTCAGTAGATTTTTTCAGTTTTTGGTCTTCCAGCAGTTGTAGAAAGTGGAGGAAAATTGGATCGGAGTGCTGGAAGGAGTCGAAATCCAAGTCAAATCGGGTATCAAACCTCATTGCCGTAAGAGCGCCTGTTGGAATTGCCTTGAGTGCACCTGCAAAAGAGAAAATGAAGATCAAGTGCAAATGGAACTGAAAGCGCGCGACAGAGGTCGAAGAAAACCTAGATATAAGGTTTTCTGGAATATGAAACGACAAACTACGGTCCATGAAAACAAAAATTTCTTCGTTCTGAGGTCGACAAAATAATTTAGAGTTTAACAGTTCATCGAACTCAGTCTGAAGGTTTAAAGACATTTCGTCAATCTCTGGTCGACGAAAGGTTTCTTAAGAAAGTTCGTCGATCTCAGTTCGATGAAAATTACTTCACCAGGAAATTTCGTCGAACTCAAGTCGATGAAAATTCTCAAGAACAGTTATCAGTTCGTCGATTTCAGGTCGACAAATAGAGACAATTCTTTGACCAAAGACAAGGCATTAGATTAAATCCTGACCATTTATCATACCAAGGTGATTGACAAAGAACAGATGTTTGGATGAGTCCAATGACTTAGTGAATATATCTGCTCTTTGCAAATCAGTAGAGATAAATTCAAGTTTAATCTTTTGTTTGTCAACACAATCTCTAATGAAGTGATGTCTAATGTCTATATGCCTTGTTCTAGAATGCAATACTGGATTTTGTGCAATTGAAATAGCACATGTATTATCACATAGAATAGTTGAATTATTTAAGTTGACACCATAATGATGGCGCACCCCCTCCACCTCTACTTGGAGACGATGCTGACGATGATGAGGTTGACCCGGTTGCTGAGGCGATTCAACTGAAGGACGTGAGGCGTCACGATGATGCTAGCGGAAGGCTACGTTACAACCTCCGCCTGCGGCGCGCAACATTCGCCGCACCGCATTAAAACATTTCCCTTTTCATGCTTTATTATTTCTATTTTAGGAATTTAAAATTATCCAAGTTTGAAGTGATAATTTTATATTCAATATTGCACTTTTATTTTTGCATTTGGACAATATTTTTATTTGGTGTGCATTTAACCATTTGGATGGATGAGATTACATCTCCATCATGAATGGTTAAGGCTTGTTTGTAACTCCTATTTAAGGAGGCCATGTTATGAGATCATTAGTGAAAATTTGAAACCCTATTCCTCTCTTTGAGAATTTCGGCCAAGGAGGTTGCCTCTCATTGCCGCCGCCCCCCTCTAGTGGTGTGAAGCCGCCGGCCCCCCTTTGCTCCCTCCATCCGGTTCGGTGCGACTCCGGCGCGGCTTCCTTCGGTGCGACTCCGTGGAAGAAGGTTGCAAGCCCTTCGGTGTGATGCCGGTGGATCCGTGGAGAGAGTGAATCTCCCACAATTATCTTGTGTGAACGTTCTCCGGTTGGGTAAAATTTCTCATCCCTCCTTGTGTGATATCTTCTAATTAGTTGTGGTGGATCGCAAATCGTTTTATCCGCTTTGTTAAATCAATCGCTGCACTTTTCATTTCGAAATCGCCGTTGCTAGGCTTTTTATTTCCGGATCGGGTGGATCCTATTTGCCGGAGCGGATCTTGGCCTATAGCCTTGGTTTTGCTCCCAAAAAGGTTGGCAATCTTTATGTTAATTTGGGGAACGATCCGACTCAAATTTTGATCGCTATTTTCGAGTCGACCAATCCTCCTTGTTATTTTTATGCGCTGCGTTTGTGACGAGGAAATATTGTGAGCGATAGGTGCTGTGTAGGTGCGGTAGTTCTAAGACGATATTGGGCGAGGAGTGAATTATTTCCGTAGAGATTTCCGATTCCGGACATCCCTACATAAATTTGGTATCAGAGGGAGGTTGTTTCAACTCCCAAGTTGCAAACATCCTCTCTGCGTTCTTCGTTGGTTGATATGAACTTTCAAAAATCTGAAATTTTCGGGTTGGTCTGCATTTAGTAAATCCTTCGGAATTTTAAAACTTGTCAAAAAAATCTGAAAAAATTTCTGTAGCTTCCTAACCTTATTTCCAGTAACATTAAAACAGAAAATTTTTTGATTCGGCCGCGTTAAATCTGCCTGCAAATTAGAACATCGTAATTCTGTCCAAATCTGTCCAGTTGGTCTGCAAATAGCAGGCTGAAAATTTTTTTTTTTCAGCAAAATTTCAAAAAAAAAATTTTTTAACGATCTACGTGTTTCTCACATCACGCTTGTCAAAAAAAAATTATTTTCATTCTAGCTACAGCCCTAGGAAAAATTATCTTTCATAATTTTCTGGGTCTTGCATGCGCACAAGACTAGGCACGGAGTATTCGGCACCGTCTACGTCTAGGATGGCTGAGAACGAACACGAAATTCGTAACACTGAAGCGATAGCAGGCCTTCATAACGATATGGCGGAACTTAGGGCCACCTTAGCACAGATTTTACAAAATCAAGCTAGGCCACCCCCACCTCCCGCTAATGTTGAGTTGCCCCACCGGCGCCAACATATTTCCGATTCGGATTCGGATGGCGACTCCCCACGGGTGCCCCCTCGAGGCAATCGCCACGGGCGAGAGTTCGATATTACAAGGGCCATCAAAATTGATGCCCCCACTTTCGATGGTATGGGAGATCCACAGAATTTTCTCACATGGATAGTGGACATGGAATGCTATTATGATTGGCACCATCTTACGGACCCCCAAAAGGTCCAAGTTGCCAGGATGAAGCTAACCGGTCGCGCCAAAACTTATTGGCTGAATGAAGAGCGTAGACTAGGGACTGGGGACGGAGACCCGATTATTGGATGGACCGTCATGAAGAATTTGCTGACCGATCAGTACGTCCCCGCGTACCATCGGACACAAATGTTTGACGAGCTCGCCTCCCTACGGCAAGGCTCCAATTCCGTATCAGAGTACATGGGAGAATTAAAGGACCGGTTGGTGCGTTGTAACCTGAGGGAGATCCCCGAAGTCACCCTTTCTAGGTTTCGTAAGGGGCTTCAACCCGATATTCAGCGGAAGCTCTTGCGTTATGGCCACACTGATTTGAACACCACATTCAATGCCGCCCTCGACATTGAAAAACACTTAGCCTCTAAGGCTCACTCCCGTTATTCTCATGCGAAAGGAAAATCCTCTACCGGAGCATCTTCCTCCACCTATCAAGATAAGGGGAAGTACCGGTCGGCCGAGTCCAAGTCTGTCGTGATCACGGCTAGGAACACCAAGAACCCCGCGAGTGAACGCATTCCAATCGGGAAGGTGAGCAAGACTAACGCCACATGCTATTCTTGCGGCATTCAAGGTCATTATGCCTTCGAATGCCCAACGAAGACTAAAGCCATAGCCCTATTAGAGTCGACGACCGATCTTGCGGATTATGTTTATGAGGCTGCTGAGGAGAGCGACCCGTAAGGGGTCCCAAGTGACTTAGAGGACGATCACCCCCTTATGGTGATGCGTTGTATCTTGGCCACCCCTCGACCATTAGATGAATGGAAAAGGACGAGCATATTTTCCCTGATTTTTAAGAGTGGCGAGAAACTCTGCAAGCTGATTGTTGATAGTGGTAGGTGTGTGAACGTTGTATCTAAGAACGCCATAGCATGTATGTCCTTGACCACGGAACCACACCCGACCCCATATAAGGTCGCTTGGATCAACAAGATCTCCGTACCCGTTACCAAGCGATGCCTGGTCCCACTCTCATTCAAATCCTACGTTGATGAGGTGTGGTGTGATGTCCTTCCGATGGACGCTTGTCATGTGTTGTTAGGCCGCCCTTGGCTATATGACCGTGATGTTACTCATTTTGGTAGAGCCAACACATATGAATTCAAATTCAATGGCAAAACCGTCACCTTGAGACCGACCATCCCAAAGGAGCCCGTAGTCTTGGCTAAGGACACCACTATCCCGGTAGAACGGAAAGCATTGAATCTAGTTGGTAAGAAAGAGTTTGAGAGAGATCCGTTCCTTGATGGAATTATGTATGCGCTAGTCCTCCTGAGTGCAAAGCCCGATTCTAGCGTTTTGGATGAGTTACCTAGTGAGTTACGGGTACTATTGGAAGAATATAGGGACGTGTACCCGGATGAGCTACCGTCCACGTTGCCCCCGCTTAGAAATATTCAGCATGCGATAGACCTCATCCCGGGGTCTTCCTTGCCAAATCAGCCCCATTATCGACTCCACCCCGCAGCTCAACTGGAGTTGCAGTCCCAGATAGAGGGCTTGCTAGAGAAAGGTTTCATTAGGACTAGTATGAGCCCATGCGCGGTGCCAGCCCTTCTTGCCCCCAAGAAGGATGGTACGTGGAGGATGTGCGTTGATAGCCGGGCTATCAACAAGATCACCATCAAGTATAGGTTTCCCATTCCCCGCCTGGATGATTTGTTGGATGTCTTGTCTGGGGCCACCGTATTCTCCAAATTAGATCTTCGGAGTGGCTATCACCAGATTAGGATACGAGAGGGCGATGAGTGGAAGACAGCATTTAAGTCGAAGGATGGACTGTACGAATGGCTTGTGATGCCCTTTGGGTTATCCAATGCCCCTAGTACCTTCTCCCGGATGATGACACATGTCTTTCAGCCATTCATGGGGAAGTTCGTTGTCGTCTACTTTGACGATATACTGATTTACAGCACCTCTACTACCGAGCACATCTCCCACATGAGAGTGATCCTTTCCACCCTGCGGAAAGAGACCTTATTTCTCAATCTTAAGAAATGCACTTTCAATGCCTCGGAGGTAGAGTTCTTAGGTTATATAGTCGGTTCACAGGGTATTCGAGTTGATCCGGGTAAGGTTCAGGTCATTAAGGACTGGCCCGTGCCAACCACCCTACGTGAGGTACGTAGTTTCCATGGGTTAGCCACGTTTTATCGTCGTTTCATACGTGACTTCAGTAGTATTATGGCGCCTATCATCGACTGTATGAAGAAGGGAGAGTTTACATGGACGAAATCCGCCACCTATGCTTTTGAACGAATAAAGGAGCTTATGACTGAGGCACCTGTCTTACGTCTACCTGACTTTTCTAAAGTCTTTGAGCTCACATGTGATGCGTCTGGAGTAGGGGTTGGAGGTGTCCTGAGCCAGGATGGCCATCCCGTTAGTTATTTTAGCGAGAAGTTGTCGGGCCCCAAGTTGAATTATTCCAATTACGATAGGGAGTTCTATGCTGTAGTCCGATGTCTACACCATTGGAGGCACTATCTCCTCTCTAAGGAGTTCGTGATCCTCTCCGATCATGAGGCCTTGCGTTTCATTAACGGACAGCATAAAATCAGCCCAAGACACGCTAAGTGGGTAGCATTCCTACAAGGTTATACATTTAACCTCAAACATCTTAAAGGAGCTGATAACCGAGTCGCCGACGCCCTTAGTCGTCTTACGCTTTTACTCACTTCTATGGAAGTACATGTTATAGGATTTGAGCGGGTTAAGGATGAGTATGCTACGTGTCCTGACTTCCAAGACGTCTATTTATCAGCCCAGGATAGTTCCCCCACGACGATATCTGCATACGTCATTAAGGACGGTTACCTGTTTAGGAACGGAAAGCTATGTATTCCACAGTCATCGTTGCGTCTACATATCATTTGGGAATTGCATAGCGGAGGGTTGAGTGGTCACTTCGGTAGGGATAAGACGGTTACGTTAGTCGAGGAAAAGTTTTATTGGCCCAAACTTAAGACTATGGTAGGAAGAGTCGTGAGTAGCTGTCGAACGTGTCAGGTTTCTAAGGGTGGTAAAACCAATGTAGGATTATATACACCCTTGCCTATTCCCTCCATGCCTTGGGTGGATGTTAGTATGGACTTTGTATTAGGCCTTCCCCCTACCCAACGCCGTCATGATTCCGTTTTTGTAGTTGTGGATAGATTTTCCAAGATGGCTTATTTCATCCCGTGCAGTAGAACAAACGATGCGTCTCATGTCGCTAAACTATATTTTAAAGAAGTCGTTAGTCACTGCGGAGTGCCAAAGACCATAGTTTCGGATAGAGACGTAAAATTCACTAGTTATTTTTGGAAAACGTTATGGATATTAATGGGAACAAAGTTATTGTTTTCCTCCGCCTATCATCCCCAAACGGATGGGCAGACGGAAGTAGTTAATCAGAGTTTAGGGAATTTGTTAAGATGCCTCGTGAGCGATCATTTAGGCACTTGGGATCTTCTCTTACCCCACGCCCAATTAGCCTACAATAATTCCAAAAATAGGTCTACGGGTATGTCTCCGAATGAGATTGTCCACGGTTATAAAGCTCCTGTGCCGCTTGACTTGGTACCGTTGCCTCCAACGTACAAAGCAAGTCAATTTGCACAATCCTTTGCCCAACACATCCATGATCTACATGCACGTATACGGGCCACTTTGACGTCACAATACGACTCTTATCAGGCGCACGCTAATTTACATAGGAGAGTATCAAACTTTAAAATTGGCGATCTGGTTTTAGTCCGTTTAGTTCCCGAACGCTTGCCAACTGGCACCGTTAAAAAGTTAGCACCAAAGCGCGCCGGCCCTTTTCGGATTATTAAGAAGTTAGGTGACAACGCTTTCGTTTTGGATTTGCCTGCTGATTGGGGTATCTCCCCCATTTTTAACATTTCGGATTTAACGATATTTGTGTCGCCACCACAAGAGTTGATTTCTTTGTCGTCTTCTTCTCCCACTTTAAATTCTCATGGGTTGGGGAGTGGTAGAACGGATGATCTCTCTCTTACGGTCCCCACAGGTATATCATCGGATGGTACGTTGCCTTCTTTCTTGCCTACTGCTAATATGTTCCCCAGGTTCCCACGGACATTTTCCAGTCCAGAGATGATACTTGCTGCTGAGCATGTTACCACTGCTGATGGCGACACCCGCCGCTTCCTCATCCGTTGGCGTGACCGCCCCCCTTCGGATGACTCGTGGGTGCTCGAGTTGGAGCTGCAAAGTTTGGATGCCGATCTTCTTCGCCGCTACCTCTTGGACCACGCAACAGAGATGCGTGATTTTGAGCGGAGGAGGATTGATGGCGCACCCCCTCCACCTCTACTTGGAGACGATGCTGACGATGATGAGGTTGACCCGGTTGCTGAGGCGATTCAACTGAAGGACGTGAGGCGTCACGATGATGCTAGCGGAAGGCTACGTTACAACCTCCGCCCGCGGCGCGCAACATTCGCCGCACCGCATTAAAACATTTCCCTTTTCATGCTTTATTATTTCTATTTTAGGAATATAAAATTATCCAAGTTTGAAGTGATAATTTTATATTCAATATTGCACTTTTATTTTTGCATTTGGACAATATTTTTATTTGGTGTGCATTTAACCATTTGGATGGATGAGATTACATCTCCATCATGAATAATTAAGGCTTGTTTGTAACTCCTATTTAAGGAGGCCATGTTATGAGATCATTAGTGAAAATTTGAAACCCTATTCCTCTCTTTGAGAATTTAGGCCAAGGAGGTTGCCTCTCATTGCCGCCGCCCCCCCCCCCCCCTCTAGTGGTGTGAAGCCGCCGGCCCCCCTTTGCTCCCTCCATCCGGTTCGGTGCGACTCCGGCGCGGCTTCCTTTGGTGCGACTCCGTGGAAGAAGGTTGCAAGCCCTTCGGTGTGACGCCGGTGGATCCATGGAGAGAGTGAATCTCCCACAATTATCTTGTGTGAACGTTCTCCGGTTGGGTAAAATTTCTCATCCCTCCTTGTGTGATTTCTTCTAATTAGTTGTGGTGGATCGCAAATCGTTTTATCCGCTTTGTTAAATCAATCGCTGCACTTTTCATTTCGAAATCGCCGTTGCTAGGCTTTTTATTTCCGGATCGGGTGGATCCTATTTGCCGGAGCGGATCTTGGCCTATAGCCTTGGTTTTGCTCCCAAAAAGGTTGGCAATCTTTATGTTAATTTGGGGAACGATCCGACTCAAATTTTGATCGCTATTTTGAGTCGACCAATCCTCCTTGTTATTTTTATGCGCTGCGTTTGTGACGAGGAAATATTGTGAGCGATAGGTGCTGTGTAGGTGCGGTAGTTCTAAGACGATATTGGGCGAGGAGTGAATTATTTCCGTAGAGATTTCCGATTCCGGACATCCCTACATCACATAATCTAGTAGTTGGTTTTGTATCCACAAGATCTGTAAACAGTAACTGTCTGCAGCCATATATTTAGTTTCAGCAGTGGATGTTAAAATAGATGTTTGTTTTTTACAGAACCAAGATACAAGTCTATCCCCAAGGAACTGACAAGTTTTAGAGGTGCTTTTCCTTTCTACTCTGCATCCAGCATAATCAGCATCAAAAAATCTAGTTAACACAAATGCTAATTCTGTTGAATACCAGAGGCCTAGATCTGGACAACCTTTTATATATCTTAAAATCCATATTATGAAAATAAGGTGAGATTCTTTAGGGTTCACTTGGAACCTAGCACAAAGACATATGGAAAACATAATATCTGGTCTGCCTGCTGTTAAATATAGTAGGGATCCAACAAAGGCCCTATACCTTGTCTGATCTACTGGTTTTCCAGATTCATCAGCATCTACAACTGCATTGGCAGGCATGGGAGTTTTCATGGCAGAGGCATCATTCATCCTAAACTTCTTAATAAGCTCTTTAGCATATTTAGACTGAGAGATGAAGATCCTTTCAGGGGTTTGTTTCACTTGGAGACCAAAGAAATATGATAACTCACCCATGCTACTAATATCAAATCTTGAGTACATTAAATCAGAAAATCTTTTGCATAAATTGGGATCAGTAGACCCAAAAATTATGTTATCCATATATATTTGTACTAAGAGAATTTTATCATGATGAAACTTTGTAAAAAGGGTTCTATCTACCATGCCTCTTGAAAAACCATGCTCTAAAAGAAAGCAGGCTAAGGTCTCATACCAAGCTCTTGGAGCTCGCTTTAAACCATAGAGAGCCTTATGCAATTTAAAAACATAAGAGGGATGAGATGGAGAGATAAAACCTGGAGGTTGTTCAACATACACCTCTTCTTTGAGTTCTCCATTTAGGAATGCACTTTTCACATCCATCTGGTAGACTTTAAACTTTTTGAATGCTGCATAAGCGAAGAAAATCCTTATAGCTTAATGTATAACAACTGGAGCAAAGGTTTGATCATAATTAAACCCTTCCTCTTGCTTGTATCCTTGAGCAACAAGACTTGACTTGTTCCTCACTATCACACCATGGGCATCAAGATTGTTTATGAATACCGATTTGGTTCCAATGACTTGGTAGTCTTTTGGTCTTGGAACCAAATCCCGAACTCTGCATCTCTCAAACTGATTGAGCTCCTCTTGCATTGCAGTGTTCCAGTTTGGATCTTGCTCTCTATCAGATATGGATTGAGGCTCAATTTGAGAGAGAAAACAGGCAAGCATCACATCAGGGTTGAGTTGATGCCTTGTCTGCACTCCTACTGATTTGTCTCCAAATACTTGAGATCTAGGGTTATCCCTAAGTGTGACAAGATCATTAGGTGGAGTTAGTTCAGTGACAGTTATTTGATTTAATTCCTCTTGTGGAATTGTATCAACTATTGGAGAAAATTGATCTGCTTCCACAGTCTCTTCTTCACGTTCAGCTTCCGATATAGCTTCTGGAGAGGGATATGATTCAACCCTTGAGGTATGATTTAGATTATCTAAGCTCTCACACAAATTTTGTACCTGTAGATTATTGTTGGTAGAGATGTCTCTCTTCTTGTAAAACATATTATATTCATCAAATGTCACATGCATAGATTCCTCAATTTTTAATGTTGATTTATTAAGCACCCTGTAACGCCCCCGATTTTTCTGCGTTTATTTTTATTCCCGTTTGGCGTTACGGTGACGCGTTTCCGTGGCTTGTGCCATTTGTGGAGTGTGGTTTAGCTCCTTAGAACTGAGTGCCCTATTCTGTAGCCTGTTGGCAAGATCTCCCTAGCAAGTCGAGTCGTTTTGGGTGACCCGGTGTGGCCTCTCGGGGGGATGTTGGTGTTTGGCTTTATTTGGGTATAACTCGAGTTCTGCTCGTTGAAAATTAATTTCGACATCGCCGTTGTGTTCGTAGCGTGGGTATTTAGCTACGGTGCGAATTTCGTCGAATTCCGAGGTAGTTCGGTTTTCGCGTCGTTTTGGTGCTTTATGTAATTTTGTAATAAAATATATTAATATATATTAAAATATATATATATATATAGAAATAGAAAGCCCCGCTTCATCTTCTTCACGTGAGAACCGCCGCCCCTGTACGAGAGAAACGGAGAAACCGCCGAGCCCTTGCCTTCCACCGCCGATTCCCGGAGCGTTTGTGGACGGAATTCGATTCCGAGAGTGGATTCAGATTGCTCTCGTCAAGACCTTCATTCCTACGGTAAGATTTCCAAGTTTCGTGGCCTTGCTTGTGGTTTTGAATTTCGGGTTTTGACTTGTTTTCCCCGGCAATGTCCAGATTGTTGGCCTTGTGCTTCGTTGTCGGATTCGTGCGTGAAGAGGAGGAAAAGCCGACCAAGCTTCGCCGGAAATCGAGGCAAATGGTGTTCTCGCCCTTGCCAAGTTGTTTTTTTCTTTCGATTCATGCATCCTACTCGTTTCTACCATTTCTATCTCCGGTTTCCGTTTCGAACGATTTGGCATAGTTGTGTGGTGGTGGTGAACGAGTAGAATAGGTAGAAATTATGTTAGGTGTGCCGTAGGCCGTTTTCGGTGTGTCGTAGTTGTGGTTCGTAGTGTCGGGAGAGGGTGATGTGCGTTCCGGTGTCGTTCGGGAAATCCCAAACGGTACAGGTTACCCGCGCACGGTCATCAAACGTTAGGGCGCACGACCACTGGTCGTGTGCCACTGTTCGTGAGCGGCTACCTGTTCTTTTCTCCAAAGTTCTGTCTCGGCAATCGCACGAGCGCTGGCAACAGTGCGCACGAGCACTGGTGGGCATGAGTGTTTTGTGTAGTGTTAAGGTAGTAATGTAAGAGTTATTGTTGTGATAGTTCGCTTTGCGTGGCACGTTGAGTGAGTGAAGCTCACTCAATGCGGTGTCGAGAGGACCCAGCGCCACGTCGTGTTGAGTCATTTCAACACTTTCTTTTTTCTCTTTCCTCGATTTACGTTCCCGAGTGAATTCCTTGTTTATATTTGTAATTTCCTTATCGGCCATGTTTCTCTTTCCTAATGGCCGAATCGTGGGTCGTGGGTAGTAGTGGTGGTTTGTAGCTCTTTATGGGGGTGGAGTTGTGTAATTTAGCCAAGGCCACTCATGTTTTTCTTGCTCCAGGTATGGGCTGGGCATGTGGGTGGAAGGTCCCTTGTGCTTTCACGTGTAGACCCTCGAGCTTGTTGACTTGGACATGGTGGATGGGGGGACTAAGTTTGCCTCCAATCCGGTTCCTCGTTGTTTGTTTTTGCTACTACCACCTCCCACAGTTTAGGGTGTTAGAAGTTTCTTCCTTGGTGGTTTGCAGCACTTTGGGCTCTTGGTAGCCTAGTAGGCCCGGCAGGATGTTGTTCCTGGGCTGGGTTGTTGCTGTTTCCTCGCACATAGTGCTTTTCTTGTTGTCCTGTTTTGGACAGTTGTGACTCTTTCTACTGCATGTTTTTCAGGTACTTTTCCCCTTTTGGTTGACTCTTTCATGCAGTTTTACTTTGTTTAGCTTGCTGAGGTATTCTGTTTTCTTTTGGAATACCCCAGGTTCTAAGCCGTAGCCAGTTGGGTGGCTAGTTTGCAGTGGTGGTGTTGGTGGTCTCTTGGACTTTGGAGTTCCGTTTGCCATATTGGTGAGGTAGTTTTTCAGTACTTTCTTTCAGACATACATGTGTGTCAGTGGGTTCGTGTCAGGTTGTTGGCGCCCACTGGTAGTTGTTACCTTTGTACTAGATATATTTACTTATACTGCTACCGTTTTCTGGAGATAGTCTACTTGCCCTGAGAAGGTTTTATGCTAGGTTGCTAGTTATTTTTAAACTATAATTATTATTATAAATAAAGCTCATGATCAACATGTTTTATAAAACATAATCACTATTTTCCAAATCACGTATAAAGACCGTTTTCTTATATATTATATAAATTAAATGTAGGGTCTTTCATAGCATGAGTGGTTCTCTTGGGACCCTTATGCGCTCCTTAGGATGTCAAACCTGATAAAGTATTTTCTTTCCGCAGCGTTTAAATATAGTTTTCTTTTGTGGACTAGGTGATCCACTAAGCCGGGGGATACGGCCTCTAAAATATAACTGATTTTCTAATCATTAATCACATGATTTTCCTTCATTAAGTTGGTAGGTGGTTTTGCCTGAGCGTCAGCAGTTATCCCCTGCTTGACGTGGCATCATGACGCGTGTTTTCTCTTACTCTGATAGTTCTCAATTCGGAGAAAATGCGGGTTGTGACAGTTGGTATCAGAGGGAGGTTGCTTGACAAGTTGGTTGAGCAACCTTCCTTTGTTTGTTTTTTTAGTAGTTCAGCATCATGTCATTCACACACCGATATATCATCAGCACGTCTTGGCAAAAGCACGAACACTACACTCATAGCATAACATGAAGTATACGAGGCATATTATGTAGTATGGGATGCATAATATGTGTTCGTATATGGATCCACCATAGGGGCAATATGTGAGGGTTATGTAGTATGGGATGCATAACCTCACCACATAGCTGCGACTAGCACGTTTTCTTTTTCGTTGCATGAGAATGTTATGTAGTATGGGATGCATAACATTTTCATGTGTACGCCGCTCATAACATGCATTAGGGCCTTTTTAGAATGCATAACACCAACATGCATATCATAACATTGCATAAGCACAACGTGGCATGCTAAAGACTGGCAGGATGACATATGTACACACATAAGTTTTCAAATTAATATAAAAGTCATGCATTCCCGATCTAGGCACAAGAGTTAGTAAGGTAGTGGTTAACCATCCTATGTTAGGGCATAACATCTAAATTTTGTTAAAAAGATAAACTCTCAGAGCAAGTTTAGCAGCTTTAAGTCTATATCTATATATGTATTGTCTGTACTTGTATTTGGTTCTAGACGTTGTAGTAAGGTCTAATTTGTGTTGTTATGACTTTAGAATGGCAAGGCATCCTGCGACTCGATCGACTCCCCTGTCTGAGGGTGAGTCATCTGGGGCTCAGAACGATGCGTTGATCGAGAGTCTGCGTCAGAGTAACGATTCCTTGGGCAGACAGTTGGAGGAGGTGCGAGCCCAGATTCAGTCTTTGGTGGCGGTCGTGGCAGGTCAGACTCAGGGTGTGCAAGTCCCTGCGGGGGGGGTTAGCTGTTCCTCCTCCTCCTGCACCCTTGAGACCTCCAGTGGTTGTGCCAGCAGAGATGGCCTTCATCTCGCAGTTTCAGAGGCTGAGCCCTCCCACTTATGATGGGAAGGCAGATTTTATGGTGATAGTCGATTGGCTGATCTCCATGGAGGAGATGTTCTCGTACTCAGGGATTGCAGATGATCAGAGGGTGATGATAGCCGCCTATCAGCTTAAATGTTTGGCTAAGAGTTGGTGGCTGAGAGAGAAGGAGAGCTTGGTAGCCGGATGCTCTTGGGAGGTGTTCAAGGAGATGCTGTTGAGGAAGTTCTTACCCTCGGTCGAGCGTGACCGCCTCATGAACGACTTCCTCCATCTGAAGCAAAGGCAACTCACGGTGGGTGAGTATGAGATAGAGTTCAGCAAGTTGAGCCGTTTTGCCCCTGGATTGGTCAGCGTTGAGGCTGATCGAGTTAAGCGATTTCTCGGTGGTTTGAGGAGCGAGGTGCAGCAGTTGACCAGTGCTTATGGGTCAGAGACTTATGCAGGTGTAGTAGAGGCTGCTCTGAAGGTGGAAGATATTGAGATCGCGAAGAGCAGAGGCTAGCAAATGAGGTTGGACAAGAGAAAGTCAGTGGAGGAGAAGAAACCACAGGTACCCGGTGCGGCTCCGGGAAAGAGGGGCAAGGTGGAGTGCAGCTTCTATGGCCGGTCAGGCCACCCTGCCGAGAAATGTTTCAAGAAGGCAGCAGCTCAGAGGAAGGAGCAGGTTCATGCGATTCAGGGTGCTCCTAGGAGAGATGTCTCCTGTTCCGTTTGCAAGCGATCCGACCATGATGCGGCCCAGTGTTGGACTAAGGATAAAGTTTGCTTTCAGTGTGGGCAGAAGGGTCACATCAAGTCGAGGTGTCCTCAGTTTCAGCCAGCTCTTCCTGCAGTTCTATTGCAAGCTTTACCTCTACCTCAGCGTGTGGACAAGGGAAAGGGGAAGCTGAACGTGATCTCTTCCGAGGAGGCTCAGGCTTCGACCCAGGTCATCTCAGGTTAGTTGTTTGTTGTTTTTCTAGCCTGGTAGTTCTATTTGCTAGAATGTTTGCAGTATTGTTGTGGTGGTTCCTTAGTTTTCTATGCTCCTATAGGGAAATTTAAGGTAAAGAACCGCTGGGCGCGGGTTCTGTTTGACTCCGGTGCTACCCACTCGTTCGTGGCTAGAACCTTTGTGGAGTGACATCGGTTGACCTTAGATCGTGTTCGGGATTCCTTCAGTGTCAAGTTTCCCTCTGGTGAATCTGTGTCGTCAGATTTGGGCATTTTGGATTGCCCTGTTTTGTTGGGAAACTTTCTTGCGAAGGCGGACCTGAAGATGATTGATCTGGAGGACTTCGATGTTATTCTGGGCATGGACTGGCTCTCTAGGTATGATACAGTCATTCAGTGCAAAGGAAAGCGCTTGGACTTCATCAGGGACGACGGTCAGCCCGGAAGCGTGTATGCTGATCCGTGTCAGGATTCTCCTGTCATCTCTGCGGTATGTGCTCAGAGGTTGTTTCTTTCTGGTTGTTGTGCTTGTTTAGTCTCGGCGGTTGAAACCGCTGTTAGTGTACCACGCTTGGAGGAGATTCCTATTGTTTGTGGTTTCGCCGATGTTTTTCCTAATGACCTTCCTGGTCTTCCTCCCGAGCGGGATGTTGAGTTTGTGATCGATTTGGAGCCGGGTATGCGTCCTATTGCTAAGGCGCTGTACCGGATGGCCCCTCATGAGTTAGAGGAGTTGCGAGGTCAGTTGGATGAGCTGTTGGCTAAAGGTTTTATCAGGCAGAGTTCGTCGCCTTGGGGTGCTCCTGTTTTGTTTGTAAAGAAGAAAGATGGGTCGATGCGGCTTTGCATCGACTATAGAGAATTGAACAAGGTCACTATTATGAACAGGTACCCTCTGTCGAGGATCGATGATTTATTTGACCATTTGCGCGGTAGTACGGTGTTCTCCAAGATCGATCTTCGTTCTGGTTATCATCAGCTCAGGATCCATGAGGCGGATATTCCACGAACTGCGTTTAGATCGAGGCATGGACACTTTGAGTTTTTGGTGATGTCGTTTGGTCTGACCAACGCACCATCAGCCTTCATGGATATGATGAACAGGGTGTTCAAGGATTTCCTCGACAAGTTCGTTGTGGTCTTCATTGATGACGTGTTAGTTTATTCTCGTAGTGCTGAGGAGCATGAGCAGCATTTGCGTTTGGTCCTATCAGAGTTGAGGAACCACAAGTTATTCACCAAGTTGAGCAAGTGCGAATTTTGGTTGCCTCATGTTTCTTTTCTAGGCCACGTGGTGAGCAAGGAAGGGATCTCGGTCGACCCAGAAAAGATTGCAGCAGTGATGGATTGGAGTAGGCCGAGTACGCCTAAGGAGATCAGGAGTTTCTTAGGGATGGCTGGATATTACAGATGATTTGTGGAGGGTTTCTCTTCCCTAGCTGCACCGTTGACCAAGCTGACTCAGAAGAATGTGGCATTTGTTTGGAGCGAAAAGTGCGAGGAGGCTTTTCTGGAGCTAAAGAAGAGATTGTGCACTGCCCCCGTTCTGACCCTGCCTATTGAGGGTGTGTATTATGATGTATATGTGGATGCTTCGCTTGTAGGTCTGGTATGCGTATTAATGCAAGTTGGGAAGGTGATTGCCTATGTGTCAAGACAACTGAAGACTCATGAGAAGAATTATCCTACGCATGACCTTGAGTTCGCAGCGGTTATTTATGCGTTGAAGCTGTGGAGACACCTACTTTATGGGGCTCAGTGCAAGATCTTCACTGACCACAAGAGCCTGAAGTACATGTTCACGCAGAAGGAGTTGAATCTGCGCCAGCAACGGTGGCTAGAGTATGTGGCCGATTATGATGTAGAGATCCAGTATCATCCGGGCAAGGCCAATGTGGTGGCCGACGCCCTGAGCCGAAAGACGGGAAAGATCTTTAACCTCTCCGCCGATCGGTTAGTTGAGGAGTTCCTCCTTATGGATATTTCAGTGGGATGTTGTGGTTTGCAGAGTAGTTTGTCAGTGGCAGAGCCGTCCTGGATTTCTTTGACCAGACTGCACCAGAAGGATGACCCGGATCTGTTGCACCTATTCATCCGGACAGAGAAGGGAGAGTTGCCAGATTTTACTATTGATGATGCGGGTACTTTGAAGTACCGCGGCAAGTTTTGCATCCCCGCCGTTGGGGATATTAGAGGTATGATTTGCAGAGAGGCTCATGGATCCAGCGATGCCTATCATCCTGGATCTACGAAGATGTACCGTGACTTAAGGCAAATTGCCTGGTGGTATGGCATGAAAGGTGATATAGCCCGATTTGTTGCTGAGTGCCACACTTGCAAGCGCGTGAAGGCCGACCATGGAAGGCCTGGTGGCAAGTTGACCCCGTTAGAGATCCCGACTTGGAAGTGGGAGAGTATATCTATGGACTTCATTACAGGCTTACCAAAATTTCCTAGGGGATTTGATTCTGTTTGGGTTATTGTGGATAGATTGACGAAGTGTGCTCACTTCGTGCCTTATAAGATTGATTACCCGATGAAGAAGATAGCGGAGTTGTACTTGAATGAAGTCATCTGACTCCACGGTGTGCCGGTTAGCATCATTTCTGATCGAGACTCCCAGTTTACTTCTCGTTTTTGGCAGAGTCTGTAGGAGGGTTTGGGTACGGATCTGAGATATTCTACTACGTACCACCCACAGACCAATGAGCAGACGGAGTGGGTGAATCAGATTGTTGAGGATATGATCCGATGCTATATTTTAGACCACGGCGGAGCGTGGGATGAGCGGCTGCGGCTTATGGAATTTGCTTACAACAACAGTTATCAGGAAAGTTTGCAGATGGCTCCGTTCGAAGCCTTGTATGGGAGGCGCTGTAGGACTCCGTTGTTTTGGGCCGAGGCTGGTGAGAGGCCGTTGTTGGGTCCTGATGCGCTGGAGGATATGGAAGTCGCCGTGAAGCTTATTCGGGAGAAGCTTCGTATAGCTCAGGAGAGGTACGAAAAGAACGCCAATCGGTGTAGGTCTGCTTTGGAGTTCTCTGTAGGGGACCTTGTATTTCTTAAGGTTTCCCCAATGGTGGGTGTAAAGTGGTTTGGTAAGAATCGGAAATTGGACCCAAGGTATGTGGGCCCGTTCGAGATTTTGGAACGGATTGGCGTGTCAGCTTATAGATTGGGTTTGCCAGCAAACTTCCCAGGAGTTCATAATGTTTTTCATGCTAGCCAATTGCGGAAGTGTGTGCGCAGTAGTGGGCAGGTCTTGGACGTTGTGCCCCAGTTGGAGCCCAACCTCTCTTTTGTTGAGGTGCCGGTTCGTATTTTGGATACTCAGGAGCGAGTGATGCGAAAGAAGTCCATACCGATGGTGAAAGTTCTGTGGAAAAATCAGGATTTGGAGAGCGCGACTTGGGAGCTAGAGTCGGCCATGAGGAGGGCTTACCCTCACCTGTTTCCCTGATTTGATTGGTATGTTTCCCTTCTTGTAACTCCTATTGGTTACTTTTCCTTCTTTAGTAGGAGTGTTGTGCGTAAAGTTTCGGGACGAAACTTTCTTTTAGGGGGAGTGACTGTAACGCCCCCGATTTTTCTGCGTTTATTTTTATTCTCGTTTGGAGTTACGGTGATGCGTTTCCGTGGCTTGTGCCATTTGTGGAGTGTGGTTTAGCTCCTTAGAACTGAGTGCCCTATTCTGTAGCCTGTTGGCAAGATCTCCCAAGCAAGCCGAGTCGTTTTGGGTGACCCGGTGTGGCCTCTCGGGGGGATGTTGGTGTTTGGCTTTATTTGGGTATAACTCGAGTTCTGTTCGTCGAAAATTAATTTCGACTTCGCTGTTGTGTTCGTAGCGTGGGTATTTAGCTACGGTGCGAATTTCGTCGAATTCCGAGGTAGTTCGGTTTTCGCGTCGTTTTGGTGCTTTATGTAATTTTATAATAAAATATATTATTATATATTAAAATATATATATATATAGAAATAGAAAGCCCTGCTTCATCTTCTTCACATGAGAACCGCCACCCCTGTACGAGAGAAACGGAGAAACCGCCGAGCCCTTGCCTTCCACCGCCGATTCCCGGAGCGTTTGTGGACGGAATTCGATTCCGAGAGTGGATTTGTATTGCTCTCGTCAAGGCCTTCTTTCCTACGGTATGATTTCCAAGTTTCGTGTCCTTGCTTGTGGTTTTGAATTTCGGGTTTTGACTTGTTTTCCGCCGGCAATGTCCAGATTTTTGGCCTTGTGCTTCGTTGCCGGATTAGTGCGTGAAGAGGAGGAAAAGCCGACCAAGCTTCGCCGGAAATCGAGGCAAGTGGTGTTCTCGCCCTTGCCAAGTTGTTTTTTTTCTTTCGATTCATACATCCTACTCGTTTCTACCATTTCTGTCTCCGGTTTCCGTTTCGAACGATTTGGCATAGTTGTGTGGTGGTGGTGAACGAGTAGAATAGGTAGAAATTATGTTAGGTGTGTCGTAGGCCGTTTTCGGTGTGTCGTAGTTGTGGTACGTAGTGTCGGGAGAGGGTGATGCGCGTTCCGGTGTCGTTCGGGAAATCCCAAATGGTATAGGTTACCCGCGCACGGTCATCAAACGTTAGGGCGCACGACCACTGGTCGTGTGCCACTGTTCGTGCGCGGCTACCTGTTCTTTTCTCCAAAGTTCTGTCCCGACAATCGCACGAGCGCTGGCAACAGTGCGCACGACCACTTGTCGTGCGACACTGATCGTGCGCTTATGCTATGTTTTCTGTCAGGTTTCAAGTTTCCCAGGTTCACTTCGCACGATCATCAGCCGATGAGTGCGCACGACCACTGGTCGTGCGACACTGATCGTGCGCTCTGAATATTTCCTTTTTGCACCCGTATTTAGCTGGCGTCGATACGCGGGTTAGGTGGGCATGAGTGTTTTGTGTAGTGTTAAGGTAGTAATGTAAGAGTTATTGTTGTGATAGTTCGCTTTGCGTGGCACGTTGAGTGAGTGAAGCTCACTCAATGCGGTGTCGAGAGGACCCAGCGCCACGTCGTGTTGAGTCATTTCAACACTTTCTTTTTTCTCTTTCTTCGATTTACGTTCCCGAGTGAATTCCTTGTTTATATTTGTAATTTCCTTGTCGGCCATGTTTCTCTTTCCTAATGGCCGAATCGTGGGTCGTGGGTAGTAGTGGTGGTTTGTAGCTCTTTATGGGGGTGGAGTTGTGTAATTTAGCCAAGGCCACTTATGTTTTTCTTGCTCTAGGTATGGGCTGGGCATGTGGGTGGAAGGTCCCTTGTGGTTTCACGTGTAGACCCTCGAGCTTGTTGACTTGGACATGGTGGATGGGGGGACTGAGTTTGCCTCCAATCCGGTTCCTCGTTGCATGTTTTTGCAACTACCACCTCCCACAGTTTAGGGTGTTAGAAGTTTCTTCCTTGGTGGTTTGCAGCACTTTGGGCTCTTGGTAGCCTAGTAGGCCCGGCAGGATGTTGTTCCTGGGCTGGGTTGTTGCTGTTTCCTCGCACGTAGTGCTTTTCTTGTTGTCCTGTTTTGGACAGTTGTGACTCTTTCTACTACATGTTTTTCAGGTACTTTTCCCCTTTTGGTTGACTCTTTCATGCAGTTTTACTTTGTTTAGCTTGCTGAGGTATTCTGTTTTCTTTTGGAATACCCCAGATTCTGAGCCGTAGCCAGTTGGGTGGCTAGTTTGCAGTGGTGGTGTTGGTGGTCTCTTGGACTTTGGAGTTCCGTTTGCCGTGTTGGTGAGGTAGTTTTTCAGTACTTTCTTTCAGACATACATGTGTGTCAGTGTGTTCGTGTCAGGTTGTTGGCGCCCACTGGTAGTTGTTACCTTTGTACTGGATATATTTACTTATGCTGCTACCGTTTTCTGGAAATATTCTACTTGCCCTGAGAAGGTTTTATACTAGGTTGCTAGTTATTTTTAAACTATAATTATTATTATAAATAAAGCTCATGATCAGCATGTTTTATAAAACGTAATCACTATTTTCCAAATCACGTATAAAGACCGTTTTCTTATATATTATATAAATTAAATGTAGGGTCTTGCATAGCATGAGTGGTTCTCTTGGGACCCTTATGCGCTCCTTAGGATGTCAAACCTGATAAAGTATTTTCTTTCCGCAGCGTTTAAATATAGTTTTCTTTTGTGGACTAGGTGATCCACTAAGCCGGGGGATACGGCCTCTAAAATATAACTGATTTTCTAATCATTAATCACATGATTTTCCTTCATTAAGTTGGTAGGTGGTTTTGCCTGAGCGTCAGCAGTTATCCCCTGCTTGACGTGGCATCATGACGCACTTTTTCTCTTACTCTGATAATTCTCAATTCGGAGAAAATGCGGGTTGTGACACACCCTATATGCCTTACTGACTTGGGAATATCCTAGGAAAATTCCCATTGCAGCCTTAGCTTTAAACTTTCTAAGATGTTTCTTGTCATTGTTGTGAATATAGCATATACATCCAAATACTTTAAAATTGGTTATTATAGGTTTCTTCCCTTTGAGTAGTTCATAAGGAGTCTTAAGCTTTAATTTATGTATTAGGATTCTATTCAGGACATAATTTGATGTGCTTACTGCCTCTGCCCAATAGGAAAGAGACTTGTAAGCATCTGCAAGTAATGTACCTGCAACTTCAATGAGTGTCCTATTCTTCCTTTCAACTATCCCTTTTTGTTGAGGAGTTCTTGGAGCTGAGAAACAATGTCTGATACCTTCCTTCTCACAGAACTCTTGCATAAGAAGAGATTCAAACTCAATGCCATGATCACTTTTGATCAATGCAACTTGAGTAGAGTACTCAATCTGTATGTTCTTGAGAAAATCTGTGAGAACCTTAAAAGTATCTGACTAAGTTCTCAAAAAGAAAACCCATGTGAATCTGGAGAAATCATCTACAATAACTAATGTATAAGACTTTCCTCCTAGACTTTGTACTGCGATAGGGCCAAAAAGTCCATATGGAGCAAGTACAAAATTCTAGGTAAATCACTCGTATTAATGGATTTGAAACTAGATTTAGTTTGCTTGCCTAGTTGACAAGCCCTACAAAGGCCTTCCTTCTTGTAGGGACTAGAAGGTAAACCTCAAACAAGATTGTCCTTAGATAACCTAGCTATATTTTTATGGTTTACATGTCCTAGTCTTTTGTGCCATAAGCTAGTTTGAATGCTGACAAAATTGAATAAGCAAATTTCAGATTTAGCTGATTCAAAATTTACTAAGTAGATGTTATCTTGTCTAATTCCTGTTAAAATAGTTGTGTTGTTTAAGGAAATAAGACATAAAGAGTTAGTGAAGCTTACTTGATAACCTGTATCACATAGTTGGCCTATTGATATCAGGTTATGCTTAAGACCATTTACCTAAGTCACTTTCTTGAATATGACAGTTCTATAGTTGAAATCTCCATAGCCTTCTGTCAGTCCAAAGCCTGAGTCCCCAAAGATTACTTTAGGTCCAGTCTTGGCTTTATAGTTGATTAGGCATTTCTTGCAACCTGTCATATGTTTAGAGCAACCACTATCAAGGTACCACTTGTTTTGAGTGATAGGGTTCTCTTCTACCTGCAAAGAGGATTAGCAGTTTTTTACCCAGATTACCTTGGGTCCTTATTGTTTAACATAACTGAAACTTTAAATAAATGAACATTCATGTTGATCCTTATAACCTAAAGGATGATACCTTCTAGGAGATATGACCCACTGACTAAAGGGATTAAAGGATTTATCAGCTTTTAGGTTACTCTGGTTATGAACTGAGTTTGACAAATTTGAGTATGTTCGTCGACCAGAGCTCGACGATATGAATTGAGTTCTTCGATCTCTGCTCGAAGAATGGAGGTATCCATTCTCAGAGCCCTAGAAACGTTGAACTCTGGTTGATGAACCATACTGGCTTCGTCGATCCCAGTTCGAAGAATAGTTTACATTATTATTTGAATTCAGTGTTCGTCGTTCTGAGGTCGACGAACCATACCCATTTCGTCATTCTGAGTTCGACGAAATATGCTGAACATAGTTATATTGTTTATTTTTCTTTTTTTAATTGGTTTTCTTAAGTTCTAATTGCTTAAGAACTTTATTAACCTTCTCCACCTCTTCAGTATTTTTCTTACCATTTTCAGAGATGAAGTTAATAGGTTTTGATAATTGATTTTTCTTAATTAGGATAGGTTCACTAGATGAGGCTCCTAATCCTAGTTTGTTATTGTTAAATCTTGTATTAATTGTGCTAGTTATATCTAATAGTTGTAAACTTCTACCATTCAAGAATTCTTCTAGTTCCTTGGACTTACTTAATTCAGATTTCAGAAAAACTATTTTTTTATTGGCTAAGCTTAATTCTTCAATTAACTTTTCATTTTCAGCAACGATTTGTCTTGTTCTAAAAGTTTTTCCCTTAGAAGTTTGATTTCCTTCTCAGATACTATTTGGTCTAAACACAAGAGTTTAAATTCAGATTGAAATTCTTTAGATTGAAAGTCATAGGAATCAATTACCTGATCCTCTTCAGAGAAGAATTCTTCATCATCTGATTCTTCTAAATCTGATCTGCTGCTTCCAGCATCTATTGCCATAAGGCAAATTTACCTTGCCTACTTTTCTTCTACATCATCCTCACTGGAACTGGAGGAGGATGTTTCATCTTCAGTATCACTCCAGGTTTCAGCTACAAAACCCTTCTCCTTATTTTTGTACTTGTTGGAGGAGGCCTTGCTGTGCTGATGTCTTCTTGAATCCTTTTCTTGCCTTCTGTCTTTCTTTTGGACTTCTGGACATTCTGAAATGAAGTGTCCAGGTTTCCTGCACCCAAAACAGACAACTTCTTTAGAAGGGGTCTTGTCATACCTAGGTTTATCTTCATTCCTTGAGGGCTTCCTCCAGAAGTCCTTCATTGCCATTTTATAGAATCTCTTAGCAAAGAGACCCATAAGATCTTCATTGGCTGGAATGATGGGAGATTCTTATGCAGCTTTGAATGCTAAGTTCTGTTCCTTCCTGGTAGGTGTTGATGCTTTTGGTTCAATTGTAGCTTCTCTTAACTTGATCAATTGCTCATAGGATTTGAGCTTTCCAAGCAGAGATTCTGTTAAAATTTCAGCCATGCTTCTGGGTTCTCTGATGTGCCAGATTTTGGAGTCCTAAGTGCTAGGGAAGTACATGAGGATCTTGTCATTGACCTCAGTCCGAGTAATTTCCTTTTCCAATGTTCTGAGCTCACTGATGATGGAGCTCAGCCTATTGTACATTACTTCCACAGATTCTGATTCATCTTTCCTGAAATTCTCATATTGGGATATGAGGTTGGATCTTCTATCCATGCTCTAATCAGCAGAGCCTGCTACCATTTGGTTGAGTGAATCCCAAATGGCTTTGGCAGATATACATACATCAACATTCTGAAATATATCATCTGACATGGTTTGGGCCGGTATGTTCATAGATCTGGCATCAGCAATCTTTGCTTTCTTATGTGTATCAGCTTGATCTGGAGGAGGCACTACACTAAGATTTACTGGAGTTGAATTAGAGTGCACTGGAGCTAGTGGTCCTGTCAAGATGGAATTAAAGATGTCCTCATCAATAGAGTTCATATAAATCTTTATTCTTGACTTCCAGATCCCAAACTTTTGCAAGTTACAGTCTGGAGGTCTGGTGCTGGCATAATCCTTGTTTTGTGCCATGATATTAGAAAATAAAATCTAATCGGAGAAACTAATAAGACTTATTCAGAGTTTATACTGAGGATCTTGATTAATCCTGGTGTATGCCTGTATGATGTGATTAACCTTCCTCTGATACTAATTAAAAGATAGGGTAAGCTCTGAAAAACTCTTGAGGGGGGGGGGGGTTAATTGAGTTTTTAAAATCTTTTTCATTTTTTTCTGAAATAAGAAATCTTTAATAAAATATGTTACTATGATATAGGTGTATGCGTGTAAAAGTACAGTAGATGAACTAGAGAAAAGATAACTAAGCTACATAACAAAACATATCACAGCACAAGCACACAGGAAGATCACAACCACACAGACAACACAAGAATTTTCATATTAGTTTCCCAAACTTCGGTACATCCACTCTTCTACCACCCTAGGTAGGAATCCACTACAGGTTTTGATCAGGTGACTGCCACCAATGTGCTTTTGATCAGGTGCTCAAAAACCAACCCAAGTATTTTGGAAGGAGACTTGCAACATGAATAATTTTGAAGGGAACTAAAACCCTGTACAGAGGTTGGGAAGAGAGGTTGATGGAAGTCTTCTTTTCACATGTCAAAATGAGAAGACTATGTGGATTCTGTGGTGTTGTCAAAGCTCCCCCTGAAATCTTGAATGGTTCTGGAGTGGAACCTTTGCTAAGGGTGAGTAGTCCTTTTATAATATGATCAACTCTCTAGAGATCCTTTGACTGATTTGAATATTCTTATCACTTGAGGTCCCTGAAAACAAAGAAGGTGAAGAAGAAAGACTCTTGATTGTGATTATTGTTCTTTCTTATTCTTTTGAGAGCATTTGATTTCCTGAGAACTGTATGCACTGCACTTATTATTTTTTGTCGGTCTGCCTTTTTTTTGTCGTGTGCCTTCTTATTGATCTCAAAGAGTTTTGGTATTCACTTGTTTCTGGCAGAGAGAAGATCAGATTGATAACTGCCTCAAGGTCAAATTCAAAAACCTGCAATAAATGCTCAGCCGAAATCTGGGAAATGAAAACGGCAAGTATGCTGTCAAATATTGTATTCTATGTTTGTCCTGAGATATAAGAAATTAACTCCATGGAGGATATTTGCAATCAATGTTGCTAGTAACAGCTCGATTAAAAGAATATAAGTGCATTGATTATCCAGGGAATTAACGACCTATAATAGATATAAAATAAGGAGACAGAAATGGAAAGAATAAATAACAATATGTCTTAAAGTTTTCGTCGACCAAAGAACATCTTTCGTCGACCTATGATTAGATTTCGTCGACCTGTGATCAGCTTTCATCGACCTGAGATCAGCTTTCGTCGACCTGAGATCAGCTTTCGTCCACTTGTGATCAGCTAACAACTCCACTGCATAAACTGACGGATACTGTGCTCTAAGTTCGTCGACCTGAGAAAGTGAAATTAGTCGACCTTAGAACTTGGTCAAACTATCGGCGTCGAGATAATAGCAATTCTGGCGTTGAGTCATTTGAGAGTGTTGAGTCATTGATAGCGTTGAGCGCGCTGAGTGATCTTTGGCTCGGAGTAAGCTTTTGCTTTGAGTGAATTATGGCGCTGAGTCAATAATAGTGCTGAGTGATCTTTAGTGTTGACAGTTGAAGTGTTAGTCGACCTGAGAACAGAATTCCTCGAGCTCAGCTCAGAAAATTTTATCTCTTAGTTAGTCTTGCTGAGAACCACTTTCGTCGACCGGAGATCGACGAACGTTGATCTCCTTTTTCTAACACTTGAATTCTCTAAGTCTGGAGTCTTTGGCAGTGTTGGAGGCTGGTCCTTTGTACTGTTGACTCTAAGGACATGACCTAGATTCTAGAAGCACATAAAACTGGACCCTTCTATACAATATGGGTCATACCCTAAGAAGAGAACCTAGCCCAAATCACCTATGGGTTCCAACACTTTCTCTCCATTTTGTTCTTAATGCACCTTTATTATCTACCCCTCTCTTTCCCTATTACCATGAATAACTAATCCTCATTTGTACTTGATTGCAATGATCTGAGAATGAGTTGATCAAGTTATGAGGTTTTAGCTTTCTTTTTCTTCTTAAAGTAATTACGTTTAATTTAAATTTTTTTTATTTAGTAGGACAATATTCCGGTATATAGTTTCCATTTGGGTTTTCATTCTTAGTTAGCCGAAAGGCTCGTAGTCGGAATCGATCACCCAAGAGTGAAGAGAGTTCCTCGCACCCCTCGAGAGAGATAGACGTTAAATATCCCGGATTGGCGTGAAATCCAATAGTAGGGTTCACCACGTAAAGCGAGCTTTAGGTCTTCGATTTGGATGAGAGTTCGGTCGGACCTTCCTAAACTCAGTTGGGCATGACATTGAGAGAAGCGTATCCAAACTTCAAGAACCTCACGGTCAAGGTGTTTTACTTTATTTAGAATTAATTTGTTACTTCATTTTGATTTTCTTATTTCAAAGTGATTTTAGATTGAGTACTCCTCTTTTATCTTTAGCTCTAACCCTTTTTATTTTATAAGTAATTTAATTTTCTTTTTAGCTTAGTAATTTAGTTCCTGTTTTTAGTTAAGTAAATTAATCGAAAACAAATCAATTGATAAAATAAATGTGATCTCCTCGAAGTAGAAGTAATCATTACGCCCCAGGGAAATACGACCTTGATATTAATCTTAAATATCCTATATTATAAATGATAAGGTACACTTGCATTTATCGTATATAGAATCAGAGAATATTATCAACTTCCACCACATCCATCTTCTCTTCACTTTAACCCCTTTCATCCACCATTGCGATTCTTAGTATCACTAACACCTATTAATCTCTCAAAAAGAGTAGTCAAAAATATGTAAATAAACATATAACGCGAGTACCTGAGATAAACAGGCAAACACCTACAAATATATGCAGAAGAGAAGACAAAAGCGGTTACATTTAAAATATAATGGGAGTACATGAAGGGAAATCACAAATGCCTTCTAATCCTTATAGAAGAGAAATAAAAATGCAGGTAAATTTAAAATATAATGCAAGTAGATAAAGAGGACTCGCGAACACCTACTAATCTCTACAAAAGAGAAGTCAAAAGCAGGTAAATAAACATATAATGCGTGTACCTGAAGTGAACTTGCAAACAACCGCTAATCTCTCCGAAAGAGAAGTCAAAAGTTGGTAAATAAATATATAACGTGAGTGCCTGAGGTGAACTCGCGAACACCTATTAATCTTTGCAAAAGAGAAATAAAAAGTAAATAAATTTAAAATAGTATGCGTGTACCTAAATAGAACTCACGAATACCAGTTAATCTCCAAAAAAGAGAAGATAAAGGTAGGTAAATTAAAAATATAACATCAGTACCTGAAGTTAACTCGTAATCACCGGCTAATTTCTACAAAAGAGAAATAAAAAGTAGGTAAATTAACATATAATGCGAGTACTTGAATGAAACTCTCGAACACCTGCTAATCACTACAAAAGAGAAATCAAAAGCAGGTAAATAAATATATAAGTCCAGTACTAGAGGTGAACTCGCTAACACCTACTAATATCTACCAAAGAGAAGTCAAAAGCAGATAAACAAACATATAATGCGAGTAAATGAGATGAACTCGCGAACACCTGCAAATAATTTCAAAAAGAGTCAAAAGAAGTTAAATTTAAAATATAACCGGTGTACTTGAAGAGAACTCGCAAACGCCTGCTAATATCTCCAAAAGAGAAATAAAAAGCAGGAAAATTTAAAATTTAACGAGAATATCTAAAGAGAACACGTGAACACCTGCTAATCTCAATAAAAGAGAGGTCAAAAGCATGTAAATAAACATATAACGCAAGTACATGAGGTAAACTCACGAACACCTGCTAATCTCTGCAAACGAGAAGTCAAAAGCTGTTAAATTAACATATAATGTGAATAACTTAGGAGAACTCGCGAAAACCTACTAATCTCTTCAAATGGGAATTCAAAAGTAGTTAAATAAACATAAAAAGCGAGTACCTGAGGTGAACTCGCGAACACCTACAAATCACTAGAAAAGGGAAGTCGAAAACAAATAAATTATAATATAATGCGAGTTCCTGAAGAGAACTCGCAAAAACATTCTAATCTTTGCATATGAGAAGTCAAAAGATGGTAAATAAACAAATATCATGAGTACTAAAGGTGAACTCACGAACACCTGTAAATCTCGGCAATAGTGGTGTAAAAACAAGGTAAATTTAAAATATAACGTGAGTAACTGAAGAGAACCCACAAACACCTGCTAATTTTTCCAAAAGAAAGTCAAAAGCAGGTAAATAAACATATAATCCGAGTACCTGAGGTGAACTCGCGAACACCTGCTAATCTCTGCTAAAGAGAAGTCAAAAAATAAGTAAATTATCATATAACGCCAGTACCTGAGTTGAACTCGCTAACACCTATTAATCTCAGAAAAAGATAAGTCAAAAGCAGGAAAATAAACATATAACCCTGGTACTTGAGATAAACTCGCGAACACCTGCAAATATCTGTAAAAGAGAAGTCAAAAGCAGAAAAATTTAAAATATAACAGGACTACCTGAAGAGAACTCGCGAACGCCTGGTAATCGCTATAAATGAGAAATAAAAAGCAAGTAAATTTAAATTGTAACGTGTGTACAGAAATAGAACACACGAACACTTGCTAATCTCTACAAAGGAGAAAAAAAAGTAGGTAAATAACATATAACGCGAGTACCTGAGGTGAACTCGCTAACACATGCTAATCTTTTTAAAAGAGAAGTCAAAAGTAAGTAAATAAACATATAATACGAGTACTTGAGGTGAACTCGCGAACACCTAGTAATCTCTATAAAAGAGAAATAAAAAGCAGGTAAATTTAAATTATTACGCATGTACCTAAATAGAACTCGCGAACACCTGCTATTCTCCGCTAAAGAGAAGTTAAAGCAAGTAATTTAAAAATATAACACGAGTACCTGAAGTTAACTCGCAAATACCTCCTAATTTCTGCAAAAGAGAAGTCAAAAGACGGTAAATTAACATATATCGCGAGTACTTGAATGGAACTCGCGAACACATGCTAATCTCTACAAAAGAGAAAACAAAAGCACGTAAATAAACATTTAATGCCAGTACCTGAGGGGAACTCGCTAACACCTGCTAATCTCTCCAAAAGAAAAGTCAAAAGTAAATAAAAAACATATAATGCGAGTATTTGAGTGAAAGTATTTAGTTTCAAGAGTAGCTAATCACCTAGTGGGAGGGAGGTGAATAGGTTTTTAGGTATTTTTGAACTCTCTCTCTTCTATAATGTGTTGTGATTTATTTTAAGTTAGCTTTCAAGATTACACAAACAGACATAAGTAATTTATAGTGGTTCACCAGATTTTGGGTACATCTACTGTCCCTCCCACCTTTCCAATAGATTGTTAGACAAGGAACCTTCTCCAAACTCGACTCAATCACCTTACAATGCAGATCCCTCACGATCTCTCAGACACCACCAATACCTAGCTCACGTCACTCTTCTAAAGTATCCTATATATAGAACCCTATTATACTTAATAGCTAATTAATTAAATAATGTAAAATAAGATAAGGCAAAACCTCCAAGCACCCGTCACTCTTCTAAAGTATTAGGTAATAAAATACTTAATAAATAGAATTATTTTTCATAAAATACAAAACGACGCGAAAAATAGAACATGCGCGGAATTAGACGAAATTTGCACCGTAGCTAAATACCCACGCTACGAACACCACGACAAAGTCGAAATAACCTTTCGACAAACAAAACTCGGGTTATCTCCACCCGAAACTAAAACACAAGCACCCCCCGAGAGGCCACTCCGGGTCACCCAAAACGACCCGGCTTGCAAGGGAAAACTTGCCCATATGCTATAAAATAGGCCACTGAGTCCTAAGGAGTAAAGACCCACTCCACAGATGACACAAGACAAAAAAACGTGTCGACGTAACGCCAAACGAGAATTAAATAATCGCAGAAAAATCGGGGGCGTTACACTTGTGAAGGTGATAGGGGGGTTAATTGGGGGTGGTAGTGGCTTTAACCCCATATGCCATTAATGGCCTCTTCACCTCCTCTCCCATGGCCGACCCTATGCATCCCCCTGTCCTAATTGCCCCTAGTAATGGCTGGAATCTTCTCAAATTCATCAGAGAAGATGAATGGGAGTGTAATGGAGGGATGCTAAGGGGTGTGTCACCTTAATGGCCATGAATGACTACATTCTCTCTCCTCAAAATTGGGGAAAACCCCCATTTCTCTCTCCAAATCACCATGGACGAATTTCCACTCCCTCCCATGTTTAATATCAGCATACTAGGCTGGTTGACCACTCAAATTAGGCCTAGCCCAAAAGGATTGGGCTCGGTCTATGTAATTTGACCTAATTTGGTCTATTTTGACTTTTGGTCAAATTGGGCCCTAGGGTTGACCAAACCATAAAATTTTTGTGCCATTTGAACCCCTATGAGGTTTTGACCCTAGGGGTGTGATCAATCTGAAGTTGTGGTGGTCAATAGGGGTGTTTAATGGAAAATCGTCATTTTGACCTAATAGGGGTATTTTGGTCATTTTGCCCTGTGGTGACCCTAGGATGGGGATTTTTGGTCTGTTAGGTCTCTTATGATGTTTTAGACCTAGATGTTAAGTCAATTCTATATGGTGATGGTCAGTTAGGTCAATTGATGGGAGATTGACCATTTTGCTTTAATTAGGGTTAGGGTTGACTTTGGTCAACTTGGCCTGTTTTACTGGACCCAATGGGTCCTGGATGTCCCCCTGAGATCCTAGATGACATAGAAATGTTGTGGTGGGGTCACTGAGCCAAGTTAAAGTCCATAAGTTAAACCCTAGGCTAAATATTTTGAAATTACTATTTGCAGACCAATATGCTGCAATCCCTATATTTTGTCTTTGTCAAAGAGGTTCCTAAGCTACCAAGGCCTTGTAATGACCTAGTCATGACAAATTCACCTGGGGGTCTAGTTTTTTGGGGGATGTTACAAATCCCAACACATAATAAAAAAATTTCGTCCCCGAAATTCAGGTTAGGCCTGCGGGGTTTCTACTAAAGTAATGAATTGTAACATCCCAAAATTTAGATTAGAGTTTACTTGAGGTGAAGAGCTCCGGGTATCTTTGCTGAGCCAAATCCTGCGGCTCCCAGGTGTACTCCTCCTGGCTGTGATTTCTCCACAGAACCTTGACCAGTGGGACCTTCTTGCGGCGCAAGACCCGCATACCCGTATCGTCAATCCGGACCGGCTCCATGTGCACTAACCAATAAGATGCTACCAGCCCATCCATGGTGTTTATCTGCTGCTCTTGTCGTAATAGGGCCCTCTTGAGGGAGGAGATGTGGAAGACATCGTGCAAGCCCTCCAGCTCCGGTGGGAGCTCCAGCCTGTATGCCAAGGGACCGATCCGCTACAGGATTCTGTAGGGCCCTATGTACCTCGGGCTGAGCTTCTTCCTATATCCGTTAACTCGAGAGACTCCGTGCATCGGCCGTATCTTCAAAAACACTCTGTCTCCTACCTGAAACTCCACTTGATGATGTCGTGCGTCATAATATTTATCCTGTCTGCTCTGCGCCTCAAACATCCGATCTCGTATCAGTCTCACCTGGGCCTCGGTGTCCTGCATAAATTCTGAGCCTAGGACCTTCGGATCCTCATTATGTATCCATGACAGGGGAGTCCTGCACCTCCGTAGATATAGAGCCTTGTAGGGAGCCATACCTATACTGGCCTGATGACTGTTGTTGTATGAGAACTCTACCAGTGGCAGCATCTTCTCCCATGGCTCTCCTCGGTATAAAATATACAGACGTAGCAGGTTTTTCAATGTCCGATTTGTGCGCTCTGTCTGCCCTTCCGTCTGAGGGTGGAAGGCTGTGCTAAAAGTCAGTTGGGTGCCCAAGTATGCCTGAACTGACCGCCACTCCCTGGATGTAAACCGCCCATCACAATCTGACACTATCTTCCTGGGCAAGCCAAGATAACGAATGAACTGCTCCACAAACTTCTGCACTAGCACTCCCACTGAATCGTCATTCCTGATCGGTATAAATCGAGCCACCTTCGTCAACCAATCAACGATCACCCAGATCGAGTCATTCCCTGTCCGAGACCGGGGAAGCCAATTTATGAAGTCCATGGCTACGTCATCAAACTTCCACTCCGGCATCGGGAGTTGCTGCAATAATCCTGCGGGGTTCCTGCACTCCGCCTTCACGAGCTGACATATCTTACAATGGGTCACGAAGTAAGTGACATCCTTCTTCATGCCCGACCAAAACATAGTCTTCTTCAAATCAGCCGTCATCTTTGTGATCCCCGAGTGCACAGAATACCTGCTGCAGTGCTCCTCCATCATAATATCCTCCCGGATCTGGCCTCCCTCCGGTATATACATCCGTCCTCTGAGCACACCAGGCCATCCCTCTGTGTGTAATATCCTACAGTACCTGCCTCTAGGGTTTGGAATATGGGCTCTAACTTGGTATCCTCCCTCTGTCCTTCTCTCACTCGGTCTCTGATGTCATCGGTGATGCCCATCGCGGCCAAGCACTCCTCATAGAGCTCAGGGTCGTCAGACGATACCAGAGTAATGTGCATGTCCTCTAGTCTTTGTAGCAGCTCCAAAGACATCAGCTGAGGCTCTACTGCCGCTGTGGCGGCTCTCTTGCTCAGTGCATCCACTACCACGTTCGCCTTCCCCGGGTGGTAGTGCATCTCGTACTGATAGTCAGATAGAAACTCCACCCAATGCCTCTGCCTGATGTTCAGATCCTTCTCCGTGCTTACGTACTTAAGGTTCTTATGATCTGAGTATATATCACAGTGGACTCCGTAGAGGTAGTGTCGTCATATCTTCAGTGAGAATACGACTACTCTAATCTCCAGGTCGTGCACTTGATAGTTCTTCTCATGGGTATTTAGCTGGCTGGAGGCATATGCTATGATGTATCTGTTCTGCATCAACACCGCTCCAATCCCCTAATATGATGAGTCGGTATACACCTGGAATCATTCCTTCCTAGATGGAAGGGCAAGAATAGGGGATGAGATGAGTCGTTCCTTCAGCTCCTGGAAAGCTGCCTCACACTGTGGCGTACACACAAAGGGAACGTCCTTCTTCTTCAAGGATGTGAGTGGAAGGGTTATACAAGAAAACCCCTCAACAAATTTCCGGTAATAACCGACAAGCCACAGGAAACTCCGCACGTCCGTGGCCGTCTTCAGCGGCGGCCAATCCCTGACTTCCTGAATCTTTGCCGGGTCCACCGCCAACCCGGCTCTATTGATAATGTGGCCTAAGAAAGCCACCTCCTTCAACAAGAACTAACACTTGCTGAACTTCGCATAAAGGTGATTCTCCCGCAGTCTCTCCAAGGTAAGTGCCAGATGTCGTGTGTGCTTCTCCTCCATCCTAGAATAAATAAGGATGTCGTCTATGAATACGATGATGAACATATCTAAATAAGCCTCGAAAACCCGGTTCATGAGGATCATAAATGCCGAAGGAGCATTCGTGAGCCCGAAGGGCATCACGATGAACTCATACAGGCCATATCTGCTATTGAAGGCCATCTTCAGAATATCCTCCTCCTGGATCCGCAGCTGGTAGTACCTGACCTCAAGTCCAGCTTCGAGAAATAATGGGCTCCATCCAGCTGATCGAACAACTCGTCTAGACTTGGGAGCGGATAGGTATTTCGGACGATCAGCTTGTTTTGTGCTCGATAGTCGATGCAAAGGCGAAGAGTGTCATCCTTCTTCTTCATGAATAGGACCAGAGCTCCCCATGGCGAGGAACTCGGCCTGACAAATCCCGCTTCCACCAGCTCCTTCAACTGTGTCTGAAACTTCGCCAACTCTTTCGGGGCCATCCGATAAGGGGCCTTGGATACCGGCTTAGCCCCTGGTACCAACTGAATATGAAATTCATTCTCCCTATGCAGAGGCAGTCCTGGAAGCTTCTCCGGAAAAACATCAACGTAGTCACGAACCACCAGAATGCTAGTAATCAGGTCCTTCTCCTCAGTCATCTCGAACAGTACCTGATATACCTCGTCTCCCAGTATGTGGGACTTGACGGCCTGAATAGATGAAAGGAGGCAGAGGAAAACTGGAGTAGTACCTTCGAATGTCACATAAGTATTGTCGTGTCTCAGCACGACCCTCCTTGCTGGGTAGTCAATCTGGGCTTGGTTCTAGACAAGCCATGTCATGCACAAGACAATGTCGAAGTCCCACATTCTCTGGATCGTCGTCGGGGCCTCAAGTGTAAACCCGTCTCTGGTAACCTTCAGGAGGAACTTCTCCGTGGACTGGATCTCCATCCCATTGGGGAGACGTACCCTCCTGGAGACTCCCGTATAATATCAAATCTTGTTTAGATCCTTTACAAAATCCTCCAACACAAAGTTGTGTGAGTCCCCCATGTCGAACAGGGTATGGGCAGGCTTGCCGCACACCATCACCATTCCTGCAATAACCCTGTCAGGGTTCCGGGGCTGTGCTAGGTCCAAAGCGTAAATCTGCTCCCCGTTCTACTAGCGGTCAGTGCCCTGAAATCCGCGTCCACGTCCACGTCCACGACCTCCCATCTGGTGAGCCTGTTGGCCACCCCGTGCTGCAGGTGTGGCCTCATTCCTCATAGGGCAATTACTCTGAATGTGCCCTGGCTGTTGGAAGTGATAGTATAGCTATCGTGGGGGTGGTTCCTGCCCTATACTGGGCACCTCCCTCATCTATAGCGACTGTGGAGTAAGCACTGCCTGCTCCCTTGGCTCCTGTCTTTCCTCATGACGGGGTTGATCCCCGTTTCTTCTCTCTCCCATGACACAGGCTCTCTGTGGGTCCCTTCTTCCTCCTAGCACTACATCATCCCCATGTCCCTTCCTGCCTCGGACAACAAGCTGGTCCGCCTCCAGCTTCTTGGCCATCTCCAAGATCCTAGCCATGGTACCATCAGACATGAACAAGAGGGCCTGCCTCAGGTCATCACGGAGGCCCTTGTAGAACCTCTTGGCGTAACCCACATCATCCAGCTTATAAGAATTCGCAAATCGGGCCAAATGAGTAAACTCTTAGTGATATTCTAGCACTATCATGTTCCCTTGCTTCAGCTGCAAGAATCTATCCTCCAATTTGTCCCTTGCGGACTGCGGCACAAATTGCTCGAGTCGTGCAGCCCTAAACTCCTCCCAAGTAATGTCTGCGATCTCCACTCCTACATATATGGTGTCCATCACCGACTTCCACCACCTCTTTGCATGCGACTTCAGACAAGAGACCACCTAAGATACTGCCAGGTCCACCGGGCACTATATTCCCACCAACATCTCGTATATAATATCTAGCCACTCCTCCGTACGTACTGTCGTCTCTATCCCCAAGTACGATTGTGGGGCAAGGCCTCGAAATACAATCAACCAGTTCGCTCCGGGGTTCGGCTAAGGAGCTGAATCCTGTTCTGCCCTAAAGACCTCCAAGATGGCCGTCAAAGTTTGTCCCAGCTCTGTCTGCTGTAACGGGGTCGAAGCCAGCGGGGATGGAATCACATTCGGGGCAGGAGGTGTCCCCTGCGGTAGGGGAGGATTTGTCGTACCCTACAAAAGATGGTCTTAAGTTTAGTAAATTGACCGAAAACTCTTTGTTATTGGTGAGCATTGCACGTGATTCCTCCCATGGGCACACCATTACTTCCGCTGATATTTTGTCCTCAAACTAAGCCCAGGCGGGGTGTCCCTTATTTTCTGGACTACATTCTGTCAGATCCTCGTTTGGCTCTGATACCACTTGTAAGACCCCGTTTTTTTGCAACAACCACCGGGGACTTAGGTTAGTATAACCCTAATGTATTTTGACTCTCTCTCTCACCTCAGGGAAGACAATCTTTCGTCGATCCCTAGCATCACTTAACACTAATCAGATCAACACCCTCCCCATCTTGACTCCCAATAATGAACTCAATATATCTTTAACTCAACTCCCTATGTCCTCCCCACATGCTAACACAATTATGCAGTTTTACTATATGCAGACTAACCTAACCTATATGTTGAGCATGAGAGGTGACCCCTTCTAATATTCATCCAAGTGACCTAAGATTATTACTGGGGGTCTATCATGGCATTTTTAGACTAAATCCATAAACTTGCAAATTTATTAATTAAATTGCATTTATTAAATTTTCTGCAAACTAAAGCCACCTAGGCTTTTGAACACCAAGTCACTTTTCCAGACTAGTTATGGCCTTAACACAATTTTTATTGATAAATAACTTCAATATAACTATAAATACCAAAAATCATAATTTTCCAGAATGAATTTGAACATCAATTAATTGTTGAATAAACAACTACAATATTAAGGTTAAGAAGGGAAAAATATAATCAACCTTCCAAAAATTATCAGAAAATTACTAGATTAAAAATATGATCAGAAAAGTCCATTGATCAAGAATTATTATTTTTCAACATCATTTGGTCTCATAAATAAATCTTTTAAAACAAAATAGTATTAGGCACCTTGTGAAGCAGCCCATAAAGACAGTCCTCCAATAATTCTAAAAAAATTCACAGAGCTCATGTATGACTTAAAAGGTCCTTCTACCAAGTTGCATGAGTTTTCATTGAGTAGATATCTCTTAATAAATTCCGTAAGGATTTGGGATACTACTAGGGTTGTAAATGAAATATTTCAAATACTGATCTAAAGTTCACCGTAAAATTTCAAGAGCTTAATAGCAATATTATTTGGCCACTGCCTAAGTTTCAAGACCATCCCAAGTCCTATGATTTAGTAGTAAATTTAATTATGAAAGTGCCCTAAATGGTCCTAAGTTGTTACATGGGGAATGTAAACTCTAAAATTCCTAGAATTACCTCTTAGGGCAATTTACCATCCTAAGATAACATGGATTAAACCACAAGTCCATACATGTACATATCACCTTATGTCCTTAACAAAACCCTAAAATTCAACCCTAGGGTTTGAACTAGGGTCCTAGGGCAAATCCGACCTAATCTACCCCAAAATCCAAGTGAGGGTGTTTTAACTGACCTTTAGGCTCTGCTCAAAATCCCAACCCCCTTTGGGTGAGGATTGGCACCTCTATGACCCAAGTACCCTTTTGCCCTAATTTACCCTTAAGGGACCAAACATTGGTCATACCAAAACATATTCCATTCAATCCCAAAAGCATTGAAAATTTAACCATGGCCATATCATGACCATAAGAACCATCCACCAAAATTTTGCTTGAAAATTTAACCAGGTATGCCTATAGCTTCTTTTCCATCTCCAATTTCCCGGCCAAGCTCCCATCAAAGAAAATGAAGAGGTCTTCCTCATGTCATCGTGAAGGCTCTTGTAGAACCTCTTTGTGTAGCCCACATCATCTAATTGATAAGTGTCCAATGAGCGGGCTAGATGGGTGAACTCCTGGTAGTACTCAAACATCGTCCTGCTGCCCTGCCTCAACTGCAGGAATCTATATTCCAGCTCATCCCTTGCCGACTGAGGTACAAAATACTCTAATAGAGTTGCTCTGAACTCCTCCCAGGCGATGTTTGCGCAATCCACTCCAGCAAAGGTGGTTTCTAGAAGTGACTTCCACCATCTCTTCGCATGCGACTCCAAGCAAGAAATTTCCAAAGCTACTACCTCCTCCGTTGGGTATCTAATCCCTACCAGCATCTCGTAAATATTGTCCAGCCACTCCTCTATGCGGACTTTTGACTCCGTCTCGAGATAGGATGGATGAGAGAGCCCCCGGAAGACACTTAGTTAGTTAGCCCCAGGATTTGGCTTTGGGGCTGGAGCCTTTTGAGCTCTAAATGTCTCAGAATAGCCGTCAGTGTCTGCCCCATCTTCATATGCTAGAACAGAGTCAGAGCTGGTGGGGGTGGAACCATATTCTGATCCTGAGGTGTACCCTACTGTTGGGTAGGGTTCGTCGCTTGCTACAAAGTAAAATTCCAATTGTTAGCTTATGTACAAGTGGAATTAATGAAAGGAAAAGGTGGACTTCTTTCATGTGATTCCCCTTATGGGTACACCATTTCTTCCGCTGCTAGTTTGTTCTTAAACTAAGATCACGCGGGGTGGCCCATATTTCTTGTGGAATTCTTCTCTTTGGATTGATGTTTTCTCTATTACCAATTTGTAAGACCCCTTTTTTTACCTTTGGGGTCTTTTGCCCAAAATCGCTGTTTTATGGTGACACCGACACTCTGTAATGTCGCCACTACAAAATTCCGATCCTGCCATCCTTAACGATCCCCAATGAACGAGAAGTATGCAGATAGAATAGATAAGTTAAAGTCCACATATCACATATAATATGAAATAAAAATCACAGCAATTCCACATGAGGATGTAGGTATCAAAATAGAATAGAAAGATAAAAAGACAATAATTGTGCTTATGCCCGATACATTAAAACCTGACTACAATCCTCTCGCGGAAGCTAAGTAAAAATAGTCACTCACGGAGCCGGCAGTTGGTGCTCCTGTACTAGACTGGCCCATCTCCAAGTGCACCGTACCCTGCTGGTGTCGTATCTCCTACTGCTGCTCCCTGCCCCCCCCATCCGGAGTCCCTGAAATGTTTAGTCCACCGCCCGTTAGTCATAATGACTAAGCCACTATCGTCCTCGCCTCACCGCCGCGACTCCTAGGCATCGTGCGGGGCAGATGAAAGGAAAGCTATTATGGAGAGTAATAAAGAGCACGTGATGGTGGAGCTATCAAGTAGGTATATTATAGCATCTATAATACTATAAAAGGAAATGCAAGATAGTAGTTCTATATAAGGAAATAGTAATATAAATGAGTAAGCAGAGCAGTATGTACATGTAAAGTAGACAATGAAATAAGTAACCTTAACTTATAAGTTAAGGTGTCTTTTGCAAGGCTCCAATCGTATAAAAAGTCTCATACCAATTTATACGATGGGATGTCAGGTTATATGCAAGTATGAGTGTGGTGATAAGTTATTCAATGATTAATGCAAGTGCAACACACGCCCACAACTCTATGCACACAGACATTTATTTCCCCCCATATGGGAACCTAGCTTTACTCCTAGGAGCTTCTGTAATGGACAAAGGAGATAGTGGGTCAGGCCCCCCACTCTTAGGCGGGTATCCACACTACCATGCCTAGCCTTACGTACGCCTCTGAATGATACACCAGAGTCACCACGTACTATGTTGACCCATCGCTAGACTTTCCCCTGGCTAGGTATAAACCACACCCGCTGAGTCAGCATATATACATCGGTGTGAACGATCGTCAAATACCAAAGACCCGCCACTTTATGCACTTGCAATCATGAATTTACCGAGCCATCGTCTACCCAGACTATCCTTTTCCATACAACTACCTTCCGAGCCTTTGGCTCGCCGGGCTAACACGCCCACTTTCACAACCACCAAGCCTACCATCTGGATATCACAACAAAGCTAATCTCCCGAGACATCGGGGTGAGTGAAAGTGATATCCTAGATTTACTTGTTGCTCTTTATTATTTATTCTTATGGATTAGGTTAACCTTGGACTGCCTAGGGTATTACCTGTGAAGGGCTCTCATGGGGTACTAGGAACTATTATGGTAGATGAAACCCATCATTCCCTTTCGCAAGGCACTTACTCTATTGATATCTACCCAGGTCCCAATCCCATTTAATGTTATACTAAGTCTAACCCTAATATATTTTGACACTCTCTCTCCTTACGGAAGACAATCTTTCGTCGATCCCGAGCACCACTTAATACTAATCAAATCAACACCCACCCCATCATGACTCCCAATGATGTACTCAATTTCACTTTACCAAAACAATATATCATTAACTCAACTCCATATATTCTCCGCACATGCTAACAAAATTATGCAGTTTTACTATATGTAGACTAACCTAAGCTATATGATAAGCATGAGAGGTGACCCCTTCCAATATTCATCAAACTGACCTAAGATTTGTACTGGGGGTCTATCATGAAATTTTAGACTAAATCTATAAACTTTCAATTTCCCTAATTAATTTGCCATTTATTAAATTTTCTACAAACTCAGGCCACCTAGACTTTTGAACACCAAGTGCACTTTTCTTACTAGTTCTGCTTAACAATATTATGATTTATTAATAACATCAATATATCTATCAATACCAAAAATCCTAATTTTCTAGAATGAATTTGACCATCAATTAATTATTGAATAAATAACTATAATATTACGATAGATTAGGGAAAAATAGAATCAACCTTCCAAATTTATCAGAAAATTACTAGATTAAAAATATGATCAGAAAAGTACATTGACCAAGTATTATTATTTTTCAACTTCATATGGTCTCATAAATAAATCATTTAAAACAAAACAATATTAGGTACCTTGTGAAGAAACCCATAAAGACAGTCCTCCAATAATTCTATAAAAATTCACAGAGCTCATGTACGACTTAAAAGGTCCTTCTACCAAGTTGCATGAGTTTTTAATGAGTGTATATCTCTTAATAAATTCCCAAATGATTTTGTCTACTACAAGGGTTGTAAATAAAGTTTCTCAAATATTGATCTAAAGTTCCCCCTAAAATTTCCAGAGCTTAACAACAATATTATTTGGCCACTGCATAAATTTCAAGAGCATCCCAAGTATTGTGATGCAGTAGTAAATTCAAGTGTGAAAGTGCCCTAAATGGTCCTAAGTTATTACAAGGGGAATGTAAACTCTAAAAGTCCTAGAATTACGTCCTAGGGCAATTTACCATCCTAAGATCACATGGACTAAACCCTAATTCCATACATAGACATATCACCTAATGTCCTTTACAAACCCCCAAAGTTCAACGCTAGGGTTTGAAGTAGGGTCTTAGTGCAAATCAACCCTAATCCACCCCAAACTCTAAGTGAGGGTGTTTTAACTAACCTTGAGGCTCTGATAAAAATCCCAACCCCCTTTGGGTAAGGATTGGCCCCTCTATACCCCAAGTACACTTTTGCCCTAATTTACCCTCAAGGGACCAAAATTTGGTTACACCAAAAACTATTTCATTCAATCCGAAAAGGACTGAAAATTTTACCAAGACCATATCATGACCCTAAGAACCATCTACCCAACTTTTGGGGGATTATGAGGTCATTAGACCGACTAATTAAATACTACTTGGTTTATTAAATTTTAACAAAAATTATATAAAATAGTTTTTCCAAAAATTTCAATATTTGGATATGTCAGATCTATAGGTAAGAGTGAGCCCCAATCCAAATTTCAAGTCATTTGGATGGCTGGATTGATGGGGGCACTCAATTTAGTCTCTTTTCAAGCCTATGTATATGCTGCACAATTTTGAGTGTTGTGGTCAGACCACTAACCCAAATGGGTTGAAATCAATTTAGAATTAAAGTAGACTTCAAGGGCTACAATTTTCATGTTGGACACTCATCATGGTTCATTCCCTAAGGGACTTATTTATTTAATTTAAAGGGTGCATAGTAAATGGTTAAAATTATATTATTTATTCATTTACATAATAACTGATCCAACGGCCAAGGAGTCATCTTCCTCCTCCAGTCTACAGGCGTGATCAGCCCAATCTGGAGCTTCATCCAAGTCATTTTGTCAGTGATCCAGTCTCGCCCCCTACCGACCACCACCACCACTTTCGTTGAGGTGGTGGCTATCATCGGAGGGCGGCACGACCGCCAAAGGGGCGATTTCCGGCGAACCCGCAAAGTATAAAAACCATGCAAATTACTGGAATTTTAAAATTAAAACCAGCCCAATTCGGCTTGATTTCAAATCCTATTTATCTAGGAAGATAGCTCAAGGGGATAGGAGGAGAAGCGGACCTGCAACCGTGCTTGCCAACGTGTTTTGCGGTGGTGCGCCATGGCCGGTGGTAGAGTTGATCGGTGCTCTGTAACTATACAGCCAGATGCCACGACTTCTACTTGTAAGTGTGGGAAACAACTCCTATGAGTTCAATGAAGCTTTTAAAAGAGACAAAAGGGGGAGAGGAGGGGTCTAACTTCAATGGCCATTAATGGACATGGGGGAGAGGTTTCGGCCTTGGTGGGTTCAGCGAATCCTACCACAAAATGGGCAAGTGAAGCCCCTTGATCTTCTCAGAACTGATGGGTGGAGATGAATCAAGTCTTTGGGGAGTCCCTTGGCCTTCCTTGGCCTTGAATGGACATCTCTCTCCCCACTTTCTCTCTCCTCTGTTAAAGGGGAAGTGGATCTTTCTCTCTCCTAGTCACTAATTCCAGAGAGGCTCAGTTCGACGAACTCTGAACCCAGTTCGACGAACTATGAAATCAGTTCAACTAAGTTTTTTCTAAAACTTTGAGCTTAGTTTGACAAACTCTGAGCTCAGTTCGATTAACTCAGATCTCAAACTCTGAGCTTAGTTCGACGAACACTGAGCTCAGTTGGACGAACACAGAGCTCAGCTCGATGAAGTAGAAGTTTAGTCTGTAAAAGCTCAGATCGACAAAAGCTAAGCTCAGTTCGATGAATTACTTGCTGAGTTTGACAAATCTGACGGGTTCTATATCAATAGAAGGCAAAATGTTTTCAAAATATTTGGTAACAAAAACTTACTATTTGCAGCCCAAGGTTGTTTTTACCTTCATGCCTAAGTTCATTTGGTCTTCTTGGGCTATCTTGGGTTTTGTCATAACCTAGTCATGACAAAACCACTCCTAGGGGTCTAGTTATTTGAGGGATGTTACACACCTAAAATATATATTTTTTATTAGTTAATCATCCAAAAATTAAATTGAAACCACTACTTCATTTGTCTCTTTTCAAAAAAACACAAACAAAAAATAATAATGGGTTTATATATACGTAATTATCTAGTTTTATAATTTACTAGTCATTTATTTATCATAAATAGATAGATATAAATATATGGAGTAAAGTTTTAAAGAATATCTTGTGTATTCAATTTAAAAATTAGAAGATTTGTTTTGGGCACTACTTTTTGTTTACAATAAATAGAGGCATGTGTATTACCTTAGCTAAATATCTTAGAATATAATTATCTTAACTTCACTCTTATCAAAATATAGGAATTTTCAAGCTATTATAGTTGCTCTCAAAATCTTTTATCAAAATTAATTTTGAAGCCCACTATCTACTTTTTGCTTGTCATGTTTTCTTACGCAGACAAGCATCTTGGAGTATGTGCACCTATAAAAGAAAAGATCTTATGTCAATGGGAATAAGATTTCATTCCATAAACAAAGGCATCCAATAATTATTAAAAGACTATATGAAATGGAGTATGTGCTCCTAAACATACAGATAGGATTAAAATAAATTTTAATTCTTCTATGTTTTTTTTGCCTTAGAAAATATTTTCCTAAGCAGTTATAACAAAGCAAGAAAAAGGTGAGAGGATAAAATTCATCACCTCATATATAAAAGCCTACTATATAGGCAAATGCCAAGTTTGTACCCCATAAAACCACAACAAATTTATCTAATTTAGCTTAAATTTTTGAAAGCGCATATTTAATTGATTGTATGTTTTCCATTATTTCTCTTTTAAAGTATGGTTTTTGTAATTTCATTCTAACTTATTACTAATTATTGCAATATTGCTTGGTATTTGGTTTTCTCAAGAAGTCTTATGACTTCGAATATTTATTTCTGGCTAAATCATTTGCATAATGTAGGACTTAACACTTATTGCTCCGGATGTTTATGCTATCTTCCATTCATTTAATAAATTGATGTTTGAATTAGAAATTTTATAACTGTTCATATAGTCGACTCATACTTTTGCTGTAGAATAACAAATCTTAAGTATGTGGGTATTTAATGAGTAGAAAAATATACATATTTTTAGGCTATATTTTTGTTTTGATTTAATAAAAAAATGTAATAATATTATGTAAATACCTTAATAAATCATTTAATTTTTATTTTTCAGTTTTAACTTAATCTCTTTTTGTGCCCTATATGTATTTTTTCAACTTTTAGGCAATTCGGGAAAATTTTCAAAGTCACGCCCCTAAGTCACGCCCATGACCTAGGGCGTGTAACTTAAAACTAGCAATTCTAGCATTTCGGCAGATTACGGCTAGCAAACGAAGTCATGCCCGGGTGATACACTCGTGTTCCTCCTGAAAACACCTGTGACATCACCAGTGACCAAGAAATGAACTGTCTATCACGCCATGTCGAAGTCTTTGAGCCAGTAAACTTGAGTCACGCCCTGCAATACGCCTAGGTGCCAGCTGTCATGCCCGCGACCTCACCCGTGACCAAGCAGAAGTCTTGCTACCATACCCCGAAGAAGCCAATCTATCATTCCTTACACACAAACCAAGATGACACGTCTGTGACCATTAAGTCATGCCCGTGTAGTTGTTCTGTCCAATCTAGAAGCCTTCAGAAATTCTATCCAGAGATTCCACGCTAGCGACACGCCCATTTGACACACCCGAGGGGGCGTGTACTTTAAGCAATTTGGCTATAAAAGGATGGCCAAGGAAGATGTTTAAGTAAAACTGGTAGAGTTTTATAATTGTATATAGTAGTTACGTGTATTTTTTGAGTGATATTTTTCTAACCCTAATTTAGGTTTCCTACTGTGTAACAGTTTTTTAAGTAATAAAATTGTAATTTTTAGTAAATTTCCAACACTTATTGATTTTAACTTAGTTTTCATTTCTATTGAGACAGAGTGTGTGCGTGAGTACTTTTCTTTTTTCTTTTCCTACTACCACTCTCATCCCGGATGAGAGACAACTTAGTTTATTTATCTATTATTGACTTCTGTTTTGCGGAGATTAGCGGGTGTTCGCAAGTTCTCTTAAGGTACTCATGTTATAATTTAACTTACCTACTTTTGACTTCTCTTTTGCAGAAAATAATAAGTGTTCGTGAGTTGACATTAGTTACTCGTGTTATATGTTTATATACCTGCTTATGACTTCTCCTTTGTGGTGATTAGAAGGTGTTCGTGAGTTCTCTTAAGGTACTTGTGTTATATTTTAAATTTACCTGCTTTTTATTTCTCTTTTACAGAGATTAATAGGCATTCTCAAGTTAACCTCAAGTACACACATTATATTTTTATTTACTTTCTATTGACTTCTCTTTTGCAGAGATTAGCATGTGTTCGTGAGTTCACTTCAGGTTTTCGTGATATATTTTAAAATTACCTGCTTTTGACTTCTCTTTTGAAGAGATTTGTAGGTGATTGCACGTATTATATATTTATTTACCTGCTTTTGACTTCTCTTTTACAGAAATTAGCATGTGTTTGCAAGTTCACCTTAGGTACTTACGTTATATGTTTATTTACCTGCTTTTGACTTCTTTTTTCAGATATGAATAGGAGCTCGCGAGTTCTCTATAGGTATTCAAGTTATATGTTAATTTACCTGCTTTAGACTTATCTTTTGCAGAAAGTGGCAAGTTTTTGCGAGTTCACCTCAAGTACTCATGTTATATGTTTATTAACATACTATTGACTTCTGTTTTGTGTAGTTTATCCGGTGTTCGCGAGTTCACCTCAAATACTCATGTTATATGTTTATTTACTAGCTTTTTACTTCTCTTTTGCCGAGATGAGAATGTGTTAGCGAGTTCCCTTCAGGTATTCACGTTATTTGTTAATTTACCTGCTTTTGACTTCTTTTTTGCAGAGATTAGCAAGTTTTTGCGAGTTTACCTCAGGTACGCTTGTTATATGTTTATTTACATGCTATTGACTTTTCTTTTATTGAAATTACCTGGTGTTCACGAGTTCTCTTTCGGTGCTCGCGTTAGATTTTACTTTTACCGTATTTTGACTTATCTTTTGTAGATATTTGCAGGTATCTGCGAGTTCACCTCAGGTACTCGTGTTATATATTTATTTACCTGGTTTTTACTTCTCTTTTGCAGAGATGAGCAAGTCTTCATGAGTTCTCTTTAAGTATTCAATTTATATGTAAATTTACCTACTTTTGACTTCTCTTTTGCAGAGATTAACAGGTATTCGCGAGTTCACCTCAGGTACTCGCATTATATGTTTAATTGCCTGCTTTTGACTTCAATTTTGCAGAGATTAGCAGGTTTTTGTGAGTTCTATTCAAGTTCTTCAGTTATATTTTAAATTTAATGGCTTTGGACATCACTTTTGCATAGATTTGCTTGTGTTTGCGAGTTCATCTCAAGTACTCGCATTATAAGTTTATTTACCTGCTTTTGACATCTCTTTTGGAGAGATTAGTAGGTGTTAGAGAGTTCACCCTAGATATTAGCATTATATGTTTATTTACCTGCTTTTGACTTCTCTTTTGCATAGAATAGCTGTTGTTGCAAGTTCTATTCAGGTACTCACATTATATATTAAGTTACCTACTTATTACTTCTCTTTTGTAGAGATTAGGAGGTGTTCGCTAGTTTTCTTTAGTTACTCGCATTATATTTTAAATTTACATGCTTTTGACTTCTTTTTTCAGAAAATAGCAGGTGTTCACGAGTTCACTTTGATTCTCGCGTTATATGTTTATTTAGCTACTTTTGACTTCTCTTTTGCGGAGATTAGCAGGTGTTCACGAGTTCACCTCAGGTACTCGTATTATATTTTAAATTTACCTGTTTTTATTTCTCTTTTACATAGATTAGTAGGTGTTCATGAGATCGCATGAGGTACTCGTGTTATGAGATTATTTACATGCTTTTGACTTCTCTTTTGAAGAAATTAACTTGTGTTCGTGAGTTCTTTTTAGGTACTCGCATTATATTTTAAATTTGCATGCTTTTGACTTATCTTTTGCAGAGATTAGCAGGTGTTCGCGAGTTCTCCTCAGGTACTTGTGTTATATATATGTTTATTTACCAGTTTTTGACTTCTCTTATGCAGAGATTAGTTGGTTTTTGTATGTTCACCTTAGGTACTCGCGTTATATGTTAATTTACCTGCTATTGACTTCTATTTTACGGAGATGAGAAGCAGTTCACAAGTTCTCTTTAGGTACTCGAGCTACATTTTTAATTTACCTACTTTAGACTTCTCTTTTGCAGATATTTGCAGGTGTTCATGAGTTCACCTCTGGTACTCGTGTTATTTGTTTATTTACCTGCTTTTGATTTCTTTTTTGCAGAGATGTGTAGGTGTTCGCTAGTTCTCTTCAGGTATTTCCATTATTTGTTAATTTACTTGCTTTTGACTTATCTTTTGCAGAGATTAGCAGTTGTTCACTAGTTCACATTAGGTACTCGTGTTATATGTTTATTTATATGTTAATGACTTTTCTTTTACAGAGATTAGCAGGTGTTCGCGAGTTTTCTTCAGGTACTCGCGTTATAATTTAACATACCTGCTTTTGACTTCTCTTTTGCACATATTAGTAGGTATTCGGGAGTTCACTTCAGTTACTCGTGTTATATGTTTATATACATTCTTTTGACATCTCTTTTGCGAATATTAACAGGTGTTCGAGAATTCTCTTAAGCTACTTGCATTATATTTTAAATTTATCTGATTTTAATAACTCTTTTGTAGAGATTATTAGGCGTTCGCGAGTTCACCTCATGCACTCGCATTATATGTTTTTACCTACTTTTAACTTCTCTTTTGCAAAGATTAGCATGTATTCGTGAGTTCTCTTCAGACACTCACGTTATATTTTAAATTTACCTGCTTTTGACATGTCTTTTGAAGTGATTTGCAGGTGCTCGAGTCTTTTTCTCAATTACTTAAGTTATATCTTTATTTACCTGCTTTTGACATCATTTTTGTTGAAATTAGCAAGTGTTAGCTTGTTTGAAAGTCTTTGATTACAAGGGTAGCTTATAACCTAATGGGGGAGGGGTGAATAGGTTATTGCAGTCTTTCGTAGTTCTTTAAAATCTTCTATGACTTAAGACCCACTATGTATACATAATTCAACTTTCAAGAACACATTACTCAGCACAGCAAAACACAATACATAGCTCACTAGATTTTATAGTTGTTCCCCACTATATGGGTATATCTACTATCCCTCTCCGCCTTTTTAACAGTATGTTAGACAAGGTTCTTCTCCAAAAATTATGGCTCCTCCGAGATTACAGCACGATCCCACCGGATCAGTCAGTCTCCTCTCAGACTTACAACACAGGCTCACAGCCCTCCACTCAATAATCTCCTGACTACCAAACTTAAGCACAACTGCCCATAGCATAGGCTGGAGAAACAACCCCACATAGATCGATACAAGGATCCAATCACAGGCCCACGACCCTAACACAGATCTCACAGATATTCTCATAGCCTTTATAATTTTGGCTTTATAATAAAATCATACAGATCTATCACACAGCCTAATCAATCTACGCCTTAACATAGATCTATCACAGATCCACAGATTTTGAAAGTGGAATTTTGATTCGACTCAAGAGAAATTGCTCCCTGAGTCGATTTCTTCCTGGTCTAAGAAAATCTAAGCCCTATCTGCTTCCTAGCAACATGAAAATTGATCTTCAATGGTCTGCGGCTTGTGCTGGATATTCCTCAGAATCTTAATTCTATTCTTGCTGATGAAAGAGGGGAAGATGATCTTTAAACAGCTAACTAGTAAAGCAGATTGTAATTCCTCTGCCTTATTCTTCTTTCCAGTCAGAATCTGGCACAAATATCTTCTTCTTCTTCGATTCAGAAAATAATCTTCAGATTTGGCTCAAATTGAATCATGAAGCAATTTCAGATATGGCTTGCGTAAACTGATTTGTCTTTCTCAGGGATATCTTCTGTACTTGTTGTAGCAGATGTTGATTGCACCATCAAACTCAGAAACCCTTTAGATTTATCAATTTGAAGTTCTTGGCTCTATAACAATGGCAGATGAAGATGACGAACTCCCGCTTCTCGTTTTTAGAATGAATTAATGTTAATCAGAAAGTCAATTTGATATCGATCACAACTGCTATTTATAATCCCGATGAATTGTGGAATGATTGTATAATGTCAATGTTTTATCAGCTCTTAAAAGTTCAGCTTAATTAAATTGAGAATCATTGTAGACTGACGGGGACGTTAATGTTGAATTGCAGCATTAAAATAATGAATCTGAACTTCTTTGACTTGTTGAATTTGCTGACGTCAACATCATTATGGAATAAGCAAAATCAAGCATCATTCCAGAAATACTCAGTTCAATGAACTCAAATCTCAGTTCGATGAACCCAGAGCTCATCTCGATGAAAAAGTGAATGATGAGTTTGATGAACTCTAAACTTAGTTCGAAGAACGCAGAACTCAGCTCGACGAAAAGTGAAAGCTGAGTTTGATGAACTCTGAACTCAGTTTGATGAACGTAGAGCTCAGCTCGATGAAAAGTTAAAGCTGAGTTCGACAAAATCTAAACTCAGTTCGACGAACTCAGAGCTCAGCTCGACGAAAAGTGTATTAGCAATACTCAATGATTCTGGACTTTGAATTTTCTTTAACTCTACTAGGCATTGAGTGGCGTTGAGTGAATAGGCCGTACTAAATGAATTTGGAATTAGAAATATTTCAGCTCTGTTGAGAGCGTTGAGTGTATATGCCTCACTCAACTCTTTTTTCCTTAGCCATATTCTTCTGCCCTTTCTGCTTAAAAGCGTTGAGAGCATTGAGTGTAGAAGCTTCACTCAATGTTTATTGCCTTAGCAATATTCTTCTATAATCTTGCCTTCTTGCTGAAGTTTGGCGTTGAGTGCGTTGAGTGAACTGGCTTCACTCAATGATTCTGGACTTAGTCGAATTCTTGTTTCTTCACAGGAAGACTGGACTCAAAGCCTTTTGACTTAGCGTTAAGAGAATGAGCTTCACTCAAAGGTTCTGTACTTAGTCAAATTTTCTATCTCCTTATACTTTGGGGTTATAGTCTATCCTTGACTCAACAATTCTGGCCATATGGCGTTGAGTGAGTTGAGCTTACTCAACTCTTGTGGACTTAGCCACATTTCTTATTTTTCAATACTATAAGCTTTGACTGCCAGCCTTCTCTCAGTGCTATTAGCAGTATGGAGTTGAGTGACCTTGCCGCACTCAATGCTTCTTGACATAGGCATTTTTCTTAATTTCCATCCTATCACTTTGAGTCCACCTGTCATTGTCTCTTGAACTATATGTCCAATCATTATGGCAAAGACCAACCTGTATCCATAAACTTAAATATACATAAAATACAACTATGTGTATACCATTGACCTGTTTGACTTCTTACAAATCTAAGACATTTGGATAAATGGACCCAACAATCTCCCCCTATTTCAAGAAGTCAAAACACCACTTGAGAATTCTTTGTCAATGATATACAATAACATAAGCAGTAAAAAGATTAATTTTGTATTAATCTAAAAGCAGAAGGAATTACCACATTTTCCCATGTTACCACATTTTCTCTTGTACTCCCCTTACTATGCTGCATCCTACTACTGCAAGCTTCTTCACATGTAAAGCCTTTCTAGTAGCTGCTTCATTATTGTAGCTGCTTCTTTGTTGCTGCTACTCACCCTTGTTATTGTTCTTCCTATACTACTTCTCCCCCTTTTTGACTTCTGTGAAATATCTTGAAAGTCCACCTAATGCCAACTAGCTTCACCTATGGGGGGAATAGGTGTCTTGCAGCGTATTTGCGGAATTAAACTTGTACCTGCACAAGAAAACAAAACAACACAGCACAGACAGGACACAAGCAATTTATAGTGGTTCCTCGATTTAGGTACGTCCACTTTCCCCCTTCGACCTATCTCCCAACCAGGGATGACTCGGTCACTTCACCAATAGGATTGAAATCCAATCCTTGCACTAACAGAAGGAACCCTTCCACACGTAGGAGTCACCACTCCCACAACACGGGTTGCACTCAACCCTTACAACTAGAGACCAATTGGTCCTTTACAAAGAAATTGGAAATAGCTTGTAAGAAATACAAACGACGTATGGAGACTACAGTGTCCCTCTTCGTTCGACGACGTGTTCTTGAAGTCAACGAAGAGTCCACAACCCTAGATCTCACTTGGATTGAACCTTCCCGAAACCGGCGGCGGCTTGGAGCGGCGGCTAGGTTCACGGAATAAGCGGCGGCGACGGAGAGCTGCTGCAGCGCTATGGGATTCAAACTCCGTAATAAAGGAAGCAAGGTCTTCCAACGGTCACACTAGGATCGGTCGTCTCGATCGATTCGGGAGGGGAAGGTTTTTCCCGATCAACGAATCAAGAGACAAGGGATCTCTGGTTAGACGCGTGAGACGCTATGCTAGCCTAAGCTTCTGTCGCCGGAGATCTGGAAGAACTTGAGATCACAGCGGTGACCACGGCGCGAACGACGGAGACGATCGGCGGAGCAAGATCGCGCGTTAGGGCTCTGCGGCGGCTGTTCTTTTTTGAATTCGCGTATCTGGTTGTTCTACTGTTCATACATACGGAGGTATATATATTAGGTCAAGTATATGACCGTTGTGGGTCCTACCAGTGATAAGACCTAAGTCCGGTTCGAAATACCGCAGGTAACGTGGACCGGTCCAGAAAGAATCGGAAAATTGCCCAAGTCAATTTCGGCGAGAATCGTAGGTGATTCTCGACGAATCGGCGAGAATCACCAACGATTCTCGCCGAATCCTACTTAGCCGAATTCTGGCTGCGCTGATATAGAAGCCGGGGAGAAACGTCGGGAATCACACTTGATTCTCGCCGAATCGTCGAGAATGCAAACTCATTCTCGACGAATCGGCGAGAATCACTTAGTGATTCTCGACGATTCTGCCTTAGAGAAATTTCTGGCGGTGTCGAGACTGCCGGCTCCAACCGGCGAGAATCAGCAAGTGATTCTTGGCGACTCGGCGAGAATCATAAGTGATTCTCGCCGATTCAACGAGAATCACATGGTGATTCTCGCCGATTTTTACTTAGGCGATTTCTCCCCTTTCTTTCCATGAGCTGGTCTTTGGCCCAACCTTGCTCCTTGTCTGCTCTTGCTTTATCATAGCCCTGTACTTGAAATTAAGTACACCCCAATAGAGAGAAGACACGTAGGCCAACACACTGATCTGCTCAACGAGGGATTACGTCGCGCAGACCCATATATATTGACCCACTGTACCCTGACATTGGTGTGTACTTAGCGTGGAATAACTGCAAGCACAACTTAAAATATTTCATCAAATACATTGTGAATTCATACTAGCTTGACAGGTGGCTTCCACAAATCCAGGTAATTATGGATACAATACCCAACGATCTCCCCCTATTTGACGAAGCCAAAATCCTACTAGCTAAGATGAATACCACCATCCAGAGAATAAATAAGACATACAAAAACAAAAGCAAGCAGAAGAGTACTTGAGTTAAACATGAAATCATATATATATATAAATCCACAAGGCTTGTTCATATGATAATATGAGAAAATTGATATGCAATAAGAAGCGGAAAAGGTCCTAAGCCTATTTCTCCTTAGCAAGACTATCCATAAGCTTTTGAGCCAGGAATTTCTTGCTTTGCCTTTTGAAATATTCCTTAGGCTTTGGATGATATCTGGGAGGAGGGACTTTATCTGCCACGGTGTTGTTCCTGAAAAATATGTTACATTTAGCTTCAAATTCTTTATGCCGCTCCCATTTGTACTGACTATATACATCATTTCGATTTATTTGCCCCCTCTGCTGTAATAAAAATGTGTCCAAGATAATACTCTTTGATACAGGACTCCATTTTTCGTTCCTCACATCATCCTCCTTCAATCTGATCTTCTTTTCAGCTTGTGTTTCCCTAGATGTCCCTTCTTGAATTTTTCTCTTGTTCCTGACTTTTGCTAGGGCTTCTTTGTCAAACATGGCCATCAATTTTGCTTTGGAACTGTCCCTAGCAGCCCCTTGAGTATCAGCTTCACTTAAATGAACTCCTTCTGCACTTGCTCCCTCATTAGGAACTCCTTCTGCACTTGCTCCCTCATCATTCACAGTATTATTCTCAGGAGTCTCAGGAGCAGGATTACCCTCAGGATTTTCAGGGATATCGGTGCCTAATAATTGTTTGAGCAACCACCAGCAACTGTCATAAACATATACATTAGACTGGTCAAAATTTTTGATGATGATTTGCTGAAGCCCGGCCATTTTAGCAGTATATTCTTCCTCCCCCTTTTTGGCTTCGACTGTAATGGAGTTTGCATAGGAGTGCAGGGACTCATCTATATGCTTCAGAGAGTTTGAGAACTCTGTCAATAGGCCTTTTTGATTTGCATTTAGAAGCAACATGTTGGCATCAAATTTCTGTATGCTATTTGCCACAACATGTGCATTACTATTAACTATTCTCAGAGTATCTGTAGTCTTTTTAAGACCTTCCATAAGAAGAGTGACAGCTTTGCCGGCTGCTGTATACTTGTCTTCGAACTTCTTCTCCATTAGATCCAGTTTGTGATTAATTTCCACAACGTTCTTGAGCATTAGATTCTCAGACTTCTTAATTCTTTTTAACACTTTCTTTTGAGCTTGCTCAAAAGATACTTTAAGCTCATTCACTATCCCTTGAACAATGTTTACCGTGTGATTTGTTATATTTGCTTGAAGTGGAGGAACATCAGGCACGCCCTGGTTTGTCTCCTCAGCAGAAACACTAGGTGAGCTGGACACTAGAATAGATTCCACGGGAGGAATACCGGCATCCACTGTAGGATGTTCCGGAATGTTCACAGAAGGTTGCTGAGAGGGCTCCCCCTCCATTCTTACAACCAATTTCTCAGGAGCTTGTTCCTCATATGGAACATCAACAGCATATCGAGGAGTCACCACTTCCATCCTCTCATCAGCTACTTCCTCTTCCACCACTTCCTCGGTTTCCAAGTTCTCAGTATTATCGGCCATATGATTCACATCTTCCTCTTCATCCTCTTCCTCCTCCTCATCAGCTACTTCATCTTCCACCACCTCCACATCCTTACTCTCTTCTTGCACAGTCTCAATCGCATCTCTAGCTATCTGAGAGATGTCAGATATCATATTAGCAGAAGCGGGTAGAGGCTCCCCCTTAGTTCCTGCAGTCAGTACATCAGGGATTTCACTGGGAACTGCCACAGTGTGTGCAGGAGCACTGGTGTCCTCAGCTGGAGATGCATCTTGGTCTCTGTCCATGGCAACTTGCCCTATTCGATGCTCCCACCGGTCGAATATGCTTAAGTCCATCTTTTTCAAATAGTGCAGGGGCACTCCTTTGCTCATGTCAAATTTATCTCTGCCCAGCTGATTAAGATAGAGACTTATGATTCTACCAAAGCTTGGGGATCGGAGAGTGTCTTTAATTTTCTCAAATAGCATGGCTCCCCAGTTGAACCTTTTTCTGCAGACAATCGCCACCAGAACCTTGAACATATCCCCTGAAATATGGTCGTGTGATCCAGGTTTGCAAATTAGTACTTTCCCAATGATGTCAGACAAAAGTTTCCCCTCCTCATTCATTTATTTTCTCTTTATCGATCTGGTTCTTATAGCTAGTCCACAGAATAATAGGGTCCTGTCTCTATCATGTTCCTCCAGATAATCCTTGTGCTCTGAACTAGAGAGCTGCAAGCATTGAGTCAGTTTCCTTGCAGACATCTTGATCTTTGCACCTGCAACCTTACTCTTGATGATAGTGTCTTCATTCCAAAGTTTGGCGGTTGCGAAGAACTCCATCACTTCCTTATCTAGAATTTTGCAGGGGTACTCCAGTACAAAAGTGAGTCCAGCATCTTCAAGTAAGATGATGATGTTTCTGAACTCATCTGAGGCATGTGAGAACCCGGTTCGAACTAACTCACATCCAGTGACCAGGCCGGCAGTGGTCCTTGGAGCCACTGCAAACCTAGGGAGGGAATCCCAAGTCTACGCCTAATCAGAAATCAAGAGGGAAGCAACACTAACAGTAAGTCACTGTAAGGGAGAGGAAGGGGTTACCCAAATACGGAGGAAGCGAGAGTCGACGGAGACGACGGAAAACCTGGAGGAGCTCGCGTCCTTATTTGATCGAAACTGCGGAGAATGAATACTTAGACGAGCACCCTGGATGCGAGAAGAGAGGTCTACGGAATCCGGAACGAGGTCGACGAGATTTGGAACCTAAGATACGGGAAGTCACCGGGAGGATGGAAGGAAGGGTCGGCGGGATTCCTGCGGGATATCGACGGGTTTCTCTGCGAAATGCGGAAGATGAAGAGTCGGCAGGATTTTTTCTAAATAGAAATCGACGGGATTCTCAATAGAAGTCGACGGGTTTAGAGGCATACCGGATTCTCAGAATCTTCTGATATCAAAGGGTTTAGAAATCTTCTAAATATATATTTCTTAATACATGTATCTATTGAGGGTTTGGAAGGAGTTTTCCATACAGCGTTAGGAGGCATATCAACTTTAGTATACCCAAGACAATAACCGTGGCAAGCAACTTTAATAGGTTATTTCTCGATCGAGATATACACAATATTCTTGATGTCAGTTGTAAGTTTTAGTGACTTCCAATGACGTATCTTCTTTAATTTTCAGTGGGCTGACTTATGCCTGTTGAGGTTCATTCTCGAATCTACCAGTGTATTTGCAGATAAATCTTTAACAATGTATCTAAAGGTTATTTTTATAATTTTAATCTTTCCTTAGGTGTACAAGCATATAAGTGTAAATCTACACATGACCATTTACTTTCGAGAGAGGGAATTCATGACTTAGTGTGGATATGTAGACATACATATATACATATATGTAAAAATCGATGCACTATGCCTCATATATTGAAGCTGATTGCAATTAACTGAGATTAAAATATGTATCATTTAGATCTTCTGTTCAAGGCATACCAGGTGGTCAACTTGAATGTGCCTGTGTTGATGGCACTGCTCCTATTCCAGATACTTGTTCCACGTCATTCTTGGAACATCTCCTGTCTGGTTCCCATTAGGTTTACGGGAACCTAGACTACCCTGCAAAAGAGTGTTACCTTTCCTTAGGAACCCAATATGTATTGGGTCCTAGGTTCTTGTTAGCATAAAAACTCGAATGCCTTCCCTCAGAAATCCTGTCAGGAAGACTACCTCTGCCTAGAGGAGGTGGATATGCCCTTGCCCTTGACACAGAGGGGTTGTGCCAACAATCTATTGCAAAGTGACCCACCTTGCCACAACACCAACACGTGTGAATGTTGTATCGCCGTTTCTGACCTGATCCGGTGACTGAGGTAGTCATGGTCCTAAGTCTAAATGGGATAGAGCCGGATCTGCTCACAAAATTGCCTCTTCCACCGTGACACTTGGAAGGGTGGAAGGAATGCATGTAGCGAGCGTCATGAGGCCTGGGAGGTGGTGCCTTCCTTTCAGTCAGCACCCTTCCAGAGGCCCCATGAGCACTAACTGCATGACTTCTAACCCCTCTTTCCTGTGTCCTAGGGTGGTGAGAGGCGCAATGAGAGCTGATACCAGCATATTCATGCCGAGTTGGGGCTGTGGCCGAGAATACAAAGGGTTCAGAATGAGCCTTAGGTATTCTCTCATGGGTGGCCATGACAGCCCTTGCATTATGGGTGTTTCCACATGAGGAAAGATCACCCTTGCAGTGACCATGGTTGTTCCTGTGATCATACCTGTAGGCATGATGAGTACCTTTCCTTCCGGGAGTGGGGGGTCTAAATACCGTTTCCCCATTTCTCCATGAATTGATAATTCGGGAGATCCACCCATATTCTTCCTTTCTTTTGATAGCATCAACCTTGGAAAAGTTGGATACTATCCTCTTCTCATTCTCTAGACTACTCTCTAGATCTGAGATTTTAGAGTCCTTAACATTATTGGATGCTAATTGGAGAACCAATAAGATTTTCAGCCGAGCAATCTCCTGAGCTTGCTCCTCAACAATCAGGTTGCTTTTCTGAAGGACACTCTTCAAGGCATCAGGATTTTCTGGAGGGCAATTATCCAAAATATTCCTGTCTTCAAGAACATGAGGAAGAGAGGGGCAAGGTGAAGAAGTTACCTGGTCCTGACTTAGCTGATCAGGAATAGTGTTAGGACTGACTGGGGCAGCTGAGTCATCCTCAGCTGAGCAGTCTTCATCAACTTCCTCCTCAGTCTCTGATAAGGACACAGGAGCCCTGATACTGAGAAATTGGTCATCACTTTCTTCTTTAGAAATGCTGACCCCCATATATGACTCATCCTCTTGCTGACGACTTATCCCTGTTCTGTCTGATCCCTCCATGAGGTTAGATATAGTTTGCCACAAGGACTTGGCCGTCTTACACTTTTCAAGTCTTGACCGGGAAGGTCCAGTCCAGGCATCCAGGATGATTTTACGAATCATTTTATCCAAGTTGAAAAGAGAGAATTCAATCTCAGACATTTCAGTAGTCTCCTTGGGGATCTGCATATCCTTCCCAGAGCAGGAGGCCTTCATGGGAATGAACGGACCCTCTTCCAAGATGATTGATGCGCGAGGGTCGATGGCCTCCAAATAAAAGGATACCCTCATCTTCCAGATGGGATAATAGTCCTTTGTGCACACGGGGAGTCTTAGCGGAGAGATCCCATAAACTAGCTCCATGCTTGTGACACTGGTGGCAGGATTCTACTCAAGGTGTGAACCTTTTTGATGAGGAACCTCCCTCTGATACCACTTGAAAGTCCACCTAGTGCCAACTAGCTTCACCTATGGGGGTGGGGGGGAATAGGTGTCTTGCAGCGTATTTGCGGAATTAAACTTGTACCTGCACAAGAAAACAAAACAACACAGCACAGACAGGACACAAGCAATTTATAGTGGTTCCCCAATTTAGGTACGTCCACTTTCCCCCTTCGACCTATCTCCCAACCAGGGATGACTCGGTCATTTCACCAACAGGATTGAAATCCAATCCTTGCACTAACGGAAGGAACCCTTCCACACGTAGGAGTCACCACTCCCACAACACGGGTTGCACTCAACCCTTATAACTAGAGACCAATTGGTCCTTTACAAAGAAATTGGAAATAGCTTGTAAGAAATACAAACAACGTATGGAGACTATGGTGTCCCTCTTCGTTCGACGACGTGTTCTTGAAGTCAACGAAGAGTCCACAACCCTAGATCTCACTTGGATTGAACCTTCCCGAAACCGGCGGCGGCTTGGAGCGGCGGCTAGGTTCACGGAAATAAGCGGCGGCGATGGAGAGCATGACAATAATGTCTGTTAAAAGAGAACCAATTTTCACTCTATACAAAGTTTGTTCAACAGGTTTCCATGTCTCATATTTGTCTAAAGACACTTAATCCCATGGGAGTTTTCATGGTGGAAGCATTCCCCATCCCAAATTTCTTAATTAACTCCCTGGTAAACTTAGACTGGCATATGGATATTCTATTGTCAGTCTATCTTACTTGGAGACCCAAGAAGAATTTAAGTTCACCCATGCTACTCATGTCAAACTTACCATACAAAAGTTTGGCAAACTTCCTGCAAAAGTTATCATCACTAGACCCAAAGATAATGTCATCAACATATATCTGGAGTAGGATGATCTTACCCTTAGATTCCCTAATGAATACGTTCTTGTCTATCTTCCCGCTTGAGAATTTATTTTAAATGAGGAAGCTAGACAAGTTTCATACCAAGCTCTAGGGGCTTTCTTTAGCCCATATAGAGATTTCCTTAGTCTATAAACCAAATCTGTATGAAAGGAACAAAAAAACCTCGAGGTTGTTCCACATAGACTTCTTATTTCGAATCTCCATTCAGAAATGATGATGTCACATCCATCTGATAGACTCTGAACCCTTGGAATACAGTATATGAATGGAATAACCTGATAACTTCTAGTCTTGCTATAGGGGAAATGGTTTGATTAAAGTCAATACCTTCCTCTTATCTGAACCCCTGAGCCACTAGTCTAGCTTTTTTCTTAACTCTAATGCCATTTTAATCAAGTTTATTCCAGTAGATCCACTTGGTTCCAATGATATTATTTCCTTGATGTCTGGGAACCATCTTCTAGACTTTACATCTTTTAAACAAGTTAAATTCATCTTGCATAGCTCCAATCCAAAATTGGTCTTGGTTAGCCTCTTCAAAATTATAAGGTTCTACCTATGACGGGAAGCAAAAGTACATTGCTGTGTTGAGACATATTCTCCTTATCACTACTCCTTGTATTGCATCACCAATAATCTGATGGTCTGGATGATCCCTTAGATATCTTACTATATGAGGCAATATTGCTTCAACATCATGTTCTTCATGATATTGAACTTCATCCATTTCCTATAAGCCTTGTGATTCCTCTAAAATTCACACACCCTCTACCTGGTCTTGTATTATTGGAGCAGCTTCCTTTAGAGTGATCTATTTCAACACTAGTTCAAGACTTGTAGAACTAGAAGAAGAGCTTGACAACTCATTATTAATCATATTTGTTTAATCAAACACCACATTAACTAACTCCTCTATAACTCGACTTGTCAAATTGTAGATCTTATAAGCCTTACTTTGATTATTGTACCCAACAAATATACCCTTATAGGATTTGGCAGTAAACTTAGTTTTATAGGATTTCCCATTATTGAGCACAAAGCACTTGCTCCCAAAAATTCTTATATATGCAAGGTTTGGTTTCCTACCCTTCATAATCTTATTGGGAGTCTTATTGTGGCTCTTGGTGATAGAAGTCCTGTTAAGGACATAACAAGCTATATATACAGCCTCAGCCCCGAAACATTCTAGGAGAGAAGTGTCATTTAGTAGAGTTCTACCAGCCTCTATGAGAGTTCTATTCTTCCTCTTAGCTATCCCATTTTGCTGGAGTGTTCTTGGAGAGGAAAACTCTTGCTGAATCCCATGATATTTATAGATTCTTGTCATGCATTCAAATAGAAATTCAGTCCTATGGTCACTTTGGATTTTCACCACAGTATAGTTCAGCTAATTTTGTATTTGCATGACAAATGTCTTGAAGACATCCGAGGTTTCAGACTTTTTCTTCAAAAAATTTACCCAAACAAATCTGGAAATTTCATCAACCTCCACAAAGGTATTGACATTCCTACCTACACTATGAACTGGCATTGTACCAAATAATTTCATATGCAAGAGGTATAAACACCTCACAGAATATTTAGTCTCAATGCTTTTGAATGAATCTTTTTTCTGCTTACCCTTTTGGCAAGCAGAGCAAATACCTTCCTTAGAGCATTTCATGTTAGGACCATTCCTAACTAACACTTTACTATAGAGCTTTCCTATAGTCTTATAATTCAAATGAGCTAGCCCGTTGTGCCATTTGACAAAATTTGAGGCTTTCTCAATTGCAACTAGATTAATGGGGGGAGTAGTATGTTAAACACTTTGACACAGCACCTGTCACAACCCGCATTTTCTCCGAATTAAAGAATTATCAGAGTATGATAAAACGCGCGTCATGATGCCACGTCAAGCAGGGGATAACTGCTGACGCTCAGGCAAAACCAACTACTACTCTTTATGAAAGAAATTTATGAGTTTAATGATTAGAAAATCAGTTATACTTTAGAGGCTGTATCCCTCGGCTCGGTGGATCACCTAGTCCACAGTAAAAAAACTATACTTAAGCGCTGCGGAAAAATATTTTATTCAGGTTTGACATCCTAAGAAGAGCATAAGAGCCTTAAGAGGACCACTTATGCTATGCAAGACTCTACATTTAATTTATATTATATATATGAAAACGATCTTTATACGCTGCTTGGAAAATAGTGATTTACTTTTATAAATCATGCTGATCATGCAATATATTTACAATAATAATAAATGTAGTTTTAAAATAACTAGCAACCTAGCATAAATCCTCGCCAGAGCAAGTAGACTATCTCCAGAAAATGGTAGCAGCAAAAGTAATATATCTAATACAAAGGTAAAAACTACCAGTGGGCGCCAACAACCTGACACGAACCCACTGGCAAATATGTATGTCTGTAAGTAAAGTATAGAAAAACTACCTCACTAACAAAGCAACGGGATCTCCAAAGTCCAAGAGACCAACAGCAACACCATCGCAACCTAGCCACCAAACCGGCTACTGCTCAGAACCTGAGGCATTCAAAAGAAGAAAGAATACCTCAGCAAGCAAAATAAGGAAAAAAAAACTGCGAGGAAGTGTCAACCAGGGAATGAATAAAAGAGAAAAACACACAGTAGAAAAAGCCACAACTGCCCAAGGCAAGACAATAAGGAATGCACTACGTGCGAGGAAACAGCACCAACCCTACACAGAAACTACATCCTTTAGGGTCTACTAGGCTACCAAGAGCCCAATGTGCTGCAATCTACCAAGTAAGAAACTTCTAACACCCTAAGATGTGGGAGATGGTAGTAGCTAAAACAAACAACATGGATCCGGGTTGGAGGCAAACTCAGTCCCTCAACCACCATTTCCAAGCCAACAAGCTCAAGGGTCTACATGTGAAAGCACAAGGGACCTTCCACCCCCTTGCCCAGCCCGTACCTGGAGCAAGATAGAAGAATAAGGGTTGCCATGGCTAAATTGCACAACACCTCCCCATGAAGAGCTTCAACCCACCACTACTAACCACGACCCACGATTAGGCCATTAGGAAAGAGAAACATGGCAGACAAGGAAATTACAAATATAATCAGGGAATTCACTCGGGAACGAAAATCGAGGTAAGGGAAACAGTGTTGAAATCACTCAACACGGCTTGGCGTCGAGTGGGACCCATTCAACGCTTAACCAGACCTTGGCGTTGAGTGAGTTAGCCTCACTTAGCGCCAGAACATCCATGGCGTTGAGTGAGGTCCACTCCCTCAACACCTTCCGCAAGAACAGTTCTGGCGTTGAGTGAGCTATCCTCACTCAACGCCAAAACAGCCATTGTGTTGAGTGAGGTCCACTCCCTCAACGCCTTCAGCAAAAGAGGAAGCGGCGTTGAGTGAGCTAACCTCACTCAATGCCAGAACAGCTATGGCATTGAGTGAGGTCCACTCCCTCAATGCCTTCAGCAAAACCACAAAACCTAACAGTGGCGTTGAGTGAGTCCACCTCCCTCAACGCCAAAGCAGCTTTGGCGTTGAGTGAGGTCAACTCACTCTACGCCAAAGTTCATTCCCGCAGGAAAACCCTAAGCCAATGCCAACAAGAGGAGGTTGGCGGGAATGCCGATTGATTCTCGCCGAATCAGCGAGAATGCAGGATGATTCTCGCCAAATCGGCGGGAATGCAGGATGATTCTCGACGATCGGCGGGAATCCAGAATGATTCTCGCCGAATCGGCGGGAATCAAGGATGATTCTCGACGATCGGCGGGAATCCAGAATAATTCTCGGCAAATCGGCGGGAATCAAGGATGATTCTCGCCGAATCGGTGGGAATAAAGGATGATTCTCGCCGATCGGTGGGAATCACGTCGAAATCGGCGAGAATAAAGGATGATTCTCGTCGATTTTGACTTAGACAAAAATTTTCACTCAAACACCCCACCACTCAGCCGCAAAGAACAAACCGAACTATGGCTTTGAGTGTGTCCACCACACTCAACGCCGAGTCCGGGCGGCTTTTGGCTTTGATTGTGTTCACCACACTCGACACCAAAACCCGAGAGTCAACCAAGACTGGTTCTAACCAGAGCCCTACCACAACAACCTCCCTCACTCTCTCTCTCAGCTCTACCCGCAAAAGCACAAAACTAGAACTACAAATCAGGAGTCTAAATGGTCAAAACAACCATCGGGTTGAGCAAACAGCCCAAGGAGGGGGCTCATAAGAGAATCTAAGCCCTAAAATTAGCAAGATAAAGGAAAATATGTTTGGTTTCTACCCTATGGCTAACCGGGAAACATTCCAAAATTCAAAAGAACAACAATGGCAAGGGAAAGAATACCACTTGACTCGATTTCCGACGAAGCTTGGTCGGCTTTCCCTCCTCTTTGCTCTGCACTAGAAGGAGAAGCACCTAACAAGCAAACCCGCACATTAATGGCGGAAAACCATAAGAAACCGAAAATCCAAGTCTCCTAAAACTCCACGAAAAACAAACCTATTACCGCCGAAACGTAGATCTGAGCGAGAGCAAGACAACGCCACTTTCGGAACTGAAATCCGTCCACGAACACTTCCGAAATCGCCGTCCGAAGGAGAAGCAGGTCCGGCGGTTTCCTCTGTTTTCTGCGAACAGGAGCAGGAGACGGTTTCGGTCCTTGGAAGAAAGAAGAGAGTGGCCCGCCACTTCTTAATAAAGCCTTTTTATAATCTTTAAACGCATCGGTTCAGCAAAACTAAATCCTAACCTTCGGCTTCCTTATTAAATTAAGAGAATTCTCTAATAGGATTTATTAATGGCACACCAAAAACGACGCGAAAACCAAACTATCTCGGAATTTGACGAAATTCGCACCGTAGCTAAATACCCATGCTACGAACACAACGGTGAAGTCGAAACTAACTTTCGATGAACAGAACTCAAGTTATACCCTCCCGAAGCCAAAACACAAGCATCCCCTAAGAGGCCACACCGGGTCACCCAAAACGACTCGGCTTGCTAGGGAGATCTTGCCAACCGGCTATAAAATAGGGCACCTAGTTCTAAGGAGTTAAGACCACACTCCACAAATGGCACGAGCCACGAAAACGCGTCAACGTAACGCCAAACGAGAATTAAATAATCGCAGAAAAATCGGGGGCGTTACAGTCACTCCCCCTAAAAGAAAGTTTCGTCCCGAAACTTTACGCACAACACTTCTACTATAGAAGGAAAGTAATAATCCAAACATTTTAAGAAGAAAAACAAACCAAACTAATCAGGGAAACAGTTGAGGGTGAGCCTCCCTCATAGCCGACTCTAGCTACCAAGTCGCGCTCTCCAAATCGTGATTCTTCCACAGAACTTTCACCATCGGAATAGACTTCTTTCGCAGCACCCGTTCCTGAGTATCCAAAATACGAACCGACACTTCAACAAAAGAGAGGTTGGGCTCCAACTGGGGCACAACGTCCAAAACTTGCCCACTGCTGCGCACACACTTCCGCAATTGACTAACATGGAAAATATTATGAACACCTGGGAAGTTTGCTAGCAATTCCAACCTGTAAGCTGACACTCCAATTCGTTCCAAAATCTTAAACGGGCCCACATACCTCGGGTCCAATTTTCGATTCTTACCAAACCTCTTTACACCAACCATCAGGGAAATTTTAAGAAATACAAGGTCCCCTACAGAAAACTCCAAGGCAGACCTACGTCGATTGGCGTTCTTCTCGTACCTCTCCTGAGCTATACGAAGCTTCTCTCGAACAAGCTTCACTGTGACTTCCATTTCCTCGAGCGCATCAAGACCCAACAATGGCCTCTCACCAGCCTCAGCCCAAAACAATGGAGTTCTCCAGCGCCTCCCAAACAAGGCTTCGAACGGAGCCATTTGCAATCTCTCCTGATAACTATTATTGTATGCAAATTCCATAAGTCGCAGCCACTCATCCCACGCTCCACCCTGGTCTAAAATGTAGCATCGGATCATATCCTCAACTATCTGATTCACCCGCTCCGTCTGCCCATTAGTCTGTGGGTGGTACGCAGTAGAATACCTTAGATCCGTACCCAAACCCTCCTGCAAACTGCCAAAAACGAGAAGTAAATCTGGAGTCTCGATCAGAAATAATGCTAACCGGCACACCGTGTAGTCAGATGTCTTCATTCAAGTATAACTCCGTTATCTTCTTCATGGGGTAATCAATCTTATATGGCACGAAGTTAGCACACTTCGTCCGTCTATCCACTATGACCCAAACGGAATCAAATCCCCTCGGGGATCGCGGTAAACCATTGATGAAATCCATAGATATACTTTCCCACTTCCAAGTCGGGATCTCTAACGGAGTCAACTTGCCACCAGGCCTTCCATGGTCGGCCTTCACCCGCTTGCAAGTGTGGCACTCCGCAATTAATCGGGCTATATCTCCTTTCATGCCATACCACCAGGCAATTTGCTTTAAGTCCCGATACATCTTTGTAGATCCTGGATGGTAGGCAACGCTGGATCCATGAGCCTCTCTACAAACCATACCCCTAATGTCCCCAACCACGGGGACGCAAAATCTGTCGCAGTACTTCAAAGTTCCCGCATCATCGATGGAATAATCCGGCAACTCTCCTCTCTCAGTCTTGGAGTACAAGTGTAGAAGATCCGGGTCGTCCTTCTGGTGAAGTCTGGTCAAAGAAATCCAAGACGGCTCTGCCATTGACAAACTACTCTGCAAGCCACAGCATCTCACTGATATATCCATAAGGAGGAACTCCTCCACTAAACGATTGGCAGTGAGATTAAAGATCTTTCTCGTCTTTCGGCTCAAGGTCAGCCACCATATTGGCCTTGCCTGGATGATACTGGATCTCTACATCATAATCGGCCACATACTCTAGCCACCGACGCTGGCACAGATTTAACTCCTGCGTGAACACGTACTTCAGGCTCTTATGGTCGGTGAAGATCTTGCACTGAGCCCCATAAAGTAGGTGTCTCCACAGCTTCAACGCATAAATAACCGCTGCGAACTCGAGGTCATGCGTAGGATAATTCTTCTCATGAGTCTTCAGTTGCCTTGACCCATAGGCAATCACCTTACCCACCTGCATTAATACGCATCCCAGTCCCAGATGCGAAGCATCCACGTATACATCATAATCCACGCCCTCGGTAGGCAGGGTCAGAACGGGAGCAGTGCACAATCTCCACTTAAACTCCAGGAAGGCTTATTCGCACTTCTCGCTCCAAACAAAAGCCACGTTCTTTTGAGTCAGCTTAGTTAAAGGTACAGCTAGGGTAGAGAAACCCTCCACAAACCTCCTGTAGTAGCCGGCCAATCCTATAAAGCTCCTGATCTCCTTGGGCGTTCCCGGCCTACTCCAATCCATCACTACTGCAATCTTTTCCGGGTCAACTGAGATCCCATCCTCATTCACCACGTGGCCCAGAAACGAGACCTGAGGCAACCAAAATTCGCACTTGCTTAACTTGGTGAATAACTTATGGTTCCTCAACTCCGATAGAACCAAGCGCAGATGCTGCTCATGCTCCTCAGATCTGTGAGAATAAAACAATACGTCATCGATTAAGACCACCACGAACTTATCTAGGAAATCCTTGAACACCCGGTTCATCATATCCATGAACGATGATGCAGCGTTGGTCAATCCAAACGACATCACTAAGAACTCAAAATGTCCGTGCCTCGATCTAAATGCAGTCCGTGGAATATCTGTCTCACGGATCCTAAGCCGATGATAGCCTGAACGAAGGTCAATCTTGGAGAAGACTGTGCTACCGCGCAACTGGTCAAATAAATCATTGATCCTCGGCAGAGGGTACCTGTTCTTAATTGTGACTTTGTTCAACTCCCTATAGTCGATGCAAAGCCGCATTGACCCATCTTTCTTCTTAACAAATAGAACAGGAGCACCCCAAGGCGACGAACTCTGCCTGATAAACCCTTTCGCCAACAACTCATCAAACTGGACTCACAACTCCTCTAGCTCTCGAGGGGCCATCCGGTACGACGCCTTAGCAATAGGACGCGTACCCGGCTCCAAATCGATCACAAACTCAACATCCCGCTCGGGAGGAAGACCAGGAAGGTCATCAGGAAAAACATCGGCGAAATCACGAACATCTAGAATCTCCTCTAAGCGCGGTACACTAACAGCGGTCCTAACCACCGAGACCAAACAAGCAAAATAGTCCGAAAGAAAAAGCTTCTGAGCACATACCGCAGAGATGACAGAAGAATCCTGGCTCAGATCTGCATACAAGCTTCCTGGCTGACCGTCGTCCCTGATGAAGTCCAAGCGCTTCCTTTTGCACTGAATGACTGCATCATACCTAGACAACCAGTCCATGCCCAAAATAACATCGAAGTCCTCCAGATCAATCATCTTCAGGTCTGCCTTCGCAAGGAAGTCCGCCAACAAAACAGGGCAATCTAACATGCCCAAATCTGACAACACAGATTCACCAGAGGGGAATTTGACATGAAAGGTATCCCAAACTCGATCTAAAGTCAACTGATGTCGCTCTACAAAGGCTCTAGCCAAGAACGAGTGGGTAGCGCCGGAGTCAAACAGAACCCGCGCCCAGCAGTTCTCCACCTTAAACTTCCCTATAGGAACATATATAACTAAGGAACTACCCCAACAATACTACAAACATTCTAGTAAGACAAGAACAAAACATTCAGGCTGGAAGACAACAAACCTGAGATGACCTGAGTGGAAGCTTCAGCCTCCTCAGAAGAGATCACGTTCAGCTTTCCCTTTCCCTTGTCCACACGCTGGGGCGGAGGTAATGCCTGAAGAGGAACTGCATGAAGAGCAGGCTGGACCTGAGGACACCTAAACTTGATGTGTCCCTTCTGCCGACACTGAAAACAGACCTTATCCTTTGAACAGCACTGGGCAGCATCATGCCCGGGTCGCTTGCAAACAGAACAGGAGACATCTCTCCTAGGAGCACCCTGAATCGCATGAACCTGCTCCTTCCTCTGAGTTGTCGCCCTCTTGAAACATCTCTCGACAGGGTGGCCTGACCGGCCACAGAAATTGCACACCACTTTGCTCTTCTTCCCAGGAACCGTACCGGGTACCTGGGGTTTCTTTTCCTCCACAGACTTCTTCTTATCCTTCCTACTTTGCTGTCCTCTGCACTTCGCGGTCTTAATAACCTCCACCTTCAGAGCAGCCTTCACTACTCCTACATAAGTCTCTGAACCATAAGCACTGGTCAGCTGCTGCCCCTCACTCCTCAAACCACCGAGAAATAGCTTAACTCGATCAGCCTCAATGCTGATCAATCCTAGGGCAAAACGGCTCATCTTGCTGAACTCTATCTCATATTCACCCATCGTGAGCTGCCTTTGCTTCAGATGGAGGAAGTCGTTCATGAGGCGGTCACGCTCGACCGAGGGTAAAAACTTCCTCAATAGCATCTCCTTGAATACCTCCCAAGAGCATCCAGCTACCAAGCTCTCCTTCTCTCTCAGCCACCAACTCTTAGCCAATCTTTTAAGCTAATAGGCGGCTATCATCAGCCTTTGATCGTCTGCAATCCCTGAATACGAGAACATCTCCTCCATGGAGATCAGCCAGTCGTCTAACACCATGAAATCTGCCTTCCCGTCATAAGTGGGAGGGCTCAGCCTCTGAAACTGCGAGATGAAGGCCATCTCTGCTAGCACCACCACTGGAGCTATTAAGGGTGCGGGAGGGGGAGGAGCAGCAATCCCCACTACAGGGCCTTGCACTACCTGAGTCTGACCTGCCACAACTGCTACCAAAGACTAAATCTGGGCTCGCACCTCCACCAACTGCCTGCTCAAGGAATCGTTACTCTGCCGCAAGCTTTTGATTACCGCATCATTCTGAGCTCCAGATGACTCACCCTCAGACAGGGGAGTCGATCTAGTTGAAGGACATCTTGCCATTCTAAAGTCATAGCAACACTAGTTAGATCTTACTACAACAGCTAGACCCAACTACTAGTACAGACAATACATATATAGATATGAACTTAAAGCTGCTAAACTTACTCTGGGAGTTTATCTTTTTACAAAAATTGGTGTTATGCCCTACCTAGGATGGTTAATCACCACCATACTAATTCTTGTGCCTAAATCGAGAATGCATGATTTTATATTATTTTTGACTCAAAAACTTATGTGTGTACATATGTCATCCTGCCAGTCTTTAGCTTCGCACGTTGTGCTTATGCAACGTTATGATATGCATGTTTGTGCTATGCATTCTAAAAAGGCCCTAATGCATGTTATGAGCGGCGTACGCATGAAAATGTTATGCATCCCATACTACATAACATTCGCATGCAACGAAGAAAAGAAAACGTGCTATTCGCAGCCATGTGGTGAGATTATGCATCCCATACTACATAACCCTCACATGTTGCCCCTATGGTGGATCCATATACGAACACATATTATGCATCCCAAACTACATAATATGCCCCGTATACTTTATGTTATGTTATGAGTGTAGTGTTCGTTCTTTTGCTAAGACGTGCTAATGACATATTGGTGTGTGAATGCCATGATGCTGAACTACTAAAGCAATCAAAGGAAGGTTGCCCGACTAACTTATCAAGCAACCTCCCTTTGATACCAACTGTCACAACCCGCATTTTCTCCGAATTAAAGAATTATCAGAGTAAGAGAAAACGCGCGTCCTGATGACACGTCAAGCAGGGGATAACTGCTGACGCTCAGGCAAAACCAACTACTACTCTTTATGAAAGAAATTTATGAGTTTAATGATTAGAAAATAAGTTATACTTTAGAGGCCGTATCCCTCGGCTCGGTGGATCACCTAGTCCACAGTAAAAAAACTATACTTAAGCGCTGCGGAAAAATATTTTATTCAGGTTTGACATCCTAAGAAGAGCATAAGAGCCCTAAGAGGACCACTTATACTATGCAAGACTCTACATTTAATTTATATTATATATAGGAAAAAGATCTTTATACGCTGCTTGGAAAATAGTGATTTACATTTATAAATCATGCTGATCATGCAATATATGTACAATAATAATAAATGTAGTTTTAAAATAACTAGCAACCTAGCATAAATCTTTCCCAGAGCAAGTAGACTATCTCCAGAAAATGGTAGCAGCAAAAGTAATATATCTAGTACAAAGGTAAAAACTACCAGTGGGCGCTAACAACCTGACACGAACCCACTGGAAAATATGTATGTCTGTAAGAAAAGTACAGAAAAACTACCTCACTAACAAAGCAACAGGATCTCAAAAGTCCAAGAGACCAACAGCAACACCACCGCAACCTAGCCACCAAACCGGCTACTGCTCAGAACCAGAGGCATTCAAAAGAAGAAAGAATACCTCAGCAAGCAAAACAAGGAAAAAAAAGTGCAAGGAAGTGTCAACCAGGGAATGAATAAAAGAGGAAAACACACAGTAGAAAAAGCCACAACTACCCAAGGCAAGACAACAAGGAATGCACTACATGCGAGGAAACAACACCAACCCTACCCAGAAACTACATCCTGCAGGATCTACTAGGCTACCAAGAGCCCAAAGTGCTGTAATCTACCAAGGAAGAAACTTCTAATACCCTAAGCTGTGGGAGATGGTAGTAGCTAAAACAAACAGCATAGATCCGGGTTGGAGGCAAACTCAGTCCCTCAACCACCATTTCCAAGCCAACAAGCTCAAGGGTCTACATGTGAAAGCACAAGGGACCTTCCACCCCCTTGCCCAGCCCGTACATGGAGTAAGATAGAAGAATAAGGGTGGCCTTGGCTAAATTGCACAACACCTCCCCCATGAAGAGCTTCAACCCACCACTACTAACCACGACCCACGATTCGGCCATTAGGAAAGAGAAACATGGCCGACAAGGAAATTACAAATATAATCAGGGAATTCACTCGGGAACAAAAATCGAGGTAAGGGAAACAGTGTTGAAATCACTCAACACGGCTTGGCGTCGAGTGGGACCCACTCAACGCTTAACCAGACCTTGGCGTTGCGTGAGTTAGCCTCACTCAGCGCCAGAACAGCCATGGCGTTGAGTGAGGTCCACTCCCTCAACGCATTCTGCAAGAACAGCTCTAGCATTGAGTGAGCTATCCTCAATCAACGCAAAAATAGCCATGGTGTTGAGTGAGGTCAGCTCCCTCAACGCCTTCAGCAAAAGAGGCAGCTGCATTGAGTGAGCTAACCTCACTCAACGCCAGAACAGCTATGGCGTTGAGTGAGGTCCACTCCCTCAACGCCTTCAGCAAAACCACAAAACCTAACAGTGGCGTTGAGTGAGTCCACCTCCCTCAACGCCAAAGCAGCTTTGCCGTTGAGTGAGGTCAACTCACTCTACGCCGAAGTTCATTCCCGCAGGAAAACCCTAAGCCTACGCCAACAAGAGGAGGTTGGCGGGAATGCCGACTGATTCTCGCCGAATCGGCGAGAATGCTGGATGATTCTCGCCGAATCGGCGGGAATGCAGGATGATTCTCGACGATCGGCGGGAATCCAGAATGATTCTCGCCGAATCGGCGGGAATCAAGGATGATTCTCGACGATCGGCGAGAATCCAGAATGATTCTCACCGAATCGGCGGGAATCAAGGATGATTCTCGCCGAATCGGCGGGAATAAAGGATGATTCTCGCCGATCAGTGGGAATAATGTCGAAATCGGCGGGAATAAAGGATGATTCTCGTCGATTTTGGCTTAGACGAAAATTTTCACTCAAACACCCCACCACTCAGCCACAAAGAACAAACCGAACTATGGCTTTGAGTGTGTCCACCACACTCAATGCCGAGTCCGAGCGGCTTTTGGCTTTGAGTGTGTTCACCACACTCGACACCAAAACCCGAGAGTCTACCAAGACTGGTTCTAACCAGAGCCCTACCACAACAACCTCCCTCACTCTCTCTCTCGGCTCCACCCGCAAAAGCACCCAACTAGAACAACAAATCTGGAGTCTAAATGGTCAAAACAACCATCGGGTTGAGCAAACAGCCCAAGGAGGGGGCTCATAGGAGAATCTAAGCCCTAAAATTAGCAAGATAAAGGAGAATATGTTTGGTTTCTACCCTAGGGCTAACCGGGAAACATTCCAAAATTCAAAAGAACAACAATGGCAAGGGCAAGAATACCACTTGCCTCGATTTCCGGCGAAGATTGGTCGGCTTTCCCTCCTCTTCGCTCTGCACTAGAAGGAGAAGCACATAACAAGCAAACCCGCACATTAATGGCGGAAAACCACAAGAAACCGAAAATCCAAGTCTCCTTAAACTCCATGAAAAAAAACCTCTTACCGTCGAAATGTAGATCTGAGCGAGAGCAAGACAACGCCACTTTCGGAATCGAAATCCGTCCACGAACAATCCCGGAATCGCCGTCCGAAGGACAAGCAGGTCTGCCGGTTTCCTCTATTTTCCGCGAACAGGAGCAGGCGACGGTTTCGGTCTTGGGAAGAAAGAAGAGAGTGACCCGCCACTTCTTAATAAAGCCTTTTTATAATCTTTAAACGCATCGGTTCAGCAAAACCAAATCCTAACCGCCGGCTCCCTTATTAAATTAAGAGAATTCTCTAATAGGCTTTACTAATGGCACACCAAAAACGACGCGAAAACCAAACTATCTCGGAATTCGATGAAATTCACATCGTAGCTAAATACCCATGCTACGAACACAATGGCGAAGTCGAAACTAACTTTTGACCAACAAAACTCGAGTTATACCCTCCCGAAGACAAAACACAAGCATCCCTCGAGAGGCCACACCGGGTCACCCAAAATGACTCGGCTTGCTATGGAGATCTTGCCACCTGGCTACAAAATAGGGCACCCAGTTCTAAGGAGTTAAGACCACACTCCACAAATGGCACGAGCCACGAAAATGCGTCAACGTAACGCAAAACGAGAATTAAATAATCGTAGAAAAATCGGGGGCGTTACAGCACCAGCACTCATAGATGTTGTACCTTCTTTTAAGGGCTTGTTTAAAAGCATTGCTGTCAGCAACTCTAAGCCTAGCATGTAAAACAACAGTCTTTTTCTTATGTCTTCCAGCCACAGCCTTATTTGGGATCTGTTTAGCAGCAGAGGTACTTGGGGTATCTTGAACCCTACCAGCAGTTGCCTTCTATTTAGAGAGCAAGCTCCTGATGGCTTCAGATATGCCCCTGTCTAGTTTGCTAACAAACATTTCTCTAGTATGATTATGGACTGACAGATTTTGAGATGGGGAAGGTACAAAAAACTCAAATTGTCCAGGATGGGCCATTTGAATTTCTTCATTGTCTGCCTTATAGGCACTAGCACCCTTGTCATTCCTACCACCATAGTGCTAAACAACTTTGCTAAACAACTCTTTACTATAGAGCTTTCCTATAGTCTTATAATTCAAATGAGCTAGCCCCTTGTGCCAATTGACAAAATTTGAGGCTTTCTAAATTGCAACTAGATTAATGGGGGAGTAGTATGTTAAACACTTTGCCACAACACCAGCACTCATAGATGTTGTACCTTCTTTTAAGGGCTGGTTTAAAAGCATTGCTGTCAGCAACTCTCAGCCTAGCATGTACAACAACAGTCTTTTTCTTATGTCTTCCAGCCACAGCCTTATTTGGGATCTGTTTAGCAGCAGAGGTACTTGGGGTATCTTGAACCCTACCAATAGTTGCCTTCTATTCAGAGAGCAAGCTCCTGATAGCTTCAGATATTCCCCAGTCTAGTTTGCTGACAAACATTCCTTTAGTATGATTGTGGACTTACAGATTTTGAGATGGGGAAGGTACACAAAACTCAAATTATCCAGGATGGGCCATTTGAATTTCTTCATTGTCTGCCTTATAGGCACTATCACCCTTGCCATTCCTACCACCATAGTGCTAAACAACTTTGTTCTTGTTGGTGGATCCACCATACTCCTAGTGACAAAAGATGCTCTCTTGGTCATACATGTTAGATGGTAGCAGAACTTTCATGAAAGGAATAGGAGGCTTGGAGGCTAGTGGCTGCACTGGAACTTTGCCCTTTCTTTTGGAATTGTCAGCTCCAGTGTTTCTTTGGAAGACTAACTTCTTCTTATCTTTTTGGGAGGAGAAGGAATCTATCAAAGGCAACAAGTACATGGCTTTGAAAACTTAGTCATTAGCTCCAACTTTTGGAGTTTAACTTCAAGATTCCTAGTATGATCATTCTTAAAGGTTATGGTGCTCATCTGAATAACAATAATGTTCTTCAGGTGCCTAACTTCCCTAGTTTTTGCTCTAGCAAAGTTGCTGTTTCAGAATGCTTAGAAGTAGCAAGCTTTAGAGATGCAATCTACTGAGCCTATTGTTTGGTCAGCAACTTACTCCTTCTGAATGCCTCCAGAAGTTCACCATATCTTTCAATCATTTGTTTTCTGTCTTCCTCAGATTTAGAGCCATCTTCATCTCTTGATGAAGAAGCACTTGAATCTGGACCAGTCACATACTTAGACTTAGATGAAGAGCTGGAAGAAGAGTGTTCCTTAGATGGTCCAGGATGATCCTGGTAGGATTCCTTATGTGATCTTGTCATCAGCCCATTGTAGGCTTCATCATCCTCTTCTAATTCTGATGAGGAAGACTCAGTCCAGCTTTTCTCCCTCATAGCAATGAAGGTTTTCGCCTTCTTGCTTCTCTTGTGGTGATAATTCTTTTCATCAGCCTCTTTCTTCTCAGGACAATAAGCCACAACAAGACCTAGCTTGCAACAAAAGAAACAAAAAACCTTTTTTGAAAAATGTTTATCAAGTTTTGGATCAAACCTGTCCTCTTTGGAGGGTTTCTTCTTATTTCTGTAGTAGTCCTCTTTGTGCTGGAAGGAAGAGGTTGGTTTGCTCCTCCACCCCTTCTTCTTCATCATCTTCATAAACTGCTTGAGAAAGTAGCAAACTCCTCATCATACATATTACAGCCTGATTCCTATTAATCTGAATCTTCTAACTTAGCTGGCCTTCTTAGGGGAGAAGGATTCTTCTCCTTGCTCCTCTTAGAGCTATCTTCCTTGAAGGCCACAATAGTGTCTTTGGCCTGGCCTCTGCTAGACTTCTCTTCCTCCTTTCTTACTATCAGCTGCATCTCATATGAAAGTATCTTACCAATCAGTGTGGATGGTGGAGTATCTGCCAGCTTTGCCACTTCTCTAATGGCACATATCTTAGTGTCCCAGTCTCTAGTAAGAGACCTATGAAACTTATCATTTAGCTCAAAATTGCTGAAGGCCCTGTCATATGTCTTTAGCTCATTAACTGTCCTTAAGAACCTTTCATAATAGCTAGTTATGGTCTCCTCCCTTATCTGTCTGAAAGCTTTATACTCTTGATTTAGCATTGACTTTCTATCATCTTTCACTTCCTTAGTACCTTCCATGTACACTATCAAGGTGTCCAACATTTCCTTTGAGGTCTTGTAGTGCACCAGGTTTTCAAAGATGGATTCATCTATGATACTAACTATAATGTTTTGTGCCCTCTTATCCATTGCTGCTAAGATGAATTTATCCTTAGTCATTTCAGTGTACTTCTTTGGAGTCTTAAGATTTGCATTAAGGATAGATCTCTTCATTGGAATGAAGGGTCCTTCTTGAACTGTGATATAGATCCTAGGACCAGATACTTCCATGAAAAATCTGACCCTTTCCTTCTATCTGCCAAAAGTCTCCTTCCTGCAGAGAGGAAGTTTCATGGATCCAAGCTCTTTGTGATTCTCTCCTAAACCCATCATAACCTTCTGACAGCTACCCTAAAGATCTACTCAGGCTGTTAAGTCATTTCTTGAGTAAACTCCCTCTGATACCACTTGAAAGTACTTGATTACAAGGGTTGCTAATCACCTAGAGGGGGAGGGGGTTAATAGGTTATTGTAGTCTTTTGTAGTTCAATAAAATGTTCTATGACTTATGACCTATAGTGTATACATAATTCAGCTTTCAAAAACATAATAGTCAGCACAGCAAAACACAAGACACAACACACCATATTTTATAGTGGTTCCCTAGTGTATGCTTACATTTATTATCCCTCTCCACCTTTATAACAGTATGTTAGACAAGGCTCATCTCCAAAAAGTATGGCTCCTCATAGATTACAGCACGGTCCCACCCGATCAGTCAGTCTCTAATAAGACGTAAAATACAGGCTCACATCCCTCCACTAAATAATCTACTGACTACCAAACACAGACACAACTGCACTTAACAAAGGATGGAGAAATAGCCCCATACAGATCCATACAAGGATCCAATCACATGCCCACAGCCCTAACACAAATCTCACAGAGCCTTCTCACAACCATTATAATTTAGGCTTTCCAATAAGATCACACAGATCTCTGACACACACTAATAAATCTAGGTCTCAATACAAATCTATCACAGATACATTGATTTTGAAAGTGGATTGTTGATTCGACTCAAGAGAAATTACTCCCTAAGTAGATTTCTTTTTGGGCTAAGAAAATCTCAGCCGTATCTGCTTCCCAGAAATAAGAAAATATATCTTCAATGGTCTGCGTCTTGTGTTGTAAATTCGATAGAATCTTGATTCTGTTCTTGCTGATGAAAGTGGGGAAGACAATCTTTAAATAGCTAACTAGTAAGGCAGATTATAATTCCTCTGCCTTATTTTTCTGTCTAGTCAGAATCTGGCACAGATATCTTATTCTTCTTCGATTCAGAAAATGATCTTCAGATTTGGCTCAGATTAAATCATGAAGCAATTTCAGCTAGGGCTTGCCTAGACTGATTTGTCTTCGTCAGAGATATCCTATATACTTGTTGTAGCCGATGTTGATTGCACCAATGAACTCAAAAACTTTTCGGATTTATCAATTTGAAGTTCTAGGCTCTATAACAATGGCGTATGAAGACAACGAACTCCCTCTTCTCGTTTTCAGAATGAATTAATTTTAATTAGAAAGTTAATTTGATCTCGATCTCAGCTGTAACTTATAATCCCGACGATTTGTGGAATGATTGGCACGTGTCCTAGTTTTAACGGCTGTTAAAACCTAAGCTTAATCAAATTGAGATTCACTGTAGACTAACGACGATGTTAATGTCGAATTACAGCATTTAAATTACAAATCTGAACTTCGTTGACTTTTTGTTTTTATTGACGTCAGACGGATTCTAGACTTAGAAAAATCAAGCATCATTCCAGAAATCCTCAGTTCAACGAACTCAAAACTCAGTTCGACGAACCCAGAGCTCAGCTTTATATAAAAGAGAAAGCTGAGTTTGATGAACTCTGAACTCAGTTCATCAAACGCAGAGCTCAGCTAAATGAAGAGTGAAAGCTGAGTTTGATGAACTTTTAACTCAGTTCGACGAACATAGAGCTCAGCTCGACAAAAAGTGAAAGCTGAGTTTTAAGAACTCTGAACTCACTTCGACGAACTCAGAGCTTAGCTCGACGAAAAGTCGATAAGAAATACTCAACGATTCTAGACTTAGAATTTTCTTCAGCTCTGCTAGGCGTTGAGTGGCATTGAGTGAATAGGCCATACTCAACGAATTTGGACTTAGAAATATTTCAGCTCTGTTGCGAGCTTTGAGTGTATATGCCTCACTCAATGCTTTTTTACTTTAGCCATATTCTTCTTCCCTTTCTGCTTAAAAGCATTGAGTGTAGAAGATTCACTCAACGCTTTTTGCCTTAGCCCTATTCTTCTGCAATCTTGTCTTCATGCTGAAGTTTTGCATTGAGTGTGTTGAGTGAAATGAATTCACTCAACGATTCTAGACTTAGTCGAATTCTTGTTTCTTTATAGGAAGATTAGACTCAAAGCCTTTTGACTTGGCATTACGTGAACGAGCTTCACTCAACGCTTCTGTACTTAGTCGAACTTTTTGTCTCCTTATAGTTTGGCATTGACAGACTATCCTTGACTCAATGATTCTGGCCATATGGCATAGAGTGAGTTGAGCTCACTCAACGTCTGTGGACTCAGCCACATTTCTTCCTTTTCAATACTGTAATCTTTGACTGCCAGCATTCTCTCAGTGTAATTTGTTGTATGGCATTGAGTGAGCTTGCCGCACTCAATGCTTCTGGACTTAGGCATTTTTCTAAATTTCAAACCGAAAGTTCTTATTTTCATGGTAGCTAGCAACCTACAGGGGGGGTGAATAGTTTTATATAGGTCATTTAAATTTCTTTTGTTTCTTCTTAAGTTACTTTATGATTGCATAAATGAAATCTTTTAAGAACCTGCAAACAGAAAACAATCAATAGAAAACACACAAGTATTTTATAGTGGTTCCCCAAAATTATAGGTACATCCTGTCTCCTCCCACCTTGCTAACTTCCTATTAGTCAAGGCACCTCTCCAAACCAATGCTCCAAGGAGCTTACTCGTCAAATCCCTCAGGAACTTTTAGTCTCCTCAAAGACTTAAACCTCTGCCACAATGGCCTATACTGATTGATACAAGTATCACCTACCTCAAGAAATAAAGTCGTACCACTCAGGCTTTGGAGGATAGCCCTACCTCAGTGCAAACTAGCTTCTACAACTCAAAGAGATTCACTCTCCTATAGCTTAGGCAATACTTCCCTACTTCTTAGTGAGTAAAACTCACCTACCTCAGATCCTAGTAGGATCCAACACTCAGAGAGGAGCCCTCTACTACAGCACAGGCAAATTTTCCATACCTCACGCCCAAGGCCCTACAGCTCAGATCCATAAGGATCCTACAATAAGAAATAATTTAATTAACTTTGACTCAGAGAAATTTCTCTGAGTCAATAACTAGAGCTGAGAAATTTCTGCACTAACTCTCCTCACAGCAGAGAAAAACTTTGCTGGATTAACTCAGAAGCTAACTCCTGAACTTGCTGTAGAAGACTAAAGATCTGTTGATCTTGAGTCTTCAAGCAGCTAACTTAACCTGCCAAAGGTTGAAGGTTCTTCTTTCTTCAGAACAATTTCATATCCTGATATTCCAGATGGAGATGGCACAACTTTCTTAACTTTTCTTTGCTTGAAGGCTTCAAGCTTTTTCTCAACAGAAAAATGGTGAGGAAGATGAAGTTCCGCTTCCTTTTCTTTTCGCAGGCAAGATCCTAAAAAATTTATTTTCTTCTTGGCCCATCACTTCCTTTTGTATTTTGTTTATCAACAGCTCTTAGAGAATAGTGGGCTGCAACTTCAGCTTCCAGATGCACCATTCTTTAACCGAAGAAGATGTACAGTAGCTTCGTTGCAGAGTTTGTCATATTCGATAACTTCTCCGTACCTGATTTGAACTTAGTAGACTGTGTCTTTTTGGCTGACGTCAGCACCTGTGGACTTAGCCAAAATCAAGCATCAGTAGAATATGCATTGAGATAATGAGCTTCACTCAACGCCAAAGCACTTAGACAGATTTTTGTCTATTTAGGCATTGAGAGCATTGAGTGAACAAGCCTCACTCAATGCTTTTTGCCTTGGCAAAATCTTCCTGCTTCTCTAGCGTTGAGAGCGTTGAGTGTGTCTTCATCACACAATGTTTTTTGCCTTAGATAATCTTTCTGTAACTTAGGTGTTGAGAGCATTGAGTGAGCACTTCTCACTTAATATAGTTTGCCTTAGAAAATCTTTCTACAACATAGGTGTTGAGAGCGGTTAGTGAGTACGCCTCACTCAATGCTTCTTGCCTTAGCCAATATTCTGCCTCTCCAGCATCTTAGGCATTGAGAGCATTGAGTGAGTACATCTCACTCAATGCTTTTTACCTTAGCCAATTTTCTCTGTTCAAAAACACTGGCTTTGATCGTGAGTTTTACTCAACACATATGAGGCTATAGCGTTGAGTGAATGACCTTCACTCAATTACTGTGGACTTATCAGCATTTCTTCATCACAAAACTCTGAACTGAGTTCGACGAATTCTAAACTTGTTGGACGAATGGTGAGATCAACTCGACAAACTCTGAACTTAGTTCAACAAATTTAGAATGATGTTCAACTCACAGCCTATTTGTTGTATGGCATTGAGTGAGTTGACTTCACTCAATGACTGTGGACTTAGACACTGCTTTGGATTTCTCAGCTTGCCACTACTTTAGCTTTGACTCTATAGGCTTCACTTAGCTCTATAAGTCATTTGGCATTGAGTGAGTCACCTTCACTCAATGCCTGTATACTTAGACAAATTTCTGTCAGTCTACATCTTAGGTAAGTGTTTACCTGACTTGGCCACGACGAATTCAAAATGTTGTTGAACTCACAGTCAACTACAACTATATGTATATCATTGACAAGATTGACTTCCTCAAATCTAGAATATTGTGGGCAATAGATCCAACAATCGCCCCCTTTTTGAGGAAGCAAAATCTTTTAAGCAAAGTGAGTCAATGACATACAAAAAACCATGCAGCAATAAGCATACAAACTATATAACTAAGAAGTGATCTATAGTTACCGCACTTCCCTACCTGTAGAGTGGAACATCACTGCACCTGCTTCCCCTGAATTCCTGTTACCACTCTAGAACATTAATCTGATCATCTTTTCCTCCCCATTTTTGACTTCAGCAAATAGGTGGTAGGGGTCATCTGATCGTCTTATCATCTGCTCCCCCTCAATTAGGCAGCAGTAAATTGTTGGAATTGTGATGGACATGCTCCCCCCAATTGGAGAAACTTCATTTCTTTAAGGAACAATTCCATATGCAAAATACCAAATTGCTTGCAAATAGATGAGGAGCAACTAAATCTATACTAAGTTTAACATACCTAACTCAAATTTGAAGGTATTAAACTTGACTTCATCTAGTGGCTTAGTAAATATTTCAGCCACTTATTTGTGTGTTGGAACAAACTCAAGGGTGATGTCTTCACATTCCACATGCTCCCTAATGAAATGATATCTAATCTCTATGTGCTTAATTCGGCTATTTGAGACAGGATTCCTAGCAATTGAGATTGCACTAGTAGAATTACATAATAAAGGAGTTCTACTTATCTCGAGGTTATAGTCTTGAAGCTGGTGCAGGATACAAAGCAACTGATCACAACAGCTACTTGTTGAGATGTACTATGACTCTACAGTTGATATTGCAATACTGGTTTGTTTCTTGCTGCTCCAAGATACCAGTCTCCCTCCCAAGAACTGACAGGTACTAGATGTGCTCTTCCTGTCCTCTTTGCAGCCTTCAAATTCGGCATCTGAATAGTCTGTTAGTTTAAACTCCCCATTCTTAGGGTACCATAGGCAAAGATCTGGAGTGCCCTTAAGATAACTAAAAATTCTCTTAGCTGCAGAATAGAGATATTCTTTTGAGCATGCCTTATACCTAGCACAAACACATGTACCATACATAATTCCTGGTCTACTTGCAGTCAGATATAGAAGGGAGCCAATTATCCCACTATACAAAGTTTCAACAATAGGTATCACTACCTCATCTTTTCCTACAGGCATACTTGGCCCCATGGGAGTTCTCCGTGACAAATTTCTTTATCAACTCCCTAATGAAATTAGACTGGGATATGGACAAGCCATCATCAGTTTGTCTTACTTGGAGGCCCAAGAAGAACTTAAGTTCATCCATACTGTTCATCTCAAACTCTCCTGCATAAGTTTAGCAAACTTTTCGCAGAGGTTGTCTTCAGTAGATACAAAGATGATGTCATCTACATAGATCTGAATTAGGATTATCTTAGCCTTCGATCCCCTAAGGAATAAGGTCTTGTCTATTTTCCCCCTTGAGAATTTGTTCTCAATGAGGAAATTAGACAAAGTCTCATACCATGTTCTAGGGGCTTGCTTCAGCCTATATAGAGCTTTCTTAAGTCTTTAAACATAATTAGGTGAGTTAGGAACTAAAAACCTTGAGGATGCTCAACATAGACTTCTTCTTTTAAGTCACCATACAGGAAGGATAACTTCACATCCATTTGGTAGACCTTGAATCCCTTGTGTGTAGCATATCCAAGGAATAATCTGACGGCCTCCAATCTTGCTACCGGGGCAAAGGTTTGATCAAAATCAATGCCTTCTTCTTGCTTATACCCCTTAGCTACTACTCTAGCTTTGTTCTTAACTATAATGTCATTTTCATCAAGCTGGTTCTTATAGATCCGCTTGACTCAAATAATATTATGACCATGTGGTCTGGGAACCAGCTTCAAGACCTTGCACCTCATGAACTGGTTCAGTTCCTCTTGCATAGCTCCAATCCAATATTGGTCTATGTTGGCCTCTTCAAACTTCTTGGGCTCTACCGGGGATAGAAAGATTTTGTACATGGCAGTGTTCTAACTTCTGCTCCTTGTTATTACTCCATGGCATGCCTCACAAATAATCTAGTGTGCTAGATGAGCTCTTATTTGTCAGACTGCTGGTGGCAGTCTTTATTTAGTAATAGGTGCAGCTTCATGTGCAGTCACTTGTTGATCTTCATCCACTCCCAGTGTACCTGATAGATCTTCTAGAGTATCCACTTCATCTTGGATAACTGGTGATGCTTCCATGATGGTCAGTTTGTCCATAATCTGTTCTGTACCTGTAGTACTACAAGAGGAGCTTGACAGCTCATACTTAATCATATTAGACTCATCAATGATTGCATGTACTGATTCTTCTACAACTTAGCTTTTCAAGTTGTAGATCTTATAACCTTTGCTATGATTGTTGTACCCAACAAAAATTCCATGAAAGGATTTGGAAGCAAATTTAGTCACATAGGACTTCCCATTATGAAGCACATAACACTTACTACCAAAGATTTTGAGATAGCCTAGATTTGATTTTCTTTTCTTCAATATCTCATAGGGAGTATTCATGTGGATGTTGGTGATAGAGGACCTATTGAGGACATGACATGTAGTATTTACTACCTCATCCCAGAAATATTCTAGGAGAGATGTATAACTTAATAGTGTTCTACCAGCCACTACAAGAGTCCTATTTTTCCTCTCAAATATCCAATTTTACTTGGGTGTTCTAGGAGAATAAAATTCTTGATGAATCCCATGCTCTTGACAGAACCTTGCCATGCCATCAGACTGGAATTCAGTCCCATGGTCACTTCTGATTTTGACCACAGAACTGCCAAGCTCATTCTGAATTTGCTTGACAAACCTCATGAAGATATAAAGGGTCTCATTATTTTTCTTAAGAAAGAACACACAGGTGAACTTGGAATACTCATCAACTACCACAAGGGTGTAGACTTTCCTACCAATCCTTTGAACTTGTATAGGACCAAATAGGTCAATCTGCAAGAGATATAAGTACCTCATAGAGTCTTTGGTCCTAATTCCCTTGAAGGAGACTTTTGTCTGCTTGCCCATTTGGCAAGCTGAGCAAATGCTCTGCTTAGAGCACATCACATTGGGCCCATTCCTAACTGGCTCTTGACGGAAGAGCTTGCTAATAGTCTTTTAATTTAAAAGGGCTAACCTCTTGTGCAACTGGACATAGTAGGAGACTTTCTCAGTTTCCACTAGACAGATAGGAGAATCTGTATTTAGACATAAAAAAGTTTAAGCAATAAACATTTCCACTCCTAGTACTTATTTAGATGACCTCATGGTCACTTTACCTCCTAATTAGGAACTCATCCTTGTGCAAGACAATAACAGAGCCAAGACAAGATATCTGGCTTATTCTTATAAGGTTGTGTTGCAACCCTTCAACATAAGCCACCTTGGTGATGGTGAGTATGCCATTGGTAATCTTACAATATCCTTTGGTTATACCTCTATCTGAACCACAAAAGATGACTTTGGGTCCATCTTTTACTAGTGTAAACTCCTTCAAGTTGCTCGTTTTTCCAGTCATGTTCCTGAAACAACCACCGTCCAAGTACTATATAGGGGTATGGCCACTTTGACTATACTACAATACACAGTTTACATTACCTTAGGAACACAATATCTCTTGGGTCTAGGTGCACATTAGTATATAATTGAACATGTCCACCAAAAGAATTTCTGACTGGTGGACTTACCCTAGCTCTGGCCATATTGGGAATATACCAGCATTCAATGGCAAAATAACCTATCTTACCACATCACCAACAATCATGTATATTATATCTTCTCTTCTGTGTAGGCCATGTGGCTTGGTTAGCAGCAGCCCTTGTAAGACCCCCTTTTTTTTCTTTTTAATCCACCGGGGTCTTAGCCCAGAATTGCCGCTTTGCGGTGGCACCGACTCACGGGAAGGCTGCCACTACAAAACGCCAATTCTACCAGCCCTTTTCGATCACAAAGAGAGAGAAGTAAGTATTACATTGATTGTAAACATGTCCACAGAATCGTAAACGAATTGAAATCACAACAAGTCCATCAATATATAATAATAGAAAGTACTGTAAAAGAACAGTTCAGATGAAATAAAGAAAAGAGCTTGAGCCCGGTACATCAGAGTCCTCACTACAAATCACTCATTGCGGAAGCAATAAAAATACTAAACGATCACGGAGCTTGTCACAGGTGCTCCAGTGCTAGACTGGCCCACCTCCATGCGCACCATACTCTGCTGGTGCTGGTCCCTGGGCTGCTGGTCCCTGTCTCCCATCCGGAGCTCCTGTAATGTTGTGGTTCGAAAACTATTAGTCATAAAGACTAAGCCCTATATCCCCTACCCCTCCCCCACGACTCCTAAGCACCGAGCGGAGAGGAGGAAAGGGAAGCTACAAAGGTGGAAAATAATCAAACGGATGACGGTAGAACTAGTCTAACAATTATTCATGGTGTATAAACAACTAATTTAAATAGAGTACATCTAGCAGTTCTACGGTAGTGAGCAGTAAAGTAGACATGTTGTAAGTAGTATAATCATGAGAAGACAAATAGAAAGCAAGTAAGTAAGTAACCTTCACTTATATCAATGCCCATACAAACTTATAAGTTAAGGGGTCTTTTAAAAGGCTCCCATCGTATAAAAAGTCTCATACCGATTTATACGTTGGGGTGTCGGTTGTATGCAAATATGAGTGTAGTGATATGCTATGCCATGATTCATGCAACTGTAACTCACGCACACGACTTTATGCGCACAGACCTTTAGTTCCCCCTGTTCGGGCAGCTAGCTTCACTCCGAGGAACCTCCGTAGTGGCAAACAGAGAAAGTGGGTCGGGCCCCCCACTCCTAGGTGGGTATCCACACTACCAGGCCTAGCCCTTTCGTACGCCCTTAGAAGAACACAACCTAAAGTATCCGCGTACTAGTGCTGGCTATATCAACCAGACTTTATTTGGCTAATTGTCCCACACCGCCGAGTCTACGTACCGACATCGGTGTGAATGACAGTCAAATACTGAAGACCCACCACCTTATTCTGTATTTAAACCCTCGAGCCCTCGGCTCCCCGGACTGTCCCGTCCGTGCATCTACCTTCAGACCTACCATCTGAATGGCAACCAAACCAACTTATTCTACCTCCCTAGCTACCGGGGTGTGTGAGTGTGTAACCCTAGATATTCTATTTGCTCTTTTAGTTTATTATTCCTACGGTTTACGTTAGCCCAGGACTGCCCCCGGTATTCCCTGTGAAGGGATCTCAAAGGGCACTAGAACCTATGATGGTAGCTGAGGCCCATCGTTCCCTTTCGCAAGGCACTTAATTTTATTGGTTATTACCCATTACCCGATCCCATTCAAATTACTATAGATCTAACCCTAGTGTGTTAAGACTCTTCCTCTCCCACCGGGAAGGACGATCTTTCGTCGGTCCTGAGCACCTCTTATGACTCGACAACTTACCAACCTAACCTCATCTTGGTTACTGAGGAAGCATTCATAAACATTTCTAAACCACTAACCTAATACCCAAATACTCTAAGTTCATCCTATAGCCTAATACGATTTTAGCTGTTTTACTAAACGCAGACCATCCTAAGCTATATGAGGTATACACGGGGAGGTACTCCAAATTGTCTTCCAAATCTACTATAAAATTTACTGGAGGTCTATCATGACATAATTAGCCTAAATCCAGAAATTTATAATTTTCCTAATTAATCTGATATTTATTTAATTTTCCCCAAAAATTGGACATGGGTAATTTAAAACATGAACTACATGATTTTCTCAAGTAATGGCCACCGAAAAAATTATGATCACTAAATAACAGCAATGTATCATCAAATACTTATTTGCATGATTTTACAGAAAGTATTTAGCCTCTAATTAATTTATCCATTATAATCTCATTAATCCTATGTAAAGAAGGAAGTACTGAAATTACTCATCATAAAATTATATAAAAATTACTGAATATTAATATGGTACAGAAAAGTCATTGTGCAAATATCATAATTTTATAGGCTTTCTAGACACCAAAATAGATTTAATTAACTTTTCATGGAAAACAACACTTAATGAAGCAAGACTTAGAATTAAACTTCTAAAAATCCCTTAAAAATTCATAAGGCTTTAAAATCATAATAAAAGTTCTCTGCCTAAATTTCATCAATTTCCAGAAAGTATGTTCTCCATAATAAATTTTTTAGTAAATAACACAAACTACTATATGGTTAATGAAGTATCCAAAATAATGATCCTAAATGCATAATAAAATCTCCAGAGCTTGTACTAACCTTAAAAACTACTCTACCAAAATCTCATCACTGTTCAGTGAGTTTTAGTGACATTTTCTATCTCTACAAGTTTTGTGCCCTAAAATAGGGTTAGGGTTTTGAGGGACTTATTTACTTAAAAATCCATTTAGATTTCTACAAGAGGATTCTAGCTACCCTAGAATTACATCTACCAAGTTTCAAATCATAACCAGGTCATTTAACAAATTGCCCTTCACAAACCACCAAGAACCATCCTTTGGTTTTGACTTTGGGTCCTAGGGCAAATTTACCCCAATCCACCTCAAAATCCATGAGAGAGTGCTAGGTATCATGCCTAGTCAGTGGCAAAAATCTCAGCCTCTGTTGAGGTGATCTGGCCACTCCAATCTAAAAGTGCACTTTTGACCTAAAAACCCCTAAATAGGGAAAAGCTTAGGTTTGTCCATTTCCAATCTAAAACATCTCCAAATGAGATGAAAAATTATACAGAGCCTCATGATTAACTCAGGGACCACTCACCGAAATTTGGGAGGGTTTCGAAGTCATTAAGCCATCTAAGTAATTTACCCAAAGATTATTAAATTTTTTTAAAAACTATAGAAAAACATTCTCCAAAAATTCCCATTTTTTGACAGGCCCTAGGTATAACTAGGGTAGACTCCCTTCCTAAATTTCAGATCATTTTGTCAAGGGATGAAGAGTGGGAACACCTTTTAGTTTCTGCCTAGCTCTAGGTATAGATCCCACCAAAAGGGTGCCCTGGTCAAACCAGTTGACAAAATTGACCCAAATCAATTTTAAATTAAAGTAGACCCATAGGGCTACAAATTTTATGTTGACCATTTCTTCATAATAACCCTCTAAGTATTTTTCATAAATTAACTAAAGTGGTTGTTATTTTGTACAAAAAATTCATATAAAAGAAAAGAATTAAATAACAGCACTAATCTTGAAGCAGATCCAACAGTGCTGGGTCTTCTTCTTCCTCCAGCCAAGGGCTGAGATTAGCCTGACCTGGAGTGCATTCCAGATGCTACTGCCAGCCATCCAGCCTCCTCCCTGGCCGGCCACCGCCACCACCACCTCCGTTGAGGTGGTGGCCATCGCCGGGAGGTGGCGCGACCGCCGGAGAGGCGGAATCCGGCGAACCCGAGAGTGGAGATTGTTGCGGGAAAAAACAGGAAGGGGAGCCCTGCCCGATCGAGCTCCGTTGAGCTCGATTATCAAACCTAAAGAGTTCTAAGATCTACCCGTAGAAAGAGAGGAGGGGAGGACCTTATTCATAAGATGGAGGCGTGCAGATCGACGGAAAGACATTAATGGTGAAGGTGTCGCCGGCGGTCTTCAACAGCACACAGAACTCCCTCGTATCCTTCAGGTAAAGTGTGGAAACGAGTGCTTGAGGTCTAGGGGGGCTTTTAAACTATTAAAAAGGAGGGAGGGTGAAAGTGAGGATAGATACAACTCTAGAGGGCGGTGAATAGAGTATTCAAAAATTATGACTCCCTACTCAACTCCCTTAGAGTTAATTTGCGGAATGAGTTTATAGATATTTTAAACCCTAGAGCCTAACACAAAGTGAAGTGCACTAGAGAAGGTCAACTGTAATTATAGTTTAGTTTTGATCCTATCACAGCAACTAGCAATCCTAATTATTTCTACTCACAGCCACAGTGCAATAAATTAAATAAGCAACACAGATGACACAAGAAGTTTATAGTGGTTCCCTCTAAATAGGTACGTCCACTCTTCTACCACCCTGGTAGGAATCCATTACAGGTTTTTATTCAGGTGCCCTGCCACTAACTGATCTGCTTCAGGTAGATCAAGTAGATCCTTTGAGTTTTTGATCAGGAGCTCAAAATCCAACACAGGTTTTTTATCAGGTCCCCTGCCACCAAGGTTCACTTTTGAAGGGAGTAATAACCCTTTATATAGGAGGTTGAGAGAGTTAAAGTTTCTTCTCTATTGTTAAAACAGATTAGAGAAGCTAGTGTATTGCACAGAGCTAGAAAGCTCTAAAGAATCAAGACTCCCCCTGGATTAGAGAATATCTAGGAAGGAGTCTTGCTTCAGGGTGCAGGAACTCTTCTGAACTTGAGATAAAGAACTGTCATGGAGTTCTGAAGGAGAAGCTTGAAGAAGACACTTGATTTGTAATGAGTTGTTCTTCTTTAATCAGCTTCCTTTCTTCTTCTTCTTCTTCTAGGCACTGAGTAAATGTTCCTATAAGCAGGATGGACTCAGGATTCAAGAAGAATGCTGAAGAGATTTGATCTTCTCAGTTGAATGTGAATTTCTGAGAGTTGTAGATCTCTATGCTGCTGTGAGTAAAACTTCTTGTATTTTTTGTTGTTGTTATTGTTCTCAGTCTTTAGAAGGCACTTTATAGATGAGCCTTTGCAACGGCTCTAATCTGAGTTTGAACTTTGTCTTCTTCTGGAATCTGCAAGATGGGCTGCAAATAGCACAAAGCAAAATATATCTTGCAGACAGATATCCTATAAAAAGATAAAGCTTTCTAAGAAGCTGCAAATCAATCTGATAAAAGAGTGCTAGAAAAAGTCACATCAGAAAGATCTCTTTACGGCCAGAGAAGACTTTCTGAGTCTAACGGCTATAAAGGACAGCCTGGCAGATAAAGCAAAAAGATATTTCAACTAATAAGACAAAGAACTTTGTCAGATAAAGCTTGACTTATGCACAAAGGATGGGGCAAAGATTGCCTTGAGATGTATGCAAAAAATCAATGAAATAGACTTTAATATGCTAAATAAACAGGAATTAAATCATAGAAAAGAAGGAGTACAAAATTACTAAAGACAGACAGAAGAACGTCGAACGACCCTCGGAGATCATCGACTAAAGCACAGAGATCGTCGACCTATCAGAACAGATAGTCGAATGACACAGATAGTCGAACTATCAAAGAAGATAGTCGAACCACCACAGCAGATAATCGACCTATCAGAACAGATAGTCGAGCTATCAGATAGTCGACCTATCAAGATAGATAGTCGAGCTATCAAGCAAAACAGATAGTCGACCTATCAATCAGATAGTCGAACTATCAAAGACAAACAGATAGTTGACCTATCAAACAGATAGTCGAACTATCAAAGAAGACAGATAGTCGACCTATCAAACAGATAGTCGAGATATCAGATAGTTGAACTATCAAAGCAGATAGTAGAACTATCATGAAAAGCAGATAGTCGACCTATCAAATAGATAGTCAAACTATCAAACAAAATAGATAGTCGACCTATCAAACAGATAGTCGAACTATCAGATAGTTGAACTATCCAAGCAGATAGTTGAACTATCAAGAGATCTGTCTGGTCAAAAGAAGTCGAGCGGGGTTCGACGATCGACGATGCAGATTCCACAGAACGTCGAGCTAAGAAGAGTTTAACTAACTCAGAGATAGACGATCTGCTGACCGACGATAGTCGACCAACTGATAGACGATCATCGACCAGTCGATAGACGATGGTCGAGCGGCGTTCGACTATAGTCGAACCAAAAACAACTTAACCAAATTTTCATCTGGATAAGAAATTCTACAACTAAGGGAATCTAACCTATTAGCTAACCTTTGACCATAGATAAATCTTGGGTCAAGAAACTAAATGAGAGGACTTAACACAAATCCAAACTAGGGTACCAATAATCTCCCCCTATTTGGGTTAAGTCTCTCAAAAACTACCTAAAAAAAATAACTCAGGAAAGAAACATCTAAGCATCAAATGCATCAATCAAACAGTTAACATAAACAGATTGACAATAAAACTTAAGCAGCATCAGAATCTGGTTTAGAGATAGAAGAGTCAGGAATAAAAGAGATTTTTCTGAGAGGATCTAGAGCTTCCTTCTTTGATGTCTTCAGATCTTGTTCTCCAATAACTTTGGTTTCTCCTGTTCTTGGAACAACTGCTTCTGGATATTTTTCAATATATTTGGTAGCATCAAAAACTTCAGGTCTTACCTGGAATCTATCAAGTTCTTTCTTTCTGAATTTGGACATAATAGATAAGCCTGTAACATCTTTTCCTTTGGCTCTGGTTTTTCTAATCTGAGCTGATCCAACCAATTCAAGGAATCTGGCCATCCTGAAGTCAGGATTAAGCTCTATGCTTTCATACTCATTTTCATTAGCTGGATTTAGAGGATTACAGTTCTGAATTTAGTAAAAAGTTCTAACATGCTTGCAGCTGGCTCTTTCTTTTCTAGAATAACTAAAGATGTTGGAGGAGCAAATTTAGCATATCTTTTACTTGATTTCTCAGAGTATATAACTCTTTTGCCTTTTGCATCTATTTTCCTTTTCTGATCAGATTCTCTGGAAGATATAATCTTGCTTTCTTTATCTGGTGATGTCCTTTTCTTGGGTGAAGGAGGAGGAGAAAAGGTTGTCTTTAGGTAAACTACCTCTTTCACTTGTTCTTGTAACTCAGCTTCCTGTCTCTGATGTCCGGATTGAGACTTTCCATGGTAGCTTTGATTTCCTTTCCTCTGATAAGATTTGGAAGAAGTGAATCTAGAAGGAGGAGCAGAGGGACTGGCAACATTTCCAGATGCTCCTGCACTAGGAGGAGGAGGAGGTCCTTTAGAATTCCATTTAGGAGCTGGACTGTCATATCTTTTAGATTTCTTTCTTTGTTTTTGCTGATTCTTGGAGAATCCCATCCAGTGTTAATATTCTTTTGACTTGGAATTTATTCTGAAAGTGAGGGTAAGATCTATCTCAACTCTAGAGGGGGGGTGAATAGAGTTTAGTTAAAATAATTTTTGAATTATTAAAATAGCACAAATTAAAATTCTATTTAAGCTATAGTGTAGAGTGCTAACAGAAACTTAAAAACTGAAAGGAAAAAGGACAAAGCACACAGCAGACAAATCACACAAGCAAAACCAGAAGACACAAGGAAATATAGTGGTTCCCCAAAACTGGGTACATCCACTCTTCTACCACCCTTGGTAGGAATCCACTCAGGACTGAGTTGATCAGGTGTCCTGACACCAATGAGCTTTTGATAAGGTGCTCAAAAACCAAAGCTAGATTTTTTGATAAGGTGTCTTGCCACCACTGAGTTTTGACAAGGCTCTCAGAACCAGACAGAACTTTTGAAGGGAGTTCAAGAACCCTTTTACAGCAGGAAAAGAAAAAGTGAAAGTTGAAGTTGTCTTCTCTGTTCTCAGTCAAATGAGAGAAGCACAAGTGGATTGAAGATGTCAAAGCTCCCCTGAGATGTAGAGAGGTTCAGGCAGAGAAGCTTTGCAGAAGGGTGATAGGTCTTCAGAACTTTGATCTCCAGCAAAAGATTGTGATGAGATGTCTGGAGATGATGAGATTGTGAACACTTTTCAGTCAGTAAGAAGAATTTTGAAGTTGCAGTTCTGTTATTCTTCTGCTATCAGTATTCTCTATTCTGTGTTCACTCTTCTTGTCAATCTGTGTATATGTTCTAGCTAAGAGGCAGAAGAGATGAATAATAATTTCTAAGATTCTCTTGTCCAAAAAATAGCCGTTGGTCAGTCATAAATGTTTTCCATAAATGGTCTTGTCTTTTAGAGGAAAGTCCAGCAAACATTCTCTGAATAATTCCTTGAAACTTGCTCCAAACGGCTGGGAGATCTTCTGTCATAAATGCTGATAATATTCAAAAACATTCCAAAGAACAGCAGCATTTGAAATCCAGAAAGCGTCGATCTCTCCAAAGAAAACGTCGATCTGAGCTCGAAGATCGTCGAACTGAGCTCAGAGATGAACCGAGATAAGCAGACAGAAATCGTCGATCTGAGCTCGAAGATCGTCGAACCGAGCTCAGCGACCTGAGAAGCAACTGAAGGAGGGATCGTCGAACTGAGCTAAACGGTGGTCGAGGGGAGTTCGACGATTAAGCAAAAGCTAGCTAAAAGCAGATAGTCGATCTGAGCTCGAAGATCATCGACCGGAGTTCGACGATTTGTTGAAGTTGAGCTCAGAGAGCGTCGAACTGAGTTCGACGATTCGTCGACCAGAGCTCGACGAAAATTGCCTTAGACTTAGCTCTTCATCCTTGATCTTGGAGTGGTCTGGGGGGCAGCTTCAAAACTAAGTTCTAGGCCCTAGACTCATTCTAATGTTGACCTTCTCAACTATACAACTAGGTCAACTAGGATCCTAAGACAAGCATAGTGATCCTTATCCAAATTAGTAATAGGGTGTTCCAACAATCTCCCCCTATTTGGATTAGGATTACTATTTACAGACAATCATAAAGAGCATTTAATAATACAGAAATTAAATACAAAATGCAGAGAAACAGCAATGCATATCACAGATAAATAGCTGCAGATATCCAAAGGTAGATGATATGTTTGCTTACACAAATCACTTCTTTCAGTTCCCTTTTTAAATAAGATTTCTCTGTTAGGGTTTAGGGCTTCTTTCTTGGACCTTCTGTCATCTTCTGCACCTAGAGAGGTTTGAGATCTTGGCCTTGGAACTACAGCCTCTGGGTGCAGCTTCATGTACTCTTCTGGATTGAAAAATTTCTTTGAAGCATACTTTTCCAGTTCTTTCTTTCTTTGTTCTGATAAGGTTGTAATGTTGGATATTTCTTTGCCTTGTTCTCTGCCTTCTTAATCTGATCAAGGGCAGCCAACTCTTTCATCCTAGCAGTCCAGGCCACAGGATTGTTCTCAGGATCCTCATATGGAACAGCAGGTTCATATTTGTTGAGAGATTCAGGAGCAGGAGAGGTCCTTGGAGCAACTGTGTCTTTCAGTTTGTAAGGGTAAGGACCTGAAGTAGAGTCAGAATGGCCTTGTCCTTCCCTTTGATAGGGTCTCTGTCCTCTTTGATTTCCTCTATAACTACCCCTTCTGGGTTGATATCCTCTTTGATGTTGACCTTTTTGGTAATACTTAGAATAGGATTGAGAGGAACTTTGTCTAGGAGCTGGAGCTTGAGGAGCTGAGCCTGATCCAGAGTCTGGAGGAGGAGGAGGAGGAGGCTGATGTTGAGATGATCCTTTTTCATATTTGTCAAGCTTTCTTCTCTTTTTCATGGCCTTTAGTTGGTTCTTGGAAAATTGCATCCATGGTTCAGTGATGGGGCAGTCATGCAGAATATAATATGGAATGTCATTGGAGTCTTTAGCTATGGCAGGAGGAACTGACATCATTGCTTTACTTCTGGCTTTTCTCTTTTTGGCAATTGTGCTGGCAGAATCATCAGAATCAGTTCTGTACTGATCACTTTCAGAACTCTGAGGTTGATCATATAAAGCATCAATTCTTCTGAGATATTCTTCTTGAGCTTTGAGCTTTGCAGCAGCAGCAGGAGCAAGAGAAGGAGCAAGAGCAAGAGCAGGAGCAGCAGGGATAGCAGAGTCAGCAGCATCAGTTTCAACAACAATTTCCTCAGCATTAGGTGCTGGAGTCATTTCTATATCAGCAGCAGCAGTATTAACAAAAGGAGGCACAGTGGCCTTAGTAGCAGCATCAGGTACATCCACAGCCTTCCATGACTTGATATAGGAAACAATCTGGCTGGGATTACAGACAGGTACAGGCACAATGGCCTTGGACAGATCTTCAGCAGAAATTGGAGGCAGACAGCTTAGATAGGCTGTATCAAATCTGGATAGCAACCTCTGCAGATTAAGTGCAAAAGCACATCCTGAGCTTGCTGAGAGAGTAGAAGCTGGAGCTGGAGCTGGCACAATCACTTCTTCATAAGGCATCTCCCCCTGCCTTGGTTCATAGAGAGGTGAACCAAGGCACCCAGTAGAAGGGATTGCCTGGGAGGAGGAAAAAGAATCAAGCTTGGAGTACAGCTCCTGGACTTGCTTCAGGAGTGGAGTCAGGGAGGACTCCAGCAGAGATACCAGCTTGGGAGCTAGCAACTCATAGAGCCTGTCAGCCAGGCTAGAAAGATCTACATGCCCAAGTGAGGCTTGAGCAGAGGTAGGGGTCAAGGTTGATGGAGGGATGGTGACTGAAGCTGAAAAGGAGGAGGTAGGTGGAGTAGGGATTGTTGGTTCAGAAGATGGAATGATGGGGATAGAGAAGGTTGAGGAGAAGAGTGGGAGAGTAAAGGAGGGTATGAAGGAGGGTTGAGAGAGGATGTCAGTGAGCATTTGATGGAGGGAAGATGTCTCAGGAGGAGAAGAGGGAGAGTCATCCATGAAGGAATCCTCTAAAAGAGAGTAGGATGGAGAGGTAAGGGTTTGGTAAGAGAAGAGAGGGAGGAATACCTCAGAGGTAGATGCTGGAGGAGATGAGGCTGGTGAAGAGATGGTAATAGGGGATGACATTGGTGAGGAAATGGTAATTGGGGATGAAAGGATTATGGTGGAGACTGGTTGAGAGGAGGTGAGGGCTTGAGTATATGAGGCTTGGGTGGATATGGCTTGGGGAGAAGAAGAAGCAGGCATCTCTTCTACTGAAGGAGTGACCAAAGTGGTCCTTGTGCCTGAGTGAAGTGTTGCAGCAGCCCTGGAGGGGTTTATGATCTGCCTGTCCCATTTACTGAAGAGGGCACAGGACAGCCTCTTGGATGCATTGATGAATAATCCAGAGGAGGTCAAAAGGTCAGGGCACCTTGAGTGCAGAAAGACCCAAGATTCTTCCAAAACAGACTGCAGACTTGTTGATTTTCTTCTTAATCAGGGTGAAGAAGATGGAGCCCCAGTCGAGGTGCTTCTTATCCAGTAAGGCTCCCATCAGGCAGAACTGATACCTGGAAATTGTGTCATGAGCCGAGTGCTTGGCAACAGCACCTTCCCAACTACATCAGCCAGGAACTGGAATTCTATAGCCAGATTCTTTTTCAGCAGCTTATTAGGGTTAATTACATTATGACCCATCCTATCTAACATGGAGGCATACTCCTCTCCAGACAGATCAATGGAGTCTTCTCCAGTACTGAGTTGAAAGACGTCAGTTAATAAAGCCGGGGAGAGAATTACCTGGGTCCCCTTAATGGTGCCGACAACAGTATTCTCAGACTCATCTGCTGCGGTATAACACCATTCCTTAATCTCCTCTGCTGCTATCTTCATTCGGATAGTCATTATCTGAGTTAGCTGTTGTTCTCTGAATAGATTCAGAACATCCTTGAAGCGCTGGTCGCTTCCATCAAAGGAGTTTATGTCTATGTCGAAACCGGTGTCGAATTTCATCTTGGCAATCGCAGCCCTCGAATCAGCCATATGAACCTGCAACAGAAACCAAAAAACGACCAAGCGTAGAAAATTTGGAGGAAAAGGAAGAGAGTTGCAGAGTATGAAAGCGTAAAAAGGAGAACGACGGCTGAAAGATGATTTTATATTAGGGTTCGACGGCGAAAAGAAAATCGTGGAGCTCAGCTTGACGAAGCGTCGATCTAAGCTCGACGATTTAGGCTACAGAGGGAATCTGAAGAGTCTTCAACATCGGCGATCTTCGTTCGACGATGTTGAAAAACGTCGAGCTCAGCTCGACGGCCTCTGAACAGAAGAAGAAAACTTCTAGATCTAGCGAAGGCTCTGAACTCAGATCGACGATAGGAAAATCGTCGAACTCCGGTCGACGATTTTTGAGAAAACGTCGAGCGCAGTTCAGAGTCTAAACTCATTCAAAAGACAGAATTTTTTAGCCTAGTCTTGATCTGTTTTAGCTTTTCAAAATCTTGGATTTTAATTAAGACTTCCTCCATCTATCATGCCTAACTGATTTAGGAAGAAACTGTGTTTCTTTTCATCCAAGGGCTTGGTGAAAATATCTCCCCTTTGCAAATCAGTAGGAATATATTGAAGTTCAAATTTTGTTCTTCTCTACATTATCCCTTAGGAAATGATGCCTAATTTCTATGTGTTTTGTCCTACTATGGAGGACTGGATTTTGGGCTAATAGAAATAGCACTAGTATTATCACAGAAAATTTTTGACTTCTCTAGGTTGTTAGCCATAAGTCTAGAAGCTGATTTTGTATCCACAATATTTGTGAGCAGCAACTGCCTGCAGCCATATACTCAGCTTCAGCAGTTGAAGTTGACACAGATGTTTGCTCTTACAAAACCAGGAGACAAGTCTGTCACCAAGGAACTGGCATGTTCCACTGGTGCTTTTCCTGTCTATTCTGCATCCAGCATAATCAGCATCTGAGAATCCAGTTAAGTCAAATGCTGAATCTTTTGGATACTAGAGTCCTAGATTTGGACAACTTTTAACATACCTAAGAATCCTCTTAACTAAGATTAAGTGTGACTCTCTAGGGCTAACTTGGAATCTAGCACAAAGACATGTGGCAAACATTATATCAGGCCTACTGGCTGTAAGGTACAATAAAGAGCCAATGATTGCTCTATATGTTGTCTGATCAACAGGTTTCCCATGTTCATCAGCATCTATTACAGCATTTGAGGGCATGGGTGTTTTCATACTTGATGCATCAGACATACCAAATTTCTTAACCAATTCTTTTGCATACTTGGTTTGAGAAATAAATATGCCTTCAGCATGTTGCTTGACTTGCAGTCCTAAGAAGAAGGACAGCTCACCCATGCTACTCATTTCAAACTTAGAATGCATAAGCTTGGAAAACTTTTTGCACAGGTTTGAATCAGTGGAGCCAAATATAATATCATCCACATAAATTTGCACTAGTAGGGTATGGGACTTATGGGTTCTAATAAAAGAGTTTGGTCTACTCTCCCCCTAGTAAAAATCATTTTCCAGAAGAAAGCATGCTAGGGTCTCATACCATGCTCTAGGAGCTTGCTTGAGACCATATAATGCTTTATGCAATTTGAAAACATAATCAGGGTGAGTTAGAGAGATAAAACCTGGAGGTTGTCTAACATAGACTTCCTCTTTGATGTCCCCATTGAGAAAAGCACTCTTCACATCCATCTGGTAGACCTTGAAGCCTTTGTGAGCAGCATAAGCTAGAAATATTCTGATGGCCTCTAACCTTGCAACTGGTGCAAAGGTCTGGTCATAGTCTATTCCTTCTTGTTGAGAGTACCCTTGAGCAACTAGCCTTGCCTTGTTTCTGACTATAACTCCTTGATCATCCAGCTTGTTCCTGAATACCCACTTTGTTCCAACAATGGGATGATCCTTTGGCTTAGGTACTAGTTTCCAAACTTGTTCCTGTCAAATTGATGCAACTCCTCTTGCATTGCAATGATCCAGTGTGGATCTTGCTCTGCATCTTGAATGGATTGAGGCTCAATTTGAGATAGGAAGCAAGTGTGCATTAGGTTCTGGTTGACCTGATTTCTGGTCTGCACACCAGCTGAGATGTCTCCAATAACTTGGGAAGTTGGATGATCTCTTATTGTTACTAAATCAACAGGAGGTGTTGATTGTTCACTAGCCTGTGTTGTTGTTTCCTCTAGTGGAACAACAACAGGTTCTTCAAGGTGATTTTCTTTTAGATGTTGAACTTCTTCTTCATCATCACTGCTGTCATTCTTTTCAGTAACTTGCAGTTTGTTCAAGTCTTCAGCTAAAGATTGTACCTGCAAAGGTTCTATGGTAGAAGCATTCTTCTCCTTGAAAGACATGTTAGCTTCATCAAAAATAATATGAACAGATTCTTCAATTTTGCAAGATGATTTGTTATAAACCCTATAAGCCTTGCTGATCATGGAGTATCCCAGAAACACTCCTTCATCAGCTTTAGCTTGGAATTTTGCTAGATATTTCTTGTCATTATTATGAATATAACAAATACAACCAAAAACTTTAAAATAGTTTACTTTAGGTTTCTTCCCTTTGAGCAATTCATAGGGAGTCTTGCCCTTCAGTTTATGTATCAGGCTTCTGTTAAACACATAGTTGGAGGTGTTCACTGCCTCAGCCCAAAAGGATAGAGGTAGGTGAGCATCTGACAACAATGTAGTAGCAGATTCAATTAGGGTTCTATTTTCCTTTCAGCTACCCCATTTTGTTGAGGAGTTCTAGGAGCTGAGAAAGTGTGCCTGATCCCTTCACTTTGACAGAACTCTTGCATGAGAAGAGAATCAAACTCTGTCCCATGATCACTTCTGATCAGGGCAATGTGAGTGTTGAACTCAATCTGAATGCATTTGAGAAAATCTGTCAAACACTTGAAGTTATCAGACTTCTTCCTCAAAAAGAATACCCAAGTGAATCTTGAGAAGTCATCTACAACCACTAAAGTATAGGACTTCCCTCCTAGGCTTTGTACAGATATGGGTCCAAAGAGATCCATGTGCAACAAATACAAAATCCTAGGTGAATCACTCTTATTAAGTGACTTAAAGCTATTTTTAGTTTGCTTGCCTAATTGACATGCCTTGCAAAGTTCTTCCTTCTTGTAGGGACCAGAAGGTAGTCCTCTAACAAGGTTGTCTTTGGATAGCCTAGCAATGGTTCTAAGGTTAATGTGCCCTAGTCTCTTATGCCATAAAATATTTGGTTTTGAAATGGAGTTAAACAGGCAGATATCTACTACAGGTGAAAGAAAATTCACTAAGTAAATGTTACCTCTTCTGTTACCTGTCAACACAGTTGTGTTGTCCACTGACTGGACTTTGCATATGACTTTGTTGAAGGTTACTTGATATCCTTCATCACACAATTGACTGATACTTATCAGGTTGTGCTTGAGTCCTTCAACATATGCCACCCTTTTGAATGTGACTGGGCCAATTTTGACTGCACCATATCCTTTTGTAGTTCCAAAGCTTGAGTCTCCAAAAATTACTTTGGGTCCAAGCTTGGCTTTGAAGGAGGTGAAATTGTCCTTGTCCCCTGTCATGTGCTTTGAGCACCCACTATCCAGATACCATTGATGGTTTGATGCTGGATAGGTCTTCACCTGCACACAAACAGCTTATTTGTTTTTGACCCAGTTAACCTTGGGCCTAGGTTGATAACCTTTAAATTCTGAAATAAAGGACATCCCAGGTTGACTCTTATAGCCTTCAGGATGGTATCTCCTAGGAGTTACTATCCACTCAGTATAGGGGTTGAGTCCATGGGATGTGCAACTTCTAGGATTGAATTTGACTGAGCCATTGAAAATGTGTTCACAATTCTGAACTCTGTTCGACGATCGTCGATCTGAGGTCGACGATCTTGGGTCAGATCGTCGATCTCTGTTCGAAGATCGATAGTGCTTGAGTTCAGAGTTTGGGTGTCGTCGAGCTGAGGTCGACGATCTGTGCTTAGATCGTCGAGCTCTCTTCGACGATCGTCGAGCTCTGCTCGACGCATTTTGTTGAACTGAAATTTTCTCTGGCAGGTCTGCATTCTTCCTAGCCACCTCTACTACTCCCTTTCCTTTGTCAGAGACAAATTTGATTGGAGTTGTTAACACTATAGGTTAGCTGGGGGAGGCACCCAACCCAGTGTACTATTGAATCTAGAGTTCACTGTGCTTGTGATGTCCATAAGTCTGATACTCCTCCCATTCAGAGATTCTTCAAACTTTTTGGCCTTTGATAGTTCACTTTTCAGTGAAGCTATCTCCTCCCTACAGCATTCTAACTCCTCAGAGAGCTTGAGGTTCTTTGAGTTTAGGATACTATGCTCAGACAATTGATTCCTGAGAGATATTATCTCCTTCTCAGATTTTAATAGGTCTAGGCATAGTGTCTTAAATTCACTTTTGAAATCTTCAGAATGAAAATCAAAAGAATTGATTACCTGATCTTCATCTGGGTGAGTGTCTGAATCTGATTCTGATTCTTCATCAGAGTTTTGTTGTGATGCATTGATAGCCATCATGCAGAACTCCTTTTCATCTGCATCATCCTCATCATCACTGGAACTGGATGAGGCTTCAGATTCCTCTTCAGTCTCACTCCAGGTCTCAGCAACAAAGCCCTTCCTTGTATGTTTGTTTTTGCTGAAGGAGGCTTTGTCTGAGTTGTTCTTCTTGTGATCCTTTCCTTTTCTTCTTTCTCTTCTATCTCTCTTGTCCTTATTCTTGTTCTCTGGACAGTCAGGCACAATGTGTCCTGGTTTCCTGCAACCAAAGCATATGATTTCTGTAGTGTTGTTTGATTTATCATACCTTGGTTTATCATGACCCTTGTGTGGCCTTTTTCTGAAATCTTTTCTGGCCATTTTGTAGAATCTCTTAGCCAGTAGACTTATGAGCTCATCATTTCTGTGGCTTTATCTTCAGGCTCCTCTTCTGCAGCCCTGAAGGCTATGGTCTTTTCTTTCCTTGTGGCTGGAGAGGCAGCCTTCTGTTCTTCTTCTCTATTTTTAATGAGCAGCTCATAGGATTTGAGCTTGCCCAGGAGAGCTTCAGTGGTAATCTCATTCAGACTTCTGGCATCTTTGATTGGCCAGATTCTTGAATCCCAGGTGCTGGGAAAGCACATCAGGATTTTATCATTTAGTTCAGTTAAAGAAATTTCCTTGTCCAAAGTCTTTAGCTCATTGACAATCAGACTTAGTCTATTGTACATGTCAGCCACTGATTCACCTTCTCCTTTCTTGAAGTTCTCATATTGACTTATCAGATGAGACCTTCTATCCTTTCTTTCATCAGCAGATCCTGAGACAATTTCAGAGAGTTTGTCCCAGGTTTCTTTGGCTGAGTTGCATTCAGCTACCTTTTGAAAAATGTCATCAGACATAGTTTGGGCTAAGATGTTCATAGCCTTAGCATCTGCAATCTTCCACTTCTTTATATCTGCATCTGTTCCAGAAGGAGGTGGAACAGCACTTGTACTTGAGCTTGCTGGTGGAGTTGGACACACTGTCAAGACAGAATTAAAGATATCCTCATCAATAGAATTCATATACAATCTAATCCTTGCCTTCCAGAGTGCAAACTTGGAGAGGTTGCACACTGTGGTCTGGTGCTTGCATAATCTTTGTTCTGTGCCATGTCTCTAAATGAGTAGATAGATGAATAGAAAGTAATCCTCTACAGAGATTGATCTTATCAGGGATCTTTTGGTTCAGGTGTTAACCAGTATGAGCAACCAACCTGCCTCTGATACCAATTGAAAGTGAGGGTAAGATCTATCTCAACTCTAGAGGGGGGGTGAATAGAGTTTAGTTAAAATAATTTTTGAATTATTAAAATAGCACAAATTAAAATTCTATTTAAGCTATAGTGTAGAGTGCTAACAGAAACTTAAAAACTGAAAGGAAAAAGGACAAAGCACACAGCAGACAAATCACACAAGCAAAACCAGAAGACACAAGGAAATATAGTGGTTCCCCAAAACTGGGTACATCCACTCTTCTACCACCCTTGGTAGGAATCCACTCAGGACTGAGTTGATCAGGTGTCCTGACACCAATGAGCTTTTGATAAGGTGCTCAAAACCAAAGCTAGATTTTTTGATAAGGTGTCTTGCCACCACTGAGTTTTGACAAGGCTCTCAGAACCAGACAGAACTTTGAAGGAGTTCAAGAACCCTTTTACAGCAGGAAAAGAAAAAGTGAAAGTTGAAGTTGTCTTCTCTGTTCTCAGTCAAATGAGAGAAGCACAAGTGGATTGAAGATGTCAAAGCTCCCCCTGAGATGTAGAGAGGTTCAGGCAGAGAAGCTTTGCAGAAGGGTGATAGGTCTTCAGAACTTTGATCTCCAGCAAAAGATTGTGATGAGATGTCTGGAGATGATGAGATTGTGAACACTTTTCAGTCAGTAAGAAGAATTTTGAAGTTGCAGTTCTGTTATTCTTCTGCTATCAGTATTCTCTATTCTGTGTTCACTCTTCTTGTCAATCTGTGTATATGTTCTAGCTAAGAGGCAGAAGAGATGAATAATAATTTCTAAGATTCTCTTGTCCAAAAAATAGCCGTTGGTCAGTCATAAAATGTTTTCCATAAATGGTCTTGTCTTTTAGAGGAAAGTCCAGCAAACATTCTCTGAATAATTCCTTGGAACTTGCTCCAAACGGCTGGGAGATCTTCTGTCATAAATGCTGATAATATTCAAAAACATTCCAAAGAACAGCAGCATTTGAAATCCAGAAAGCGTCGATCTCTCCAAAGAAAACGTCGATTTGAGCTCGAAGATCGTCGAACTGAGCTCAGAGATGAACCGAGATAAGCAGACAGAAATCGTCGATCTGAGCTCGAAGATCGTCGAACCGAGCTCAGCGACCTGAGAAGCAACTGAAGGAGGGATCGTCGAACTGAGCTAAACGGTGGTCGAGGGGAGTTCGACGATTAAGCAAAAGCTAGCTAAAAGCAGATAGTCGATCTGAGCTCGAAGATCGTCGACCGGAGTTCGACGATTTGTTGAAGTTGAGCTCAGAGAGCGTCGAACTGAGTTCGACGATTCGTCGACCAGAGCTCGACGAAAATTGCCTTAGACTTAGCTCTTCATCCTTGATCTTGGAGTGGTCTGGGGGGCAGCTTCAAAACTAAGTTCTAGGCCCTAGACTCATTCTAATGTTGACCTTCTCAACTATACAACTAGGTCAACTAGGATCCTAAGACAAGCATAGTGATCCTTATCCAAATTAGTAATAGGGTGTTCCAACATATTCCTTTCAAGATATAGTATGGTACATCATGATCAGGGTTAGGTAGAGGAGGAGCAGCAGCTTTTCTTTTTCTTTTGGCAGATTTCTTCTTCTTGGTTCCTTCTAAATCATCAGAGTCATCTTCATCATCAGATGATTGAGGATGATCAAAGAGATCACGAGCCTCTTGCTCAGCTTTCTCTTTTGCTTTTAAGGCAGATTTTTCTATCTCTTCTTCCAAGGCATCCTGTGCTAGAAGAGTATCAAGATCTAATCAAGGGGTGTCATCCCAGACTATAGATTTTTCTTCTTGTCCAACTGAAACATTCTCTTATTCAACTGTAATTGTCATGGAGACAAGTTCTTCTTGCATAACTATCTGAGCTGGTTGAGCAGACTCAGGATCTTGAACAGCAGGTTGTTGAACAGCTAGAACTTCTTCCACTATATCTGTAGTATCAGGAACACAGATTTGCTAAATGAAATTGAAACATCCCTTCTAGGTATTCATAGACTAGCATATCAGTTAACATGTCAAGAAAATGAGTAAATGAATTACCTTCAGGATTTTCCTCAGAATTTTCTAACTCCCATAATTCATCTAGAAAGGAGGTAATGACTCCTTCTAGGAAAAGGAAACTAAGGGAGTGGAGGCTTCTTCTAAGCAAACTTTGACAACAAATTATGTTTCCATTATAGCATCAGAAATCTCTTTTTCAGAAAGTTGAGGTATTGTTTCTTCTTGAGCTACTATCTCTTTTTCTGTAAGTGCTGTTTCTCTTTGAGTATCTGCTGGAGGATCTGCTGGAAGAGAGGCCAGGGACAGTTGAGAGGCATCTTCATAGAACATCTCCCCCTGCCTGATTTCAGTGGAAACTGAAACCAGGCCCCTAGATAAAGAGGGCTCAGCAGATTTGGAGAGGGCTTGGATGGAGGCAGTCAGGGAAGAAATGGAGGATACAAGAGGTGCAATTGCTTCTTCAATCATGGTTTTGATTGAAGGAGTAACTAACTCCAGGATATTGGCTATGAGTGCTGGAGATATTTCAAAAGATGGAGGGGGAATCACAGTAGATGGATGATCATCAGGAATGGTGTTCTCCTGATGAGATGGAGAGTGAACGGGTGATTGATGGGTGGATGCAAGAAGATCAATATGATCAGAATGTGGAATTGGTGACTGAGGAGGAGTGGATAACTCAGAAACCAATAAATAAAAACTGGCAGGAGAAATCCTAGCAAGATGAGAAGGGAGAGGAGATTCTGGTGATGATGCATGGAGAATTATGGAGGACTCAAGAAGAAGAGAGGAAGAAGATGGTACTTCAATTGAAGTAGATGGAACTTCAATTTGAGTAGATGGTAATGCAGAAGAAGTGGATGTGATGGAGAGAATGGATGAGCCTGCTTCAGGTAGGAGGTGAGAAACTGAAACAGCCCTTGTGTTCTCTGACACAACTGGAGCTACCCCTGCAGGAGAAGGCTTCTGAAAACTTCTTTTCCACTTAACAAATAGTGTTGGGTCCATCTTCTTACTAGCATTGTGTAACACCCCTATCCGTCGCATAGCATATAGCAGTAGGTCCGGCCGGGGCCCGACGCCATATACTACGGACAGACCGGTTGGTTACGCGTTGAAACCATTCAACCAATCATGTCGTCCTACACAACACCTAGCGGAAGCAATTTATTAGGTTACACCAAAAATAAGAACTCAGCCACAACAACATGAATGTCCACTATAAACTCAAGAATGTATACATACACCAAAAGAGAAATGGCCTTAAGGCCTTACACTGTTCACTTAACAAAAGAAGTGTTTTAATACTTCGGCTCGCAGGCCGGCCATACATGAAAAATGGGAAAGAAACATAAGCAATTAGGCCTTCGAGGGCCGGCACAGCAACAAGGGCTTTAGCCCGCTATTTCCCGCTCTGCTCCGCAGCACCTACAAGCCACAAACCACCGCCAGGTGGTAAACAATAGCAACGGTCAGCAATGCTGACCAAATTATAACGATCCCGCCCCCACATTCGGGGCGGCAATGCTCTTTCCCTGCACTTTATTAGCATAGGCAATTATGTAAAATATTTGCACTTCACCACAGGCATAGGCTCGCACGGCCACACACCCCGTGCACTCAGGGCACATTCTCGGCGAACCGGCCAACGTCACGTCAATTCAAGCCATAGACGTTCCCAATCCACCACCGCCTCTTGGATGGTCATCCATATGAGCATTTTGCCTTCCTGGCCTTGGTCATGGAAATTTAAGCCATAGACCACCGAAGACCCTCATCCATGCCAACGGTCCTACTGAACGACATAGACCGAGTACGGTTCCGCCTAACCCGTGCTCACATCGCAATGACAATTTAAGCCATATGCGCAGGCCAAGAATCACCGATTCCTGTTTCCACCACAATGATCACATAACCCGGTTATGTTCACGTAGGCTCCCCGGCCATCGTGTTGGCAAAACACGCTTTTGCCCAGTTTTCCGGGTGCACCTTGGAGTTAATCTCCAAGGTTCCCTGATGCAATCTACCACGTAGAAAACCCAAAAACACCCAAACATCCGGATTCTTGCCTGGTTCAAATGCAATGCAACATCACCAATCCGGACCAACATGTCCGAATAGGCTTCACACACAATGCCTATGTCCGTTTACGCATACGGACTCTACACAAGGGGGACTTCACATATCTACCCCAAGGAACGCTCCAACTCTTCGCTCACTCGCGAGAGAGGGCTTCCTATGCAAAGGAAAAGAAGGCTTCACATGCCCAAGGATGAGAAATCGTTACCCTTGCGTTCTTCTGCGGCGCCATGAAAATCTATGTGGATGAAAAGCACCGCAATCTCCTTGCCTCCGCGGATCCGAAGACGGCTCGCGATTTGGTGCTCTGAATCTCCACCGGCCGCCGGAGTTGACCTCCTTCTTCCTCCTCCAAGCTTTCCCTTCTCTCTAGGTTTTAGAGAGAGAGTGCCCAAGTGAAATAAGGGTTTCAAAACCCTATTCCCGGCTAAAACCACCCAGGAGCAGCCCCCCACCGTCGGATCCAAAGCCAAGGAAACGAACGGCCATGATTAGATCTGAAATCCCAAAAACTGGGCCAAACACGGGTTCACACACGGCCGTGTGCCTGGCCGTGTAGCTCATTCGCCGTCTCGACCAAAATTGAAAACCAGCAACACGGCATGTGACACGGCCTCCGACACGCCCGTGTCGCCTGCGACACGCCCGTGTCGGGACCCGTGTCACGCCCCCGTGTGCAATTTATCAACACTTCGCAGTCAGAGAGGTACACGGCTTGGTGACATGGCATCAGACACGCCCGTGTCTAACTAGACACGCCCGTGTTTGTGCCCGTGTCATTACCCATGTAACCCAACCGCACAGCCCAGGTGTGACACGGCCTGGGACACGCCCATGTCCTAGGCCGTGTTCCACCACACGACCATCGTCGACCTGAACTGGTCGAGTACACGGCCAGCTCGATGGCCCGAGCTCGACACGGCCTCCGACACGCACGTGTCGGGGCCCGTGTCACCTGCACCAAAATCTTGTCTTGGCCAAAAATCGATCCCCGTCGCTCCTACAACATTTTGGGGTGTTACAATTCTACCCCCCTTAAAGAATTTCGTCCACGAAATTAATAAAGGAAAAACAGGACTTAACGTAAAACAGTACCTGAGCGGAACAATTCCGGGTACTCCTCTAGCATAGTCTGCTCCCGTTCCCAAGAGAGCTCCTCACGCCCGCAATTATCCCACCGGACCTTAACCATCCGGATCTCCTTGTTACGATGCCTCTTGACCTCAACATCTTCAATACGAATGGGATTGACCCTAGTCGTTAACCCTTCATCCACCGGCACTTGATCAGCCGCGATCACCTGCGAAGGCTCTAGCACCGCCTTCCGCAACACAAAAATGTGGAACACATCATTTAATCCACTCAACTCCACTGATAGCCTCAAACGGTATGCCGCTTCGCCGACTCGCTCCAGAACCTCAAAAGGTCCAAGGTATCTTGGGCTCAGCTTCTTCAAGCGTCTCACCCGCGAAACCCCCTTGAACGGCTTCACTTTCAGATATACCCAATCGCCTACCGTGAACTCCACGTTCCGGTGCTTAGCATTGTAATACTTCTCCTGCCGGTCCTGAGCGATCAACAAGTGATCCCGAATGATCCGCACTAACGAGGTAACACTCTCCACCTCCTGCTTCTTGTACAACCTTGCCTCACCCGTTTCAAGCCACGATAACGACGTGCGACACTTCCTACCATACAGGGCCTCGAAGGGCGCCATTTGTATACTCGCTTGGTAGCTGTTGTTGTACGCGAACTCCACCAAATACAGGTGGTCTTCCCAAAGCTTACCGAAATCCAGAACACACATGCGTAGCATGTCCTCCATCGTTCTGTTGACCCTCTCGGTCTGCCCATCCATCTGCGGATGGAAAGCTGTACTGAACTTTAACTTTGTTCCCAGCATCTGCTGCACCAACCTCCAATCATTTGACGTGAACTGCCCGTCGCGATCACTCACAATGCTACGGGGCACACCATGCAGCCTAACAATATTGTCAACATACAACTTTACCAATTTCTCCACTGGATCATCCTTCCTATGTAGAATGAAATGCGACACCTTAGCTAGCCGATCTACGATCACCCAGATGGCGTCGTTCCCCTTCTGCGACCTTGGCAACCCGTGCACAAAGTCCATAGAAATATCGTCGAATTTCCACTCCGGTATAGGCAAGGACTTCAGAAATCCTCCCGACTTTTGGCATTCCGCCTTCACCAAGGCGCACGTTTGGCATTTAGCCACGTACAACGCCACATCTTTCTTGAGCCCCGGCCACCAAAACAACTTTTTGAGATCACGATACATCTTCGTGCTCCGTGGGTGGATTGAGTACTTGGTATGATGAGCCTCGTACATCAACTCCGCCCGGAGGTTACCCCCACTCGGGACGCACAACCGATGATCCTTCCTTAATAAACCATCTTCCACCGAGAACTGGGAATTTGACCCATCTAGAGCGGCCTCCAAAAGCTCCTTCATGGAGTCATCTAACTCCAATGCCTACCGAACCCGGTCAGCCAGTTCATACTGAACTTCTGTCCAGTTTAACATCGCTTTGGCGCTCGTCTGCCTGTCAACGCAATAGATCTCAAGCTCCTCCAACTCCCGTACTAGCCGCTCATCATGCACCGACAACCAGTTGGCTTGGGCGGGAGCCCTGCAGCTCAGCGCATCCGCAACTGCGTTGCCCTTCCCGGGTACATAATGTATTTTGAAGGTGTAGTCCCCAAGGAACTCCATCCACCTCCTCTGCCTCATATTAAGGTCCTTTTGATCCAACAACTATTTTAGACTCTTGTGATCGGTGTATATATCGACCCTTACGGCGTAAAGGTAGTGCCTCCATAACTTGAGTGCAAATATCACGGCCGCCAACTCCAAGTCGTGCACCAGATAATTCCTTTCATGCACGTTCAACTGACGTGATCCATACGCTTTCACGCTCCCATGCTGCAATAACACGCAGCCCAAGCCACTACCCGAAGCGTCGCTATACACCTCGAAGCCCTCGGTCCCACTCGGCGAACTAAGCACTGGCGTCGTGGTCAACCGCCTCTTCAGCTCCTCAAAAGCTTGCACGCACTCTTGCGTCCACAAGAATCTCTGATCCTTCCTTATCAACTTTGTGAGAGGTAAAGCTATCCACGAGAAGTTCTCTACGAAGCGCCTGTAATATCCGGCAAGCCCGAGAAAACTACGGACTTCCGCGACAGAAGACAACGTAGGCCACTCCCGTATCGCAACAATCTTCGCCGGATCCACCGCTATACCTTCCCCACTCACTATATGACCAAGGAACGCTACCGAGGGTAGCCAGAACTCGTACTTGGAGAACTTTGCGTAAAGCTCATTCCTTCTCAGAGTGTCCAACACCAGGTGCAAGTGCTTGAAGTGGTCTTCTTCGCAATGCGAGTACACCAATATATCGTCAATAAAGACGATCACAAAGCGATCCAGGAAATCTCGGAACGTCCTGTTCATCAAGTCCATAAACACTGATGGCGCATTCGTCAGTCCAAACGGCATGACCGTGAACTCGAAATGCCCATACCTCGTACTGAACGCCGTCTTCGGGATATCACAATCCCTAATCCTCAGCTGATAGTACCCCGACTTCAAGTCCAACTTGGAGCATACTGACGATCCGACTAACTGATCAAAGAGATCATCAATCCTCGGGATCGGGTACTTATTCTTCCCCGTCAGCTTGTTCAATTCTCTGTAGTCGATACACAGCCGCATACTTCCATCTTTCTTCTTAACGAAGAGGACCGGTGCGCTCCAAGGCGACGAACTTGGACGCACATAACCTTGCTCCATCAGCTCCTCCAGCTGAACCTTCAAATCCGCCATCTCCTTTGGCGCCAACCTGTAAGGAGCACGTGGCACGGGCTTGGTACCCGGCACGAGCTCGATGGTGAAATCGATCTCCCGCTGCGGTGGGGCTCCGGGAAGACTATCCGGGAACACATCGGGGTATTCGCAAACCACGGGAATCTCAACCAAAGTGGACTTTGGCTCCACAGCCCCCACTATTGCGAAGAACAGCTCTGCACCAGCACGAACTGCCTTCACCACCTGAAGAGCAGACATCAGTGTCTTGCTCGACCCCTTCAGCCCCTCGAATGTAGTCTCCCGCCCTACACCCAGCTTGACCTCCTTCCGGTCACAGTCAATCCAAGCTTTCTGCTCTGAAAGCCAATCCATTCCAAAGATCACGTCAAACTCTACTAGCGGCAACAATGATGCTAGCAAGTCGAACTCTTGGCTCCCAATGCGAACCTTCACTGCGCACACTATGTCTGCACGCATCGAGCACCCATTCGGTAGCAGCACATCCAACTTGTCCTTCGCCATCGAAGAAGGGACTCCGATGCGCGATATAAAGCTTTCGGACAAGAAGGAGTGTGAAGCTCCCGTATCGAACAGTGCCCGTGCCGGACTATCACTAATCACAACAAAGCCTATACAAATAATATTAGGCTAACAAGAAATAGATAACGGTATTAAAGCTAACTTGCTATAAATTAACTCATACCTGTCACCACATCAGCTTGCTTGATGGCCTCCTGCTGGCCCAAGTTATAGACTCTCGGCTGAGACGGAGCATAGTGGGACGCGGTCGACTCCACCTCTTTGCCCTTCTCCTCGTAGGTAGCTCCTTATTTCCTTTCGGACTTTGAGCGTCCACTCCAGCAATCACGGGCAAAGTGCCCCGTCTTTCCACACGTGAAACAAGCGCCCGGGGTTCGATTGGTAGTTGCCCCCGAGGCACCCGTAGAAGAAGCTGGACCTGACGTCCTAGCCTTCTTGAAGAATTTTCGATAGCCCGACTTTGACGTAGTCGGCACTTTGAACTCCGCTTTCTTACTACCGGATTCCTTCTTCGCTTGGACATTCTTCATGTCCTTCTCCAAGGACCGAGCCGAACTGACCAGGGTCATGAAACCCTGCGCCTTGGGCCCCGACAGTAGCAACCTTAAATCATCTCTTAGCCCTTCATAGAAGCGGCTCGTCTTGCGCTCCTCGTCTGCGAAGGTAGCGCCATCATATCTCCCCAACCGAGTAAACTCGTGGAGGTACTCATCAACGATGCAATCCCCTTGCACCAACTTCTGAAATTCGCTTTCTAGCGCAATTCTCTACGCCGAGGGGAGGTATCGAGCCATGAATAGTCTCGCAAACTCCTCCATCGAAACTTCGGCAAACGGTCTTCCCTGCAACTGATGTAGCTCTAGGCCTTCCCACCATAGTCTTGCGTCCCCATCCAAAAGGAAAGTCGCTATAGTGGTCTTCTGCCACTCTTCCGTTTCCATCGCAGTCATCACCCTGTTGACCCTTGAGAGCCAATCCTCTGCTTGGGTCGGGGTTTCTGCCCCCGTGAATACCGGTGGATGAAAACCCATCACGTGCTTCAGGTGTCTTTCAGTTGCTCTCCGAGGCAACTCTGGCTCCAAAACTACTTGCTCAGCCCTCCTTTGATGTGCCGTCTGAAGCGGTACTTGCTCCACAGCAGGAGCAAGCTGCTGCACCTGCCTTGCAGGCTGCGCATTGATCATAGCAAAGACAGCTTCTGCCACCAATCTAATGGTCTCGGCAGACGGAGGTGTTGCAGGTGCATCGCTTGGCGCACTGCTCGCCTCAGAACCAGGCTGTTTAGACGGCCCAGCACCACTCCTGGTCACCTATAATCGTGCAAAACACCGATAAGCGACCAAAAATTCTTGCAAACAGCAATAATAGGACCACGCAGGTTCCTCAAACATGTGTATTTTCATTCCTAAGTGGACATTCATGGGTTCTTTTCTTGTTATAACGATGACGCACACATGTGCTCACCACCCCTTAAAGTGAATTCGTCCACGAATTCATTTAAGTTTGACCGAAACCAGAAGTCTGATACCAAATTGTAACACCCCTATCCGTCGCATAGCATATATCAGTAGGTCCGGCCGGGGCCCGACGCCATATACTACGGACAGACCGGTTGGTTACGCGTTGAAACCATTCAACCAATCATGTCGTCCTACACAACACCTAGCGGAAGCAATTTATTAGGTTGCACCAAAAATAAGAACCCAGCCACAACAGCATGAATGTCCACTACAAACTCAGGAACGTATACATACACCAAAAGAGAAATGGCCTTAAGGCCTTACACTGTTCACTTAACAAAAGAAGTGTTTTCATACTTCGGCTCGCAGGCCGGCCATACATGAAAAACGGGAAAGAAACATAAGCAATTAGGCCTTCGAGGGCCGGCACAGCAACAAGGGCTTTAGCCCGCTATTTCCCGCTCTGCTCCGCAGCACCTGCAAGCCACAAACCACCGCCCGGTGGTAAACAATAGCAACGGTCAGCAATGCTGACCAAATTATAACGATCCTGCCCCCACATTCGGGGCGGCAATGCTCTTTCCCTGCACTTTATTAGCATAGACAATTATGTAAAATATTTGCACTTCACCACAGGCGTAGGCTCGCATGACCACACACCCCGTGCACTCAGGGCACATTCTCGGCGAACAGGCCAACGTCACGTCAATTCAAGCGAAAGACGTTCACAATCCACCACCGACTCTTGGACGGTCATCCATATGAGCATTTTGCCTTCCTGGCCTTGGTCACGGCAATTTAAGCCATAGACCGCCGAAGACCCTCATCCATGCCAACGGTCCTACCAAACGACATAGACCGAGTACGGTTCCGCCTGACCCGTGCTCACATCACAACGAAATTTTAAGCCATATGCGCTGGCCAAGAATCACCGATTCCCGTTTCCACCACAATGATCACATAACCTGGTTATATTCACGTTGGCTCCCCGGCCATCGTGTTGGCAAAACACGCTTTTGCCCAGTTTTCCGGGTGCACCTTGGAGTTAATCTCCAAGGTTCCCTGATGCAATCTACCACGTAGAAAACCCGAAAACACCCAAACATCCTGATTCTTCCCCGGTTCAAATGCAATGCAACATCACCGATCCGGACCAACATGTCCGAATAGGCTTCACACACAATGCCTATGTCCGTTTATGCATACGGACTCTACACAAGGGGGACTTCACATATCTACCCCAAGGAACGCTCCAACTCTTCACTCACTCGCGAGAGAGGGCTTCCTATGCAATGGAAAAGAGGGCTTCACATGCCCAAGGATGAGAAATCGTTACCCTTGCATTCTTCCGCGGCGCCAAGAAAATCTATGCAGATGAAAAGCACCGCAATCTCCTTGCCTCCGCGGATCCGAAGACGGCTCGCGATTTGGAGCTCCGAATCTCCACCGGCCGCCGGAGTTGACCTCCTTCCTCCTCCAAGCTCTCCCTTCTCTCTAGGTTTTAGAGAGAGAGTGCCCAAGTGAAATAAGGGTTTCAAAACCCTATTCCCGGCTAAAACCACCCAGGAGCAGCCCCCCACCGTCGGATCCAAAGCCAAGGAAACGAACGGCCAGGATTAGATCTGAAATCCCAAAAACTGGGCCGAACACGGGTTCACACACGGCCGTGTGCCTGGCCGTGTAGCTCATTCGCCGTCTCGACCAAAATTGAAAACCAGCAACACGGTATGTGACACGGCCTCCTACACGCCCGTGTCGCCTGCGATATGCCCGTTTCGGGACCCGTGTCACGCCCCCCGTGTGCAATTTATCAAAACTTCGCAGTCAGAGAGGTACACGGCTTGGTGACACGGCATCAGACACGCCCGTGTCCAACTAGACACGCCCGTGTTCGTGCCCGTGTCATTACCCGTGTAACCCAACCGTACAGCCCAGGTGTGACACGGCCTGGGACACGCCCGTGTCCTAGGCCGTGTTCCACCACACGACCATCGTCGACCTGAACTGGTCGACTATACGGCCAGCTCGACGGCCCGAGCTCGACACGCCCGACACGGCCTCCGACACTCCCGTGTTGGGGCCCGTGTCACCTGCACCAAAATCTTGTCTTGGCCAAAAATCGATCCCCGTCGCTCCTACAACATTTTGGGTTGTTACACATTGATAGTTGTTGAAACTGTTACCAACAGGTGGGAGTATTTCTCTTTTAGAAATATCCCAAGTACCCTACCTAGGGTTACTTCCTTCTTGCCATTCTTCTTTCTTATCAAATCAAACATAATTCCTGCCCAATTAATCTGTTTCTTATTTACTATGGCACACATCAAGGCAAACTGTTGCCTGGTGATGTTGTCATGAGCAGAGTGCTTGCCAAAAGCACTTTTCCAACGAGTTTAGCCAAGAACTTTATCTTTAACGGAAAATTAACTTTTAACAACTTAGAAGGAATGCCTTCGGCATGTCCTAACTCGATTAACATCCTTCCAAACTCTTGGGTATCTTGTTCATAATCCTCTTCACCGTTCAATAATCCGAAAATATCAGTCAATGCGGTAGGAGTCAAACTTACCTCTTCGCCGCCAATCGTTCCATTCATCGATTCGTCATTAGAAGACGATGTGAAAACCCACTCTTTAATCTCTGTTATGTTGATCTTGATTCTTGTGGTCATAAGCTTTTCCAAACCTTGTTCTTTGCAGTGCTGGAGGATTTCTATTATCTCAGAATCGCAGGCGCTGAAAGAGTCAAAATCCACGCTGAATCCGGCGTCGAACTTCATCGCAGACAGAAGGGCTGGAGCAATCGGCATCAATAGGGTTGGAGAAGATGAGAGAGACGACGAAAGCGAAATGGCAAAGAGCGCGAGGCAGGGCTCAAGCAGAAAGACGGAACACGAAAAGACGATCTCCGTCGACGACAAAAAGAACGATCTCTTAACCTAGGTCGACCATCGGTTTTATATTAAAAAGCGATCGTCGATCTATTTAAACAGATACTGGAGATGATGGTCGAACGGTTGTTCGACGATCGGTTCCTGAGGCAGAGTAGTCGATCAATCGATCGATTGTTTCTGTCTTCACAAACAAATAAGCTGTCGTCGCCCGTAGGTCGACGATAGGCTCAACCTGTTCGACCATCGTCGAACATCGTTCGACGATCTTCAAACAGATTTCAACAAAGGCAGACGTCACACTTAGTCTTTTCCATTAATCATGCCTAGTTGAATCAAAAAGAACAGATGCTTCTATTCATTTAAAGGCTTGGTGAAAATATCACCTCTCTGAAGGTCAGTGGATATGAACTCAAGGCTGATCTTATTCTTTTTCACATAATCTCTCAGGAAATGGTGTCTAATCTCAATGTGCTTGGTTCTAGAGTGGTGCACAGGATTGTGTGCAATGGAGATTGCACTGGTACTGTCACACATGATTTTTGTGTTCTTGTGTGTGTACCCATAATCCAAAAGCTCGTTTTGAATCCACAAGGATCTGTGAACAACAACTACCAGCTGCTATATATTCAGCCTCTGCAGTTGAAGTTGAGACAGAAGCCTGCTTCTTACAGAACCAAGAGACAAATCTCTCTCCCAGGAACTGACAAGTTCCTGAGGTACTTTTCCTGTCAACTCTACAACCAGCATAGTCAGAATCAGAGTATCCAATTAACTCAAATTCTAATTCTGCTGGGTACCATAGTCCTAGATTTGTACATCCCTTCAGGTATCTCAAAATTCTCTTGAGAAGAATCAAATGAGATTCCTTGGGGTTGACCTAGAATCTAGCACATAGACATGTAGTAAACATTATATCTGGTCTACTTGTAGTAAAATACAATAGGGAATAAACAATGGCCCTATAATTTTTCTGATCAACTGGCTTGCCCTGATCATCAGAATCTATAACTACATTAGTAGCCATAGGTGTATGCATTGCTGAAGCATCATCCATCCCAAACTTCTTTACCAATTCCTTGGCATATTTGAATTGGGAGATGAAAATGCCATCAACATCTTGCTTTACTTGGAGACCAAGAAAGTAAGACAGCTCACCAATACTACTCATCTCAAACTTAGAATGCATCAAGTCAGAGAACTTTTTGCACATTTTGGGATCAGTGAAACCAAAAATAATATCATCTACATACACTTGAACTAACAGGATTGTTTCCTTGTGGTGCTTAACGAAAAGGGTTCTATCAACTACTCCACTAACAAAGTTGTGCTCTAAAAGGAAACTAGCTAGAGTCTCATACCAGGCTCTGGGTGCTTGTTTAAGTCCATAAAGAGCTTTTTGCAACTTGAAAACATGTGAGGACTGAGTTGAAGAGACAAACCCAGGAGGTTGTTCAACAAATACCTCTTCCTTTAGCTCACCATTTAGGAAGGCACTCTTGACATCCATCTGAAATACCTTAAACTTCATATAGGCTGCATAGGCTAGAAAGATCCTTATTGCCTCTATCCTTACAACAAGAGCAAAGGTTTGGTCATAATCTATACCTTCCTCCTGTCTGTAGCCCTGAGCTACAAGCCTAGCTTTGTTCCTTACAATAATTCCATTTGCATCCAAATTTTTTCTAAACACCCACTTGGTGCCTATGATCAGTTGGCCTTTAGGTCTTGGAACCAAAGTCCATACTTTACATCTTTCAAACTGATTGAGTTCCTCTTGCATAGCAATGATCCAGTGGGGATCTAGCTCAGCATCTTTTATGGTGAGGGGCTCAATCTGTGAAAGGAAACAAGCATGCATCACATCCTATCTTAACTAATGTCTTGTTTGTACACCAGCTGATATGTCTCCAATCACTTGAGATGTAGGATGATCTCTATATGTGACAAGATCAGCAGGTGGGATGTGATCTTCAGCAACAGTTGGGATTAATTCCTCAGGTGGAATTGGATCAACTGTTGGTGGTACAGCAACAGCTTCTGCAAAGTCTTCATCACTGTCTGAATCAGTGATATGAAGATTTAATAGATGGAGAATCTCTTGAGTGACATCTTTATTAGATTCTGGTACCTGCAATGAACTTGAGGAAGGGGAAGTTTCCTTCTCCTTGTAAAACTTCTGAGATTCATCAAAAGAAATATGTACAGATTCCTCAATTTTAGAAGTTAATTTATTAAATACCCTATAAGCTTTGCTTACTTGGGAATATCCAAGAAAAATTCCCATTGAAGCTTTTGCTTCAAACTTTCTAAGGTATTCTTTGTTATTGTTATAAATATATACTACACAACGAAATACTCTAAAATAATTAATTTTAGGTTTCTTTCCTTTAAGTAACTCATAAGGAGTTTTACTCTTAAGCTTGTGTATAAGACTTCTGTTCAAGACATAATTGGCTGTGCTAACAGCTTCTGCCCAATAAGAAAGAGGCATGTTAGCATCTGCCAATAATGTACCTGCAGCTTCAATCAGGGTTCTATTCTTCCTTTCCACTACCCCATTTTGTTGGGGAGTTCTAGGAGCAGAGAAGCTATGTTTGATACCTTCTTTCTCACAGAATTCTTGCATGAGAAGAGAATCAAACTCAGTACCATGATCACTTCTGATCAAGGCAACATGAGTAGAATACTCAGTCTTCACACAAAGTAGAAAGTCTGTAAGAACTTTGAAGTTATCAGCCTTAGTTCTCAGGAAGAACACCCAAGTGAACCTAGAGAAGTCGTCTACAATTACTAAAGTGTAATACTTCCCTCCTAGACTCTGTACATTTATTGGGCCAAAAAGGTCCAAATGTAATAAATACAGGATTCCAGGTGAATCACTTTTATTTAAAGATTTAAAGGAGTTTTTTGTTTGCTTGCCTAATTGACAAGCCTTGCATAGGCTCTCCTTCTTGTAGGGGAAAGAAGGTAAACATCTAACAAGGTTGTATTTAGATAACCTAGATATGTTCTTGAGGTTAACATGGCTAAGCCTCCTATGCCATAAGGTGTTGTTATTTGTTACTTCATTAAATAGGCAGATTTCAGATTGGGTAGAATAAAAATCTACTAAATAAATATTACCTTGTCTAATGCTTACTAACACAACATTACTATTGAAAGTAATATTACATAGAGTGTTAGTGAAAGATACCTGATATCCTGCATCACATAACTGACTTTCTAAGATAAGATTATGCTTCAGTCCAGTTACATATGCAATTCTTTTGAAAGTTACTGCTCCAATGGTAATCCTACCATATCCTTCAGTTTGACCACAGCTAGAATCCCCAAAGATCACCTTTGGTCCAAGCTTGGCCTTGAACTTTGACAGATTTTCTTTGTTCCCTGTCATATGTTTGGAGCAACCACTATCCAAATACCACTTGTCCTGAGTGATAGGATAGGTCTTCACCTGCAATGAGTTAAGTTAAACATTGTGGACCCAGGTAACCTTGGGTCCATTATTCTTCACATATTGAAAACTAGAAATAAAAGAATAAGCAGGTTGGGGTTTATATCCTAAAGGGTAAGATCTCCTAGGTTGGATGCTCCATGCAGTTAATGGGTCCACAAACCTAGGGTTTCTATTTATATTAGGGTTTCTAAGGTTCTGGTTGTAATTTTGAAAATCAAATTGAAATCGTCGATCAGCGTTCGACGATGGATGCTCAGATTGTCGAGCTTCGTTCGACCATTGAGCCTTCGATCGTCGAGCAGCGTTCGATGCTTATTGTAGCTCATTAAATTTTTGCTTTCTCTTTTCTCTGTTAGCTTTATTTAAGGCTTGATTAACTTGTTTTACTTGCTCAGTGTTCTTTATTCCATCAGCTGAAATAAAGTTCACTGGTGTTGAAAGTTGATTTTTAAGAACCAATGGGGGTTCACTTGATGAGGCTCCTAAGCCTAGCTTATTATTGCCTGACCTAGTGTTTGTCATGCTGGTGATTTCTAGCAGCTTAAGGCTTCTACCATTTAAGGATTCTTCTAATCTCTTGGACTTTGCTAGTTCATTTTAAGAAACTTTATTTCTTCACTAGACTTAGTGAGTTCTGCTTCTAACCTAGCATTTTCAATGGAAATAGATTCTGATTCAGTTAACTTATTTCTAAGTTCCTTAATTTTCTTTTCTGAACTAATTAAATCTAAGCAAAGGGATTTAAATTCAGATTTAAATTCAGAAGAAGAAAAATTATATGAAGATAATACCTGATCTTCTGTAGGCATTTCTTCATCATCATCAGAACTCTCTGCAGCTGAGTGATTGCTGCAGGCATCAATTGACATAAGGCAGATTTCCTTTGCCTTCTTCTCTTCCTCATCCTCACTGGAGCTTGAGGAGGAAGATTCCTCATCTGAATTACTCCAGGTCTCAGCAACAAATCCTTTCTCCTTTTTCTTATTTTTGTAGGAGGAGGACTTGGAGTGTTTCTTGTGATGTTCTTTTTCCTTTCTCTTTTCTTTGCTCTTTTCCTCTGGACACTCTGGTAGAATGTGTCCAGGTTTCCTGCAACCATAACAAATAATTTCTTTAGCAGGAGATCTGTCATACCTTGGTTTATCTTCATATCTTGAAGATTTCTTTCTGAAGTCTTTCCTTCCCATCTTGAGAAACCTTTTGGCAAAGAGTGCCATCAGCTCTTCATTGGATTGGCTTCCTTCAGAAGCATCAGCAGCTTTGAGAGCAAGAGTTTGCTCTTTTCTTGCTGGAGTTGGAGTCTTTGCTTCAGCCCCAGCTTCCCTGGTCTTCAGCACTTGCTCAAAAGACTTGAACTTGCCAAGGAGAGCTTCAGTTGAGATTTCATTTGTACTTCTGGCCTCCTTGATAGGCCAGATCCTAAGATCCCATGTGTTGGGGAAGCACATCAGTATCTTATCATTGACCTCTATCAATGTAATCTCCTTATCAAGAGTTCTCAGCTCATTGATGATTGAGCTGAGCCTGGTGTACATGGCTTCAACTGATTCAGCTTCAGTCTTCTTGAAGTTTTCATACTGGGATATAAGGTTAGACCTTCTATCCTTCCTTTCATCAGCTGAACCAGCTACAATCTGGTTCAGTGAGTCCCACATGGCTTTTGCAGAGGTTCAATTAGCCACTTTCTGGAAGATTTCATCAGACATAGTCTGAGCCAAAATGTTCATAGCTTTGGCATCAGCTAACTTTGCCTTCTTGTAGGCATCATTGTAATCTGAGGAGGCACTTTACTGAGATTTGTAGATGTTGTAGCAGTGGCTGCAGCAGGAGGTGTTGGAGGTCCTGTCAAAATAGAAGAGAAAATGTCTTCATCAATAGAGTTCATGTATAATCTTATTCTTGCCTTCCAGATGCTAAACTTAGCTAAGTTGCAAGCTGGAGGTCTGTTGCTAGAGTAATCCTTGGACTGGGCCATGAAGTGAATATCTATAAGCTTGGTATCTATCAAGATCTTGTGACTCAGGTGTTAGCCTATACAGTTAGTCAACCTCCCTCTGATACCAATTGAAAGTGAGGATAGATACAACTCTAGAGGGGGGGGGGGGTGAATAGAGTATTCAAAAATTATTACTCCCTACTCAACTCCCTTAGAGTTAATTTGCGAAATGAGTTTATAGATATTTTAAACCCTAGAGCCTAACACAAAGTGAAGTGCACTAGAGAAGGGCAACTGTAATTACAGTTGAGCTTTGATCCTATCACAGCAACTAGCAATCCTAGTTATTTCTACTCACAGCCACAGTGCAATAAATTAAATAAGCAACACAGACGACACAAGAAGTTTATAGTGGTTCCCTCTAAATAGGTACGTCCACTCTTCTACCACCCTGGTAGGAATCCACTACAGGTTTTTGTTCAGGTGCCCTGCCACCAACTGATCTGCTTCAGGTTGATCAAGTAGACCCTTTGAGCTTTTGATCAAGAGCTCAAAATCCAACACAGGTTTTTGATCAGGTGCCCTGCCACCAAGGTTCACTTTTGAAGGGGTTAATAACCCTTTATACAGGAGGTTGAGAGAGTTAAAGTTTCTTCTCTATTGTTAAAACAGATTAGAGAAGCTAGTGGACTGCACAGAGCTAGAAAGCTCTAAAGAATCAAGGTTCCCCTGGCATAGAGAATATCCAGGAAGGAGTCTTGCTTCAGGGTGCAGTAACTCTTCTGAACTTGAGACAAAGAACTGTCTTGGAGTTCTGAAGGAGAAGCTTGAAGAAGACTCTTGATTTGTAATGAGTTGTTCTTCTTTAATCAGCTTCCTTTCTTCTTCTTCTTCTAGGCAATGAGTAAATGTTCCTGTAAGCAGGATGGACTCAGGATTGAAGGAGAATGCTGAAGAGATTTGATCTTCTCAGTTGAATGTTAATTTCTGAGAGCTGTAGATCTCTATGCTGCTGTGAGTAAAACTTCTTGTATTTTTTGTTGTTGTTATTATTCTCTGTCTTTAGAAGGCACTTTATAGATGAGCCTTTGCAACGGCTCTAATCTGAGTTTGAACTTTGTCTTCTTCTGGAATCTACAAACTGCGCTTCAAATAGCACAAAGCAAAATATATCTTGCAGACAGATATCCTATAAAAAGATAAAGCTTTCTAAGAAGTTGCAAATCAATCTGATAAAAGAGTGCTAGAAAAAGTCACATCAGAAAGAGCTCTTTACGTCTAGAGAAGACTTTCTGAGTCTAACGGCTATAAAAGACAGCCTGGCAGATAAAGAAAAAAGATATTTCAACTAATAAGACAAAGAACTTTGTCAGATAAAGCTTGACTTCTGCACAAAGGATGGGGCAAAGATTGCCTTGAGATATATGCACAAAATCAATGAAATATACTTTAATATGCTAAATAAACAGGAATTAAATCTTAGAAAAGAAGGAGTACAAAATTACTAAAGACAGACAGAAGAACGTCGAACGACCCTCGGAGATCGTCGACCGAAGCACAGAGATCGTCGACCAATCAGAACAGATAGTCGAACGACACAGATAGTTGAACTATCAAAGAAGATAGTCAAACTACCACAGCAAATAGTCGAGCTATCAGATAGTCAACCTATCAAGATAGATAGTCGAGCTATCAAGCAAATCAGATAGTCGACCTATCAATCAGATAGTTGAACTATCAAAGACAAACAGATAGTCGACCTATCAAACAGATAGTCAAACTATCAAAGAAGACAGATAGTCGACCTATCAAACAGATAGTCGAGCTATCAGATAGTTGAACTATCAAAGCAGATAGTCAGACTATCAAGAAAAGCAGATAATCGACCTATCAAACAGATAGTCGAACTATCAAACACAACAGATAGTCGACCTATCAAATAGATAGTCGAACTATCAGATAGTTGAACTATCCAAGCAGTTAGTTAAACTATCAAGAGATCTGTCTGGTCAAAAGAAGTCGAGCGGGGTTCGACGATCGACGAGGCAGATTACACAGAACGTCGAGCTAACAAGAGTTGAACTTACTCAGAGATAGACGATCTGATGACCGATGATAGTCGACCAACTGATAGACGATCGTCAACCAGTCGATAGACGATGGTCGAGCGGCGTTCGACTATAGTTGAACCAAAAACAACTTAACCAAATTTTCATCTAGATAAGCAATTCTACAACTAAGGGAATCTAACCTATTAGCTAACCTTTGACCATAGATATATCTTTGGTCAAGAAACTAAATGAGAGGACTTAACACAAATCCAAACTACGGTACCAAAAGAGGGGAAAGTTTTAACTGCTGGTGGCCATTAATGGCCCATTATAGCTTTTTCAGCCATGGTGGTGGGGGGCTAAAACGGCTCTGTCCAGCAAGATAACGGATGGAAACTCCACTTCCCTAGAGGAGTTGAGTCCAGCCATTAAAGAGGAGGGGGGAAAGGGTCCGTACATCAAGCGCTATTAACGGCCATGATAGCCTGTTCTCGGCCATGGCCGTAACCGATCCTCATTGCAAAACTGACGGTCCATGTGGAAAAACTTCACTTGATCGGTCAACCTTTTAATTTGAATAAGACTTAATTCAGTCTTAATAAGAGAAAATGGCTCACTTCCCGAAACGGCCAGGTTCAACTAAACCAGCACACAGCCAAAAATCTTGCCAGAAAAAGTCTATGTAAAATGGCGTTGAGTGAGCTCAGCTCACTTAACGCCATCCAAGCTACAGTGTTGAGTGAGCTCTGCTCACTCAACGCCATCCATGTTGCGGCATTGAGTGAGCTCTGCTCACTAAACGCCATCCCGGATACGGCGTTGAGTGAGATTTGCTCAATAACGTCGTCTAGAAGGCCCCTCCTAGACTATGGCATTGAGTGAGCTCATCTCACTCAACGCTATCCAGATTATGGCGTTGAGTGAGCTTTGCTCACTCAACGCCATCCGACCTACTCAAGGTGGCGTTGAGTGCAGTTTGTGCACTCAATGCCATTTAGCTTATGGCGTTGAGTGAGGTAAGCTCACCCAACGCCATCAAAACTACGGCGTTGAGTGAGCTCAGCTCACTCAACGCCATTCCAGGCCTCAGCAGACGGCATTGAGTGCAGTCCGTGCACTCAACGGTGTCTATTTTATGGCGTTGAGTGAGCTAAGCTCACTCAACGCCATCCAGTCTACTTAAGATGGCGTTGAGTGCAGTCTGTGCACTAAACATCGTCTAGCTTATGTCATTGAGTTAGCTGAGCTCACTCAACGCCATCTAGACTTCGGCATTGAGTGAGCTCAGCTCACTCAACGCCATTCCAGGGTCACGAGCATGACGGATCGGTCACGGGAATGTCAGGCCCATGTTGAAATTTCTGAGCTCGCCGATCGTCTTTCTGAGGTCGATGATTGTCGAAGGGGTCACGCCCTAGGTCACGGGCGTGACCAACCCGTGACTCGAAATCTTGGTCAATAGACTTCAATTCTTGGGTTTCCCAGTGTTCTGTTATGACAAAACCACTTCTAGGGGTCTAGTTGGAAATGGGATGTTACAGTCCAAACAGGAGGAAGATGTGATGCTGCCTTTTTCTTATTTCTTACAGCTAGAATTTGACTGAAGGAATGTTTTCCAGCTGGTTAATTTGGTCTTCTCTGAGTGCCAGCAGTAGCAAGCTTCTTTTCAAAAAGCATGCTTCTTATGGCTTCGGGTATGCCAAAATCCTCCTAACTATTATACTTTCCCTTAGTCTGAATCTTTGGTGTCAGATTCAGAGTCTTGGTTGCAACAACATTCTTGAGATTTGGTGCTGAAGCACCAAAAACAAATGGTCCAGATTGTGCCGTTTGAAATTTCACATTATCAGTCTTTAAGGCACACACCCTAAAAAAACTTTCACCATGACAGTGAACATCTTTGTTCACTCTAGATAAATAACCCTTCTCCCTGTGACCATAAGAGCTTTCTTGGCCATACCTATTAGAAGGTATCAGAACTTTTCTAAAAAGGATGGGAGGCTTGGAAGCAATAGGATGAGCTGGTGTTGGAGCTTTGCCCTTCCTTTTGGATGAAGCAACTCTTGTGCTTCCCTTGAATCTCAACCCCTTCTTGCCCTTTTGAGAGGAAATGGTGTCTATCAAGGGTAGTACTGTTCATGGCTTAAAATATCTAGCCACTATTTTTTTCTCCTTCTCAAGCTTATCTTCAAGCTCCTTGATGAGAAAGTTCTTGTTCTTGATGGAGGCTATCTGGATGTCCAAGAGGGACTTCAGTTGGCTTATTTCCCTAGCTTTCTGGTCTAGCAGATTAGCTGTTATAGTCTGCTGGGAAACTACAAGCTTATGAGATGAATTCTCTTTTGCTTGCTTCTTAGACAACTTCTTGACCTACTTGAAGGCATTCAGAAGTTCCCCATACTTGTCAATTATTTGATTGGTATCTCCTTCAGATCTACAATCTTCTTCACCACTGGGTGAGGAGGCTTCTGACCAAGGACCGGTCTCATACTCAGACAGAGAAGCAGAATTAGGTAATGAATGTACCTTGCTTTGACCAGGTTGATCTTGGTTGCACTCTTCATTTCTCATTGCCATCAGTGCTCTATAGTTGTAGCCATCTTCATCCTCCTCCGAGTCACTATTTGATAGTGTCAGATGGGCTCTGATTCTTATCCTCACTGGAGGATTGACTTCTCTTGTTGAAATAGATTTATCTTTAGCAGCAGCAATTATCCGAATGTAGTCTTCCTCTTCTTCAAACTCAGATGATGTTGAGTATATCCAACTCTTTTCCTTCTTAGCAATGAAGGACTTATCCTTCTTCCCTTTGTATTGATGCTTCTTCTCCTCCTCAGCCTTCTTCCTCTTCTCTGGGCAGTCAGCTATCATATGCCCAAGCTTGCTGCAATCGTAGCAAACTACTTTAGAAGAGTTATATTTATTGGGTTTGGAACTATACCTTTCAGTCTTGGACTGATTCTTCCTGTGATGAGTGGAATTGGAAGACCTCTTCTTCCAATGCTTCTTCTTCATCAGCCTCTGAAGTTGTCTAGAGAAGGCTGCAATGTCTTTATCAGACATACGGATGTCTAATGCCTCTGAGACTGAGATATCTGACTCAGCTGGTCTTCTTGGTGGAGACAGAATCCTAACCTTGCCCTTGCTTATGCTTTCTTCTCCGAGTACCAAGGACTTTTCCTTTTCCAGGGATTTGCTGGTGGACTCCTCCTCCTTCCTGGTACCTAGCTGCATCTCATAGGAGAGTTGCTTTCCAAATAATGTTTGGTGAGGAGTTTCAGCAAGCTTGGCTACCTCTCTTATAGCACAGATCTTAGTATCCTAGTATCTAGTGAGAGATCTGAGAAACTTGTCATTTATTTCATAATTATTGAAGACCCTCCCATAGGTCTTCAACTCATTTCTGATCCTGAAAAATCTTTCATAGCAGGCAGCTATATTCTCTTTCAGATTTTGCCTGAAATCCTCATACTCTTGTTTGAGCAGAGACTTCCTATCATCCCTTACCTCTTCAGTACCCTCCTTGTAGACCACAATAGATTCACGCATCTCCTTGGAGGTCTGGCAGTGAACTAAGTTCTGAAAAGTTGAGTCATCTACTGCACTAGCAATGATGTTATGTGCTCTCTTGTCCAAGCAAGCTAAGATGACCTCATATATTATCATTTTAGAATATGTTTTTGTTGTCTTGATGTTGGCATTCAGAGCAGAGACCTTTATAGCAATGATAGGTCCCTCCCTGACTGTTACAAAGATCCTTGGATCATAGGCTTCCATAAATAGCCTCACCCTCTCCTTCCATATACCAAAGTTCTCCTTCCTACAGATGGGGAGTTTTATGGAACTTAAATCCTATTGGCTTTCTCCAGAACCCATAGTCTCTTATCTGTAGCTACCTTTAGAGATCACTTAGATTGTTAGATCCTTTTTGAGCAACCTGCCTCTGATACCACTTGAAAGTTCTTATTTTCAAGGTAGCTAGCAAGCTAAAGGGGGGTGAATAGGTTTGTCTAGGTCTTTTGAATTTCTTTTATTTCTTATTAAGTTACTTAGTGATTGAATAGATGAAAAATTTTAAGAACCTATAAACAGAAAACAATCACAGAAAAGCACACGAGTATTTTATAATGGTTCCCAAAAATTATTGGTGCATCCTCTACCCTCCCACCTTGTTAACTTCTTGTTAGTCAATGCACTTCTCCAAACCAATGCTCCAAGGAGCTTACACCTCAGATCCCTCAGGATCTCTCAGTCTCCCCCAAGACTTACACCTCATCCACAAGTCCCTACACTTAGTGATACAAGTATCACGTACCTCAGGCAATTATGTCCTACCCCTCAGGCTATGGAACATAGCTCAACCTCAGAGCAAACTAGCTCCCACAACTAAGAGAGATTCACTCTCCTACAGCTTAGACAATACTTCGCTACTTCTCAGAGACTAAAACTCACCTACCTTAGATCCCTACAAGCATCCTACACTTAGAGCGGAGCTCTCTCCTATTGCTCAGGCAAATTTGCCATACCTCTGGCCCAAGGTCCTACTGCTTAGATCCAGAAGGATCCTACAACAATAAATAATTTAATTAACATTGACTCGGAGAAATTGATCTGAGTCAATAACTAGAGCTATGAAATTTCTACTCTAACTCGCCTCACAACAGAGAAAAACTATGTCGGAGTAACTCAGAAGCTTACTCCTGAACTTGTTGTAGAAGACTAAAGATCGGTTGATCTTGACTCTTCAATCAGATAACTGAACCTGCCGAAAGCTGAAGGTTATTCTTTCTTCAGAACAATTTCTGATCCTACTATACCAGATGGAGATGGAACAGCTATCTAAACTTTTCTTTGTAGGAAGGCTTCAAGCTTTTTCTCGACAGAAAAATTTTGAGGAAGATGAAGTTCCGCTTCTTTTTCTATTCGCAGGCAAGACCCTAGAAAAGTTCTTTGCTTCTTCGCCCAGCACTTCCTTTTGTAGTTCACCGATCAACGTCTCTTAGAGAATAGTGGCCCCACATGCAGCTTACAGTTGCACCTTGCTTTAACGGAAGAAGACGTAGAGTAGCTTTGCGATAGAGATTGTCGTGTTCTGTTGCTTCTCCGTACCTGATTTGAACTTAGTTGACTTTGTCGATTTTGCTGACATAAACACTTGTGGACTTAGCCAAAATCGAGCATCAGTAGAATAGGCATTGAGAAAATGATCTTCACTCAACGCCAAAGCACTTAGACAGATTTTTGTCTATCTAGGCGATGAGAGCGTTGAGTGAACAAGCCTCACTCATCGCGTTTTTCCTTAACAAAATCTTCCTGCTTCTCTAGCGTTGAGAGCGTTGAGTGTGTCTTCATCACTCAATGTTGTTTGCCTTAGATAATCTTTCTATAACTTAGGCGTTGAGAGCATTGAGTGAGTACGCCTCACTAAACGTTATTTGCCTTAGAAAATTATTCTACAACTTAGGCATTGAGAGTGTTGAGTGAGCACGCCTCACTCAATGCTTTTTGCCTTAGCCAATATTCTGCCCTCTAGCATCTTAGGCATTGAGAGCATTGAGTGAGCACGCCTCACTAAACGATTTTTGCCTTAGCTAATTTTCTGTGTTTAAAAACACTGGCTTTGACTGTGAGTGTTACTCAACACATGTAAGGCTATGGCATTGACTGAATGACCTTTACACAACACCTGTAGACTTAGCCACATTTCTGCCCCACACAACTCTCAACTGAGTTCGACCAATACTGAACTGAGTTGGACGAACGGATAGCTCAGTTCAACAAACTATAAACTTATTTCGACGAATTCAGAATGGTGTTCAACACAGACTTTTCGCTATATGGCATTGAGTGAGTTGACTTCACTCAATGCCTATTGACTTAAACATTGCTTTAGCTTTCTCAGCTTGCCACTACTTTGGCTTTGACTGTATAGGCTTCACTCAGCACTATAAGTCATTTAGCGTTGAGTGAGTGACCTTCCCTGAATGCCTGTGGACTTAGATAGATTTTTGTCAATACACATCTTTGGTAAGTGTTTACTTGACTTGGCCACAACGAATTCAGAATGTTGTTCAACTTACAGTCAATTATAACTATATGTATTTCATTGATATGATTGACTCGCTCAAATCTAGGACATTGTGGGCAATAGACCCAACGCCAGCCTATCACTTTGAGTCCACCTATCATTGTCTCTCGAACTATATGTCTAATCATTATGACAAAGACCAAACTGTATGCATTAACTTACACATACATCAAACACAACTATATGTATACCATTGACCTGTTAGACTTCTTACAAATCTAGGATATTAAGATCAATGGTGTAACACCCCTATCCGTCATATATCATATAGCAGTAGGTCCGACGGGTGACCGACGGCATATACTACGGACAGACCGGTGAGTTACTAGATGAAACCATCTTTCCAATCGTAATGTCCTATACAGAGTATGAAGCGGAAGAAATTTATTAAGTTGCAAAGGAAAAAACCCAGCCACAAGCACGAATGTCCACTAACAGAACCCAGTAGGAATGAACTACTAAATACACAAAAATACTGGCCTTATTGCTTTACAACAGTTCACCAAATTTAAATAGTGTTTTACAAACTTTGGCTCGCAGCCCGGCTACACATGATTTAAATAAGTAAACAAAAAGGCCTTTGAGGGCCGGCTCAGCAACATGGGATTTGGCCCGCTATTTGCCGCTCGGCTCTGCAGCACCTACAAGCACAAATAACCACAACGGTAGCAAACAAGAATAACGGTCAGCTAAAGCCGACAAAATTATAACGATTCCGCCCCCAAACTCAGGGCGGAAAGGCTTCTTCCCTACACTTGTTAGCATAACAAGTAATAAAGTGAATAAACATAACACCACAGGTGCAGGCTAACATGACCACGCACCCCGTGCTCTCGGGGCACTAACTCGGTGAACCCGGTAAAAACCGCGGTCTCACCACCATCCCTTGGACGGCAAATCTCGTGAGCAATCTAGTTTTTCTGACCTAAGCCTAAGACTCGCACAACTATGCCAATGGCCAGTCCCTGTTTTCAGGTCTTTGCACCAAACCACATAGTCCGGGTCCAGTTCCACTTGCCCGTTACTCACACTGCACTGTTAACTTAAGCCAAATGCACGGGCAAAGCTTCGCTAGATCCAAAAATCTGATCATACAAGCACTTAACAGAGTTATGTTCAAGGCTGGCTCCCAGGGCACCAAGATGGCAGAAATGCATTTCCGCCCAGTTTTCCGGGTGCGCCTTGGGGTTAATCCCCAAGGATCCATGCTGCAATCTACCACGTAGAAACCTGTAAACAACCAAAGGCACGGAGTCTTCTCCAGCTAACAATGCATAGCAAATCATCACTGATTCAGACAAATATGTCCGGGTAGGCTTCACATACCATTCCTATGTCCGTACTACGATTCCGGACTCTAAACAAGGGGGACTTTACATATCTACCCCATGGAACACCGCAAACTCCCCACACACTAGCATGAGAGGGTTTTCCTATATAAAAGAAGAAGAGCTTCACATGCTTAAGATGAGAATCGTTACCCTAGCATTCCTCTTCGGTGCCATGGTAATCTACACGGATGAAAAGCACCGCGACGATCACGCCTCCGCAGATCTTGACTCGGATTGCGATTTGGCGCTCCGAATCTCCTCCGGTGATCGGATCTTCCCTCGTTCTTCCTCCTTCATCTCCCTTCTCTCTAGAACTTAGAAAGAGAAAGGCCAATGAAAAGTGAGGGTTTAAACCCCCAATCCTGGCCTTAACCCTAGGATAGAAAGACCTGAGTCGTTAGATCCAAAAATAAGGAAACGAACGGCCACGATTCGCCATAAAAATAAACTTCCTGGGCCGAACACGGCTTGCTACACGTCCGTTTCCAAGGCCATGTACCTAATTCGCCACTGAAACCCTCGCATCCCAAAAAGAACACCGGCACTCAACACGCCCATGTAAGTCTTAACACGTCCGTGTCATCCAGTACCCGCCCATATAGCTGGGCGTGTTCCTCCATCGATACAGGTCCAGCACCAACCCGAGGAGAACACGTGTATTCGACACGCCCGTGTCGAATTTGACACGCCCGTGTCGGACCCGAACACGCCTGGGCTCAAGCCGTGTCTCTCCCCAGACACAACTCGGCTAATAACCCAAGTAGGACACGGCCTGGGCACGCCCATGTCTCAGTCCATGTTTAATGTTCGATACTCGTCGACTGCAATTTTGTCTACCACACGACCATTGCCGAACCTGAGCACGATATGCCCCTGGTACACACCCATGTCCCAGGCCGTGTCACCTCTACTAGATCACAGACTTGGCTCAAAACGCCACCCGTCCCTCTTTTGAGTTTCGGGGTGTTACAGCTCTCTCCCTCTTAAAAGAATTTCGTCCACGAAATTACCGAAAGGAAAAGAACACAAAACCAAAAGAGGTACCGGAGTGGAATTACTCTGGGTACTCCTCAAGCATGGTCTGCTCCCGTTCCAAAGTGAGCTCCTAACGACCGCGATTGTCCCAACAGACCTTGAACATCCTGATCTCCTTGTTACGAAGTTGCTTGACTCAGAGTCCTCAATACGAATGGGCTTGACCCTCGTCATCAACCCTTCGTCCACCGGTACTTGATCAACCGCAATCAGCTGCGAAGTCCATTGCACTGTCTTCCACAACACTGATATGTGGAATACATCGTGTAGACAACTCAACTCCACCGATAGCTTTAGATGATAAGCTGCTTCGCAGATCCTCTCCAGAATCTCAAATGGTCCATGGTATCTCGGGCTCGGCTTCTTCAAGCATCGTACCCGTGAAACACCCTTGAATTGCTTTATCTTCAGATACACCCAATCGCCAACCGCAAACTCCACGTTCCGATGCTTGGCATTGTAGTATTTAGCTTGTCTATCTTGAGCGATCAGCAAACGCTCCCGAATGGTTCGCACCAATGAAGTGGCGCTTTCCACCTCTTGCTTTTTATATAACCTCGCCTCACTCGTTTCTAACCACGACAACAGCGTGTCACATTTTCTACCATATAGGGTCTCGAAGGGCGCCATTTGTATGCTCGCTTGGTAGCTGTTGTTGTACGCAAAATCCACCAAATACAGATGGTCTTCCCACTGCTTTCCGAAGTCCAGGACGCACATGCAAAGAATTTCCTCCATCATCCTGTTGACCATCTCAGTTTGCCCATCCATCTGTGGATGAAAGGTTGTGCTGAACTTCAACTTAGTTCCGAGCATCTGCTGCACCAACCTCTAATAATTGGACGTAAAACGACCATCTCTATCACTCACGATGATGCGGGGCATACCGTGCAGTCTAACAATGTTGTCCACGTAAAGCTTTGTCAGTTTCTCCACTGAATCATCCTTCCTATGTAGAATGAAGTGCGACACTTTTGTCAACCGATCTACGATAACCCAAATAGCATCGTTTCCCTTCTGCAACCTTGGAAAACCATGCACAAAGTCCATCGAAATATCATCGAACTTCCACTTTGGAATAGGCAAAGATTTCAAGAAACTCCCAGGCTTTTGGCACTCTGCCTTCACTAAGGCGCAAGTCTGACACTTTGCCACATACAGAGCCACATCCTTCTTGAGTCCTTGCCACCAGAACAACCTCTTCAGATCTCAGTACATCTTCATGCTCCCTTGGTGAATCGAGTGCTTGGTATGATGAGCCTCGTACATCAACTCCCCCTATAAATTAACCATATTTGAGATGCACAAACGATTGTCCTTCCTTAGCAGTCCATATTCAACTATAAATTGGGAATTTGACCCATCCAAAGTTACATCCATGATTTCCTTCATACTGCTATCCAAATCTATAGCCTGCCGAATCCGATCAGCCAGATCATACTAAACTTCCATCCAGTTCATTAACGCTTCGGTGCTAGTCTGCTTGTCAACACAAGATATATTTAACGCCTCCAACTCTCGAATCAACCGCTCATCATGAATCGACAACAAGTTGGCTTGCGCAGGAGCTCTGTGACTCAACGTATCCGCAACTGCATTGCCTTTCCCAGGCACATAATGCATTTTGAATGTATAGTCCCCCAGGAACTCCATCCATCTCCGCTGCCTCATGTTCAGATTCTTCTGGTCCAACAGGTATTTCAGGCTCTTGTGGTCGGTATAAATATCGACCTTTATGCTGTACAAATAATTCCTCCACAGCTTTAGCGCAAAAATCACGGCCGCCAACTCTAAGTCATGGACCAGATAATTACTCTCGTTCACTTTCAGCTGACGCGAGCCATACGCAATAACATTTCCATGCTACAACAGCACACAGCCCAAACCACTGCCCGAAGCATCGCTGTAGATCTCAAAGACTTTGGTCCCACTCGGCGAACTTAACACTGGCATCGTGGTCAACCGATCCTTCAACTCTTCAAAAGCTTGTGCACACTCGTGCGTCCAAACAAACTTTTGATCTTTTTTGGTTAACGTCACGAGAGGTAATGCTTTCCGCGAGAAGTTTTCTACGAATCGCTTGTAATAGCCGGCAAGCCTCAGAAAACTTCGGATTTCCGCTACCGTAGACAACACAGGCCACTTCCGTATCGCAACAATCTTCGCCGGATCTACCGTAATCCCTTCACCACTGACTATGTGACTAAGGAACGCTACTGAGGACAACCAGAACTCACATTTTGAAAACTTTGCGTATATTTCGTCCCTCCTCAACGTCTCCAAAACCAAATGCAGATGCTTGAAGTGATCTTCTTCGCACTGCGAGTACACCAATATGTCATCAATAAAGATGATCACAAAATGGTTTAAGTACTCCCTGAACGCCCTGTTCATCAAATCCATGAACACTGATGGCATATTAGTCAGCCAAAACGACATGACCGTAAACTCAAAATGCCGATACCTTATGTTGAATGCTGTCTTTGGGATATCACTCTCCCTTATCTTCAGCTGATAGTAACCGGACTTTAGATCCAATTTTGAGTACACCGATTACCCGACTAACTGATCAAAAAGATCATCAATCCTTGGGATCAGGTACTTGTTCTTTTCTATTAACTTGTTCAGCTCTCTATAGTCGATACAGAGCCGCAAACTTCCGTCCTTCTTCATAACGAAAAGGATTGGTTTGCTCCTAGGCGAAGAACTTGGACGCACATAGACCTGCTCCAACAATTCATTTAGTTGAACCTTTAGCTCCGTCATCTCCTTAGGTGCCAACCTATAAGGATAGCGTGACACAGGATTGGCACCTGGCACCAACTCAATTGTGAAATCGATCTCCTACTGAGGTGGGGCTCCAGGAATATTGCCCGGGAACACGTCACGGTACTTGCACTCTACTGGGATACTACCCAAAGTGGGTGTAGGCTTTATAGCCTCCACTAATGTGAAGAAAATCTCTGCACCAGCACGGACTGCCTTGACCACCTGAAGAGCAGACATTAAATTCTTGCTCGACCCCTTCAGTCCCACAAACATTATCTCCCGCCCATCACCCAACTTGACTTCTTTACGGTTGTAATCTATGTATGCCTTCTACTCCGAAAGCCAGTCCATACAGAAAATGACGTCGAACTATACTAGCGGCAGTAACGACGCTAGTAAGTTGAACTCCTGACTTCCAATACGAATCTTTACAGCACATACTCTGTCCGCACGCATAGAACACCCATTCGACAGCAACACGTCCAATTTTTCCTTCTCCATCAAAGAAAATGATGTCGAACTCTACTAGCGGCAGTAATGACGCTGGTAAGTTGAACTCCTGACTTCCAATACGAATCTTTACAGCACATACTCTGTCCGCTAGCATAGAACACCCATTCGACAGCAACACGTCCAATTTGTCCTTCTCCATCAAAGAAGGGACTTCGATGCGCGATATGAAACCTTCGGAAAAAAATGAGTGTGAAGAACCCGTATCGAATAATGCCTTTGCCGGACTATCGCAAATCAGAACAAAGCTTATACAAACAGTAATAAGCAAACAAGCACTAGGTAACAGTATTTAAAGATAACTTGCTATAAATTTAAACCGTACCTGTCACCACATCCGCTTGTTTGATGGCCTCCTACTGGCCCAGATTTTAGACTCTTGGTTGAGTCAGAGCATAATTGGATGCGGTTAACTCCACCGTCTTTCCTTTTTGTTCATAAGTTGCTCCCTGCTTGTTCTCGGACTTTGGACATCCGCTCCAGCAATCACGGGAAAATTGACCTGTCTTCCCACAAGTAAAACAAGCGCCCCAGGTCCGGTTAGTAGTTGACCTCGAGGCACCTGAAGAAGGGGTTGGACCCGACGTCCTAGCCTTCTTATTCCACCTTCGAAAACCTGACTTTATAGGTGTCACCTTGAACTATAACTTCCTACCGCCGGAGTCCTTCTTCGCTAGAACATTCTTCATGTCTTTCTCCAAAGACCGGGTCGTGTTGACCAAGGTTAGGAAACCCTACGTCATCGGCCCCGAAAGTAGCAGTCTCAAATCATCTCTTAGACCTTCGTAGAATCGGTTTGTCTTTCACTCCTCATCAGCGAAGGTAGCGCTTGCATACCGACCTAAGCGAGAAAACTCGTAGAGATATTCATCCACGCTACTCTCACCTTATACCAGCTTCTGGAACACGTTTTCTATAGCAATCCTCTGAGCTGAGGGGAGGTATCGAGCCAAGAACAGTCTCGAAAATTCCTCTATCGAGACTTCAGTAAGCTACCTACCCCTCAGATGGTGTAGCTTTAAGCCTTCCCTCCATAACCTTGCATCACCATCCAACAAGAACGTGGCAATTGTGGTCTTCTGCCACACTTCCGTCTCAGTAGCTATCAACACTCTCTTAAATCTGGAGAGCCAATCCTATGCTTGGGTTTTGGTTCCCGTCCCCGAGAACACTGGAGGATTGAAGCCCATAACGTGCTTGAGCTGTTTCTCCGTTGCTCTCCTAGGCAACATTGGCTTCACTAAAACTTGCTCCACTCTCCTTGGCCCCGCCGCTTGGAGCGGTACCTTCTTCACAACTGGGGCAGGCTGCTGCACCTGTCACGCTTGATGCGCATTAATCATCGAAAACACTTCCTCTGCTACCAATTGTATGGTCTCAGCCGAAGGAGGTGTTGCCGACGTATCATTTGGTGCGCTACTCGCCTATAAAACTGGACATTCTGACGGCCCTGCTCCACTCTTGGTCACCTATAGTCATACAAAACACAGATAAGTGACCAAAAAACAATGCAAAAAGCAATTAAAGGAACACGTAGGTTCCTCGAACATGTGTATTTTCATTCCTAAGTGGACATTCTTGGGTTCTTTTCATGTTATAATGAGGACACACACACATGTGCTCACCACCCCTTAAAGTGAATTTGCCCACGAATTCATTTATGTCTCACTGAAACTGGTAGTCTGATACCAAATTGTAACACCCCTATCCGTCACATAGCATATAGCAGTAGGTCCGGCCGAGGACCGACGCAATATACCACGGAAAGACTGGTGAGTTACTAGATGAAACCATCCTTCCAATCACAACATCCTACACAGAGCATATAGCGGATGCAATTAATTAAGTTGCAAAGGCAAGAACCCAGCCACAAGCATGAATGTCCACTAACAAAACCTAATAGGAATGAACTACTAAATACACAAAAGTACTGGCCTTATGGACTTACAATAGTTCACCAAATTTAAATAGTGTTTTACAAACTTCGGCTCGCAGTCCGGCCACACATGATTTAAACAAGTAAACAAACAAGTCCTTCGAGGGTCGGCTCAGAAACTTGGGCTTTGGCCCGCTATTTGTCGCTCGGCTCCGCAGCAGCTGCAAGTACAAATCACCGCAGCGGTGGTAAACAAGAATATCGGTCAGCTAAAGCCGACCAAATTATAACAACTTCGCACCCAAACTCGGGGCGGCAAGGCTTCTTCCCTGCACTTGATAGAATAGCAAGTAATATAGTGAATAAACACAACATCACAGGTGCAGGCTCACACAGCCACGCACCCCGTGGTCTCAGGGCACTAACTCGGAGAACCTAGTCAAAACCGCGATCTCACTACCATCCCTTGGACGGCAAATCTCGTGAGCATTCTAGTCTTTCGGGCCTAACCCTAAGACTCGCACAACTATGCTAATGGCCAGTCCCTATTTTCAGGTCTCTGCACCAAACCACATAGTCCGGGTCTAGTTCCACTTGCCCGTTGCTCACACCGCACTGTCAACTTAAGCAAAATGTGTAAGCCAAGCTTTGCCGGATCGCAAAATCTGATCATACAAGCACATAAACCAGTTATGTTCAAGGCTGGATCTCAGGCCACCAAGATGGCAGAAATGCATTTCCGCCTTGTTTTTTGGGTGCGCCTTGGGGTTAATCCCCAAGGATCCCTGCTGCAATCTTCCTTGTATAAACCCGAAAAAAACCAAGTGCATGGAGTCTTCTCCAGCTAACAATGCATAGCAAATCCTCACCGATCTAGACCAACATGTCTAGGTAGGCTTCACACACCATTCCTATGTCCGTACTACGATTCCGGACTCTAAACAATGGGTACTTTACATATCTACCCCAAGGAACACCGTAAACTCGTCGTACACACGCGTAAGAGGGTTTTCCTATACAAAAGAAGAGTTTCACATGCTCAAGATGAGAATCGTTACCCTAGCATTCCTCTTCGGCGCCATGGAAATCTACATGGATGAAAAGCACCGCGACGATCTCTCCTCCGCAGATCTGGACTCGGTTTGTCATTTGGCGCTCTGAATCTCCTCTGGGGACCGGATCTTTCCTCCTTCTTCCTCATTACTCTCCCTTCTCTCTAGAACTTAGAAAGAGAAAGGCCAATGAAAAGTGAGGGTTTAAACCCCCAATCCAAGCCTTAACCCTAGGATGGAAAGACCTGAGCCGTTAGATCCCAAAATAAGGAATCGAACGGCCATGATTCGCCCTGAAAATAAACTTCCTGGGCCGAACACGGCTTGAGACACGCCCGTGTCCAAGTCCAAGTACCTCATTCGTCGCCGAAACTGTTGCATCTCGAAAAGAACACGGGCACTCGATACGCCCGTGTCAAGCTTGACATGCCCGTGTCATCCAGTACACGCCCGTGTAGCTTGACGTTTTCCTCCATCGACACAGGTCCTGCACCAACCCGAGGAGAATACGGGTATTCGACACACCCTTATCGAATTTGACATGCCCGTGTCGGACCCGAACACGCCTGGGCTCAGGCCGTGTCTCTCCCCCGATACAACTAGGCTTACAACCCGAGTAGGACACGGCATGGGACATGCCCATGTCTCAGGCCGTATTTGCTGTTCGACACTCATCGACTGCAATTTTTTCGACCACACGACCATCGCCGAACCCGAGCAGGACACGCCCCTGGGACACCTCTACCAGATCCCAGACTTGGCTTTAAACTCCACTGATGAGTCCAAATATTACATTGATATTTGGACTCATCTGGGCCAGTTTTATCGTCTTAGCACTGCACTTGAGAGCTATAACCGCTTATATTCTTCTATCTGCCTATTTCATGATTAAGTGCACTTTAGGCCCGTTTTCTGTGTGCTTAAGATTTCTTTGTGTTTTTGTTTGTTTTACTTGTTCTCTCGCCGTGTCTTGAGCATGTGGTGTGCACTTTGAGTTGCCTTTCTGCCTCTTCTGCTGGTGCATGGGTTGTGTGCGTTCTTCGGAACCTCTCGGGAGACCCCGACGATTCAGGAACACTGCGCACGATCACTCGACTCACTGCGCACGGCCACTGGTCGTGCGCCACTAATCGTGCGCATTACAGTATCCTTTTCCCCAGTTCTATCTCGACAATCGCACGATCACTGGACCTATTGCGCATGACCATTGGTCGTTTGCTGGTGATCGTGCGCTCTGTTCTCTCCTTTTTCCTTGTTCTGCCTGGGAAATCTCACGAGTACTGGCCATTTCACGAACGACCACTAGTCGTATGACACTGCTCGTGCGCGTTTACCCCAAGTTTTCTACAGTTCTGTCTTACCACCGGTCATGCGCCTCTGATCGTGCGCATATTTGCTGATTTTTCCATCCAAGTTGCATGTTTAATTGGAAATTATGCACGATCATCGACCGATAGTGTGCACGACCATTGGTCGTGCCCTACTGATCGTGCGTTCTGCTTGTTCTGCCTCTGTATTTAAGGGCCTCCTCTGCGATTTAGTTCAACGGAGGTCATTTCTGTGACCGGAGAGTGCGCAGGAAGTGCTGTTCTACTACTCCAACCACCTCCACCTTCATCCCTTCCATCGGGAGTCCGTAGCTGTTGATTCCAAAGCTTTCCAAGCCCTCCGGCAAAGCTCTCCGCCATTGACAACCTCAACTCAAAGCTTTCCACTAGAGTTGGAGAACAAGATGACCTAGAGAAAGAACTCAAAGGCCTTCGAGGTGACAGCTCGTTGGTACCGGAAGCCTCCTCGGACTGTGCCCGGAAGCGGATTCACAACTCGCTATTCCGGCCAAGACCTGCGGTTGACCTTCACCCTCTAGTGGTTTACTCCTCTTCCCTTTCTTTCGTTGTATGGAATGACTTGATATTGTAATGAACTACTGATGACTAGTTTTAGTCATCCTTTTGGGGGGTAATTTAGTAGTTAAAATCCCTAAGTTTTATCATAATTTTGTGTTTTGTATTCTTGTTTTGATGTCATTTTATGTTTTGATATTAAAATCTTTATAGTCTTATTATATGTATTATTTCACTATATATTGTGTTATGTTTATTAATATTAGTTAATGTTTTGTTGTCTTATTTTAATGTTTTAATGTTTTTGATGTTTTGTTATTTGGATGTTATTGATATATTGTTTTTATGTTTGAATGTACTTGGTGTTTTATTGTTTTAAAACATAACTAATCTATGTTTTGTTTTGTTTTGTTTTACTTTGTAGGATCAAGCTCACATGCAGCACCTTCATTTGGAGCAGCCCATGCAGCCACCTAGCCATGTCTAAGCCCCTCTACATGATGTTGAAGCAGCCCTCACTTACAAGCAAGCCCAACCCGAGCCTTTTGAATAGCCTACAAGCCTACAAGAGCAGCCCATAATCTCCAACCCGAGCCTTCAATGCATGTGGCCGACCCTCTACAATTTGGTGCAGCCCCTAGCCTACCCGAGCCCACTAAAGCCCACCTAGCTACCCCTTTTCCCCTCTACCCGAGCCCATGAAAGTAGCCCCTTGATATGGCCAGCCACCTTTCACTCTCATGCATGCACTTTGCCACCTCATTCATTCTCTCCCTCTCTCTCCATTTATTGCATGCATGAATATATTCCAAGCATGTGGCGGACCACTCTATTCTTCCTTTATTTTTTTTCCTTTTTTATTTTACATTCACCCCTCCATTCCCTCTCTCCCATGCCCATTTAATACTCATCCATTCCCCCTCTTCATTTTATATTATTATTTTCATATAGTGCATGCATCTAGCCTCTCTCTCTCCCCTTCATTGAATACATGCATGAACTTTCCTCCCCAAGCACGGCCAGCCACCCCCCTTGGCTTCTCCTCTTCCTTTTAATTATAGATCCTTCCTCCTCTCCTATATAAAGGACCCCTTGCCTCTTGTTTATGTTATGTAGTTTTTTAGAGTGGAGATATGAAGAAGTAGTTGAGTGCTAGTTCATGTTTTCTTCTTTCTTTGTTGTTGATTTTCATTTCTCTTTATTGTAATCCTTACTTTTGGTAGCATAGTCTTGTTTTTTATCTTTGTGTACCCCTTTTTCTATTAATAAAAATGAATTTCTTTTTTTTCTTATTATTGTTATTTCCCTTCCAATCATGCTTAGCTAAATAGTTTTTGTGCACGATCGCGATAAGCTTTGCGATGAAATAATGCATTTTTAATTTTATATTTGGATTTGCACTTTTCTTTTTTTGATCCTTCCTTGATTTGTTTTGTGTCGACTCCGTATTCCGGTATACGGTAGTAGGCATTTGATCTCATTTCATAGAAGTCGAGAGACTCATTGATTTGAAAGATCCCTCAAGGAAGGAAGGAGTTGAACACACCCCTAGATATAGGATGACGTAAATCCTCCGAATTGGAGTCAAATCCAATAGTGCGGGTCACTTCGATAATGCGACTTTAAGCCTTCTTTACTTGAAAGAGTTTTCGGTCAGAACGTCTATAAGTCAGGGGATTTAATGCTCTAGAGAGATTATTTCCTAATATCGGATCCGTCACGGTCTTAATAGAATTGCAAATGCTAAACTAATTTATTTCGTTATTTCATTTCAAAGTGATTCATCGATCGAGCACTTTTCTCGTAATAGTTTACTTTCTCTTTTTAAGCTTAGTTTATTTTTATTTTCAAAACGCATCAATCATCTGGTAGGATAATAGAGTCGTTGTGAGTAATAGTACTTGCCTGCCCCGAGTTTTTATACGACCTTGATATATTTTTATCACTATACTATAAAACGATAGGTACACTTGCCGGGGAGTATTTTTGGCAATATTACGAAAGCATCGAATTTATTACTTCTACTAAATTTTTTTTTTTTAAAAATTAATAATAATATTATATTATTATTATTATTTATATTATAATAAACCCACATCATATAATTTCTACCCAACCTAAAACCTCTCAAAAAGGGTAAAGGGATTTAAGTGCCACCATTTTACGTAGTACCTTGTGAACCCTTCACCGGGTAGCCCTTGGGAAGTTCGGGAGCCAATCCATTAAAAAAAATCTATTTTTCAAAAAAAAAATTTCTTTTTCTTTTTGGTAACAGTTTTTTTTCTTTTATGGAATCATCTTATTTTTGCGCTTCTTGCGGTCGCCCGACCACTTTTATTCATAATATCTTTCGGGAACCCCTCCCTCTTTTGATTTTAATTTTTCTTGGGAAGGTCAAAATGGCCAATTTGACCCTTACTCTAATTTTTATCTTACTTGGGAGGTGGGGAACCCGTCTTATTTTTCTTATGATTTTGCCCCGCAAAGCGCCGCGCCTCCAAATTTTAATTTTAATCCTATCGATAATGAGTATCTTGAAATGCAAACTTCTATTAATAATTTTAATTTGCATTTCAAGACCATTATGGATTATTTTTCTCGTGAGACCGCTTCTTTTTCTTCGTCTTCTTCTCTGTCTCCTCTAATTTCATCTTGTAATGAGTCACCGGATATCTCGGCTTGTCTTTCTCCTCTCGAGGAGGATAACTATTCGGATATTCCGGATTGTTTTCTTCCTCTTTTGGAAGACACCTCTATGGATATTCTGGCGTGCCTCTTACCCGTTGAGGATGACGAGACGTCTCATATTTCTCCTTCTGAAGACGTTTGTGATTCCATTTATATTTCATCTTTAACTGTTCCAACGTTTTCTAGTTTTAGCGAGTCATTTTCTTCTTCTTTTATTTTAGATAATTCTTCTTTAGTCCTCTCTACCCCTTCTTCTCCAGAAATTTCACAATTCTCTCATTCTCCTTGTGAAATTTCCGTTGATGAAATTTCTTTTTCAACTTCTTTTAATACTCTTTCTATTTATTCTTCTTTTAACTCTTCTTCTTTTGACGACCCTTTCTTTCCCATGTTACATACGGCGGAGTTCTTCTATAACTCCGTCCGTTCATTTCCGAGAGTCATTCCCTTGAAGATTCCACCGTATGTCGGTGCGATTCTTCAATTTTTCTTTTTTTGATTTACTCCCCTAAGCGCATACTTAGGGAGTTACCACTTCACTTTACTTTTTATTATTAATTTAGCTAACCAATAACGTCGGGCTCAGATGACGTTAAACAAACAGTGCTCTTGGGAGGCACACCTTGCTTATCACTTTTTTGTGTTTTTTCTTTTTGTTTGCTTATTTTGTTTTGCAGGAATAAAACCCTCGGCGGTTTTTTGGCTCCATCATTTCCTCCCTTCCTTAGGCCTGAGCCGGTGTCCAGCTTAAGCATGGGGGAGCGACATCTGCATTCGCCCTTATGACTATGGGGAAGTCATTTTCTTTTTTATTATTTACTTTATTACATCCCCCCTCCCCTTTCTTCTTCCTTTTCTTTCTTGTTTTTATTTTTCATTGAGGACAATGCAAAATTCAAGCATGGGGGAGGGTTTAGTTGTTTTCTTTCTTCTTTCTTTTTTAAAAAAATGTTTTAAATTTCTATAAAAAAACAAAAAAAAAGATTAGTATAGTTTTATTAAGTTTCTTTAGTACTGTTTTTATTTAGCCTTATCAAAAACCCCAAAAAAATGTTTTGAATTTCTAAAAAAAAAGATTAGTATAGTTTTATTAAGTTTCTTTAGTACTATTTTTATTTAGCCTTATCAAAAACCCAAAAAAATTAGAATAATCAAAAATTCAGAAAAAAAGATCATATTTAAAAACCCAAAAAAAAATTGAAAAATTTCAAAAAATCAAAAATATAATAAACCTCATGCTTAGCTTTTTGTTATTTTTAGAAATTTTGTTTGAGTTTGTTTATAAGCATTTTCTTTGCTAATCTTTTATTTCATCATATTTAGTTAAATCTAATATTTAGTGATTTACTTTTGAGGATAATCTTATGATTTTAATTTGCTTAGAGTAATTTATTTAGCACTTTTTCTCTTTTATTTTAAATAGTTTCAATTTTGTCGTAATTTTGCTAAACAATTTTGGATTTTGAAAGAAAAAGGGATAGATACTACTCTAGAGGGGGGGGGTGAATAGAGTAATCAAAAATTGCACTAGAAAAGTTGACTGTCTACTCAACTCCCTTGGAGTTAATTTGCGGAATGAAGGTTATAGATATTTGAGATTAAACCCTAAAGCCTAACACATGTGTTGTGTACAAAAGGCAGCCAACTGTAATTATAGTTAAGGCTTGGAATCCTAAACAGCAACTAGCAATCCTAGTTAAAATCTAATCACAGCCAATCAACACAGAGAATTAAATAAACAATCCAGATGACACAAGCAATTTATAGTGGTTCCCCAAACAACTTGGGTTCGTCCACTCTTCTACCAACAAGGTAGAAATCCACTCAGGTTTTTGATCAGGTGCCCTGCCACCAACAAGATCTACTGTAGGTAGATCTAGAGACCCTTTAGACTTTTGATCATGTGTCTAAAAATCAACACAGGTTTTTGATCAGGTGCCCTGCCACCAAGGGATACTTTTGAAGGGAGTAATAACCCTTTACAGGAGGGGGAAAGGAGGTTAAGATGTCTTCTCTATTTTATAATAGATTAGAGAAGCACAGGAACTTGCACTGAGCTAGAAAGCTCTTAAAGAATCAAGGCTCCCCCTGGCTAAAAGAATGTCCAGGTGAAGTCTTGCTTCAGTGCAGAAACACTTCAGAAAATCTGAAGGAAAAAGCTACAAGAAGATAAAGAATATGAAATAAAATTTCTTCTTTACGCAGCTATCTTCTTCTTCTTCTTCTTCAAAAAGCTCTGAGTTAAAATCTTCCTGGAGGCAGGAGAACTCAGGTTGAGGAAGAGTGAAGAACTAAAACTTCTTCTCAGTTAGATGTGAATGAGCTGAGAGCAGTTGGAAACTGTAAGTTGTAAGCTTGAATGCATCTGTTAGCTTTTTGTATATCAGAACTAGTTGATTTCTTTCTCCAAAGAAGTTTTTATATAGCAGCAGCAGCAACGGCTCTTACTTGAGTTTGAATCTTATCTTCTACTGAACTCTGCAAGATGGGCTGCAAAAAGCATAAAGCAAAACAAAATACTGCAGACAGATATCCTATAAGAGGATAAAGCTTTCTAAGAAGCCGCAAATAACTCTGATGAAATATTACTAGAGAAAGTCACATCAGAAAAGACTCTTTACGGACAAGGAAGACTTTTTGAGTCTAACGGCTATAAAGGACAGCCTGGCAGATAAAGCAGAAATCATATCTCAGCTAATAAGACAAACAACTTTGTCAGAAAAAGATTAGCTCATGCATAAGGAATGGAACAGATATTGCATGGAAATAATATCAAAATTTTTTCAAATAATCTTTTATAAAATATGCCAAAATAAGTATGAAATTAATCACATCATAGAAGAAGACAAAACTACTCAAGACATACAGCAAAACGTCGAACGACCCTCGGAGATCATCGACCTAAGCACAGAGATCGTCGACCTATCAGACAGATAGTCGAACGATCCAGATAGTCGAACTATCAAAGAAGATAGTCAAACTACCACAGCAGATAGTCGACCTATCAGAACAAATAGTCGAGATATCAGATAGTCGATCTATCAAGGCAGATAGTCGAACTACCAAAGCAAAACAGATCGTCGACCTATCAAACAGATAGTCGAACTATCAAAGAAAACAGATAGTCGACCTATCAACATATAGTCAAGCTATCAGATAGTTGAACTATCCAAGCAGATAGTCGAACTATCAAAGAAAACAGATAGTCGACCTATCAACAGATAGTCGAGCTATCAAATCAAAACAGATAGTCGGCCTATCAACAGATAGTCGAACTATCAGATAGTTGAACTATCCAAGCAGATAGTCGAACTATCAAAGAAGAGCAGATAGTCGACCTATCAACAGATAGTCGAGCTATCACAGAAAGCAGATAGTCGACCTATCAACAGATAGTCGAACTATCAGATAGTTGAACTATCCAATCAGATAGTTAAACAATCAAGAAGAGCAGATAGTCGACCTATCAACAGATAGTCGAACTATAAAGGAAGACAGATAGTCGACCTATCAACAGATAGTCAAACTATCAGATAGTTGAACTATCCAAGCAGATAATCGAACTATCAAACACAACAGATAGTCGACCTATCAAGCAGATAGTCGAGCTATCAGGAAGACGATCGTCGATCGGCTGATCAACGATAGTCGAGCGACGTTCGACCATAGTTGAACCAGAAATTACTTAGCCAGATTTTCATCTGGACATGCAATTCTACACAACTATAGAATCTATCCAATCAACTAACCTTTGACCATAGATAAATCTTGGGTCAAGAAACTAAAAGAGAAGACTGAACTCAAATCAAAACCTAGGGTACCAACAATCTCCCCCTATTTGAGTAAAGTTTCCCAACAACTAAAACACACAAGACTAATTACAGAAAGTAAAAAAATGCATGAAGAGAAATAACTAAGCAGATAACATCAATCAAACAGATAAGCAATTAACTGTCAATCAATGAAATTTTAAGATGCTTCAGAGTTAGGTTTAGGATCAGAAGAGCAAGAAACAAAAGTAATCTTTCTAGAGGGATCTAGAGCTTCTTTTCTCGACAACTTCAGGTCTTGTTCTCCAATGATTTTCAATTCTGTCGCTCTTGGGACAACTGCCTCAGGATGCTTTTCCATGCACTTTGAAGGATCAAATATCTCAGGTCTAACCTGGAATTTATCGAGCTCCTTCATTCTGAATTTTGACATTGTGGTCAATCCTGCAGTATCTTTTCCTTCTGCTTTAGCTTTCTTAATTTGAGCTGCTCCAACAAGTTCAAGAAAACGAGCCATCCTAAAGTTAGGATCAAGCTCTAGGCTTTCATACACATTCTTAGAAGATGTATCAACTGGTTCTTTATCCTGAATAACTAGATAAGAAGGAGGAGCAGACTTAGCAACTGTCTTGCTAGAATTTTCAGATAAAATAATTTGCTTACCTTTTGAAACATCCTTCACAGAAAGATTTGGCTTAGGAGAGGTTGAGCTTTTGAGTTCTTTGGAATGAGGAGGAGAGAAAGTTGGTCTTTGATACACCACCTCCTTTACTTGTTCCTTAACAGCATCAAGCCTTTGATAGCCAGATTGAGTTCTATCTTGGTATCCTTGAGAACTTCTCCTTTGAGATGACTGAGATGGGTTGAATCTTTCAGACTGAGCAGCAGGGTTTGCAGATTGGTTTCCTGAGGCTCCTGCACTAGGAGGTGGAGGAGGAGGACCTCTAGGAGTCCATCTTGGGACAGGACTATCATACCACTTTGACTTCCTCCTTTGTTTCTGCTGATTTTTAGAGAAAGTCATCCAGTGCTGGAAATCTTTTAATTTAGGATCAATTCCTTTTAGGATATAGTAAGGAGTATCATTATCTGGATTAGGAGGAGGAGGAGCCACAACTTTCCTTTTCTGTTTAGCAGATCTTTTTCTTTTTGACTCATCAGATTCATCAGAATCGATTTCATCCTCAGAATTAGAAGAAATGGGCAGATCATATGGATCAATTGCATCTTGCATAGCTCTTGCCTTTTCCTTTAGAGCAGCTTTTTCTAATTCTTCTATGGCATCCTGTTCCAGGAGAGCATCTAAATCCAAACCCAGGGAATCATCCCATACAGTAGACTTTTCAATTTGAGCATCTGCAGCCTTTTCTTGTTGATCAGAAACTGTCATGGTGACCAGTTCTGCTTGCACTGCTAGCTGAGCAGCCTCAGAAAATTGAACACCTGGTTCTGGTTGAACTTCTGGAGCTGGTTGGATAACAGGCTCTTGAACATCTAGTACTTCTTCCATATTATCTGTAGTATTATGAATAAAAATTTTCTAAATGACATCTAATCATCCCTTCCAGGTATTCCCATACAAGCATATCAGTTATCAAGTCTAAAAAGTAAGTAAAAGGAATACCTTCAGAATTGTCCACTGTGTGTCCTAACTCCCATAATTCATCTAGAAAGGAAGTGATAACTCCTTCTAGGTACAGGGCGACCAGGGGAGTAGAACATTCTTCCAGGCATACTTTGACAATAAATTCAGACTTCAATAATGCATCAGAAATTTCTTTTTCAGACAAACTTTGAGGAGGAGCTGATTCTTCTAATTCTTTCTCTGCCACTGTAGGAGGATCTGCTGGAGGGGAGGCCAAAGACAGCTCAGAGACATCTTCATTAAGCATCTCCCCCTGCCTGATTTCAGTAGAAACTGAAACCAGGCCCCTAGAGGAAGAGGGCTCAGCAGACTTTGAGAGTGCCTGGATGGCAGCAGTCAAAGAGGAGATGGAGGAAGCAAGGGGAGCAGTCGCCTCTTCAATCATGATTTTGATTGAGGGGGTAATTAACTCCACAATGCTATAGATAAATGTTGGAGTGATGTCAAAGGATGATGATGAAGGGGGAATCTCAGAGGATGGATGATCAGTAGGAATGGTGTATTCTTGATGATCTGGAGAGTAAACTGGAGAGTGAACTGGAGAGTGAGCTGGAGATGGAGAGTGAACTGGAGTTGGATGAGAGGATGCAGGATGATCAATGTGATCAGAAGAAGGAATTGGAGAAAGAGGAGGAGTAGAAATCTCAGAGACCAACAAATCAAAACTAGGTTGAGAGATCCTAGCAAGATGAGAGGGTAGAGGAGATGCAGGATGTGATGCAAGGTGAGAAGCAGAAGGTCGTACTTCAATTGAAGTTGATGGAACTTCAACTGAAGTAGACGGCAATGCAGATGAAGAAGATGGAAGGGAGAGGTTTGTTGAGCCAGCTTCTGGTAGGGGAGGAGTGACTGATGCAGTCCTGGTGCTCTCGGATGTAGCTGGAGCAACCCCTGTGGGAGCGAGATTCAGAAAAGTTCTTTTCCACTTGGCGAACAAGGTTGGATCCATCTTCTTACTGGTGTTGATGGAGGTAGCAGCTGAAACTAACAGATGGGGATATTTTTCCTTCAGAAAAATCCCAACCACCCTACCCAGGGTAACTTCTTTCTTGCTGTTCTTTTTCCTGATCAAATCAAACAAAGCTCCTGCCCAATTAATCTATTTCTTATTCACAATTGCACACATCAGTGCAAACTGCTGCCTTGTAATATTGTCATGGGAAGAGTGCTTTCCCAGTAGCACTTTTCCGATGATTTCAGCAAGAAACTTAATCTTAAACGGAAAATTTACTTTAAGCAGCTTAGTGGGAATGCCTTCGGCATGTCCTAGCTCTGTCAGCATTCTCCCAAACTCTGGGGTATCTTGCTCGTACTCTTCTTCCCCATTTATCAATCTAAATATTTCAGTTAAAATAGCGGGAGTCAATGTTACCTCTTCTCCGCCAATAGTTCCGGTCATTGAATCATCATTTGAAGACGAAATGAATGCCTATTCTTGGATCTCTTGAATATTTATCTTTATCCTGGAGGACATGAGCTATTCTAAACATTGATCTTTGCCCAGATTAAGAATTTCCACTATTCCGGATTCGCAGCAGCTGAAGGAATCAAAATCTACACTGAAGACTGCATCGAACTTCACTATTGTCTGGAGAGCTGGAGAAACCGCCATCGAAAGGGGTGGAGAAGACGAGGGAGAGACGGCAGGGATGAAGCGGCAGAAATCGCAAGACAAAGAGCAAGCGGGAAGACGGAATGCGAAAAGACGCTCTCCGTCGACGATAAAAGCAACGATCTCTTAACCTAGGTCGACCATCGACTTTATATTAAAACAACGATCATCAATCTATTTAAAAGATACTGGAGATGATGGTCGAACGGTCGTTCGATGATCGGTCCTGAAGTAGAGTAGTCGATCAATCGTTCGACTATTTCTATCTTCACAAATAACAAGCCGTCGTCAACCATAGATCGATGATAGGCTCGACCTGTTCGACTATCTTCGAACGCCGGTCGACGATCTTCAAGCAGATAAGCTATCTTCAACCATAGGTCGACGATAGGCTTGATCCGATCGACTATCTTCGAACGTCATTCGACGATCTTCAAACAAGTTTTAACAAGACAGACGTCACACTTAGTCTCTTCCATTAAACATGCATAGTTGAACCAAAAAGAACAGATGCTTCTGTTCATCTAAGGGCTTTGTGAATATATCACCTCTCTGAAGATCTGTGGATATGAACTCAAGGCTGATCTTGTTCTTTTTCACACAATCTCTCAGGAAATGGTGTCGGATCTCAATGTGTTTTGTTCTAGAGTGGTGCACAGGATTTTGTGCAATAGAGATATCACTGGTACTATCACACATGATTTTAGTGTTCTTGTGTGAGTACCCATAATCCAAAAGCTGGTTTTGTATCCACAGGATCTGTGAACAACAACTGGCAGCTGCTATATATTCATCTTCTGCAGTTGAAGTGGAGACAGAGGCCTGCTTCTTACAGAACCAAGAGACCAATCTCTCTCCCAGGAACTGATAAGTTCCTGAGGTACTTTTCCTATCAACTCTACAGCCAGCATAATCAGAATCAGAATATCCAATTAATTCAAATTCTGACTCAGCTGGGTACCAAAGTCCTAGATTTGGACATCCCTTCAGGTATCTCAAGATTCTCTTGAGAAGAATCAGATGAGATTCCTTGGGGTTGACCTGGAATCTAGCCCAAACGCATGTAGAAAACATTATGTCTGGCCTACTTGCAGTTAAATACAATAGGGAACCAACAATGACCCTATAATTTTTTTGATCAAGAGGCTTTCCCTGATCATCAAAATCTATAACTACATTAGTAGCCATAGGTGTATGCATTGCTGAAGCATCAGCCATCCCAAACTTCTTTACCAATTCCTTGGCATATTTGGATTGGGAGATGAAGATGCCATCAACATCTTGCTTTACTTGGAGACCATAAAAGTAAGACAGCTCACCCATACTACTCATCTCAAACTTAGAATGCATCAAGTTAGAGAACTTTTTGCACAGTTTGGGATCAGTGGAACCAAAAATAATGTCATCCATATACACTTGAACTAACAGGATTGTGTCCTTGTGGTGCTTGACGAAAAGGGTTCTATCAACTACTCCCCTAACAAAGTTGTGCTCTAACAGGAAACTAGCTAGAGTCTCATACCAGGATCTTGGTGCTTGTTTGAGTCCATAAAGAGCTTTTTGCAACTTGAATACATGTGAGGGCTGAGTTGAAGAAACAAACCCAGGTGGTTGTTCAACAAATACCTCTTCGTTTAGCTCACCATTTAGAAAGGCACTTTTGACATCCATCTGAAAAACCTTAAACTTCATATAGACTGCATAGGCTAAGAAGATCCTTATTGCCTCTAGCCTTGCAACAGGAGCAAAGGTTTGGTCATAATCTATACCTTCCTCCTGTCTGTAGCCCTGAGCTACAAGCCTAGCTTTGTTCCTTATAATGATTCCATTTGCATCCAACTTGTTTCTATACACCCACTTGGTGCCTATGATCCGTTGGCCTTTAGGTCTTGGAACCAAAGTCCATACTTTACATCTCTCAAACTGATTGAGTTCCTCTTGCATAGCAATGATCCAGTGGATATCTAGCTCAGCATCTTTAATGGTGAGGGGCTCAATCTGTGAAAGGAAACAAGCATGCATCACATCCTGTCTTAACTGATGTCTTGTTTGAACACCAACTGATATGTCTCCTATCACTTGAGATGTAGGATGATCTCTAAGTGTGACAACATCAGCAGGTGGGATGTGATCTTCAGCAATAGTTGGGATTAATTCCTCAGGAGGAATTTGATCTACAATTGGTGGTACAGCAACAACTTCTGCACAGTCTTCATCACTGTCTGATTCAGTGATATGAAGAGTTGAAAGATGGAGAATCTCTTGAGTGACATCTTTGCTAGATTCTTGTACCTGCAATGAACTTGAGGAAGGGGAAGTTTCCTTCTCCTTGTAAAATATTTGGGATTCATCAAAAGACACATGAACAGACTCTTCAATTTTAGAAGATGATTTATTAAATACCCTATAAGCTTTGATTACTTGGGAATATCCAAGAAAAATTCCCATTGAAGCTTTTGCTTCAAACTTTCTAAGGTATTCTTTATTATTATTATGAATATAAACTACACAGCCAAAAACTCTAAAATAATTTATTTTAGGTTTCTTTCCTTTAAGCAACTCATAAGGAGTTTTACACTTAAGCTTGTGTATTAAACTTCTATACAAGACATAGTTGGCTGTACTAACAGCTTCTGCCCAATAGGAAAGAGGCATATTAGCATCTGCCAACAATATGCCAGTAGCTTTAATCAGGGTTCTGTTTTTCCTTTCAACTACCCCATTTTGTTGGGGAGTTCTAGGAGCTAAGAAACTATGTTTGATACCTTCTCTCTCACAGAATTCTTGCATGAGAAGAGAGTCAAACTCAGTACCATGATCACTTCTGATCAAGGCCACATGAGTAGAGTACTCAGTCTGCACACATAATAGAAAATCTGTAAGGGCTTTGAAGTTACCAACCTTAGTTCTCAAAAAGAACATCCAAGTGAACCTAGAGAAGTCATCTACAATGACTAGGGTGTAATACTTCCCTCCTAAACTCTGTACATTTATTGGGCCAAATAGGTCCAAATTTAATAAATACAGGATTCTAGGAGAATCAATTTTATTTACAGATTTAAATGAATTCTTGGTTTGCTTGCCTAATTGACAAGCCTTGCATAGGCTCTCCTTCTTGTAGGGGCAAGAAGGTAAACCTCTAACAAGGTTGTGCTAAGATAACCTAGATATATTCTTGAGGTTAACATGGCTAAGCCTTTTATGCCATAAAGTATTATTATTGGTTACTTCATTAAATAAGCAGATTTCAGAGTGAGTTGAGTTAAAATCTACAAAATAAATGTTACCTTGTCTAATACCTACTAATACAACATTATTATTTAAAGTAATATTACAAAGAGAGTTAGAAAAAGATACCTGGTATCCAGCATCACATAACTGACTTACTTAAATGAGATTGTGCTTCAGTCCAGCTACATAAGCAACTCTCTTGAATGTTATAGCTCCAATTGTCATCCTGCCATAGCCTTCAGTTTGACCACAGCTTGAATCTCCAAAGATTACCATTGGGCCAAGCTTTGCCTTGAACCTTGACAGATGTTCTTTATTTCCCTTCATATGCTTGGAGAAACCACTATCCAAATACCACTTATTCTGAGTGATAGGATAGGTCTTTACCTGTAGAAAAATAAGTTAAACATTGTGGACCCAGGTAACCTTGGGTCCCTTGTTTTTCACATAAGAAAAATTGGAAATAAATGAATAAGCAGGTTGAGGGTGATAACCTAACGGGTAAGATCTCCTATGTGGGATTCTCCATGCAGATGATGGGTCAATGAACCTAGGGTTTCTATTTTCATTCTGGTTTCTAAAGTTTTGGGCGAAGTTTTGAAATTCATGTTGAAAGCGTCGATCAGCGTTCGACGATGGGTGCCCAGATCGTCGATCTCCGTTCGACCATTGGGCCTGCGATCGTCGAGCAGCGTTCGACGCTCTTTGTATTTCCTTAAATTTTTGTTTTCTTTTCTCTCTCTTAGCTTTATTAACTTGATTAACTTGCTCAGTGTTCTTTATTCCACTAGATGAAATAAAATTCACTGGAGTTGAAAGTTGGTTTTTAAGAATGATTGGGGGTTCACTAGAAGATGCTTCTAAGCCTAATTTGTTATCGCCTGACCTAGTGTTAGACATGCTGGTTATTTCAAGCAACTTAAGGCTTCTACCATTCAGAGATTCTTCTAACCTTTTTGACTTAGCTAATTCATTCTTAAGGAATTTTATTTCTTCACTAGAATTAGTGAGTTCTGCTGTTAACCTAATGTTTTCATTAGAGATTAATTCAGATTCAGCTAGTTTTATCCTAAGCTCCTTTATTTCCTTTTCAGAACTAATTAAATCTAAACATAAAGATTTAAAATCTGATTTAAATTCATCAGATGTAAAATCGTAAGATGACAATACCTCATCTTCAGTTGGCATTTCTTCATCAGAATCTGAACTCTCTGTAACTGAGTGATTGCTGCAGGCATCAATTGCCATCAGGCCAACTTCCTTTGCCTTCTTTTCTTCCTCATCCTCACTGGAGCTTGAGGAGGAAGATTCCTCATCAGAATCGCTCCAGGTTTCAGCAACAAAGCCTCTCTCCTTCTTTTTGTTCTTGTAGGAGGATGGCTTGGAATGCTTCCTGTGTTGATCCTTGTCTTTCCTTTTCTCTTTATTCTTTTCCTCTAGACAATCTGGAAGAATATGTCCAGGCTTCCTGCAACCATAGAAATTTATTTCTTTAGTAGGAGTGTGATCATACCTTGGTTTTTCTTCATATTTTGAAGACTTCTTTATAAAATCTTTCCTTCCCATCTTGAGAAACCTTTTGGCAAATAATGTCATCAGTTCCTCATTGGACTGGCTTCCTTCAGAAGCATCAGCAGCTTTGAGAGCAAGGGTTTGCTCTTTTCTTGTGGGAGTTGGGGTCTTTGCTTCAGCCTCAGCTTCCCTAGACTTCAGCACTTGCTCAAAGGACTTGAGCTTGCCGAGAAGGGATTCTGTTGAAATTTCTGTTGTGCTTCTGGCCTCCTTGATAGGCCAGATCCTCAAATCCCATGTGCTAGGGAAGCACATAAGAATCTTATCATTGACCTCTGTCAATGAAATATCCTTATCAAGAGTCCTCAGCTCATTGATGATTGAGCTGAGCCTTGTGTACGTTGCTTCAACTGATTCAGCATCAGTTTTCTTGAAATTCTCATACTGGGAGATAAGGTTGGACCTTCTGTCGTTCCTTTCATCAGCTGAACCAGCTACAATCTGGTTCAGTGTATCCCACATATCTTTTGCTGAGGAGCAGTCAGCAACCTTCTGGAATACTTCATCAGACATTGTCTGAGCCAGAATGTTCATTTCCTTAGCATCTACTATCTTTGCCTTTTTGTATTCATCATTGTAGTCTGGAGGAGGCACTGCACTCATATCAGTTGATGATGAAGCAGTAGCTGCAGCAGGTGCTCTTGGTGGTCCTGACAAAATAGAAGCAAAAATACTCTCATCAATAGAGTTCATATATAATTTAATCCTTGCCTTCCAGATGCTTAACTTGGCTAAGTTTCATGCTGGAGGTCTGGTGCTAGAGTAATCCTTGAACTGGGCCATGATAGTGAAAGTGAATATCTATAAACTTTGGTATCTATCGGGATCTTGTGACTTAGGTGTTAGCCTATTCAGTCAGAAAACCTCCCTCTGATACCAATTGAAAGAAAAAGGGATAGATACTACTCTAGAGGGGGGGGGGGGTGAATAGAGTAATCAAAAATTGCACTAGCAAAGTTGACTGTCTACTCAACTCCCTTGGAGTTAATTTGCGGAATGAAGGTTATAGATATTTGAGATTAAACCCTAAAGCCTAACACAAGTGTTGTGCACAAAAGGCAGCCAACTGTAATTACAGTAATGGCTTGGAATCCTAAACAGCAACTAGCAATCCTAGTTAAAATCTAATCACAGCCAATCAGCACAGAGAATTAAATAAACAATCCAGACGACACAAGGAATTTATAGTGGTTCCCCAAACAACTTGGGTACGTCCACTCTTCTACCAACAAGGTAGGAATCCACTCAGGTTTTTGATCAGGTGCCCTGCCACCAACAAGATCTGCTGCAGGTAGATCTAGAGACCCTTTAGACTTTTGATCATGTGTCTAAAAATCAACACAGGTTTTTGATCAGGTGCCCTGCCACCAAGGGATACTTTTGAAGGGAGTAATAACCCTTTACAGGAGGGGGAAAGGAGGTTAAGATGTCTTCTCTATTTTACAATAGATTAGAGAAGCACAGGAACTTGCACTGAGCTAGAAAGCTCTTAAAGAATCAAGGCTCCCCCTGGCTAAAAGAATGTCCAGGTGAAGTCTTGCTTCAGTGCAGAAACACTTCAGAAAATCTGAAGGAAAAAGCTACAAGAAGATAAAGAATATGAAATAAAATTTCTTCTTTAGGCAGTTATCTTCTTCTTCTTCTTCTTCAAAAAGCTCTGAGTGAAAATCTTCCTGGAGGCAGGAGAACTCAGGTTGAAGAAGAGTGAAGAACTAAAAATTCTTCTCAGTTAGATGTGAATGAGCTGAGAGCAGTTGGAAACTGTAAGTTGTAAGCTTGAATGCAGATGTTAGCTTTTTGTATATCTGAACTAGTTGATTTCTTTCTCCAAAGAAGTCTTTATATAGCAGCAGCAGCAACGGCTCTTACTTGAGTTTGAATCTTATCTACTACTGAACTCAGCAAGCTGGACTGCAAAAAGCATAAAGCAAAACAAAATACTGCAGACAGATATCCTATAAGAGAATAAAGCTTTCTAAGAAGCTGCAAATAACTCTGATGAAATATTACTAGAGAAAGTCACATCAGAAAAGTCTCTTTACGGCCAAGGAAGACTTTTTGAGTCTAACGGCTATAAAGGACAGCCTGACAGATAAAGCAGAAATCATATCTCAGCTAATAAGACAAACAACTTTGTCAGAAAAAGATTAGCTCATGCATAAGGAATGGAACAGATATTGCATGGAAATAATATCACAATTTATTCAAATAATCTTTTATAAAATATGCCAAAATAAGTATGAAATTAATCACATCATAGAAGACGACAAAACTACTCAAGACATACAGCAAAATGTCGAACGACCCTCAGAGATCGTCGACCTAAGCACAGAGATCGTCGACCTATCAGACAGATAGACGAACGATCCAGATAGTCGAACTATCAAAGTAGATAGTCGAACTACCACAGCAGATAGTCGACCTATCAGAACAGATAGTCGAGCTATCAGATAGTCGATCTATCAAGGCAGATAGTCAAACTACCAAAGCAAAACAGATAGTCAACCTATCAAACAGATAGTCGAACTACCAAAGAAAATAGATTGTCGACCTATCAACAGATACTCGAGCTATCAGATAGTTGAACTATCCAAGCAGATAGTCGAACTATCAAAGAAAACAGATAGTCGAGCTATCAAATCAAAACAGATAGTCAACCTATCAACAGATAGTCAAACTATCAGATAGTTGAACAATCCAAGCAGATAGTCGAACTATCAAAAAAGAGCAGATAGTCGACCTATCAACAGATAGTCGAGCTATCACAGAAAGCAGATAGTCGACCTATCAACAGATAGTCGAACTATCAGATAGTTTAACTATCCAAGCAGATAGTTGAACTATCAAGAAGAGCAGATAGTCGACCTATCAATAGATAGTCAAACTATCAAGGAAGACAGATAGTCGACCTATCAACAGATAGTCGAACTATCAGATAGTTGAACTATCCAAGCAAATAGTCGAACTATCAAACACAACAGATAGTCGACCTATCAAGTAGATAGTCGAGCTATTAGGAAGACGATCGTCGATCGGCTGATCGACGATAGTCGAGCGACATTCGTTCATAGTCGAACCAGAAATTACTTAGCCAGATTTTCATCTGGACTGGCAATTCTACACAACTAGAGAATCTATCCTATCAACTAACCTTTGACCATAGATAAATCTTGGGTCAAGAAACTAAAAGAGAAGACCGAACTCAAATCAAAACCTAGGGTACCAACAGATTTCAATGATTATTACCTCAAGCTTTTAGATTCTTAGGAAATCTCAGTCTACTAGTAGTTGCTCTCTAGTATTTTAGTTTATTTTCTAAAAATCTTATTTAACCCCTTATCCTTATCCCATCCTTTTTCCTTTTATTGTTAGATCATATGTTATGGGAATAAGGAGATGTTAGTTCCTTATTCTCTTGTACACATATACAACCCAAAAATGAAGAGAGGAATTAAAAGTTCATTTATGTCGGGGGAAGTGATAGGATGTTAGTCTATCATTTTCTGGTATTACATATATATTTTTTTTAAAAAACAAAATTGTGTGGGGTGTTAAAAAAAAATGGTGATCACCTCCAATCAAAGGCCTCTTCATGTTAATTTCCTCCCTAAACCTCTTAGCCAATATCATTGTCTTAGTCTTTAAATTAAAATATTATGAGAGCATAAGTAGTAGGTTGCATTTTTTCCTTAAGTTTCTTTCAACTTATGGTTTTTATAATTTCAATCTAACTTTGTTTTCACTTTACTCAATTTTGAGTGCTAGTTAATTTATTAGAGAATTTTTGGCTAAATATATCTCTCTTTTCACTTTAATTTAATAATTTAGGACTTAATTCGTAAATCCCTAAATTTTTATTTTTGACTTAATTTTGGTGTTAATAAATTTTTAGTTTAATTGAAAATTTTTTAATGTCTTATAAATATTTCTTTTTTTTTTGCTCTGGAATAGCAAAAGTCTAAGCATGGGGGAGTTTGATGACTAGTTTTAGTCATCCTTTTTGGGGGTAATTTAGTAGTTAAAATCCCTAAGTTTTATCATAATTTTGTGTTTTGTATGCTTGTTTTGATGTCATTTTATGTTTTGATATTAAAATCTTAATAGTCTTATTATATGTATTATGTCACTATATATTGTGTTATGTTTATTAATATTAGTTAATGTTTTGTTGTCTTATTTTAATGTTTTAATGTTTTTGATGTTTTGTTATTTGAATGTTATTGATATATTATTTTTATGTTTGAATGTACTTGGTGTTTTATTGTTTTAAAACATAACTAATCTATGTTTTGTTTTGTTTTGTTTTACTTTGTAGGATCAAGCTCACATGCAGCCCCTTCATTTGGAGCATCCCAAGCAGCCACGTAGCCATTCCCGAGCCCCTCTACATGATGTTGAAGCAGCCCTCACTTACAAGCAAGCCCAACCCGAGCCTTTGGAGCATCCTACAAGCCTACAAGAGCAGCCCACAATCTCCAACCCGAGCCTTCAATGCATGTGGCTGGCCCTCTACAATTTGGTGCAGCCCCTAGCCTACCCGAGCCCACTAAAGCCCACCTAGCTGCCCCTTTTCCCCTCTACCCGAGCCCATGAAAGCAGCCCCTTGATATGGCCGACCACCTTTCACTCTCATGCATACACTTTGCCACCTCATTCATTCTCTCTCCCTCTCTCTCCATTTATTGCATGCATGAATATATTCCAAGCATGTGGCCGGCCAGTCTCTTCTTCCTTTATTATTTTTTTTCCTTTTTTATTCTACATTCACCCCTCCTTTCCCTCTCTCTCATGCCCATTTAATACTCATCCATTCCCCCTCTTTATTTTATATTATTATTTTCATATAGTGCATGCATCTAGCCTCTCTCTCTCCCCTTCATTGAATAAATGCATGAACTTTCCTCCCCAAGCATGGCCGGCCACCCCCCTTGGCTTCTCCTCTTCCTTTTCATTCTAGATCCTTCCTCCTCTCCTATATAAAGGACCCCTTTCCTCTTGTTTATGTTATGTAGTTTTTTAGAGTGGAGATATGAAGAAGTAGTAGAGTGCTAGTTCAAGTTTTCTTCTTTCTTTGTTGTTGGTTTTCATTTCTCTTTATTGTAATGCTTACTTTTGGTAGCATAGTCTTGTTTTTTATCTTTGTGTAATCCTTTTTCTATTAATAAAAATGAATTTCTTTTTTTTTCTTATTATTGTTATTTCCCTTCCAATCATGCTTAGCTAAATAGTTTTTGTGCCCGATCGCGATAAGCTTTGCGATGAAATGACGCATTCTTAATTTTATGTTTGGATTTGTACTTTTCTATTTTTGATCCTTCCTTGATTTGTTTCGTGTCGACTCCGTATTCCGGTATACGGTAGTAGGCATTTGATCTCATTTCATAGAATTCAAGACTCAATGATTTGAAAGATCCCTCAAGGAAGGAAGGAGTTGAATGCACCCCTAGAGATAGGATGACGTAAATCCTTCGGATTGGAGTCAAATCCCAATTGTGCGGGTCACTTCGATAATGCGACTTTAGGCCTTTTTAACTTGAAAGAGATTTCGGTTAGAACGTCTATAAGTCAGGGGATTTAATGGTCTAGCGAGATTATTTCCTAATATCGGATCTGTCATGGTCTTAATAGAATTGCAAATGCTAAACTAAATTATTTCGTTATTTCATTTCAAAGTGAATCATTGATCGAGCACTTTTCTCGTAATAGTTTACTTTCTCTTTTTAAGCTTAATTTATTTTTATTTTCAAAACGCTTCAATCATCCGGTAGGATTATAGAGTCATTGTGAGTAATAGTACTTGCATGCCCCGAGTTTTTATACGACCTTGATATATTTTTATCACTATACTATAAAATGATAGGTGCACTTGCCTATTCGGATTGTAGTCCGTGAGACAATTTCTACACATCAACTACATCCCTTACTCTATTTCTAATTGGATGTTTTAGTTTTCAGTTGCTTTTGAGTTGTGTGTTGTGAATGCACCTCGCCCACTCCACATCCACTCCATACCCTTGTTTCACCTGATTGCACTCCGCACAAGAACACCTCCATCCATTAGCTTTCCGTCCACTTGCCCGACCGAAGTTCGGCATCGCGGCCGATACTCTCACCTCACTTTGCAAAGCGGTGCCTTCGACCCGCATAGTCTTAATTAGTTTATTCGATCAAGACACCACAAGCTCACAAGCCCCCTTTTTAATATTTTCGAAGTATAACCCTCATAACAATATTTTCTGAACTGTCGCCGCTCTATGCTAATTTCTTTCCTCAAGAGACCGACACTCGGGGATTTATTCCCAAATTTTATTACTTGTGCGACTGGTGCGCTTGCCGATTTCCATGCATCAGCAACCCGTCCCTCTGTTGAGTTTCGGGGCGTTACAAATGGACCCAAAAATGTTCACCTCAGGTACTTGCATTAAATTTTTATTAAACAAATTTTGACTTCTTTTTTGCAGAGATGAATAGGTGTTCGTGAGTTCTCTTTAGGCATTCATGTTATATGTTAATTTACCAGCTTTTGAATTCTTTTTTGCAGAAATTAGCATGTGTTAGCTGTTGATGCGATAAATTTTCCTTGGACACGGCGTCCGAGATAGGGAGAGGGGAATGAAATAAAGAGATGAGACTGCCAAACTGCTTATTACTTTGAGTCGCGAGTGATGAAGAGAGAGAGTGAAGAGGAGTTTGTCGCTAGTATGCGGCGAGAGAAGACATTGCCCGCTACGGCAAATGCCTCTATTGCGGCGGGCTTTCCCCTGATTATAAACTGGTATTAAAGCTTAGGTCAAGTTCCTTTACATGGAAAAGAAAATTAAAGTACAAGGGATGCTGGCAAATAAGGAAAATTTGAGGTCACCCTAGTCACGTAATTAGTGGCCTTTATGCTGCCAGGTTGCCCAGATTGTCTGGCCATGCTATCCGGTTCCTCTAGTCGCTAGACTACGTGGGTAGTATCCTTATTTAATCAGGCTGCACGGATTGCTGTGTTAGGCTATGTAGGTTATCTCTATTGATATATCTTGTATCCTCTCTATTACCGTGTGATAAGACTTACTGTCGGGCGATAACCGCGTTAGATGTCGATGTCACATGAATGTTTCTTGTGGCCTCTGGATTTAACCTGGCTAAGAATGGCAGGTCTATCTACGTGAGTTGATCGTCAAGGTCGCCTAGGTCGCCCCAGATGCAGTTGTAGCTCAAGTCTAAAATGGCCTCTAGTAATCTCTTGCCGCAGATCTTAGCCTCCCAAGTCGCAGACTGATATATAATGAGGTTGCCTAAGCGGGCTGCCCTCTAAGCTGGAAATCGATATCACTTGGTGATAGTCGCTATCGCCCGATGATAGTGACTTAAGATGCCTAATTGCTGCGGACCTGAAGAAGAGGATTGTCCGTCTTTGGGTAACTGTCTAGCAGCACAGTCTATCCACCATGTCTGCACTAGGTCAGTCCACTAGTGGTGTTGGCGGTTAGGAAAATATTGACGCATATTTATCTTTCATGGTTTCCCGTATGATCGTCCTCCTTCATCTCAGAATAGCTTTCCAAGGGTGCCTTGATCATTGGCTTCGATGCACCCGTTACCAATATTGAAGGTGAGGCTTTTACTGATTTAGTTCACACCTTTTGAGCCAAGTAGAATATTCCTACTTCTTTGCCTTTTGAAGTAGATAAGGAGAGGAGTCATCCTTCCATACTAAATCACGAAATTTACCCTTCTTCAGCATTCTCTCCACCAATTACCGAAGAGCTCGGCTGTTTTAATTTGGATGCCCTTTCTCCTTGTGATATTCGCAATATGGATCTGAGTTTTTGGATCTTTGATCTGCGAGTTGATAATGTTGTTTATAATTGAGATTGCCTATCATAACCTAGATAACTTCCTGCATAATACTCTCCAATTTAGATTCTCACAGGTCATCATCTTGATGTTGATAAATTAGAGCTACTTGCGGAGCAGGAGCTGGGTATGCTGGAGGAATATGTAGTTGTAGTCTTTTATTTTGTAATTGATCATTGCTTGGGAAGAGATGTCGACGACAGTGAATGTTTCTTTCCTTCCATAATTAAGGATGGAAATCCCTCTAAGGAGACCCAGACGGTTGTTCAGATACAATAGAAGATGGATGTTTCTCTGTGATAAGGCTTGAGACATAATTAGGATTACTCCTTTTGCCATAATATACATGTTAGTTAAACAAATTATTTCCTAATATGTCCTTGGCATTTAGATATTAGATTCATATTTGAGTGGCCCTTCTCTTAAACCACTTATCAGGGAAACTCTGTACAGCTCTAGTTCAACGTTCCGAATTTCCAAAATCTCTCTCTAGAAGCGATCAACAAAGTGGGTCCAAGTTTCATTCTCTTGCTGCTTGATCTTGAATATCACTTTTGGGCTGCTTTTTTCTTTGTAGAAGTAGAAAATCTAAGAAAAAACTATCTTCGCAGATCAGTAAAGCAGACAATGGACTGTGAGCGTAGTCCATAGAACAACTCCCTTGCATGTACATCAAAGGATGTTACGAGGAGTTTGCACTTAGTAGTGTTTGTAAGAGTATTTAATGCAACGACAAACTCAAAAGCTTCAGGTGTGCTATTGGGTCATACTCTCTGGTGTAAACCGATAATCGAGGTTCCCGGAAGTGAGCTGGGGTTGGCTCTTGCCAGACATTCTCTATGAATGGAGAAGGTTCTTCCAATTCTCCTAGAGAAGAAGGAAAAAAGAAAGTATTGAGCATAAGCAGTAGCTACATAAGAAGTTTGAGGATAAAAGGGAAAATTTATTGTTGGAGGAGCAACTGCAAGAGCTGAATGGTAAGGATAACTTCCCCGATAATTCAGAACTCTAGTGGGACTTCCCCGGGCGGCATACCAAAATAAATTTTGACTAGCGGCGAACTCATCATCTTGGAACCGCAGAGAACCCTCGGCCTTCCTTGGCTGGTAAATTGCCAGAGAAATAGACGGATAGGCTAGAGGATAAACTGCCGGATAGGCTGGCGGATAAGCCGGAGTGTAGGCTTGGGGACAAGCTTGCGGATAAGTTGGCGGGTAGATGGGGGGATTCTCCACTACTGGTGTCGTATTTACTGGAGTAACCAGAGCTGGAGCAGGCTGCGCCATTAGTCGATGTGTATAGTGGCTATGGCATGGTTGAATGCCTGGAACTGCTGGGCAGTCTCCCTGCAACTTGATCGACTTCCCGACGCGACTACTCTAGGGTTTCCTAGAGAGAATCCTCACTGGGACTTAAAGTAATGAAGTTCTCGGCAGGTTGATGGTCTGACATGGATAACCTTCGATTTTAAAGACCACTCAAAATCTGAAGGTCGCGTGTTGTGTTCAAGCGAGAAATGTGCCTCTGGGTTCCGCAAAGAGAAAATGAGGCCAACAACTCTCGAGTAGTTAGTTACTGGCGGTTAGAGTTAGCAGTTGTTGGGTATTATATCCACAATGACCTTGATTTGAAGAAGTGTCCCTTGAAATAAGATGAAGTGAGATTGTATTTGATGACGTAAATTTAGTTATGTGCTTGTTGGATTCAATTGCTAAGTACCACCCATTATCAGGTTACAATGGGTCATGAAACACTGGAATGTACAATGTAATCTCTCACTATGTAGGCCAATGTGTTAAATCACATGTAATCTCTCTATTGGAGTGTACTTCTATTCCAAGTGCATTAGTAGAATCGAGGAAGGATAGGTTGTTGAATTCAGAAGGACAAAAATTTTCTCTAAGGAAAATTCGTCGAGAATCGGAGCATAGACTCGTAGAATTCGTTGATTATATCTGTTAATACTCATCGAATTCATCGGGTATACCTATAAATACTTGTCGAATTCACATAAATTTTTTCTATGTAAAATTCGTTGACTATATTAGTGAATACTGGTTGAATTCATCAAGTATACTCATGGAGAATTGTCAAATACGTCGTGTATACTTACTAGCACTCGTCGAATTCGTCTGATTTACCTAGGGAATATCATTTGAGTTCTTGGAAATTAGTTAAGCAATAAATTGAGTATCTTCATGTATACTCATCGAATTAATCGAGCGTGTCTAATGATACTCGTCAAATTCGAAAAATATGTAGGTAGATACTAGACTAATTCGTCGAGACTCTATGGGTTTGATTTTAACTCTCAAATTTACTTCTTTGGATTTTTCCTAAGTTAAATTCGTTAGATATCAAAGTCTATTCATCGAGTGTACTCATGGATATACAACGATACTCGACACATGGATTTAGTGATTTATTTTCAAAATTTTTTTCTGACGGGTCTCTGCTTCTTGCCGACGTACATGCATAATACACGTGGACATTTCATTCTTGGAAAGTATCTTCTAGTCATTAGAGAGGAGTTCCTATAAATACATAGGGTAAATTTTGCTCAAACCTACTCGTGTATTTCCAAGTTCAAATAAAGAAATTCCAAGAAATGTTCATGTCATCATTCGATTTCGTTCTTCATAATTCTCTCGGCTGATAATGATGTGACGTACGATTTGTTCTTCAACAAGTGTGTTGATTCGATCTATAATCTTTGAAAATTCAGGTTTTCCTAAGATCTAGTTGATCCCTTGTGTTCAGATGAAGACCTTTAAGATTTCAGATTCTCTTTCTCCTCAAAATTTTCAAGTTCTATATTTCAGAGGAAAGGAAGACTGAAGATTTCAGATCTAAACAAGATTGTTTTTAATATTTTTTGTGTAAATCTTTTATACTATTGTAGGAGGTTTTGTCTCCGAGTTGGACATCCTTATTTTAGGATTAAGTTATAGGAGAGGTTTTTCTCTGAGTTGTATGAGAGGTTGTTCTCTGAGTGTTAGGACAAGTTATCTCCGAGTTATAGGAGTTGAGGATACGAGGTGTAAGATTGTTTTCTATCAAAGATAAAGTTGAAGTAGAAGAATCTAGCCTTCATGGTAGATAGGCGAGGCGGGATAATAGACATGCCTAACTCGAGGAACAACTATAAATTCTGTGTTTCTGTATGCTTATTTTTGTAAAAATTTTTATTCAACTATAAGATGAAGAACAAATCTATTTATCCCCCTCTAGGTGATTTTGGTTGACTACTAGACACTTTCAATTGTTATTAGAGGGGGTTGTTCGATATAATGTTAATACATTGAACATGATCTCCATCTAGTTGTCAAGAGAATCCGCTTAAGTGGAAAGGATAGAGACAAGGATATGTCTTCGGTGAAGTTTCTTGTGTGCACTAAGGAGTACTTCCCCTCATATTTTCGAGTGTTGAAGAAGGACTTCATGTTCCCAGTTAAGCTTCTACCCTAAATCCCAACATCCAAGTTCCCAAGAAAATGATGGATTTGAACAAGGATGAAATTACTCTAGTCTCTTTGAATAAAAAGGCAAAGAATATCTTAGCCAGTTTAGTGGGCGACTTGGTGCTGCAAAATTATTTCCACTACAAATCTGTCATAGAGAAGTAGGACTGTGTCATAGTTCTCATGGAAGGACCTGAAGAAGTTAAAGATGATAGTAAATCTCTGATAAATCAAGAATACGAGGCATTCAAGCAAGGATCTAACAATACAATTACTGATAGCTTTGAAAAATTCTCTAAGATCTTCAACGGCCTTAGAAACTATGGTTGTACATTTAATAATGGTGAGGTCAACGACAAATTTTTAAGATCCCTGACAAAAGAATAGGACACCAAGGTGCTAGCCATTATGGAATTTAGAAAGCTGCCAAAGATTGATCTTCAGAACTTTTTCGTGAAGCTCATTTCCTATGAATTATAAATGAACACAAGGAAGAAGGACAAGCAAAGCACCCCAGGGTCTGAATTGTCTGATGGAGAATTATTGCTAATCTACAAGCAATTCAAGAGACTGCTTAACATGAGGAGGCAAATGAAACATCAGTTATCCTCCTTGACTTCAGAAGATCACATAGTGATGGTGATCGGTCTAAGAAAAGCTACAACTGAGATGACTGGTGTATGTTTAAACCGAACAAACATTCTTCCTCTGGCATAGTTGTTATTATTGTAATAAGCCAGGACATGTGATTGTGGAGTGTCCGTATAAATGAAGGAAGGATCCAAGAAAGAATTGAAGAGATCCTTCAAAGGTAAGAAGAAGGAAGAGAAGAGATTCGTTGAAAAGAAGTCAAAGACTCTTAGAGATAGTGACTATAGTAAGTCAATCATTGAAAATGAAGAATCTTACTTCGGGCTCATGCCTCAATCAGATGTGGAATTAGGCGAATCCCAATTCAACGAGAAGGTAAAATCTCATACAATGCTCTCTGAATCTCAAACTTCTACTAATGGTCTTGAAGACTATTCTTCTGAGGAAGATGATTCTGACTTGATGGCTCAGCATCAAGAACTTTTGAGAGCCTTTGACAAATGTCGTAAGGTAGTCAAAAAGCAATCAAAAAAGATTGCTTCTCTCAAGTTAATGGAATCACAACTGATAGAGGAAATTGTTGAATTAACTCCTCTCAGAGATGAAGTTAACTCCTTGAAAAAGGAATTAAAAAGCTCTGCTAAACTATAAAGTTAGAAGGATAAATACTTGGTTGAGCTAGAAGAAAAGCTCTTGGTGGAAAGGAAACTTATTGAAAGTTACTTTAATCTAAAGACCACTCTTACTCTTATTGATGAATTCTCTACTCCTAAAAAGGGTAGTTGTCTTGTCCACGTAGCTGTGAAAGGGAAGGCTACTAAGAGAGCCTCTACAAAACGTAAAGAGAAGGCACATCAATGTCAACCCTCTTTTAAGAAGGTAATCTTTCCCACAAATACATTTGAATTTGAGACGTCCTATGGTCACTTTGCTAGGCAAACTTATGTGGAGCCTGAAATGCACAACTAAGGATAGACACGTCCCTGAGACTTTGGTGCTAGTGCTTTCATGGCACCGTATGAAAAAATAACTCTTAAAAAGTATGGTCCCTATGTTCATGGACCAAATTTCACGAAAGAACTCAAAGCCAAAACAATCAGTTCCAAGGCTAAGGAGACGGTGAAGCCTTGTTTTTGCTATATTTATGAGGCTTCTTCTTTCCAGTCGATAGCCCCTGCTAGACCTCTCGTTCATCAGGTAAAGTACTGTTGGTGTTGTGGAAAGATTGGTCACTTTGTCATAGATTATTGCTTTTATCCAGTGAAAATTGAAATTCCACGTATTAACAATGCGAGACCAACCACTCGAAATGTTAATATTCCTAGTGGTGTTAAACTAACAAGGAACAAAACAAACAAATATTTTTGGGTTCCTAAGGGAAAATTAATTATGATTGTAGGTATGTCCAAAGGCCAACAAAACTCCAATATTGTATTTGGACAGTGGATTCATTGGGCATATGACCGGGACAAGAAGCCTATTGCAAGAATATAACCCAATTGAAGACTGTCCAAAAGTCATCTTTGGAGGTTCTTACCAGGGAATGTACAAAAAGCTACGATATGTTTTCCAACGGTATAGTTTCCTTCACAGAAGTGTCCAATTTTAAAGGATTACAAAATATTCTAATCTGCATAAGCCAATTATGTAATAAAGGCTATATCGTTGAGTTCTGCAAGGACAAGTGTCTGATAAAATCATCTGCCAATTTTGCGAAAGTCTAAATAGGAACTCGGAGTAGAAATATTTTCTACTTAAATTTTCTATGTTTAAACAATTCTACACTAGTGTGTTTTTTGGCAAAAGATAGTGCTTCTCTCTGTGACCATTTACACAAGAGATTAGCACATATAAATTTCAAAACTATTAATATAGTATTTTCTCAAAACTTAGTGCGCGAAGCCCCCAGCATTAAGTGCATTAAAGAGAGACCATATCACGTATGTCAAATGGGTAAGCAGACAAGGGCTACCTTTAAGGGAATTACTTAAAAAGATTATTCTAAATGTCTATACTTACTTTATATGGACTTGTTTGGTCCTATGACAATTCATAGTTTAGGAGGTAAAGTTTATATGTTGGTCATTGTTGATGATTACTCTTGTTATCATGGGTGTTATTTCTAAAACACAAGTCAGACACCGTCGAGGCTTTCACAAATTTTGTTAGGCAAATTCATAATGAGTAAAACTGCTCTGTGGTCAAAATCAGATGTGATCGCGAAATAGAATTTGAGCCTTTGTCCATGATAGAACTTTGTGTAAGTTAAGTTATCTTTCATGTATTTTCCTGTCCACTACTCCACAACAAAATGGAGTTGTCGAGAGAAGGAATAGAACCCTCTTTGAAGCTTGTACAAACTATGTTGAATGACGCTTCACTTCCTGAGTACTTCTAGTCCGAAGCAGTCAACACAGCTTGAAATGTACAAAATGGAGTATTAATCAACAAAAGCCATCGTAAGACTCCCTATGAATTATTGAAAGGCAGAAAACCGGCTGTGTTCTACTTGGTGATCTTTGCCAGTAAATGTTTCGTACTTAACAATAGGAAGTATTATCATACGAAGTTTAGTTAAGAGTGTTTTGAAGGTATTTTCGTAGGGTATAGTAGACATAGTAAAGCATATAGGATTTTTAACAAAAAAAACCTAGTGGTAGAAGTGTCTATAAATGTGGTACTTAATGAGACAAGTATGCTCTATAGAAGCTCGTCTTGTGTTTTTTTTGTAGATGTAGGTACATGGTTAAAGGAACTAATCTTGGAAGATGTGGCCAAGGAAGATGCTCCAAGCTCAGTCAAGGTCGATGATCCTAATGTGGTGGAAGAAGAACTAGTAGATGAACAACTATTTCAACCTATAGGAGATGCAACAGATATGGAAGAACCTGTTGGTTGGAGAGGAAGAATTCTAGTGTACAAAAACCTAAGAGATCACCCTGTTGATTTGATCATTAGAAATCCAGGCGACGGTATAAGAACAAGAAGAGGTGTTATTAATGAAGTTCTACATCTTAGCTTTCTGTCTCAGGTTAAGCCAAAAAAAATTTGAAGAAGCAAATAAGGATGCATCCAGGATAATGGCTATACAAGAGGAGCTCAACCCATTTGAAATGTGTAAGGTATAGGAGTTCGTGCCCAGGCCCAAAGGAAAGATTGTGATCGGTTCCAAAAGGATATTTAAAACAAGCTAGATGAGAATAGAGTAATTATAAAGAATAAAGCAACGCTTGTAGATCAAGGGTATAGACATGAAGAAGGGATGGACTTTGATTATACTTTTGCTCTAGTGGCTAGACTCGAAGCGATCAGGTTATTCCTTACATATGCTTCTTCCAAAGGCTTCAAATTCTATCAAATGGATGTGAAGACAGCACTCCTCAACTGAGATCTAAAAGAGGAAGTATTTGTAGCACAACCCCCAGGTTTTGTCAAACTCAACTTTCCCCTCTTATGTATATTTTCTTAAAAAGGCTCTATATGACTTGAAATAAGCTCCCCGAGCTTGGTATGATATGCTGTCTAGCATTCTTTTTGAGAACAAGTTCGCAAGAGGAACAATAGATATGGCATTATTTTTTAGGGAAGTAAAATGCAATATTTTGCTAGTGCAAATCTATGTCGACGATATTTTTTTTGGCTCTACGGAGGACCACCTTTGCAATAATTTTTCTAAACTTATGCATGGGAAATTTGAAATGAGCAGTATGGGAGAGCAGAAGTATTTGTTAGGAGTCCAGGTGAAGCAATTTGAAGATGGAATTTTCATCTCTCAAACAAAGTTCACTAATATATTACTTAAGAAATTCAGAATGGAGAATGCAACCTCGATGAGGATTCCAATGGGTTCAACTATATCTCTAGACAAGGATGATAAAGGGAAATCTTTTGATGAAAAAAAGTACAAAAGAATAATTAGGTCCTTGCTCTATCATACTACCAGTAGACCCGACATAATGATTTCAACATGCATGTGCACTAGATTACAGGTGAACTCTAAGGAATCTCATTATGTCGCTGCAAAGAGGAATTTGAGATACCTTAAGGGTACACCAAATCTTGGCTTATGTACCCAAGAAGTAATTATATCAAGCTAATTTGTTTTAAAGACGTTTATTTTGCAGGTAGCAGGTATGATAGAAAAAGTACTTCCAGAACTTGTCTGTTCCAAGGAAGAAAGTTGATTTCTTGGAGCAGCAATAAGCAAAATTGCGTGGAAACCTCCACTGCCAGTCAGAGTACATCTTTGCTGGTAGTTGTTACGCATAGCATCTCTGGATCAGGAATCAACTTGAAGATTATAACTTGCAATTCAAGGAAGTTCTAATGTTTTGTGACTCCTCCAATGCGATTGTGATTGCAAATAATCAAGTCTCTCATTGTCGGACAAAGCACATCGAAATCTGTTATCATTTCATCTACTAGCATGTGGAAAACAAGGACATAATTCTCAGCTATGTCCCGACGGATAAGCTAATCACAAACATTTTCACGAAGCCACTAGACGAGGCCAAGTTCTCATTATTCAAAATAGAACTGGGCATGCTCAATAAGGAATCTTGAAGACAGCTAAGGAGTTACAAATCTCTCAATGAAGTATATCTCATAAAAATCAAAATTTACCAAGGAAAATTCGTCGAGACACTCTCGTGGAATCATGCTGATTTGTCAAAATAACCCGTTGTTCTTCAACAAATCTCGTCTACATTCGATGATTTATGTTGGGCTTCCATACAATTTCGACGAATTACACTTCAGGTCGTTTTGTATATATTGGATCTGAAGAGTCACCTGATTTAATGTACGCACCTATTTATCTATCTTCAAAATATTGAGTATATATATAGGGCTATCACTATAAAATCACTTTACTTCATCCAAAAAGAAATTCACCTCCTGACGAAACTTCTTCCACCATTTCAGATTCTATGAAAACAACGATGTTGTCTTCTGTAAATCATTCAACCTTCTTGATTTTTGCTCTTCTCAATGGCTCCCCGAGGTACTAGTGGCTTGCTTGTAGGGGGAGAGCTAGTCTATACGGGGTTTTTATCGGCCACGGATGAGTTCCAAAATTTCATTCTGATGGGTGAGTAAGCTGGTCTCACAATCTTCCCCGAACATCATTGCAAAGTGTTGGAAAAGGATGTTCTAGTGTTCTTGCAAAATGCCATGGTCCACAGTGAAGACACTGTAATCAAAAGCAAAGTCAAACAGGTCTGAGTCAAAGTGAAATCTTCCCTCCTAACGAGGTATCTACGGCTCCCAATGTGTGAAGAGGAAGATTAGTTAAAAGATAGTGACTTCTCAAGGGCTATTTTGTTTTATCGATTGCCAAGAGGAACTACAATAGTTAAGCTAAAAGGGATGAATAACAAAGTCAAAAAACTTTCAGATATCATTGGAAAAGTTCTATTGTGTAATACTTGATACCATGATTAACTGTCCTCAAGCATGTTCAAAATTCGTATTGCCATCATATGTAGGAAGAGAATTGACTGGGGCACAGTGTTGTTTGGAAGAATAAAGGACGGTCTCCACGCACCAAACATTGGTAGAATTCTCAGTATATACTTGAATCAACTTGACAAAGACACGTTTGGCATGACATGAGGAGTACAAGTTCATCACTTGAAGAAAATAGATTCTTCAATCTTCTCGAGATGTGAGAGAAGGATCCTAAGGCAAGGTGGTCTTCAGGAAGTGCTTGTAGAAGAGGTGGAGCATGTACCTGAGGATAGGATTCCTCCTCCTTCCCCACATGAAATTCCTGAGAGCTCAAGTACAGGAATTGAGGGGAAGTCTGTTGAGACCCAAGTGCCTACTATTTTACAAGTGCCCTTGGTTATTCTTTCTTCTATAGTGACAAATGTTCCAGAGACATTGGTGTTGGGTCCATTGCCCACAAGGTCCTAAGATTTGAAGAAGTCAGTAATATCAATGATATACACAAAAGTGTATTTGATGTGTGCCTTAGTTCATGAATATAGGTTGTCCTAGCAATAATAATAGGACAGGTAGCCTAAGTGGTAAGGTTAGGTAAACACTTACCTATGGTATGGACTGACAGAAATCTGTCTATGTCCATAGGTGTTGAGTGAAGGTTACTCACTCAATGCCAGATGACTTATAACGCTGAGTGTAGCCTATACGGTCAAATCAAAAGTTATGGCAAGCTGAGAAAGTTGCTAAGTCCACAGGCATTGAGTGAAGTCAACTCACTCAATGCCATACAATGAAAAGCTGTGAGATAGGCAAAAACAGTCAAAGCCATATATAAGAAAATGGAAAATCCGTCCAAGTCAACAGACGTTGAGTGAGGACTGCTCACTCAACGCCATGGGACAAAAGGCTGTGAGTCAGTCAAATCCACAGAAATCCTATGTTTTGGAACACAAGAAAATTGGCTAAGTCCAAAAGAGCTTAGTATAGCTTACACACTCAACGCTAGACAACAGTTGAAATCTGTTAAGAAGAATGGCATCAATGGAGCATATTCACTCAACGCTAAGAAGAAAAAAAGTTCGACTAAGGCAAAAGCGTTGAGTGAGACGTGGTACTTCAACGCCCTCAATGCTTAAGTTACTGAATAAGCAGGAAATTGGTTAAGGCAGAAAGCATTGAGTTATTTTCACTCACTAAATGCTCTCAACACCTAGTGGAGACAAAATTTTTTCTAAGTAGTTTGGCGTTGAGTGATGCTCACTCACTCAACGCTAAGCAGCAGAAAGCTGATAAAACAAGATTGGAGTTGAGTGAAGGTTAATCACTTAATGCCTAAAAATAGATTAATATTCCAAGTAGTTTGGCATTGAGTGATGGTTACTCACTCAATGCCAAAAGACAGTAAATCTGTCTAAGTGTTTTTGCATTGAGTGAAACTCTTTCACTCAACGCCTATTCTACTGATGCTCGATTTTGGCTAAGTCCACAGGTGTTGACGTCAGCAAAATTGACAAAGTCAACTAAAGTAAAATCAGGTACGGTGAAGAAATAGTACACGACAAACTTTATCATAAAGCTACTATACGTCTTTTTCTGTTAAAGGAAGGCGCAGCTGGAAGCTGCCGGTGGGCCCACCGATCTCTAAGAGCCATTGATCGACAAACTACAAAAGGAAGAGATGGGGCCAAGAAAAAAATAACTTTTAGGGATTTTATCACGTTCAAAAGTGAGCAGCCGTCTTCGTCTTCTTCACCATTGCTACATGTGAAAAGCTTGAAGCTCTCTAGCAAGAAAAGTTCAATTAGTTGTGCAAGTCTCCATCTATCACATCAGATTCAAAATTAGTTCTGAAGAAAGAAGAACCTTCATCCTTAAGCAGGTTAAGTGAGATGCTTGAAGACTCAAGATCAACAGATATTTAGTCTTCTTCAGCTAGTTCAGAAGTTAGCTTCTGAGTTCCTCCAGCAAGCCTTTTCTCTACTGTGATGAAAGTTATAGCAAAAATTTCTCTACTCTAGTTGTTGACATAAAGAATTTTATGTAAGTCAGAGTTAATTTAACCATTTCTTTTTGTAGGATCCTTCTGGATATGAGTTGTAGGGCCTTGGGCCAGAGGTAGGGAAAATTTTCCCGAGCTGTAAGAGAGGACTCCTCTCTGAGTATAGGATCCCGTGGGATCTGATGTAGGTGAGTTTTACTCTCTGAGTTATAGGGCAGTATTGCCTGAGATGTAGGAGAGTGTATCTCTCTGAGTTGTAGGAGAAAGTTTGTTCTGAGGTAGTGTTATCCTCCATATCCTGAGTAGTAGGGCTTATTTGCCTAAGGTATGTGACAAGTGTGTCACTAAGCTGTAGGCCTTTTTGGCTGATGTGTAAGTCTTGGAGGAGAATGAGAGATCCTGAGGGATCTGAGGTGTAAGCTCCTTGGAGCATTGTTTTGGAGAAGTTCCTTGAATAAAAGGAAGTTAGCAAGGTGGGAGGATAGTAGATATACCTATAATTTTGGGGAACCACTATAAAATACCTGCGTGTGTTTCTGTGTTAGTGATTCTTTTCTTATTTATAAGTGTTAAGGACAAGCTCTGGATCATCCTAAGCTAAAAGCTAAAATAAAATAACAAGATATTGAAGAGGTTATAAAAAGACCTAGAAAAACATATTCACCCCCCTCCCTCTAGGTTGTTAGCTTCCTTGAAAATAAGATCTTTCAAGTGTTATCAGAGGGAGGTTCCTCAAAAAGTATTTAACAATCTGAGTGATCTTCAAAGGTAGCTGCATCTAAATGATCATGGGCTCAAGAGAAAGCCAGATAGAGACAAGTTCCACGAAACTCCCCATCTGCAGAAAGGAGTATTTTCTAATATGGAAAGAGAGGGTGAGGCTATTTCTGGAAGCCTATGATACAAGAATATTTACAATAGTTAGGGAGGGACTTGTAATTCCTAGGAAGGTCTCTGCTTTGGATGCAAACATCCAGAAAACAAAGAAATACTCTGAAATGACCAAAGATGAGGTCATCTTAGCTAGCTTGGACAAGAGAGCACAAAACATCATTGCCTGTTCTGTAGATGACTCAACCTTTCTGAAATTTGTTCACTAACAGACCGCCAAGGAGATGTGAGACACTCGAGTGGTCTACATGGATGGTAATAATGAGTTAAGGGATGATAGGAAGTCTCTGCTCAACAAGGAGCATGAGGCTTTCATCCAAATCCTGAAGGAGAACATAACTACCTGTTATGAAAGATTCTTCAGGATCATAAATGAGTTGAAGACCTATGGAAGGGTCTATAATAATTATGAAATAAATTAAAAGTTTCTCAGGTCTCTCACTAGATACTCGGATACTAAGATCTGTGTCATAAGAGAGATGGCTAAGCTAGACACTCCTCCTCAAATATTGTTTGGGAGGTTGCTCTCCTATGAGATGCAGCTAGCTGCCAGGAAGGAGGATGATGCCACCAATAAATCACTAGACAATGAAAATTCCTTGGCCTTCAAAGCAGAAAGCATAAGGAAAGGCAAGGAGGGGATTCCTACTCCACCAAGAATACCAATAGAGTCAGATAGTTCGGACTCAGAGGCTTCAGGCAGCAGCATGTCTGATTAAGACTTTGCAGCCTTCTATAGAAAACTCTAGAGGCCTATGAAGAAGAATCATTGGAAGAAGAGGCCTTTCAATTCCAGTCATCATAGGAAGAATCTGTCCAAGACTGACATGTATGGTCCAAAACCTAATAAATATAATTCTTCTAAAGTAGTATGCTACTATTGCAGCAATCCTGGGCACATGATAGCTGACTGCCCAAAGAAAAGAAAGGAGCTGAGGAGAAGAAGCAGTACCAGCACAAAGTAAATAAGGAAAAGTCCTTCATTGCTAAAAAGGAAATGAGTTGGATAGACTCATCATGTTCTGAGTCTAAAGAAGAGGAAGCCTACATTTTATAGTTTTTGCTGATGCTGAAAATAAAGCTGTTGTAGCAGGAGAAGTCAATACTCTAGTGAGGATAAGAATCAGGGTCCCTCTGACACTGTCAGACAGTGAGTCAGAGGTGGATGAAGATGTCCGTAGCTATAGAAGGATGATGGAAATGATAGATGAAGAGGATAGCCAGGATCAGCCTGGTCAAATCAAGGTATATTCTTTACCTAATTCACTTCATTGTCTGAGTATGAGACAAATTATTGCTCAGAAACCTCTTCACCTAGTGGTGAAGAAGATTATGGATCTGAAGGAGATGTCAATCCACTGTTTGACAAGTATGGAGAACTTCTGGATGCCTTCAAAAAGGTCAAGAAGTAGTCCAAGAAGCAAACTAAAGAGATATCATCTCTGAAGCATGGTGTTGCCCAGCAGACTGTAACAACAAATCTGCTGGACCAGAATTCTAGGGAAATTAGCCAACTGAAGTCCCTCTTGGACATTCAGGTAGCCTCTATCAAGAACAAGAACTATTGCATCAGGGAGCTTGAAGATAAGGTTGAGAAGGAGAAAAGAATAATGTATAGCTATTCTAAGCCAGGTACTATATCCCCTTGATAGGAACATTCTCCTCTCAAAGGGAAAGAAGGGGTTGGGATTCAAGGGAAGCACAAGAGTTGCTCCTTTCAAAAGGAAGGGCAAAGCATCAGCTCCACCTTTGCCAATTACTTCCAAGCCTCCCATTCTTTTTAGAATGTCTCTTATACCTTCTGACAGGTATGACCAAGAAAACTCTTATTGTCACTAGGAGAAGGGTTGTTCATCTGGAGTGAACAAATATGTTCACTACCATGGTGAAAGTTATAGCATGGTTTGTGCCTTCAAGGATGCAAATGATAAATTTCAAATGGACCAAACTGGACCATTTGTTTTTGGTGCTTCTGCACAAATACTCAAGAATGTTGCTGCAGCCAAGGCTCAGACTCTGACAGTAAAGGTTCAGACTAAGGGCAAGTCTAAGGGTCAGGATGATCTGGTTATATTTTAAGCCATAAGAAGCGTGCTTTCTGAAAAGAAGCTTGCCGCTACTAGCACTCAGGGCAGACCAAATAAGGCAGATAAAAGACTTACCTTTAGTAAAATTCTAGCTGAAAGAAATCAGAAAAGGACTGCAGCACATCTTCTTCCTGTTAAAGTTGCTGCTCACCAAGCTATAGGGCCTACACAGACGAGAATATATAACATACATGATTGTTAGTGTTGTGGTAAGATAGGGCATTTTGCCATTAACTACTGGCACAATCCCAAAGTGGCGAGAGCTAGGGTCAGTCCACCAGTCAGAAATTCTACTGGTGGACATGTTTAGTCTCAAACTAATGTTCACCTAGAACCCAAAAGATATTGGGGTCCTAAGGTAAAGTAAATTGTGTATTGCAGGATAATCCAAGTGGCCATACCCCTATATGGTACTTGGACAGTGGCTGTTCCAGGAACATGACTAGAACAAGGATCAACTTGAAGGAGTTTACTCTAGTAAATGATGGACCCAAAGTCATCTTTGGTGGCTAAAATAGAGGTGTAACATGAGGATATGGTAAGATTACCAATGGCATAGTCACCATCACCAAGGTGGCTTATGTTGATGGGTAGCAGCACAACCTTATAAGCATAATCCAGCTTTCTGTTCTTGGCAATGTTTTTGTATTCTATAAGGATGAGTGCCTAATTAGGAGGTCAAGTGAGCAAGAGGTCATCTTGACATTTACTAGGAGTGAAAAATGTTTATTGCTTAAACTTTTTAAGTCTAGCTAAAGATTCTCCTCTCTGTCTAGTGGAAAATGAGAAAGTCTTCTACTGTGTCCAGTGGCACAAGAGGTTAGCCCATTTGAATTACAAGACTATTAGCAAGCTTTTCAGTTAAGAGCTAGTTAGGAATGTGCCCAATGTGAAGTGCTCCAAAAAGGGCATTTACTCTACCTGCCAAAAGGGCAAGCAAACAAAAGCCTCCTTCAAGGGCATTAGGAGAAAATACTATGTGAGGTGTCTATACCTCTTGCATATGGATATATTTGGTTCTATGCTAATTCATAGTCTTGGTAGGAAGGTCTACACCCTTGTGGTGGTTGATGATTTTTCCAGGTTTTCTTTGGTGTTCTTTCTCAAATAAAAGAATGAGACCCTTGGTATCTTTAGTAATTTTTTCAAACAGATACAGAATGAGTTTAACAGCTCTATGGTAAAATAAAAAGTGACCATGGAACTGAATTTTAGTCTAAAGACATGACAATATTCTGTGAAGAGCAAGGGATTCATTAAGAGTTTTCTTCACCTAGAACTCCCTAGCAAAATGGGATTGTTGAGAGAAAAAATAGAACTCTCATAGTGGTTGGAAGAACCTTGTTGAGTGACACATGTCTCCCAGAATATTTCTGGGCTGAGGAAGTAAATAATGCATGTCATGTCCTCAACAGGGCCTCTATCACCAAAATCAACAAGATGACTCCCTATGAGATCTTTAAGTGTAGAAAACCAAATCTGGGCTATCTCAGGATCTTTGGTAGTAAGTGCTTTGTTCTTCACAATGGGAAGTCCTATGTGACTAAGTTTACTGCCAAATCCTTTGAGGGAATATTTGTTGGGTACACTAATCATAATAAAGCATATAGGATCTACAACTTAAAAAGCCAAGCTGTAGAAAAATCAGTTCATGTAGTCTTTGATGAGTCTACTATGATTAACAAGGAGCTGCCAAGCTCCTATTATAGTGCTGCAGGTATAGAATAGATGATGCACAATCTGACCATTAAGGAAGCAACCCCAGTAATCCAAGATGAAGTGGATATTTCAGAAGATATACCAGGCACACTTGAAGTAGAAGAAGATCAACAAGAGGCTGCACCTGAAGCAGCACCTGCTGCTGCTAAAATGAGACTGCCACATGTAGTCAGACATATGAGAGATCATCCAACACACCAAATTATTGAAGATGCAAATCATGGAGTAGTGATAAGAAGCAGAAATCTGAATATAGCCATGTATGCCAGCTTCCTATCACAAGTGGAGCCAAAGAGGTTTGAAGAGGCCAACTTAGATCAGCATTAGATTGGAGCTATCTAGGAGGAGTTGAACCAGTTCAAAAGATGCAAAGTTTGGAAGCTGGTTCCCTGACCACAAGGACATAATATCATAAGAGTCAAGTGGATCTACAGAAACAAACTTGATGAAAATGGCATTATAATCAAGAACAAATCAAGACTAGTATCTAAGGGGTACATACAAGAAGAAGGAATTGATTTTGATCAAACCTTAGCCCCTATAGCAAGATTGGAAGCCATCAGATTATTCCTACCATATGCTGCACACAAGGGATTCAAGGTCTACCAGATGGATGTGAAGTTAGCATTTTTAAGTGATGACTTAAAAAGAAGAAGTTTATGTTTAGCAGCCTCTAGGTTTTTTAGTTCCTAACTCACCTGATTCTGTTTATAGACTTAGAAAAGCTCTATATGGGCAAAAGCAAGCCCCTAGAGCTTGGTATGAGACTTTTTCTAGCTTCCTCATTGAGAATAAATTCTCAAGGGGAAAGAAAGACAAAACCCTATTCCTTAGGGAATCTAAGGGTAAGATAATTCTAATAAAGATCTATGTAGATGACATTATCTTTCGATATAATGATAACAACCTCTGCAAAAAGTTGGCTAAACTTATGTAGGGGAAGTTTGAGATGAGCATTATGGGTGAACTTAAGTTCTTCTTGGGTCTCCAAGTAAGACAGACTAATGATGGTTTGTACATATCCCTGTCTAAGTTCACTAGGGAGTTAATGAAGAAATTTGGTATGTAGAACTCCTCCACCATGAGGACTCCCATGGGGCCATATATTTCTATAGGCAAGCATGAGGAAGGGAAACCTGTTGATGAAATCTTATATAGAGGTGTAATTGGCTCCCATCTATATCTTACTGCAAGTAGACCAGACATCAGGTATGATATATGTGTTTGTGCTAGGTATTAGGCTTGCCCTAAAGAATCTCACTACTCTACAGCTAAAAGAAATTTGAGGTATCTTAAGGGCACTCCAGATATTGGCCTATAGTACCGAAGAAATGGGGAATTTGAACTAACAGGTGATGAGTCTGATATTTATAGGGTTTTTTGGACTCATCTGGGCATGTTTTCTCACTCGTGCATGACATTTCAACCAGTAATCAGTTATATTTGCTTCGATCGGTAAACGCCCACATTGTGCACAGCTTTGGACCGAGGGTGTGCAATTACGCATTCTGTTGTTGGAGGAAATCACATGGTGCTCCCCATGGCTCTCATTGGTTGTTTTTGTTATGTATTGGTGTAGGGTGCTTGTGCTCTAATTTTGGTTTTTGCTGTGCAGGCGGTGCGTTTTCACCAAGGAAATTCTGATCTATGGACAACGCGCGGTCGTGAGTTTCCTTAGCGCACTCTTTGTGCCCGATCGTACATTTTACTGTGCTGCAAATGAGTCGAGTGGAGCTCGAAGAATATCGTCGAGTTGAGCTCGACGATCTTCACGCACGATTTCGGCCAAACCTTGCAAGAAGGAAATGCACGGTCTGCATTTTGTTCACTAAGTTCTGGCTCTCTGTGGTTTATCATGTGTCTTCCTTCACGCACGAGCATATGTGCCCGTGCATGGGTAAAACGCACGGTTCCTCTCTGTTATTCTGTATTCAGCACTCTGTCGTTACCCGTGCGTTTTCCTTCACGCACGGGCGGAAGCGTCCGTGCATGAGGAAAAGCACAGGTCAATGTATCTTCATCGCATGCCATTTTATGCGCGTTATTAATGCACGGTTAACACACGGTCGTGCACCTAACCGTGCATGACCATTTTTCTGACATGCTTCTATTTAAAGCGCAGATTTATGTCCATTAAAGAGAGGAGAACATTTTCAGCCACACCTGCACCGTTTTAGCGCAAAACTCCGCCGTTTTACCTCCTCCCTTCATCTTCCACTAAGGAGAGAAGCTCCGTCCATGATCGAGAGCTTACCTCTCGCTGTCGCTTCCTCTCAGCCTTCACGTTCATCTATTAGCTTCATTGCATGTTTGGATGCCATAGCCAACAAGCAAAGGGAAGCTTGCAACCTTCTTCCGGAACGTGACACAAATAAGACGGTCCATTGGAGGGTCGTGACAGCCTTCTTTACCCCGGACGTAGTTGAGGACCGAGATTTGATGTGGACTGAAAAACCGGCGATTCCTTCCCCGACTCCTCTACGAGCCTTCAGATTTGGTTGATTTCTTGACTTGTTCTTGCTTTGTTGTTGTATATGTGTGGATGAATCTTCTTCTGTAGATGATATTGAACTTTAGTTATAAGCGTATTTATTTTATGTCTATGTGATTCTATTTCGCTTTACTACTTTAGTTTCTTGAGTGACGCCTGTATTTTCCACCCGCCACTATAATTAGTGTTGCCGCTCTAGCGATTGCTAGAGGCTCTCATTGCGAAGAGGTGTTTGCGACCGTCAATCTGCTGTTCTATTCACTTTCTACGCCTGCCTACTCTTCCACTCCACCGAGCGAAGCAGCACATAAACGCCTGCATAGGAGTAGATTTAATTAGATTTTATTTTATTGTAACAAAATCCAAGCCTCTTTGGACTTCAATCTCAAGTCCTCCTTGAAAGACAACTCCACCTTACGGTGTTCCTTGAGAGATTCGATACCTGGGAAAGCCTCCCCATTTTATATTACTTATGCAAGCGGTACACTTGCCATAAGCGTATGAAGTGTTTGGTGTCATTGCAGGGGAGTACTGCCGTGTGAGTTATCTGAAAGGAAGTCTTGTGATTGTTATTTTCTAACTTTTATTTTATCTTAAGTGCTTATTATTTCTTTTGTTTATTTCTTTTTATCCATTTTCTGATTTTTTGTTTAGAAAGTGGGTCTGTGTTATTTTTATTCTAGCTGTGTGGCACTCTTTCGGAAACAATTTTCATTCCCTATGTATTCTGTAGCTGAATGTCGTCTTTATGACACTTTGCGTCGATACATCGACGACATGGCTGTTTTAAATACCGAGCATTGTATTAGTTGTTTGATATGTCAAGGTATAGGCCACATGATGAAGGATTGCCCTCGTTTGTGTAGGCCTTCTCCCTCTAGGGCATATGCGCAGCAACCCCTCGTTTGCGGAGGACTACTGTGGACAATCCTACCAGGGTGTTGTCGGGCCCATACACTGACATAACAAAGATTGCTCGTTCTTTGCCCGTCGAGATTATCAAAGAATCTCTCGCAGCATACATATCTTTCATGGGTCCTTCGCTCCCTTTTTACGAGCTTCCCTTGAGTGATGACGATCACTCTGGCATTAGCTAGCAAAAAGAGGATCAGGATGGTATGGGCGCTCCTGTATGGGATGAAGAGATTGTTCCGGTCGACAGGGTGGTGTTATCGGATGATTTTGTGAGGGGGGCCTGCTCATTCCATGCTAGTTTCGAGAGCAGTTTTGCCCCACCGCAATTTTTGCTTGATCGTCCTACTCTTTTTTCTTTGTAGTCGGCTGATGATCCTGTATTAATGGGTGATTCAATGCCTGAGGATGCACTGAAGTGGGATGAGTAATATTTCCCTTTTTTGATGCGGAGGTTTGCACCTCCTTATTGGACAAGGCGGTCCCTCTTACCACCGCGGAGCTTGAGGTCTCAGATTCCCCTGATACGACTCATATGATACCGACGATGATCTATGCTCGGATCCTGCTGAGAGTGATACCGGAATCACTCTCCCATATTCTTTGTATTTTAATTTTTCCTCTCATTTATTACTTGCCCCCCTTCATTATCTGAGACTGGGCGGGCTGAGTCTCCACGGGTATGCTGGGATGACGATAAGCATTGTGCTCATTCCGTTGGTGAGTGCATCTGCTTATGCGAGAAGGTTCCTACCTCCTTTTCAGTGGAAGCCCATGCAGTCGCCATCGCCACCCGCAGACCTGCGGTCGACGACGCATTGCTAGGCAAGGATTTAGTTGGTGATGAGATGAGCGAGGATCAGTGCTCCTCCTCTTCTTATTTCTTATTTTCTTTACCTATGATGGGCAGGAATTATTATTTAGGTAGAGGGGTAACTGCATTATCTCTGTATCGGTACTCGCTACCGCAACAGATATTCGTCCAGTTACCTGTGCATCTTTTATTTCATAGGCCCATCAGCTAGGACTTTTCATTAGCCGAATAAGTCGTGCTGGGAGGATAATAACCCAAATACTTATCTAGGAGTAGGTGTAGTTAGTTATTTTTACTGTTTTGAAAATTGTTTGTATAGCTTATTTTAGCTTTAATGCAAGCTTGCGAGGTTTTGGTGCTTTTGCTTAAAAACTTGCAAGCATTGCTTAGATTATAATTGTTATTGCCATAATGTATACATGTTTTGCTGGAGCTTTTTTGCAGCTTGCTTTTCCCTTGCACGACAGAGTAGTAAAATTGTTGCAGGTTTGGTTTCAAGCTTTATTGCGTCTTCTGGAATGCTCATTTGCTGAGTATAGGGTAACCTCTCCCCCAACTTATATTTAATTATTTTTATTGCATATATTTCATAGGTTGATTAGATTAAGTCTGGTGGGGGTGAGTTATGCGAGTTACCTGTGCACGTGTATCACTCTCACTTTCATACCAGAAGCATATTTTTATTTTCTGTTTTCATGAAATCACGTCCGCATTGTGCACCTACACCCACATGAGCGCGATCTTAACCATGTGCGCCGTTCAAGTCAAATGTATTTCTTTTGTGTAAACTTTAAAATAGTGGTGCTGGCTTAGGATTTTAGGATAGAGTAGTATGAAACTCGTGTTGTTCTCCTAATCGAGTACTCATGGTCTGTGTAGAAATAGTATAGATTAAATTTTTCTTTATGCACGTAGATTTATACTTTTTCTGCAGGTGTAAATATTATTTGTATTACTCAAAATTGTTTAATATGGTGCAATCGAACGGTAGTGTAGGAATGCGTGTAGTCGTCATTAGACACATTTTGCTCGAGTCAGGAAGAAGGATCATCTTTCTCGGTGGCTAAGAACCCTCCCCAAGCTACTCTCAAAGCATTGGTGCTTGGTTAGTCAAGCGTGAGCGTGATGTAGGCCATCATTTTGGCCCGGTTTTGCCTTGTACCCCATCCAAACATAATCCTTGTTAGCCTATGTTGTGCCTATACCTCCTTTTGATTTAGCCCTACTCCGCGATCACCAAATCCTAAAAGCCTTTCCCAGTAGCACGCCCTATCTCGAGCTATTAGTGGATTACTTCTTACATTAGGGATATTGCTGTGGTGCAGTTATGTGTTTATAAGGTGGAGTTTTCTTGATAATTTGTGCTCAATATGTTGTTATCTAAAAAATAAAATAAAAAAAAGGAAAAAAAAGAAAAGAAAAGAGTGTAAAAAATTTTGTTGTTGTTGTGAAATAAGAAGTGTAATTGGAAATTCTATTTGTGAATTTTTTTCTGTGGCGGTAGGAGGTGCACAAACCCTTATTGTCAAATTCAAGTCTGGTTGTGTCGTGCACCTGCATTTTTTTTTGGTTGAGGAGAATCTTTTGTTTAAGCTCATTTGGGGATGTGCGTAGCCACTGTTTTTACTCTTTTTGCATCCTTGCCTACGTATACACCCAAGCCCCATTATTATACTTAAGTCCTACGGATTCATGCTTGAGTCAAACTAGTGCCGTGGAGAGAGCGTGAATGGGCAAGCATATGGTCCCCAATAATAATTGATTTCTTTGGAGGTGATCACGATCCCCGGTCTTTGGCAATGCTCATCTGAGTGGCCTGCTTACTTTCTTCCTATGTATGAACGAAAGATTTTCCAGAATTCCAATTTTGAGTAGATACAATATTTATTTACGCCTGTCGAAAAGTATAAACTCTGTAGTTTAATTACAAAGTTTTTCTATTATATTTTATATGCCCATGATCTATTTGATTTCTCGTAATACTTTATTTTGAATTTACTAAGCTAGCTAACTGTTTTCTAGTCCATGGAGTGATTATTTGCTCGGGAAGAAGAAATGTTTAAGTCTGGTTGTGTGATGAGTCTGATATTTATAAGGTTTTTCGGACTCATATGGGCCTCTTTTCTAACTCGTGCACGACATTTCAACCGGTAATGGGTTATATTTGCTTCGATCAGTCAATGACCACACTATACACCGCTTTGGCCCGAGGGTGTGCAATTGCGCATTCTGTTGTTGGGCGTCTGCACATGGTGCTCCCCAAGGCTCTTTCCGGCTGTTTTTGTTATGTATTGGTGATGGGTGCTTGTGCTCTAGTTTTTGTTTTTGTTGTGCAGGCGGTACGTTTTCCCCAAGGAAGGAAAATTTGATCTATAGAAAATGCATGGTCGTGTGTTTCCTTAGCGCACGCTTTGTGCCCGGTCATGTGTTTTGTTGTGCTGGAAACGAGTATAGTGGAGCTCGACAAATATCACGAGTTGAGCTCGACGATCTTCACGCATGGTTAACGCACGGTTTCGGCCAAACCATGCGAGAAGGAAACGCACGGTCTGCATTTTGTTCATTGAATTCCAGCTCTCTATCGTTAATCGTGCATTTTCCTTCACGCACGGACATACGCTCCCGTGCATTGGTAAAATGCACGGTTCCTCTCTGTTATTCTATTTTCAGCACTCTGTCGTTACACGTGCATTTTCCTTCACGCACGGGCGGAAGCGTCCATTCGCGAGGAATTGCACGGGTCAAAAAATCTTTATCGTAGGCCATTTTCTGTGAATTATTAACGCACGGTCATTCGCCTAACCGTGTGTGACCATTTTTCTGACTTGATTCTATTTAAAGTGCATATTTTTGTCCATTAATGCGAGGAGAACATTTTCATCCACACCTACGCCATTTTAGGGAGAAACTCCGTCGTTCCACCACCTCCCCTCATCATCCACTAAGGATAGAAGCTCCGGCCATACTCGAGAAGCTTACCTCTTGCCGGCACTTGCTCTCGGTCTTCTCCTTCATCTATTATCTCCATTGCAAGTTTTGACTCTATAGCCAACAAGCAAAGGGAAGATTGCAACCTTCTTCCAGATTGTGATACAAAGAAGATGGGTCCATTGGATGGTTGTGACAGCCTTGTTTACCTAAAACGTAGTTGAGGACCGAGCTTGGACGTAGACTGACAACCCAGTGATTCCTTCTGTGACTTCCCGATGAGCCTTTGGATTTGGTCGATTTCTTGACTTGTTCATTATTTGTTGTTGTATATACGTGGATGAATCTTCTTCTGTAGATGATATTGCACTTTAGTTGTAAGCGTATTTGTTTCATGTTTATGTGATTCTATTTCGCTTTACTGCTTTAGTTGCTTGAGTAGTGCATGTATTTTCCACCCACCACCATAGTTAGTGTTGCCGCTCTAGCGATTGCTAGAGGCGCACGTTGCGAAGAGGTGTTTTCGACCCTCAATCCGTAATTCCATTCACTTCCTAAGCCTGCCTACTCTTCAACTCCACTGAGCGAAGCAGCGCATAGCAACCTGCATAGGGGTAGATTTAATTAGATTTTATTTTTTTTGTAACTAAATCCAAGCCCATTTGGACTTCAATCTCAAGTCCTCCTTGAAAGACCACTCCACCTTACGGTGTTCCTTGAGAGATTCGATACATGGGAAAGCCTCCCCATTTTATATTACTTATGTGAGCCGTACAGTTGTCATAAGCGCATCAATAGTCTATTCAGATGCAGATTTTGCAGGCTGCAAAAAGGACAGGAAGAGCACAACTGGAACCTGTCAGTTCTTGGGAGGGAGACTAGTATCTTGGAGTAGCAATAAACAAACCAGTGTTATAATATCAACTACAGTGTCAGAGTACATCTCAGTAGATAGCTGTTGTACTCAATTGCAGTGGATCCTGCACCAGGTTCAAGACTACAAACTCCAGATAAGTAGAACTCCTCTATTTTGTGATTCTACTAGTGCAATCTCAATTGATAGGAATCCTGTCTCCCATAGCAGGACTAAGCATATAGAGATTAGGTATCATTTCATTAGGGAGTATGTGGAATGTGAAGACATCACCCTTGAGTTTGTCCCAACAGACAAGCAAGTGGCTGACATATTCACTAAGACACTAGATGAAGCAAAGTTTAACACCTTCAAATTTGAGTTGGGTATATTAAACTTAGTATAGCTTCAGTTGCTCTCATATGGATGCAAGCTATTTTTTGTCTTGCGGGAGAAATACTTCTTTAGGTTCATGAAGATATTTCAAGCTAATACCTTCAGTGGTATCAAGAAGCATGAGAGATGGTGCTTCAGTTGAGGGGGAGCAAGTTCAGTACACCTCCAGAACTCATAAGTGTGCAAGTGTTGTTATTCTGACTCAAGAAGGAGTTGCAGAAAACAAGAAAATTCCTGCCTATTTCTAGAAGTCAAAAAGCAGGAGGAAAAGAGATATGATCAAATCAGACTGCAGAAATTCATGGGGAGCAGGGATACATGTGAGTATGGATATGATCAAATGAGGTAGCAGCAATTCAGGGGGAGCAAGGGTGATAATGATCATCCTGCAAGCATGGGAATATGGTAACTATTTGTTAATCTCATGGTAATTTGTTTATATATCTTTATTGTTGCATAGTGTTATGTATGTCATTGAATCATTTGTGAGTATAGTTTTGACTTCTTCAAATAGGGGAAGATTGTTATGTCCATTGCCCACAATGTCCTAAGATATGAAGAAGTCAATAATATCAATGATATACACAAAAGTTTTATTTGATGTGTGCCTAAGTTCATGCATGCAGGTTGTCCTAACAACAATGATGGGATAGGTAGCTTAAATGGCAATGTTAGGTAAACACTTAACTATGGTATGGACTGACAGAAATCTATCTATGTCCACAAGAATTGAGTGAAGGTTACTCAGTCAATGCCAGATGACTTAGAGCACTGAGTGTAGCCTCTACTGTCAAAGCTAAAGTTATAGAAAGTTGAGAAAGTGGCCAAGTCCACAGGCATTGAGTGAATTCAACTAACTCAGTACCATACATCAAAAAGTTGTGAGATAGGCTAAAATAGTCAAAGCTATATATAAGAGATTGGAAAATCTGTCTAAGTCCACAGGAATTAAGTGAGGACTGCTGACTCAACGCCATGGTACAAAAGGCTGTGAGTCAGTCAAAGCCACAAAAAGCCTATGTTTTGGAAAACAAGAAATTTGGCTATGACCAAAAGCACTGAGTATAGCTTACACACTCAACGCCAAATTATAGTAGAAATCTATTGTGAAGAATGGCGTTGAATGGAGCTTACTCATGCAATGCCAAGAAGCAGAAAAGTTCGGCTAAGGCAAAAAGCATTGAGTGAGACATGGTCACTCAACGCTCTCAATGCTTAAGATGTTGAATAAGTAGGAAATTGGTTAAGGAAAAAAGCATTGAGTGATGGTCACTCACTCAATGCTCTAAATGCCTAGTGGAGACATAATTTTCTCTAAGTAGTTTGGCGTTGTGTGATGCTCACTCACTCAACGCCATGCATTAAAAAGCTGATACTGTAAGATTGGGGTTGAGTGAAGCTGAATCACTCAAATCCTAGAAAGAGATTTATATTATAAGTAGTTTAGCGTTGAGTGAAGGTTACTCACTCAATGCCAAGAGACAGTAAATCTGTCTAAGTGTTTTGGCATTGAGTGAAACTCTTTCATTCAACGCATATTCTACTGATGCTCGATTTTGGCAAAGTAAACTAAGGACAAATAAGGTACGGGGAAGCTACATTAAACAACAAACTTTATCGTAAAGCTACTCTACGTCTTCTTCCATTAAAGCAAGGTGTAGCTGGAAGCTGCAGGTGGGGCCCACCGATCTCTAAGAGCCGTTGATCGGCGAACTACAAAAAGAAGAGATGGGGCCAAGACAAAAATAGCTTTTGGGGATTTTATCAATTTGAAAAGTGAGCAGCCGTCTTCATCTTCCTCACCATTGCTACATATGAAAAGCTTAAAGCTCTCCAGCAAGAAAAGTTCAGTTAGCTGTGTAAGTCTCCATCTTTCATAGTAGATTCAGAATCAATTCTAAAGAAAGAATAACCTTCATCCTTAAGCAGGTTCAGTGAGCTGCTTGACGAATTCAGATCAACAGATCTTTAGCCTTCTTTAGCTAGTTCAGAAGTTAGCTTCTGAGTTCCTCTAGCAAGACTTTGCTCTACTATGAGGAAAGTTAGAGCAGGAATTTATCTTCTCTAGTTGTTTACATAGAGAATTTTCTCAAAGTCAAAGTTAATTAAACAATTTCTTTTTGTAGGATCCTTCTGGATCTGAGCTGTAGGGCCTTGGGCCTGAGGTAGGGAAAATTTTCCTGAGATGTAGGAGAGGACTCCTCTATGAGTGTAGGATCCTAAGGGAACTGAGGTAGGTGAGTTTTACTCACTGAATTGTATGCTATTATTGCTTGAGCTGTAGGAGAGTGTATCTCTTTGAGTTGTAGGAGCAAGTTTGCTCTAAGGTAGGGCTATCCTCCATAGCCTGCGTGGAAGTGATTAAATTCCTGAAGTAAGTGGCAAGTATGTCACTGAGCTCTAGGCATTTGTGTCTGAGGTGTAAGTCTTGGAGGAGACTTAGAGATCCTGAGGAATTTGAGGTGTAAGCTCCTTAGAGCATTGTTTTGGATAAGTGCCTTGACTAACAGGAAGTTAGCAAGATGGGAGGAGAGTGGATGTACCCATAATTTTTAGGAACCACTATAAAATACATGTTTGCTTTTCTTTGTTTATTATTATTTTCTTATTTGTAGGTGTAACGCCCCCGGTTTTTTTTTGTGTTTTCTTTGGCATTACGATGACACGTTTCTGGTCTTTTTGCCGTTGTTAGAGCGTGATCTTAGCTCTTTAGGTTCCTTTAGAAGCCTGTTTGTAAGATTCCCCAGCTAGCCGGAGTCTGTTGTGGTGACTCGGCTGAGCCCCTTAAGGAATGCTTGTGTTTTTGCTTCGGGTAGTTTTGGCCCGAGTTTTGATCTTCGGATGTTGTTTTCGACTTTGTCGTTATTTTTATAGCTTGGGTGTTTAGCTACGGTGCGAGTTTTGTCGAAATTCGCGATCGTTTGTTTTTCGCGTCATTTCGACGTTCGTTTTGTTAGCCAGTAGTGTGTAGCCAGGCTGTTGCCTTTGCTGTGCGTAGCTTTATGTGGCCTAGCCTTGTAAGGCTTGTGCTTAGTTTTAGGCTAAGTTGTTAGCCATTTATTAAATATATATATATATATATATATGTACATGTATATATATATTTATATTAATTTGTGTTGTAAAGTTTGGGTGCGGTTAGCCCTTATTAATTTTAGCTTGTATATATATAAACTTGCTTATATATGTGTTTATATATATGTATGTTGGATATATATGGGTATACATAAATATATTTTTTCCTTTTTTTTAGCTAAGGGGCTCGGGTTAGGTGGAGCTATTTTTGGACGAATCCATTCAGCAAGACTTTTATATATTTAATTAACTAGTGCTTGGGTGAGAGATTAGTTTATTTAGCAAGTGGTGAGTGGAGGGTTTTTAAAAGGTGCCTGCTAGCATTTTCCCCATTTTCCCGAGCAGGCTTGGCTGGTTTGCTTCCAGCAGAAGGAAGCTAGCGGGAAGCGGTGGAGCTGTTGTTTGGCAGGCGGTTTGCTGGACTGGTTAAGTCATTTTTCTTCTCAGGTAGGGCCGATCCGATTGTCTTCCTCCCTAGGTAAGTTCTTAAACCTTTCGGGAAGTCCATAGGAGTTAGGGTTTCAGTTTTCTCCTCTTCCTCTTTTCTAAAAAGCTCCAGCTTTTTTTTCTTCTTCCTACATAGCTACTTTGCTGCCGGTGCCGAGCTTGGGAGGGAAGGTACTGGAGCTTGGTGGAGAGGCAAGTGGCTCCCTTGCCCTTGCTATTTATTTTATTCTATCTCTTAGCTTGTGTTCTAGTTTTTCTTCCCTAGAAGTAGAGCAGCAATAGGCTTTTATTCTCTCCCTCAATCCCTCCAGAGCTGCTCCCTAAATTCTAGCTTTAGCAGCAGCAGCTTTTCTTTTTTTCTTTTTCTTTTTGTTTGTGGTTTTGTTTGTCTCAACCGATGTCCATTCTTAGTTATATTAGGATTAAGCTTAGCTCTGTGCTAAGCTAGTTTAGGGCTGCTGTAGTCTGGTAGGAGAGGAAGGAGTGAGAGCTGGAATTAAATTCCAGTTCTCGGGTTAAGAAGAACTGAGGGAGCTGGGTCGGGTTAGCTCATGGAATTTTTCCTGGATTTTCTGCTAAGTCAAAAGCGTTGAGTGAGTGTACCTCACTCAACGCCTAGAATGTTAGGGTTATGGCGTTGAGTGTGGTGCACTCACTCAACGCCATAGTTGCTTTTGCTTCTAAGGTTACTGAGGCGTTGAGTGAGTTGACCTCACTCAACGCCAAGGCAGGTCTGGCGTTGAGTGAGGTGAACTCACTCAGCGCCATAGCTAAGACTTGCGGCTAAGTCTTTGGCATTGAGTGAGTAGACCTCACTCAACGCCGCAGCTATTTTGTCATTGATTGAGGTAGACTCACTCAACGCCGTAGTCTTTTCAGCAGTGAAGTCTGATGGCATCGAGAGAGTCGACCTCACTCAACGCCACAGCCAGGGCTTGCGGTTAAGTCTTTGGCGTTGAGTGAGGACGGTACCTCACTCAACGTCATGGCTATTTTGGCGTTGATTGAGGTAGACTCACTCAACGCCATAATTTTTTAGGTTAAGTCTTTAGCCTTGGGATGTTTGGGTGTTCGGCTAGTTTTTGCATGCTGACTTGTGGACTTTGGCCGGAGGGGGTATTTTTATGGACTCTGGAGGTGTGAAATATGTGTGTTGAGATATGGACACCACAAAGTCTTGAAAATGGGGCCGACTTGTTTAGGTGTGTGATCCCTAAGGCTCCCACCGGTTGTGTTCACCTTTGAGTATTTATTTTGGGGTCTGGTTGTTGGTGCTGGTACAGCCACCCACTCAAGCCCCTTATTATTTACACCCTTGTCATTTGCCCACAAAGTTAGGATTGTTAGATCTTTCTTTTCCTGCTTTTGGCTATTCCTGCTACTATACTGATGCTTTACTACTGCAGGTTGTTTCTTTCTGCCGAGCAGGTAGCTTTTGTGCTCACACTTGGTGTGATTTGCCTTTACTATCCTTTTGATAGTATTTTTCTTCTTATTGTTATACTTTTCACTTACTGTTAGCTGTTGCTTTTGTTACTAGGTCGGCAAACCCTTTTTACTCGAACTTTAATCTTAGATTCTTCATGCTTTGATGTTGTGCTAAGACATTCTTTATTGAATGCCTCAGGTCCAGGTTGTAGCCGATAGAGCAGCTGTTTCCTTTTAGTGGGTTTTGCTGATAGCCTCCAGGGTAGCTGAGTTGCAGATCTTCCACCTTGTGAGGTAGTTATTCTTCTTTTCTTTATGGACATGCACACTCACCGGTGGGTTCGTGTCGGGTTGTCGACGCCCACTTATGGCTTACTTGTTTTGCTGAATATAAATTAAAACTGTTGTTTTTGCCCTCTTGGGATTGCTTAGTTGCTTCTGGGAAGGTTTTATGCTAGGTTGTATGTTAGGTATTTTAACACTCTAAACTATTATATGTATCTCATGCATATCATATTTGTAAAACTAAAACACTATCTTCTTTAAACGTAAAGAATATCTGTCATATATAAATACGATACTCACCGTAGGAGTCGTGCATACCATAAGAGGTCCCTTGAGGGCCCTTATACTCATTTAGGATGTCAAATCAACTAAATCAAAGTATTTATCCGCTGCAAGCAAATATATTTTCCTATCGTGGACTAGCTGATCCATTGTGCCGAGGGATACAGCCTTTAAATAAACTAGTTTCCTACTATTTTAAAACTTGTGATTTGTAGTCTTAGTACGTTGCATGAGCGTCAGCAGTTATTCCCTCCTCGACGTGGCATCACAATGCGTGTTTTCCCGTACTCTGATACTTCTTAACCTCGGGGAAAATGCGAGTTGTGACAGTTCGTATCAGAGGGAGGTTTCTTGACAAGTTAGTCGGGCAACCTTTCCTTTTGATTGCATTAGAAGTTTAGCTTCATAAGCATACACACACCAATATGTCATCAGCACATCTTGGACAAAGCACGAACACTACACTCATAAGCATAAAGAAGTATACGAGGCATATCATGTAGTATATGATGCTTACTTCATAATATGTGTTTGTATATGGATCCACCATAGGAGGAAACATGCTAGGGTTATGTAGTATGGGATGCATAACTTCACCACATGAATGCGGCTAGCACATTTTATTTTTTTTCGTTGTATGGGAATGTTATGTAGTATGGGATGCATAAAATGTTCATCTGTACGCTGCCCATGGCATGCATTAAGGCCTTTTTTTAAGGATGCATAGCACAACATGCATAACATAACATTGCAAAAGCACAACGTGTCAAGCTAAAGATTTGCATGATGATATATGTACACACATGGTTTTGAGTCAAAACGAATATAAAAGCATGCATTCATGCTTCAGGCACATGAGTTAGTATGATGGTGGTGGACCATCTCAGGTTAAGTGATGGTGATTTTCTCCATGCTAGTGCGTGTTTCCAATTGATGAGGCAAGTATACCTATCGTTCGGAGTATAGAATCAAGTATCGTATATCGACTCGGGGCTGTTGAGTATTTGTACTCACAAGAAAGAGCTATTATCTTATCGGAAGAATAGTTGGTTTTACTCGAACGAAAAAAAAATCGTTATATTAAGGAAGAGAAATTCAAATATGAGGAAGCTAGCACTTGATCTAGAATCCCCTTGGACTAAAATAAATCTTCTTGAAAAATAAAGTAATGCAAGTTCTTATCTACTCGCTCGACCGTGGAGGTTCGTAGAGTACAAAAGCGTCTCTGTCGAGCTCATGCTTCTGACTAACCTTAGGTTGATCGATTAAGACCTTTCATCCAGTCGAAACCCCTAAGCTTGCTTTAGGCGGTGAACCCCTGTATTGGATTTGACTCCAATCCGGAAGATTTACGTCGTCCTCTCTCGAGGAGTTCATTCAACTCCTTTTATCTTTGAGTGATCTCCTCGTATCTGCAACCTTTCGGTCATTTAGGATACGGATCTTAGATCGAAACTCATATCCGCGTAATATGAATTCGATGAAATGGAAATCAAAGACAAATCGTAGCGAGTAAAATTAAGAACAAGACATTTGATAAAAGAAAGAGAAGATTTTATTTCATTCCAAGGTTCATCATGATCAAGTGCTAAAAGAAAATTTGCTACTCATCATGATTAGGGAATTACAAAATAAAGTAGAAAGAGGCATGATGAAAATAAAAGCTAGTAGAATTAAAAGTAACAAATATAGTAATCTATACTAATAATTGAAATACAGCAAAAGAAAATAGAAAATTACAAGACTCTAACTCCCAAAATTCGACTCCTTAAAATCTGAAGTTGTCTGGAATTTATAGGAAAAATTTCTATTTAGTCACGCCCGTGACCTAGGGCGTGTCAGGCTCAGAACCGTCGTCTTGAAAACCCGAGAACGTTGGAGTAGAAACTGCCAAAATCTGGTAACTGACGGGTCACGCCTCTAGGTCACGCCTGTGACCTAGGGCGTGCCAAGGCTGTTTCTTGAAACGGCGGGAAGCTGAAAATGGCAGGAGTAAAATTGGTCTTCAAGGAGGTGTCACGCCCCCTAGTCACGCCCGTGACTACGGGCATGTCAAGCTGGAACGACTTCTGGCGGCAACGACTCGATTGGCAGAGTAATTGCTGGAAATGCCCGTGACACGCCCTGGGTCCCGACCGTGACCCAAGCGTGTCAATTTAATCCGACGTGGCACGGTCAGTAGTACTTCTACAGTCTGGCACGCCCCATGTAAAGTGTACACGGGCGTGTCATATTTCGACACGCGAGTGTCAGGTCCGATCGACGATCTTCAGGCGCGGGTCGACGATCTTCTGCTGGAGACTTGATTTTTGTGTGTCACACCCAGGTAGGGCGTGTCACAGGGCGTGTCTAGGCAGAAAGCAGGAAAATTCCTGTTTTGCTCCAAAAATTCTACAGTTTAGCCCAGCAAGATTGAAAATGATTTTGTTAGATTAAATAAATATAAAATATAAAACTAGTTAATTATAAACTTAATATTGTAAAATAGGTATATAATATCTAACTATCAATATAAAATATTAAATAAAAAGATAGAAATAATCAGAGTTATCAAGTACCCCCATACTTATCTATTTGCTAGTCCCGAGCAAACAACTTCCTATAGGAGTAGAAAAGTTTTAAATGCTAGAAAAGAAAATTGAACCTAAGCAGTAAAATGCGAAGTCTTATGCCTATGCTTGTGGATATTTTTGTAGAAAGACTTACTCAGCATACAAATTAGGTTTTAATTTTTCTTAAAAATGTGTTTCCACTATTATTTTTACTTTTAAGATGAAAATCTGGTAAATCATAAAATTAAATTCAGGGAGAGTGTAGCGCGTGTACTAAGATAACATTGCACGAAGGAAGATCGAAATACTCTCCAAAGAAATCCATCAATGTCGATGGCCATAGGCTTGCCCTTTTACAGTCTCGCAACGACACTAGTTTTACTTAAAAACATAAATCAATAGGACTTAATTAGGTTAAATGTAGGCTTAGCTTTTTGGTGAGGATGGTCAAAGATAAAAACGGTGGCTAGGCACACCAAAACTTAGAGAGAGCTTTTACACAAAAAATTGTTATGGCTTTAAGAACATAGCCAAATTCCTAATTCATTTGTTTTTTTGTTTTTTTTTCAACTCTCTCATCATGTTGAATTTTTTTCCTACCTCTTCAATCTTTTTCTTAATAATTTTTTTTTTCTTTTCTTTATTTTATTTTGAAGAGGAAAGAAAAATAAATCAACTCTTTTTTTTATAAGAAAAGAGCCACCAAAACTAAAAAGGCTCCTAATCTCTCACAAATCATGTTTGATTAACTATGTTCAAGCTCGGTCTTAGGTGTGCAATTAGGTTGCTTTTTAGTCTTTGGTTAAATGTTTGGTGGAGCTAAAACAAAAGAATTGGGAAATAGGCACAAAAAGGCTTAACAAAGATAAAAATTTTAGGTACGGGTACAAAAGCTCAAACTTGCCAAAAGAAGTGCCTAAATCATATTTATGCTAATTATTCTAACTTATGCAAAGTCTTGAGAATAGTTAGAGGGCAAGTTCTAGACATCGAGAAAGAATACCTCTTTCTTGATCCGCGAAATATCTCTCTAGCAAACTTCTACTTACTCACCTAAATTTAAAGTTTTACCGATTTTCAAAGTGAAAGTAAAATAAAACATTATCACGCATTTAGAAAAACAAAGCTTTAATTATATGCTGAATATTTAATTCTATTTAAATTCTGTGAGAAGTAGCGAACAAACGACTAGAAAACAAGCCGGGACTTTGAATAATTGAAATTTTTATTATCCAAAAAGATATCATTTACAAAGGTATGGCCTCCCTTTTATAGAATGGAGGAGAGAAGAGAAAGTACAAACTAACAATGTGGGACTAAAGCTATACAACAAATCTGAGCGGCTAGAACAACAGACCGGAACAGGCCGCGCGGTTAGACAATGTTCTAACTGCTCGGCAATACCAGAAGCAAGAGAGAGATACGTTAGGAGAACGCTAGACTGCCCGGTTTCTAAGCTGCCAGAGATAAACCGCCAGACTGCCGGACCACACAGAGCAATAGCCTGGATATCAAACTGCTGGAGAGTAACCGCCATACCGCGCGGTCTACAACCCGCCAGGCTCAAACCGCTAGACCGCCTGGTCCCATACTCCAACACTCCCCCTCAAGATGGAACATAGATATCAATCATGCCCAGGTTGTCACAAATGTGGAAGAAGGAAGTAGAAACCGGCTTAGTGAAGATATCTGCCAACTCTTTGCCGGAGGTGACGAACGGAGTGCAAATCTGTCTCTTCAAGGCCTCTTCTCGGATGAAATTGCAGTCGACTTCTATATGTTTCGTTCTCTCATGGAAGACCGAATTTTTGGATATGTATATAGCGGCCTTGTTGTCACAGAACATAGGCAGAGGATAGTCGTAGACCTCTCCTAGGTCAAGCATGAGAGCCCACAACCATTTTAACTCACACGTGGTTGATGCCATACTGCTGTATTCGGCTTCTGCACTGGATCTTAAGACAACAGACTGCTTCTTGCTCTTCCAGCTCACAAGATTACCTCCAACAAATGTGCAAAAACCTGATGTAGATTTACGGTCACCTTTATCATCCGCATAGCTCTAGTCTGAGTAGGCTTCAACTCTCAGATGACCATGCTTCTGAAAGAGTAGCCCTTTTCCTGGTGCTGCTTTGACATACTCTAGTATCATCAAGGCAGACTGAAGATGATATTCCCTGGGAGCTTGCATGAACTGACTGACCTTGCCTACAACATAGGCGATGTCAGGTCTAGTCACCGTGAGATAAATGAGTTTGCCCACCAGACGTCTATACTTCGTGGCATCGGATATAAGAGGTGAGTCATCTGCCCATGTTTTGTCCTCTCCATTGGCCATGGGATACCGAGCAGGTTTGGCACCGGTTAATCCTACCTCTAGTAGAAGATCAAGAGCATACTTTCGCTGGGAGAGAACCAACGAGTCGGGCTTCCGAGAGATTTCTATCCCCAGAAAGTATTTCGGGGAGCCCATATCCATCATGACTAGGTGTTGACGGAGGTGTTTCTTTGTCCAGTCATCCCCAGCCTGGTCATCGCTGGTAAGAGGAATATCATCCACATACACCGCCAAAACCATAAGGCCCGATGCGGTTTTGCGAATAAATAATGAGTGATCGGCCGAACTTCTTGTTAAGCCAATGGCAGCCACAATGCCACTAAACTTGTCAAACCATGCCCGAGGGCTCTGTTTTAGGTCGTAGATGGCCTTCTTCAACTGGCATACTCGTGCCTCCCCCTTAGCAACATACCCAGGAGGTTGCTCCATGTAGACATCCTCCTGAAGATCCACATAGAGAAAAGCATTCTTGACATCAAGCTGGGAAATAGCCCACTCCCTGTTGACAGCCACAGAAAGAAGAACCCGGTTGGTGCTGAGGCGAGCAACCGGGGAGAATGTATCAAAATAGTCAACTCCATAAGTATGAGTAAAGCCTTTGGCCACCAGCCGGGCCTTGTAACGATCCATAGTGCCGTCTGGGCGAAACTTCACAATGAACACCCAGCGGCAGCCAACCACATCAGTACCTACCGGTGTAGGAACAAGGGTCCAGGTACCCCTTTCAGTAAGAGTGGCGATTTCCTCATCCATGACAGATTTCTAATGAGGAATAACAAGAGCCTCCTAGTAAGTGCGGAGAGTGGTAATAGCTGAGATAGCCAAAGCAAAGCACCTGCGAGAAGGAGTAAGCCGATCATAGGAAACAACAGCCGCAAGCAGGTGTTGGGTACACGCCCGCACCCCTTTTTCGAAGAGCAATGGGAAGATCAAGGTCGTCTTGTGCCTCAGGGACCGGATCGTCTGTGGCGGAGAAAGCTGGCCTGGGACTAGAGAGACGGCTGTGGAGAAGAAGGAGGGTGTATAATAGAGAGAGGAGGAGACGGAGGAGGAGATGATAGAGGAGGGGAGATGTTGATATGCGTGGAAGGAACACAGAGAGATGGTGGAGAGTCAGAGACAGCAGGAGGAAGCGGTGATTTAACCAAAGCCTAAAAAGCTCTAGTTGTTTATCCGTGCCAAAAACTTGATGGTGATTTTCTCCACGCCAGTGCGTGTTTCCAATTGATGAGGCAAGTGTACCTATCGTTCGGAGTATAGAATCAAGTGTCGTATATCGACTCGAGGCTGTTGAGTATTTGTACTCACAAGAAAGTGCTATTATCTTATCGGAAGAAAAGTTGGTTTTAGTCAAACGAAAAAAAAAGCGTTATATTATAGAAGAGAAATTCAAATATGAGGAAGCTAACACTTGATCTAGAATCCCCTTGGACTAAAATAAATCTTCTTGAAAAATAAAGTATTGCAAGTTCTTATCTACTCGCTCGACCGTGGAGGTTCCTAGAGTACAAAAGCGTCTCTGTCGAGCTCATGCTTCTGACTAACCTTAGGTTGATCGATTAAGACCTTTCGGCCAGTCGAAACCCCTAAGCTTGCTTTAGGAGGTGAACCCCTCTATTGGATTTGACTCCAATCCGGAAGATTTACGTCATCCTCTTTCGAGTAGTGCATTCAATTCCTTTTATCTTTGAGTGATCTCCTCGTATCCGCAACCTTTCGGTCATTTAGGATACGGATCTTAGATCGAAACTCATATCTGCGTAATATGAATTCGATGAAATGGAAACCAAAGACAAATCGTAGCGAGTAAAATTAAGAACAAGACATTTGATAAAAGAAGGAGAAGATTCTATTTCATTTCAAGGTTCATCATGATCAAGTGCTAAAAGAAAATTAGCTACTCATCATGATTAGGGAATTACAAAATAAAGTAGAAAGAGGCATGATGAAAATAAAAGCTAGTAGAATTAAAAGTAACAACAATAGTAATCTATACTAATAATGGAAATACAGCAAAAGAAAACAAAAAATTACAAGACTCAAACTCCCAAAATTCGACTCCTTAACATCTCAAGTTTCTGGAATTTATAGGAAAAATTTCTGTTTGGTCACGCCCTAGGTCACGCCCATGACCTAGGGCGTGTCAGGCTCGGAACCATCGTCTTGAAACCCCGGGAACGTTGGAGCAGAAACCGCCAAAATCTGGTAACTAACGGGTCACGCCCCTAGGTCACGCCCGTGACCTAGGTCGTGTCAAGAGGGTTTCTCTAAACGGCGGGAAGCTGAAATTGGCGGGAGTAAAATTGGTCTTCAAGGAGGTGTCACACCACCTAGTCACGCCCGTGACTAGGGGCGTGTCAAGCTGGAATGACTTCTGGCTGCAACGGCTCGATTGGCAGAGTAATTGCTGGAAATGCCCGTGACACTCCCTGGGTCACGACCGTGACCCAAGCGTGTCAATTTAATCCGACATGGCATGGTCAGCAGTTCTTCCACAGTATGGCACACCCCATATAAAGTGTACACGGGCATGTCCTATTTCGACACGGGAGTGTCAGATCCGATCGACGATCTTCAGGCGCGGGTCGACGATCTTCTACTGGAGACTTGATTTTTGTGTGTCAGGCCCAGGTAGGGCGTGTCACAGGGCGTGTCTAGGCAGAAAGCAGGAAAATTCTCTTTTTGCTCCAAAAATTCTACAGTTTAGCCCTGCAAGATTGAAAATCATTTTGTTAGATTAAATAAATATGAAATATAAAAACAAGTTAATTATAAACTTAATATTATAAAATAGATATATAATATCTAACTATCAATATAAAATATTAAATAAAAAATAGAAATAATTAGTGTTATTATTAAGCATAACATCATCATTATAAAAAAAATCCCAGAGCAAGTTTTGTAGTTGAAATTCATATTTAAGTATGTTTGTCTGTACCGGGTAGTTTTTTCTAGCTGTTGGGCTGGATTTTAACTAGAGTTGGTGCGATTATAGGAGGGCGAAGCGTCCTGTGATGCGATCGACTCCCCAATCTAAGGGCGAGTCTTTAGGAGGGCAAAGCGAGGCTCTGATTGAAAGTTTGTGGCTAAGTAATGAAGCCTTATCTAGGCAGCTGGTGGACATGCAGACCCAGATTCAGTCCTTGGTTGTAGTAGTGGCAGGGCAGGCTCAGAGAGTTCAAGACCCTGTTGGGGGTGTAGCTGTTCCTCACCCTCCTGCACCTCTTGTGCCTCTAGTTGTGGTGCCCCCGAAGATGGCTTTCATATCTCAGTTTCAGCGGCTTAGGCCCCCTACTTATGACGGGCAAGAGGATTTCATGATTTTGGATGACTTGCTGATTTCCATAGAGGAGATGTTCTCCTGGGATTACGGATGATCAGAAGGTAATACTCGCTTCCTACCAGCTCAAGGGATTGGATAAAAGTTGGTGGCTAAGGGAGAAAGAAAGATTGGTGGCAGGATGCACCTGGGAGTCGTTTAAGGTAATGTTGTTAAGTAAATTCTGCCATCGGTCGAGCGGGACCGGTTGATGAATGACTTCCTGCATTTGAAGCAAAGGAAACTCACAGGTCAGTGAGTGTGAGGTTGAATTTAGCAAGCTGAGTCGGTTTGCACCTGGACTTGTGAGTGTTGAAGTAGACCGGGTTAAGAAGTTTCTGGGTGGGCTAAGAAGCGACGTTCAGCAGTTAGCAAATGCCTACGGAACAATCAAATTTTCGGTGTGGTTGAAGCTGCTTTGAAGGTCGAGGCCATTGAGAATGCTAAGAATAGAGGCCAGCAGGAGAGGCAAGACAAGCGGAAGTCTGTTGGAGGGAAAGGACCCCAAGAACCTTATGCAGTTTCAAGGAAGAAGACTAAGAGGACTTGTAGCTTCTGTGGCCGGCCGGGCCATCCTTTGGAGAAGTACTTCAAGAGATTGGCAGCGCAGAAGAAAGAGCAAGTCCATGCTATTCAGGGTGCCTCTAGAGGGGATGTGGTGTGATTTATGTGGAAAGAAGGGGCATGATGCGGCCCATTGCTGGTTGAAAGATAAAGTTTGTTTTCAGTGTGGGCAAAAGGGCCATCTCAAGACGAGGTGCCCTCAGGCGCAGACCATTCTCCCAACTGTTCCATTGCAGGCATTGCCGCCACCCCTGCACGTTGATAAAGGCAAGGGGAAGCTGAATGTTATCTCTTCGGAGGAAGCGTTGACCTCGACTCAGGTCATTTCAGGTTAGATTTCTTCCTAACATGAATATTTTACATCTTATATAGTTTATCTTTTATTTTTCCTTAGTTGCGTGGGCTACCTTATCGGGAGATTTAAGGTAAAGAACTGCTGGGCGCGCGTTCTTTTCGATTCTCGCGCTACCCACTCTTTTGTTGCTAGGCCTTTCGTGGAGCGATTCTTCTTGGGCCTAGAACGTGTTGGTGGAGCTTTCTGCGTCAAGTTACCTTCTGGTGACTCTGTGATTTCAGATTTGGGTATTCAGGGCTGCCCAATCATATTAGGGGACTTTCTAGTAAAGTCAGATCTGATGGTAATTGACCTGGGGGACTTCAATATTATCCTAGGCATGGACTTGTTGTCCAGATATGATGCGGTTATCGAATGCAAGGGTAAGTGGAGGACAACGGTCAGTCTGGGTGTGTTTATGCCGATCCACACCAGGAGTCTTCGGTTATTTTTGTGGTATGTGCTCGCAAGTTGTCTTGATTCTGGCTATTTTTCCTGTTTGGTCTCTCTGGTAGGGACAGATGTTAGTGTTCTGCGGTTGGAGGAGATTCCTGTTATTTATGAGTTCTCTGATGTTTTTCCTGACAATCTTCCCGGTCTTCCACCCGATAGAGATGTCGAGTTTGTTATAGACTTGGAGCCGGGTATGTAAGACACCCATTTTTTTTTCTTTTTTGAAACCTGGGTCTTAGGCCCAGAACCGCCACCTTGCGGTGATACCTTCGCACCCGGGAAGGTTGTCACTACAAGATGCCGATTCTGCCGGCCAAAATCGATCACAACTGTAGCAATAAAATAAAAACAAGTGCACAGAAAATCACAAGTATAGAAAATAAGCTCCACGAAGGGAGTGTCCACAGATAGTACATATAATAGAAATCTCGGGCTTATGCCCGGTACATCAAGTCCTCACTACAAATCACTCATCGCGGAAGCAAACTAATACAACTACTAGTGTTCGGGACTCACAGTCCCTGCTATCTAGACTCAAGTACTAGACTGTCCGATCTCCAAGCGTGCCGACCTCCGGGGCTTCTCCTCCATGCTTTGCTCCGTGGTCCCCTAAATGATGTGGTTCGAAAACCGTTAGTCTAAAAGACTAAGTCCTATCGTCCTCCGTCCCTTCCCCCATGGCTCCTAAGCACCAAGCGGGGAGAAGGAAAGTAAAGGACATGAAGGTGGAGAATGTCAAATAGCAGATGACAGCGGAACTAGACTAGCAGTTCTAAGTATGGTAATAATGATACAAAATTTGAATAAGTAACCTTAACTTATGTGAAAACACATAAGCTAAGGGAACACTTGCAGGGCTCCTATCGTATAAAAAGTCCCATACCGATTTATACGATAGGGTGTCGGTTTTTCTAGCAGGCTTAAATATATAATACTGAAAGAGAACCTTGACTTATAAGCACGCTCGCACGAACTTATAGGCCAAGGGGTCGTTTTGCAAGGCCTAATGTATAGAGCGTCCCATACCGCTTATACATTAGGTGTCAGGTTATATGCAATGGTTATGCTATTAAATATAATTATGCTATCATGTGAACATGCAAGTGCAACTCACCCACTCGACTCTGTGTACACAGACCTTTAGTTCCCCCTTTCGGAGCCGTTACCTCCCAGGATACCTCCGTAGTGGCAGACGGAAGCGGTGGGTTGGGCCTCGCCCACCTATAAACCAGTAAAGCACTACCGGTCAGACCTATCGTACGCCTCAACGCTTGGTGCACAAAGCGGACTCCTGCGTACTCTTGCCGGCTGGCGCACCGGACTTCTGTTGGCGAAGTGCTAACCACACTTGCCGAGTCAGCGTATTGGCGTCGGTGCATCGACCCTCCAATACCGAAGACCAACCACCTTATACCTTTTATGCACATGCAATAGTTATGAGTCCCAACAACTGAGCCAAATCTCCCCGGACTATCCCGTCCGTCATAATCAACAACCGAGCTGAAGCTCCCCGGACTATCCCGTCTGTCGTATTCTACAACCGAGACGAAGCTCGCCGGGCCACCATGCCCATCACCATAACCACTAGGCTTAGTGCCCGAGTAACCCAAACTATCTCCCAGGACATTGGGGTGTGAGAGTGTGAAATCCTAAGTTTACTATTTACTCTTGTGGTGATTTTATACCTACGACTTAGGTTTTACCCAGGACTGCCCAAGGTATTCCCTGTGAAGGGCTCTCGAGGGCACTAGGAGCTATGATGGGCTGAATCCCAAAGCTCCCTTTCGCAAGGCACTAATTCTTGTTGGTTGGTAACTAATCCCATATCCATTACCCATTTCTTTTTCATATTACGGTAGACTAAACCTAAGGTGATTTTGACCTTTCACTATACGGGGGAAGACGATCTTTCGTCGACCCCAAGCACTACTCAACACTACCGACTCATATCTCACTACTTAACCTAAACTTCTAGGATGACTCATCCACATCTACAAAATCCAGCAAGATGGCTAACTCCAACTATGCCAAATCATTTCCTTTCAACAATTTACTAAATGCAGACCACAAGGTTAAATGCCATGTAAAATGGAGAGTACATCAAAAAATCATCTAATACTCCTATAATAATTAATGGAGGTCCATTATGACCTTTAAGCCCTAAATCCAGAGACCTAAAATTTTCCTTATTTATTTAATAATTTATTTAATTATTCTAGTGACTAAAATTTCCAATAATGAACATGAAGTACGATTTTCAGGCAAGATATTTTTCACTAATTTTATATTATATTTAAAATAAGGATTTAACTCATCTTCCAAAATATCTAAATTTTTCAGTAAGGTTTAATCCCAAAATTCCTATTTCATTTTAACCCTTGAAAATTCATTTAAAGAAATATAAAAGACTATATTGCTTACAAAAATTCAGAGAAAATTCCAGTATGATTCGAATGGCATATAAATGATTTGGGCCAAATTTCATAATTTATTTATCAGTAAATAGTCTTAATTAAATTATTGAATAATTTCCTCATTTAACAAGCTTGTGAAGTAAGTACCTCAAATATGTATCCAAAAATTTTCATAAAATTTATATATGCATATAATGATTCAAAACTTCCTCTGCCAAACTTTCATGACCTTCCAAAAGTCAGAGGGACCATAATGTTAAATTTATTAAATTGAGGCATCCTTTGTGTTATAAATGAAGTATTATAACAATTGTCCCAAAATTCTCAATTAAATTACCAGAGGCTCATAATATCCTTGTGACCAAGCTACAAAAATTTCATCTTAGTTTGAGGAGTTTAGCTAGCCCATTCCACCCTACAATATTTGTGCCCTAAACTAGGGTTTGGGTTTTGTGGGTCTCAAACTTTTCAAAACACCCTAATATTTTAAACAGAGGGTTATAGTTACCATAATACCCTCCCTACAAAATTTCATAGTCATACAAGGTGTTTTGGCCACATGCCTTCACAAGGTACAAAAGCCCTTCCTTAGGGTTTGACCTAGGATCTTGGGGCAAATAAATTCCAAACCTCCCCATATTTCATTGGAAGGTGCACAAGTTCATGAAAAGTCAGTGTTCCAAATTTGAACCTCTGTTGAGGTTAATTGGACACTCTAAGCAAAAAATACATTTTGGACCAAAATGCCCTTTTTAGGGCAAGGCTAGGGTTTGCATGACTTCCATTCAAATCACCTCCAAACTTAATGAAATTTTAACCAGAGGTCTATATTGATCTCATATACCTCCCACAAAAATTTGGATGAATTAGGACTTCATTTGACCCATAAATTATTTTACCCTAGATAAATTAAATTATTTACAAAACTATAGAAAAATTATCTCCAAAAATTCCCATTTTTGGGCAGGGTCTAGATATTAATTAGGGTGACTCCCTTCCAAAATTTCAACTCATTTGGGCTAAAGAAGGAAGTGTGGGCACTCTTTTTAATGTCTGCCTAGACATATGTATAGACCCCACCAAAATGAGTACCCTGGTCAAACCAGTCACCCAAATTGGTCCAAACCAATTTTGTTTGAAGGTAGACCCATAGGGCTACATTTTATGTGTTGACCATTTTTTCTGAAATGAAGCCTAAGTATTTTTAATAATTAAAAACATTAAATACACTTTGCTGTGACAGAATTGAAATAATAATAAACTTAAGCTATAGTTTATATCCATATCAGCACGAATCTTGACGCAAATTTGGACGGCATCCTATCATCGTCCCCGCGCGTGAATGGCCAGGATTGCTCCTGCCTAGGCCGACTTCCAGCGGCTGGCGTCGGCGCTCCGGCCACCTCCCCGGCCTGCCACCACCGTCAACACCTTCGTGGTGGTCGGGGCTACCTCCAGGCGGTGGCACGACCGCCGGGGAGCACTGTTCCGACGATTCTACCAAGAAGAATTTTTGGCCGAAAACCATGAAAATCCAAATCGGATTGGGCTTAATTGAGCCCCAACCTTGGCCCTAATGATGTCTACGATCTACCCATGCAAGAAGGAGTGGAGGAGGACCTGTACTGGCGGCTGTAGCCGTGCTGATCGCCGGATTGGAATGGTGGTGGCCGGTGGTGGTCGGTTTCTTCAAAAATGCAGGAAACTGCTTGGCTCCTTCAGGTAAAGTGTGGGAATTCATCCTTGGAGTCTAGGGAAGCTTTTAAGGAGGGAGAGGGGAGGTGTTAGGTGGCTGAAAGCTTCATGCCATTATTGGCCATGGTCATGGTTGGCGGCATGGGTAGGTAGGGGGGGTGGAGCTTGCTCTAACCAGTCAAGGATGGCTGCTACACTCCTTCTTCCTTCTCTTTCTCTCTCCTCCATGGGTGACTTTCTCTCTCCTAGTCACCAAGCCTGAAATTTGGCTCCTACATATCCCATGGAAGCCCACAAGTCCATTTGGTCACTTAAGTCAAGGTTAGCCCAATTGCAATGGGCTTGAGCTTGAGTTAGCCCATTTGGGCTAACTTGACCGAAAGTTGGACTAGGGCCCACCTAGGTCAATTTGGTCCTTGAGGTTTCTTTAATGGGTCCTTGGTGACCCATTAGCCTCCCCTAGGGTCAAGGTGGGGTTGGTTTGGCCCTTAGAGGTCACTTGACCCTTAACTAGGGCACTTTGACCATTTTGGGTCAAGAGTTGACTTTGGTCAACCTAGCCTTTATGATTGGTCCCAATGGGTCCTTGGTGACCTATTGGACTCCCACTAGGTCTATGAGGGTAGGGGTGGGGTCCACTTAGCTAAGGGACTGCAATTGACCCTTGTGTAGGTCAATTTGACCAAATTAGGGTTAGAGTTGTCTTTGGTCAACTTAGCTACCTTGACTACCCTCCATGGGTCCTTAGTGACCCATTGACCCCTCACTAGGGTTATGGAGGTATAGGTGTGGTCCATTTGGCTAAGAGACTGTAATTGACCCTTGTGTAGGTCAATTTGACCCAATTAGGGTTACAGTTGACTTTGGTCAACTCAGGTCCTTTGGCTGCCCTCCATGGGTCCTTAGTGACCCATTGACCCCTTACTAGGGTTATAAAGGTATGAGTGGGGTCTTGGAGTCTTGGTGTAGCTTCATGATCACCTTAAACCAAGGTTTTGGAGTTTACTATTTGCATACCATAGTGCCTCTATCCGCACCACCAGGTCCACTTGACTTTTTCTTGGGCTTCCTAGGGTTTTGTCATGACAAAACCACTCTTAGGGGTCTAGTTGGAAATGGGATGTTATAAATCCCAATAAACAAAACAAAGATTTCGTCCCCGAAATCAAGGTTAAGCCCACGTGGACTCCTATCGGGGAGAAGGAAACTTGTAACATCCCATGAGAATCGAAAGATTTAGATCACGACCATGTTCGCTATGTGAGGTTTAAAGGTGATAGTCAAATCTAAGACCAATTCGCTCAATTGGCAAAGTCTAGACCCCAATAAACAAAAGTTTAGCCCATATTCTTGAAATTTCAGTCCTACTAGTTTAAAATAGGAAGGTAAATTGAACATCCTGAGAGGTTGTGTGGTATACCTAACTGAAGAGTTCCAGGTATCTTTGTCGCATCAAGTCCTGGGGCTCCCATGTGTGCTCCTCTCTTCCGTGATTTCTCTACGGGGCCTTGACTAATGGAACCTTTTTGTGGCGTAAGACTCGTACTCCCTTGTCGTCAATCCGGACCGGTTCTAGGTGAACTGACCGATCAGATGCTCTCAGCCCATCTGTGGTTGTAACTTGCTGCTCTGGGCGTAGTAGAGCTCTCCTAAGAGAGGATATATGGTATACGTCGTGCAGACTTGCCAGCTCCGGTGGCAGCTCCAACCTGTATGCCAAGGGACCGATCCGCTCCTGGATCTTATAAGGCCCCATGTATCTTGGACTGAGCTTCTTACTCTATCCACGTACCCGAGTAACTCCATGCATTGGTCGGATCGTCAAGAACACCTGATCTCCTACCTGGAATTCCACCTGACGATGCCGAGCGTCGTAATACTTAGCCTGCCGGCTCTGTGCTTCTAGCATCCTGTCCCGTTTCAATCTCACCTGAGCCTCGGTGTCCTCAACAAATTCCGAATCCAATGCCTTAGGGTCCTCGTCCTGTATCCATGACAATGGAGTCCTACACCTCCGTCCATACAACGCCTCATAAGGAGCCATCCTTATACTCGACTAGTAGCTGTTATTATACGAGAACTCGATCAATGGCAACAACTTCTCCCAAGGTTCACCGCGATCCAATATGTAGAGTCGTAGTAAATCCTCCTGAGTCCTGTTGGTGCGTTCCGTCTGTCCATCTGTCTGGGGATGAAAAGCCGTACTGAATGTTAGTCGAGTGCCCAAGTAAGTATGCACTGACCTCCACTCCCTGGATGTAAATCATCCATCCCGGTCTAACACAATCGACTTGGGAATACCATGATAGCGAACGAACTGCTCCACAAACTTTCGGACTAGCACACTTATTGAGTTATCCTTCCTGATTAGAATAAACCTGGCTACCTTTGTCAGCTGGTCGATGATCACCCAGATCGAATCATTCCCTGTCCTCGATCGAGGAAGTCCATGTATAAAGTCCATGGCGATATCTTCGAACTTCCACTCTGGTACTGGGAGTGACTGCAATAATCCTGCGGGGTTTCTGCACTCCGCTTTCACTAACTGACACGCCTTGCAATGGGTCACGAAGTAGGTGATATTCTTCTTCATGCCGGGCCAGAACATAGTCTTCTTCAAATTTGTAGTCATCTTTATAATCCCCGGGTGTACCGAATATCGACTGCAATGAGCCTCCATCATGATGTCCTCCCGGACCTGGCCTCCCTCCGGTATGTAAACCCGTCCTCTGAAGCATACTAAGTCATCCCTCAGTGAGTAGTCTCCCGCCGTGCCTGCTTCTAAGGCTCGGAATATCGGCTCTAGCTGGGTATACTTCCTCTGTCCATCCTTGACCCGTTCTCGAATGTCATCTGTGGTAATTAATGACGATAGATACTCCCGATACAACTCAGGGTGATCCTCAGACACAAGGGATATTTGCATCTTATCTAACATCTGAACCAACTCCAAGGCCATCAACTGTGTTCCTACTCCGGGGTTTGCGGTCTTTCGGCTCAGTGCATCTGCTACCACATTCGCCTTTCCCAGGTGATAGTGCATCTCGTACTAGTAGTCTGCTAAAAACTCCACCAATCGTCTATGTCTGATGTTCAGCTCTTTCTGCGTGTCCACATACCTCAAATTTTTATGGTTAGAGTATATGTCGTACTGGACACCGTACAGATAGTGCCGCCATACTTTCAGTGCAAAAATGACAGCTCCCATTTCTATGTCATGGACTGGGTAGTTCTTCTCATGCTTCTTCAGCTGCCGAGAAGCATAAGCTATCACATGGCCATTCTGCATCAACACTGCACACATTCCCTGGTAGGAAGCGTCGGTGTAGACCTGGAATCCTTCTTTCCTTGAAGGGAGGGCAAGTATAGGAGCTGAAGTGAGTCGTCCCTTTAGCTCTTGAAAAGCCACCCCACATTGTGGGGTCTAGATAAAGGGCACATCTTTCCTTGTCAGAGATGTGAGTGGAAGGGCGATACGAGAGAATCCCTCTACGAACTTCCGGTAGTAACCGGCGAGTCCTAGGAAACTCCGTACATCTATGGCCGTCTTCAACTGCGACCAGTCCCGAACTGCTTGGATCTTGGCCGGGTCCACTGCCAACCCAGCAGTACTGATGATATGGCCTAGGAATGCCACCTTCTTCAACCAAAACTAGCAGTTGCTGATCTTTGCATAGAGCTTGTGCTCCTGTAGTCTCTCCAGAGTCAGCGTCAGATGCCGAGTGTGCTTCTCTTCCATCCTAGATTAGATCAGGATGTCGTCTATGAATACTATGACGAACACATCCAAGTAGTCCTCAAAAACCCGGTTCATGAGGCTCAAGAATGCCGACGGAGAATTTGTGAGCCCGAAGGGCATCACGGTAAACTCATATAGCCCATATCTGCTACTGAAAGCAGTCTTTGGAATGTCCTCCTCCTGGATCCGTAGCTGGTAGTAACCCGACCTTAAATCCAGCTTCGAGAAATAATGGGCTCCCTCCAGCTGGTCGAATAATTCGTCTTTCTGTGGGAGCGGATAGGTATTCCGGACGGTCAGCCTGTTCAGTGCTTGATAATCGATGCACAGGCGAAGTGTCCCATCCTTCTTCTTCACAAATAAGACCGGGGCTCCCCATGGAGAGGAACTCTGTCTAACAAATCCGTATTCCACCAGTTCCTGGAGTTGGCTTCGAAATTCTGTCAGCTCTTTTGGGGCCATCCGGTAAGGGGCTCTAGCTGCCGGCTAAGCCCCCGGCACCAACTGTATCCGGAAATCTTGCTCCCGGTGCGGGGGTAGCCCAGGAAGTTTCTATGGGAATACGTCGGCAAAATCTCGCACAACCGGAATATCCGAGGTGGAGACCTTGGCCTCAGTCATTTCAAATATCACTTCATATACTTCTTCCCCCTGTAAGTTGGCCTTGACGGCCTGTACAGATGACAACATGAGAAGGGGAAATGATCTAGTACCTTCGATGATGAGGTAGGAATCCCCGTCACGGTAACTCTCTTGGACGTGCAGTCAATCTGAGCATGATTCCAGTTTAACCATGTCATTCCTAGGATCAAATCGAAGACATGCATCTTTATGATTGTCGCTGGAGCTTCAAATATCTTTCCGCCGATTTTCTCCTCCATGTTGCAGTGGGCTGAGGTGAACAGTTTTGATCCGTTGGGTAATCGTATCCTCATCATCAAACCCGTGAATCGCTCCACTCCTTCCAACCCTTCTACGAATGCTTCCGATACAAACGAGTGTGAAGTACCCGTATCAAATAGCGTATAAGCAGGTTTGCCGCTGATGAAAACTATTCCTGGGGGTGGGGAAAGTTAAATGTCTTAGAATCTAGCTATGGTTTTCTTTCCTAGATTATCACTTCTATATAAACTTAAATGTCATGAGGAAATAAGTTTACAATTTTCTGACGTACCAGTGATTACTTTCTCTGGGTTCCGGGGTTGAGCCAAATCCAGTGCATAAATTTGCTCCCTCTGCTGCCTGCGATCTGCACCCTAGAAACCATGTCCTCGACAACGTCCTCGTCCTCCAAACTGTTGGGCATGCGGGGCAGCTTGGGGTGCTGGTAGAGGTGCTTCCCTCATGGGGCAAGTTTCACCGAATGTGTCCTATCTTGTGATAGTTGTAGCACTCTGGTGGGGGAAATGCCATACCCCCGGGTCTTGGTGCCTCCCTCATCTGAAGAGGCTGAGGGGCCAATATCACCTGCTCCATCGGCTCCTGCCTCACTTCCTGACGAGGCTAGTCCTCTGCCTTTCTCCCACCTGGTATAGCACCTTGTCGCTGATCATTTCTGGCTCTCCGACCCTGATCCTCTATGAAAGTGAGGGTAAGATCTATCTCAACTCTAGAGGGGGGTGAATAGAGTTTAAATTAAAGTAAATTCACAATTTTAAACTTAGCAATGCTTTTAAGATTTGATTTATATATATGTGTAGGGTGCCTAGCTATAGAATTAAAAAGACAGTAAAAAGGAAGAGCACAACACACAACAAAGAGAACACACAAGCAAACCAGAAAACACAAGGAGTTATAGTGGTTCCCCAAAAACCTGGGTACATCCACTCTTCTACTACCATTGGTAGGAATCCACTGCAGGATGAGTTGATCAGATGTCCTGGGCACCAATGAGCTTTTGATAAGGTGCTCAAAAACCAAACTAGATTTTTTGATCAGGTGTCTTGCCACCACTGAGTTTTGACAAGGTTCTCAGAACCAGACTCAAAACTTTTGAAGGGTGTTTTGAAAACCCTTTTACAGGAGGAAAGGAAAAAAAGAAAAGATTGATAATGTATTCTCTGTCTCAATCAAGAGAGAAGCACAAGTGGATCTTTTGTTGTCAAAGCTCCCCCTGAGATGTTGAATGAATCAGGAATGGAAGCTTTGCTCTAGGGTGATAGGTCTTCAGAAGCTTCAGATCTCGAGCAGAAGATTGTTTCAGCAGAGGCTGAAAGATGAGTTGTCTGGAGTCCTTGAGATGAAGCTGTGATCACTTTTTGAGTACACAAAATTATTTAGCTAATTCTCCTTTTTCTGTAACAGTATGTGTGTCTCTTGATTCTATTGATTGTATTGACTCTTGATTGATTGTGAGAGAAGAAAAGGGAAGAAGTTCTTATTCCCTGAAGGTTCTTCATCCAAGATAGCCGTTATCAAGCATTAAATGCCTTCCATAAAGAATTTGTCTTCTAGAGGAAAGTCCAGCAAAACATTCTCTTGATAATTCCTTGAAACTTGCTCCAGAATAAATGAAAACGACTGGCAGATCTTCTTGATATAAATGCTGAGAGAATTCAAAAACATTCCAAGGACTGACAGAATTTGAATCCTTAAAAACGTCGACCTCTCAGAAGATCGTCGAACTGAGCTCTACGATCGTCGAACTGAGCTCAGAGATGGAATAAGATCAACAGACAGAAAATGTCGAACTGAGCTCGAAGATTGTCGAACTGAGCTCAGCGACCTGGAGAATAAGTGAAGAAGGATCGTCGACCTGAGGTAGAAGATAGTCGAACAGAGCTCGATGTCTTAACTTAGTTGAGCTCAGAGAGCGTCGAACGGAGATCGACGTTTCGTCGACCTGAGCTCGACGAAAGATGTCTTATTCTTGGCTCTATTTCTGAAATGTTGGAATGGTCCTGGGAGCAGCTACAAGCCTAAATTCTAAGCCCTAGACTCATTCTAATGTTGACCTTTACAACTATACATCTAGGTCAACCTGGTTTCCTAAGAGAAACATAGTGATCCTTACCCAAATTAGTAATAGGGTGTTCCAACAATCTCCCCCTATTTGGGTTAGGATTACTATTTACATATTTCAGAAATAAAAGATAGAACAACATACAGAAGAGCAGTAAACTAAAACAGAATAGAAAAGCAAGAAAATATTGCAGCAATTATGTGGAGTTTCAGCAAATTTTCAGACGAGTGTACTATCTGCTTATATATGTTACTTCTTCTCATTTCCTTTCTTGAATATAATTTCTCTGTTAGGATTAAGGGCTTGCTTCTTTGACCTTCTATCATCTTCTGCTCCTAAGGAGGTTTGAGATCTAGCTCTTGGAACCACAGCCTCAGGATGCAGCTTCAGGTAGTCCACTGGGTCAAAGAATTTACTTGAAGAATACTTTTCCAATTCAGCTTTTCTTTGTTCTGACAGAGTGGTAATATTGGATGTGTCTCTTCCTTGCTCTCTTACTTTCTTCAATTGATCTAGAGCAGCCAATTCTTTCATCCTTGCAGTCCAAGATAATGGGTTGTTCTCTGGGTCTTCAAATGGCACTACAGGCTCATATCTGTTGATTGATTCTGATGCAGTAGTAGTTCTGGTTTCAACCTTTTCTCTGAGCTTGTAGGGGAAAGGACCTTGAGTAGAGTCTGTGAACCTTTGTCCTTCCCTAGATTGAAATCTATGCTCTCTTTGGCTTCCTCTATACTATCCTCTTCTTGATTGATAGCCCCTTTGATATTGTCCCCTTGGCTGGTATCTCTGATAAGACTGGGAGGAACTTTGTTTGGAAGCTGGGGCTTGAGAAGCTGAGCCTCCACCTGTCCCTGAATCTGGAGGAGGAGGCTGAAAATGAGATGAACCTTTCTCATACTTGTCCAGCTTCCTTCTATTCTTCATAGCTTTTAGTTGGTTCTTGGAGAACTGCATCCAGGGCTCAGAAATGGGGCAGTCATGCAAAATATAATATGGAATGTCATTTGAGTCTTTAGCTTGAGATGGGTGTACTTTCATCATAGCCTTGCTTCTGGACTTCCTTTTCTTGGCAATAGTATTAGAAGAATCATCAGATTCAGTTTGAAACTGATCACTCTCTGAACTTTGTGGTCTATCATACAAGTCATCAATGCTTTTTATATACTTTTCTTATTGCTTGATTTGATCAGGGGTAAGGGCTGGAGCAGTAGCAGCATCAATAACAGGAGCAGAGACAGCAGGAGTAGAAATAATTGAAGCAGAAATAGATTCAGATTCTTCTAGGTAGGTAGTAAGTTCTTTAGCAGCAGTAGTATCTTCAATCACAGAGACCATTTCAGTATCATCTGAAGGCAAACTTGTTGTAACAGCAGCAACATCACTTAAAATATCAGCATCCACAGCTTTGAAGGAATTTACATATATTTCAATCAGCCTGGGATCACAGTAATTGATAGGCACAATGGCCTTAGTGAGGTCTTCAGATTGTTGAACTGGCAGAGAGCTGAAATATACAGTATCAAAAGTAGAGAGCAGACTCTGAAGGTCCACTGCAAAAATAGGAGCAGAATTGGAACCTTCAGCAGTCTCAGGCACACCCACTGCTTCATGAGGCATCTCCCCCTGCCTTGGTTCAGAGACAATTGAATCAAGGCACCCAGATGAAGGTGTTGCCTGGGAAGAGATGAAGGAGGAGAGCTTGGTAGACAACTCCTGAACTTATTTCAAGAGTGGAGCCAAAGAGGTCTCCAGCAGAGATGTTAGCCGGGGGGCTAGTAGGTCATAGAGCTTGTCTGCCAAAATAGGAAGATCTACATGCTCAAGATGGGCTTGAGCAGAGGTAGGAATAGAAGTTATTGGAGGAGTGGTTGGAGCTGATGTCATGGAGAATGTGGAGATAGGACGTGGAGGGATAGATGGCTCTGATAGAGGAATAGTGGGGATAGAAGTTGTTGAGGTGGAGATGGATGAGGCAAGAGATGGGGTGAAGGATTGTTGGGAAAGAATATCTTGGAGAAGTTGTTGATAGGAAGATGTTGAGGGAAGATCAGAAGGAGAGGGAGGAGAATCATCAATAAAGGAGTCATCTATAAGAGAGAATGATGGAGAGGTGAAAGTTGGATAAGAGAATAGAGGATGGAATTCTTCTGAAGTAGTGGCTGGAGGAGGTGATGTTGGTGAAGAAATGGTAATGGGAGAAGAAATGGTAGAGGTTGAGATTGGTGTGGTGACTGGAATAGAAACAGCTGGAGGAGGAGAGGAAGAGGCAGACAATCCTTCTGCTGGGGCAGATTCCTGAGAGGAAGTGACTTGGGTAGTCCTGGTGCCTGAAGCCAGTGGTGCAGTAGCAGCCCTGATAGGGTTGATGATCTGCTTGTCCCATTTACTGAATAGGGCACAGGTAAGCCTCTTGGATGCATTGATGAACATCCCACCAGAGGTCAGCAGGTCAGGGCACCGGGAGTGCAGGTAAACCCCTATAATTCTTCCAAAACTTACACAGTTTTTGTTTAGTTTCTTCTTGATCAGATTGAAGAATATTAATCCCCAGTCTAAATGCTTCTTATCAACCAGAGCTCCAATTAAACAAAACTGATATCTAGATATAGTGTCATGGGCTGAGTGCTTTGCCAGAAGCACTTTGCCGACCACATTAGCCAGAAATATATATTTGATGGACAGATTTTGCTTCAGCAATTTGTTAGGGTTCACAGCAGTGTGACCCATTCTATCAAGCATAGAATCAAACTCCTCTCCAGATAAATCTATGGATTCATTTCAAGAACTAAGTAGGAAAACTTCAGTCAGAAGGGCCGGGGACAATGGTACCTGAGTCCCTTTTATTGAGCCGATGACAGAATTCTCATTCTCATCTGTCGCTGTAAAACACCATTCTTTAATTTCTTCTGAAGCAATCTTCATTCGGGTGGTCATTATCTGAGATAGTTGCTGTTCTCGGAATAGGTTGAGAATGTCCTTGAAATGCTAATCACTTCCATCAAACGAATTCATATCAATATCAAAACCGGTATCGAATTTCATCTTCGAAATAGCAGCACTGGAGCCAGCCATCTGTACCTGCAACAATGAACCAAACACGACCAAGCGTAGAAGATTTGGAGGGAAAGAGAGAAAATTGCAGAGAGAATGAAAGCGCAAAAGATGAACGACGGCCGAAAAAATGATTTTATATTAGGGTTCGACGGCGAGACGGAAAATCGTGGAGCTCAGTTCGATGAAACTTCGAACTCAGCTCGACGATTTGGGCTACTAAAGGAATCTGAAGAGACGCCAATAGCGTCGAACTCCGTTCGATGATATTGTCGAGCGTCGATCTCTGCTCGATGACCTCTGAACAGACAGAATGGAAGCCTGGAGCTAACGGCGGCGCTGAAATCAGATCGATGATTCAAGAAACGTCGATCTTCGGTCGACGATTTCTGGGAAATCGTCGAGCGCAGTTCAGAGACAAAACCTATACTACAGACACAAAAAGAGATAAGTTTTTAGCCTAGTCTTGGTCTGTTTTTAGCTTTTCAAAATCTTGTAATTTATTTTAGGCTTCCTCCATCTAACATGCCTAACTGATTGAGGAAGAAGTTGTGTTTCTTTTCATCCAAAGGCTTGGTGAAAATATCTCCCCTTTGCAAATCAGTTGGGATATATTGAAGTTCAATTTTACTTTTCTCAACATTATCCCTTAGAAAATGATGTCTAATTTCTATGTGTTTTTTCCTACTATGGAGGACTGGATTTTGTGCATTGGAAATAGCACTGGTGTTGTCACAAAATATTTTTGACTTCTCTAAGATGTAACCATAGTCTAGGAGTTTGTTTTATATCCACAATATTTGTGAACAACAACTGCCTGCAGCCATATATTCAGCTTCAGCAGTTGAGATTCACACAGATGTTTGTTTCTTACAATACCAAAAGACAAGTCTATCACCAAGGAACTGACAAGTTCCACTGGTGCTTTTCCTGTCTATTCTGCATCCAGCATAATCAGCATATGAGAATCCAGTTAAGTCAAATGCTGAGTATTTTGGATACCAGAGTCCTAGATTTGGACAGCTTTTAACATACCTAAGAATCCTCTTAACTAAGGTTAAGTGTGACTCTCTAGGGCTAACTTGAAATCTAGCACATATACATGTAGCAAACATTATGTCAGGCCTACTGGCTGTAAAGTACAATAGAGAGCCAATCAATGCTCTATATGTTGTCTGATCAACTAGTTTCCCATGTTCATCAGCATCCAATACAACATTGGTTGGCATGGGTGTTTTCATACATGATGCATCAGACATACCAAATTTCTTAACCAGCTCTTTTGCATACTTGGTTTGAGAAATAAATATGCCTTCAGCATGTTGTTTGACTTGCAATCCTAAGAAGAAGGATAGCTCACCCATGCTACTCATTTCAAATTTAGAGTGCATAAGCTTAGAAAACTTTTTGCACAAGTTTGAATCAGTAGAACCAAATATAATATCATCTACATAGATTTGTACTAGTAGGGTATGGGACTTATGGGCTCTAATAAAAAGAGTTTGGTCTACTCTCCCCCTAACAAAATCATTTTTTCAGCAGAAAACATGCTAGGGTCTCATACCATGCTCTAGGAGCTTGCTTGAGACCATATAATGCTTTGTGTAGTTTAAAAACATAATCAGGATGGGTTAGAGAGATAAAACCTAGAGGTTGTCTGACATAGACTTCTTCTTTGATCTCCCCATTAAGAAAAGCACTCTTGACATCCATTTGATAGACTTTGAATCCCTTGTGAGCAGCATAAGCCAAAAAGATTCTTATGGCTTCTAATCTTGCAACAGGTGCAAAGGTCTGGTCATAGTCTATCCCTTCTTCCTGAGAGTACCCTTGAGCAACTAGCCTTGCCTTATTCCTTACAATGATTCCTTGATCATCCAGCTTATTTCTGAACACCCATTTGGTTCCAACAATGGGATGATCTTTTGGCTTAGGCACTAGTTCCCAAACTTTAATTCTTTCAAATTGCTGCAACTCCTCTTGCATTGCAATAATCCAGTGTGGATCTTGTTCTGCATCTTGAATGGTTTGAGGTTCAATTTGAGAGAGGAAGCAAGTGTGCATCAGGTTCTGGTTGACCTGATTTCTAGTTTGCACACCAGCTGAGATGTCTCCAATTACTTGAGAAATTGGGTGATCTCTTGTTGTTACTAGATCAACAGGGGGTGTTGATGGTTCACCAACCTGTGTTGTTGTGTCCTCTTGTGGAACAACAACTGGTTCTTCAAGAAGATTTTCTTCCTGATGGTGAGCAACTTCTTCATCTTCACTACTATCATCCTTTTGTGTAACTTGTAATCTGTTCATGTCTTCTGCAAGAGAGTGAACCTGCAAATGTTCTATGGTAGAAGCATTCTTCTCCTTGAAAGACATGTTAGCTTCATCAAAAGTAATATGGACAGATTCTTCAATTCTTAATGTAGTTTTATTATTAACCCTATAGGCTTTACTGATCATTTAGTATCCCAGAAACACTCCTTCATCAGCTTTTTCTTGGAATTTTGCTTGATATTTCTTGTCATTATTATGAATGTAACAAGTGCAACCAAATACCTTAAAATAGCCTATTTTAGGTTTCTTCCCTTTGAGCAATTCATAAGGAGTCTTGCCCTTCAGTTTATGTATCAGGCTTCTATTCAACACATAGTTAGAGGTGTTCACTGCCTCACCCCAAAAGGATAGAGGTAGGTGAGCATCTGCCAATAATGTAGTTGCAGATTCAATGAGTGTTCTATTTTTCCTTTCAGCTACCCCATTTTGTTGAGGAGTTCTAGGAGTTGAGAAAGTATGCCTGATCCCTTCACTTTGATAGAACTCTTGCATGAGAAGAGAATCAAACTTTGTCCCATGATCACTTCTGATCAGGGCAATGTGAGTGTTGAACTCAATCTGAATGCATTTGAGAAAATCTGTCAAACACTTAAAGTTATCAGACTTCTTCCTCAGAAAGAATACCCATGTGAATCTTGAGAAGTCATCTACAACTACTAAAGTATAGGACTTCCCTTCTAAGCTTTGTACTGTAATGGGTCCAAAAAGATCCATGTGTAACAGATACAAAATCCTAGGTGAATCACTCTTATTAATTGATTTAAAACTACTTTTATTTTGCTTGCCTAATTGACAAGCCTTGTAGAGTCCTTCCTTCTTGTAGGGGCCAGAAGGTAGTCCTCTAACAAGGTTGTCCTTGGATAGCCTAGCAATTGTTCTAAGGTTAACATGTCCTAGTCTCTTATGTTATAGAATATTAGGTCTAGATATGGAATTAAATAGGCAAATATCTACCTTAGATGAATGAAACTCTACTAAGTAAATATTACCTTTCCTGTTACCTGTCAACACAGTTGTGTTGTCTTCTGACTTGACCTTGCATATTTCTTTGTTGAAAGTCACTTGATATCCTTCATCACACAGCTGATTAATGCTTATCAGGTTGTGCTTGAGTCCTTCAACATAGGCTACCTTCTTGAAGGTGAATGTCCCAATTTGGACTGCACCATATCCTTTTGTAGTTCCAAAGTTTGAATCACCAAAAATTACTTTGGGTCCAAGCTTGGCTTTAAAGGATGTGAAGTTGTCCTTATTCCCTGTCATGTGCTTTGAGCACCCACTATCCAGATACCATAGCTGGTTTGATGTTGGATAGGTCTTCACCTGCACATAATCAGCTTATATGTTTTTGACCCAGTTAACCTTGGGCCTAGGTTGATAACCCTTAAATTCAGAAATAAAAGACATCCCAGGTTGATCCTTATAACCTTCAGGATGGTATCTCCTAGGAGGTACTATCCATTCAGTATAGGGATTAAAGCATTGGGATGAAGCACTTCTAGGATTGAATTGAGATTTGCCTCTAAAAGAAGGTTCAAAGCTCCGAACTTCGTTCGACGATCGTCGAGCTGGGTTCGACGATCTTGGGTAAAATCGTCGAGCTCCATTCGAAGATCGACTACGAAGGAGTTCAGAGTTCAGGAAACGTTGAGCTGAGTTCGACGTTTCAGCCTGAGTTCGTCGACCTCTGTTCGACGATCGTCGACCTCTGCTCGACGTTTTCTGTTGAGCTTTCTTCTTATTAGGTAGATCTGAATTTTTCCTAGCTACCTCTACAACACCCTTTCCTTTATCAGAAATAAATTTGATTGGGGTGGTTAATACTATGGGTTGGCTAGATGAGGTACCCAAGCCCAGTGTACTATTTAATCTTGAGTTCAATGTGCTTGTGATATCCATTAATTTGATACTTCTCCCATTAAGGGATTCTTCAAATTGCTTGGCCTTGGATAGTTCACTTTTTAGTGAAGCTATCTGCTCCCTATAGCATTCTAACTCTTCAGAAAGTTTGAGGTTCTCTGATTTTAAGGTGCTATACTCAGACAGTTGATTTCTGAGGGAAATGATTTCCTTCTCAAATTCTAACAAATCTAGGCATAGTACCTTAAATTCATGTTTAAAATCCTCAGAGTTGAAATCAAAAGAATTGATTACCTGATCTTCATCTGGTTGAACTTCTGAGTCTGACTCTGATTCTTCTGCTTCTGAATTTGATTGTGAGGCATTAATAGCCATCAAGCAGAATTCCTTTTCATCAGCATCATCCTCATCATCACTAGAACTGGATGAAGCTTCAGACTCCTCTTCAGTTTCACTCCATGTCTCAGCAACAAAACCCTTCCTTGTATGTTTGTTCTTGCTGGAAGAGGGTTTGTCTGAGCTGTTCTTTCTGAAGTCTTTTTCCTTCCTTCTTTCTCTTCTATCTTTATTGTCCTTGTTCATATTTTCTGGACAGTCAGGCACAATATGGCCTGGTTTCCTGCAACCAAAACATATAATTTCTTTATTGTTATTTGATTTATCATACCTTGGTTTATCATGACCCTTGTATGATCTCTTTCTGAAGTCTTTTCTGGCCATCTTGTAGAATCTTTTGGCCAGTAGACTTAGGAGCTAATCATTTCCTGTAGCTTTATCTTCAGTCTCCTCTTCTGCAGCTTTGAAGGCTATGGTCTTTTCTTTCCTTGTGACTGGAGAAGTAGCCTTTTGTTCTTCTTCTCTATTTTTAATGAGCAGCTCATAGGATTTGAGCTTGCCCAGGAGAGCTTCAGTGGTAATCTCATTTAGACTTCTGGTATCTTTGATTGTCCAGATTCTTAAATCCCAAGTGCTGGGGAAACACATTAAGATTTTGTCATTCAGCTCAGTCAATGAGATTTCTTTATCCAGAGTCTTTAACTCATTGACAATCAGACTTAGTCTATTGTACATGTCAGCCACTGATTCAGCTTCTCCCTATTTGAAGTTCTCATATTGGCTTATCAGATGGGATCTCCTGTCTTTCCTTTCATCAGTAGATCCTGAGACAATTTCAGAAAGCTTGTCCCAAATTCCTTTGGCTGAGTTGCAGTCAGCTACCTTTTGAAATATCTCATCAGATATTGTCTGAGCTAAGATGTTCATGGCCTTGGCATCTGCAGTCTTCCACTTCTTTATTTCAGCATATGTTCCTGAAAGAGGTGGAACAGCATTTGTACTTGAGCTTGCTGGTGGACTTGGGCATACTGTCAAAATAGAATTAAATATATCTTCATCAATAGAATTCATGTAATGTCTAATCATTGCTTTCCAAAGTGCAAACTTGGATAGATTGCACACTGGAGGCTTGGTGCTTGCATAATCTTTGTTCTGTGCCATGTCTTTATAAAATTAAATATAATGAAAATATCCCTCTTAAAGGATTGATCTTATCAAGGATCTTTTGGTTCAGGTGTTAGCCTGTATGAACAACCAACCTCTCTCTGATACCAATTGAATGTGAGGGTAAGATCTATCTCAACTCTAGAGGGGGGTGAATAGAGTTTAATTAAAGTAAATCCACAATTTTAAACTTAGCAAAGCTTTTAATATTTGATTTATATATATGTGTAGGATGCCTAGCTATAGAATTAAAAAGACAGTAAAAAGGAAGAGCACAGCACACAGCAAAGAGAACACACAAGCAAACCAGAAAACACAAGGAGCTATAGTGGTTCCCCAAAAACCAGGGTACATCCACTCTTCTACCACCCTTGGTAGGAATCCACTGCAGGATGAGTTGATCAGGTGTCCTGGGCACCAATGAGCTTTTGATAAGGTGCTCAAAAACCAAACTAGATTTTTTGATCAGGTGTCTTGCCACCACTGAGTTTTGACAAGGTTCTCAGAACCAGACTCTAAACTTTTGAAGGGAGTTTTGAAAACCCTTTTACAGGAGGAAAGGAAAAAAGAAAAGATTGATGATGTCTTCTCTATCTCAATCAAGAGAGAAGCACAAGTGGATCTTTTGTTGTCAAAGCTCCCCCTGAGATGTTGAAGGAATCAGGAATGGAAGCTTTGCTCTAGGGTGATAGGTCTTCAGAAGCTTCAGATCTCCAGCAGAAGATTGTTTCAGCAGAGGCTAAAAGATGAGTTGTCTGGAGTCCTTGAGATGAAGCTGTGGTCACTTTTTGAGTACACAAAATTATTCATCTAATTCTCCTTTTTCTGTAACAGTATGTGTGTCTCTTGATTCTATTGATTGTATTGACTCTTGATTGATTGTGAGAGAAGAAAAGAGAAGAAGTTCTTATTCCCTGAAGGTTCTTCATCCAAGATAGCCGTTATCAGGCATTAAAAGCCTTCCATAAAGAATTTGTGTTCTAGAGGAAAGTCCAGCAAAACATTCTCTTGATAATTCCTTGAAACTTGCTCCAGAATAAATGAAAACGGCTGGCAGATCTTCTTGATATAAATGCTGAGAGAATTCAAAAACATTCCAAGGACTGACAGAATTTGAATCCTTAAAAACGTCGACCTCTCAGAAGATCGTCGAACTGAGCTCTACGATCGTCGAACTGAGCTCAGAGATGGAATAAGATCAACAGACAGAAAACGTCGAACTGAGCTCGAAGATCGTCGAACTGAGCTCAGCGACCTGGAGAATAAGTGAAGAAGGATCGTCGACCTGAGCTAGAAGATCGTCGAACAAAGCTCGAAGTCTTAACTTAGTTGAGCTCAGAGAGCGTCGAACGGAGTTTGACGTTTCGTCGACCTGAGCTCGACGAAAGATGTCATATTCTTGGCTCTATTTTTGAAATGTTGGAATGGTCCTGGGAGCAGCTACAAGCCTAAATTCTAAGCCCTAGACTCATTCTAATGTTGATCTTTACAACTATACATCTAGGTCAACCTGGTTTCCTAAGAGAAACATAGTGATCCTTACCCAAATTAGTAATAGGGTGTTCCAATACTCTGCTTGCCGCTTCTGGCCCCGAGTGGTGTGCCAATCAGCCTCAATCCTCTTTGCCATCTCCAAAATCCGGGAGATAGGCCCGTCGGATACAAACAACAAAGCCTCCCTCAAGTCCTCCCGCAGGCCCTTATTAAACCTCTTGATGTACCCTGCTTCGTCCAGCTGGTAAGAATCTGCATATCGAGTCAAATGGTCGAACTCCCGATGGTACTCCACCACCGTCCGGGTGCCCTGCTTCAGTTGTAAGAACCGCTCCTCCAACTCATCCCTGGCCGACGGCGGAACAAAATGCTCCAGCAGCGCGGTCCTGAACTCTTCCCAGGTAACTTCCGCAACCTCCCTATCGGCAAACGTCGTGTCCAGCAACGTCTTCCACCACCTCTTGGCATGGGACTCTAAAAAAGAGACAACCAAAGGAACCCTCTCCTCCCAAGGGCACCGTATCCCGATCAACATTTCATACATAATGTCTAGCCATTCCTCTGTCCGAACAGCCGATTTTGTCCCTAAGTAAGATGGAGGAGAGTGTCCTCGGAAGATGCTCAGCCAATTGGCCCCCGGGTTTGGCTGCGGGGCCGGAACCTGTTGGGCTCTGAAAGCATCCAGAATAGCTGTCAGGGTTTGCCCCATCTCCGAGTGCAGGAATGGAGTGGGGACCGGGGGAGGTGGTGCAACATTCAGAGTCTGCTGGGCTCCGCCTTGTGGTGTTGGCTGTGCTGGGGGCTGCGTAACAGAATTCAATTATAAGTAATCGCACATATCTAACTAAAAGTGGACAATTTTAGTGATCCCCATATGGGCCCACCACTGCTTCCGCTGCTTAGTTTGTCCCCAAACTAAACTCGTGTGGGGGTTACCCGGGGATTGTGGACTGCTACTTTTCGATCGATGTGTTTCCTCTGATACCACTTGTAAGACCCCCATTTTTTTTTCTTTTTCGACACTGGGGTCTTAGGCCCAGAACCGCCACCTTGCGGTGATACCTTTGCACCCGAGAAGGTTGTCACTACAAGATGCCGATTCTGCCGGCCAAAATCGATCACAACTGTAGCAATAAAATAAAAGCAAGTCCACCGAAAATCACATGTATAGAAAATAAGCTCCACGAAGGGAGTGTCCACAGATAGTACATATAATAGAAATCTCGAGCTTATGCCCGGTACATCATGTCCTCACTACAAATCACTCATCGCGGAAGCAAACTAATACAACTACTAGTGTTCGGGACTCACAGTCCCTATTGTCTGGACACCAGTACTAGACTGTCCGATCTCCAAGCGTGCCGACCTCCGGGGCTGCTCCTCCATGCTGGGCTCCGTGGTCCCTTAAATGATGTGGTTCGAAAACCGTTAGTCTAAAAGACTAAGTCCTATCGTCCTCCGCCCCTTCCCCCATGGCTCCTAAGCACCGAGCGGGGAGAAGGAAAGGAAAGGACATGAAGGTGGAGAATGTCAAATAGCAGATGACAGCGGAACTAGACTAGCAGTTCTAAGTATGGTAATAATGATACAAAATTAGAATAAGTAACCTTAACTTATGTGAAAACACATAAGCTAAGGGATCTCTTGCTGGGATCCTATCGTATAAAAAGTCCCATACCGATTTATACGATAGGGTGTCGGTTTTTTGTAACAGGCTTAAATATATAATACTGAAAGAGAACCTTGACTTATAAGCACGCTCGCACGAACTTATAGGCCAAGAGGTCGTTTTGCAAGGCCTAATGTATAGAGCGTCCCATACCGCTTATACATTAGGTGTCAGGTTATATGTAATGGTTATTTTATGAAATACAATTATGCTATGATGTGAACATGCAAGTGCAACTCACCCACTCGACTCTGTGTACACAGACCTTTAGTTCCCCCTTTCGGAGCCGTTACCTCCCATGATACCTCCGTAGTGGCAGACGGAAGCGGTGGGTTGGGCCTCGCCCACCTCTAAACCAGTAAAGCACTACCGGTCAGACCTATCGTACGCCTCAACGCTTGTTGCACAAAGCAGACTCCTGCGTACTCTTGCCGGCTGGCGCACTGGAGTTCTGTTGGCGAAGTGCTAACCACACTTGCTGAGTCAGCATATTGGCATCGGTGCGTCGACCCTCCAATACCGAAGACCCGCCACCTTATACCTTTTATGCACATGCAATAGTTATGAGTCCCAACAACCGAGCCAAATCTCCCTGGACTATCCCGTCCGTCATAATCAACAACCGAGCTGAAGCTCCCCGGACTATCCCGTCCGTCGTATTCTACAACCGAGCCGAAGCTCGCCGGGCCACCATGCCCATCACCATAACTACTGGGCTTATTGCCCGAGTAACCCAAACTATTTCCCGGGACATTGGGGTGTGAGTGTGTGAAATCCTAAGTTTACTATTTACTCTTGTGGCGATTTTATACATACGACTTAGGTTTTACCCAGGAATGCCCAAGGTATTCCCTGTGAAGGGCTCTCGAGGGCACTAGGAGCTATGATGGGCTGAATCCCAAAGCTCCCTTTCGCAAGGCACTTATTCTTATTGGTTGGTAACTAATCCAATATCCATTACCCATTTCTTTTTCATATTACGGTAGACTAAACCTAAGGTGATTTTGACCTTTCACTCTACGGGGGAAGACGATCTTTCGTCGACCCCAAGCACTACTCAACACTACCGACTCATATCTCACTACTTAACCTAAACTTCTAGGATGACTCATCCACATCTACAAAATCCAGCAAGATGGCTAACTCCAACTATGTCAAATCATTTCCTTTCAACAATTTACTAAATGCAGACCACAAGGTTAAATGCCATGTAAAACGGGGAATACATCAAAAATCATCCAATACTCCTATAATAATTAATGGAGGTCCATTATGACCTTTAAGCCCTAAATCCAGAGACACAAAATTTTCCTTATTAATTTAATAATTTATTTAATTATTCTAGTGACTAAAATTTCCAATAGTGAACATGAAGTACCATTTTCAGGAAAGATATCATTCCACTAATTTTATATGATATTTAAAATAAGGATTTAACTCATCTTCCAAAATATCTAAATTTTTCAGTAAGGTTTTATCCCAAAATTCCTATTTCATTTTAACCCTTGAAAATTCATTTAAAGAAATATAAAAGACTATATTGCTTCCAAAAATTCAGATAAAATTCCAGTATGATTCTAATGGTATATAAATGATTTGGGCCAAATTTCATTATTTATTTATCAGTAAATAGTCTTAATTAAATTATTGAATAATTTCCTCATTTAACAAGCTTATGAAGTACCTCAAATATGTATCCAAAAATTTTCATAAAATTTATATATGAATATATTGATTCAAAACTTCCTCTTCCAAACTTTCATGACCTCCCAAGGGTCAGAGGGACCATAATGTTCAATTTATTAAATTGAGGCATCCCTTGTGTTACAAATGAATTACTATAAATATTGTCCAAAAATTCCAAATTAAATTACCAGAGGCTCATAATATCCTTATGACCAATCTACAAAAATTTCATCTTAGTTTGAGGAGTTTAGCTAGCCCATTCCAACCCCATAATATTTGTTCCCTAAACTAGGGTTAGAGTTTTGTGGGTCCTAAACTTTCCAAAACACCCTAAGATTTTAACCAGAGGGTTATAGTTACCATAATACCCTCCCTACAAAATTTCATAGTCATACAAGGTGTTTTGGCCACATGCCCTTCACAAGGTACAAAAGCCCTTCCTTAGGGTTTGACCTAGGATCTTGGGGCAAATCAATTCCAATCCTCCCCATATTTCATTGAAAGGTGCACAAGTTCATGACAAGTCAGTGTTCCAAATTTGAACCTTTATTGAGGTTAATTGGACACTCGAAGCAAAAATTACATTTTGGACCAAAATGCCCTTCTTAGGGCAAGGCAAGGGTTTGCATGACTTCCATTCAAATCACCTCCAAACTTAATGAAATTTTAACCATAGGTCTATATTGACCTCATATACCTCCCACCAAAATTTGGATGAATTTGGAATCATTTGACCCATAAATTAATTTACCATAGATAAATTAAATTATTTACAAAACTATAGAAAAATTATCTCCAAAAATTCCCATTTTTGGGAAGGGTCTAGATATTAGTAAGGGTGACTCCCTGCCAAAATTTCAACTCATTTGGGATAAGGATGAAGTGTGGGCACTCTGTTTAATGTCTGCCTAAACATATGTATAGACCCCACCAAAATGAGTGCCCTGGTCAAACCAGTCACCCAAATTGGTCCAAACCAATTTTGTTTGAAAGTAGACCCATAGGGATACATTTTATGTGTTGAACATTTTTTCTTAAATGAAGCCTAAGTATTTTTAATAATTAAAAACAATAAATAAATTTGTTGTGATAGAATTGAAATAATAATAAACTTAAGCTATAGTTTATATCCATATCAGCACGAATCTTAACGCAATTTTGGACGGCATCCTATCATCGTCCCCGCGCGCCAACGGCCAGGATTGCTCCTGCCTGGGCCGACTTCCAGCGGCTGCCGCCGGCGCTCCGGCCACCTCCCCAGCCTGCCACCGCCGCCAACACCTTCGTGGTGGTCGGGGCTACCTCAAGGCGGCGGCACGGCCGCCGGGGAGCACTGTTCCGGCGATTCTACCAAGAAGAATTTTCGGCCGAAAACCATGAAAATCCAAATCAGAATTGGCTCAATTGAGCCCCAACCTTGGCCCTAATGATGTCTACGATCTACCCATGCAAGAAGGAGTGGAGGAGGACCTATAGTGGCGGCTGTAGCCGTGCTGATCGCCGGATTGGCATGGTGGTGGCCGGTGGTGGTCGGCTTCTTCAAAAATGCAGGAAACAGCTTGGCTCCTTCATGTAAAGTGTGGGAATTCCTCCTTGGAGTCTAGGGAAGCTTTTATGGAGGGAGAGGAGAGGTGTTAGGTGGCTGAAAGCTTCATGCCATTATTGGCCATGGTCATGGTTGGCTGCTTGGGTAGGTAGGGGGGTGGAGCTTGCTCTAACCAGTCAAGGATGGCTGCTACACTCCCCTTGTCTTGCTGAATTGAATGGGGAGGTTGGGGAAGGGGGAGGAGGAGCACAAAGTCCTCCTTACTTCTTCTTTCTTCTCTTTCTCTCTCCTCCATGGGTGACTTTCTCTCTCCTAGTAACCAAGCCTAAAATTTGTCTCCTACATATCCCATGGAATCCCACAAGTCCATTTGGTCACTTAAGTCAAGGTTAGCCCAATTGCAATGGGCTTGAGCTTGAGTTAGCCCATTTGGGCTAACTTGACCCAAAGTTGGACTAGGGCCCTCCTAGGTCAATTTTGTCCTTGAGGTTTCTTTAATGGGTCCTTGGTGACCCATTAGCCACTCCTAGGGTCAAGGTGGGGTTGGATTGGCCCTTGGAGGTCACTTGACCCTAAACTAGGGCACTTTGACCATTTTGGGTCAAGAGTTGACTTTGGTCAACCTAGCCTTTATGATTGGTCCCAATGGGTCCTTGGTGACCTATTGGCCTCTCACTAGGTCTATGAGGGTAGGGGTGGGGTCCACTTGGCTAAGGGACTGCAATTGACCCTTGTGTAGGTCAATTTGACCCAATTAGGGTTAGAGTTGACTTTGGTCAACTTAGCTCCCTTGACTACCCTCCATTGGTCCTTAGTGACCCATTGACCCCTCACTAGGGTTATGGAGGTATAGGTGTGGTCCATTTGGCTAAGAGACTGTAATTGACCCTTGTGTAGGTCAATTTGACCCAATTAGGCTTAGAGTTGACTTTGGTCAACTCAGGTCCTTTGGCTGCCCTCCATGGGTCCTTAGTGACTCATTGACCCCTTACTAGGGTTATAAAGGTATGGGTGGGGTCTTGGAGTTTTGGTGAAGCTTCATGATCACCTTAAACCAAGGTTTTGGAGTTTACTATTTGCAGACCATAGTGCCTCTATCCACACCACCAGTTCCACTTGACTCTTTCTTGGGCTTCCTAGGGTTTTGTCATGACAAAACAACTCTTAGGGGTCTAGTTGGAAATGGGATGTTACAGGGTACGCGTCCTATTGCTAAGGCGTCATACCGCATGGCCCCGCGAGAGCTGGAGGAGTTGCGGATCCAGCTAGATGAGATGTTGGCAAAGGGTTTTATCAGGATGAGTTCGTCTCCCTGGGGTGCGCATGTGCTGTTCGTAAAGAAGAAAGACGGGTCGATGAGGCTATGCATCGACTACAGAGAGCTGAACAAGGTTACAATTAAGAACAGGTACCCTCTGCCACAAATTGATGATTTGTTTGACCAACTACGTCGTAGTGCTGTGTTTTCAAAGATAGACCTTCGTTCGGGATATCACCAGTTAAGGATTCAGGAGTCAGATGTTCCGCGGACGGCATTCCATTCTCCTCATGGGCATTTCGAGTTCTTAGTCATGTCATTTGGTTTGACTAATGCGCCTTAAGCTTTCATGGATTTGATGAACCGTGTGTTCAAGGATTGCCTAGACAAGTTTGTGATTGTCTTTATTGACGATGTTTTGGTGTACTCCCGGAATGCAGAAGAGCATGATCGACATTTGCGTCTGGTCTTGGCCACTCTAATAGACCATAAGCTTTACGCCAAGTTGAGCAAATGTAAATTTTGGCTGCCTCAGGTATCTTTCCTCGGCCATGTGGTAAACAAGGAGGGCATCTCAGTTGACCCAGAAAAGATTGTTGTGGTTATGGAATGGGCGAGACCTGTTACTCCTCGAGAGATCAAGAGCTTCTTGGGCTTGGCGGGCTATTATAAAAGATTTGTTGAGGGATTCTCCACCCTGTTTGTGTCGTTGACCAAGTTGATGCAGAAGAATGTAGCCTTCGTATGGGATGGCATATGTGAAGTGGCTTTTGAGGACCAAAAAAGAAGGCTATGTTCAGCTCCTGTTTTGTCCTTGCCTACTGAAGGTGCTGAGTATGATGTATATGTGGATGCATCACATATCGGGCTAGGATGCGTACTGATGCAAGACGGGAAGGTTATTGCGTACGGGTCGAGACAGCAAAACACTCATAAGAGGAATTACCCTACGCACGACCTTGAGTTTGCTGCTGTGATCTATGCTCTAAAGTTGTGGAGGCATTTGTTGTATGGTGTGCAATGCAGGATTTTTACTGATCATAGGAGCTTGTAGTATGTCTTCACGTAGAAGGAGTTGAATCTGCGTCAGCGGCGATGGCTAGAGTACGTGGCCGACTATGAGGTCAAGATTCAGTATCATCCGGGCAAGGCCAATGTGGCAGCCGACGCCCTGAGTCGGAAATCAGGGAAGATTTTCGAACTCACAGCCGAGTTGTTAGTGGAGGAGTTTTTGTTGATGGGCATTTTTGTGGGTAGCTGCAATGTGCAGAGCAGCCTGGCGGTGGCAGAACCTTCATGGATCGCGCTCACGAGATTGCATCAGATGGATGATCCTGACCTTCTGCATTTGTATCTTCGAGCTGAGAGAGGTGAACTGCCAGATTTTTCTATAGATGATTCGGGTACCTTGAAGTACCGTGGCAGGTTTTGCACTCCTGCGGTGGGAGACATCAGGGTTATGGTGTGTAGGGAAGCCCATGGATCTACCGTTGCCTACCACCCAGGATCCACCAAGATGTACCGCAATTTGAAGCAGATTGCCTGGTGGTATGGGATGAAGGGAGACATAGCCAGATTTGTTTCTGAGTGCCACACTTACAAGCAAGTGAAAGCTGATCATAAAAGACCAGGTGGCAAGCTGACTCCCTTGGAGATTCCGACTTGGAAGTGGGAAAGCATCTTGATGGATTTCATTACAGGCTTGCCAAGATCTCCTAGGGGGCATAATTCAGTATGGGTGATCGTGGACAGACTGACAAAGTGTGCTCACTTTGTGCCATTTAAGATCGACTACCCGATGAGGAAGATATCAGAGCTGTATTTAGAGGAGGTCATCAGACTGCATGGTGTACCTATGAGCATCATATTGGATCGAGAATCCAGGTTCACGTCTCGTTTTTGGAAGAGTCTTCAAGAGGGGTTGGGGACAGATTTGAGGTATTCCACTGCCTATTACCCACAGACCAACGGTCAGACGGAGCAGGTAAATCAGATTGTGGAAGATATGATCGGATGCTATATTCTGGACCACGGTGGGGCGTGAGACGAGCGTTTGCGGCTTATTGATTTTGCGTATAACAACATCTATCAAGAAAGCTTGCAAATGGCACCTTTCGAGGCTTTGTATGGGAGGCGCTGCAGGACTCCTTTGTTTTGGGATGAGTTGGGCGAGAGACCCTTGTTGGGTCCAAAAGCACTCCAGGAGATGGAGATTTCGGTGAAGCTTATTCGGGAGAAGCTTCAAATAGCCCAGGAGAGATATGAAAAGAATGCACACCGGCATATGTCAGATTTGGAATTTGCTGTGGGGATCCAGGTATTCTTAAAGGTTTCCCCGATGAGCGGGATTAAGAGGTTTGGCAAGAACAGGAAATTGGACCCGAGATACGTGGGGCCATTTTTGATTACTGAGCAGATTGGAGTATCAGCTTACAGGTTAGAGTTGCCTGTAAATTTTCCTGCCGTGCTTGATGTTTTTCACGCCAGTCAGTTGCGGAAGTGTGTGCAGAGTGATAGGCCAGTTTTGATTTTGTGCCCCAGTTGGAGCCAAACCTTTCTTTTGTTGAGGTGCTTGTTTGCGTCTTGGATGCTCAGGATCGCGTGTTGCGGAGGAAAACCATTCCTATGGTTAAGATTTTGTGGAAGAACCAGGATGTGGAAAGCGCGACTTGGGAGCTAGAGTCGGCGATGAGGAAGTCTTACCCTCATCTATTTCCCTGACCTTTTTCTTGGTATGTACTGTGCTTTCTTTTATAGCTTTGGCTTAGCTATTTTCTTTTTCCTTCTTAATAGAAGTGTTATATGTAAAGTTTCGAGGCGAAACTTTCTTTTAGGGGGGGGGGTGACTGTAACGCCCCAGGTTTTTTTTATGTGTTTTGTTTTACGTTACGATAACGCGTTTATGGTCTTTTTGCCATTGTTAGAGCGTGATCTTAGATCTTTAGGTTCCATTAGTAGCCTGTTTGCAAGATTGCCCAACTAGCCGGAGTCTGTTTTGGTGACTCGGCTGATCCCCTTAGGGAATGCTTGTGTTTTGGCTTCGGGAAGTTTTGGCCTGAGTTTTGATCATCGGATAATGTTTTCGACTTCGCCGTTATTTTTGTTGCTTGGGTGTTTAACTACGGTGCGAGTTTTGTCGAAATTCGCGATCGTTTGTTTTTCGTGTTGTTTCGACGTTCATTTTGTTAGTCGATAGTGAGTAGCCATGATGTTGCCTTTGTTGTGCATAGCTTTGTGTTGCCGAGCCTGGTAAGGCTTGTTCTTGGTTTTAGGCTAAGTTTTTAGCCATTTATTATATATATATATGTACATGTATATATATATATTTATATTTATTTGTGTTGTAAAGTTTGGGTGCGGTAAGCCCTTGTTAATTTTAGCTTATATATATATAAACTTGCTTATATATGTGTTTATATATATGTGTGCTGGATATATATGAGTATATATATATATATATATATATATATATATATATATATATATATATATATATTTTCTTTTTTTAGCTACGAGGCTCGGGTTAGGTGGAGCTGTTTTAGGCCGAATCCATTCAGCAAGCCTTTTATATATGTAATTAACTAGTGCTTGGGTGAGAGATTAGTTTATTTAGCAAGTGGTGAGTGGAGGGTTTTTAAAAGGTGCCAGCTAGCCTTTTTCCCCATTTTCCCGAGTAGGCTGGGCTGGTTGCCTTCCAGCAGAAGGAAGCTAGCGGGAAGCGGTGGAGCTGCTGCTTGGCCCGCGGTTTGCTGGGCTGGTTAAGCAGTTTTTCTTCTCAGGTAGGGCCGATCCGGCTCTCTTCCTCCCTAGGTATGTTCTTAAACATTTCGGGCCATCAATAGTAGTTAGGGTTTTAGTTTTCTCCTCCTCCTCTTCTCTAAAAAGCTCCAGCCTTTTTTCTTCTTCCTAGGTAGCTGCTTTGCTGCCGGTGCCGAGCTTGGGAAGGCAGCTGCTGGAGCTTGGTGGAGAGGCAAGTGGCTCCCTTTCCCTTGCTATTTATTTTATTCTATCTCCTAGCTTTTGTTCTGGTTTTTCTTCCCTAGAAGTAGAGCAGTAAGAGGCTTTTATTCTCTCCCTCAATCCCTCCTGAGCTGCTCCGTAAATTCTAGCTTTAGAAGCAGCAGCTTTTCTTTTTTTTCTTTTTCTTTTTGTTTGTTGTTTTGTTTGTCTCGGTCGGTGTCCAGCCTTAGTTATATTAGGATTAGGCTTAGCTTAGTGGTAAGCTAGTTTAGGGCTACTGTGGTCTCGTAGGAGAGGTAGGAGTGAGAGATGGAATTAAATTCCAGCTCTCGGGTTAGGAGGAGCTGAGGGAGCTGGGTCGGGTTAGCTCTAGGAATTTTTCCTGGATTTTCTGCTAAGTCAAAAGCGTTGGGAGAGTGTACTTCACTCAACGCCTAGACTGTTAGGCTTATGGCGTTGAGTTTTGTGCACTCACTTAACTCCACGGTTGTTTTTGCGGGTAAGGGTGCTGAGGCGTTGAGTGAGTCAACCTCACTCAATGCCAAGGCAGGTCTGGCATTGAGTGAAGTGAACTCACTCAACGCCATAGCTAAGACTTATGGCTAAGTCTTTGGAGTAGAGTGAGTAGACCTCACTCAACGCTGCAGCTGTTTTGATGTTGAGTGAGGTAGACTCACTCAACGCCGCAGTCTTTTCAGCAGTTAAGTCTGATGGCGTCGAGTGAGTCGACCTCACTAGACGCCAAAGCAGGTTTGGCGTCGAGTGAGTAGATCTCACTCAACACTAAAGCAGGTTTGGAGTTGAGTGAGGTAGACTCACTCCACGCCACAACCAGGGCTTACGGTTAAGTCTTTTGCATTGAGTGAGGGTACCTCACTCAACGTCATGGCTGTTTTGGCGTTGAGTGAGGTAGACTCACTCAATGCCGTAGTTTTTTAGGCTAAGTCTTTAGTCTTGGGATGTGTGTTTCTTTAGGATTGTTAGAGGAGTTATTCCTTCCTAAGGGGGATGTTGGGGTGTTCGGCTAGTTTTTGCATGACGACTCGTGGACTATGGCCGGAAGGGGTGTTTTTCTGGACTCTGGAGGGGTGAAATGTGTGTGTTGAGCTGTGGACACCACGAAGTCTGAACATTGGGGAGGACTTGTTTAGATGTGTGGTCCCTAAGGCTCCCACCGGTTGTGTTCACCCTTGAGTATTTATTTGTGGGTCTGGTTGTTGGTGATGGTACTTCCACTAACTCCAGCCCCTTATTATTTACACCCCGGTCATTTGCCCACCAAGTTAGGATTGTTAGATCTTTCTTTTCCCGCTTTTGGCTATTCCTGCTAGTATATTGATTCTTTACTGCTGCAGGTTGTTTCTTCTTGCCGAGCAGGTAGCTTTTGTGCTCATACTTCGTGTGATTTGCCTTTACCGTTCTTTTGATTGTATTTTTCTTCTTACTGTCATACTTTTCACTTACTGTTAGCTGTTGCTTTTGTTACCAGGTTGGTAAACCCTTTATACTCGCACTTAAATCTTATATACTTCATGCTTTGATATTGTGCTGAGGCATTCTTTCTTGAATGCCTCAGGTCTAGGTAGTAGCTGATAGTGCGGCTGTTTCTTTTTAGTGCGTTTTGCTGATAGCCTCTAGGGTAGTTGTGTTGCATATCTTCCACCTTGTGAGGTAGTTATTCTTCTTTTCTGTATAGACATGCACACTCATCGGTGGGTTCGTGTCAGGTTGTCGACGCCAACTTGTGGCTTACTTGTTTTGCTGAATATGAATAAAAACTGTTGTTTTTTCCCTCTTGGGGTTTCTTACTTGCTTATGGGAAGGTTTTATGCTAGGTTGTATGTTAGGTATTTTAACACTCTAAACTATTATTTGTATCTCATGCATATCATATTTGTAAAACTAAAACACTATCTTCTTTAAGCGTAAAGAATATCTTTCATATATAAATACTATACTCATCTTAGGAGTCGTGCATACCATAAGAGGTCCCTTAAGGGCCCTTATACTCATTAGGATGTCAAATCAACTAAATTAAAGTATTTATCCGCTGCAAGCAAATATATTTTCCTATCATGGACTAGCTGATCCACTGTGCCGAGGGATACGTCCTTTAAATAAACAAGTTTCCTACTATTTTAAAACTTGTGATTTGTAGTCTTAGTGCGTTGTCTGAGCGTCAGCAGTTATCCCCTGCTCGGCGTGCCATCACAACGCGTGTTTTCCCGTACTCTGATACTTCTTAACCTTGGGGAAAATAGGGGTTGTGACTGTAGGTGTTCAGGACAAGCTCTAGATCACCTTAAGCTGAAATCTAAAAGAAAATAATATGATATTGAAGAGATTATAAAAAGACCTAGACAAACCTATTCACCCCCCCCTCTAGGTTGTTAGCCCCTTGAAAATAGGATCTTTCAATTGGTACCTGGTTTGGTTGAAGAGATGGTTTATCTACATACTGTGCCTGCGGAAATTTTTAAGGTTGCTGTTATTGAGGTTGTATTTGATGAGGCTGATGATGAGAGAGCTACTGATGATAGTATGAATGATGATATTACGGATGACGATGTGTTAGCTGCTAATAATGTATATGATGTAAAACACTTCGTTGTAACTGATAATGTAAATGATTCTATTGAGCATGCTACAACAGAAAATGTGATTGTAAGTCTCCTAAAAATTCACCAATCTATGTCTGAGGGGGAGCAAGGTCAGTCTTCTATTTCTATCCATACCAGTGTTTTCAAGTTTATCAAAAACCTATAGAAAAGACCTGCAAAGATATCAGGCGGACCTTCAGTTGATGATGAAAAAATTGTTAACATTTCTGATGAGGAAGGAGATGTAGAGGTGCATCCTCCTATCCTAGATGCTCGAGACACAAGAATGTTTTTGACTGCTCATCTTTCCCCTTTAGCAGAGTCATCCAGTGACTCTGACACCAGTGCATATATTCCCTCTCCCCGAAGACCCCAAATAGAAGATCTTCCAAGTATAATTTCAGATAATTCTCTACCGATATCCATATAAGCCACGATGGCAAGGCAACAAGCCACATTTTGATAAGTTGGAGTCCACCCATGACACTTGGTTTGAGCATGGTGGACAAACAATTATCCATATAATGGCTTGGATAAAGAGCAATCTGGACATGCTAGGGAATGTATATGAGAATGCAAAGATAGTTATCCAGGACCAAAATGCAAGGATGAATTACTTTCACTTCCCAATCAAATGGTCTACTGCAGTAATGCTATTGCGTTAGAAGTGCTCAAAGAAGTCGAAAAGGAGGAGGCAGAATTGAAAACTAAGGAAACTACACTTGATTCTTCAATGATAGAACAGTTTCAGGCCGTCAAAACCTATAGTTATGATAATTTTAAATGGATATAAGGAGAAGTGTTTGGTGGTTAAGATCCTGCTGAGGTAAGTATGCAAGAACTTATGATGCATGATCTAGTACATGTTGATGTTCTTCCTACTTAGGATTATTCTGAATACTGGTCAAACACTCAAGATGTTCATGCAGCTGCTGAATCAGAGATTGAAGTGGTTGAAGACATACCATAACCAGCTTATAATAGAAGATGATATAGTGAAGGCTCTTGTATGGTCAAATATGATCCCCATAGAGAAATAGTTGAAGTGTGGAGTCCTTTTTCAAAGAGCATCATCTTGGACACTTTCACACTAGTCGGCTTAGCCAATGAAGATAGGTACAAACACTATAGAAGTGAAGAATGGCAGAAGCACGAGGTAGCAAATGCAAAACGGAGATTCTATTTCAGGAAGTTTATATATAATGATCCAGATGCTCCTCCAACTCCGCCAAAGTACTTCCCAAAGCCAAAGGCGTAATTCGACAAACAATTATAGAAGAGATAGTGGAAACAAGTTTAAATGTTTTTATTTGATGATTGTGAACACTGTTTGTCCCGGTAGACCTAACATTCATATAATTTAATGTTTTGAATTAGAATGTTCTTACTTTTCCAATTTATATGTTCTTTCCTTATTGTTCTTTTAGATTATCTTGCGTACAATTCACCTTATCTTGTAGGGTTCTGACTTCTTCAAATATGGGGAGATTATTGTGATTGTTTCCACAATGACCTTGATTTAAAGGAGTATCTCATGAACTAAGATGAATTGAGATTGTATTTGATGATGTTTATTTAGTCATGTGCTTGCAGGACTCTATTTCTATGTACATCCGAATGTCAGGTTATAGTGGGTCATGAAACACAGGACTATATAAAGTAATCCCTCATTATATAGGATAATGTGTTGACCTACGTGTAATCTCTATATTGGTGTGTACTTCTATTCCAATTGCATTAGAAGAATCGAGGAAGGATAGGGTGTTGAATTCAGAAGGACAAAAATTTTCTCTAAGGAATATTTGTCGAGTATCGTAGTGTAGACTCATCGAATTCGTTGAGTTTATCTGTTAATAATCGTAAAATTCTTCGGGTATACCTACGGATACTTCTCAAATTCGAAGAATTTTTAGATAATTAAAATTCGCTGAGTATAGTAGTGAATACTCGTCAAATTGAACGAGTATACTTATGGATACTTGTCGAATTTGTCGTGTATACTTACTGTCAATCATCAAATTAGTCTTATTTAACTAGAGAATATCCTCTGAGTTCTTGGAAATCAATTAAGTAAACAATCGTGGAGTATATTCATGTATACTCATCGAATTCATCGAGTGTATCTAATGATACTTGTTGAATTTGTAGAATATTTCTGTCGACACACGACGAATTCATCGAGACACTCTGGGTTTTCCTTGAACTCTCGAATTTACTTCTCTGGATTTTGTCTAAGTTAAATTCGTCATATATCAAAGTCGATTCATCGAGTATACTCATGGATATACAACGATACTCGATGAATGGACTTAACGATTTATTTACAAGTTTTCTGTCTGATTGGTCTTTGCTTCTTGCCGACAAACATGCACAGTACTCATTGACGTTTCATTCTTGGAAAGTATTTTCTATCCATTAGAGAGGAGTTCCTATAAATACTTAGGGTTAATTTCGCTCAACCCTAATCGTGTATTTCCAAGTTAAAATCGAAAAATTCAAAGAAAATCTCTCATCGGCCTTCATTTCCATTCTTCATGATTCTCTCGGCCGACAACGACGTAACACACAATTCGTTCTTCATCAAGAGTGTTTACTAGATCTATAATCTCTAAAAGTTCAAGTTCTCCTTAGATATAGTTGATCCCTTGTGTTTAGATCAAGATCTTAAAGATTTCAGATTCTCTTTCTCCTCAAGATTTTCATGTTCAATATTTCATAGGAAAGAAAGACTGAAGATTTCAGATATTAAGAAGATTATTTTAAATCTTTCTTTGTGTTAACCTTTTATACTATTGTAGGAGATTTCGCCTCCGAGTTATAGATCCTTATTTTAGGATTGAGTTGTAGGAGAGATTGTTCTCTGAGTTGTCGGAGAGGTTGTTCTCTGAATGGTAGGAGAAGTTATCTCTGAGTAATAGGAGTTGAGGCTGCGAGGTGTAATCTTGTTTTCAATCTGTGATAAAGGTGAAGTAGCCAAATCTTTCCCTTCATAGTAGATAGGCAAGGCATGACAGTGGACGTACCCAACTCGTTGAACCACTATAAATTATATGTTTTTCTATGTGCTTATTTTTGTACAAATTTTAATTCCTCTATAAGACACAGAACTCACTAATTCACGCCCCTCTAGGTGATTTAAGTTGACTACAACACATTAAATTACGGTTGAGGAGGGAAAGAGAGAGGCCACTGCCTGCAGCAATGCCAGAGTTCGCCCGTTGCGGCTAAATGCCACTCCTGCGACGGGCTTTTCCTTTTCTTATGAAGAAAATGGTTATAGCGGTTAAGCAGGAAGAACCCAAGCGAACAAGAATTAGCTAAAGGAATTATTAAAGTCCAATGCCATATGCTCGGGGGCCTGCACAAGCGGGTAGGGATAAAAACTATGGTTGCTTGGGTACAAGAGAATCAGGCAGTGGTGACTAGATACAAGGGATAAAAAGAAAAAGCAGCCACCTCAGTTCTTGGCTAGGCAGTCAGAGCTTGACTTGATCGACTTCTCCTCAGAGACTATAGTGTCGAGGTAACCTGCGAGAAGACTGGATGGCGGCTAGCTCAGGTATTCGTGTTAACATTTATGAGTTCACCTCAAGTACTCCTGTTATACGTTTATTTACATGCTATTGGCATCTATTTTGCGGTGCTTATCCAGTGTTCACGAGTTCACCTCAGATACTCGTGTTATATGTTCATTTACCTTCTACATACATCTCTTTTGAAGATATGAGTAGGTGTTCGCGAGTTCTCTTCAGGTATTCACATTATATATTAATTTACCTACTTTTGACTTCTCTATTGTAGAGATTAGCAGGTGTTCGTGGGTTCACCTTAGTTACTCGTGTTATATGTTTATTTACATGCTATTGACTTCTCTTTTGTGGAGAATAACAGGTGTTCGTGAGTTCATTTCAGGTACTCGCATTATATTTTACATTTAGCTTCTTTTGACTTCTTTTTTGCAGATATTTGCAGGTTTTCACGAGTTCACCTCAGGTATACGTGTTATATGTTTATTTACCATTTTTTACTTCTCTTTTGCAGAGATGAGCAAGTGTTTGCGAGTTCTCTTCAGGAATTCACGTTATATGTTAAATTAACTGCTTTGGACTTCTCTTTTTCAGAGATTAGCAGCTGTTCTCGAGTCACCTCAAGTACTCGCATTATGTGTTTATTTACCTACATTTGACTTCCCTTTTACAGATATAAAGAGTGTTCGTGAGTTCTCTTCAGGAATTCAAGTTATATGTTAATTTAACTGCTTTTGACTTATCTTTTACAGATATTCGTAGTTCTTTACGAGTTCACCTCAACTACTCATATTATATGTTTAGTGACCTATTTTTGACTTCTCTTTTGTAGAGATTAGCAGGTGTTCCCGATTTCTCTTCATGTCCTTATGTTATATGTTAATTTACCTATTTTTGACTTCTCTTTCACAAAGATTTGTAGGTGTTCATGAGTTTACCTCAGGTACTCGCTTTTTAGGTTTATTTACCATATATTGACTTCTCTATTACGGAGATTAAAAGGTGTGCGAGAGTTTTCATCAGGTTCTCGCATTATGTTTTAATTTAGCTACTTTTGACTTCTCTTTGGCAGAGATTAGCAGGTGTTCGTGAGTTGACCACAAGTATTAATGTTATATGTTTATCTACCTATTATTGACTTCTCTTTTGCGGAGATTAGCAGGTGTTGGCGAGTTCATTTCAGTTACTCGTGTTAAATGTTTATATACCTTCTTTTGACTTCTATTTTGCAGATATTAATAGGTGTTCATGAGTTCACCTCAGTTACTCGTATTATATGCTTATTTACCTTCCTTTAAATTCTCTTTTGCCGAGATTCACATATGTTTGCTTGTTCTCTTTAGGTATTCGTATTATATTTTAAATTTACCTTCTTTTTATTTCTCTTTTGCAGAGATTAGTAGGCATTTGTGAGTTCACCTCAGGTGCTCGCATTATATGTTTATTTACTACTTTTGACTTGCCTTTTACATAGATTAGCATGTGTTCGTGATTTCTCTTCCAGTACTCGTGTTATATTTTAAATTTACCTGCTTTTATCTTCTCTTTGGAAGAGATTAGCAGGTATTCACGAGTTCTCCTCAGGTACATGCATTATATGTTTTATTGCCTGCTTTTGAAATCTCTTTTGTTGAGATTAGCAGGTGTTAGCATGTTCACCTCAGGTACTCTTGTTATATGATTATTTACCTACTATTGACTTCCCTTTTGTATAGATGAGTACGTATTTGCAATTTCTCTTCACATATTCATGTTATATGTTTATTTACCTGCTTTTGACTTCTCTTTGTCCGTGATTAGCAGGTTTTTATGAGTTCACCTCAGGTACTCGTGCTATATGTTTATTTATAAGGAATTGACTTCTATTTTGAGGAGAGTATAAAGAGTTCGTGAGTTCACCTCAGGTACTCATTTTATATATTTATTTACCTGTTCTTTACTTCTCTTTTGCACAGATAAGCAGGTGTTCTCTTGTTCTCTTTTGGTATTCACATTATTTGTTAATTTATAGACTTTTGACTTCTTTTTTGCATGGATTGGTAGGTGTTCGCGAGTTCAACTCAGGTACTCGTGTTATTTGATATTTACATGTTATTGAATTTTCTTTTGGGGAGATTAGCAGATGGTCGTGAGTTCTCTTTAGGTTCTCCAGTTATATTTTAAATTTAATAGCTTTTGACTTCTCTTTTATAGAGATTTGCAGGTGTTCGTGAGTTCGCCTCAGGTACTCGCATAAAATGTTTATTTACCTGCTTTTGACTATTCTTTTGGAGAGATTAGCACGTGTTAGAGAGTTCACCTCAGGTACTCGCATTGTATGTTTATTTACCTACTTTTGACTTCTCTTTTGCAGAGATTTGTAGGTGTTTGTGAGTTCTATTCAGATACTTATGTTATATGTTAACATACCTACTTTTGACTTCTCTTTTGCAGAGATTAGTAGGTGTTAATGAGGTCTCTTAAGTTACTTACGTTTTATTTTAAATTTATCTGCTTTTCACTTCTCTTTTGGAGAAATTAGGAGGGGTTATGATCTCACTTTAGGTACTCGCGTTATATGTTTATTTATTTTTTTGACTTCTCTTTTACGGAGATTAGCAGGTGTTCACGAGTTCTGATTTGGTACTTGCGTTATATTTTAAATTGATGTTTTTCTCTCTATTTTGCAGAGATTAGTAGGTATTTTCCAGATATCTACACACGTTATATGTCTATTTACATGCTTTTGACTTCTCTTTTGCAGATATTAACATGTGTTCGTGAGTTCTCTTGAGGTACTCGCATTATATTTTATATTTACCTACTTTTGACTTCTAATTTGTAGAGATTAGCAAGCGTTCATAAGTTCTCCTTATCTTTTAACTTCTCTTTTACAGAGATCTGCATGTGTGTTGGATCCATAGTTGGATTTGGGCTAGGTTCACTAAGTTAGGATCATATGACCCAACATGTATAGCCAGGGTCATGGTTATGTCTTAGAATCTAGACCAAGTTCTTAGAGTTAACAATGCATGGACACCCCATAAACAGACTTCCAAAGACTCAATACTTAGACAAATATCAAAGACTCAGAAAATGAGTTTGACATTCTTCGAACTCAGGTCGACGAAAGCCATGCTCAGCTCGACGAACTTAGAGAAAATTATCTGAGCTTAGCTCGACGAACTTGGTTCTCTGTTCGGCGATCTTTAGACATCTTCTCAGCTCGACAATCTTGGTGCACGAAATTGGAAAGATTCATGAAGTAGTAGTGAGGTCGACGATCTTGGATCTTAGCTCGACGAATAGTAATTATCAGCTCGACGAATTGTGGACTCAGCTCGATGAATCCAGACTTGGTTATTCCCATCCTTCTGTCCCTATTCTATTGCAATAATTCCTGTGTAATTTATCCTCAAATATTCTCTGAATACTACCGTTAGACGGAGCATTATTTATGGTCTTCATCAGGATTATTGCTTCCCGTTTTTCAAAGGGACAGTTGGGGAAATCAATCAATACAAACATTCTCAAGGCCGTCAGTATTGAATGTAGGAAGGAATTCAAATTTCAAAAGGAAATTTATATGGAAAATATAAAAAGGATTTTTCCTTCTCTTCCTGTAACAAGACACACAGAAGAACAGAATAACAACAGTGAAAAAGGATCTTCTTCTCTCTCTCTCTCTCAACAGCACTCTGAGAGGCAGAGTACACAGAACAAAGTGTTAGAGAGAAACAAGTGCTAGACCAGAGGAAGAACTTTAAGTTGAAGAAGAAGAAGAACAACCATTCAAAATCAAGAGTCTTCTTATATCCTCATCCAAGGATTATTCAAAGAACAACAACTACAGCATCAGTCAAGAAGTTCTTAGATCTCTTCTTGTCAAAGCAAAAGCTTGAAGGCCTATCACCCTGCAGCAAAGCTCATTCTTCCTGAACCTTTCATTATCTCTGGGGGAGCCTTTGCTAACATCAAAATCCACACAAGTCTTCCCAGTTGTACTTAGAGAAAGAGAAGACAAAATCAATCTCTCATCCCCCACTGTATAAAGGGTTCTTAATTCCCTTCAAAAGTTATTCCTGGTTACAAGGCACCTGATCAAAATACTTGAGGTTTTGTTTTTGAGCACCTGATCAAAAGCTCATTGGTGCCAGTCACCTGAACAAAAACCTGAGTTGATTCCTACCAGGGTGGTAGAAGAGTGGATGTACCCAGGTTGGGGAACCACTATAAAATTCTTGTGTTGTCTGGATGCTCTTTTCTTTTGATCTTGTTGTGGCTGTGCTAGTTAGGTTGTTGTGTTTGTGATAAATTATATTTGTTGTGTCTGTGACAAATTATATTAGTTTAGGAATAATTTTTTTTTCTTAGCAAAAGTTTTAAAACCTAAAGATACTCAATTAAACCCCCCCCCCTCCCCCCCGCTAGAGTATACCATATCTAACCTCTCACTTTCAATTGATATCAGAGGAGGTTCTTTTGGTTGTACAAGCTAACCCTTGAACCAAAGATCCTAAGTTAGATCTGTCATTTCATTTCTATTAGGTTTATACACACAACATGGAAAAGAACAAAGATTATGCAAGCACCAGACCTCCAGTAAGCAATCTAAACAAGTTTTCCTTCTGGAATGCAAGAATTAAATTGTATATGAACTCTATTGATGAAGATATCTTCAACTCTATTTTGACAGGTCCCCCTCAGGCATCTACTTCTACAACATCATCTAGCACTCATGCAGTTCCACCACCTGGGTGGACTGAGGCTCAGAAAAGGGCCAATGTTGCTGATGCTAAAGCAATGAACATTCTGGCCCAAACAATGTCAGATGACATCTTTCAGAAAGTGGATGAATGCACATCAGCTAAGGCCATCTGGTATTCCCTTAATCAAGTGGTGGCTGGATCTGTAGATGAAAGGAAAGATAGAAGATCCAATCTTATATCCCACTATGAGAATTTCAAGAAGGAGGAAGCTGAATCTATAGCAGACATGTACAATAGGTTGAGCTCAATCATCAATGAGCTAAAAACCCTGGATAAGGACATCACCCTCACAGAGGTGAATGATAAAATCCTTATGTGCTTCCCAAGCTCATAGGATTCAAGGATCTAGCCCATTAAGGAGGCCAGGAGCCTAAATGAGATTTCCACTATATCTCTTTTGGGAAAGCTAAAGACCTATGAGCAGCTCATCAAATCTAGAGAAGCAGCTGAGAAGAGAACACCACCACCAGCAAGGAAGGAGCATAGCATTGCATTCAAGGTTGCTAAGGAGATAGAGACTCCAACAATCAATGAAGAGTTGATTGGCCTATTTGCCAGAAGATTCTACAAAATGGCAAAGAAAGATATCCGAAGAAAGTCATCCAGGCATGATGACAAGCCAAGGTATGACAAAACCCCCACTGAAGAAGTGGTGTGCTTTGGCTGCAGGAATCCTGGACACTTCCTCTCAGAGTGTCCAGAGAATCAGAATAAGGAGAAAAGAAGAGAGAAGGATTCAAGAAGACAGCAAAGCAAAAGGCCTTCTTCCAGCAAACATAATAAGAAGGAGAAAGGCATTGTAGCTGAAAGCTGGAGTGAAACAGAAGATGAATCCTCATCTTCTAGCTCCAGTGAAGAATAAGAAGAGGCAAGGTCCAAAGAAGTTTGCCTAATGTCTATTAATGCCTCCAAAAGTCATTCAGATGAAGAAGAAACAGACAATGAAGAATCTTCAAAATCTGAAGCTGACCTGGTGTTGTCTTCTTTTGATTATGTCTCTTATTCATTTAAATCTGAATTTAAAACCATGTTCATTAATCTAATAAATCAGAAAAATAAATTAAGACACTTAGGGAAAGACTAGGAAACAAAGAAAATGTTATTTCTGAAAAAAATAGGCAAAAGGCTAATGAACTAATCAATTCCTTAAAAACACAACTATGTGAGGCCAAACAACTTGAGGAATCTCTCAATGGGAGAAGCCTCAAGCTGATGGACATTACAAGCACAGTCAATGCTAGACTGAATGGCAAGCTGGGCTTGGGTGCTTCATCAAGTTTGCCCCCCTTTCTTAAGAAGAATATCTTGTCAACCCCCATCAAATATGTTTCTACTAAAGGGAAAGAAATAATTACCTACAAATAAACCATAAAACAAATACCTAATAACAAAAATCAGAAAACCTTAGGTAACATAGTTCAGTTGATTTCGTCGAACCCAGATCGATGAAATGTTGCAAATTCGTCGAACTCAAGTCGACGAAAGCTGAACGCAAATTTATATAATAATCATTTGTCTTACTGTATCTGACGAATTGTGTGTGGTTCGTCGAGCAGAGATCGACGAACTTGGGGCACAGAAAATGAACTTATTCATCCTCTAAGCAGAGATCGATGATCTCATCCTAATTCGCCGAACTCTGATCGATGAACTCACAACATTTCGTCGAACCCAGAAAGACTTGCTAATAATCATAGCTATAACATCAACTCTAATAAACCTAAGAAACCATTTAATCCATTAGCCGATTGGATAATTCCACCTAGAAGATATCATCCATCAGGATACAAATCTCAACCAGAAATCTCTGTAATATCTAGTTTTTCATATCAGCAATATAAAGGACCCAAGGTAACCTGGGTCAAGAACAACTAACTATTTTCTTTACAGATAAAGAGTTGTCCAGTTGTGAATCAACTATGATACCTGTACAGTGGTTGCTCCAAACACATGACTGTAAACAAGGAAAACCTACTCAATTATAAGTGCAAGCTGGGAACAAAGGTAACCTATGGTAACTCAAAGTGTGGCCAATCTGAAGGCTATGGAAAATTAAGTATTGGAGATGTCACATTCAAGAAGGTGACTTATATAAGAGGACTCAACCATATCCTCATCTCCATAATCCAATTATGTGATGAAGGTTATCAGGTGCTCTAATGGCGATTCCAGCAGGAACTATCGCAGAAATAAAGTTCGATACTGGCTTTGATGTCAACTTCGAGTCTTTCCAATATTCCGACCCCATCTTTCTGGAAATCCTGCAACTGCTTGAAGGACAGCAATTGAAGAATCTGCTTTCCACAAGGATCAAAATATCTGGCACTGAAATCCGTGAGTGGGTCTATACTTCCTCCACCACAGAAGAGAATACAATGACAGGAACTATATCGGGTACTGCCGTCTCCCATACCCATTTAGTGTTAACTGAAATTTTTGGATTAAACAATGGAACAGAAGAATTGGAGATTGAGATTGAAGAGTTTGCTGAGATGCTTAGTCTAATGAGTTATTATGAAGATAACCCTAACAAACTGCTGAAGAAACAACTGTCTGCTAAATTTAAGTTTCTAGCAGACATTGTGGGGAAAGTCCTTCTGGGCAAGCACACTGCCTATGACTACATAACTAGGCAGCAATTCCTGGTAATGTGTGCAGTGGTAAATAAGAATCACGTCAACTGGGCTCAGATCATGCTTGATCTTATTAAGAAAAAGAATACTAAGAAAGAAGTTTTTTTTGGAAGGATCTTAGGGATCTTCCTGAAAGAGAAGGCTGTTGAATCCCTGGTCTCCCTGACCATATAAATACAAGCCAGCAAGAGGCTCACCTGTGCCCTCTTTAGCAAATGGGAGAGGACTATCACCAAGCACTCCAAGGCTACCTCCTCTTCCATCAGAACTTTAGAGAGTACCAGAGATGCTCCATCCACTTCCCACCCTACTGAAGAGGTTCCATCCTCCATCCCAAAAATTCTAGCTATCCAAACTCCCTCTCAAATAGCACATCAACAAACCTCACAATCCATTCATATCCCAGTCTCTACTCCCACACCTCCATCATCCCAAATTCCTACATCTCCAACTCATATTCTCTCTCATACTCCTTCCCCCCAGCATGATACTTCAATACCATCACCCCCCATCTCCTCTTCCATAGAAATTGGCTGACATCCCCCTATCCAACCTATCATCCCTACCAACTTTTAATCTACTATCCTCCCCCCTCCATACTCCTTCTCCTAAAGATGACCCTCTACAAGAAACTCACATGCAAGAAGCTACAACTCCAACCCCACCAGCTATTATCATCCCTACCTCTATCCCCATTCAAACACCCCTGCCACAACCTCTTCGTCACCACTATTGGATCCCTCCATCACACCACCACTCCTTGCACTTCTCACACCCTTTCTCAAGATAATCATAGCAGAGGCTATTTCCCCTCTTGCTGTTTCCATTTCCTCCCTTGCTGCTCAAATCACTACCCTCTCTGCTACTCCCTCTTCAGATAGAGGCCTGGCTTCAATTACTACTAAAACCAGGCAGGGGGAGATACTCCATGAAGTAGTAGCAATAGACAAAGTAGTAAAATAAGACAAAGTAGTAGCAGCAGATGCAGCAGTACCAGTAGCATCAATAACAGAATTAGCAGCAGTAGTAGCAACAGAAGAAGCAGAAACAGATGCTGAGGATTTATTTGATTCATTTTATTGAATCTGATATGGAAATAGATGAGCAAGTCCCAGAAAAAGCAACTGCTGGTGAGTTTATTATAAATCCCGCAGTTGATCTTGTAAATCTATTGAGCATGTTTGATATAGTTCACTTGAACTGTCTTCCAGAGGAAAGCATTAAGCCATCAATGGCTATAGTCCCTTACACCTCTCCAATAAGACCTAAGGTCGCCAAGCAACTTAAGGCCATTTTTGCTTTTCCAAAAATCCAAGCCAATCCAACTCCTCCAAGAGCTGTTTCCCCCACTATCTCATCTCCTCTTGCTCCAGTTTTTGTTATGGATGATTCACCAACGCCAGATCTTGATTCATTGATCATGGCTGATATAGAAGAGGAAAATAAGTCAGTTGTTGAAAGCACTGAAGTGTGCAGTTCTCTAAATCTTCCTCCAGCTCCCTCCAAGGCTGACAAACCTGCAATATCTGATGAGACTATAACAGAAATAGATGCATTATATGACAACGCACAAGATTCTAATGATGATGAGTAGGAGGACTCAGATGAGGATCCCAAGAAAAAGAAAATATCTAAGAAGAGGAAAGCTTTTCCACCTCCTTCCCCCCCAAAAAAATCCAGTAAATGGCACTCCATACTATATTCTGCAAAAAATTACCCCTTATAAGGGAATCCTAGCATGGATGTGGATTTCCAAAAATCAACAAAAAGAAAGGAAGAGTAGCAGGAGATATTCATCTCCTCACACTCAAAGATATAGAAAGGACCCTCCTCCTCCTCCATCAACTGCCGGTGCTTCAGACACAACTTCCCAAAGGTCTACCCAGTTTCAAACTTACCAAACACAACAAGGTAGATCTTCATATGGCAAGCAACAATATCAACAATAACATCAATAACAATAACATCAACAATTCCATGAACATCAAATGGCTGAAAGCCCCAAAAGAACTTCTTCCCCACCTATACAATTTGAAAATACAGAGACAACTACAACAAATAGGATGGCCAGACGTCACGAACTGGTTGGCCTTTAAATGATTAATAAAGCTAAAGCTGAAGGGAAGGATCCCTCTCAATACTCTACATTGTCCAAGTATAGAAAGGAAGAGCTTAACGTGTTTGAAAAGGCTAATGAAATATTTAATGTTGATGACTACATGAAATTGTATCCAGAAGCAGTGGTCCCAAGGACTACCTCTCTAAATATCATTGGGGTTGCTGACATTACAATGACCAAAGCTCATGCTGCAAATCCCAACAGGGAAATCATATTTACTCAGTCTGGAGACAAAGGCAAAGAGGAGAAGAAAAAGGATAAAAAGCAGAAGAAATGAAATTTAAAATAATTATTTTGTGATTTTTTAAAACTGCTTTCTCATTTCCTGATACAAAGCTTATTGTATATATATATATCTACTGCATATGCTAATTTTTCCTGCCAGATATATGTTTTCTGTCTTTGAACATTTTTGATTTTATTATGAGTCTGTAATTAGTGACCTCACCCAAATAGGGAAAGACTGTTGGATCCCTAATTGGATTTGGGCTTGGTTCACTAAGTTAGGATCATATGACCCAACATGTATAGCCAGGGTCATTGTTATGTCCTAGAGTCTAGGCCAAGTTCTTAGAGTTAACAATGCATTGACTAGCCATCAACCGACTACCAAAGACTCAAGACTTAGACAAATATCAAAGACTCGAAAAATGAGTTCGACATTCGTCGAAATCAGGTCGACAAAAGCCGTGCTCAGCTCGACGAACTAAGAGAAAATTCTCTGAGTTGAGCTCGACGAACTTGGTTCTCTGTTCGACGATCTTTGGATACTGTGATTCAACATTCCTAAGTCCAGAATCAGACTTCAGTCGATGAATAAATCTTCTCAACTCAACGATCTTGGTGCACAGAATTAGAAAGATTCATTAAGCAGCAGTCAGCAGTTCTGAGGTCGACGATCTTGGATCTAAGCTCGACGAACAACAATTATCAACTCGACAAACTGTGGACTCAGCTCGACGAATCCAGACATGGTTATTCCCATCCTTCTGTCCCTATTCTATTGAAATAATTCCTGAGTAATTAATGCTAAAATATTCTCTGAATATTACCGTTAGACGGAGCATTAGTTGTGGTCTTCATCAGGATTATTGCTTGCCGTTTTTCAAAGGGACAGTTGGGGAAATCAATCAATGCAAACATTCTCAAGGCCATCAGCATTGAATGTAGGAAGGAATTCAAATTTCAAAAGGAAATTTATATGGAAAATATAAAAAGGATTTTTCCTTCTCTTCCTGTGACAAGATACATAGAAGAACAAAAAAACAACAGTAAACAAGGATCTTCTTCTCTCTCTCTCTCGACAGCACTCCAAGATGTAGAGAACATAGAACAAAGTGATAGAGAGAAACAAGAACTAGATCAAAGGAAGAACTTTAAGTTTAATAAGAAGAAGAACAACCATTCAAAATCAAGAGTCTTCTTCTGTCCTCATCCCAGGATTCTTCAAAGAACAACAACTACAACATCAGTCAAGAATTTCCTAGATCTCTTCTGGTCAAAGCAAAAGCTTGAAGGCCTATCACCCTGTAGCAAAGCTCTAACTTCCTGAAACTTTCACTATCTCAGGGGAAGCCTTTGCTAACATCAAAATCCACACAAGTCTTCTCAGTTGTACTTAGTGAAAGAGAAGACAAAATCAATCTCTCATCCCCCACTATATAAAAGGTTCTTAACTCCCTTCAAAAGTTATTTCTAGTTGCAAGTCACCTGATCAAAAGACTTGAGGTTTGGTTTTTGAGCACCTGATCAAAAGCAAATTGGTGGCAATCACCTGAACAAAAACATGAGTGGATTCCTACGAGGGTGGTAGAAGAGTGGATATACCCAGGTTGGGGAACCACTATAAAATTATTGTGTTGTATGGATGCTTTTTTCTTTTGTTCTTGATGTGTCTGTGCTCGTTAGGTTGTTGTGTTTGTGATTATTTATATTTGTTGTGCCTGTGACAAATTAAATTAGTTTAGGAATAAGTTTTTTTTCTTAGCAAAAGTTGTAAAACCTAAAGAGACTCTATTTACCCCCTCTAGAGTATACCAGATCAAACCTCTCACTTTCAAGGTGTTCGCAAGTTCTCTTCAGGTATTCAAGTTATATGTTAATTTACCTGCTTTTGAGTTTTATTTTGCATAGATTAGCAGTTGTTTGCGAGTTCATCTCAGGTACTCGCGTTATATGTTTATTTATATGCTATTCACTTCTCTTTTGTAGAGATTACCAAGTGTTCGTAAGTTTACCTCAAGTACTCGTGTTATATGTTTATTTATCTACTTTTTATTTCTCTTTTGTAGAGATGAGCAGGTTTATGGGTCTGTTATTTATAGGGTTTTTCGGACTCATATAGGATTATTATCTTGTATGTGAACTACTTTATCAATTGGAAAAGTTATAGTTTTGTTTAGATCTTCACTTGACCACATTGTGCAATGTTTTGGCCCATGGGTGTTGTTTGATCCGGCATTCCTTCACTTGACACGTGGCGCTCTGCTACTTATATATTAAATTAAGTAGCGCCCTTTCCAACAGTATGGGCTTTAAGGATAGTTGGGTATGCGCTTGATCCTAAAATTTGTATCAGAGGGAGTCACGGGTTCAAGACCGGGGCGCTATTAAATCCCGATTTTTTCCTTCTATCTGTATGGGTCAAGCGGGTCAGGAAAATCATGGACATGTGGTAACCCCACCTATAAGCGATATGGGCCATGTGGTAACCCCACCTCTGAGATGACGGGTTCTGCTTGATGCCACCGGGGGTGGGGGATTGTTGGGTCCAGCATTCCTTCACTTGACCCGTGGTGCTCTTCTACTTATTTAAGAAATTAAGTAGTGCCCTTTCAATAATCTGGGCTTTTAGAATAGTTGGGTATGCACTTGATCGTATAGGTGAGCAATTGTGCATTCTATTGTCGGGGGTAAGCACATGATGCTCCGTATGGTTCTTTTTATTTATTTTATGATGTATATTGGTGTTGGGAGCTTGTGCTCCAGCTTGGTTTTTGCTGTGTAGGTGGTGCGTTTTCCCCAATGCAGGAATTCAGATTTATGGAAAATACACGGTCATGCATTTTCTTAACGCACGGTTTCTTCCTGATCGTGGGTTTTACTTTGTCGAGTGGAGCTCCACGAATTTCATCGAGATGAACTCGACAAATTTTAACGCACGGTTAGCACACCGTTTCGACCAAACCGTGCGAGAAGGAAACGCACAGTTTTCCTGTAACTTCCCTATTTATTCCATTTTGTGGTTAATTGTGCATTTGTTCACGCACAAGAGGCAGTGCCCAAGCGCGAGTAAAACACACGATTTTCCTGTTTGTTCATGTATTCCGGCTTTCTGTCGTTATACATGTGATTTCCATCATGCACGGGCGAAAGCGTCTGTGCGCGAGAAAAATGCATGGGTCAATACTTCTCCTTCCACAGGCTTATCCTCTAAGTTAAATAATGCACGGTACATACACGGTCGTGCGCCAAACCATGCGTGCCTATTTTTCTGACCTGCTTCTATTTAAAGTGCAGATTTCTTCTTCCCTGAAACAAAGTCCGAACCAGTCCACCTCCAGCCCGCCATTCCTGCTTTTTTGAGCGGGAAAACTTCCCTCCAGCCACCTTTTTCTCTCTCCTCTTTGGAGAGTTGATCCAACCACCATTTCTCCTCCAAGAGCTTGCAAAAGCTTGATCTCTAGCTTCCATTATCATCGCCAATCTCCAAGCTCCGTTTCAAGCTCATAGATTACTGCATCCTTGAAGTTTTCTAGATAGATCCAGCCTAGCGATTATTCACGAAGATAGGATATTAGAACGAAGTGATAGCTCTTCTAGACCCCGGACCTCATCCGTAGACCGAGCCCGGACAAGGCCCGACAACCCTTGAATCCGGCCGTAAATCTCGAAGAGTCTTCTTGCGTTTGGTTGTTTCTCTCACCCTTCACTTGTACTATTTCCTTTTTATGAATATTTGGGTGTTGGAATGATGTTTAAGAAAATTATTAGATTGAATATTTCGGCATGTCAAAGTATTGATATATTTTAGTTCTTGATAATGTTGTTGAACTTCAGATTTTCTCTTGTTCAAGTTGTGATTATGCCGTTCTAGTGATTGCTAGAAGCATGCATTGCGAAGAGGTGATTGCGACCCTCATTAGCTCATCCATCTTCTGTCTTACTCTCTTGTGTAATCCACCAAAGAGACTCGGTGACGGCGACACACATTAGGATCATTAGTGTTAATCTTAGGAAACCCCAAATCAAAACCCCCCTTTGTTATGTTTATGCTTGCAACCACTTTTCCAAATAGAGAAATCACATTCCCTACTTGCACACCTCGAGAGATCGATATTCGGGGATTAAACTCCTCAACTTTATTACTTGACTACGATCGGTACACTTGCCGACGCATCATGTTTTTGGCATCGTTGCCGGGGAGTGCTACCGTTGTGTGTATTTTTATTTTGAAAAAGTGTGTAATATTTTTTTGGTATTTTTGAAAGGTTTTTTTCGTGTTGTATGACAGATCCCAACTCTGGTGATAGGGTTGAAGATCTTGTGTTGGAGCCTGAAACCGCACGTCCGAGGTGAGATTGCGTGCATACTGCTGCTGTTGAAGAGAAGATGGAGTATCTTGGCCTAGGAGGAAATGGCCAAGATGAACGGGTTGCTGAGGGCGAAGAGGTGGCCCAGCCGTGCGTTAGAACAATGCGTGATTTCACAACCCCTACTGCAGGATGTGTTTACCCTGGCTTCGTACCGTCCATCATAAACAACCATTTTGAGATTAAACCAGCCATCCTGAATATGATCAGGAAGAATACTCAGTTCTCGGGATTGTCGAGTGAGGATCCGCATCTCCATCTGGCGGACTTCTCAGAAATTTGCAGCACATTTTGATATGCCCGTATCTCTAATGATGTGGTGAAGTTTAGTTTGTTCCCTTTTTTGTTGAGGGACAAAGCCAAAACCCGGCTTCATACTATTGTCCTAGGGACCACTACTATATTGGAGGCCTTGACCTCCAAGTTCTTGGCTAAGTTCCACCATGTTGATAAGATTGTGAATGCCCAGAGGGATTTTGCAACCTTCCGGCAGCTAGATCAAGAGACGTTATTTAAGGCATGAGAGAGATTCTCTGACCTACAGCGTCGATGCCTCCAACACGGCTATGAGCTATTGAATCTAGTTGAAATATTTATTTTGGTATTGAGCCTAATTTCAGGGCTATGATCGACGCGGCGGCTAGAGGTATAATATTGTACTTACCTCCTAATGAGGCGCTGAGGCTGCTTCGTGACGCTGCCTCCCATAACACATACTGGACTATTAGAAGAAATGCCCCTAGAGGGGTAAGGAATTGGTTTGAAGTAAATGCTATGATGCAATAAGCTGAACCGAGCCATCATAATTTGGATGGAAGGTCTATGCTGTCAAGATCGGCCCCTCCGCCAGCTCGGTATATGGACATAACGTGCCAGGGTTTTGGTAACCCAGACCATTATGCTTATGAGTGCACTGTTAGAGAGACCTTTGCTGCTGAGCCGTCAGGTATAATTTCTGACTAGAGTATAAATTTTCTAAATAGTCAAAACCGCATTGTTCTTTAAAATATTGCGTATAACCCCAATGCGAGAAATTATCCTAATTTCTCATAGAATCAAAATGCTCCCGATCCAAGGTGGCAGGGAGGCCATCATTAATTTGATGCTCAAGCCTCTAGAAGACAGCAACGACCACCGCATACGGGTTATAATCCAAACATGCAAGGGACACACAAGAGTGCGCTGGAATAAATGATGGAGAAGTTTATTGAGATGGCCCAATCTAATATGGCAACTCAAACCGCGTCCATGAGGAACTTGGAGACACAGCTTGGGAAATTGGCCCAAATGTTCTCCGAGCATACTCGCGGCACCCTCCCAAGTGATACAGAAAAAATCACCATGAGCAAGGGAAGAGTGATGGGGATGCGGAAGAGTGTGAGAAAAATTAAGTGGACGCTAAGTGTGAGATTAATGTAGTAGAGACAATAGCCTTATGTGATTCTTGATCATCCTGCAACATTCTTGCTTTGCAAGATGTTGAAAAACTGGATTTGTATATTGAATCTGATTTCCAGAAATCACTAGTGCTAGCTGATGGATCGGTATTTAAGACTGATGTTGAGATTAAAGTTGTGGAAGTGATTCTAAATGCGGCTGTTGTAGTCACCGACTTTCAGGTGTTGGGACCCATGGGAAATACGTCAAAACCCATCTTAGGGGTCCCATTCCTAAAAGCCAGTGAAGCTACACTGCAATTTAATGTGAACGGTGTAACATTGGCTTCGAAGTTCAATTTGCCTCTACCACCTTCACCCCCCTCTATAATTTCAGATGAACCGGGAGAACTTATGAAATTGACTATTGTGTTATCTAATGATGTATCTAGTGCTGATAAGACAGATCATCTATTGAAGAAGCAAGAACAAGTTAAGAATGTGGTGGAATGGATAACGGTAGCTGAAGGAGATATAGAGACGGAGTCACTTGACGTGAAATAAGATTCCGTTGAGAAGAAACATGAGCTGAGCACGCTTGTAGATAGCGTGCAGAAAACTGAATTAAGAACATCTATTTGTTTGAACAAAGTTTGTGAAACTATTAAACATGTACCTTGGGCTGATCTTCACACGCTGCGGGTGAGGAAAGGATGCCCTCAGATATGAATGATAAACTTGCTGCAGAATTGGTGGGTGTGATCATACCACCCTAGCGATCCCCTTTTGTGGATCTGAAGAAAAAGAAGCTACTACTGCGCAAGGCGCAGAATTTTTCCCGTAGGCATGAGATGGACATGGTTTGGGGTAGGGGAGACTCGTCATCCCTGGGCCCTAAAGACTTCATCTCGCCCTCATCTCGCATGACAGTGGGGATCTATCCCAAGTCAGCGTTTAGGTGAGGAGTGAAGGATCTTTGGGGTTTTCGTTTGCTGCTTTTTCTAGTCTCAGTTTCTGCTTACTGTTGTGTGTATCTGTAGACCTTTATAATTATGTTTTGAACTTATTCCCTGTACAATATTTATATAACTGCTAATACAGGTATTTGGTCCACCTTAAGGACGCTAATGAAAAGGGCTTATGGGAGACAACCCAATTTTTCCGCAATTAATTTGTTCAAATATGTTACTGTGATTATATATTTTGCATTTGCGTGGTTGGAGATATTTTCTAGTGTAGGTTGAGTTCGTGGGCCGTGGACTTTCTTCTTAAATTAACTCCAATCTTCTGGTGTGCTAATTTGCGGAGCATGGGGTAACCTCTTCCCTCAACTTACATTTCTCAATTTTTATTGTGAATCTGGGATAGTTTCTTTAGTTTAAGTCTTGTGGGGGAGAGTTTCGCGGGTTACCTACGCACATGTAGTTTTTAGCAATTTCATACCAAGAGTACATTTTAATTTTCTGTTTTTATAATTTAATGTCTTCAATATGCACCTACACCCACATGAGCGTGATCTTAAGCACGCGCTCGGCTCAAGTCAAATTTATTTCTTTTGTGTCAACTTTAAAATAGTGGTGCTGGCTTAGGATTTTAGGATAGAGTAGTGTGAAACTCGTGCAGTGCTCCTAATCGAGGACTCATGGTGTCTAGAAATAATATAGATTTAATTTTTCTTTATGCTCGTAGATTTATACTTTTCTTTATTTGTAAATATTGTTTGTACTACTCAAAATTTTTGAATCTGGAGTAATCGAATGGTAGTGTAGGAATGTGTGTAGTCGCCACTAGACACATATTTCTCGAGTTGGGAGGAAGGATAATCTTTCCCGGTGGCAAAGAACTTGACCCAAGCTACTCTCGAAGCATTGGTGCCTGGTTAGTCTAGCATGCGTGTGATGTAGGCCATCTTTTTGGCTCAGTTGAGCCTTGTACCCATCCTAACGATAATCCTTGTTAGCGTATTTTGATCCTACCCCTCCTATTGATTTAGCCCCACTACACGATCACCAAAGCCTAATAGCTTTACCTAATTGCATACCCCAATTTCGATGTAGTAGTATGATACTTCTTCCATTGGTGTTGTGGCTGTGATGCTATTATATGGTTGTGCGGTGAAGTTATTTTGAAAATTTCGCTGAAGATGCATTGAAAAAAATAAAAATCTAAAAAAAATTATATATATGTGCTCATGACATAAAATAGGAAAGAGAAAATGAAGAGTTTAATTGTGGTATTGTCTTGGTGTTAGGTGGTGCGCACGCCCGTGTTGCCAAGTTCAAGTCTGGTGGTGCGGTGTACCAACATGTTTGGTTGGCGAGGGGATTTCTTTTGCATAAGCTCATTTGGGGATGTGCGTAGCCATCTTTCTTATCCCTTTTACATCCTTACCTACATATAAACCCAAGGCTCATTATTTTTCCTAAAAGTCCTACGGATTCACGCTGGAGTCAAACTAGCACTGTGGAGAGAGTGTGAACGGGAAAGCGTATGGTCCCCGACATTGATGGATTTCTTTGGAGGTAATCCCGAGCCCCAGTCTTTGGCAATGCTTAACATAGTGGCCTGCCTACTTTCTTCCTACGCATGACCGAACGATTCTCCAGAGTTCTATTTTTGAGTAGTTACAATACTTATTTACACTTGTCGAAATTTATAAACTTCATAGCATAATTAAAAATGGTAGCTATTATATTTTATATGCCCATACTGCTTTCGCATTTCTGTATTTAGAAATTACTAAGCCAGCTAGCTATTTTCTAGTTCACAGAGAGATTATTTGCTCCGGACGAGCTAATGTTTAAGTCTGGTGGTGTGATGAGTCTGATATTTATAGGGTTTTTCGAACTTATTTGGGCTTATTATCTTGTATGTGCACTAGTTTTTCAATTGAAAAAGTTATATTTTTGTTTAGATCTTCACTTGACCACATTGTGCACTGTTTTGACCCATAGGTGTGCAATTGCGCATTCTGTTATCGGGGGTAAGCACATGGTACTCCCCATGGTTCTTTTTGATTATCTTATGTTGTATATTGGTGCTAGGAGCTTGTGCTCCAGCTTGGTTTTTTAGGTGCAAGTGGTGCGTTTTCCACAAGGCTGGAATTCCAATTTGTTTAAATTGTACGGTCGTGCGTTTTAATAACGCACGGTTTCTTCCTGATCATGCGTTTCACTTTATCGAGTGGAGCTCCACAAATTTCGTCATGATGAACTTGACAAATTTTAATGCACTGTTAGCGCACGGTTTCGACCAAACCGTGCGAGAAAGAAACGCACGGTTTTCCTGTAGCTTCCATGGTTATTTCGTTCTATGATTAATTATATGATTTGTTCACCCACGGGCGGCAGCGCCCGTACGCGAGTAAAACACACAGTTTTCATGTTTTTTCTGATATTCCAACTTTCTGTCGTTACCCGTGCGATTTACTTCACACACGGGTGGAAGCGTCCGTGTGCGAGTAAAACGCACGGGTCAATGATTCTCCTTCCACAGGCTTATCCTGTAAGTTTAATAATTCACGGTTGACGCACGGTCGTGCGCCAAAACATGCGTGCCTATTTTTCTGACTTACTTCTATTTAAAGTGTAGATTTTGAAAGTGAGGGTAAGATCTATCTCAACTCTATAGGGGGGGGGGGTGAATAGAGTATTTTAAAATAGTTTTTCACAGTTGAAATAAACAGCACATATAAAGTTCAATTTATGATATAGTGTAGAGTGCTAGTAAGAAGTTAAAAACCAAGAAGTAAAGAGCACAGCACACAGCAAACAAATCACACAAACAAACCAGAAGACACAAGGAAATATAGTGGTTCCCCAAAAACCTGGGTACATCCACTCTTCTACCACCCTTGGTAGGAATCCACTCAGGATGAGTTGATCAGGTGTCCTGACACCAATGAGCTTTTGACAAGGTGCTCAAAAACCAAAACTGGATTTTTTGATAAGGTGTCTTGCCACCACTGAGTTTTGACAAGGCTCTCAGAACCAGACAAAACTTTTGAAGGGAGTTCAAAAACCCTTTACAGCAGGAAAAAGAAAAAGGTAAAGAGATGAGATTGTCTTCTCTGTTCTCAAATCAAATGAGAGAAGACTAGTGGATCTTTTGTTGTCAAAGCTCCCCCTGAGATGTTGAATGAATCAGGAATGGAAGCCTTGCTCTAGGGTGATAGGTCTTCAGATCTTTAGATCTCCAGCAAAGAATTGATTCAGCAAAGAGGCTGAAAGATGAGGTGTCTGGAGTTCTTTGAGATGAAGCTTTGATCACTTTTTTGTAAGCAAGTGAATGGTTATCTTTTTCAACTTAATTCTTCTTGTTCTTCTATATCAGTGTGTCTCTTGATTCTATAGTATATTGACTCTGGATTAATTCTCTCTGAATGTAGTGATGGAGAAGACGATCTTATTCTCTGAATATAATTCTTCCAAGATAGCCGTTATCAGACATTAAATGCCTTCCATAAATGATTTGTCTTCTAGAGGAAAGTCCAATGAAACATTCCTGAATAATTCCTTTGAAACTTGTTCCAGAATAAATGAAAACGGCTGGCAAATCTTCTTGAAATTAAATGCTGAGAGAATTCAAAAACATTCCAAAGACTGGCAGTATTTGAATCCTTAAGAACGTCGATCTCTCAAAATAAACGTCGATCTGAGCTCGAAGATCGTCGACCAGAGCTCAGAGAAGGAATATATCATTCTGACAGAAAACGTCGATCTGAGCTCGAAGATCGTCGACCTGAGCTCAGAGATATTGAAGATAAGCAGTAGACAGAAAACTTCGATCTGAGATCGACTATCTAAGTACTTGGTCTGGCAGAAATAGTCGATCTGATTAAGACAGAAATCGTCGACCTAGACATCAACAGAAAACGTCGACCTGAAGCAAACAGAGATCGTCGACCTGAAGCAAACAGAGATTGTCGACCTGAAGCAAACAGAGATCGTCGACCTAAACTTTCCCATAAATAGTCGACCCAAGCACAGCCAGAGATCGTCGACCAAAGCTCGACGATCGTCGGACTGAAGCTCGACGATAGTCGACCGAAGCCAGCAACAAGCAGAAGGCTGAGGACATAAGTAGTCGACCAGAGCTCGACGATCGTCGACCTGAGCTCGACGATAGTCGACCGTCGTTCGACTATTTTTATCTCTTTACTTAGCTTGAAATCCTGAGCTTGAATGGTCCTTGGGGGCAGCTTCAAACCTAAGTTCTAAGCCCTAGACTCATTCTAATGTTGACCTTTACACTATACAACTAGGTCAACCTGGCTTCCTAAGAGACATAGTGATCCTTTCCCAAATTAGTAATAGGGTGTTCCAACAATCTCCCCCTATTTGGGTTAGGATTACTATTTACAGACAGAAATAGGAAATAAATAAGCATACATCAACACAAAAGCTAAATCAATACTGCAGAGGAGATATATAGCAGCAATGCAGATCATAGATAAACAGACAGCAAATATCCAAGGGAGAATGATGTTCAGCTTACACAGATCATTTCTTTTCAGTTCCATTTTTAAACACAATTTCTCTGTTAGGATTCTGACTTTCTTTCTTTGACCTTCTGTCATCCTCTACACCTAGAGAAGTTTGAGATTTGGGCCTTGAAACAACAGCCTCAGGGTGCAGCTTCATATAGTCTTCTGGATTAAAGAATTTCCTTGATGCATATCTCTCTAGTTCTTTCTTTCTCTGTTCTGATAAAGTAGTTATGTTGGAAGTATCCTTGGCTTGTTCTCTGGGCTTTTTCATTTGATCAAGGGCAGCCAATTCTTTCATTCTAGCTGTCCAGGACACAGGGTTGTTCTCAGGATCCTCAAAAGGAACAGGAGGTTCATATCTGTTGAAAATTTCAGAGTCAGGAGGTGTCCTGGAAACAATTGAGTCTTTCAGCCTGTAAGGGAAAGGACCTGAAGAAGAGTAGGAGTGGCCTTGTCCTTCCCTTGAATGAAGTCTGTGCCCTCTCTGGCTTCCTCTATATTGATCTCTTCTGGATTGATATCCCCTTTGATGCTGTCCCCTTTGATAGGATTTCTGATAGGACTGAGAAGAACTGTGTCTGGAAACTGGAGCTTGAGGGGCTGAGCCTGATCCAGAATCTGGAGGAGGAGGAGGAGGAGGCTGATATTGAGAAGATCCTTTTTCATACTTGTCTAGCTTCCTCTTCTTCTTCATAGCCTTTAATTGATTCTTGGAGTACTGCATCCAAGGCTCAAATAAGGGGCAGTCATGCAAAATATAGTAGGGAATATCATTGGAGTCCTTTGCTTGAGCTGGGGAAACAGACATCATTGCTTTGCTTCTAGCTTTTCTTTTCTTGGCAATAGTGCTAGCAGAATCATCAGAATCTGTCCTGTACTGATCACTTTCAGAACTCTGAGGTTGATCATACAGATCATCAATTCTTCTGATATATTCTTCTTGAGCTTTAAGCTTTGCAGAAATAGCAGGAGCAGGAGGAGAAGGAGCAGCAGTAGAGCAAACAGAAGCAGCAACATAATCATCAACAAGCATATCAGAGTCAACAGCAATATCAGCAGAAATATCTACAACAGCAGTAGCAGCATCATCAACAAGAGGCACAATGGCCTTAGTAACAACATCAGATATGGACAAAACAACATCCACAGCCTTCCAAGAATTTATATATGCTTCAATATGGCTGGGATTACAGACAGAAATAGGAACAATGGCCTTAGACAGATCTTCAGTGTGAGGAACTGGCAGAATTCTGAAGTATCCAGCATTAAACTTGGAGAGCAGGCTCTGGAGGTTCATTGCAAAAACTACTTCATATGGCATCTCCCCCTGCCTTGGTTCAGAGATAAGTGAATCAAGGCACCCAGAAGATGAAGTTGCCGGAGAGGAGATGAAAGATGATAGCTTGGAAGACAGCTCCTTGACATGGGTCAGGAGTGGAGCCAGAGAGGTCTCCAGTAATGAGGTTAGCTTTGGAGCTAACAGCTCATATAACCTGTCAGCCAGGGCTGAGAGATCTACATGCTCAAGAGGGGCTTGAACAGAGGTAGGATAGAAGGTTGTTGAAGGGATGTTGGCTGGAGCTGGTGGCAAGGGGAAAGAGGAGATAGGAGGTAAGGGAATGGATGGTTCTGATATAGGAAAGGAGGAGATTGAGTGAAGTGAGGTGGAGATAGAAGGGGTAAGAGAAGGAGTGAAGATGGGTTGAGAGAAAATGTCTTCCATCATTTGTTGGAATGAGGAGGTAGAGGGAGGCTCAGGAGGAGAGGAAGGATGAGAATCATCCATGAAGGATTCATCTAAAAGAGAATATGATGGAGTGGTAAAGGATGGGTAAGAGAAGAGAGGAAGGAATACCTCAGAGGTAGATGCTAGAGGGGATGAAACTGGTGAAGAGATGGTAATTGGGGAAGATATGGCTATGGTAGAGATTGGAGGTGAGGATGAAATGGCTGGGGTAGAGACAGCTGAAGGAGAAGGAGGAGCAGGAAACCCTTCTGCTGGTGCAGAGACCAGGGGTGGAGTGACTAAGACAGTCCTTGTGCCTGAAGCAGGAGTTGATGCAGCTGCTCTGGAGGGATTGATGATCTGCCTGTCCCATTTGCCAAAAAGGGCACAGGAGAGCCTCTTGGATGCATTAATGAACATCCCAGAGGAGGTCAGCAACTCAGGGCATCTGAAATGCAGATAGACCCCTAGAATTCTTCCAAAGCTGACAGCAGACTTATTCAGCTTTTTCTTAATCAGATTGAAGAAAATTGATCCCCAGTTCAGGTGTTTCTTATCTAGAAGAGCACCCATCAGACAAAACTGATATCTTGATATTGTATCATGGGTAGAGTGCTTGGCCAGCAGCACTTTCCCGACTACATCAGCCAAAAACTGAAATTCCAAGGACAGATTCTTCTTCAGCAGTTTATTAGGATTCACAGCATTGTGACCCATCCGATCAAGCATGGAATCATATTCTTCTCCAGATAATTCGATAGAGTCTTCTCCAGTACTGAGATGAAACACTTCAGTTAAGAGAGCCGGGGACAGTTGTACCTGGGTCCCTTTTATGAAGCCGATGACAGAATTCTCATTCTCATTTGTCGCAGAATAGCACCATTCTTTTATTTCATCTGAAGCAATTTTCATTCTGGTTGACATTATTTCCAACAGCTGCTGATCTCTGAACAAACTGAGAATGTCCTTGAAGCATTGATCGCTTCCATCAAACGAGCTTATATCGATATCAAAACCGGTATCAAATTTCATCTTCGAAAGGACAGCAACAGTTGAAGCCATTTGTACCTGCAAAGATTGAACAAACGTGACCAAGTGTAGAAGGTTTGGAGGGAAAAATAATTTGCAGAGAGTATGAAGGCGTAAACGACGAGCGGCGGCCAAGAAATGATTTTATATTAGGGTTCGACGCGAAAAAGGAAAATCGTGGAGCTCAGTTCGAAGAAGCGTCGAACTCAACTCGACGATTTGGGCTGCAGAAGGAATTTGAAGAGACGCCAATAGCGTCGAACTCCGTTCGACGTTATTGAGTGCATCGAGCTCCGCTCGACGACCAAGGAGCAGACAGAAGGAAAGCCTAGATCCAACGGCGGCGCTGAACTCAGATCGATGTCTCAAGAACCGTCGATCTCCGGTCGACGATTTTGTGGGAAATCATCGATCTCCGTTCGACGTTTTCTGGGAAAACGTCGAGCTCAGTTCAGGGATAGAAACTATCCTTCAGACACAAAAAGAAAGAAATTTTTAGCCTAGTATTGGTCTGTTTTAGCTTTACAAAATCTTGTAATTTAATTTAGGCTTCCTCCATCTAACATGCCTAACTGATTTAGGAAGAAACTGTGTTTCTTTTCATCCAAGGGTTTGGTGAAAATATCTCCCCATTGCAAATCAATAGGAATATATTGAAGTTCAATTTTATTTTTCTCTACATTATCTCTTAGAAAGTGATGCCTAATTTCTATGTGTTTTTTCCTACTATGGAGGACTGGATTTTGTGCTATAGAGATAGCACTAGTATTATCACAGAAAATTTTAGACTTCTCTAAGTTGTAGCCATAGTTTAAGAGCTGATTCTGTATCCACAGTATTTGTGAACAGCAACTGCCTGCAGCCATATACTCAGCTTCAGCAGTTGAGGTTGACACAGATGTTTGCTTCTTACAAAACCAGGAGACAAGTCTGTCACCAAGGAACTGACATGTTCCACTGGTGCTTTTCCGGTCTATTCTGCATCCAGCATAATCAGCATCTGAAAATCCAGTTAAGTCAAATGCTGAATCTTTTGGATACCAGAGTCCTAGATTTGGCCAACTTTTCACATACCTAAGAATCCTCTTAACTAAGATTAAGTGTGACTCTCTAGGGCTAACTTGGAATCTAGCACAAATACATGTAGCAAACATTATATCAGGCCTACTAGCTGTAAGGTACAATAAAGAGCCAATTATTGCTCTATATGTTGTCTGATCAACAGGTTTCCCATGTTCATCAACATCTATTACAGCATTTGAGGGCATGGGTGTTTTCTTACATGATGCATCAGACATACCAAATTTCTTAACCAATTCTTTTGCATACTTGGTTTGAGAAATAAATATGCCTTCAGCATGTTGCTTGACTTGCAGTCCTAAGAAGAAGGACAGCTCACCCATGCTACTCATTTCAAATTTAGAATGCATAAGCTTGGAAAACTTTTTGCACAATTTTGAATCAGTAGAATCAAAAATAATGTCATCTACATAAATTTGCACTAGTAGGGTATGGGACTTATGGGTTCTAATAAAAAGAGTTTGGTCTACTCTCCCCCTAACAAAATCATTTTCCAGAAGAAAGCATGCTAGGGTCTCATACCATGCTCTAGGAGCTTGCTTGAGACCATATAATGCTTTATGCAATTTGTAAACATAATCAGGGTGAGTTAGAGAGATAAAACCTGGAGGTTGTCTAACATAGACTTCCTCTTTGATGTCCCCATTGAGAAATGCACTCTTTACATCCATTTGGTACACTTTGAAACCTTTGTGAGCAGCATAGGCTAGGAATATTCTGATGGCTTCTAACCTTGCAACTGGTGCAAAGGTCTGATCATAGTCTATTCCTTCTTGTTGAGAGTATCCTTAAGCAACTAGCCTTGCCTTGTTTCTGACTATGACTCCTTGATCATCCAGCTTGTTCCTGAATACCCACTTTGTTCCAACAATGGGATGATCCTTTGGCTTCGGCACTAGTTCCCAATCCTTGTTCCTTTCAAATTGATGCAACTCCTCTTGCATTGCAATGATCCAGTGTGGATCTTGCTCTGCATCTTGAATGGATTGATGCTCAATTTGAGATAGGAAGCAAGTGTGCATCAGGTTCTGGTTGACCTGATTTCTAGTTTGCACACCAGCTGAGATCTCTCCAATTACTTGGGTGATTAGATGATCTCTTGTTGTTACTAAATCAACATGGAGTGTTGATTGTTCACCAGCCTGTGTTGTTGTCTTCTCTAGTGGAGCAGCAACTGGCTCTTCAGGATGATTTTCTTCAAGATGTTGAACTTCTTCTTCATCATCACTGCTCTCATTCTTTTCAGCAACTTGCAATTTGTTCAAGTCTTCAGCTAGAGAATGTACCTGCAAAGGTTCTATGGTAGAAGCATTCTTCTCCTTGAAAGACATGTTAGCTTCATCAAAAATAATATGAACAGATTCTTCAATTTTACAGGAAGATTTATTATAAACCCTATAGGCCTTGCTGATCATGGAGTATCCCAGAAACACTCCTTCATCAGCTTTAGCTTGGAATTTTGCTAGATATTTCTTGTCATTATTATGAATAAAACAAGTGCAACCAAAAACTTTAAAATAGCCTATTTTAGGTTCCTTCCCTTTGAGCAATTCATAGGGAGTCTTGCCCTTCAGCTTGTGTATAGGCTTCTGTTCAACACATAGTTGGAGGTGTTCACTGCCTCAGCCCAAAAGGATAGAGGTAGGTGAGCATCTGCCAATAATGTAGTTGCAGATTCAATGAGTGTTCTATTTTTCCTTTCAGCTACCCCATTTTGTTGAGGAGTTCTAGGAGCTGAGAAAGTGTGCCTGATCCCTTCACTTTGACAGAACTCTTGCATGAGAAGAGAATCAAACTCTGTCCCATGATCACTTCTGATCAGGGCAATGTGAGTGTTGAACTCAATCTGAATGCATTTGAGAAAATCTGTCAAACACTTGAAGTTATCAGACTTCTTCCTCAGAAAGAATACCCAAGTGAATCTTGAGAAGTCATCTACAATTACTAAAGTATAGGATTTCCCTCCTAGGCTTTGTACAGATATGGGTCCAAAAAGATCCATGTGCAATAGGTACAAAATCCTAGGTGAATCACTCTTATTAATTGATTTAAACCTACTTTTAGTTTGCTTGCCTAATTGACAAGCCTTGCAAGGTCCTTCCTTCTTGTAGGGACCAGAAGGTAGTCCTCTAACAAGGTTGTCTTTAGATAGCCTAGCAATGGTTCTAAGGTTAATATGCCCTTGTCTCTTATGCCATAAAGTATTAGATTTTGAAATGGAATTGAACAGGCAAATATCTACTATAGGTGAATGAAAATCCACTAAGTAAATGTTACCTCTTCTGTTACCTGTCAACACAGTTGTGTTGTCCTCTTACTTGACCTTGCATATGGCTTTGTTGAATGTCACTTGATATCCTTCATCAAACAGTTGACTGATACTTATTAAGTTGTGCTTGAGACCTTCAACATATGCCACCTTCTTGAATGTGACTGAGCCAATTTGGACTGCACCATATCCTTTTGTAGTTCCAAAGCTTGAGTCTCCAAAAATTACTTTGGGTCCAAGCTTGGCTTTGAAGGAAGTGAAGTTGTCCTTGTCCCCTGTCATGTGCTTTGAGCACCCACTATCCAGATACCATTGATGGTTTGATGCTGGATAGGTCTTCACCTGATCTTCATCTGGTTGAGTTTCTGAATCTGATTCTGATTCTTCATCAGAGTTTTGCTGTGAGGCATTGATAGCCATCATGCAAAATTCTTTTTCATCTTCATCATCCTCATCATCACTGGAACTGGATGAGGCTTCAGATTCCTCTTCAGTCTCACTCCATGTCTCAGCAACAAAGCCCTTCCTTGTATGTTTGTTCTTACTAGAGGAGGCTTTGTCTGAGCTATTCTTCTTGTAATCCTTTTCTTTTCTTCTTTCTCTTCTTTCCTTCTTGTCCTTATTCTTGTTTTCTGGACAGTCAGGCACAATATGGCCTGGTTTCCTGCAACCAAAGCATATAATTTCTTTATTGCTGTTTGATTTATCATACCTTGGTTTATCATGACCCTTGTATGGTCTCTTTCTAAAGTCTTTTCTGGCCGTCTTGTAGAATCTTTTGGCCAGTAGACTTATGAGCTCATCATTTCCTGTAGCTTTATTTTCAGGCTCTTCTTCTACAGCTTTAATGGCTATGGTCTTTTCTTTCCTTGTGGCTGGAGAAGTAGCCTTTTGTTCTTCTTCTCTATTTTTAATGAGCAGCTCATAGGATTTGACCTTGCCCAGGAGAGCTTCAGTGGTGATCTCATTTAGACTTCTGGCATCTTTGATTGGCCAGATTCTTGAATCCCAAGTGCTGGGGAAGCACATCAGGATTTTGTCATTCAGCTCAGTCAGTGAGATTTCTTTGTCTAGGGTTTTTAACTCATTGACAATTAGACTTAGTCTATTGTACATGTCAGCCACTGATTCAGCTTCTCCCTTCTTGAAGTTCTCATATTGGCTTATCAGATGAGATCTTCTATCTTTCCTTTCATCAGCAGACCCTGAGACAATTTCAGAGAGCTTGTCCCAAATTCCTTTGGCTGAGTTGCAGTCAGCTACTTTCTGAAATATCTCATCAGACATTGTCTGAGCTAAGATGTTCATGGCCTTTGCATCTGCAGTTTTCCATTTCTTTATGTCTGCATCTGTTCCAGAAGGAGGTGGAACAACACTTGTACTTGAGCTTGCTGGTGGAGTTGGACACACTGTCAAGACAGAATTAAAAATATCCTCATCAATAGAATTCATGTATAATCTAATCCTTGCCTTCCAGAGTGCAAACTTGGAATGGTTGCACACTGGTGGTCTGGTGCTTGCATAATCTTTGTTCTGTGCCATGTCTTTAAATAAATAGATAGATGTATAGAAAATAATCCTCTTAAGAGATTGATCTTATCAAGGATCTTTTGGTTCAGATGTTAGCCTGTATGAGCAACCAACCTGCCTCTGATACCAATTGAAAGTGAGGGTAAGATCTATCTCAACTCTAGAGGGGGGGGGGGGGTGAATAGAGTATTTTAAAATAGTTTTTCACAGTTGAAATAAACAGCACATATAAAGTTCAATTTATGATATAGTGTAGAGTGCTAGTAAGAAGTTAAAAACCAAGAAGTAAAGAGCACAACACACAACAAACAAATCACACAAACAAACCAGAAGACACAAGGAAATATAGTGGTTCCCCAAAAACCTGGGTACATCCACTCTTCTACCACCCTTGGTAGGAATCCACTCAGGATGAGTTGATCAGGTGTCCTGACACCAATTAGCTTTTGACAAGGTGCTCAAAAACCAAAACTGGATTTTTTGATAAGGTGTCTGCCACCACTGAGTTTTGACAAGGCTCTCAGAACCATACAAAACTTTTGAAGGGAGTTCAAAAACCCTTTACAGCAGGAAAAAGAAAAAGGTAAAGAGATGAGATTGTCTTCTCTGTTCTCAAATCAAATGAGAGAAGACTAGTGGATCTTTTGTTGTCAAAGCTCCCCCTGAGATGTTGAATGAATCAGGAATGGAAGCCTTGCTCTAGGGTGATAGGTCTTCAGATCTTTAGATCTCCAGCAAAGAATTGATTCAGCAAAGAGGCTGAAAGATGAGGTGTCTGGAGTTCTTTGAGATGAAGCTTTGATCACTTTTTTGTAAGCAAGTGAATGGTTATCTTTTTCAACTTAATTCTTCTTGTTCTTCTATATCAGTGTGTCTCTTGATTCTATAGTATATTGACTCTGGATTAATTCTCTCTGAAAGTAGTGATGGAGAAGACGATCTTATTCTCTGAATATAATTCTTCCAAGATAGCCGTTATCAGACATTAAATGCCTTCCATAAATGATTTGTCTTCTAGAGGAAAGTCCAATGAAAAATTCCTGAATAATTCCTTTGAAACTTGTTCCAGAATAAATGAAAACGGCTGGCAAATCTTCTTGAAATTAAATGCTGAGAGAATTCAAAAACATTCCAAAGACTGGCAGTATTTGAATCCTTAAGAACGTCGATCTCTCAAAATAAACGTCGATCTGAGCTCGAAGATCGTCGACCAGAGCTCAGAGAAGGAATATATCATTCTGACAGAAAACGTCGATCTGAGCTCGAAGATCGTCGACCTGAGCTCAGAGATATTGAAGATAAGCAGTAGACAGAAAACTTCGATCTGAGATCGACTATCTAAGTACTTGGTCTGGCAGAAATAGTCGATCTGATTAAGACAGAAATCGTCGACCTAGACTTCAACAGAAAACGTCGACCTGAAGTAAACAGAGATCGTCGACCTGAAGCAAACAGAGATCGTCGACCTGAAGCAAACAGAGATCGTCGACCTAAACTTTCCCAGAAATAGTCGACCCAAGCACAGCCAGAGATCGTCGACCAAAGCTCGACGATCGTCGGACTGAAGCTCGACGATAGTCGATCGAAGCCAGCAACAAGCAGAAGGCAGAGGACATAAGTAGTCGACTAGAGCTCGACGATCGTCGACCTGAGCTCGACGATAGTCGACCGTCGTTCGACTATTTTTATCTCTTTACTTAGCTTGAAATCCTGAGCTTGAAAGGTCCTTGGGGGCAGCTTCAAACCTAAGTTCTAAGCCCTAGACTCATTCTAAGGTTGACCTTTACACTATACAACTAGGTCAACCTGGCTTCCTAAGAGACATAGTGATCCTTTCCCAAATTAGTAATAGGGTGTTCCAACAGATTTCTTCTTCCATAAAACCAAGTCCGAACCAGTCCACCTCCAGCCCGCCATTCTTGCTCCTTTGAGCGGGAAAACTTCCCTCAAGCCACCTTTTTCTCTCTCCTCATTGGAGAGTTGATCTGATAATACGTTTTGTAGCCTAAACTATTATCGTATTTTATATTTTATATTGTACAAATTATGTCTATTATTAGTTTATTTTTATCCTTTTTATGTAAATTTTATTGCCACTAACTTTTTCCTGTCTTTTTGCAGGTTTTCAGAAAAATTGCCAAAATGGCCTGTCACGCCCCCCTGTCACGCCCTCCCTGGGCGTGACCTAGGGCGTGTCACCCGATCCCGAGGACACCTGCTGGAAGGGACAGAAAACGGTCAAAACCGCTGTCACGCCCCCCTGTCACGCCCTCCCTGGGCGTGTCACTAGGCGTGACCAGGGGCGTGTCGCCCTCTGCCACAAAGCTGCCGCCGCATTAAATGCCCTTCCTCCTCAGCACGCAAATAGTACTGTCACGCCCCATGTCACGCCCGTGCCATGGGCGTGACACCTTCCTTTTTCGGCGACTGACGGATTTCCGACCAATGATTTGAACATGACATGCCTGTCACGCCCCCCTGTCACGGGCGTGACCTAGGGCGTGACCACCGACGTACCGAAGCAATCATCCCTCCCGCCAGAATCCAGAGCCCGAGGTCAAATCCGTACCTGTCACGCCCCCTGACACGCCCCCCCTAGGGCGTGTCAGAGGGCGTGACCAACCTGAGAAAAAATCTATAAATTGAGCCCCCCTCCCCCCCATTTCAGAAAGCTTTGGTTGAGTGGGGGAGGTGCTGCCCCTTTGTTTCTTGATCCTTTTTCATGCTTTTCTCTCTCTCTCTCCCCCTCTCTTTGTACTTTTTGGTTAACCCTAGTTTAATCTTAGTTTGTGCTAGCTTTTAATGTAATTTTCTTCTTGCTTAGTGCTTAATGTAGGGTTAGAATAGGGTTTAATTTTCATGCACTTGTAATTTTATTTTCATTAGTGTAACTTGCCCTTTTTTTATTAATAAAAGTGTTCTTGTTTAGCTTGTGTTCTTCTTATGCTTTTCTACTCATCTTCCCCCCTCCACTCCATTATGATTAACTAATCCTCCTTGTACTCGATCTTGATGATCCGAGGTTAGAGCGATTATGTTATGATGTTTTAATTAATCTTTTCTTTTTAGGTTAGGGCCTTGAATTACTCTTGATTTATCACGGGTCGGAGGTATATTTTCGATATATACCCTCCGCCTTTGCTTTCATTCTGGGCTAGCCGAGAGGCCGAAAGAATGAAGTGAGCATTCAAGAGTAAAGGGAGTTGTACGCACCCCTCGAGAGAGGCAGACGTCCAAATCTCCCGGATTGGAGTAAAATCCAATAGTGGGGTTCACCGCATAAAGCGAGTTTTAGGCCTCCGATTTAGACGAGAGTCGGTCGGACCTTCCTAAACTCAGTTGGGCACGACTTCGAGAGAAGCGTGTTCAAGCTTTAGGAACCTCCACGGTCAAGGACCCTTGTCCTATTAAGTTTAGATTTTTATCGCATTTTCTTAATCGTCTTTAGCCGAGGTGAATCTCGATCGGGTGCTTTTCCATTTCATATTGTTCTACCTTTTATAGTAATCTCATATATCATGCTCTTTAATTAACTGCAGTAATTTCCTTTCTAGCTTAGTTGTTTGCTTAATAGCGTAACTTAATTGCGGTAGTTCTCTTTCTAGTTTGCTTTAATTTCTCCATTGCGCTTAGATTTTCTAAAACCCTAATTTTTCCGTCGATAAGATAATAGCGTTCGTGTGAGTAAGCTTAGCCAACAGTTCCCGGATTTCAATACGACACTTGTGTCCCCTTGCTACAATTCGATAGGTATACTTGCCTCATCGGGTTGCTAGTTCGGTTGCGTTTATTTTCTTCGAACCCTAGCGCGATACCAAGTTTTTGGCGCCGTTGTCGGGGACCCAACTTCCGTTGATATTTTGAAAACACGAACCTATTAATTTTATCTCTTCTCTTTCTCATCCCCTTTCTTTAAAGTTTTAAAAAATCAAAAAAAATTATCACCGCTCTTAATAGAAACCAACCTCACAATTTTTCTACGCCACCTAATTCTCTCGAAAAGGGCAAAGGGCTTTAAGCGCCACTGTCTTGTCTAGTACCTTGCGAACCCTTCACGGGGTAGTCCTTGGGAAGTTCGGGAGTTAATTTATAAAAAAAAATCTATTTCAAAAAGAAAAAAAAATTTTAATTTAATTTTCTAAATCTAGTTTTTCTTTCTAGTTTATCCTTTTTCTCTTTCTCTTCTTCTTTTCTGTTCTTTTAGTGCATGACCCGCGGGAGTCCGTCGGTTATTTTGGACTTGGACCACGAAATTGAGCGTACTCTTCGGAGAAGATCGCGATTTCAAGGTCCTACTATCCAAGTGCCGGTTGAGGACTCCGAGTCATTTAATACTTTAAGAATGGAAGAACCCAACGTAGATGAGGCCGTTCAAAGGACTATGTCCTATTATGCACGACCGAACCTCGAGGGAACAGAATCGAGTATAGTCCGCCCTACTATAGCAAATAATAACTTTGAACTAAAGCCTAGCATAATTCAAATGGTGCAGCAATATGTGCAATTTGACGGACTTCAAGATGAAGATCCGAACGCACATATAGCTAGCTTTCTTGAAATTTGCGACACCTTCAAGATAAATGGTGTCACAAATGATGCGATCAGGCTAAGACTCTTCCCCTTCTTTCTAAGAACTAAAGCTAAGCAGTGGCTTAACACACTTCCGAAAAATAGCATAACCACTTGGAATGAATTAACTGAAAAATTTTTGGCGAAGTATTTTCCGCCCGCTAAAACTGCAAAACTTAGGAACGACATCTCTGCCTTCGGACAAATAGACTCTGAAACCCTTTACGAAACCTGGGAGAGATTTAAAGAATTATTAAGACGATGCCCACATCACGCGCTGCCTGTATGGTTACAAGTGCAGACGTTTTATAACGGGCTAAATCAAAGCACGAAGCAAATGATAGACGCAGCTTCTGGCGGTACTTTAAATCATAAGACCCCGGAAGCCGCTCTTGAGCTTTTTGAGGATATGGCCATGAACACTTATCAGTGGAATGTGCCTAGGTCCCACCCGAACAAGCCTGCAGGTATCTATGAAGTGGACAACGTCTCCCAGCTCGCTCTGCAAGTAGAAATCCTAAGCAAAAAAATCACGGAGATGACTGCTGCCTCCGCCCCTCAGGTATGGGAATCTGCAACCCCTACTCCAGAACATTTAGATTATGTTAATAATTTGCCTAGAACTGCTTTTAATAATTTTTCTGCTGCGAATTTTCATCCGCCTGGTTTTAATTTTCCGAATAGTTATAACCCCGCTTTAAGAAATCACCCGAACTTTTCATGGAGTAATCCATCGAATGCGATGCGCCCACCTCCACAAAATGATTTTTCTGCACAACCACCACCACCACCACCACTTCTTCAAAATTACCCAAAACCTCCGAGCTTGGAGGAATTACTTTCTAAATATATCACCACAAATGACGCTACCATAAGAACTTTAACCGGAAGCGTAAAAAGTTTAGAAAATCAGGTAGGACAGCTCGCGAAAATAATTTCTGAGCGACCTGCAGGGTCTCTTCCTTCCAATACCGAACCCAACCCGAGAGAGCAAGCGAAAGCTATAACTCTTCGGAGTGGGAAGCAAGTCTCCGGTATGGTAAGTGAAGAGCCCGAGGCAAGCTCCGCCTCCGCTTTTAAAAATCAAAGCTCCGCTTCCACTTTTAAAAATCAAAGCTCTGCTCCGCTTCCACCCTCTGCTGAAGAAGTAATCACCCCCACTTTAGAAAATAATCTCACTCCACCACCCATCTTCAAAAATAATTCAACTCCTCCATACCCCTCTGAACTTAATAGACAACGTCAAGATGATCAGTACTCCCGCTTCTTAGAAATCTTCAAACAAATCCACATTAATCTTCCCTTCCACGAGGCTATTTCGCAAATGCCGAAATACGCCAAATATCTTAAAGACCTCCTCACAAACAAGAAGAAGTTAGAGAATCTTTCGCACATCACGCTAAACGCCGAGTGCTCTGCCGTTTTAACAAATGGTTTGCCGAAGAAAATCAGTGACCCGGGTAGTTTCTCTATCCCGTGTGTCTTCGGTGATCTCTTTGTTAAACACGCGTTAGCCGACTTAGGCGCAAGTATAAACCTGATGCCCTTTTCGTTGTTCAAAAAGTTAGGGATTGGTAGCCTTAACCCCACGCGTATGAGTATCCAGCTAGCCGATAGATCCGTCAAGTACCCGTTAGGAATAGTGGAGGACATTCTAGTGAAAGTCGACAAGTTCATCTTCCCGGTGGACTTTGTCATTTTGGACATCGAAGAAGACGTCGAGGTTCCCCTGATCCTTGGCCGACCCTTCCTTGCCACCTCCCGAGCCATCATTGACGTAAGCAATGGTAAGCTCTTTCTTCGAGTAGGCGACGACGAAGTGACATTTCCGATCACCCCTTCGATGAAGAACACCTTAGCGAACGATGACTCATGTTTTTTCATAGACGTCGTGAGTGATGATTCTTCCTACTGCCTCTCCGACTTTGAAAAAGAATTTTCTACTTTTTGCTCCTCTTCTCTTACAACAGAATCACTGCAAGGAAGTGATGAATCTTCTTATTGTCTTTCTGAGTTTGAAAAAGAGTTTTCTGATTTTTGTTCTTCCTCTTTCCTTACCACTGAATCTGTACAAGAAGCCGTCTTGGCTGCTAGCCCCACCCCTTATTACGTTCCTTATAAAAAAGTTTATGAAGATATTATTTTTGAAAAAGAAAGAATCTCAAAATCCTCTTATGAAGAACCCCCTACCCTAGAACTTAAAGAACTTCCCGAACACCTTAAGTATGCTTTCTTAGAAAAAGACTCCAAGTTACCAGTTATCGTTTCGGCCTACCTCACGGATACGCAGAACGATAAACTTCTTCTAGTTCTACGTAAGCATCGCCGGGCTATTGCTTGGCAAATTTCTGATATCAAGGGCATAAGCCCATCTTTCTGTACACATAAAATCCTAATGGAAGATAATTCGCGTAACTCTATTCAACCTCAACGCCGTATAAACCCGAATATGAAAGAAGTAGTTAAAGGCGAGGTTATGAAACTATTAGACGCAGGAATTATCTACCCTATATCGGACAGTAAGTGGGTTAGCCCCGTTCAGGTAGTTCCAAAAAAGGGAGGGATAACCGTAGTTAGTAATGAGAATAATGAATTAATCCCGACACGGACGGTGACGGGTTGGCGTATGTGCATAGATTACCGTAAGTTAAATGACGCCACCCGTAAGGACCACTTTCCTCTACCGTTTATCGACCAGATTTTAGAACGTCTCTCCGGCCATAGCTTTTATTGTTTTCTCGATGGCCTCTCGGGGTACTTTCAAATACCCATCTCTCCCGAGGACCAAGAGAAAACTACGTTTACTTGTCCCTTCGGCACCTTCGCGTACCGAAGAATGCCGTTTGGATTATGCAATGTGCCGGCTACATTCCAACGATGTATGCTCGCAATATTTGACAAGTACGTAGAAAGCATTATGGAGGTATTCATGGACGATTTCTCCGTGTTCGGCGATACCTTCGATAGATGTTTAGAAAACCTCGAAAAAGTCTTAGAACGATGCGAAGAAACTAACCTTGCCCTAAATTGGGAAAAATGCCATTTTATGGTGAGGGAAGGGTTAGTTTTGGGTCATAAAATTTCTGCTAAAGTTATTGAGGTAGACGTTGCCAAGATAGAAGTTATTGAGAAGTTGCCGCCACCTACAAACATAAAAGCTATAAGAAGTTTCCTAGGCCACGCTGGTTTTTATCGTCGTTTTATAAAGGACTTCTCCAAGATCACTAAGCCCCTCACCCATCTCTTAGAAAAAGACGCTCCATTCATTTTTGATGACTCTTGTATTTCTGCCTTTGAATTAATTAAAGAAAAGTTAATTAACGCGCCGATTATGATAGCTCCGGTGTGGGACCTTCCTTTCGAGATTATGTGCGATGCGAGTAGTTTTGCGGTGGGAGCCGTATTAGGTCAACGCATATCTAAGAACTTCCACCCCATCTATTACGCTAGTAAAACCCTCACATCTGCACAAGAAAATTACACCACAACCGAGAAGGAGCTCTTGGCTGTAGTATTTGCGTTTGATAAATTTCGCCCTTACATTACACTTTCAAAAATCATTGTTTTTACGGACCACTCGGCCCTCAAGTACCTTCTTGCCAAAACGGATGCCAAGCCTCGCTTGATTCGCTGGGTCTTACTCCTCCAGGAGTTTGACTTAGAGATCCGTGATAAGCGAGGAGCCGAGAACTTGGCCGCCGACCATTTATCAAGATTAGATAACCCCTTTATAGAAAAATTAAATGAAAAATCTTTTAATGACTATTTTCCTGATGAGAAGCTGCTTTTAGTTAATACATCTACTTCTCCTTGGTTCGCGCACATCGCCAACTATCTAGTGGCCCGGGTGCTCCCAAAAGAGTTCTCCTCTCAGCAGAAGAAGAAATTCTTTTCTGAGCTGAAGAACTACTTTTGGGAAGACCCGCATCTTTTCAAAATTTGTGCGGATCAAGTGATAAGGAGATGTGTTTCTTTTGATGAAGGAATTGATATTCTAAAACATTTGCATGAAGGTCCGACAGGTGGGCACTATCAAGCTGCTCGCACCGCTCATAAAGTGCTTTGCGCGGGTTTTTACTGGCCTAGCCTGTTTAAAGACGCGCAAGCCTTTGTGAGCAGGTGTGATAGTTGCCAACGGTCGGGCAATATTTCTAATAAAAATGAAATGCCGCAAAATTATTTCTTAGAGTGCGAAATTTTCGACCTCTGGGGAATTGATTTTGTTGGCCCCCTTCCTTCTAGCTTCGGAAACAAATATATTTTAGTTGCTGTTGATTATGTTTCACGATGGGCTGAGGCCCAAGCTCTTCCTACGAACGACTCCCGAGTTGTAGTCACGTTTTTAAAAAAATTATTTTCTACATTCGGTACGCCACGCGCAATCGTTAGCGATAGGGGTTCCCATTTCTGTAACGCGCAATTTTCAAAAATCCATACTAAATACGGCGTTACGCATAAACTATCCACTGCCTACCACCCCCAAACTAACGGTCAAGTCGAAGTAGTAAATAGAGAAATAAAAAGAATATTAGAAAAGACTGTTTCAACTTCTAGAAAAGACTGGTCAGCCAAACTTGACGATGCTCTATGGGCCTACCGAACAGCGTACAAAACCGCCCTCGGATGTACGCCGTATCGGCTGGTCTATGGAAAATCGTGCCATCTGCCCGTAGAGTTAGAACACCGCGCCTTTTGGGCCTTAAAATTTTTAAACTTCGATCCCCACTCAGTCGGTGACCTTCGAAAATTCCAACTAAATGAACTCGACGAGTGGCGCTCTAATGCTTATGAAAATAATAAACTTTATAAAGAGCGGACGAAGCGTTTACACGATAAACACTTAAGGCACCCTAAAAACTTTAAACCGGGCGACCAAGTCCTTTTATATAATTCTCGTTTACGTTTATTTCCGGGCAAATTAAAATCTCGCTGGTCTGGCCCGTTTTCTGTTTTAGAAGTATTTCCTTATGGAACTGTTTTAATTTCTCACCCTGATAAGGGTAATTTCAAAGTGAATGGTCAGCGTCTTAAACTGTATTTCTCTGGTGATGATGATGTCAGTCCAAACACTATTAAGTTTCTGCTTCACGAACTCTAACTTTGAACTTTTTATTTTTTTTGCTAAAAACAATTTTATTTCGGGACAACAATATTTTTGGACAATATTATTTTTGATGCGTCGAGCTCAACGACGCTTTAACCAAAGGGAGCTCTTGGGAGGCAACCCAAGTTATCTTTTTCTGTTTTCTTTATTTTACAATTTTTGCCTCGGACGGCTTCGACAAGCTGAAGCTTCTGCGATCGCCTGCTCCAACATTGCTGAATCCATCACAAAGTCCAAAGAAGACATTCGGGGAGCGACATCACTCAGCTTTCGCAGCAAATAAATCCGGGGAAGTACCTGTATTACAATTCTGTCTTTCAATTCTGTACTTTATTTTTCTCTCCTTCTCCAATCCCCTTCTTTAGTCATTGAGGACAATGTCTGTTTTAAGCTTGGGGGAGGATTTCCTCCTTCATTTTTGCGTAGTGTAAATAATCTTCTTTTTGTATATATTGTAAATATTTCCAAAAAAAAATGAATATCTTAAAATTCCAAAAAAAAAAGAGAAAAATTTTCCAAAATAAAAAAAAAGAGAATATTTCTCAAAAAAAAAAAAAATATATGTGTGTTTTTGAATAGTTTAGACATTTTGGTATTTCAATAGTACCCCTAGTTTTTAGTTTTGTTTTACTCAAAATCTCCTATAAACAACTTAGTTAATTATAATATTTCTAATAGTCCTTTTTAATTATGTTTCACAAGTAAAATGTTGGCCATGCTGTGTTTCTAATACACGGTAGCATGTTAAGGTGAAATATTTTTTCTAAAACTCGCATTTCTATTATGGTTTTTTGTTGTTTATTTCCTTTACTTTCTTAAAAATTCATCATCCACTATTTTCTTTTTCGTTTTTGAATAATTTTTGTAAAGTCAACTTTTGAATAACGTAGTAGATGTGAACGATCCAAGTCACCTATTATTTCTATTTTCAAGTTAATTTCATAAATCTTCTTTTATTATCTAGGACTCGCTTTTTGAAAATTTTTCAAACCTTTGTTTTAAATAAATTCAAAAGCGTGAAAATGATTTAGGCCATTTTTGTTTTCGTTTGAGCTTTCTTGCCAACCTAAAAACTTTTACCACTAGTTAGCCGTTTTTGAGCCTTTTTCCGATTTCATTTGATAGCTCCTCCTTTCATTTCAGTTTCACCAAAGCCAAAATTTCCAACCTATCGAATCGCACTAGCCTTTTTGAGTTTCATAAATTATTTTGACGAATTTTGATAGGGTATTTTGTGATTTTTGTGGAGAAAGGTTTTCGAAAAAAAAAGGAAGTATGTTCAAAAGTGATGTTTATTTTTGTTTGGCCAACTCAAAAAGGAAAATAAAAATATTTATGGCCTTTGTTTTGAAAAAAAGAAAAAGAAATGAAAAAGAAAAAGAAAAAAAAAATTGTGTATATATTTTTATGAAAGTTTTTGAAACTCTTTGCTTTGGTTTAGTGTGATTTTAAACCTTCACGTTTATCTTTGAATTCCACTCCTAATCATTTTCCTAAACCAAACGTTTCTGTCCTATTTAAGTCCTTTTGATTCACGCTTTTTGATTTTTTATTTAACAACTAAGAAAAGAAAAACAGTAAATCAGTTTTAGTTTTAGATTTAAACCTAGATTTTTGATAATTAAATTGATATAATTATAATGCGTTGCTTGGATCTAGTAACAACTCAATGCGTGTTTTTCATTTTCGTTGCTTTACTTAAGTCCATTTAAAAAATCTCGCTAAAATTTTGGATGATTTGTTTTTATTAAGTAAAGTTTTTAAAAGTTTTACCATACCTAAATAATTGTTTTAGACTTACATTTACCTTTTCCCTACTAAGAATTTCGCATAGTACTTGTGTAGGCATAATTAGAACTTTTTGATTAGTCCTTTTTATAAATTTCTAGTTTTTATATTTTTGCTTGGGGACAAGCAAAGCTTAAGCTTGGGGGAATTTGATAATACGTTTTGTAGCCTAAACTATTATCGTATTTTATATTTTATATTGTACAAATTATGTCTATTATTAGTTTATTTTTATCCTTTTTATGTAAATTTTATTGCCACTAACTTTTTCCTGTCTTTTTGCAAGTTTTCAGAAAAATTGCCAAAATGGCCTGTCGGGCCCCCCTGTCACGCCCTCCCTGGGCGTGACCTAGGGCGTGTCACCCGATCCCGAGGACACCTGCTGGAAGGGACAGAAAACGGTCAAAACCGCTGTCACGCCCCCCTGTCACGCCCTCCCTGGGCGTGTCACTAGGCGTGACCAGGGGCGTGTCGCCCTCTGCCGCAAAGCTGCCGCCGCATTAAATGCCCTTCCGCCTCAGCACGCAAATAGTACTGTCACGCCCCATGTCACGCCCGTGCCATGGGCGTGACACCTTCCTTTTTCGGCGACTGACGGATTTCCGACCAATGATTTGGACATGACATGCCTGTCACGCCCCCCTGTCACGGGCGTGACCTAGGGCGTGACCACCGACGTACCGAAGCAATCATCCCTCCCGCCAGAATCCAGAGCCCGAGGTCAAATCCGTACCTGTCACGCCCCCTGACACGCCCCCCCTAGGGCGTGTCAGAGGGCGTGACCAACCCGAGAAAAAATCTATAAATTGATCCCCCCTCCCCCCATTTCAGAAAGCTTTGGTTGAGTGGGGGAGGTGCTGCCCCTTTGTTTCTTGATATTTTTTCATGCTTTTTCTCTCTCTCTCTCCCCCTCTCTTTGTACTTTTTGGTTAACCCTAGTTTAATCTTAGTTTGTGCTAGCTTTTAATGTAATTTTCTTCTTGCTTAGTGCTTAATGTAGGGCTAGAATAGGGTTTAATTTTCATGCACTTGTAATTTTATTTTCATTAGTGTAACTTGCCCTTTTTTTATTAATAAAAGTGTTCTTGTTTAGCTTGTGTTCTTCTTATGCTTTTCTACTCATCTTCCCCCCCTCCACTCCATTATGATTAACTAATCCTCCTTGTACTCGATCTTGATGATCCGAGGTTAGAGCGATTATGTTATGATGTTTTAATTAATCTTTTCTTTTTAGGTTAGGGCCTTGAATTACTCTTGATTTATCACGGGTCGGAGGTATATTTTCGATATATACCCTCCGCCTTTGCTTTCATTCTGGGCTAGCCGAGAGGCCGAAAGAATGAAGTGAGCATTCAAGAGTAAAGGGAGTTGTACGCACCCCTCGAGAGAGGCAGACGTCCAAATCTCCCGGATTGGAGTAAAATCCAATAGTGGGGTTCACCGCGTAAAGCGAGTTTTAGGCCTCCGATTTAGACGAGAGTCGGTCAGACCTTCCTAAACTCAGTTGGGCACGACTTTGAGAGAAGCGTGTTCAAGCTTTAGGAACCTCCACGGTCAAGGACCCTTGTCCTATTAAGTTTAGATTTTTATCGCATTTTCTTAATCGTCTTTAGCCGAGGTGAATCTCGATCGGGTGCTTTTCCATTTCATATTGTTCTACCTTTTATAGTAATCTCATATATCGTGCTCTTTAATTAACTGCAGTAATTTCCTTTCTAGCTTAGTTGTTTGCTTAATAGCGTAACTTAATTGCGGTAGTTCTCTTTCTAGTTTGCTTTAATTTCTCCATTGCGCTTAGATTTTCTAAAACCCTAATTTTTCCGTCGATAAGATAATAGCGTTCGTGTGAGTAAGCTTAGCCAACAGTTCCCGGATTTCAATACGACACTTGTGTCCCCTTGCTACAATTCGATAGGTATACTTGCCTCATCGGGTTGCTAGTTCGGTTGCGTTTATTTTCTTCGAACCCTAGCGCGATACCATGATCCGGCCACCATTTCTCTTCCAAGAGGTTGCAAAAGTTATTTAAGACCCCCCTCCCGGAATATGAAATACGGCACAAGAGGGGTCTTATGCCCATAACTGCTGCCTTGCGGTAACACTAACACTCGCGCTAGCCTGTACTACAAGACGCTTATTCTGCCGGCTATAACCAATATCATACATTGCCAACACAACCAAAATATAACACAGAAGTCAAATCTATACAAAGAGTTACAACAAAATTCTAATATAACACAGAAGTCAAATCCACACAAAGAGCTATAACACAAAAGTCCATAATATCATAAATAAAGAAGCTACAACAAGCTTCTACTATCATAGTACGTAAATAGTAGTTTGCCCAAAAGGGCTACAACAAAAAGCTCTTACACTAACATCTATAACTTATGGTAGCGACAGTACCGTCCCCTTAGGCCCTATCATCCTGGCATGGATGTCCAGCTGCAAAACCTGCTGCTCCACCTGCGGGATTTCCTCCTAAAAATGTAGACGTAGCAACCGTTAGTCATAAAGACTAAGTGGCTTCTCATCGACTCCCCCGGCGACTCCTCGACACCAGCCAGAGAAAGAAACAGAGTACAATATATATAAATCATAGGTACAAGAAGGTGGTATAAACAGAATAACACAAGGTATTTAAGATGTGTAATAAAAGAGCAACCTCTTATTCTAACAACTCTTACCATCTACAGCAGCATGAGAGTATAATATTATAACCGTAAGTAACTCAACTTATATGAATTCCCAAACAAGCATATAAGTTGAGGATCGTTTAGCAGTAAGTAAATCATATTATAGGAGTGCCCATACAAACTTATACAATGAGGATCTTGTGTATGAAATGAAGTGTAATGGTATATATGCAATACAATTAATCACCCATGATCACGCACATGCAATCGCTATGTCGACACAGACTTGCATTTCCAACTTTTTGAGTAGGCAGCTAACCTCTCAGGTGTCATCCGTCGTGCCAGACGGTGACAGTAGAGCGAGCATGTCCACTACTAGGCTGGTCTCCACACTACCTTGCCTAGTCCTTCATATGCCTCAACACTAAGAACACAACAACGGAGCTCACTTACGTACTACGGCTCATCGGGTGTCTCGGGTAGATGTGCACTGAGATCCTAGCCCCGAACTGGCCTAAGGTGTGATAAGGAAGGAGCCTCGAAAATGAGCACGAGGACAAATCCCAACCATTCACTTGGCACGGAAGGAGCCTCAGGACGTGAACACCGAGGACCAAGCCAAACCGCCCAATGTCTAGCTGTCAACTCCCATCGGTGTGATGATTGGCGAGCCCGTAGACCTTCCACACTATCCTTAACCCGGGATTACGACACCGTGTGTTGACTCTCACCACATGCATTACAACCACATCGTGATATGGAAGGAGCCTCAGAAATGAGCATGAGGACCAAGCCCAACCGACCACTTGGCACGGAAGGAGACAAAGGACATGAACACCAAGGACCAAGCCCAACCGTCCATTTATGATTCTTCCCAACGTTACCAACCTGTGCGTTAAGATATCCTCACTCACCCCTTTCATTATTCGGTGCCCAAGTCACCTCAAGGGTTTACCACAAACACGGGTTGCGAACCACTTCATACAATGGACCAATTCAGACTCCCTTATATGACAAGCCTCAAGGCCATGATTACGTCTAATGATATGGTCACATAACCTTAACATCACCACTTACAAGTCCTTCACAAAAATCAATCATTTGTGTACACATGAGTTAACAATCTATTTAACACCTCACATGTTCATACAACCAACACCGAATAATTACCCAAGCTCTTGTAAATTTTGTTATTAAACGATTAATTACACTTCGTTCATTAACCCCCACCAAGTCGTTTTGTTCAACCACATACCATTTCACCATTTGTTTACGTGGGGTCTATCCAGTAATTTCATCATGTATTGAATCGTCATAATTAGGTATATTATGAATCGCCTACAACTTAACATCGGATTGTTACAAAACCTCTTCCGAGTCCAAACCCAACTTTACACTTACTCAGGAATTTCAAGTGTAGAACACCTGCTGGACAGCAACTTCAATCGGAGATTCCCATGGCTACAGAAATCTGGTGAGTGCGTGTAACCCTTTGATGGAAAGGTATTTCTATGGGCTACAACTTTAATATTCAGTCTGCAACCCAGGTAAGACTGTATCATACATGAAATTGGTTCCAAAGCCTGCTGCGTATAGAATACAATTTTTGCATGCTTAGTCTGACAGCCCTCTACATTCGATTAGACTTTCTTATGGCTACATACTTCACCCGAAGGCGTTTAAACATTTGTAGGAAAGGTAATTTCAAGGGCTACGACTATAATGTTTAGTCAGAAGCTCAGATCTTGCCATATCTTGCCTGAAAATAGCCAAGAAGGTCGCTGCATGTAGAACATAGATTTCTGCATGAATCTTGAGGCAAAATGAACAACATCGATTCATCTTCCTCCTCAAGCCAATCCTCCCAAATCATAACCAGAAGTTTCCCCACCCTTATTTACCCTCTTAAGGCCATTCCTCTTCACAAAACCACCCCAATCATCACTTTGAAGGAAGGGGAGGTTGAAGATGACTAAACCTTAGAACACAAGTTCTAGCTTGGCCCTCCTAGAAACCTTCTTTTCACAAATCAAGACTCATTTGAGTCGATGTATCACCTAAGAATAACTATGGATCTAGCACCAAGGGAGAGGGGAGGAAGCTCACCTCATTTCCAGCGGTTCCGCCATTTCCGGCCAAGGATCTTGTCATTCTTCTTGTCGGCATCCCTTTTCCTTGGCGGCGGTGGCGATTCTCCAAGGAGTTTGGTTGGCTCCAACAATTTTTCATTCCTCCAGGAGTTTTCTCCAGCAGATGTGGCTTGGAAGAGAATGAAAATGGCTAGGGTTTCATTTTGCCCTTTTATTGAGAAGTGACACGGGTACGGACACGCCCGTGTCCTTACTCGTGTCCTGCTCTAGCAAAATGTCATCAACGGTTTGACAATCGTTTCGTGCACATACACGGGTACTGACATGCCCGTGTCTGTACCCGTGTACACATGATACAGCTATGGTTCTAGCCGTGTTGATACCCGTGTCCTGCTCGGGACACCTTTCATCGACCTTGCCCCGACGCACACGGGTAAGTACACGCCCGTGTCTCTACCTGTGGCCTTCTCAGCTTATCACTCAACACCATACCACTCAAAGCCACGTCACACGGGTAGGGACACGCCTGTATCTCTACCCGTGTACTTATCGGGATAAACCACTCAACGCCATACCACTCAAAGCCACGACACATGCGTAGGGACACGCCCGTGTCTCTACCCGTGTCCTCCTCAGGACAGTCCACTCAATGCCATGCCACTCAAAGCCACGACACACGGGTAGGGACACATCCATGTCTCTACCCGTGTCCTTCTCAGGGCAAACCACTCAACGCCATACCAATCAAAGCCATGACACACGGGTAGGGACACTCCCGTGTCTCTACCGGTGTCCTACACAGGCCCAACTTCATTTTTACCCACGAGTGCGCGGCTGATTGCCTGCACTCTCATAGCCTAAATCAGCTCTCTTGACTCCAGAAGCGTGCACAAGGGGCCTAGCGTTAATCGAGACATTCAAATCCTATAAAAAAATAAAAGATTTTTTCCCCGAAATCAGGTTAAGGCTACGGGGAGAGAAAAGCATAAATAAACATGACATAAAATAAAATATGCTTTTACAGGTTATCTTGATGGAATAGCTCCGGGTAGCGCTTTTGTATCATGTACACTGGCTCCCACGTATACTCTTCTTTCCCATGATTGGACCACAACACTTTGACTAGAGGAACACTTTTGCTACGCAAAGTCCTCGTATCGCTGTCTACTATCCACACAGGCTCTAGTCGCACCGACCTATCCGTCGCAACTGCTCCTTCAGTGGTTGGGACATATTGTTAGGTCCGCAACAATACCTTTCGGAGTGACGACACATGGAATATGTCATGAAGATTCTCTAGCTCCGGCGTTAGCTCTAACCGATATGCCAACGGGACAATCCTTTCCAATATGACGTAGGGCCCAACGTACCTTTGGCTGAGCTTCTTCACACCGCATACCCGAGATACTCCATGCATCGGCCTGATCTTTAAAAATACCCTGTTGCCTACTTGAAATTCCACCATTTGGTGCTTTGCATTATAATATTTTGCTTAGCTACTTTGAGCCTCGAGAATGCGGTCTTGTATTAGCCTCACAACCGCATAAGTATCATCTATGTATTCAACTCCCAAAGCCTTTGGGTCTTTATCCTGCACCCATGACAAGGGTGTTCTACACCTTCTTCAGTAAATGGCTTCATAGAGCGCCATCCCGATGCTAGCTTGATGGCTGTTATTGTATGAGAATTCTACCAAGGGTAGGAGCCTTTCCCACAGCTCTCCCTTATCCAACACACACAACCTCAATAAGTCTTCCAATGTCCTGATAGTCCTTTTAGATTGCTCGTCGGTCTAAGGGTGAAACTCTGTGCTGAAGGTAAGGCGCAAACCCAAATATGCCTGCACAACCTTCCATTCCCTAAAGGTAAACCGACCATCCCGGTCAGAAGTGATTGTTTTTGGCACGCCATGATACAATACGAATTGTTCCACAAAAAGGCGTACCAAAGCACCCACGTGTGCTTCTTTATTCATAGGTATGAACCAGTCTACCTTCGTCAAGCGATCAACGATTACCAATATCAAATCATTCTTTGAGCGGGAGCGAGGGAAATTATGGACGAATTCCATGGAGACATCCTCGAACTTCCACTCGGGGATGGGCAATGACTGCAACAATCCACCAGGGCTCCTGCATTCTGCCTTCACCCTTTGACAGGCCTCACAATGCGTAACAAAATATCTGACACCTTTCTTCATTCCCGGCCAACACATGGTCTTCCGCAAGTCGACATACATCTTATCAATCCTAGGATGCACAGAATACTGAGAGCAGTGTGCCTCTCTCAAGATATCTTCCCGAATTTTTCCTCCCTTGGGAATGTAAAGCCAGCCACAGAAATGAACAAGGCTGTCCTTTAGAGAGTACACGCTAGTTGCCCCATCTTCAATTGACTTTATTGCCAGGGCCAGAGCCTCATCCCTTCCTTGCTCTGCTCGTATTTAGTCTCGAACATCGCAAACTATGCTCATAGTGGTCAAGTAGTCTGTATACCCGTCCGGTTGATTCTTATACACCAATGTGATCTCCATCTCCTCAAGCATCTGAGCTAACTTTATACGCATCAACCGGGACTCGGGGCTTGTTTTTGATACCTTCTTTCTCAAAGCATCAGCTACGGAATTTACTTTTCTGGGGTGGTAGTTCAGGGTGTATTCATAATCAAACAAAAACTCCAACCACCGCCGTTGTCTTAAATTCAATTCCTTCTAGGTATGGACGTATTTTAAGTTCTTATGATCCGAGAAGATTTCAGAGTGTATGCCGTATAGGTAGTGCCTCCAAATCATCAAGGCAAACACTACTTCTCCCAGCTCCAAATCATGTACTAGATAGTTAATTTCATGCTTCTTCAGTTATCTTAAAGCATAAGCGATCACATGCCCGTGCTGCATCAATACCGCTCCCATTCCTTGATATGATGCGTCCGTGTAAACTTGATATCTTTCCTTCCCGGATGGAAGGGATAGGATGGGTGCGAATATAAGTATGTCCTTTAGTTCTTGGAACGCAGCTTCACATTGTGGTGTCCACTTATACGGCACACCTTTCTTTGTTAGGGAAGTAAGAGGAAGAGCAATCTTTGAGAATCCCTTTACGAACTTGCGGTAGTACCCGGCAAGTCCAAACAAACTCCGCACGTCGGCCGCCGACTTCAAAGTCGACCACTCCTACACGGCACGCACTTTGGCCAGATCCACAGCTAGCCCAGCCCCGTTGGTCACGTGACCCAAGAAAGAAACCTCCTTAAGCCAGAATTCACACTTGCTGAACTTGGCGAACAGGCCGTGCTCTTTTAACTTCTTCAGTACTAAGGCCAGATGCCCGACATGTTCTTCCTCCGTCTTGTTGTAGACAAAGATATCGTCGATGTAAATAATGACGAAGAAATCTAGATAGGGATCGAACACTTTATTAATCAAGCTCATGAAAGATGATGGGTAATTTGTAAGCCCAAACAGCATCACTGTGAACTCATACAAGCTGTACCTCGAGATGAAAGCAATTTTCTTAATATCCTCATCTTGTATTCTCAATTGTTAATACCCTGAGCGCAAATCTAGCTTGGAAAACCAATGCGCTCCCACCAGTTGATCGAACAACTCATCGATCCGAGGTAACAGATAGGTGTTCCGTAACGTCAGTCGGTTGAGCTCTCGATAGTCTATGCATAATCGCAGGGTTCCATCTTTCTTCTTAACAAATATAATAGGGGCTCCCCATGGTGATGAGCATGGGCGAACAAACTCTTATTTTACCAACTCTTGTAATTGAACTCTAAACTCCGCGAGTTCCTTAGGGGCCATCCGATAAGGGGTCCTAGAGACAGGCTTGGCTCATGGTACTAACTTGATTTGAAAATCTACTTCTCTATTTTGGGGTAATCCTTGCAATTTCTCCAAAAATATTTCTAGGAAATCACGCACCACCCGCACATCCTTGATATCCAATGCCAGCTCCTTCAACTCGAAATAAATCATGAAAACATCATCCCCCTTCATATGGGCTTTTAAAGACTGGACTGAAGATAACATCATACGGGGCGGAGAGTAAACACCTTGAAAGATGACCTCCGAGTCTCCATGTCTCAATGAGATCCTCTTCTGCGCGCAGTCAATCTTCACATAATGCCACTCCAACCATGCCATGCCCAGAATGAGGTTGAGCTATGGCATTCTCAAGACTATGGCAGGGGTGTCGAAGAGCTTTCCTTCAAGGAGAACCTCAAACTCGCACTTCGCGGTTGCCGTCCTCTCCAATCCTTCTAGAAGGCACACCCTTCGAGCAGTACCAGTGAAGTATTGCACTCCATCTATATCTTTGATGAAGTCTTTAGACACAAAATATTGTGAGGCACTGGTGTCGATTAACGTATAGGCTGGTTTCTCGCCGACCATCACGGTGCCTAAGTGTCAATAACAATTCTCAATCTAGGCGTCTAGTATATCTTAAGCAACCTGACGGAATTAATGAAAATAAAATGACTGACTGTAATCATACCTGCAATCACTTCATGATAGTTCCGCTCTTGAGTCATGTACAATGCATACATCTAATCCCGAGCGGGCCCGGTGTTTCTTCCTCGTGTTGCTCGTCATCGACCACGCATGTGCCCCCGCCCTCAAGGAGCTGCTGGAGGGAATACGAGTGGAGCATTTCCAAATAGTTGCGGGAAGTAGCGTCGAATGTGGCCCGTTTGGTTGCATTCGACGAACACTCGCTCCTGCCTTCCACTGGGTTGCTGAAATTGTTGAGGTGGAGGCAATGCTGGCGGTTGCGGAACCGGGCGCTCCATTCTAAAATTTTGGGGGAGACACCCGCCACCTCTGCGATATCCTCTTCCTCTTCTATTTTCAAATCTACTTCTATTACTAGGGCCGGCTTCCATCACGCCCTCTGTTGGCCTCTTACCACTTCCCAAGTGGCCCGCTTCTTACCTCTTTGCCATGTCAATAATCTCGGCTAGACAAGAGTCCGCTATAAACAAAAGGGCTTCCCTCAAGGGGTCTTGCAAGCTTTTGTAGAATCATTTTGCGTATCCTCTATCATCCAACTCATAAGAGTCAGCAAATCTAGCCAAGTGCTGAAACTCCCATTTGTATTATGTACCCGACTTGGACCCTTGCTTCAGTTGCAAAAACCTCTCTTCAAGATCATCCCGAGCAGCCGAGGGGATGAAATGCTCTAAAAAGGCTTCAAAGAATTCGCTCCAACTGATGTCCGTGTATACCCGTCCTTGAAAAGTAGAGCCCTTGAGGGACTTCCACCACCTTTTGGCGTGCAGATCTAAGTGTGTCACTTCAAGGGTCACTGACATGTTGTTTGGGAACCTTATTCCTTCCAACAGTTCTTGTACAGAGTCGATCCATTCTTCCATATGCACTGCCGACTCCGTCCCAAGGTAAGCAGGAGGGGAGAGAGCTCGGAAATTACTTAACCAATTGGATCCCAGACCCTGTTGTTGTACAGGGGCTTGCTGGGATTGGGACCTGAAGGCGTCCAGGATAGCGGTGAGCGTCTACCCCAGCTCTGATTGTTGGAAATGTGTAGGTACGGGCGATCTACACGTAAGGTACAAACTTAAGGTTAGGTTAGTTAATCAAAGTTAAAGATAGACAAACTTAGTGTGAATTACATATGGGCACACCGCTGCTACCACTAAGTCAGTTTGTCCCCAAACAGACTAATCGAACTGGGATGGCACCATTGTTGAATGACTTCTTCAATTCAGGATCATACCAAGCTGATACCATTTGTAAGACCCCCCTCCCGGAACACGAAACACGACACAAGAGGAGTCTTATGCCCAGAACAGCTGCCTTGCAGTAGCAATAACACTCGGTCTAGCCTGTACCACATGACGCCTATTCTGCCGGCTATAACCAATATCATACATTGCCAACCCAACCAAAATATAAAACAGAAGTCAAATACTCACAAAGCATATAGTCCATAATATCAAAAATAAAGAAGCTACAATAAGCTTCTAATATCAGAGTATATAAATAGTAGTTTGCCCAAAAGGGCTACAACAAAACCTCTCACACTCACATCTATAACTGATGGTAGTGACGGTACCGTCCCCTCAGGCCCTGTCGTCCTGGCCTGGATGTCCAGCTACAAAACCTGCTGCTCCACCTGCGGGATTTCTTCCTAAAAATGAAGACGTAGAAACTGTTAGTCATAAAGACTAAGTGGCTTCTCATCCACTCCCCCGGCGACTCCTCGACACCGTGTAGAGAAAGGAATAGAGTAAAATATATATATAAATCATAGGTACATTCAGGTGGTATAAACGGAATTACACAAGGTATTTAAGCAGTGTAATAAATGAGCAACCTCTTATTCTAACAACTCTACCATCTACAACAGCATGAGAGTATAATATTATAACAGTAAGTAACTAAACTTATATGAATGCCCATACAAGCATATAAGTTGAGGATCGTTTAACAGTAAGTAACTCATCGTATAGGAGTGCCCACACAAACCTATACGATGAGGATCTTGTGTATGCAATTAAGTGTAATGATATGTATGCAATGCAATGACTCACCCATGATCACGCACATGCAATCGCTATGTCGACACAGACTTATAGTTCCCACTTTTCGAGCAGGTAGCTAACCTCTCAGGCATCATCCATCGTGGCTAGACGGTGACAATAGAGCGGGCATCTCCACTACTAGGCTGGTCTCCACACTACCTGTCCTTGGCCTTTGTACGCCTCAACGCTAAGAAAACAACAGCGGAGCTCACCCGCGTACTACGACTCAGCGTGTGTCTCTGGTAGATGTGCACCGAGATCCTAGCCCCGAACTAGCCTAAGGTGTGATATGGAAGGATCCTCGAAAATGAGCACAAGTACCAAGCCAACCGTTCACTTGGCACGGAAGGAGCCTCAGGACTTAAATACCGAGGACCAAGCCCAAATGCCCAAGGTCTAGCTGTCAACTCCTATTGGTGTGATGATTGGCGAGTGCTTAGACCTGCCACACTTTCCTTAACCCGGAATTATGACACCACGTGTCTACTCTCACCACATTCATTACAACCACATCATGGTACGAAAGGAGCCTCGGAAATGAGCACGAGGACCAGGCCCAACCGACCACTTGGAACGGAAGGAGCCTCGGGACATGAACACAGAGGACCAAGCCAAACCGTCCATTTATGATTCTTCCAAACGTTACCAACCAGTGCGATCAGATATTCGCACTCACCCTGTTGGAACACCCTATTACTAATTTGGGTCAGGATCACTATGTCTAAAGGATTGTTTCTTTGACCATGTTTTATTGAGTAAAGGTCAACTAGTTTGGTCTACGGCTTAGGACTTAAGTTCAAAGCTTTCCCCAAGACCTCCTAGTTTAGATGAGAAGCCCAGAAGAAGAAGAATTCAACTTGTCGACGAGCTCAGATCGACGAAGCGTCGAACCCATTTTGACTATCTCTGAGTTCAGGTCGAAGAAGCGTCGAACCCAATTCGACGATCTCTAAGCTAAAGTCGTCGATGCGTCGAACTCAGTTCGAAGATCTCTGAGCTTAGATCGACGATATCTGTCTTAGACTAATTCCAATATCTCTGAGCTAAGTTCGACGATAGTGGAGCTCAGATCGACGAATATCTTTTGAGATCGACGATTTCTGGAATTTTGTCAGTTTGATAAAGGATTTCTAATGTCTTCAACTCAGAGCATTTATTGCAGAATATTTCTAGCCGTTATAATAAATCTGGTGCAACTTTGAAGGAAACAAGGAGGAATGTTCTTAGTTTTTTTTCCTTCAGAGACGGTTGACATTTAAGGAATGTTTTTATGACTTTGCTAACGGCTATCAAGAATTTTTGACAACTGGATTACTTATTATCATTCAGAGAGAACAAGAATATATACACAGTAGTATACACAAAACACATACACACAGAAAGAAAAAGAAGATCAATAACTCAAAAAATAGAACAAGTTTTCTTTCTGATTCCTGCTGATTTAAAGTCTTCATCATTCACACTCCAGACAACAAACATTTCAGTTCTTGCTGAAATCATCTTCTGCTGGAGCATTCTTTTCATTGAAGACCTAACACCCTTGCAAAGCTTCTAGCTCCTGAACTCTTGCTAATCTCAGGGGGAGCTTTGATAACATCTCATCCACTTGTGCTTCTCTTTGATTGTTGATAGAGAAGACAACTTCACCATTTTTCTTTTTCCTTTCCTGTAAAAGGGTTATTGAACTCCCTTCAAAAGTTTTGTTTTGGTTCCTGAGACCTGATCAAAACTTAGTGGTGGCAAGACACCTGATCAAAAAATCTGGTTTGGTTTTTGTGCATCTGATCAAAAGCTCATTGGTGCCCAGGACACCTGATTAACTCATCCTGCAGTGGATTCCTACCAAGGGTGGTAGAAGAGTGGATGTACCCAGGTTTTGGAGAACCACTATAGTTCCTTATGTCTTCTGGTTGTTTGCTATTTTATTTGCTGTGTGCTGTGGATTTGCTCTTTTGCTTGTTTTATTTTGATTTCTGTCAAGCACTCTACACTAACTCAATTAAGTCTTCCACTGCTAGAATAATTTTCATATTTGCAAAATTATTTTAAAACACTCTATTCACCCCCCCCCCCTCTAGAGTGAAGGATTGATCTTACACTCACTTTCAATTGGTATCAGAGGGAGGTTGGTGGTTCATACAGGCTAACACCTGAACCAAAAGGTCTCTCTTTAGATCCATCCTTAATAGAGGGTTATTTTTATTATATTTTTTTAATCTAAATCCATGGCACAGAACAAAGATTATGCTAGCACCAGACCTTCAGTGTGCAATCTCTCCAAGTTTGCACTTTGGAAGAAAAGGATCAAGTTATACATGAATTCCATTGATGAAGATATCTTAAATTCTGTTTTGACAGATTGCCCCAAGCCTCCTACAAGCACAAGTACAAATGTTGTTCCACCACCTTCAAGAACAGATGCTGATATAAAGAAATGGAAGGTTGTTGATGCTAAATCTATGAACATCCTAGCTCAAACAATGTCTGATGACATCTTCCAGAAGGTATATGAATGCAACTCAGCTAAAGAGATTTGGGACAAACTATCTGAGATTGTATCAGGATCAGCTGATGAGAGAAAAGATAGGAGATCTTATCTTATCACTCAATATAAGAATTTCAAGAAAGCAGAAAATGAGTCAGTAGCTGACATGTACAGCAGACTAAGCCTAATTGTCAGTGAACTTAAAACATTGGATAAGGAGATCTCTCTCACAGAGATAAATTACAAGATCCTAATGTGCTTCCCCAGCACTTGGGATTCAAGGATCGGGCCCATCCAGGATGCCAAAAGTCTGAATGAGATCACTACAGAAGCTCTATTGGGCAAGCTCAAATCTTATGAGCAGCTCATCAAAACTAGAGAAGAAGTGCAGAAGACATCTTCTCCAACAGTCAGGAAGGAGAAGTCAATTGCTTTCAAGGTAATAGAAGAACAGTTTGAAGACAAAGTCACAAGAAATGAAGAATTGATGAGCCTCCTAGCCAAGAGGTTCTACAAAATGGCCAGGAAGGATTTCAGAAAAAGGTCATCCAGAGGCCAAGAAAAGCCAAGGTATGATAAATCAAGTAACAACGAGATTATTTATTATGATTACAGGAAACCAGGCCACATAATGCCTTATTGTCTTGTAAGTCAAAACAAGGACAAGAAGGACAAGAATGAAAAGAGAAAAGATAAAGACTCCAGAAGAAATCACTATGACAGATCCTTTTCCAGCAAGAATAAGCTCACTAGGAAGGGATTTGTTGCTAAAACATGGAGTGAAACAGAAGAAGAATCTGATACATCATCAAGTTCAAGTGATGATGAGGATGATGCACAAGAAAAATAATTCTATATGATGGCAATCAATGCATCTCAGAACAACACTGATTCAGAACAAGAATATGAATCTGAATCTGAACCAGAGCTAGAAGAAGACTAGGTAATTGATTCATTTGATTTTAATTCTGAGGACTTCAAGTCTGAATTTAAAGAACTGTGTTTAGATCTACTCAATTCTGAGAAAGAAATTATCTCTCTCAGAAATCAACTATCTGAATACAGTACCTTAAGTTTAGATAACCTCAAACTCTCAGAAGAGTTAGAATGTTGTAGGGAAAAGATAGCTTCACTGAAAAGTGAACTATCTGAGGCCAAGAAGTTTGAAGAAATCCTCAATGGGAGAAGTATCAAACTGATGGACATCACAAGTACAATGAACTCAAGACTCAATAGTAAACTGGGCTTGGGTGCTTCATCCAGCCAAGCTATTGTGTTAAAAACTCCCATTAAATTTATCTCTGATAATGGAAAAGGAGTTGTGGAGGTAGCTAGAAAAAATTCTGATCTACCCAAAAAGAACAAAGTTCAACATAAATCGTCGAACAAAGCTTGACGATCTTCGAACAGAGCTCAATAATTTTATGCTGAATTGTCGAACTCAGGTCGACGAACTCTGATCTCTGAGCACAGGCAAGATCGATCGTTGAACAGAGCTCGACAATCTGACACAAGATCGTTGAACTCAGATCCACGATCGTCGTACGGAGCTCAGAGATACGACCAGTTCTCAAGAGGTATGTAAAAAATTAATTTTAGATATCCTACATCTCAAGGGTTCAACCCTTATACTAAATGGATAATTCCTCCTAGGAGATATCATCCTGATAGATATAAGAGCCAACCAGAGATGTCTTTCATTTCTGATTTCAAAGGTTATCAAGCTAGACCCAAGGTAAACTAGGTCAAAAACAAATGAACTATTATTTGTGCAGGTAAAGACCTATCCAACCATGGACCAGCATTAGTATCTAGATAGTGGGTGCTCTAAGCACATGACTGGAAGCAAGGATAACCTAATATCCTTCAAGGCTAAACATGGACCCAAAGTCATGTTTGGAGATTCAAACATTGCACAGACCAAAGGTTATGGCGCAGTCCAAATAGGTTCAGTAACATTCAAGAAGGTGGCATATGTGGAAGGACTGAAGCACAATCATATCAGTATCAGTCAGCTATGTGATGAAGGCTACCAGGTTACATTCAACAAGTCTTCATGCATCATCAAATCAGAAGACAACATAACTATGTTGACAGGTAACAGAAGAGGTAACATCTATCTAGTAGATTTTCATTCAACCAAAGTAGATATCTGTTTATTTAACACTCTTAGCAAACCTAATGAATAATGGCATAAGAGATAAGGACATGTCAACCTTAGAACCATTGCTAGGCTATCCAAGGACAACCTTATTAGAGGACTACCTTCTTGCCCCTACAAAAAGGAAGGACTCTGCAGGTCTTATCAATTAGGAAAGCGAACTAAAAATAGCTTTAAGTCACTTAATAAGAGTGATTCACCTAGGATTTGGTACTTGTTACATATGGATCTGTTTGGACCCATTACTGTACAAAGCCTAGGAGGGAAATCTTATACTTTAGTAGTTGTAGATGACTTCTCTAGACTCACATGGGTGTTCTTTCTGAGGAAGAAGTCTGATAACTTCAAATGTTTGACAGAGTTTCTCAAATGTATATAGATTGAGTTCAATACTCACATAGCCATGATCAGAAGTGATCATGGGACAGAGTTTGATTCTCTTCTTATGCAAGAGTTCTGTCAGAAGGAAGGGATTATGCACACTTTCTTAGCTCCTAGAACTCCTCAACAGAATGGGGTAACTGAAAGGAAGAATAGAACCCTTATTGAATCTGCCACAACATTGTTGACAGATGCTCACCTTCCTCTATCCTTTTAGGCAGAGGCTGTGAACACTTAAAACTATGTTTTGAATAGGAGTTTGATACGTATGCTAAATGGCAAGACTCCCTATGAATTACTCAAAGGGAAGAAAGCTAAAGTTGATTATCTTAAAATTTTTGGTTGTATTTGCTACATTCATAATAATAACAAGAAATACTTAATAAATTTTGAAGCCAAAGCTGATGAAGGAGTGTTTCTGGGATACTCGATGATCAGTAAGGCCTATAAGGTTTATAATAAATCATCTCATAAAATTGAAGAAACAGTGCATGTGATGAGTATAAAAATATACAATTTTGTTTCATATTAAATATACATATTTATAAATAAAAACCTTAGTTTTGATATATAAAACTAACTATTTTTATTATATTGTATTTTTTTTTGTTTTAAAATTAATTTTTAAGTTTTTCTGAAATTTTGTAATTTTTTCTTAGGTCACGCCCCTAGGTCACGCCCGTGACCTAGGGCGTGACAGCTCTTTTTAATTCCTTTTTTCCTGTTATTTTGTTGGACAGTTAAAACTCGGGAGATCGATGGACACGCCTGCTGAACACGCCCGTGCAAAAGGCGACATGCCCGTGACCGGCCCAAATTCTATCCAAATTTCCAACCCGCTTGACACCTGTCCCGTCAGCCTGGAAGTCACGCCCGTGACCCTGTCACGCCCTACCCGACACGCCCGTGTCAGGGGGCGTGTCACCTGAAAATTTTTTCTATAAATAGGCCGGCAGGGATTTGTAAAATCATTCGAACTCCAGCAGATTCCTTAAGAACTGTTAGGACTCCCCAACTCTCTGACAAGGAACTGGTAGTAGCTTTCAAGTAATCTAAAGTTTTGTAAGTTGTAAATTTTTCAGCTTTATTTTCAGCTTTTTAGAAAGTTGTAATATTTTCGGACTTTATAAAATAGACTCTTTCAATTTCAATTCTGAGTACTTTACTGCTTTATTTTCAGTTTTACTTTTCCTTTTTTTTATACTATCCCGAATGAAAGGCGAAGCTCTGCTTATGTCCTGGATTAAGATAGTATAAAACTGCTTTAAAAATTATTTTCAAAACCTTATTTCGTACTATCCCGAATGAAGGGCGAGGCGAAAGCCTATGACCTGGATTAAGATAGTGCGGAAGCTCTGCAAAATTTTACTACCCTATCCCAAAAACAAAGGTGAAGCGAAAGCTTAAATCCTAGATTGAGATAGATTGGTAGATATTATTTTCTTTACTTTATACCGCCCCCATCCTGAGAAGAGGCTAAGAACCCTTAGCACTTGGTCAAGATGAGCTCTGGGCTGGATACTATTTTCAACTATTTCAACTCTACTTTCTAGTTATTCTAACTAGGGTTTTCTGTTAATTGATCATATACCAGGTGACGAGACACTACGTTTACGTTAACCCGTTTAAACGCAAGCCTTCCCGGTCGTACTTTCGAGTCAGTGATTCTACCAAAGGGACCCTCTCGTGAAGTTAGATAATTAAGAAATAAAGTTGTTCTTTAATAGGTGAATTAATATTCGCTCAAAGTAATTCTGAAATCGAGGACTACCTTCTAAGTCCCTATCTTAATAAAATCACGTATATATATTTTTCTATCTTTAGTTTTTAATTATAAAGTCCACTCTGTTCGTTCGATAAAATAATAGTCCGTTCTAAAAAGTAGAATAATTAACACCGATCCCAGGAAAAATACGACCTTGATATTTTCTACAAAATACTATACTCCTATGCGATAGGTACTCTTGCCTTAATCCACAGGATATAAGTAAGTAAACAAAGAGATAGACTTATATACGTAAAAGATTATATAAAACCAAATCTATCTTCTTTAAAACAAACTTTACTTATCAAGCTTTTTGGCGTCGTTGCCGGGGATTAGTTTATTTGTGTTAATATTTGAAAATAAAAGAACGCTATTAATTTTATCTTTTCTTTTTCTTGTTATTTAAAAATCTTAGTTTTTATAAAAATAAAACAAAAATAAAATTCCCTGAATTTAAAACTTTGTTTTTATAAAACCTAATTTTTTATTAACAAGTTTATTAACCACTAACGAATTCTAACAGAAAAACCTAACCTACTATTTAACGTATTTTATATAAAACTTGAAAATAAAATAAAAAGTAGTTTATCATAAAAAACTTGCTTTTATTATAAAACTTCTTTTATAAAAAAACTTGTTTTATATAAAATAAGTACAACCTGTTTTTAGTTATTTTCCGTTTTAAGTCTATTTGTGTGTTTGTATTTGTTTTTTTTTAACTTAGTTTTTTTTACTTAGTTTTTTTTATTTTATACAAAAGCCTTTTTTAGTGTATGACCCGCAGAACTCCATCTGATTTAACTCTTGGACTTGATCCTAAAATCGAACGCACCTTTCGCAGGCGCCTCCGATCTCTGAATCAAGAGCTCGTATTAAATCTGGAAGAGTCCGTAGGCACCGCACACGTTCAAGAAATGGCAGCAGAGTAACAACAAATGCCAGAGGTGGTCCCCCAAAGGACCATGTCTTATTATGCACGACCTAATTTAGATGACACCGGGTCTAGTATCGTTCGTCCACCAATTGCTAATAATAACTTCGAGATTAAATCGAGTATAATCCAAATGATTCAAAATTCCGTTCAATTCGATGGATTGCCCGACGAAGATCCAAATACGCACTTGTCAAATTTCTTAGAAATATGCGACACATTTAAGATAAATGGCGTCACTGATGATGCCATCCGTCTTCGCTTATTTCCTTTTTCTCTACGAACGAAAGCCAAACAGTGGCTAGGTTCTCTCCCCAGAGGATCTATCACCACTTGGGCCGAAATGACCGAAAAATTCCTTACAAAGTATTTTCCACCTGCAAAAACCGTACGTTTGCGTGCGGATATTTCCTCCTTTGTACAAGGCGAGTCCGAGTCTCTTTATGAGACTTGGGAACGTTTTAAGGAATATTTACGTCGGTGTCCACATCATGCACTACCAACTTGGCTCCAGGTACAAATATTTTATAATGGTTTGAATATTCAAACCAGACAAGCCATTGATGCTGCTGCTGGGGGCACGCTCAATAACAAAACCCCCGAGGCCGCTCAAACCCTCTTTGAGGAAATGGCCATGAACGCGTACCAGTGGAACGTGCCAAGGTCACGCCCTAAACAAGCTGGGATTTATGAGCTCGACACTTCTTCTACTTTAGCACTCCAAGTAGAAAATTTAACTAAACAATTGGCTGGAATATCTGCTTCCTCCGCCACTACTTGGAATCCGAATAATATAATTGAAGAAATCGATTATATGGGGAACTCTTATAGACCTTCCTATAATCCTAATATGAACTTAAATAATAATTCTTATAATCCAGGATATAGGAACCATCCTAATTTTTCGTGGAGCAACCCCAATAATGCTCAACGCCCTCCGACTACAAATCCAATTGGATTTGCACCGCAACCCCCACAACCACAAACACCACCACCACCACCGAACCAATTTAGGCCAACCCCGATAGAAGACATATTCACGAAATATGTCAGTATTAATGAGTCCATTATACGGAACCTGACCGGATCAATTAAAAATTTAGAAACACAAATTGGCAAATTTCAAAAATGCTATCGGAATGCCAACCTGGTAATTTGCCAGGAAATACGGAACCAAATCCGCGGGATACTGGCCATTCCAGTAACCCAAGTTGACAAGCCGTCCAACTACGAAGTGGCAGGGAGCTACCACCACCCGTTAGGGTAGAAAAAGAAGCTAAGGTTAGCCTTCCTACACCACTTCCCGTTACGACTCTGCCTCCTCAACCCCCGCGAATTTCTTCCACACATGTTGTTGTACCTTATCCATCTAAATTAAAAGATGAGCGAGAAGATGAACAATATAAAAATTTTCTAAAAATGCTAAAACAAATTCAAATCAATATACCTTTCTGCGAGGCAATTGCACAAATGCCTAAATACGCAAAATATTTAAAAGCGTTATTTTCAAATAAAAAGAAACTCGAAGATATTTCAAGAGTTTTCCTTAACGCCGAATGTTCAGCCGTTTTATTACATAAATTACCCCCAAAATTAAACGATCCGGGACGATTTTCTATCCCGTGTCTCTTCGGTAATCTATTAATAAAAGATGCGTTAGCAGATTTAGGTGCTAGCATAAATTTAATGCCCTACTCGCTCTTTCAGAAACTAGGATTAGGTAACCCCAGCCCAACTAAAATGAGCATCCAATTAGCAGATCGTTCTATTAAATATCCAGTAGGGATAGTAGAGGATGTTCTGGTCAAAATAGACAAGTTTATCTTCCCGGTAGACTTTGTTATACTTGACATAGAGGAAGACGCCGATGTTCCCATAATTCTCGGTCGTCCTTTCCTCGCAACCTCTCGCGCGATAATAGATGTAAGTAATGGTAGACTTCTCTTACGAGTAGGAGATGACGAGGTTACTATCGATATAGATCCCTCTATGAAAAATTCTTTAATAAATGACGATTCCTGCTATTTTGCGGAAGCCTCGTTTGAGGAAAATGGTTTTCCCTATTCTGATTTGCTTTCAATAACTGTAGAAGAATCGGACTTGGCAGACTTACCACTTTCATAAGAAATGCCTACCGATGACCCTTTAGAACCTTTTATATCTTTAACTTCTACAACTCTAAAAACTCCAACTTCATATGAAAAACCACCAACCCTCGAGCTGAAAACACTTCCTACACATTTAAAATACGTTTTCCTTGAAGATGAATCTAAACTCCCTGTTATCATTTCTGCCGAATTAAATGATAAGAAAACGTCTGAATTAATAGAAGTGTTAAAACAACATCGTCATGCATTAGCATGGCAAATTTCTGATATCCAAGGACTCAACCCATCTTTTTGTACGCATAAAATATTTTTGGAAGATAACCCTCGTAAATCTATCCAGCCCCAATGACGTTTAAATCCTAATATGAAGGATGTCGTAAAAGCTGAAGTAATGAAATTATTAGACGCAGGAATTATCTATCCGATCTCAGATAGCACATGGGTGTCCCGTACAAGTCGTCCCTAAGAAGGGCGGTATAATGGTAGTGCCAAACGCTAATAATGAACTAATTCCAACACATACTGTTACGGGTTGGAGGAAGTGCATCGATTATCGAAAATTAAATGATGCCACCCGTAAAGATCACTTTCCACTACCGTTTATAGATCAAATATTAGAGCGACTCTCGGGTCACTCATATTATTGTTTTCTCGATGGTTATTCAGGATATTTACAAATTCCTATAGCCCCTGAAGACCAAGAGAAAACTACGCTCACTTGCCCCTTTGGTACTTTCGCCTATAGGCGAATGCCGTTTGGACTTTGTAATGCGCCAGCTACATTTCAAAGATGTATGCTAGCTATTTTTGGCAAGTTAGTAGAGGACGTTATGGAAGTGTTTATGGATGATTTCTCCGTATTTGGAGACTCATTCCATACGTATTTAAACAACCTCGCTCGTATTCTTCAACGCTGTGAAGACACGAATTTAGTGCTGAACTGGGAGAAATGCCATTTTATGGTCCGCGAAGGTTTAGTTCTCGGTCATAAAATTTCTTCCCAGGGAATCGAGGTCGATAAGACAAAAATAGAAATAATTGAAAAACTTCCTCCTCCAACAAATGTAAAATCTATTCGAAGTTTCTTAGGCCATGCAGGTTTCTATAGACGGTTCATTCAAAATTTCTCTAAAATAACAAAACCGTTAACTCATTTATTAGAAAAAGAAGCCCCATTTATATTCGATAGTGAATGCTTAGTAGCATTCAATATTATTAAGGACAAACTTATCAACTCTCCTATTTTAGTAGCCCCAGACTGGTCCTTTCCTTTTGAGATCATGTGTGATGCGAGTGATTATGCGGTAGGAGCTGTCTTAGGACAACGAGTAGACAAATATTTTCATCCTATCTATTATGCAAGTAAAACTCTCACATCCACACAAACCAATTACACGACCACGGAAAAGGAACTACTGGCGATTGTTTTTGCATTTGATAAGTTTAGATCTTATATTACACTATCGAAAGTTATAGTTTTTACGGATCATTCTGCTTTAAAATATTAACTAACAAAGGCAGACGCAAAACCCCGTTTATTACGTTGGATTCTCTTATTACAAGAATTTGATTTAGAGATTCGAGATAAGAAAGGCGCAGAGAATTTAGCAGCCGATCATCTTTCTCGACTAGAGAATGCTGCAACAGATACACTCGTGGAAGCCGACATCGAAGATAAATTCCCTGAAGAAAGTCTCCTCTCCCTCGAAAAGGTAACAAACTCTTCTACTCCTTGGTTCGCAGACTTGGCTAACTATTTAGTAGCCCGAGTCCTTCCAAAAGCTTTTTCATTTCAAGAAAAGAAGAAATTCTTTTCTGACTTGAAAAACTACTTTTGGGAAGACCCGTATTTATTCCGAGTCTGTGCCGACCAAGTAATTCGAAGATGTATTTCGAACGAGGAAGGACTAAAAGTACTACGGCACTGCCACGAAGGACCAACCGGCGGACATTATCAATCTAATCGGACTGCACGTAAAGCCCTTGAAGCAGGATTCTTTTGGCCTACTTTATTCAAGGACGCTCAAAAATTGGTAAGCGTTTGCAACCGCTGCCAACGGTCAGGTAACATTTCCCGTCGGGACGAAATGCCCCAAAACTTTTACTTAGAATGTGAAATTTTTGATCTGTGGGGCATAGATTTTGTAGGCCCTTTACCTCCTTCTTTTAAAAATCGTTATATTTTAGTAGCGGTCGATTACGTTTCACGATGGGCTGAAGCGCAAGCTTTACCCACTGCTGACTCGAGAGTCGTCGTTAAATTTCTGAAAACCTTATTTTCACATTTTGGCACGCCTAGGGCTATAGTTAGCGATCGAGGTACTCAATTTTGTAACACCCAGATGGCTAAAATGTTAGCCAAATATGGAGTTACTCATAAACTCGCTACCGCTTATCACCCCCAAACAAGCGGCCAAGTGGAGGTAGTCAATAGAGAATTAAAGCGCATATTAGAAAAAACTGTAGATACCAATCGAAAGGATTGGTCCCTCAAATTAGATGATGCACTTTGGGCCTACCGTACAGCATTCAAAACTGTGATCGGTTGTACACCTTATCGTCTAGTATATGGAAAGGCATGTCACCTACCTGTAGAATTAGAACATCGCGCATATTGGGCGCTAAAATTTCTTAACTTAGATACAAACTTAGCCGCCAAACAACGTAAATTTCAACTCAATGAACTTGAGGAATGGCGTGCAAATGCCTATGAAAATAATAAATTTTATAAAGAGCGATCTAAGTTTTATCATGATTGGAAAATTAAATTTCCAAAATATTTTTCACCAGGTGATCTTGTCCTACTATATAACTCACGCCTTAAATTATTTCCAGGAAAATTTAAATCCCGATGGACCGGACCCTATACTGTTAAACAAATTTGGCCATATGGGACCGTTCTTATTTCTCACCCTGAACTAGGAACTTTCAAAGTAAACGGGCACCGTTTAAAACTATATTTTACTGGGGACCCTTTTCAAAAAGAACCTGAAACCCTAACACTACTCCATAACCTCGAAATATAAATTCCTTTGTATATTTCCATCTTTTATGCTTTTGTATATTCTGTACATATTTTTTTTACTTCATACATATGCCTAACATAAGTATGGGGGTGCTTTTTAGCTGCAATTGCTTATAGCACTTATATGTTTTAAATAAAAGCATTGTTTATTTTAGTACTCACCAAAACAATTCAAAATTTTCAAAACCATACTGTGTAAATATATTCCAAAAATCTGAGTTGATCAAAAATGCAATTTATTGAAATTTCAAATTTACTACTCCTTCTCATAACTAGATAGATATAAATATCCGGAATAAACTTGTAAAATCCTATCTTATAAATTTCATTACAATCAGAGTTATTATTTTAGCAAGCCTGCTTTCAATATCAAAAGAAATACATATATATACAATAGATGCAAACATATTATGTTCACCAAACAATTATAGACTGTAATTATCCTTACTCCATTCTTAACGAAATATAAGAAATACAAACTATTATAGATGCTCTCAAATTTTTTTATCCAACTCTTGAATATTTATTTATTTCTACTTGGCATGTTTTCTTACGCAAGAAAGTATCTAGGAGTATGTGCTCCTAGTAAAAGAAAAGATCTTATGTCAATGGGAATAAGATTTCATTCCGTACACATAGGCATCCAATAAATATGAAAAGATTATATGGAAAGGAGTATGTGCTCCTATAAATATACATTGGATTCAAATAAAAACTCAAGTATGCTTTGTAATTTTTTGCCACTTTGGAATTGCATTCCTTAGTAGTTATAACAACGCATAACTTAGATAAAAAGATGATAGAATACAAAAATCTATCACTTCTATAAAAGCCTATTGTATAGGTAAAAAATTCCACCCTTCCAAAGTTGATATTCTATTTTTGTTTAAAATTTTGAGAGAGCATAAATAATAGAATGCACATTTTTCAATATATCTCGTATAAAGATATAGTAATCATAAAGTCAATCTATCCTTGTTATATCTGATTTTAATATATGCTTACTATTTGTTTTCAAAAACTTTTATGGCTATAAATTCTAACTCTGATATCAATGATATGTACGATAACATTCAAATCTTTATTCACCGGATGTTTATACCTATTTTATCTTGACGAATCAAATTGATAGTAAATAAAAAATTTATTAACCTTGTAAATATACTCAACTCTATAATTGCTCTGGAATAGCAAAATCTAAGTATGGGGGTATTTGATGAGTAAAAAAATATACAATTTTGTTTCATATTAAATATACATATTTATAAATAAAAACCTTAGTTTTGATATATAAAACTAACTATTTTTATTATATTGTATTTTTTTTTGTTTTAAAATTAATTTTTAAGTTTTTTTGAAATTTTGTAAATTTTTCTTAGGTCACGCCCCTAGGTCACGCCCGTGACCTAGGACGTGACAGCTCTTTTTAATTCCTTTTTTCCTGCTGTTTTGCTGGACAGTTAAAACTCGGGAGATCGATGGACACGCCTGCTGAACACGCCCGTGCAAAAGGCGACACGCCCGTGACCGGCCCAAATTCTATCCAAATTTCCAACCAGCTTGACACCTGTCCCGTCAGCCTGGAAGTCACGCCCGTGACCCTGTCACGCCCTACCCGACACGCCCGTGTCAGGGGGCGTGTCACCTGAAAATTTTTTCTATAAATAGGCCGGCAGGGATTTGTAAAATCATTCGAACTCTAGCAGATTCCTTAAGAACTGTTAGGACTCCCCAGCTCTCTGACAAGGAACTGGTAGTAGCTTTCAAGTAATCTAAAGTTCTGTAAGTTGTAAATTTTTCAGCTTTATTTTCAGCTTTTTAGAAAGTTGTAATATTTTCGGACTTTATAAAATAGACTCTTTCAATTTCAATTCTGAGTACTTTACTGCTTTATTTTCAGTTTTACTTTTCCTTTTTTTTATACTATCCCGAATGAAAGGCGAAGCTCTGCTTATGTCCTGGATTAAGATAGTATAAAACTGCTTTAAAAATTATTTTCAAAACCTTATTTCGTACTATCCCGAATGAAGGGCGAGGCGAAAGGCTATGACCTGGATTAAGATAGTGCGGAAGCTCTGCAAAATTTTACTACCCTATCCCAAAGACAAAGGTGAAGCGAAAGCTTAAATCCTGGATTGAGATAGATAGGTAGATATTATTTTCTGTACTTTATACCGCCCCCATCCTGAGAAGAGGCTAAGAACCCTTAGCACTTGGTCAAGATGAGCTCTGGGCTGGATACTATTTTCAACTATTTCAACTCTACTTTCTAGTTATTCTAACTAGGGTTTTCTGTTAATTGATCATATACAAGGTGACGAGACACTACGTTTACGTTAACCCGTTTAAACGCAAGACTTCCCGGTCGTACTTTCGAGTCAGTGATGCTACCAAAGGGACCCTCTCGTGAAGTTAGATAATTAAGAAATAAAGTTGTTCTTTAATAGGTGAATTAATATTCGCTCAAAGTAATTCTGAAATCGAGGACTACCTTCTAAGTCCCTATCTTAATAAAATCACGTATATATATTTTTCTATCTTTAGTTTTTAATTATAAACTCCACTCCGTTCGTTCGATAAAATAATAGTCCATTCTAAAAAGTAGAATAATTAACACCGATCCCAGGAAAAATACGACCTTGATATTTTCTACAAAATACTATACTCCTATGCGATAGGTACTCTTGCCTTAATCCACAGGATATTAGTAAGTAAACAAAGAGATAGACTTATATACGTAAAAGATTATATAAAACCAAATCTATCTTCTTTAAAACAAACTTTACTTATCAGCATGTCTCTTTTGATTAAACTAATATGTCTTACAAGGAGAAGAGCACTTTTACAAAAGACCCTTTGTAGGTACATTCTTTATCAGAGAATTTGGACAGGCTGAATATCATTGAAAAAGATCCATCACCCTCACCCACTCAACAAGAAGCTGAAATCTATGAAAATGAAGATGATAGTCAGATTTTAGCAAGTCATGGTGACAATCCAAATGAAAAGCCAATTGTTGTTCCACAAGAGGAAATAACAACACAGGTTAATGAACAATCAACACCCATTGTTGATTTAGTAACATCAAGAGACCATCCAATCTCCCAAGTGATTGGAGACATCTCAGCTAATGTGCAAACTAGAAACCAATTCAATCAAAATCTGATGCACACTTGCTTTCTTTCTCAAATTGAGCCTCAATCCATACAAGATGCAGAACAAGATCCAAACTGGATCATTGCAATGCAAGAGGAATTAAATCAATTTGAAAGAAACAAAGTTTGGGAGCTAGTGTCAAAGCCAAAGAATCATCTCATTGTTGGAACAAAATGGGTATTCAGAAATAAGTTAGATGATCAAGGAGTTATAGTAAGAAACAAGGCAAGGCTGGTTGCTCAAGGATATTCTCAAGAAGAAGGGATAGACTATGACCAAACCTTCGCACCAGTGGCAAGGTTAGAGGCCATAAGAATCTTCCTAGCATATACAGCTCACAAGAAGTTCAAAGTATATCAAATGGATGTCAAAAGTGCATTCCTCAATGGTGATATCAAGGAAGAAGTTTATGTAAATAGCCTCTAGGTTTTATCTCTCTAACTCACCCTGTTTTTTTTATAAATTGCATAAAGCATTATATGGTCTCAAACAAGCTCTTAGAGCATGGTATGAGACCCTAGCTTGCTTTCTCTTGGAAAATGATTTGAAAAGGGGTAGAGTAGACCAAACTCTTTTCATTATAACCCATAAGTCCCATATCCTAATAGTACAAATCTATATAGATGATATTATTTTTTGCTCTACTGATTCAAATTTGTGCAAAAGGTTCTCCAACCTAATGCATTCCAAATTTGAAATGAGTAGCATGGGTGAGCTATCCTTCTTTTTAGGATTGCAAGTCAAACAAAATGCTGATGGCATCTTTATTTCTCAAACCAAGTTTGCAAAAGAATTGGTTAAGATGTTAATTTGGTATGTATGATGCATCCTCTATAAAAACACCCATGCCTACTAATGCTGTATTAGATGCTGATGAACATGGGAAACCTATTGATCAGACCACATATAGAGCAATGATTGGCTCCTTATTGTATCTTACAACTAGTAGACCTGATATAATGTTTGCTACATGCATATGTGCTAGATTGCAAGTCAGCCCTAGAGAGTCACACCTCACATTAATTAAGAGGATTCTTAGGTATGTGAAAAGTTGTACAAATCTAGGTCTCTGGTATCCAGCTTATTCAGGATTTGATTAAACTGAATTTTCTGATGTTGATTATGATAGATGTAGAGTAGACAGGAAAAGCACCAGTGGAACTTGTCAGTTTCTTGGTGACAGACTTTTCTCCTAGTTTTGCAAGAAACAAACATCTGTGTCCACATCAACTACTGAATCTGAGTATATGGCAGCAGGTAGCTTTTTCTCACAGATATTGTGGATTCAAAATTAGCTCCTAGACTATGGCTACAACTTAGAGAAGTCGAAAATATTTTGTGATAACACTAGTGCTATTTAAATAGCTCAAAATCCAGTCTCTATAGTAGGACAAAACACATAGACATAAGGCATCATTTCTTAAGGGATAATGTAGATTAAAACATAATTGAATTAGAATACATCTCAACTGATTTACAAAGGGGAGATATTTTCACCAAACCCTTGGATGAAAAGAAACACACTTTCTTTCTTAATCAGTTAGGAATGTTAGATGGAGGTAGTCTTAATTAAGTTCCAAGATCTTAAACCTAAAAAGAGACAAAGACTAGGTTAAAAATTTGAGTTTCCTAGTGTCTGTAGATTTTCTCTAAACTCTGAACTGCATTCGACATTTTTCATTAAGATCGTCGAATGGAGCTCGGCGTTTTCTTCTCGGTCAGGATTCTCAATATCGTCGAACGGAGATCGATGATGTAAAATAGCGTCGAACGGAGATCGACGATATTGAGACCCTTCAGTTTTCCCTAGAGCCGCAGATCGTCAAACTGAGTTCAACGATCTTTCCCTTTCTGCATCGAACCCTAATATAAAATAATTTTTTCAGGCGTCGTTCTCCTTTGCGCTTTCATACCTTCTGCAAGAACTTTCTTTCCCTCCAAACTTTTCTACACTTGATCTTGTTTGTTTTTGTAGGAAATATGTCGGTGTCAGTCGCCGTTCTAGCCGCAATGAAGTTCGACACTGGCTTCGATATCGACATTGAATCATTTGAGGGTACAGATCAAATATTCAGAGACATTCTGGAACTTTTTAAGGAGCAAAAACTTGTGAACATTATGACTTCCAGAATCAAGCTAGCAGCAGATGAGATTAAAGAATGGGTCTATACTGCTTATAATCTGGATCAAAACACAGTTATTGGAACCATCTCAGGGACACAGGTATCCCTAACCCCAGCCATTCTTACAGAAATTTTTGAATTAAGTAATGGAAATGATAGCAAAGAACTATAAGGGGTAGAATTTACTGAAATGTTAGATAGAATGGGTCATAATTCTGAGAACCCTAATAAGTTACTGAAGAAAAATATATCTATGGAGTATAGATTTCTAGCAGATGTTGTAGGCAAAGTGATATTTGCCAAACATTCAGCCCATGATACAATATCTAGACATCAATTCTATCTAATGGCTGCAATAGTAGATAAGAAACACCTGGATTGGGGAGCCATTTTCTTTGATTTGATTAAGAAAAAGGTAAATAAGAACTTTGTGAATTTTGGAAGGATCTTGGGCCTATTCCCTTAGAATAGGTGCCCTCAGTTGTTAGTGTCAAATGGGATGCACATTAATGCTTCCAAAATACTTTCTTCTGCTCTCTTTGGCAAGTGGGAGAGACAGATTGTAAAACCCAGCAGGGCTCCTGCAGCTAAAGCTTCTGCAGGCACAAGGAATAAAATAGTCACTTCTCCTCAGTCCACTGCCCCAGCAGAAGTGTTGCCATCCTCTTCCATATCCTCTCCTCCCTCTCCACATCCAGTTACATCATCCATTCTTTCACCTCCAATAACTTCTCCACCTTGTCCAGCCACCCATCAAGAAGTTTTCCATCCAGTCCATTACTTCTCATCCATAGATTTAGAATCATCCTCCCATCTTCAATCATTCAACCTTTTAGATTATTCCTTCATGGATGATTCTCCATCTTCACCCCAAGACATTCCATCCACCTCAACATCCTTTCAACAAATCCTACATGACATCATATCTCAACCATCCTTTTCCCCTACCATCTCCTCATTTCTACCATCAATCACTTTCCCAGCTCAATATATTACATTTATCCCCATCTCTCAACCATCCATACCACTTAACTCTGAATCCACTCCATTTATCTCTGCAGCCACTCCCTCTACCTCTACTCAAGTTAATCTTGAGCAAAAAAATCTTCTTCCTCTAGCAGATATATTATATGACTTGTTGGCACCCAAGCTAACTCTCCTACTGGATTCAACCTTGGCTCCCTTAGTCAAGACTTTGAATTTGTTATCTGTTAGAATATCTTCTTCCTTCTCCATTCAGGCCATCCCTTCTTCTAAGGGCCTAGATTCAGTTGTCACTGAAACTAGGCAGGGGGAGATGCCTTATGAAGAAGTGCTGCTCTCAGAGAATTTTGTTTCAGAAATGCAAATATCAAAGTTCTAGCTTCAGAGATTCCAGCTTCAGAGAAAGTTTCAGTTTTAGTTCCAGCTCCAGCTCTAACCATCATTCCTGCAGTAGATGTATATTCTTTATTATCATTATTTAATTCATTTTATAGCTATTATCTTCCAGCACCTCTCCCTGCTGAAGATCTAACCAGGGCTATAGTTCCCTTCTCTTGCTGTGATCCAAATCTTATAGAAATATATATAAATTCTGCTAAGACTGTGGAAAGTAACCTTAACTTATGTGCGGAAACGCATAAGCCAAGGGATCTTCAGTAGTGCTCCCATTGTATAAAGAGTCCCATACCAATTTATACGTTGGGGTGTCGGTTATTAACAACAATATATATATGAAGAATTTGACCTTAATTTATAAACCTTCCCACACAAGCTTATAGGCCAAGGGGTCATTCTGCAAGTCCAATTGTGTAAGCGTCCCATACCACTTACACAATAAGTGACAGAGGTTATATGCAATGATTATGTTATGACATGCAAGTGGGTATGATACGATCATACAAGTTCAACTCATTCACCCGACTTTGTGTACACAGACCTTTAGTTCCCCCTTTTTGGAGCCGAACCTACCAGGATACCTCCGTAGTGGCAGATGAAAGCGGTGAGTTGGGCCTCGCCCACCAATAAACAAGTAAAGAACTACCGGCCAGACCTATCGTACGCCTCAATGCTTTGTGCACGAAGCGGACTCCTGTGTACACTTTCCGGCTGGCGCACCTGACTTCTGATGGCGAAGTGCTAACCACACTTGCCGATCAAACGTATTAGAGTCGGTGCATCGAACACAAACACAGAGGGCCCACCACCTTATAACTTATGCACATGCAATATTAATGTGTTTCCCACCGAGCCAAAGCTCCCTAGACTACCCGTCCGTTCCAATTATCAATCGGGCCTCCGGCCCGTCAGGCTATCCCGCCCGTCTCCACAACCACCGAGCCTACCGCTCGAATATCATAGTCAAACTAACTTCCCGAGACACCGGGGTGTGTAAAAGTGAACCCCTAATTATTCTAGTTTCTCTTTAAGATTTATCACTCCTATAGTTTTCGTTAGCCTAGGACTGCCCCGGGTATACCCTGTGAAGGGCTCTCAAAGGGCACTAGAAACTATGATTATAGCTGAAGCCCATCGTTCCCTTTCACAAGGCACTTATTGTTATTGGTTTATTCCCTTTACCCATTAACTTCTAATATTACAGTAGGCTAATCCTAGGGTGATTTTGACTCTTCCTCTCCTCGGGAAAGACAATCTTTCGTCGAACCTGAGCACCTCTAACCTCTAGCCCAACCACTTCTTACTACTCTTCCTATCTTTCTATGGTTAACTCATCCACATCTATCCAACCCAGCAAAATGACTAACTCTTACACCATGTCCAATAATATCCTATCGCAATTAACCCAGTTAGCCAAATGCAGACCGACCTAGGCTATATGTCGAACCGGATAGGAGATAATCCAAATAATCATCCAAATGTCCTAAATTATTTACTGGAGACTATCATGGCATAAATAGACTAAATCCAGAAAATTGTAATTTTCTTAATTTATCTGACATTTAATTAATTTCCTTAAAGCCTCCAAGGGCTACCCATTTGAACATGAACTACCCTAAGTACTCATGCGAGATGCCAAACAAAATTATAATAAATATTAGGTTAACTCAGTAATATAAATCAAAGGTATCATAATTTTTCTAGCATCTAATGGGCTTTACCAGTATTTTAGAAATAATTTCTATCTTTCATTATTAATGAATCAAGTACAAAAAATTATCATCCAAAAATTATGAATTAAATATATTGAGCTAATACAACTCTAAAAACATCATTGGCCAAGTTTCATAATTTTTCAGCATGGATTAAACTCTAAATAAAATAATTACCAAAAACCTCAATATTTTGGACTTGTAAGTAAGGAACTCTAATCAACCCTCTAAAAATTATGAATAATTACTGCAAGCATATTTAGGCCTGAAATTATCTGTGCCTAAGTCTCATAATTTTTCAATAGATATATCATCTATGAATAATTTTATACCACCAAACCAATTTTTAATCATTTGTGCATGATGTACTAGATTTGATCAAACAAAATTATACTAAAAATCAGGGGCAACAATTTCAACCTAATATATTCACTGCCAAAATTTCATGGGGTTTCAATGAACAGAATGAGTTTTAATAAATAAAACATTATTTAGGGCTATATAATACCTAACAAATGAAGTGCCATAAATATTGCTCATAAAATTAAGGTAAAATTACTAAGGGTTCTTTCAACTTTAAAATTAATGCTCCTTAAGTTTCACACCCTTTTGATGAGTTATATTTGCTTGTGTTATACAAAGGTGATTCTACCCTAACCCTAGGGTTGGGGTTTTGAGGTATCTACCTACCCCAAAATTCTCTAAGACTCCATCTAGAGGGTTTAGGGTACACTACCTTCAACTCTACTGAGTTACAAGGTCATACAAGGGTATTTGCTCTTATGCCCTTCACCTCACCCAAAAGCCCATCCTTAGGGTTTGAGTTTGAACCCTAGTGTAAATCAACCCTAAATCACACCATTTTCCTTAAGAGGATGACATTGCTCATACTAAGTCAGTGTCCAAAACCCCAACCTTTGTTGAGGAGAGTTGACAACTCCAAACCCATGGTGCACTTTTTAATCAAAAACACCTCCTTAAGGCCAAACTAGGGTTTGGTGATTCCCGAACTAAAACTCATCCAAATGAGTTGAAATTTTGTACAGAGCTAGGAACTAGTACCAGGGACCATTCGCCAAAATTATGGAGGGTTTGGAGTTCATTAGACCACTTAATTAAAATAGCCTAGTATTATTAAATAATAACAAAAACCATAGGACAAAGTATTCCCAAAAAATCCCATTTTTGGGTTACCCTAGGTATGACTAAGGTTGACCCCCTGCCCAAATTTCAGGTCATTTGGACAAGGGATGAAGTGTGGGCACCCTTTTCAATCTCAGGATAGCCCTAGGTATAGGTCCCACCAAAATGGATGCCCTGGTCCAACCAGATGTCCAAATGGGTCCAAATTAATTTTGGATGAAAGTAGACCCTTAGGGCTACAACTTTGATGATGCAAGTTTTCTCATCAGAGTTCCCGAAGTATTTTGAAAAATAAAATCAAAGTTATGTAGAATGTGTGAAAGAAAATCATAAAAATCAAAGAAATAATAATAAAATGAAATGATTCTGCACGAATCTTGGCGCGCATCCGGCGGTTGCCCGTCATCTTCTCCAACAGGCCAACGACCACGATTGTGCGTGCTTGGGTAACATTGCGGGCTGATTTTCCGACCACCCGGCCGCCTCCCTGGCCGGCCACCGCCACCACCACCTTCGGGGAGGTGGGGGCTACCCCTAGCCGGCCGCACGACCGCCGGAGACGGCTATTCCGGCGAACTTGAGTATGCGATTTTCATGGAAAAGCGTGGAAAATCTAATCTTCAATCGGGCTCAATTAAGCCCGAATCATGGCCTTAATGAAACCCTAGATCTAACCATAAGAAAAGAGGAAGGGGAGAACCTTTCCGGCGGCTTAAAGGTGAGAGGAGCGGCGGGACACCATGGACGACGGCGGTGGCGCTCGGCTACTACAACATCTCAGTGGGATGGCTTGCTCCCTCCAGGTGAGAGTTCGAAAAGACTCGCCTTCCCCCACTGGTGGTGTTTAAAAGGCCAATTGGGGAGGGGAGTGGCTGGATCCTTCATTGCCCATCAAAGCCATTAATGGCATGGCTCTGGTTGAGAGGAGGGGCCTGAATATGCCCCTTGATGGCCGGGAAACGGCTAGAATCAACTCCTCTTCCCTACAGGAGTTGATTGCAGCCATCAAGGGTGGCTATTGGCAACCCTTGGCCGAGCCCCACTCCATTCCTCCTCTTCCCAAAATTCTCTCTCCTCCATTAAAAAGAAATGAAGCTTTTTCTCTCTCTCTCTCTATCCTAGTCACCATGCTGACTGGTCAACTCTCTAGGATAAGTGCAGCCAATATTATCCTAATAATTAATAAACCAAAGTTAGCCTAAGGGTAAAAAGACTTGAGCTTGGGTTAGCCCAATTGGGCTAGGGTTTGACTTGACCTTGGGTAGAGTTTACTTTGGTCATCATGACCATTTGGGTTGACCCCAATGGATCCTTATCGACTCATTGGCCCCTCTTTAGGTCTAGAGAGACCTTTAGTAGAGTTATTTGGGTTTACTAAGGGTACCTTGTCCTTATATAGGTCAATTGCCCAAAGTAGGCCTAGGTGGGTCCTTGGCCAAATTGGCCACCTAGAATTGACTCCCATGGGCCCATAGGGTTTTGTTGGGCCTTTCCAAGGGTTGGTGAGATTTTGGAGTCCTGGTGAAACCACATGATCATCCGAACTAGGGTTTAGGAATCTACTATTTGCAGACCATAAAACACAATCACCTTTATTCTCAAGTCCACCTGATCATTTAGGTTTTCTAGGGTCTTGTCATGACCTAGTCATGACAAAACCACTCCTAGGGAGTCTAGTTGGAAATGGGATGTTACAAATCCCAATAAACAAAGCAAAAATTTCGTCCCTGAAATTAAGGTTAAGCATACGCTGGTTCTGCCGGGATAAACTAAACATGTAACATCCCATAAGGAGTGGGAGATTACATCACGACACCATGTTTGCTAAGTGAGGTTTAAAGGGAAACCTAAATCTATGACTAATTCGCCTAATTAGCAAAGCCAAGACCCCAATAAACAAAAGATTAGCCTCTACCCTTCCTAGGGAAGTCCTACTAGTTTAAAACAGGAAAGTAAATTGAACATCCTGAAAGGTTGTGAGGTATACCTGATTGAACCGCTCTGGATACTTTTGTCGCATCAGGTCCTGCGGTTCCCAGGTATGCTCCTCCTGGCCGTTGTTCCTCCACAGAACTTTGTCAAATAGAACCTTCTTGCGACGCAAGATCCGTACTCCTCTATCATTGATTCGAACCGGCTCCAAGTGAACTGACCGGTCTGAAGCTACATTCCAATCTATGTTCGAAATCTGCTGTTCCGGGCGTAGTAGATCACTCCTAATTGAGGAAATGTGGAACAAGTCGTGTTAGCCTGCCAATTTCGATGGCAACTCCAGCCTGTAAGCTAGGGGCCCGACCCGCTCTTGGATCCTGTAAGGGCCCATATACCTAGGGCTGAGCTTCTTTTTTCGACCACGCACCCGTGAAACTTCGTGCATGGGCTGAATCTTCAAGAAAACCTTGTCTCCCACCTGAAACTCTACCTGACGATGTCGGGCCTCATAGTACTTAGACTGTCGGCTTTGCGCTTCCAGCATTCTGTCTCGTATCAGTCTCACCAGAGCCTCGGTGTCTTCAACAAAATCCGATCCCAACATCTTCAGATCCTCGTCTTGAATCAATGAAAGCGGAGTCCTTAATCTCCTTCCGTATAAGGCTTCATAAGGATCCATCCTTATGCTGGACTGGTAGCTGTTGTTATAGGAGAACTCGACTAGTGGTAAAAGCTTCTCCCAAGGTTCGTTTCGATCCAAAATGCATAGCCTTAGGAGGTCATCCAATGTCCGGTTGGTGCGTTCCATCTACACAGCCGTCTGGGGATGAAAAGCTGTGCTGAAGGTCAGTCGCATGCCTTAGTAAGTCTTCATGGATCTCCACTCCATGGATGTTAACCAACCATCCCGATCCGACACGATCGTCCTTGGCACAACGTGGTAACAAATGAACTGCTCTACGAATCTCCACACAAGTACCCCAATCGAGTCATATTTTCTGATCGGAATGAATCTTGCCACATTCGTCAGCCGATTGACGATGACCCAAATCGAATCGTTTCCCGTCCGTGATCGGGGGAGGCCGTGAATGAAATCCATCGCGATGTCCTCAAATTTCCACTCCGGCACCGGAAGTGGCTGTAGCAATCCTGCGGGGTTCCTGCACTTCGCCTTCACCAGCTGGCATGCCTCGTAATCAGTCACGAAGTATGTAATGTCCTTCTTCATCCCTGGAAAAAACATCATCTTCTTCAAGTAGGTCGTCATCTTGGTGATCCCCGGGTGTATTGAATATCTGCTACAATGTGCCTCTACAATGATGTCCTCCCGAATCTGGCCTCCTATAGGTATATAGACCCTGCCTCTAAAATATAGCAATCCATCTCTAAGTGAATAATCTCACATAGAACCCTCCTCCAAGGATTGGAATATCAGCTCTGCCCATGCATCTGTCCTCTGTCCGTCCCGGTTGTAGTCCTGAATATCATCTATGGCAACCATCGATGCTAGATACTCCATATACCGTTTTGGATCATTCTCGGACACTAGGGATATCTGCATATCTCTGAAAGACCGGACTAGCTCCATGGACATCAGGTGTGGTCCTTTCCCTAAGGTACCTCCATTCCGGCTTAAAGCATCTGCCATCACGTTCGCCTTCCCGGGATGGTAGTGCATGGTGTACTGGTAATCCGATAGGAACTCCACCCAACGTCTTTGTCTGATGTTGAGTTCCTTCTGCGTTTCCACATATCTCAAACTCTTATGATCAGAGAAGATGTCACAGTGAACTCCATAGTGGTAGTGTCGTCAAATCTTCAGAGCAAAGATCACTGCACCAATCTCAAGATCATGCACCGGATAGTTCTTCTCATGTATCTTCAGCTATCGGGAGGCATAGGCTATTACGGGCCCGTTCTGCATCAAAACGGCACCCATCCCCTGGTAGGAGGCATCCGTGTACACCTAGAATCCCTCCCTTCCAAATGGAAGAACGAGAATGGGAGCCGAGGTAAGCCGACCTTTCAACTCCACAAAGGCCGCCTCGCCTTGTGGCGTCCAAACAAAAGGGGATTCCTTCTTCGTCAGGGATGTAAGAGGGAGTGCAATCCGGGAGAATCCTTCGACAAACTTTCGGTAATATCCGGCAAGCCCCAGGAAGCTCCGTACATCCGTCGCTATCTTCAACGGTGGCCAATCCTGCACTGCACGAATCTTGGCCGGGATCTACTGCCAACCCAGCACCACTAATAATATGACCTAAGAAGACCACCTCCTTTAACCAAAACTGGCATTTGCTAAACTTCGCATACAGCTGGTGCTCCCGTAGCCTCTCTTGAGTCAATGTCAGGTGTCGAGTATGCTCCTCCTCCATCCTTGAGTAGATGAGGAGGTCGTCAATAAATATGATGACAAATATATCAAAATAGTCCACGAATACCCTTTTCATGAGGCTTGTAAATGATGACGATGCATTTGTGAGCCCGAAGGGCATCACTGTAAACTCAAACAGTCCGTACCTGCTACTGAAGGCAGTCTTCGGAATCTCTTCCTCTCGAATCCGTAGCTGGTAAAAACCTGACCTCAAGTCATGTTTTGAGAAGAAATGCGCTCCCTCCAGTTGATCAAACAACTCGTCAATCTTTAGTAGATGGTATATATTCTGGACCGTCAGTATTTTCAGTGCTTGATAATCAATACACAAGGGAAGACTTCCGTCCTTCTTCTTGACAAATAGCACCGGGTCTCCCCACGGTGAAGAGCTTGGCCGGACAAACTCTGCCTCTACTAGCTCCTGCAACTGGCTTTGGAACTCTGTCAACTCTTTCGGGGCCATCAGGTAAGGGGCCCTAGATGCCGGCTTGGCCCCCGGCACAAGCTGTATCTGGAAGTCTTGCTCTCGGTGCGGAGGTAGTCCTGGCAGTTTCTCTTGAAAGACGTCAGCGAAATCTCGCACCACCTGGATGTCTGTCACTGACTCCTTGACTTCTGCCATCTCAAATAGAATCTGATAAACCTCCTATCCCTGCAGATGGGCCTTAACGGCCTGTACTGAAGATAAGAGTATACGAGAGGCAGGTCTTATACCTTTGATGACAATGAAAGAGTCCCCGTGCCTCACGGTGATCCTCTTCGCTTGGCAATCAATCTGGGCATGGATCCAGTTCAGCCATACCATGCACGGGATCAAGTCGTAGTCCGTCAACTTCAAAAGCGTCGCTGGAGCCTCAAACTCCTTTCCACCGATTTATACCTCTATGTTGCAGTGGTCCGAGGTAAGGAGTTCAGATCCATCGGGTAGTCGCACCCTCATGTCCAAGCCCGTGAATCGCTCCACACCTTCCAATCCTTCTATGAACGTCTCCGACACGAAGGAGTGAGAAGCTTCGGTATCGAAAAGCGTGCGGGCCGGCTTGCCGCTGATGAAGACTATACCTGGGGTGGTTAAATGTCTTAGAATTTTATAACGAGTTTTTTTTACCTATTTATTCTATTTAGTGCAGTTCTACAAATTTATCAACTGAGAAAAGGGAAATTCTTTTAAAACAATTAAACATCTCGACGTACCTACTATGACCTACTCTGGGTTTTGAGGCTGCGCAAGGTCCAAAGCATACACCTGCTCCCTTTCTTGTCTACGATCTCCCCCTTGTTTCCACGTCCTCGGCCACGACCTCGGCCTCCAAAATACTGTGCTGGCTGGGCAGCTGGTGGAGCTGGTGGGGGTTCCCCTCTCATAGGGAAATTTCTACAGATGTGCCCAACCTGATGGCAGTGGAAGCACTCTGGTGGGGGATATGCCATTCCCCCAGGTCTCTGGTCTTCCCGTGTTTGAAGAGGTGGTAGAGGCACCACCACTAGCTCCCTTGTTTCCTGTCTTGCCTCCTGACGAGGCTGGTCCTCGACCCTTATCCCGTCTATGATACGGGCTCGTCTCTGATCATTCCTTGATCCTCGACCCTGATCCTCCGTTTTCCATTTCTGACCCCGAGTTTCTTGCCAATCAGCCTCTATCCTCTTGGCCATCTCTAACATCCGAGGTATTGGCCCGTCAAATATGAACAGTAGGGCCTCCCTCAAGTCCTCCCGCAGGCCCTTACAGAACCTCTTGATGTATCCTCCCTCATCCAACTTATAGGAGTCCGCAAACCTGGCTAAATGGTTGAACTCCCGGGGGTACTCTACCACGGTGTTATTGCCCTGCTTCAGCTGCAGGAACCTATCCTCCAGCTCATCCTTAGCCGACTGTGGAACAAAATGATCCAGTAACGCGGCCCTGAACTCCTCCCAAGTAATCTCTGCAATCTCTATATCCGCAAAGGTCATGTATAGTGACATCTTCCACCATCTCTTGGCATGAGACTCGAAGCAAGAGACCACCAATGGAACTCTCTCCTCCCAGGGGAACCGTATCCCTGTCAACATCTCATATATAATGTCCAGCCATTCTTCTGTCCGGACAGCTGACTCTATCCCTAAGTAGGATGGGGGAGAGAGTCCTCGGAAGATGCTCAACCAGTTGGCCCCCGGGTTTGGATGTGGTACCGGAACCTGCTGGGCCCTGAAAGCCTCTAGAATGGCTGTCAGAGTCTGCACCATCTCCGACTGTCGGAACGGAGTGGGGACTGGGGGAGGTGGTGCAACATTTGGAGTCTGCCGGACTCCTCCCTGTGGTGTAGGCTGTGCTGGAGGCTACATATCAAAAATCGCCAGTAAGAAATTGACTCAATTTTAATTAACAGTGGACAATTACATGTGATCCCCATATAGGCACACCACGCTTCCGTTGCTTAGTTTGTCCCCAAACTAAACTTGGGCGGGGGAGACCCAGGGTTAGTGGACTGCTACTCTTCCGATCGAGGTTTCCTTTGATACCACTTATAAGACCCCACCTTTCCTTTTAAACACCGCGATCATAGGCCCAGAACCTCTGCTTTGCGGTGACACCTTCATGCCCTGAAGGGTAATCACCGCGAAACGCCAATTCTGCCGGCCGATTTGATCACGAAAAAGTAACCAAATAAGAGTAAACACAAGTGAGATAAAAACTCTATCCAAAGACCACAATGAAATCACATCAGAGTAATAATATCTCCATGAAGGGAGAGTCCACAGAATATAAATGTACTGAAAATAAGGGCTTAAGCCCGGTACATCAAATCCTCACAATAACCACTCAGTGCGAAAGCAAAATAATAACAACTAAAAACGAATGGGACTCACCGTACTAGCTGTCTGAACTCCGGCGCTAGACTGCCCCGTCTCCAAGCGCATCGACCACCAGGGCTGCTGTTCCATGCTGGGCTCAACGGTCCCCTAAAATATTATGGTTTGAACATCGTTAATCTATAAGACTAAGCCCTATCATCCTCCACCCATTCCCCCATGGCTCCTAGGCACCGAGCAGAAAGGAAGAAAGGGGAGGACTTGATGGTGGAGAGTAATCAAGAGCAGATGACAGCGGACCTATACTAGCAGTTTTATAGTACATGTGGCAGTAAAGTAAAGTATGAAAAGTAAGCTTAACTTATGTGTGGAAATGCATAAGCCAAGGGATCTTCTACAAGGCTCCCATCGTATAAAGTGTCCCATACCAATTTATACGTTGGGGTGTCAGTTATTAACAATAATATTTATGAAGAATTTGACCTTAATTTATAAACTTGCCCACACAAGCTTATAGACCAAGGGGTCGTTTTGCAATTCCAATTGTGTAAGCATCCCATACAACTTACACAATAGGTGACAGAGGTTATGTGCAATGATTATGTTATGACATGCAAGTGGGTATGATACGATCATGCAAGTACAACTCACCCACCCGACTCTGTGTACACAGACCTTTAGTTCCCTCTTTCTTGAGCCGAACCTCCCAGGATACCTCTGTAGTGGCATACGGAAGCGGTGGGTTGGGCCTCGCCCACCTCTAAACTAGTAATGCACTACCGGTCAGACCTATCGTACGCCTCAATGCTTGGTGCACGAAGCGGACTCCTGCGTACTCTTGCCGGCTGGCGCACCGGACTTCTGATGGCGAAGTGCTAACCACACTTGCCGAGCCAAAGTATTACCGTCGGTGCATCGACCACTAACACCGAGGGCCCACCACCTTATAACTTATGCACATGTAATATTTATGCGTTTCCCACCGAGCCAAAGCTCCCCGGACTATCCCGTCCGTTCCAATTATCAACCGGGCCTCCGGCCCGCCAGGCTATCCCGCCCGTCTCCACAACCACCGAGCCTACCGCTTGTATATCATAGTCAAACTAACTTCCCGAGACACTGGGGTGTGTAAAAGTGAACACCTAATTATTCTAGTTGCTCTTTATCACTCCTACAGTTTACGTTAGCCCAGGACTTCCCCAGTATACCCCGTGAAGGGCTCTCAAAGGGCACTAGGAACTATGATGGTAGCTGAAGCCCATCGTTCCCTTTCGCAGGGCACTTATTGTTATTGGTTGATTCCCTTTACCCATTCACTTCTCATATTACAGTAGGCTAATCCTAAGGTGATTTTGACTCTTCCTCTCCTCGGGAAAGACGATCTTTTGTCGAACCCGAGCACCTCTAACCTCTAGCCCAACCACTTCTCACTACTCTTCCTATCCTTCTATGGTGAACTCATCCACATCTATCCAACCAAGCAAAATTACTAACTCCTACACCATGTCCAATCATATCCTATCACAATTAACCCAATTAGCGAAATGGAGACCGACCAAGGTTATATGTCGAACTGGATAGGAGATAATCCAAATAATCATCAAAATGTCCTAAATTATTTACTGGAGACTTTCATGGCACAAATAGACTAAATCCAGAAAATTGTAATTTTCCAAATTTATCTGGCATTTAATTAATTTCCTTAAAGCCTCAAAGGGCTACCCATTTGAACATGAACTACCCTAAGTACTCATGCAAGATGCCTAACAAAATTATGATAAATATTACGTTAACTCAGTAATGTAAATCCAAGGTATCATAATTTTTCTTGCATCCAAGGGGCCTTAAAACTATTTTAGAAATAATTTCTATCTTTCATTATTAATGAATCAAGTACAGAAAATTGTCATCCAAAAATTATGAATTAATTATATTGAGCTAATACAACTTTAAAAACATCATTGTCATAGTTTCATAATTTTTCAGCTGGGATTAAACTCTAAAGAAAATAATTATCAAAAACCTCAATATTATGGACTTGTAAGGAAAGTACTGTAATCAACCCTCTAAAAATTATGAATAATTTACTACAAGCATATTTAGGCCTAAAATTATCTGTGCCTAAGTCTCATAATTTTTCAATAGATATATCATCTATGAATAATTTTATACCACCAAACCCCTTTTTATTCATTTGTGCATGATGTACTAGATTTGATCAAATAAAAATTATACTAAAAATCAGGGGCAACAATTTCAACCTAATACATTCACTGCCAAAGTTTCATGGGGTTTCAATAAACAGAATGATTTTTAATAAATAAAACATTATTTAGGGATATATCATACCTAACAAATGTAGTACAAAAAATATTGCTCATAAAATTCCAGTAAAATTACTAAGGGTTCTTTCTACTTTAAAACTCATGCTCTTTAAGTTTCGCAACTTTTGATGAGTTATATTTGCTTGTGTTATACAAAGGTGATTCTACCCTAACCCTAGTGTTGGGGTTTTGAGGTATCTACCTACCCCAAAATTTTATAAGACTCCTTCCAGAGGGCTTAGGATACAGTACCTTCAACTATACTGAGTTACAAAGTCATATAAGGGTATTTGCTTTTATGCCCTTCACCTCACCCAAAAGCCCTTCCTTAGTGTTTGAGTTTTAACCCTAGGGTAAATCAACCCTAAATCACACCATTTTCCTTAAGAGGATGACATTGGTCATACTAAGTCAGTTTTCAAAACCCCAGCCTCTATTGAGGTGAGTTGACCACTCCAAACCCATGGTGCACTTTTTAATCAAAAACACCTCCTTAAGGCCAAACTAGGGTTGTGTGATTCCCTAACTAAAACTCATCCAAATGAGTTGAAATTTTGTACAGAGCTAGGAACTAATACCAGGGACCACGCACCAAAATTTGGGAGGGTTTGGAGGTCATTAGACCACTTAATTAAAATACTCTCGTATTATTAAATAATAATAATAACCATGGGACAGAGTATTCCCAAAAATTCCCATTTTTGACTGACCCTAGGTAAGACTAAGGTTTACCTCCTGCCAAAATTTCAGGTCATTTGGACAAGGGATGAAGTATGGGCACCCTTTTCAATCTCTAGAAAGCCTTAGGTATAGGTCCCACCAAAATGGATGCCCTGGTCCAACCAAAGGTCCAAATGGGTCCAAATAAATTTTGGATGAAAGTAGACCCATAGTGATACAACTTTTATGATGCAAGTTTTCTCATCAGAGATCTCGAATTATTTTTAAAAATTAAATCAAAGTGCTGCAAAAAGTGTGACAGAAAATCATAAAAATCAAAGAAATAATAATAAAACGAAATGATTCTGCACGAATCTTGGCGCGCATCCGCGGCTGCCCGTCATCTTATCCAACAGGCCAACGGCTACGATTTCCCGCACCTGGGCAACATTGCGGGCTGATTTACCGACCACCCGACCGCCTCCCTGGCCGGCCACCGCCACCACCACCTTCGGGGAGGTGGGGGCTACCCCCAGCCGGCCGCACGGCCGCCGGAGATGGCTATTCTGATGAACCCGAGTATGCGATTTTAATGGAAAAGTTTGGAAAATCCAATCTTTTATCGTGCTCAATTGAGCCCGAATCATGGCCTTAATGAAACCCTAGATCTACCCATAAAAAGTGGAAGGGGAGGACCTTTCCGGCGGCCTGAAGGTGAGAGGAGCGGCGGGACACCATGGACGACGGCGGCGACGCTCCGCTTCTGCAATAGCTCAGTGGGACGGCATGCTCCCTCCAAGTGAGAGTTAGAAAAGACTCGCCTTCCCCCACTGGTGGTGTTTAAAAGTCCAATTGGGGAGGGAAGTGGCTGGACCCTTTATTGCCCATCAAAGCCATTAATGACATGGCTCGGGTTGAGAGGAGGGGGCTGAATATGCCCCTTGGTGGCTGGGAAATAGCTGGAATCAACTCCTCTTCCCTAGAGGAGTTGATTGCAACCATCAAGGGTGAATGTTGGCCTCCCTTGGCCGAGCCCCACTCCATTCCTCCTCTTCCTAGAATTCTCTCTCCTCCATTAAAAAGAAATGATACTTTCTTTCTCTCTCTCTGTCTCTCTGTCTCTCTCTCTCTCCTAGTCACCATGCTGACTGGTCAACTCTCTAGGATAAGTGTAGCCAATATAATCCTAATAATTAAGAAATAAAAGTAAGCCTAAGGGGAAAAGACTTGAGCTTGGGTTAGCCCAATTGGACTAGGGTTTGACTTGACCTTGGGTAGAGTTGACTTTGGTCATTATGACCATTTGGGTTGACCCCAATGGATCCTTATCGACTCATTGGCCCCTCTTTAGGTCTAGAGTGACATTTGGTAGAGTTATTTGGGTTTACTAAGGGCACCTTGTCCTTATATAGGTCAATTGCCCAAAGTAGTCCTAGGTGGGTTCTTGGACAAATTGGCCACCTAGAATTGACTCCCATGGGCCCATAGGGTTTTGTTGGGCCTTTCCAAGGGTTGGTGAGATCTTTGAGTCCTGGTGAAACCACATGATCATCCTAACTAGGGTTTAGGAATCTACTATTTGCAGACCATCTAACACAATCACCTTTATTCTCAAGTCCACCTGATCTTTTAGGTTTTCTAGGGTCTTGTCATGACCTAGTCATGACAAAACCACCCCTAGGGGGTTTAGTTGGAAATGGGATATTACACCTAGGGCGTGACCAACCAGAGAAATTTCCCTATAAATTCAGATGCCCCCCTTCCATTTCAAAAAAGCTTGGGTTGAGAGGGGAGGTGCTGCCCCTTTGTTTCTTGTCCTTTTTTGTGTTATTCACTCTCTCTCTTTCTTATTTTGTAATTTTCTTAACCCTAGCTTAGTGCTTAGTTAGTTCAAGTTTTTATTTTAATTGTTGCACTTGCTCTAGTTGATAATTGTAGGGCTAGAATAGGATTTTCATTTCATTGCAATTGTAATTTTCATTTCCAAGTTGTACGCTCTCCTTTTTCTTAATATAAGTGCTACTTTCTTACATTGGTGTTATTATGCTTTATTACTCATTCCCCCGCCTCCACTTCTCTATGATTAACTAATCCTCCTTATACTCGATCTTGATGATCCACGGTTCGAGTGATTAAGTTATGATTCTTTTAATTTACCTTTTCTTTTTAGGTTTTAGGCCTTGGAATTACTCTTGATTTTTCTTGTTTGGAATTATATATCGACAATATAATTCCAAACGAGAAAAATCAAGAGTAATTAGAAGGCCTAAAACCTAAAAAGAAAAGGTAAATTCAAAGAAACATAACTTAATCACTCGAACCTCGGATCATCAAGTTCGAGTACAAGGAGGATTAGTTAATCATAGCGAATTAGAGGAGAGGGAATTAGTAGTAAAGCATAATAACACCAAGGTAAGAAAGGAGCACTAATATTAAGAAAGAAAGAGAGCTTACAACTTGAAAATGAAAATTACAATTGTAATGAAATGAAAATCCTATTCTAGCCCTACAATTATCAACTAGAGCAAGTGCAACAATTACAATAAAAACTTGAACAAACTAAGCACTGAGCTAGGGTTAAGAAAATTACAAAATAAGAAAGAGAGAGAGGGAAGAACACTAAAAAAGGATAAGAAACAAAGGGGCAGCACATCCCCTCTCAACCCAAGCTTATTCTAAATGGAAGGGGGGCATCTGAATTTATAGGAAAATTTCTCTGGTTGGTCACGCCCGAGGTCATGCCCGGGGAGGGTGGGTTAGGGGGCGTGACACATACTGGGTTGACCTCGGGCTCTGTATTCTGGCGGGAAGGATGATTTCTTCTGTACGATGGTTGACACGCCGTATGTGATGCCTGTGTAGGGGGCGTGACACGTACATCAAGTCTCAATCATTGGTCGGAAATCTGTCCGTCTTGGAAAAGGGGGAAGTCACGCTATGGGTCATGCCCGTGATGGTGGTGTGAAAGGTACGGTTGGCCTGTTGAGGCAAAAATGCATTTAATGCAGCGGTAAACTTCGGGAAGGAGCGACACGCCCGTATCACGCCCTGGGACACGCTCGGGAAGGGCGTGTCAGGGGGCGTGATAGACGTTTATCCTGTTATTTGTCCTCTATCAGCAGGCATCCTCATGATTTGGTGACATGTCCTGTGACATGCACAAGGAGGGCATGACAGAGGGGCGTGACAGGTCATTTTTGGCCAAAATTCTTGAAACCTGCAAAAAAATAGAAAATGTTAGTGGCAATAATATTTACATAAGAAAGATGAAAATTAAGCTAATAAGGCAAGATTAGCGCCTTCAAAACTACAAAATATGATAATAGTTTAGGCTACAAAATGTATTATCAGTGAGGTTATGCTTCCAATAGAGTTTGAGGTCCGGACGCCTCGGGTGGTCGAGGCTGAGGTAGGCAAGGAATAATGGCTGGCTTAAAATGAGGAGGAGCTACGGATCTCCCTTGATATGGTAGAGGTGCTATGTGATCTCTCTTCCATCCGACAGGAAGAGGTGAAACAGAAAATGGCTAAGTACTTTGACAAGCACGTCAAGGTCAAATAGTTCGCGGAAGGGGATTTTGTCCTGAAGAAGGTGGATGTGGCAAAAAGGTCAGCCACATTTTGGAAGCTCAACCCCAACTGGGAAGGCCCGTACATTGTTGATAAGGATCTAAGGTCAGGAGGGTACCATCTCCGAAATGTGGAGGGTGATACCCTAAGTCACACCTTAAGTGGAGATGACTTGAAATGTTTCTACCCTTGAAATAAAATACATACGTCCATTCCTTCAATGAATGTGGAATCCTTTGATGCTTCAACTCTTTTGCAGATCAAGTTTATGACAAGTTGTATTAATCAAGCTCAGTCCTAAAATTCGCACTTTATCAGGCTCCAACCTAGCTAGCAAGGGCTGGATATTGGCCAAAGGAAAGTATTCTCGCTCTAGGGTTAGGTCCTGAGATGCTCCCACTGCCAGGCTTCAACCTAGAGGGCAGGGCGGGGATCCTCGAGTGACGTCATTATGACCGTGGAGGGCTGAGCCCGGTTGACGCTCAACTCCCGTCGTCAGGCTCTCACCTAGCTGATTGGGCAGGTGGTAGCTCCCGGAGGTTAGACAAAGAAAAGTATTCTCGCTCTAGGGTTAGGTCCTAAGATACTCCTACTGTCTGGCTTCCACCTAGCTGGGAGGGTCGGGAACCTCGAGTGACGTCATTATGACCCTAGAGGGATGAGCCTGATTGATGCTCAATACATGCCGCCAGGCTCTCACCTAGCTGATTGGGTGGGTGGTAGTGCCCAGAGTTTTGACAAAGGAAAGTATTCTCTCTATAGGGTTTGGCCCCGAGATGCTCCCGCTGCCAGTCTTCCACCTAGATGGCAGGGCCGGGATCCTTGAGTTACGTCATTATTATAATGGCCTCCCCAGCCTTTGGCTCAAAAGGATGACTTCCGGTACCCCAAGCACCGCTCTCGAAAGGGTTCAGCCTAACTAGGTTGGCATACCATGCACCCCAACCCCTCTCCATCTACATGCGGGTTGTTGAGTTCGGGGATCGAACCCGAGACCTCCTTGATAAGGAGTTTTAAAACCACTCCTCATCATAAATTGAGCTGCAACTTAGTTGGTGATGAGGAGTGGTTTGAAAACTCCTTATCAAGGGGGTTGCGGGTTCGAGACCCGGCCCCAACAATGTGCGCGACCGAGAAATAGGCGCAAGTTGCTTTGGGTGTACGAGCTGCAGCCCTATAATAGTCCCAGTTGGGTCCCACCGGGTCTCCTTTGGTGGAGCCGGGCCTGTGCTGTTATAAAAAAGCGCACTTTTTGTAATGGACTTCCCAACATATGGCTCGAAAGGACGACCGCCGGTACCCACAGCATCCAGGTTGAAAGGGTTCAACCTAACCAGGTATGAAGACCATGAACCCCAACCCCTCTATATCCACAGGAGGATTGTTGAGGCCCGGGGTTTTCAAACCACTAATCATCACCAACTGAGTTGCGGAGGTCTCGGGTTCGATCCCTGGCCTCAACAACCCGCCTGTTGATGGAGAGGAATTTGGGTGCATGGTCTGCAAACTTGGTTATGCTGAACCCTTTCGAGCTGGATGCTAGGGGTGTCGTCGGTTGTCCTTTCAAGTTGTGGGATGGGGAGACCACTACATTTATGACCCTGGAGGGCTAAGCCCAGTTGATGCTCAACAACCCTTCGTCAGGCTCTTGCCTAGCTGATTAGGCAGGTGGTAGCGCCCGGAGGTTTGACAAAAGAAAGTATTCTCGCTCTGGGGTTAGGTCCAGAGGTTCTCTTACTGTCAGGCTTCCACCTTGCTGGAAGGGTCGGGATCCTCGAATGACATCATTATTACCCTGGAGGGCTGAGCCCAGTTGATGCTCAGCACCCACCGTCAGCCTCTCACTAGTAGGAGTATCTTGGGACCTAACCCTAGAGCGAGAATACTTTCCTTTGTCTAACCACCGGCCCAATCAGCTACACGAGATGCTCCCATTGTAAGGATTCCACCTAGCTGGTAGGTTCGGGATCCTAGAGTGACATCGTTATGACCCGAGAGATCGAAGCCCGGTTGATGCTCAACAACTGCCGTCAGGCTCTCACTTAGTTGATTGGGCCGGTGGTAGCGCCCGAAGGTTGTACAAAGTAAAGTATTCTTGCTCTTGGGTTAGGTCCTGAGATGTTACCGCTGCCAAGCTTCCACCTAGCTTGTATGGCCGGGATCCTCAAGTGACGTCATGATGACCATGGAGGGATGAACCCGGTTGATGCTTAACACCCACCATCAGGCTCTTGCCTAGCTGATTGGAGCAGTGGTAGCACCCGGAGGTTAGACAAGGTAAAGTATTCTTGCTCAAGGTTTAGGTCCCAAGATGCTCCCGCTGTTAGGCTTCAACCAAGCTGGTAGGACCGAGATCATCGAGTGACTTCATTTTGACCCTAAAGGGATGAGCTCGGTTGATGCTCAACACCCGCCGTCAGGCTCATGCCTAGTTTATTGGGCAAGTGGTAGCGCCCGAAGGTTGAACAAAGGAAAATATTCTCTCTCTGGGGTTAGGTCCCGAGATGCTCTCGCTTCCAGGTTTCCACCTAGCTGGTAGGGCAGGGATCCTCGAGTGACGTTGGTCTAGGGTTGTCCCGTTGGAAACCTACACGAGTGGAGACTCAAACTCACTGTTCTACACATCCATAAACTACCGCTCCTACACAGGAATCTAGCGCACTCTTCCACAGAATCATTTTGAGCACAAATAAATAACTCAACAAGGGGAGAAACGACTTTAAAACAGCGATCAAAACAAGTCGAATGCTTCCCAAAATAACACAAAGGTTGCCAACCCTTTTCAAGAGTGAAATCTATGGCTAGAGGCCAAGATTAGCTCAAGCAAAATGGATCTACCCGATCCGAAATGAGAGAAACTCAATAAGAAATTTCAAGTTCAGATTTTAGCAAGCGACGACATTAACATTCCGGAAGAAACGCCAGTTCCAATCTCCACCAATACTATTAGAGGAAACACACAAGATGGAGGAGAAGAAAGAGGCTACCCAACCCAAATATGGGATGCACACAAGATAGATGTGGGATAATCACTCTCTCCACGGTTGCACTGGTGTCGCACCGAATCGGGAAGCATCCCTTCATCCTTGGAGTCACACCAAGGAAGAAGCTCAAGTAGGAGAAGAGGACACACCTTGGCCGAACTCTTCAATGGAGGGAGCAAGGGGGGCGGTGGCAAGGAGAGTTCTCCCTTGGTAGAAATCTGATTTTAGGGTTATATTCTACTTGTCTTTCCAAAATAAAAGGCTCCTATATATAGGAGGCCCACACAACATCCAACCATCCATATTTGAGATGAAATCTCATCATCCGGATTGTTATTTACACACCCTCAAATAGTCTATTAGCACACCAAACCAAAAATATAAAATATTACATTGGCCAACATAAAAGAAAAGAAAGCTTGGAAAATAATGAAGAGGCTTCATGTGCACCGTGGACGAAGATTATAGCGGCACCGTCCGGTAGCTAGTGCGGAGTCGTCAAAAGTCGCCTTCCGTTGATGAAAATCTTTATGTTGTTGGAGCACTACCGTAACCAGGGGCCACTGCATATATCCTCCCCCGCTCAAAATCACGTATCACCGAGACGTGGTCCTGGAGATAGCGGTGAAGAAGATCGGCATCCAAATGTAGAAGATCCGGCTCGAGGATCCAAGAATTTTCAAAAGGGGGGCGATCACACCAACGGATAAAGAAGCGGTGGGTAGCGCCGTCTGTAGAGGCATGGGGCTCATCAGCTAAAATCCTGTATGGCAAACAAAAGGTTTTGTGAAACCATGGAAACATGTTAGCAGAAGGAACAAAAGAGTGCAACTCACCATCTGATGGGGAACTAGTGGGAAACGAAAGAGAGAGCTCATCCGAGCTACCATGTCCCAAATCCATAGAGAGATCGGTGGAAGGAGAAGACGACATAGAAGTCAACTCAAGTGGAGGTGAAACAAACGGCATTAAATCCGAAACATTAAAAATGGGGGAAATACACCAATCGACAGGCAAATCCAAAACAAAAGCATTCTCACCGAGTTTCTTTAGAATTCGGAAAGGGCCGGCTCGCTTAGGCGCCAATTTCTTCACGATACCAGTAGGAAAACATGCGAGAACTAAACGAACTTGGACTTGATCGCCGACTTGAAAGTGGGATGCTCTCCTATGTAGGTTAGCATGCGCTTGATATGATTCGTATTGAGCGACATGGGTTGCCCGGATACGAGCGTGTAAGTCATGGATGTGCTCGGGGAAGGATTGTGCAAAATGATTGGCCTTATAAGTTAGAGGTAAAGGAACCAAGTCAAGGGGCACAGGTGCCTTATACCCATGGACAATCTCGTTGGGCGACATTCCCGTGGATCTATTTTGAGAGTTGTTGTAGGCTAATTGAGCATGGGGAAGGAGTAGGTCCCAAGTACCCTAGTGATCACTCACAAGGCATCTTAAGAGGTTCCTCAAACTGCGATTAACTACTTATGTATACCCATCTGTTTGAGGGTGATAGGCAGCGGAAAACAATAATTTAGTTCCCATTAGGATCCATAGGGTTTTCCAAAAATAACTGGTGAATTTAACGTCCCTGTCCGAAACAATATTTTTCGGCACCCCGCGGTGGCTTACTACTTCCCGAAAATATAGATTGGCGATGTGTGAAGCGTCATTAGTCTTACTATACGGAATGAAGTACGCCATCTTAGAAAACCGGTCCACTACAACAAGAATGGAATCGTTGCGGTGTAGTGTGGGGGGAAGACCTAGGACGAAGTCCATACTAACGTCTTCCCACGGTATAAAAGGGATAGGCAACGGCATATACAATCCTACATTGGTCTTACTACCCTTCGAAACCTGACATGCACGGCAACTACTCCCAACCCTCCCAAAGGTAGCCTTTAATTTAGTCCAATAAAATTTATCCTATACTAGCGCGATCGTCTTATCGCATCCAAAGTGTCCACTCAACCCACCACTATGCAACTCCCAAACACTATGGAGCCGTAAGGAGAAGCGCGGGATACACAACTTGCCGTGTCGAAACAGATACCCATCCCGGATAACGTAGTCCGTTATAGTCATAGGGGAATCATCTTGGGCAGATAAATATGCCTCTTGAAAATTGGGGCAAGTGGAATATTCTTCCTTGACATGCTCGAAACCTACAACATGAACTTGCATCGTAGACAACAAAAGAGTGAGGCTACTAAGTGCGTCCGCTACACGGTTGTTGGCCCCTTTAAGAAGCTTGAGGTTGAACGTATACTCTTGAAAGAAAGCGACCCATTTGGCGAAACGCGGGCTGAATTTGTGTTGGCCATTAATAAAGCGTAAGGCGTCATGGTCGGATAAGATCACAAACTCCTTGGATAAGAGGTAGTGCCGCTAATGATGCACACAACGAACAGCCACGTAAAATTCTGTATCATAGTTTGAGTAGTTCAACTTAGCGCCTGCAAATTTTTCACTAAAATAACTTATAGGGTGCCCCTCCTGACTTAAGACACCTCTTATCCCTGCCTCGGACGCATCACACGTAAGCTCAAAAACATTATCGAAGTCCGGTAAACGTAAAATGGGTGCTTCAGTCATAAGTTTCTTAATGCATTGGAAGGCGAGTGTGGCGGATTTCGTCCACGTGAACTCTCCCTTCTTCATATAGTCAGTAATGGGTGCCATGATACTACTAAAATTGCGTATGAAGAGACGGTAGAATGTGGCTAACCCGTGGAAGCTTCGTACCTCCTGTAGACTCGTCGGCTGGGGCCAATCCCTAATCACTTGTACCTTGGTGGGGTCAACATTAATGCCCTTGGATCGAACAATATAGCCCAAGAATTCCACCTCCGATACGCAGAAGGTGCACTTCTTAAAATTAAGAAATAAGGTTTCTTTTCGAAGGCTGAAAAGAATCACCGTCAGGTGGGCGATGTGATTGGCAGTGGTGGTGCTGTATACGAGAATATCATAAAAATAAACAACAACAAACTTCCCTAAATATGGTTGGAAGACTTGGTCATCATCCGAGAGAAAGTGCTAAGGGCATTTGATAATCCAAAGGGCATCACTAGCCACTCGTATAACCCATCCTTGGTTTTAAAGGCAGTCTTCCTCTCGTCCCAGTCACGAATCCTAATCTGATGGTAGCCACTACCTAGATCCAACCTGGAGAAGAGGGTGGCTCAAGCTAGGACATCAAGGAGGTCATTTATTCGTGGAATCGGACATCTATACTTGATGGTGATCTTGTTGATAGCACGACTATCAACACACATCCGCCAGGTGCCATCATTCTTGGGGGCAAGCAAGGTTGTCACGACACATGGACTTAGACTAGTCCTAATGAACCCCTTATGGAATAAACCCTCTACCTGCATTTATAACTCCTTATGGGCATCGGGGTGGAGTCGATAATGGGGCTGATTCGGTAAGGACGATCCCGGGATGAGATCTATAGCATGTTGAATGTCCCTAAGAGGGGGTAATACCGAAGGTAACTCACCCGGGTAGACATCCTTATATTGTTCTAATAGCTCCCGCAACTCTCGAGGTAGACTTTCTAGCGAGCCCGAATTAGTTTTCGCACTCAGGAGAACTAACGCATACATAACTCCATCAAGAAAAGGGTCCCTCACAAAATCATTCCTTCCCACTATGCTTAAGGTCTTCCTCTCAGCCTGAACGGTTGTTTCCTTAGCCGGACCTAACGGCTCCTTTGGGGCAGTCGGCCGTAACGTGATAATTTTGCCATTAAACTTAAACTCATAGGTATTGGCTCTCCCGAAATGTGTCACGTCACGGTCATAGAGCCATAGGCGGCCCAACAACACATGGCATGCGTCCATCGGAAGGATATCACACCAAACCTCATCGGAGTAGGCTTTGAGAGCCAGGGGGACTAGACAACGCTTGGTTACTAGAGCGCTAATCTTGTTTTTCCAAGCAACCTGATAGGGTGTGGGTGGGGATCCGTGGTCAAGGCCAAATGCGTGACAGCATTCTCCGAGATTATATTCACGCAGCTACCACTATCGATTATTAACATACACAGTTTCTCACCACTCTTAAAAATCAAGGAAAAGATACTCGACCTCTTGCAGTCGTCTAAAGGGCGGGGGGGGGGGGAGGTGGTGAAAATGCAACGCATCACCATAAGGGGGTGATCGTCTTCGAGGTCACTTGGAACACCCTCGGGGTCACTATCGGCGGAAGCCTCATACACTATATCGGCGGAGTCTGCGGTCGACTCGAGGAGGGATACGGTAGCCTTAGCCTTTGTCGGACATTCAAAAGCGTAGTGGCCTTGAATACCACAAGCATAACACATAGCATTAACCTTACTAACCTTGCCTATCGGGACCCGCTCACTCTGTGTGTTCCTAGAAATTCGTGATGTGATCCCTGTTGGAACATGGTTTCACACTCCTTAGGTTTGAGAATATCAACTCCCTGCTTGTATTTGATGAGATTGGTTGTGTGATAGAGTGTGCAGGCTGACAGGTGAAAGGAAAGGAGAAGAGCTTCAAAAGGTTACTACCGCCCGGCGATAACCTTATCGCAGCGCGGTAACCATCTCGATCGACGCATATCGGTTCGATGGTCGACGGCCCAATTATCAGCTAAGGAAGGATCGTCGACAATCAAAAGCTACCGCCCGGCGACAGGACGCTACCGCCGGCGGTATCCGGTCGACGTGCATCACGGGGACGATCGTCGATGATGGTACCTACCGCTCAGGCGATAGTCTTATCGCAGGCGGTAGAATTATTTGGCGAAATGGCGCTATCGCTCTGACTGGGCGCGGTAACCATTACCGCCCGGCGATAGCTCTCTTGAAACGGCAGTTTCCTTAATGAGCAGTTATAGTTGCCATTTCGGGAGACGTGTGGAGACAGCTGGCAGGCGTTACGCGCGAACTTACCGCCCGGCGATAGAGTTATCGCAGGCGGTAGTCTATTTTCTCCAAGACATATAAAAAGCAGCGCCGTTTCCTCAAGACCTAAGCCTCCAGAGATTATTGACGAAGTGCTCCAGGAATACCAAGTTCGGCCGTCTTCCTACGACCGTTCTACTCATCTTCGTCTAAGAAAAAGCAAGGCTTCTTCCTCCCGTTCGAGATCGAAGAACTCCGGCGATCAAGGCTTCGCATCGTCTACGTCTAGCGACCGGGTGCTTTCCATCGAAGATCACAAGCACCAGCCGTAGATCTATCCGGAGAACTTCTCAAGAGGGAGAACCTAAACTTTAACGAATATATTTTGTAATCTCTTTTTGTATCTTTTTCTTCTTCTATTATTGTAAGTGGTAAGGGAAATCGACCGGGGAAGGTCGTCGGAATCCGGGTTGGATTCCGTGGAAAATCGTCCCGGGATTTGGGGCGTCTAGATCGGGGATCTAGCGGTGCTCTAAGACCCTTTCGGGTGTGGAGGTGAAGAGCGGCTCTAAGACCTTTCGGGGAGAAAGTGAGAGAGCCAACCGGTCCGGGTTTTGGGTCGGTATAGAAAACCCTAAGTTTTCTTCTCTTCGTCTTTGATCTTCGACGTCATGAAGATCGTACTGTAAAACATTCATCTTGTACTTGTATGAAATTGATTGTTATTGAATTTAATACTTGTGTTTTAAATCTTCACTTGTGGTGTGGTTTACGTTAAGATTCCGTTTATTCAAGCGAAATTTATAAAACCTTATTCACCCCCCCCCCCCTAAGGTTGGCCTCCGGATCCAACAAGTGGTATCAGAGCGAGGTTACTTCGAATAGGCTTAACCACCTGAAGTAAGATGGCCAACCCAGTGCATGCTTTCACTGAGGGACAAGGTGTGAGTCGTCCTCCACTCTTTATGGGTAGTGACTATAGTCACTGTAGGACAAGGATGAAAATCTTTCTGATGACGCACAGCATGGACGTATGGGCCATGATAGAGACTAAGTACACCACACCCACTACCACGGTTGGAGAAGTCGTTCTTGAAAAACCGCGCGATAAGTGGGACGATGCGGACAAGCTTAGATGTACTAATAACGCCAAGGCTATGAATTCTCTATTCTGTGCGTTAGATAAGACGAAATTTAATAGAATATGTAACTGCGAAACTGCCTTTGATATTTGGCGACTTCTTGAACTTACTCATGAGGGTACCTCGCAGGTGAAAGAATCAAAGCTATTTCGGCTTGAATCCGAGTATGAACAGTTCCGGATGGAGATCGATGAAGATGTTGACAGCATGTACACAAGGTTCACCAAGATCGTCAACGCATCAAGATCTCTTGGAAAGAACTTTCCAAATGGTGATCTAGTGAGGAAGATACTGCGATCTCTACCTCCCCGCTTCAACCCCAAGGTGACTGCTATCGCTGAATCTCATGAAATCAGCGCCTTGGAGATTGAGAGTCTTATCGGAAACCTGAAGACTCATGAAGTGGAACTGAAGATACAAGCCGAGGAATATCCCAAGGAAATGAAGAAAAAGGGATTGGCTTTGAAGGCTTCAAAAGAGAGGAAAACATCTGATTTCTCTGAAGAAGATGAAGAGGAAAGTCTCTATGTAAGGGAATTCAAAAAATTCATGAAGAACCCCAGAAAACAAGGGAAGTTCAAACGGTTTCTGAAGAAGGGAGTTAAAGAGGGTAGGAAGTGGAACAAGTCGGTAAAGGAGACCGATAGCGATGATGAAAAGTATCAGCCTGAATGCTTTCATTGTCACAAGCTGGGACATCTAAAAAGAGACTGTCCAAGACTCCAGAAGGAAGAGAAAGGAAAGGACAACAAGTATAAAGGGAAGAAGAAAGTACTGAAGGCTCTGACCTGGGATGAGGATGGATCGGAAGATTCGAGTAGCACCGACTCGGGAAGTGACAACGAAGCAAATCTGTGCCTCATGGGAAAAGGTCAAGAGGAATCTGAATCTGATGCTGAGTCCAGTGTCCAAAGCGACACTGAGGTAACTCCTCCTACTTACTCTGAATTACTTGAGATTTATGATCATGTAGTTGGTAGGTTAGAAGAAGTAACATCTAAGAAAAATTCCTTAAGAGCTGAAAATAAACGTCTAAACAAGAGTTTAGAAAAGCTGAAGAAAGAAGTAATTAAAATTGGGAAAGAGAAGGTGGAATGCCTTGAATGTCCTCACTTGGTAGCATCCATCGAGGAGGGTAAAGCAAGTCTCTCCAAGACATCCTTGAGACTAGTATCTCTCAAAAATGAGAAGAATGTCTTGGAGAAGAAGCTTCATATCTCCCTTGCTAAAGTTGAGGAAGGAAAGAAACAGTTTGCTAATCGATGTGTGATGTTAGTAACTGAGAACACCGCTCTAAAAGCGAGGATCCATGATCTCAACTGTGCGGTTCAAAAATTTGGTGTAGGCCAAAAATCTCTAAACATGCTATTGGGCGCACAGTGTCATGGGTCTGGAAAGTTTGGCATCGGCTATGTAAGTCCATCATCACCATTGGAGGACAATAGCACTCTGTCCACGCCTAAGTCAACAAATAAGATCAAAAATCTGAATACATTATCTCCTTCCTCTAGCAAGAGATCGAGTGAGGTGATGAAAGTCATTTCCTCAGCTTATGCTCTATGTGCCAACTGTAATAAGTTCGGACATGCTTCAAGCTCTTGCGGGAGGAAAGGTGCTAAACAAAACGCGCAAGTCTGGCTACCAAAGTCTACTACCTACAAAATAGGTGGAACAACTTGGGTAACCAGATCTTTACTCTCATCTCCTTTTTAGGTATGTTGGCAGGCAAGGGACACAAAGAACGTGTGGTACTTGGACTCTGGATGCTCCAAGCACATGACGGGTGATAAAGATAAGTTCCTTAGCCTGGAAAAGAAGAGAGGTGGAGTGGTCACGTTTGGAGATAATGGTAAAGGAAGAATTCTGGGAATCGGCACAATAGGTAACAAGTTTTTCTCTATTTCAAATGTGCTGTTTGTTGATGGTTTAAAACATAACCTTATTTCTGTAAGTCAACTAGGAGATAAAGGTATAGATGTTATTTTTGAATCATCATCGAACACGTGCAAACTCATTGATGCTAAAACCTCTAATGTATTGCTTGTAGCCCATAGAAATCACAATGTGTACACAGTTAATTTTGATGATTTCTCTTCGTCCAATCTAAAATGCCTAGTAACTAAGAATGAAGAACTAGACCTTTGGCATAGGAGATTAGGACACTCGGGTAGCAAGCTAATTATTAAGTTATCTAGAAAGAAACTTGTTAGAGGAATTCCGTCTCTAAGCGGTAGTTTTAACGTTATGTGTGGGCCTTGTCAAAAGGGAAAATTTGTCAAAAACTCGTTTAAAAGTAAAACAGAGATTTCCACCTCTAGACCATTAGAACTTTTGCACATGGATTTGTTTGGACCGCTTTCCACATGTAGCCTAGGAGGAAAGCGATATACATTCGTCATCATAGACGACTTTTCTCGTTATTGTTGGACAATATTTCTTGCCAACAAATCTGACACGTTTAGGGAATTCTCTACTTTTTGCACGCGTATTCAAAATGAGAAAGAACTAAACATTAAGTGTATCAGATCAGATCACGGTGGAGAGTTTGAGAATGAGGATTTTTCGAAGTTGTGTGAGACTTTAGGGATTAAGCACGAATTCTCCGCTCCTCGCACGCCTCAACAGAATGGAGTGGTAGAAAGAAAGAATCGCACACTTCAAGAGCTAGCACGTACGATGCTCGCGGAGTTCAGCTTACCTCGATCGTTTTGGGCCGAAGCGGTCAACACGGCAAGCTACGTGATGAACCGTGTCATGCTTCGCCCACTTCTTAAGCGAACCCCTTACGAGCTCTACTTTGATAGAAAACCCTCCGTCTCGTACTTTAGAGTTTTTGGGTGCCCATGCTATATTCTGAACACTAAGGATCACTTAGGAAAATTCGATGAAAAATCCGATCTAGGCATATTCTTAGGATATTCTAGCAAAAGTCGAGCCTATAGGATTTATAATAAGAGAACCTTAGTGGTTGAAGAATCGGCTCATGTGCATTTTGATGAGAGTCCACCATCTAGTGAGCCTAGGATGTCCGAAGAAGAGGTTGAGGAGAGTGTTCCGGTTGAGAGTAACGAGGAGAGTGAGTCGCACGCATATGTGCCTCCTAAGGATCTAACGTTTACGAAACAACATCCTCGTGATCTAGTTATTGGAGAACCATCCCATGGAGTTAGAACTCGATCTGCTCTTCATGAGGCGTTCTCCAACTTATGCTTTCTATCGGATATTGAGCCCAAAAACGTGTCCGAGGCTCTTCAAGATGAATCATGGTTCCTTGCCATGAATGAGGAATTGAGCCAATTCGAGCGTAGCAAAGTTTGGATTCTAGTTGATCGTCCAGACAACCATCCCGTGATTGGTTTAAAGTGGGTGTTCAAGAATAAACTTGATGGTGAGTCTAGGATCACGAGGAATAAAGCTCGGTTGGTAGCACAAGGATATTCACAAATTGAGGGTGTGGATTTTGAGGAGTCTTTTGCACCGGTTGCTCGTCTTGAGTCCATTCGAATGTTTTTGGCATTCGCAAGCCATAAGAAAATAAAGTTGTTTCAAATGGACGTTAAGAGCGCATTTTTAAATGGTTATATAAAAGAAGAAGTGTATGTCGAGCAACCACCCGGTTTCCTAAATGCCGCCCACCCTCATCATGTGTACAGATTAGTAAAGGCCTTGTATGGATTGAAACAAGCACCCCGTGCTTGGTATGATAGGCTAACTACGTTCCTCTTAGATCATGGCTTCAAGATGGGTAGTGCGGACACAACTCTCTTTGTACAAGCCAAAAATTCGGATCTCGTTATCCTCCAAATTTACGTTGACGATATTATTTTTGGAGCAACTAATGAGAGGTTGGTTGAAGAGATTGTGAGTTTAATGAAATCTGAATTTGAAATGAGCCTTGTGGGAGAACTCAATTATTTTTTAGGATTTCAAATCTCTCAACGACAAGACGGAATTTTCATAAATCAATCCAAATATATAAAAGATATGCTTGTACGTTTTGGTTTTGAGTCTTTAAAACAAGTCAAAACTCCGATGAGTGCGTCCCTTAAATTAGGAAAAGACGAGAGTGGAATCTCTGTGGATCAAACAATGTTTCGGGGCATGATTGGATCTTTGTTATACTTGAGTGCGTCACGGCCCGATATCACGTTTGCGGTAGGTATGTGTGCCCGTTATCAAGCTGACCCTAGGGAGTCACACTTTAAAGCGGTAAAACATATTTTTCGCTATCTCCTTGGCACGCAACACCTCGGGTTGTGGTACCCTCACTCGGATGATTTTACCCTTCATGGATATTCTGACTCCGATTATGCCGGTTGCTCTCTTGACCGCAAGAGCACTAGCGGTACTTGTCATTTTTTAGGCCCGGCACTTGTCTCGTGGTCAAGTCGTAAGCAAAACTCGGTGGCTCTTTCGACCGCCGAAGCCGAGTATATCGCCTTAGGAAGTTGCTGTGCACAGGCACTTTGGATGTCGCAAACTTTAGAAGACTTTGGTCTTTCTTTTCGCAACATTACACTTAGGTGCGACAACAAGAGTGCGATAGACTTAACGTATAATCCGGTGCATCACTCTCGGTCCAAACACATAGACGTTCGACATCACTTTATTCGCGACCACATTAAGAAAGAGAATGTGGATGTCGTCTTTATTGGGACCGATGATCAACTCGCGGACATTCTTACTAAACCGCTTCCGGATGCTCGTTTTTCACTTCTACGACTCGAACTTGGGATTCTTGATTTATCGTCCTAATTTTTTTTGTTATATGTGTTTTTTTTTGTGTGTTTGTAGTTTTGTTTTTTTTGGTTTCGTTTTTGTTCTGTTCAAAGTTGTAACACCAAAAACAAAAAAACAAAAAAAAAACAAAAAAAAAACAAAAAAAAAATATGTTCTGTTCGTTTTTTATTCCCTGCTCGTGTTGTTTTTGGTTGTTCCCTGTTTGTGGCTAAAATTGTTTTCAAAAATTAAAAAAAAAAAAAAACTGACAAGTTGGTTTGGGGCTCATATGACCGAGTCGTGGTATATTTTCAAGTATATACAATGTTTGCTAATCTTCTTGTCAATTTGTACGGCACATTGGTATCCGGTCATGATGAGCGAAGTTAAATTTCTGTCTAGCTATTGAGTGCGAAAATTAATGTGGGTGTACGTTGTCTACGCCTCTAAGTATGTGTGAGGATTTATTTACGATAATGACTACACCACTCACACACCACTTGATCATGCACTCAACCTGAGATAATAAGCTGACATGTTATAAATCGTGACACTAAATTTAACATATCTGATATATCTTGAACAATCAATGTCATGAAATCAAATTGCGCGTGTCTATGCTAATTAAATTTTTGGGCCAAAACTAGAAACGCATATGTCCAATGTAAACAAGTTAAAGTGGATCTACCTATGTTGGTAGATTTCGATTGACTTGGGGTCTTGTTCTGCTTTGATTATGTATAAAATTGATGGCCTAACTCAAAATAAAATGATGGCCATCAAATCCCGCTTACAGACCCCCCAAGCACTACTCATCCCTCCTGATAAGTCTTTATAAGCGTTGTGAGGGTGAGCACCTTGGATTACAAAGTCGTTTCGATCTTGTGCGTGGACTACACTTTATGATTTGTGCCCTTGATTTAATTTCTTTATGCCGCACTATGTCATGTGACGTGATTTTTCACTATATCTCTTTGGTGTTAGCATCGTTAGTTTGCTTGATATAAAACATGTCTGCATGATATCTCTATTGAATGTTTTGTCTCTTGATGCTACACGTGCACATGTCATTATCTTATTTAAATCTTCCGCGCATAAGAATTGGACCTCAACTACATTCGATGCTTTTCGCACAATACGTACTGGCACATTTTTTTTCTCTCATGACGATATTTGTGTTTGCCTATTTTTCTCTCTATTTATCTAAACCTTGCAAACATTCATGTCCTACTTGATGTGTGCTATGTCTCGTGCATATAGTCCAATTTCTTCACTCTGATTAGCGTTTGCTCCTGATTTTGACCCTGTTTTACAATTCTCTGATTTCAAGTGCTTTGTGGGTCTATATTACGTTATCTCTCGCCTACAATTTTCATCCTCCTTGGTCGGTTGGCCTCGCCCATTCTTTTGATATTATCAAAGGGGGAGAAGGTATTGGAGGTAGTGTTCATGATAGGGGGAGCGTATTGAGGTGTGTGTGTGCTCATAGATAGGGGGAGCGTCCCACCGATAGGGGGAGTATGTAGTAGGATAGAACAGGATTGAACGGGATCGATATAGGTGTGTATTGCTTATTTGTTCAATATCATTTTACTCTGATACTCTACTTTATACTGTTCTATGTTCATTTTACTCTGATACTCTACTTTATACTGTTCTACGTTGCTACATACATCTATTCTGGCACTCTATCTACTTGATTTTGGTTTATCATGAACGGGATTGATATTATCAAAAGGGGGAGTTTGTTGGAACATGGTTTCACACTCCTTAGGTTTGAGAATATCAACTCCCTGCTTGTATTTGATGAGATTGGTTGTGTGATAGAGTGTGCAGGCTGACAGGTGAAAGGAAAGGAGAAGAGCTTCAAAAGGTTACTACCGCCCGGCGATAACCTTATCGCAGCGCGGTAACCATCTCGATCGACGCATATCGGTTCGATGGTCGACGGCCCAATTATCAGCTAAGGAAGGATCGTCGACAATCAAAAGCTACCGCCCGGCGACAGGACGCTACCGCCGGCGGTATCCGGTCGACGTGCATCACGGGGACGATCGTCGACGATGGTACCTACCGCTCAGGCGATAGTCTTATCGCAGGCGGTAGAATTATTTGGCGAAATGGCGCTATCGCTCTGACTGGGCGCGGTAACCATTACCGCCCGGCGATAGCTCTCTTGAAACGGCAGTTTCCTTAATGAGCAGTTATAGTTGCCGTTTCGGGAGACGTGTGGAGACAGCTGGCAGGCGTTACGCGCGAACTTACCGCCCAGCGATAGAGTTATCGCAGACGGTAGTCTATTTTCTCCAAGACGTATAAAAAGCAGCGCCATTTCCTCAAGACCTAAGCCTCCAGAGATTATTGACGAAGTGCTCCAGGAATACCAAGTTCGGCCGTCTTCCTACGACCGTTCTACTCATCTTCGTCTAAGAAAAAGCAAGGCTTCTTCCTCCCGTTCGAGATCGAAGAACTCCGGCGATCAAGGCTTCGCATCGTCTACGTCTAGCGACCGGGTGCTTTCCATCGAAGATCACAAGCACCGGCCGTAGATCTATCCGGAGAACTTCTCAAGAGGGAGAACCTAAACTTTAACGAATATATTTTGTAATCTCTTTTTGTATCTTTTTCTTCTTCTATTGTTGTAAGTGGTAAGGGAAATCGACCGGGGAAGGTCGTCGGAATCCGGGTTGGATTCCGTGGAAAATCGTCCCGGGATTTGGGGCGTCTAGATCGGGGATCTAGCGGTGCTCTAAGACCCTTCCGGGTGTGGAGGTGAAGAGCGGCTCTAAGACCTTTCGGGGAGAAAGTGAGAGAGCCAACCGGTCCGGGTTTTGGGTCGGTATAGAAAACCCAAAGTTTTCTTCTCTTCGTCTTTGATCTTTGACGTCATGAAGATCGTACTGTAAAACATTCATCTTGTACTTGTATGAAATTGATTGTTATTGAATTTAATACTTGTGTTTTAAATCTTCACTTGTGGTGTGGTTTACGTTAAGATTCCGTTTATTCAAGCGAAATTTATAAAACCTTATTCACCCCCCCCCCTCTAAGGTTGGCCTCCGGATCCAACAATCCCCACCGATTTAGAGTCAGTGGACCTAAATTTTCCCTTATCCTGATATGTGGAGGTGGACGCACCTAGGGTGGACTTGCCCTTGGCTTGGACGTAACGAGTGTGAACCTTAGAGGCTAGATGTTTTTCAAAGTCAAGGGCAGCATTGACAATAGCATTAATATCAGTGTGCCCGTACCGCAGGAGCTTCCATTGTATATCCAGATGAAGCCCCTTACGAAACCTAGATAGAGTAATCTCCTTAGCCTCTCTAACACCACACCGCACCATGCAGTCCTTTAGGTCTCCCATGTATTCCGCCATGGAGTTCGATCCTTGCCGGAGTGTGGCTAGCTCATCGAACATTTGGGTACGGTGGTAGGCGGGAACATACTGGTCAGATAGTAGGTTCTTCATAACAGCACACCCAACTAATGGAACACAATGTCCAGTCCCTAACCTCCTATCTTCGTTCAACCAATACGTCTTAGCATGGCCCGTTAATTTCATTCTGGCAACCTAGACCTTTTGGTGGTCTGTAAGATGATGCGATTCAAAATAACACTCCATATCGACAATCCAAGTGAGGAAGATTTGGGGATCTCCCATACCATCGTAGGTGGGTGCGTTTATTTTAATGGCCCGAGTGATGTCAAAGTCACGATCACGGTGATGATGATGATGGGGCACTCGGGGAGAGTGTCCCTCAGAATCAGAACCATCTTCCGACCGGCGAGGGTTGGGCATTTCATCATTAACTGGAGGCACTCCCTCTTGGTTTTGGGGTTGTAGGTCCTGTTGGTTCAACAACACTTGTCCTAGTAAGGCTAAGAGTTCATTCATCTCTCGACGAAGTCCCTCTATGGCCTTCGCATTCAGACCCCTTGTGGATTCGCAACCATCCTGGACGTAGACGTGGGCGCGTACTCGGTGCCTAGCCTTGTGTGCAAACAGGTGTAAAAATTTTACGAAAGATTAATTTTCCTAGGGCTGGTAAAAAGATGAAAAACAGATTTTAGGTGGTGCAGAATTTGTTTTTCAAAATTTTGCTAAATAAAACAGATTTTAGGCCGCTATTGGCAGACCACCAAAAATAATTTTTTTGATTTCGATAGCTCGAATCGACCAACAAGGAACGCAGCGAGGATGTTTGCAACGTAGAAGTTTAAATGACCTGGCTCTGATACCAAATTGGTGTAGGGTTGTCCCGCTGGAGACCTACACGAGTGGAGACTCAAACTCACTGTTTTACACGTCCATAAACTACCGCTCCTACAAAGGCATCTACCGCACTCTTTCAAAGTTTGGGTTAGATCTGATATACTCTAGAGGGGGGGGGGGTAGGTGAATAGAGTATGTATGTATATTCAAAAACTTTTCCTGAGTTATAAAATATTATAGCTAAACTTTGATATAATATCATAGTATACTAAATTGAAATAAATGAAACCACAGAAAAGCTAAATAACACAACCATAGCAAGAACAAGAAGAAGAGAGAAATCAGACAACACAAGAATTTATAGTTGTTCCCCAACCTGGGTACATCCACTCTTCTACCACCCTGATAGGAATCCAATCAGGTTTTTCATCAGGTTACTGCCACCAATGAGCTTTTGATCAGGTGCTCAAAAATCAAACCTCAAGTCTTTTGGTTAGGAGACTTGCAACCAGGAATCACTATTGAAGGGTGTAGAGAACCCTTTTTACAGAGAGGGTGAGAGAGTGATGGTGTATTATATTTCTCAAATACAAAAGAGAAGACTAGTGGAATTGATGTTAACAAAAAGCTCCCCCTGAAATATTGGGTTTGTTCAGGGAGGAAATGAAGCTTTGCTTTAGGGTGATAGGCCTTCAAGCTTTCAAGTTCAACCAGAAGATCTTCAGGAACTTCTTGACAGATGTAGTATTGTTGTCCAACTGAAAGTTCCTGAGAATATGACAAAAGAAGACTCTTGATTTGGATGGTTGTTCTTCTTCTTCAGAAAGAATGATTTTCTTCTGGTCTAGCAGTTGTTGATTACTTGACTGATCGATTCTCTGTGTATCAAGAATTATGTATGTCTCTTTAATTCTATCTATATTATATATCTTCTGTATAAGAAAAAGAACTTCTCATCTTTTATATTTTCCATATGGAAGTCTTTTGAATTTTGAAATTCTTCCTGTAATTAATGGTGATGGCCTTGGAATAATCTGGCATTGATTTGTTTCCCTAACTTTCCTTTAGAAAAACGACAGGCAATAATCCTGATGTAGACCGTGATTAATGCTCTTGTCTAAATGTAATATTCTGAAAATATTAGATCATTAATCACTCAGGAATCATTACCACATAATAAGGACAAAAGAGGAAAATAGCCAACACTGGATTCGTCGACCTGAGTCCATAGTTCGTCGAGCTTAGAATAGCTGTTCGTCGAGCTGATAACCAAGATCATCGACCTCTGAATGCTTCTTTATAATTTTCTTCATCTGTGCATCTAGTTCGTCGAGCTGAGATCTAAGATCGTCGAGCTGAGCCCTGAGAACTGAGTTCGTCCAGTTGGTCCAAGATCGTCGAGCTGAGTTTTGATTCTGGACTTAGACTATTTTCTTGTGTAGATTGTTTAAGTATCATATTGGCGTTGAGTGTAATATCATCTGTCGTTGAGTGAAATATCATCTGGCATATAGTGAAATGTCATCTGGCGTTGAGTGTAATATCATCTGCCGTTGAGTGAAATGTCATCTGGCGTTGAGTGAAATGTCATTTGGCATTGACTGTTGAATCACCTTATCCAGAATTAGTCGACCAGATAATAGAGTTCGTCTAGCTGATGTTCTTAGTTCGTCGACTGAAGTTTGACTTAGAGAAGTTATCACTTTGTCCAGAGTTCGTCGAGCTGAGAACCAAGTTCGTCGAGCTGAGCTAAGAGATTTGTCTCTGAGTTCGTCGAGCTGAGCACGAATTTCGTCGATCGGAGTTTGACGAATGTAGAAATCCTTTTTTCTAAGTCTTGAATTCTCTAAGTCTTGGGTCTCTTACTTTGTTGAAGACTGGTCCCTGGCATTGTTGACTCTAAGGACTTGACCAAGACTCTAGGACACAACCATGACCCTGGTCTATACATATTGGGTCATATCCTAACTTAGTGAACCTAGCCCAAATCAACCTAAGGATCCAACAATCTCCCCTATTCTGGTGAGGTCACTAATTACAGACTCAATAAAAGAAAATATACATAGTAAAAACACAAAATATATCTGGCAGAGAATTAAAAAGTAAATGTGCAGCAGATATAATTATATAGTTAGCTTTGTAACATGAAACACAATTTATCAAAAATATACCATATAGCAGTTCAGGTTCTAGTTTTTCTGTTTCTTCTCCTTTGGCTTAGCTTCTTTGCTCTTTTCCCCATGCTTAATAAAAATTATTTTCCTGACAGGATTAGCAGCTTCTTTCATTGATTTGTACATATGTGTTGCTCCAATCACTGTCAGTGTGGAGGTTCTGGGAAATACTGCCTCTGGGTGTCTAACCATATAATCTGCAGAATTAAATACCTTCTTGCTTACCTGAAGTCTTTCAAGTTCTTTCTCTCTATATGAGGACATGGTAGTGAACTTGGTTGGATCTTCTCCTTCTTCTCTAGCCTTCTTTATCTGTGCCAAACCTATCAATTCTTGAAGCCTAGCAATCCTGAAATTAGGATCAACATCCTGACTGACAGATGATTGATCATCTTGGGAGGGTAGCAGAGTAGAAGGCCTGAATTGAGTTGACTGTGCTTTGAAAGTTAGTTTCTTTCTGGCTTTCATCACTCTGAATGTATAACGACTTTGGAGGTGCAGTTTCACTATATTTTCCATTAGGTTTGTGTGATACTGAATGCCTTCTTTTTTCAGCTTGTTGTTGGGGAGGAGAGAACTCTGGCTTCTGATAGACTACTTCTTTTATCTGTTCTATACAACCAATACTTCTTTGCTGACTGCTTCCATGAGATTGATGTCTAGATGGCTTTTCTGCCTCTGATAAGTTCTGGTGAATGTAGGCTTGGAAGGTACATCTTGTAGGACCCCATTTTTTTTTCTTTTTGAACACAAAGGTCTTAGGCCAAGAACCACCGCTTTGCGATGACACCTTCATGCCCTGAAGGGTCATCACCGCGAAATGCCGATTCTGTTGGCCGATTCGATCATAGAAAAGCAGCAATAGTAGAGTAAACACAAAATGTAGTAAAACTCTAGCCATAAAATCCACAATAAAAATCACATCAGAGTAATAATATCTCCACGAAGGAGAGTCAACAAAAATAATATAAAAGGTACTGAAAGAAAGGGCTTATGCCCGATACATCAAAATCCTGACTATAGGATGCTCAAGCAGAAGCAAACTATAACATCAACTATAAGTCGGGACTCACAGTCCCAGCTGGCTGAACTTTTAAGCTTGACTGCCCTATCTCGAAATGGGTCGACCTCTGGGGCTGCTCCTCCATGCTGGGCTCCACGATCCCCTAAATGTTGTGGTCTGAAAACCATTAGTCTATAAGACTAAGTCCTATCATCCCCCGCACCTTCTCCCATGGCCCCTAAGCACCGAGCGGAGAGGAAGAGATGGGAGGACTTGAAGGTAGAGAGTAATCAAAAACAGGTGGTAACGGACCTATACTAGCAATTTTATAATACATGTGGCAGTAAAGTAAAGTATGGAAAAATAACCTTAACTTATGTGCGAAAACGCATAAGCCAAGGGATCTTCTGCAGGGCTCCCATCGTATAAAGAGTCTCATACCAATTTATACGTTGGAGTGTCGGTTATAAACAACAATATATATATAAAGAATTTGACCTTAATTTATAAACTTGCCCACACAAGCTTATAGACTAAAGGGTCGTTCTGCAAGTCCTAATGTATAAGCATCCCATTCCACTTATACCTTATGTGTCAGGGGTTAAATGAATCGATTATGCTATGACATGCTAGTGGGTGTGATGGAACATGCAAGTGCAACACACACACCCGACTCTGTGGACACAGACCTTTAGTTCCCCTATTCTGGAGCCGTAACCTCCCAGGATACCTCCGTAGTGGCAAACAGAAGCAGTGGGTTGGGCCTCGCCCACCTCTAAACCAGTAATGCACTACAGATCAGACCTATCGTACGCCTCAACTCTTAGTGCATGAAGCGGACTCCTTCATACTCTTGTCGGTTGGCGCACCGGACTTCTGTTGGCAAAGTGCTAACCACACTTGCCGAGTCAACGTATTGGCGTCGGTGCATCGACCTTCCAATATAGAAGACCCACCACCTTTATTTTCTTTTCTTTTATGCACTTGCAAATTTAAAGTATCAAACCAATCGAGTTGAAGATCCCCGGACCATCCCGTCTGTCTTTTAACTAATCGTGTCGAAGCTCCCCGGACAAAACTGTCCGTCTCAAAACTAACCGAGCTGAGGCTCCCCAGACCAAACTGTCTGTCTCAAAACTAACCGAGCTGAAGCTCCAAACAATCTTCTAGTGCTAACAGTGTTTGTGAAATATGAGATCCTAATTACTAGGTTACTCTTTTTAGTTTGTTAATACAGTTTACGTTAACCAAGGACTGCCCCCGGTATTCCCTGTGAAGGGCTCTCAAGGGGCACTAGGAACTATGATGGAATTACGCCCATCGTTCCCTTTCGCAAGGTACATATTATTATTGGTTGATTCCCTTTCCCATTACTTCCTCATGTGACGATAGACTAACCTAGTGTGATTTTTAACTTTCCTCTCTTCGGGAAAGACGATCTTTCGTCGAACCCGAGCACCTCTACACTCTAGCCAAACCACTTTTCACTACCCCTCCCATCCTTCTATGGTGAAATCATCCACATCTATCCGACCCAGCAAAATGACTAACTCCAACAACTATCCCAAATCTTATCCTATTGCAACTTTAATGATTTTCCAAGTGCAGACCAACTTAGACTAAACATCGAACCGGATAGGTGATAATCTAAATAATAATCCGAATGCCCTAAATTATTTACTGGAGACTTATCATGACACAAATAGACTAAATCCAGAAGATTATAATTTTCCTAATTATTCTGATATTTAATTAATTTCCTTAAGGGTTCCAAGAGCTACCAATTGAACATAAAGTGCACTTTTTAGATATGAATAAAGCTTCATAAAATCATGATAAATTCTAAACAACAATTTATGAGTAAATCTAAGATATAACAATTATTCTAGTATTTAAGCACTCTAATTTAATTTTGAGAATAAATCCTTTTTCCTTTCATTAATGAAGTAAGTGTAGTAAATAATCCTCCAAAAATTCTTTATTAATCTTCTAGAGTAGATACTGTCCTAATAACATCAGTGGCCAAATTTCATAATTCTTCAATGGGAATTGAGCTCTAGAATAAATAATTACCGAAATCTCAAAAAGCTATGTTTGTAAATCAAGTATTGTAAATGTTCTCCTAAAAATCACGAATAAAATCCTACAACTAAATATTTATCTGAAAACATCAGTGGCCAGGTTTCTTAATTTTATAGTAGGTAATTTGCTCTAAATGATTTATTGACCTTAATTGCCCTTTTGGAACTTGTGAAGGAAGTACTAAATATAATCAACTAAAAATTGGTAAAAAAAGTTCAGGGATATTCATTTAGACCTAATTCATTTGCTGGCCAAGTTTCATTAGATTCAAATGAATAGAGTAATCAAAATAATTAAAACACCAGTTTGGGAAAATTGATACCTAAGAAATAAAGTACTAGAAATATAACCCATAAAATTCTAATAAAAATTAGTAAGGGTTCTACCTAGACTAAAACTCACTCTACCCAAGTTTCACAACTTTTAACTAAAATTTAGTGACTGTGTTACCATATTTGAGCTTCTACCCTAAAACTACGTTTAGGGTTTTGAGGTGTCTACCTACCTCAAAATCATCTAAGATTCCTACCATGGGACTTAGGTTTTATTACCTTCAAATCTAGTGTGTTACAAGGTCACACAAGGGCATTTGCCCCTATGCCCTTCACAACACTCAAGGGCCCTTCCTTAGGGTTTGAGTTTGAACCCTAGGGTAAACCAACCCTAAATTACACTATTCTCCTTAAGAGGGTGATATTGGCCATACCAAGTCAGTGACCAAAACCCCATCCTCTGTTGAGGTGAGATGACCACTCAAAATCCCAAGTGCACCATTATTCAAAGCACCTCCTTAAGGCTTAACTAGGGTTTGGTGATTCCCTAACTAAAACTCATCCAAACAAGTTGAAATTTTGTGCAGCGCTAGGTACTATTTCCAGGGACCACTCACCAAAATTTAGGAGGGTTTGGAGATCATTTGATGACTTAATTTAATTACCCTAGTATTATTAAACAAAAATAAAAAACTTTAGGCAAAGTGTCTCCAAAAATTCTCATTTTTAAACAGACTCTAGATATGGTTATGATTGGTCCCCTATCCAAATTTCACTCCATTTGGACAAGGGATGAAGGGTGGGGCCCCATTTGAACCGCAGGTTAGCCCTAGGTATAGGCCCCACCAAAATGGGTACCCCGGCCTAACTAGAAGTCCAAATGGGTCCAAATAAATTTTGGATTACAGTAGACCCATAGGGATACAACTTTCATGTTGAAAATTTTCCCACCAAAGGGCCCTATATATTTATAAAAATTAAAACCATCTACTGTAAATATTGTGACAGAAAAATGAAATAAATCAACATTAATTAATTTCTATGAATCTTGCCGCACGAATCTTGGCGCAAATCCAAGGGCAGCCGAGTCGTCTTCTTCCTTGAGCTGACAACCACGATCTTCCCATCCTGGGTCGCATTGCGGGCTGGTTTCCGGGCCACCCATCCACTTCCCCGGTCGGCCACCACCACCACCACCACCTTCGGGGAGGTGGGGGCTACCCCCAGCCGGCGACACGGCCGCCGGTGATGCCTATTACGACGATTCTACCAAGCCGATTTTAGGCCGAAAACCTTGAAAATGAGGACTTGGATTGGGCTCAATTGAACCCGAACCTCGAACCTCGAACCTAAACATTCCTAGGATCTATCCATGAAACAAGGAGAGGGGGAGGACCTTTCCGGCGGCCTGAAGGCGAGAGGAGCGGCGGGACACTATGGTTGACGGTGGCGGCGCTCGGCTTATGCAATAGTACAGTGGGAGGGCTCGAATTCTTCAGTAAAGGGCCTGTAAATCTTCCTCTTGGGCACTGGTGGTGTTTAAAAGACCAATTGGGAAGGGGAGTGGCTGGATCCTTTATTGCCCATCAAAGCCTTTAATGACATGGCTCGGGTTGAGACAAGGGGGTTGAATATGCCCCTTGGTGGCCGGGAAACGGTTGGAAACTTCTCCCCTTCCCTAGGGGAGTTGAATCTAGCCTTTAAAGATGGCCTTTGGCCTCCTTTTGGCCGCCCCCTATTTTCCACCTCTTCCTTCCCATTTCTCTCTCCTCCATTAAAATGAGGTGGAGCTCATTTTCTCTCTCTCTCTCTCTCCTAGTCACCAAGTTGACTTGGTCAATCTTGTGGTCTAAAGGCAGCCCACTCATACAAATTATATTCTTATTAAGCCACATGAGGGGGCTTGAGCTTGGGTTAGCCTATTTGGGCTAGGTTGACCCAAAATGGGCTTGGGTTGACTTTAGTCCACCTAGCCTCTAGGGCTGACCCCAATGGATCCTTATTGACCCATTGGCCCCTCTTAGGGTCTAGGTAGGTCTGGGTAGGGTTTACTTGGCACTTTGGAGGGCACATGACCCTTGGTTGGGGCACTTTGACCACTTTAGATCAAGGGTTGACTTGGGTCAACTCAGGCTCTAGAGTTGACCCCAATGGATCTTTGGTGACCCATTGACACCACTTTAGGTCTAGGAAGACCTGGGCAAGATTGGTTGGGCACATTAGAGGCCAAATGCCCTTTGTTAGGGCACCTTGCCGAATTTAGGCCTAGGGTGGTCCTAGGTAAAATTGGTTACCTTGGGTTGACTCTAATGGACCTTTAAGGCTCTAGTGGGTCCTCTAATAGGTTAGTGGTGTTGTGGTGGGGTCATGGAGTCTTGGTGAAGCCTTAATGTCAAATCATAGGTATGGTGATGAGGTTGTGTCATAGGCAGACCAAGGTGATTCTCAACTTGGCCTTTAATCACCTGGCCCCTTTTTTTTAGCTCCCTAGAGCTTTGTCAAGACCTGGTCATGATCAAAATCACTCTTAGGGGTCAAGTTGGAAATGGGATGTTACAAATCCCAATAAACAAAACAAAGATTTCGTCCCCGAAATCAAGGTTAAGTCTACGGGGAGTCCTTTCAGAGAGAAAGAAACTTGTAACATCCCATGAGAAGTGAAAGATTAAATCACGACGCCATGTTTGCTAAGTGAGGTTTAAAGGGGAAACTCACATCTATGACTAATTCATCCAATTAGCAACGTCTAGACCCTAATAAACAAAAGATTAGCCCCTACTCTTGAAATTCCAGTCCTACTTGTTTAAAATAGGAAAGTAAATTGAACTTCCTGAGAGGTTGTGAGGTATACCTGACTGAACAGCTCTGGATACTTTTGTCGCATCAAGTACTGCAGTTCCCAGGTATGCTCCTCCTGGCCGTGGTTCCTCCACAGAACTTTGACTAACAGAGCCTTCTTGCGACGCAAGATCCGTACTCCCCTGTCATCGATCCGAACCGACTCTAAGTGAACCGACCAGTCTAAAACTAACGGCCCATCTATGGTCGAAATCTGCTACTCCAGGCATAGTAGAGCCCTCCTAAGTGAAGAAATATGGAACACGTCGTATAACCCTGCAAGTTCCGGTGGCAACTCCAGCCTGTAAGCTAGGGGGCCCGATCCGCTCCAGGATCCTGTAAGGGCCCATATACCTAGGTCTGAGCTTCTTCTTCCAACCACTCACTCGTGAAACTCTGTGCATGGGCCGGATCTTCAAGAAAACCCGGTCTCCCACCTGGAAATCTACCTGATGGTTCCGGGCGTCATAGTACTTAGCCTGTCTGCACTGCGCTTCCAGCAACCTGTCTCGTATCAATCTCACCTGAGACTCTGTGTCTTCGACAAACTCTGATCCCAACACCTTCAAATCCTTATCCTGAATCCATTAAAGCGGAGTCATACACCTCCTCCCGTAAAAGGCTTCATAGGGAGCCATCCTTATGCTGGACTGATAACTGTTGTTATAGGAGAACTCAACTAGTAGTAAAAGCTTCTCCCAAGGTTCATTTCGATTCAAGATGCATAGCCTTAGGAGGTCCTCCAATGTTTGGTTGGTGCGTTCCGTCTGCCCATCCATCTGGGGATGAAAAGCTATGCTGAAGGTCAGCCGCGTGCCTAAGTAAGTGTGCACGGATCTCCACTCTCTGGATGTGAACCGACCATCCTGATCTGACACAATCGTCCTGGGAACCCCGTGGTAACGAATGAACTGCTCTACGAATCTCCGCACTAGTACCCCAACCGAGTCATCTTTCCTGATCGGAATGAATTTGGCCACCTTTGTCAGTCGATCGATGATGACCCAAATCGAATCGTTTCCCATCCGTGATCGGGGAAGGCCATGAATGAAATCCATCGTGATGTCCTCAAATTTCCACTCTAGCACCGGAAGTGGATGTAGTAAACCTGCGGGGTTTCTGCACTCCGTCTTCACCAACTGGCATGCCTCTCAATGAGTCACGAAGTATGTAATGTCCTTCTTCATCCCCGGCTAGAACATCATCTTCTTCAAGTCTGCCATCATCTTGGTGATCCCCGGGTGTATGGAATATCTGTTACAATGTGCTTCCGCCATGATGTCCTCCCGAATCTGGCCTCCTGCGGGTATATAAACCCTGCCTCTAAAATATAGTAATCCATCTCTCAATGAATAATCTCCCGTCGAACCCTCCTCCAAGGCTTGGAATATCGGTTCTGCCAATGCATCCGTCCTCTGTCCGTCCCAGATGCGGTCCCGAATATCATCATATGGGCACCATCGATGCTATATCCCCACATATACAGTTGTGGATCATTCTCGGATACTAGGGATATCTGCATATCTCTGAATGACCGGACTAGTTCCATGGACATCAGATGTGGTCCCTTCCTTGAGGTATCTCCACTCTGACTCAAAGCATTTGCCACAACGTTCGCATTCCCGGGATGGTAGTGCATGGTGTACTGGTAATCTGACAGGAACTCCACCCAACGTCTCTGTCTGATATTTAGTTCCTTCTGTGTGTCCACATATTTCAAATTTTTGTGATCTAAGAAGATGTCACAGTGAACCCCGTAGAGGTAGTTTTGCCAAATCTTCAGAGCAAAGATGACTGCACCCATCTCCAGATCATGCACCAGATTGTTATTCTCATGTATCTTCAGCTGTCGGGAGGCGTAGGCTATCACGTGCCCGTTCTGCATCAGAACGACACCCATCCCCTGGTAGGAGGCGTCTGTGTACACCTGGAATCCCTCCCTTCCTGACGGAACAACGAGAATGGGAGCCGAGGTAAGTTGACCTTTCAACTCCACAAAGGCCGCCATGCACTGTGGCGTCAAAACAAAAGGGGATTCCTTCTTTGTCAGGGAAGTAAGAGGGAGTGCAATTCAGGAGAATCCTTTGACGAATTTTCGGTAATATCCGGCAAGCCCCAGGAAACTCTGTACATCCGTGGCTATCTTTAACAGTGGCAAATCCTGAACTGCCCGAATATTGGTCGGGTCTACTGCCAACCCAGCACCGCTAATAATATGACCTAAGAAGGCCACCTTCTTTAGCCAAAACTGGCATTTGCTGAACTTCACATACAGCTGGTGTTCCCGTAGTCTCTCTAGAGTCAAAGCCAGGTGTCGTGTATGCTCCTCCTCCGTCCTTGAGTAGATGAGGATGTCGTCAATAAATACGATGACGAATAAATCCAAATACTCCTCGAATACCGTGTTCATGAGGCTTGTAAATGCTGACGGTGCATTTGTGAGCCCGAAGGGCATCACTATAAACTCAAACAGTCCGTACCTACTACTGAAGGCGGTCTTCGGAATGTCCTCCTCTCGAATCAATAGCTGGTAATAACCTGACCTCAAGTCAAGCTTCGAGAAGAAATGCGCTCCTTCTAGTTGATCGAACAACTCGTCAATCCGTGGTAGTGGGTATGTATTCCGGACCGTAAGTCTGTTCAATGCTCGATAATCAATACACAAGAGGAAACTTCTGTCCTTCTTCTTGACGAATAACATCGGGGCTCCCCAAGGTGAAGAGCTTGGCCGGACAAACCCTGTCTCTACTAATTCCTGCAACTGACTTCGGAATTCTGTCAACTCTTTCGGGGCCATCCGGTAAGGGGCCCTAGGTGCCGGCTTTTCCCCCGGAACAAGCTGTATCTTGAAGTCCTGCTCCCGGTGCTGAGGTAGACCTGACAACTTCTCTGGAAAAATGTCGGCAAAATCTCGTACTACTGGAATGTCCGTCAAAGATTCCTTGACCTCCGCCATCTCAAATAGAACCTAATAAACCTCCTCCCCCTATAGATGGGCCTTAACGGCCTGAACTGATGATAAGAGAATACGGGAAGCAAGTCTTATACCTTCGATAACAATAAAAGAGTCCTTGTGCCTCACGGTGATCCTCTTTGATTGGCAATCAATCTGGGCATGGTTCCAGTGAAGCCATGCCATGCCCATGATCAAGTCATAGTCCATCAGCTTCAAAAGCGTCGCTGGAGCCTCGAACGCCTTTCCACCAATTTCTGCCTCCATATTATTGTGGTCCGAGGTAAGGAGTTCAGATCCATAGGGTAGCGCACCCTCATCTCTGAGCCCGTGAATTGCTCCATGCCTTCCAGTCCTTCTACGAACGTTTTCGACACAAAGGAGTGAGTAGCTCCGGTATCAAAAAGAGTGTGGGCAGGCTTGCCGCTGATGAAGACTATACCTGGGGCGATTAAATATTCTAGGATTCTATAACTAGTTTTCTTTCCTATTTATTATATCTAGTGCAGTTCTAAATATTTAACAACTGAGAAAGGAAATTCTATTTAAACCATTAAACATCTTGGCGTACGTTCTATGACCTGCTCTGGGTTCCGATGCTGCGCTAGGTCCAAAGCATACACCTGCTCCCTTTCTTGTCTACGATCCCTACCCTAGTATCCTCGTCCTCGGCCACGTCCTTGGCCTCCAAAATACTGCGCTGGCAGGGTAGCCGGTGGTGCTGGTGGGGGTGCCCCTCTCATAGGACAATTTCTGCAGATGTGCCCAACCTGATGGCAGTGGAAGTACTCTAACAGGGGATAGCCACTCCCCTGGGTCTCTGGCCCTTCTGTGTCTGAAGAGGTGGTGGAGCCACCACCCCTGGCTCCCTTGTTTCCTGTCTTGCCTCCTAACGAGGCTGGTCCACAACCCTTCTCCCGTCTGTGATACAGGCTCGTCTCTAATCGTTCCTTGCTCCTCGACCTTGATCCTTCGTTGTCCGTTTCTGCCCCCGATTAGCTTGTTAATCAGCCTCTATCCTCTTGGCCATCTCTAACATCTGAGGTACTGGCCAGTCAAATATGAATAGTAGGGCCTCCCTCAAGTTCTCCCGCAGGCCCTTATAGAACCTCTTGATGTATCTTACCTCATCCAGTTGATAGGAGTCCACAAATCGGCTAAAAGGTTGAACTCCCGGTAGTACTTTACCACTATCTTATTGCCCTGCTTCAGCTGCAGGAACCTGTCCTCCAGCTCATTCTTAGCCGACTGTGGAACAAAATGCTCCAGTAATGTGGCCCTTAACTCCCCCCAAGTAATCTCTGCAATCTCCATATCCGCAAAGGTCGTGTCAAGTGATGTATTCCACCATCTCTTGGTGTGAGACTCCAAGCAAGAGACCACCAATGGCACCCTCTTATCCTAAGGGCACCGAATTCCAATCAGCATCTCATACATGATGTCAGGCCATTCTTCTGTCCGAACGGCTGACTTTGTTCCCAAGTAGGATAGGGGAGACCAAGCTCTAAAAATACTCAACCAGTTGGCCCCCGAGTTTTGCTATGGAGCCGGGGCCTATTGGGCACTGAACACATCCAGTATTGCTGTCAAGGTCTGCCCCATTTCCGACATTTGGAATGGAGAGGGGGCCGGAGGAGTTTGTGTAACACTGGGAACATGCTGGACCCCACTCGGTGGTGTTGGTTGTGCTGAAGGTTACACAACAAAACATAATAAGCAACGACCCTAAGTTTATAAAAGGAGTGGACAATTCCGTGTGATTCCCAACATGGTCACACCACTCTTCCTCTACTTAGTTTGTCCTCAAACTAAACCTGCGTGGGGGTGACCCGGGGATTTTGTGGACTGCTTCCTTTTCCGATAGAAGTTTCCTCTGATACCACTTGTAAGACCCAATTTTTTTTTCTTTTCGAACACCGGGGTCTTAGGCCCAGAACCGCCGCTTTGCGGTGACACCTTCATGCCCATAAGGGTCATCACCGCGAAATGCCGATTCTGCCGGCCGATTCGTTCACAGAAAAGTAGACCCATAGGGCTACAACTTTCATGTTGAAAGTTTTCCCACCAAAGGGGCCTAAATAGTTTTAAAAATTAAAACCATCTACTGTAAATATTGTGACAGAAAAATGAAATAAATCAACAATAATTAATTTCTATGAATCTTGCTGCACGAATCTTGGTGCAAATCCAAGGGAAGCCGAGTCGTCTTCTTCCTTGAGCCGATGGCCACGATCTTCCCATCCTTGGTCAAATTACGGTGTAGTTTCCCGGCCACCCATCCAATTCCCCGGTCGGCCACCACCACCACCTTCAGGGAGGTGGGGGCTACCCCCAGCCGGCAACACGGCCGTTGGAGACGCCTATTCCGGAAATTCTACCAAGCCGATTTTCGGCTGAAAACAATGAGAACGAGGAATTGGATCGGGCTCAATTGAGCCCGAACCTCGAACCTAAACATTCCTAGGATCTATCCATGAAACAAGAAGAGGGGGAGGACCTTTCCGGAGGCCTTAAGGCGAGAGGAGCGGCGGGACACCATGGTTGACGGCAGCGGCGCTCGGCTTCTACAATAGTACAGTGGGAGGGCTCAAATTCTTCAGTAAAGGGCCGGTAAATCTTCCTCTTGTGCAATTGGTGGTGTTTAAAAGACCAATTTGGAAGGGGAGTGGCTGGATCCTTCATTGCCCATCAAAGCCATTAATGGCATGGCTCGGGTTGAGATAAGGGGGCTGAATAAGCCCCTTGGTTGCCGGGAAATGACTGGAAACTTCTCCCCTTCCCTAGGGGAGTTGAATCCTGCAGTTAAAGGTTGCCTTTGGCCTCCTTTTGGCCGCCCCCTATATTCCACCTCTTCCTTCCCATTTCTCTCTCCTCTATTAAAATGAGGTGGAGCGCATTTTCTCTCTCTCTCCTAGTCAACAAGTTTACTTGGTCAATCTTGTGGTCTAAAGGTAGCCCACTCATACAAATTATATTCTTATTAAGCCACATGAGGGGGCTTGAGCTTGGGTTAGCCCATTTGGGCTAGGTTGACCCAAAATGGGCTTGGGTTGAGTTTGGTCCACCTAGCCTCTAGGGCTGACCCCAATGGATCCTTATTGACCCATTGGCCCCGCTTAGGTCTAGGTAGGTTTGGTTAGTGTTGACATAATTTGCTGTGCTCACAGCCTCTGTCCAATAGGATAGGGGCATGTAAGAATCTGCAAATAATGTACCTGCAACTTCAATGAGTGTTCTATTTTTCCTTTCAGCTACCCCATTTTGTTGAGGAGTTCTAGGAGCTGAGAAGCAGTGCCTGATACCTTCCTTCTAACAGAACTCATGCATAAGAAGAGACTCAAACTCTATACCATGATCACTTCTGATCAATGCAATATGAGTAGAGTTCTCAATCTGTATGGTCCTGAGAAAATCTGTAAGAACCTTGAATATATCTGACTTAGATCTCAGAAAAAATACCCAAGAGAATCTGGAGAAGTCATCTACATCCACTAAAGTATAAGATTTCCCTCCTAGGCTTTGTATAGCCATAGGGCCAAAATGGTCATATATAGTAGGTACAATATCCTAGGTGAATCACTCTTATTAATGGATTTGAAACTAGATTTAGTTTGCTTGCCTAGTAGACAAGCCCTACAGAGTCCTTCCTTCTTATAGGGGCGAGAAGGTAGTGCTTTAACAACGTTGTCCTTAGATAACCTAACAATATTTTTCAGATTTACATGCCCTAATCTCTCATGCCATAAGTCATTTTGACTGCTAACTATGTTAAGTAAACATATGTCTGAAGTTATAGAATGAAAATTAACTAGGTATATGTTTCCTTATCTATTGCCAATTAAAACAGGTTTGTTTTCTTTAGAGGTAATAGTGTAGGAGCTAGAGTTGAATGATACCTGATAACCTTCATCACAGAGTTGGCTTATAGAGATGAGGTTATGCTTTTGTCCTTATATATGCAACTCTCTTGAAAGTTACTGTTCCGATCCTGACTTTGTCATAGCCCTCTGTTTGGCCATAGTTAGAGTCACTAAAGATGACCTTTGGTCCTAGCATGGACTTGAAATCAATTAGGTTTTCTTTGCTGCCTAACAAATTCTTGGAGCAGCCACTGTCCAGATACTAATGTTGATTATATGTTGGACAGGTCTTCATCTGCAAATAAAGCAGTTAGTTGTTCTTACCCAAGTAACCTTGGGTCCTTATTGATTTAAATAGCTATAACTAAAAATGTAAGAACATTCAGGTTGATCTTTATAGCCTTTGGGATGATATCTTCTTGGTGGTATTATCCATTTACTAAAAGCATTAAAGTTGTTGTTACAATTTAGGTTTCTGTTGTAAGAATCTGCGATCAACGATTTCTGGTTGGATCGTCGACCTGAGCTAGACGATGTTGGATGAGAACGTTGATCTCTACTCGAAGAATGAAGATATTCATTCTTCAGGGCACCAAAATCGTTGATCTCCTATCGACGAACCATACTGGTATCATCGATCACAGATCGAAGAATAATTATTACTTAAGTTTGCGTTCAGAGATCTTCGTTCTGAGTTCGACGATCTGTTCATATATCATTGATCTGAGTTCGACGATAACTGCTGAACATTGTTGTTTCTGTTATTCTTTTTTTTTTAAGTTTATTCTTAGTTTCAATTTGTTCAAGAAATTTATTGACCATATTAACCTATTCAGTATTCTTCTTTCCTTTGTCAGATATAAACTTTACTTATTTGCAAAGGTTATTGTTCTTAATTAGAGGTGGATCACTAGATGAGGCACCTAGTCCTAGTTTGCTATTGTTAATCCAAGCATTTACAGTACTAGTGATATCTAGCAGTTGCAGACTTCCTCCATTTAGTGATTCTTCTAACTTCTTAGCCTTGCTAAGTTCAGATTTCAGAAAAGATATTTGTTCATTAGCAGAAATCAGTTCATTTGTTAGGTTAGCATTTTCTGAGGTGATTTTTTCAAAATCATTTAGTTTTTCTCTAAGAAGTTTGATTTCTTTCTCATCGGTGATCAAGTCTAAGCACAAATTTTTAAATTCCAATTTAAACTCATCTCATTCAAAATCATAAGATGCTATTACCTGATCTTCAGCTGATAATGATTCCTCATCTTCAGACTCATCTGTATCTGATCTGCTACTACCTATCTCAATAGCCATGAGGCAGACTTCCTTTGCTTTCTGCTCTTCTTCATCCTCACTAGAGCTGGAGGATGTAGATTCTTCTTCAGTATCACACCATGTCTCAGCAACAAAGCGCTTGTCTTTCCTCTTGTGCTTGCTTGAGTAAGACTTGTTCTAGTGACTCTCTATTGAGTCCTTCTCCTTTCTTCAGTCATTTTTCTGAGTTTCTTGACACTCAGAAATGAAGTGCCCAGGTTTCCTGCACCCAAAACACACTACTTTTTAGAGGGTGTTTTGTCATACCTTGGCTTATCTTCATATTTGGAAGGTTTCCTTCTGAAGTCTTTTCTGGCCATCTTGAAGAATCTCTTGGAAAAGAGACTCATTAACTCTTTATTTACTGGAATGACTTCAGGGTCCTCTGTAGCTTTGAAAGCTATGTTGTGCTCCTTCGTAGTTGGTGTTGGAGTCGTCACTTTAGCTGCTGCTTCCCTTGCTTTGATCAGCCGTTCATAGGACTTTAATTTTTTTAGAAGAGATTCTATTGAAATCTCTGTCATGCTTTTGGCTTCTCTGATGAGCCATATTCTTGAATCCCATGTGCTTGGGAAGCACATAAGGATTTTGTCATTCACTTCAGTCAAATTGAATTCTTTTTCTAAGGTCCTTAGCTCATTGATGATGGAGCTAAGTATGTTGTACATTACTTCTACTATCTCTGCTTCATCCTTCTTGAAGTTCTCATATTGGGTGATGAGATTTGACCTTCTGTCTTTCCTCTCATCTGTTGATCCAGCCACCATTTGGTTCAGGGAATCACAAATCTCCTTGGCTGATTGACACTCAACAACCTTTTGAAATATTTCATCAAACATAGTTTGAGCCAGTATGTTCATGGCTTTATCATCAGCTATCTTAGGCTTCTTCTATGCATCTGTCCATCCAGGGGGTGGGACTGCACTCAGGTCAGTTGATGTGATTGAGGTTGAAGCCACTGGAGTTGGTGGTCCTGTTAAGATAGAATTAAATATATCTTCATCAATAGAGTTCATGTCAAACCTAATTTTTTTCCTTCAAGATTGTGAACTTGGACAAGTTACACAATAGAGGTCTGGTGCTTGCATATTCTTTGTTCTATGCCATGCTGTGTAAATAAGTCTAGCAAAGTTAAAGAATAGATCTAACAATGGATCTTTGGTTCAAGGAGTTAACTTGTACAACCAAAAGAACCTCCTCTGATACCAATTGAAAGTTAGGGTTAGATCTGATATACTCTAGAGGGGGGGGGGGTGAATAGAGTATGTATGTATATTCAAAAACTTTTCCTTAGTTATAAAAGATTATACCTAAACTTAGATATAATATCACATTATACTAAATTGAAATAAATGAAACCACAGAAAAGCTAAATAACACAGCCACAGCAACAACAAGAAGAAGAGAACAACCGGAGAACACAAGAATTTATAGTGGTTCCCCAACCTAGGTACATCCACTCTTCTACTACCCTGGTAGGAATCCACTCAGGTTTTTGATCAGGTAACTGCCACCAATGATCTTTTGATCAGGTGCTCAAAAACCAAACCTCAAGTCTTTTGGTTAAGAGACTTGCAACCAAGAATCACTTTCGAAGGGAGTAGAGAACCCTTTTTATAGAGAGGGTGAGAGAGTGATGGTGTCTTCTCTTTCTCAAATACAAATGAGAAGACTAGTGGAATTGATGTTCACAAAAAGCTCCCCCTGAAATATTGAGTTTGTTCAGGGAGGAAATGGAGCTTTGCTTTAGGGTGATAGTCCTTCAAGCTTTCAAGTTCAACCAGAAGATCTTTAGGAACTTCTTGACAGATGTAGTATAGTTGTCCAACTAAAAGTTCCTGAGAATATGACAGAAGAAGACTCTTGGTTTGGATGGTTGTTCTTCTTCAGAAAGATTGATCTTCTTCTGGTCTAGCAGTTGTTGATTACTTGATTGATCGATTCTCTGTGTCTCAAGAATTCTGTATGTCTCTTCAATTCTATCTGTATTGTATATCTTCTGTATAAGAAAAAGAACTTCTCATCTTTTATATTTTCCATGTGGAACTCTTTAGAATTTTGAAATTCTTCCTGTAATTAATGCTGACGGCCGTGGAATAATCTGGCATTGATTTGTTTCCCTAACTGTCCCTTACAAAAATGGCAGGCAATAATCCTGATGAAGACCGTGATTAATGCTCTCGTCTAACGGTAATATTTTGAAAATATTAGAGCATTAATCACTCAGGAATCATTACCACATAATAAGGACAAAATAGGAAAACAGCCAAGACTGGATTCATCGACCTGAGTCCATAGTTCGTCGAGCTGAAAATAACTGTTTGTCGAGCTGAGATCCAAGATCGTCGGCCTCTGAATGCTGCTTGATAACTTTCTTGTTCTGTGCATCAAGTTCGTCGAGCTGAGATCTAAGATCGTTGAGCTGAGCCCTTAGAACTGAGTTCATCCAGTTGGTCCAAGATCATCGAGTTGAGTTTTGATTCTTGACTTACACTATTTTCTGGTGTAGATTGTTAAAGTATCATCTTGGCGTTGAGTGTAATATCATCTGTTGTTTAGTGAAATGTCATCTGGCGTTGAGTGAAATGTCATGCGGTGTTGAGTGTAATATCATCTGTCGTTGAGTGAAATGTCATCTGGCGATGAGTGAAATGCCATCTGGCGTTTAGTGTTGAATCACCTTATCCAGAATTAGTCCACTAGATAACAGAGTTCGTCTAGTTGATGTTCTTAGTTTGACGACTGATGTTTGACTCAGAGAAGTTATCACTTTGTCCATAGTTTGTCGAGCTGAGAACCAAATTCGTCGAGTTGATCTAAGAGATTTGTCTCTGAGTTCATCGAGCTGAGCACGACTTTCGTCGACAGGAGTTCGACGAACGTAGAACTCCTTTCTTCTAAGTCTTGAATTCTCTAAGTCTTGTGTCTCTGACTTTGTTGAATGCTGGTCCCTGGTATTATTGAATCTAAGGACTTAACCTAGACTCTAGGACAAAACCATGACCCTAGTCTATACATATTGAGTCATATCCTAACTTAGTGAACCTAGCCCAAATCCAACTAGAGATCCACCACTCTTCCACAGAATCGTTTAGAGCATAAATACATAACACAACAAGGGGAGAGATGACTTTCAAACAGCGATCAAAACAAGTCCAATGCTTCCCAAAATAACGCAAAGGTTGCTAACCCTTTTCAAGAGTTAAATCTATGGCTAGAGGCGAAGATCCGCTCAAGAAAAATGGATCTACCCGATCCGAAATGAGAGAAACTCAATAAGAAATTTCAAGTTCAGATTTTAGCAAGCAATAAGATTAACATTCCGGAAGAAACACCGGTTCTAATCTCCACCAAAACTATTAGAAGAAACACACAAGATGGAGGAGAAGAAAGAGGTTACCCAACCCAAATATGGGATGCACACAAGATAGATGTAGGAGAATCGCTCTCTCCACGGTTCCACCGGCGTCGCACTGAATGGGGAAGCAGACCTTCGTCCTTGGAGTCACACCGAGGAAGAAGCTCATGCCAGAGAAGAGGCCACGCCTTGGCCGAACTCTTCAATGGAGGGAGCAAGGGGGAGGCGGCAAGGAGAGTTCTCCCTTGGTAGAAATCTTATTTTAGGGTTATATTCTTCTTGTCTTTCCAAAATAAAAGGCTCCTATATATAGGAGTCCCACACAACATCCAACCATCCAGATTTGAGATAAAATCTCATCATCCTGATAGTTATTTTAACACACCCTCAAATAGTCTAAAAGCACACCAAAGCAAAAATATAAAATATTACATTGTCCAACATAAAAGAAAAGAAACCTTTGAAAATAATGAAGAGGATTCACGTGCGCCGTGGATGAAGATTGTAGCGGCGCCTTCCGGTAGCTAGTGCGGAGTTGTCAAAAGTCGTGTTTCGTTGACAAAAATCTTTATGTTGATGGAGCTCTTCCGCAACCGGGTTATCATCAAGTGGATGCGGACGGGACACTTCATCAGACGTCATTATGAACCTAGAGTGCTGGGCTCAGTTGATGCCCGACATCCACCGTCAGGCTCTTTCCTAGATGAATCTGTCGGTGGAGTAACCAAATGCTCGGCCAAAGCGAAAGATCGATTGACGCTCATTTCACATCGTTAGGCTCCTACCATCTTACATAAGGAAGAGTATTAAATGTCCCTAACAGTACCGCCCAGTGCCCTAAAAGCGACCAAGGTCGCGAGAACTCATGCCATGCTGCGACCTTATGGGGCCCAGCTTGCACGAAGCCGAGTGGCTCGGGTGCGAGTCGAGCCGGTTCGCCCCCTTTATCTCGCAAGCGGCATAGAGTGTCTCTGAACAAGGGAGATGAGTCGCCACTCGCGGGTCGGCTACTTAAGACCCCTATGTCTCCTAAGCTTTCCTCATGGAATGCGCGATCTCACCAACTAAATATGAGCCTGGAGCCAGCAAGCAGGAGGTTTGAGTTAGGTCGCAAATATGCAAAGAAACAAATGGATAAACAGTTCAAAGAAGTAGCATCACAAACAATCTCATTTAAGAAATGCCTTTATAATTAATTTCAAAGAGTTATGAGAAGGGAACTCAGCCCGCATTTACATTACACAAAATGAAAAGTACGACATAGGGGTTTAGTGAGGCGAGCTCTCGGGCAGCGAGCCCTCCTAAAGAGGTTGGTATGAGTTGTCGCCCGGCTCCGGTACCGGAAGGAATAGTTCTGGTACCACTTCGCTCGCAGAAAGACTCGGTACTTCGCTCATGATAAGGCCCGCCCACTATAGGGTTTGGAGTGTATATTTTGCGGCCATATCATCATTCTTTTGCATCATTTGCTCGAGCTCGAATTCAGAGTAATGGGCGAGCTGGCAGATGTTGTTAGAGGGCGGCGGAGGAGCTGCGGCCTCCATTCCCCCAACCGCGCATGTAATGCCTCCTTCTCCTTCTAAAGTGTGGCGATCTGGAAACCTAGGCGATTAGTCGTCGCCGCATCCAATAAAAATAGAATAAAAGGGGCTTGAGAAAAGGGAAAACAATCTTAAAGAGATTAGTGCGAGTCATAGGACTTACCACCCCTCCCCCAAGTATCTGGCGAGGACAGCGTCGACCGCGTCCGCCTGTTTCCTCTTGTGCTTCGCTTCAACCTGAGCGAGACGGTGAGCCTATTCCTTTTCATCAACAATTTTTTGGAGCAAGGGGCCATTCCTATCACGCTGTGTGCACTGCATGCCCACCATGTGGGCAAGCTCTTGGCAGCGGAGCTGGGCCCGCGCACTCTCATGCACAAGAACTCGCGTGTCCTCCTCATCGGAGATCGTAACGTCTTCTCACGCATAGAGGCCAAACAAGAAGGCAAAATCCTCCTCACTGATGGTTTCCTACTCCAACCAACTCGGCAACATGGTGGAAATGGAGGCCCGGTTCTCCTCCTCGTTCTGTGGGGAAAGCCGAGCTCGTCAAAAGGCCGCTTTCCGAGGCCAAAGTTGTGGTGCCCTCTCGACACCATCATAACGACGGGCCCCTCTCCTTGCGACCTAGAGGTGTCGGCCGCCTCGCAAGGAGAGCCACCGGTCAAGCCGCTCGAGGGGGGAGGGGTGGAGGATCTTCAGTTTGCTTGTATGCAGGAGCCTTATCTTTCTTCTGGGTTACCGAAGGTGCGCCACCTGCGGCCTTCAGCTTCTTGGGCGGCGGCAGCCGCAGAGGTTGTTTGCGGATGGCCCGCTTCTGGGTAGTAGGGGCTAGGGTCTCGTGATATGCTGCTTCCACCACCTCGGTATGGGCGAGCTCGCTAGATGAGGCTTACTCACTCTCGTAAGGAGGGTGTGGGGGAATGTCTCGCTTACCTGTGGAACGAGAGTTAAGGAAAAGAAGAAAAAGAACGGGCTAAGTAAAGAAAAAGAGGAAGGTGCAATCAGCCTACCTCCTCCGGGCGGGAAAGGGGCGAAGCTGTCCACGTTCCTTTGAAGGAACGTGACTTCTAAGTTCTTCCCTTGGAAGAACCTGCATAGCTCGGCTTCATGGCCCCCCAGGATAGGGGGCGGTAGCTCGCCTCACTAAGTTGGACCTATGAGAAGGGGACATTGCCGAAGTCGTCCTTAATGAAAATGAATTTCTTTAGCAAGTTATGGCTCTTGTTCACAGTCTCCCGCACCTTAACATGATTGCTGGAGAAGTAGGAGGTTCAATCCTTATTCTCTCGGATGGAGAATGGCTTGCGAAAGACTGCAAGGCTGAACTCGATCCGCTCTTCCATCAAAAAACAGGTGAACCCGACAACAACAGCAATAGAATTGGGGGTCATCTGGCTGAGAATGGCCCCAAAGTATTTCAGGATTAGGCTGACCTCGGGCAATAGGAGAATATGGAGGCCCACATCAAAGTGAGTTTATAGGAATGGTGAGTTCCTCTTCCGAGAGGTCATTGATTTTCCCCTCTTCCCCGGGTCGCCTCTCCATAAAGCCAGGCGGGATGAAGTCGCCAATCGCATCAAGAAATTCGCTTTCAGTAATGGAGGCATAGGAGAAATAGTGGTCGTGGAAGGTCCAGACGCACTTGCTTCGCCCATCAGCATCACCTCAAACGCCGCCCATCTCGCAGATAAATCGCTGAGCAAAAAGATGTAGTTCTTACATAGAGCAAACAGGTTGGTAGTCGTAGGAAGTAAGGGGTAGGAGTCTTAAATGCGGTAGATAAAAAAGGGATACAGGGCCTATTTATAGGATGAGAAAAGGGGGGAAAAACATCCCGTCGGCGGGAAATCTGTGGATAGAAAAAACTTGCCCTAACACTTCGACTTCCGGGTCCACCGCATGTTCCTACAAGCTTGCCACTATGCTTCAAAAGTTATTCGATAGTGAGCTGCGCTGAATTTTGTCTGTACAAGAGGCGGGCGAACCGCAACTCGCGCCCACTGAAATGGGCAGGCGAGTCATGCTGACTCGCGTTCGTAGATGGCCGGCTCGCTCCTGCCAAGGCTTGGCATGAGATCTATGCGAGCTGTCTCAATAGTCTCGTGCCTGCCTGAGGAATTGTTAGGCAAGCATGGGAATCTCTTCCACACTCTCCTAAAGAAAGGTAAGCAATGACAAGCTATGAAACAAATATATAACAAACATAAGCCCATCAGCGGGCGAGAGATCTCAAAAAATTACAAATAAGAAGAGTTCAATGTCCTGAGAAAAGACGAATAGAGTTTCATGGCCCTATCACGCGGGTTGATCCAAGATACAGGTGCGACTCGGGCCTAGAAAATGGTAGCAAGGAAGGGGAAGGGGGTGGCTTAGTATTGAATTCATTTCCACCTACCCCAACCCCTCATCCTGGAATGGGGCAACACACGACAGGTAGAAGTACTCAAAAACTTCCAGAAATTCCCACTAGGCCAGGTCAACCTGCTCTGTGGCGTGCCTAAGTCGTTCCTCCGCTCACGTAATGTGCACCCCCGAAGAAGTCATCCCATCCCCGTCAGCTCGGCGGCTCATTCCCTCTATTACCGCAAACCGATCCTCTGCCTCGGCCTTATCCTCATCCACCCTGTCGCAAACCTCTTGTAATAGCAGAGATTGTTTTTGAAATAACTGAGTTACTCACCTGTTCATGCCCTCAATGTCCTGCGAGTCGCCTAGGTATTCAGAGATGTGATCCGTAGAAGGGGGAGGCGAATACCCCCTACTAATGTCGGCATTTGAGGAGGAGATCACATGGAAGCATACAGAAGCAGGATAGATCATAAAAAGCAAGTGGTCATAAGCAAGCAAGCATACAAACTCACTAGGGATCGGTACGTCCCCCGTAGCGGCAAGCGGACGGGAGGTACCTTGCTAGCCTTGGAAGAGCTCGCATACAAGAGCTGCGAAACATTTTCCTATCCCAGGACGAACTAATAATGATGGAATCGTAGGAGGTGCATGCCCCTTGGCCCAAGGGTTGGCATCCTGCTCAGTTATTAGTTGGGAGGAATTTCCTAGTTCCCTACTATCGCATCCATATTTGTGAGGCGTCTCCTGCAGAAAAAGAAATCAGAAGCAGAGTGACGAATCAGATTGGAGGTCCGTATACCTCATGGCCGGCTTCGGTACCGGCCGCCGAACTATAAGAAAGGGCATCATTCATAGAAGACCGCCTGACTATTTTCCCTTTAATCGGCCTAAAGAGTGGGCCTGGTGATCCACGCGCGAACCACGTGGTTGCATAAACGAACTGCTCCCGGGTCCCCTCCCTCACGGTCACTAGGCGCGCTTGCATCTCTTCAGATACAAGCATCGTTCAGCTACTATTTACAAGGAAGGTTAGATAAAAAAGACTTGATTTTGTTCGTAGTCTCAGTGGCATATTTATAGCATATGGGTGGGATCAACCGAAAGATTCCCTCCAGCTCAGCAAAGCACTCACCGAACACGTGGGGTTGAAAGATTCTATCCGAGCTTTGCCAAGCTCAAAAAGAGCGGGGATTTTGTACCACCCCATATTCGTCGAGTGGGCCCATCCGACTGGGAGAGAGAGCCAGGGGGACCGGCTCGCATCAATACAGTAGGCGAGCGAATCTAGATGGTTGGCTTGCTATGGCCAAGGCTAGGCGAGCGAACTGTACAAGCCGTCCCATCTAGCCCGCGCCTTCCTAGGCGACCGTATAACTGTCCCGCCTCCGTATAGGGGCAGGCGAGCCATGATGGCCTAGCTCATGCTCGCCTAGAGATATAAGGTGTGTTGCAGGAGCCAGGCCACGTCCGCCCAATAGGGTGGCGAGTTGAACCTAAGTCTAAGAAACTCCCTTCGTGGGGTCTGGAGGAAAAATTGACTGGATTCCCTTACAGGGGGTGCAAAAAGCTTTCCAGAATAGCGTAGTTACGTTGTTGGAAGACCACTTTTGGCTGTGTATAGCTGTTTAGAACAGCGGAGTTACACTGCTGGCAGACCGTTTTCAGAGAACTATAAATAGACCCAAGGGGGTACCTTAAAGGGCATGCTCACTTATGCCCAGGTATTCTTGTGCTTTCTGAGGTATCCTTAGCTCGGCATTTGGCTAGGGAGTGGAAGTTATAACACCCTAAATTTTACAGCAGAAAGATTATCACTATCGCTGAGCGATACTGATGCAGGCCCAGGGTTCCGACGGAAATAAATCTACGCGCTACTAGGTGCGGACAACCTAACTAGTTACGTGGAGAGCGGAATCTCTCTAAAATACTAATGATTGCTCAAACAATATAGTAATGCACAACGTAAAGGGCCGCTACCCCTTATAAAGATTGAACAAATCACTATATGCCACTGTTCGCTCAAGCGAAAAAGACCAACCCGATCCGGACAATTAGCAATTCCAAATGAAATAATTCGCTAGTCAATCACAAACCAATACGAGAGCATCCAGACTAAAATAACGATTCAAAATAAAGTCCAAATTAATCCCAAAAATAATTAATATGAGGGTACACCAAATCTCTTGAACTCAAGGGGAAATCAAGGGTGATGAACTCGATTGCTTCTAGTGTTCACGAGATCTACCCGCTCCAAATTATACGAGAATATTCAGGAAAAAAATGTTTGAAAATTCAGATTTTAATTAGCACACTTTCAATATAAATTAGTACAAAATACTAGCCTTCTAATTCCACCAATACCTCACAAATAATATAGAAGAAAATCACACAACAGATGTTTAGAAATTCGTTACCCAATCCCCTGAAGTCCGTCCACAATATTGAGTGGAGAAAACGCTCATGACGGTTGTAGATATTCTATTTCCATGCTAACCCACGGATCCGCACCAAACAATGAAGATGCTTGCCGTTTTATCCTTTGCCAAACCCTATAAGAGGGAGTATAAATATATATAAGGAAAGAAGAGAGAGGAAAGGTGGTGAGAATAATATTCCCAAGTCAATGGATGTGGACGATTTTGTATGGAAAATGGTAGGTCGGGTCTTTGTATTGAAGAGTGTGGCCGGATCTGTGGTGATGATGGAGGAATGTTTTCCTTTAGATGGGGTGGCTCGGGTTAGAGGGAGGAGGCGGCTAGAGGGTGGTGGAAGGGTGCCCGAAAGACCTTGGAGAAGTAGGAAGGGGCTCTGGTTTTAGGGTGAAGATGGAGGGGCTGGTCGGGTTTCTTTGGGAGAGGGAGGAGGAGGAGGAGGAGAGGGAGCCGAGATAGAGAAGGGGAGGAGATATGGCTGGAGGCCAAGAGAGAGATCAAGAGGAGGAGGGCCGAAAATTGCCTAAGGGGGAAGAGGGAAAGTGGGGGAATTCAATCTTTGAATTAAGATTTTAATTTCTCATTCATTCTCTACTAAATTCTTCATAAGTATGGCTATTTATAGCCTACACCACTCAATCAATCCTCCATTCAAAATTCAAAATCAAACTAAGATGGTTATAGGCACCCATCATTACTTGAAATAAAAACATTACAATAATAAAATGCAATATAATAAAATGCATGAAATTAAACATTTTAAAATAAAATTGCTAAAATAATAAATTGATAAAATATATAATTATAATTATTTAATTTATAATTATATAGTTCATTTAATGGCGGTGGCGGACATCGAGCAAAACATGTAGCAGTGACGGCGTTGGCGAAGAAACGTCATGGTAGACATTCATCTTCGAGCTTGAGGCATCAATCGTCCCAATCCACGAACTCTCTATGATGGGGATCAATGGCTGTATCAGCACCGTGCTCATCAGATACTGGGTATTGTCTGATGGCGATAGAGATGCAGAGTTCGTCGAGCTACACTCAATACACTCAACGCATTCGACGAATCGTCGAAATGATATCGCCGAGTGGCGATAGTGGGTATCGCCAGGTGGCGATAGCGTTAAGCATTGAGTCGGCACCTGATGCACTCGACGCACTCGATGCACTCGACTCACTCAGCGCTCAAAAGCATTGAGTGGCTTAATATCGCGGGAGACAGTGGATATTTCGGGGCGATAGTGTCGCGTGGCATGAGACACGTGTCGGATTTGTTGTTAAGCGGCCAATAAGCGGTGGTTGACTTAGGTCAAAGAGGACAAAGTGGTCAAAGAGGCGAACTCGATATCGCCAATTGGTGGCAGTCGAAATCGCCAGGCGATAGCGCCAAAGTTTACAAGTCAACTCAAATCCTATCCTTTGCTTTATTTTGAATGAGAGATCATGTGGCTAGGATTAATCCTGAATCCACTTAACCAGAAAAGAATAGGAAGGAGGTTTCATTCTCTTTCTCTCTCTCTCTCTCTTCATTTCTTGATTTTCCTTGAGTGAAAATGAGGAAGAAGCTAAGGAAGTGCTGGGCTGAGCTTTGTGAGCTAGCTGAAGGAGATCTTGTAGTCGGAGGCAATATTTGAGGATAGATCCGCGAAGAGTAGATCGACGTGGTCCCTCCATCCGCACAAAAAATCTTCATCATGGCTCCGAAGAGAACTACAAGGGTAACGAGTTTCTCTCGGACAAGTGAAGTCCTCAATATGTATATTTGCATGCATCCCCTCACCAAAAGGTGAAAAAGGGTGGATTCTAATGGGAAGATCGGTTTGACCCCATATATTCCTACATTTAGATCCTGAAATGTAAAGTACGGAATAGGCATGTTGTGAGAAGCCAAACAGTACAAGTTGGTCTGGATTGGTGACGTTTAATTTACGTGTCGGAGAGGACTCCATGGATATGCGTGTGATGTAAATGTGAAATCCGGGGTATTGGGGTGTACAGGATGTTGCATCATACTGATGATTATTTTACTAAGCATTTTTAACTTGATGCGGATTCATTCTACATTATAGTATGACTACGTAGATGGGCATAAGCTTGTTTGATTCATCATTCAGGCAAGTGCACCTATCTATCATAGTATATGAGAAATCTACATATTGTGTCATATTCCACATGATCTTTTCAAATACTCATACTCACCCTCACTCTATTATCATACCTATAATTAAAATTAATTTTTAATCTAAATAATCCTAACTATGACTTCTTGGATACAATAGCATTGGAGAATAAAAGATGACAAAAGGCTGAAGGTAGGAGCTTTCAAATGAACATAATTATTTATATAGACAATTCTATGTAATCATGAGATAACAAACCTAGCAAATTCATTGTATTGTAAAGGGTTAAATAGTTATCAATTTCTCTCTCGAGCAATTCAAAATCTAAATCTAAGTTGAGCAAATTTTCTCTCGAACAATTTATAATACTCAAATTTGAATTAAATATATTACCCTATCTCCTACATTAATTCATGAAATCCTATCTCTAAAATTCCATAAATCCATTTATTTATATCAAGATTATCCAATTAGCTTATCTCTCGATCATGAGAATTGAACTGCAAAGAGAAATAACACCTAAATATGAAAATTTATCCATAATCACAAACATCTAATTTCTCAATCTGGAAGTTTGAGAATCATGTAAAATAAAAACTAAATTCATAACTAGGAAATTTCTTAATGCATGCAAGCTTATATACGAATAAAATACCATGAATTTGACGAAAACAAGAAGATACATGATTACTAAATTGTTCGACTGAGAAATTCAAGCGAAATAAAAGATAAATAAGGTTAGATCAACAAGAGAAAGAAGAAATTAAGAGAGATACATGAAAGATTAAACGCATACAAAATCTCCTTCAATCACTCCTTCGTTTGGGTGTTCCACCTTCGTCCTCCAAAAGTTCTCCAAAGGTCCAGAACAATTTTTCATACAGGATTTTATAGTCTCCTTGCAAACAGGGTCAGACACGGGTTATAACACGGCCGTGTCACAGGTCGTGTTGATGGTTCTAGGACAGTTCCACACGACTTAGCTTGTCTAGACGTGGGCCGTGTCAGATGACACGGTACTAAAATGGCCGTGTATGTAGTCGTGTTCAATGCACACGCGTTGGTCAACGCCATGCGTCGAGATCTATAAAAAGGTACATGGGTTCACACACGGGCGTGTTCTAACCCGTGTGGTTCTCTGTCATTTTTCTATAAATTCATCAATTCCATCATGAATAGGACATGGGTAGGCACACAGCCGTGTTCCTACCCGTGTTCACCCAAATTTTGTCCTGTTCTCAGCCATGTTGACTCCGTGACCTCCTCCCTTTGCTCTGAGACTTTTAGTTCCACTGGTTAGCCATACCTGCATTAGGAATATAATTGATTAAGTACATAGTTCAATACATGATATAATATGAACTCCTAATTGTGCTCTTCTATTCATGATAATCTGAATTCTTAACTAATCTTGTGAAATTACTACCTAGGGAGGTGGAAAATATTGGACATGATTGCAATTATGATAGTAAAAACCCAATCATAATTGTACTCATCAAATACCCCCAGACTTAGATGTTTGCTTGTCCCTAAGCAAACTAATTCGAACACTTCCATAATAATACTGAGGAGAAAATAACAATTTCAATAAGATATGCATTAGTGTTTCAATACTTATAGGTATCAATATTGATAGTCATGAGCTTACCTTTTCACACCCTCTCCACGGCACTAGTTAGAATTAGTAAGGTTGGATCCTTAGGACTTGTATGGTGGTGTAACCTTTTTGTCTTAGGATAGGCGATTATAGGTGGGGTAATCAAAGATAAATTTGATGGTTTTCATCACACCTAGATCACAATTGAGCCCTTTTTATGGTAAATACCTTAACATACATCAATATTCTAAGAGCACCGCCAGACTTTGCACTTATTATACTTCCCAAATTTTGTTTTATGGAAACTCAATATTTTTAATTTTTTATTAACCAAGGGTCCATAGTATGGATCATTCTGAGTGGGTGCAAGTATACACGCACTCAGACAACATATCACTGTGTTTTTCTTTTTAGGGTATTCCTAGTAGGGATCATTCCAAGTGGCTGCAAGTGTACACACATGCAGGCCACATATCACTATGAATATACTCATTTCATGAAGATCTCAATGATAGGTGTGCTAATAGGTAAGGATTGGCCATGGTGAATTTTAGTGGTAGAGTATCAAAAGGTATATGGATTAGGTCCTAATTGGGTGTGCAAGGGTATAATGTTAAAGGTTTTGGGATTACAAGGCTCAAGCTATCCAAAAGGAGGACTAAGTCATTTCTGCTCTCACTAAACAACCTATGTGAATGTTTTGATGATTGCTAGAGGGTAAATTCTAGACATCAATAAAGAGTATTTTTTCTTGATTCCCTAATACAAAATTATCTAAATGTGACACTCATCGACTCACTTTATTATAGATAATTATATTTTCTAAATTAGAGTGATTGATAGTTAATAATATAGAGGACAAATCATAACAGTAAATTATATAGAGAAAATTAGGCTAATAAATTTCTATACATAATTACTAATCAACAAATTAAGACACCCAATGAGTCTACTTTAATTCATTTTAATCAGCGTGTGAAAGTTAATTAAGTATTTATAATCCCAAATAAATGAATTAATGAGAGCTTAAGGAAAAAAAAATTTTGTGGTGTTTAACCTTGAGTATTATGATAGTAAGAGTATACTCAATTGTAATCATGTCCATAACAGAATTTTTAAAATTGAAAAACCTCCTTCCACCCCCAGACTTAAAAGTTGCAATGTCCTCATTGTAAAGTAAAGAGTTGAGCAATTTTACTAACATAGAAAGAACTGACGAGTATGAATATAAAGGAGCACAGCAAGTAAAAAGGGCAAATGTGATAATAGATATTGAAACTAAGAATACATGAGCATATAATGAAAATGCTATAGCACTACATAGCGAAATATACAGTGATACATCTCAGAAGTAAGTAGGAACATCCTGATCATCCTAAGCATCATGAGAGTGAGGTGGACAAGGAGATCGCCGTGGTGGGCTGGTGATTCCAAATTAAGTCCAGATCTGAAAGATGGCATCCTCAGTCCGCTGCTGCGAGTCCTCGATATGCTGAAGCCACGGTGAGAGCTTGGTCTCATAAAAGGTGTGGAAGTCGTGGGGATACTGCGTGCGCTGTCTAGGAGGGGCAGTAGAAAACTCGCCCTAAGTGTAGGTGGACCGGGCTGGGGGAATTAGTGGCTCATCGAGGTCATGATCGACCTCATCATCATCGTCGTCCGCCACCCGACGTCCATGCCTCGCAATGGTGTAACACCGCCCCGGCCCTGACGGGCGATGACGAGGCATAGAGAGTGAAGACTGACAATGGTGATGGGCACGGTCTTTGCCACCATAGTCATTAGAGGGAGTGATGAGCATAGGCCCATATTCCTCGCCAGACGAGTAATGTACGGGGCTACTCAAATAGACCTGATACGCGAGTTATCGACCTGATGAAGAATGAATTGGGAGAGCATATACCCCAGGTGGACGGGGTATCAGGAAGACATGCAATATAAATATAGGATATCTTGTCTACTAAAATGCTAGTGCTTTTGCCACGGTAGCTCAAGGTGTGACTAAGTAGGTGGTGGATGTAATAGAGGGAGGGAGAATCCAGCCTTGAGGCCTTAGACCTCTTTGCTTTGTAAGGATTGACATTGAAGGAGAGATGGCTCCAAATATCGCCTGCTTGGTCGTGATTGGGGAGATCAAAATTCAACTCAGGGTAGGCGGCACTAAAGAAAAATTCCTCCTCATACATACCTAAATATTGGGTGAACTGGAGGAGGGTTCGTGTATGGAAAGTTCCTGCTACCCGAAATGAGATAATTCCCTCGGTCGGTTTTACATGCTTGATCAAGGAGGGTCTAAGGTTTAAATTAAATGTGGACAAGAACTTGAGTGTGAGTTCCGAAAACCCAACTTCTCTATGGAAAAAAATCCTTGCCACCCTACTACAGATATGAGCTCCCATACATCGTCCGCTAGACCTATTGTTTCCAAGACGTCCTAGTCGATTATTCATATATCCTGGAATTTTTTTGATTGTAGGCGATTGTAGTGATTTGTATGCATTACGTCTATGAAGACTAGCAGTTGAGCGGTGTCGCGCATCTATGTAGATAATGCTTGAAGCTCCGGCCGACGTCGGTGACCGCCTTAGCTTCGGGATGAAGACATGATCTGAATACAAAGAAGAAATTTTTTTGTTTTAAACAAAAATTGAAGAGGAAATATGAGGAGATGAAATTCTAAAGAAGGAGAGGAGAGTGGAGATATGGAGGAGAAGAGAATGGGGAAGAAGAACAAAATAAGAAGAAATTATAAGAATGCAATCCCAAAATTGTACCGATGAAGAATGATTGTGAGGAGAGGAGGCAGATCCACTAATTTGGAAGGTGAGGGTGCTATACCCAGTTCGAAGGGAGCAGGAATTTGAAGTGGGGAAGGTGGGGATGAGGAAAGGAGATGAAAAATTCGTCCCCTATAAATAGAAGACGAACACGGGTGGACACACGTCTGTGTGTGCACCCGTATTCAGGAATCAATGAGCGCGGGAAACGCGGACTCCAATGAGATGTATGGTCAAATGGCGGGAAAATTTGCGTGTTAGTTGGACACGGTCAACAACACGGCCGTGTCTCGGACCCTTATTCGGACACATTTTCAGCACAGTACAGTTTACATGGCTAGTAACACGGCTGGGTGGAAAACTGTGTCCTCCTCGGGAGAAATTTCGCCCAGTTAACACGGGATAGAACACCGGTTGGTGTTCTGCCGTGTCCTTCTCTGAATAAAATAGGTAACATTGGATATTCTGACATGGCATCCCACACGGGTGTGTGCAAACCCGTGTGGTGCTCTGGATGAATATGGGTAATTGAACGCTTTGAAACACGACATCACACACGGGTGTGTGGATGGGCGTGTTGTGCTCGAGAAAAAAATGATTTTTCCCTGGTTTTATATGGCACACGGCCGACTGAGTGGATGTGTGATGGATACGGCCAGGCACACGGCCGTGTACTCTTTTGACTTGGAAATTTTCCTTAGGTGATTTTTATTGCTAATTTTTGGGTTAAAATTTTAACTAAACTTTGCACTAAAAATTTTTATAAACTATATAGACAATCTACTATACTATATGGATTCCTAGTCAAGATAGAGGAAAGATTCTAGATGAGCGAAGTCTTGAGGAAGCACACCGTAGTAAAGTTTTAACCGGTGCCCATTGACTTTAAAATCCCCCTTCTCAGGGTGAGCTAGCTCAACGGTGCCATAGGGAAAGACTTCTTTTACTTGGAATGGTCCGGACCACTTATACCTTAGCTTCCCTGGGAATAAACGCAGTCTGGAATTAAAAAGGAGGACTTGGTCACCTTTTTGGAATTGCTTGGGTTTGCGGAGGTGACATTCATGAAATAGTTTGGTCTTCTCCTTATAAATCTTGGAATTCTCATAGGCCATAGTTCTACACTCGTCTAGTTCATTAAGTTGAAGTTTACGCTTCTCCCCTATAAAATTAGTATCATAATTTCGAGAGCGTATTGCACAATATGACTTGTGTTCTAACTCTATAGGTAAGTGACAAGATTTACCATAGACTAATCTAAAGGGGGTGGTCCCTATAGGTGTTTTAAATGCAGTCCTATAAGCGCATAAACAATCATCAAGTTTCCTAGACCATTGCTTCTTATTCCCTTCTATAGATTTTTCTAGGATCCTCTTAAGTTCTCTATTAGACACCTCATCTTTACCACTAGTTTGCGGATGGTATGGTTTAGTTATCCTATGTGTGACTCCATATTTTTGTAATACTTTATCTAGTTGTAGATTACAAAAGTGAGAACGCCTATCGGTAATAAGTGCACGTGGGGTGCCAAATCACGCAAATAGATATTTAAAAAACTGAATTACTACTCTACTATCATTAGTAGGCAAAGCTTGACCTTCGACCCACTTTGATACATAATCTACTTCTACAAAAATATACTTATTCTCATATGAAACTGGAAATGGTCCAATGAAATCAATTCCCCAAACATCGAATACTTCACATTCAAGAAAAAAATTTTGTGGCATTTCATGTAATCTAGAAATATTACCTGATTTCTGACAAGAATCACATGAAAGCACATATATTTGGGCATCCTTGAATAGAAGGGGCCAATAAAAACCTGAGTCAAGAACCTTTTTGGCAGAAAGATTTGCTCCATAGTGTCCACCAGTATGGCCTGAATGGCACTTCTCCAGGATTACCCAACCTTCCTCCGTTGATACACACCTTTGAATTATGAAATTTGCACATATCCAAAAAAGAAAACGGTCCTCCCAGAAGTAATATTTCAAGTCAGAGAAAAATTTCTTTTTCTGCTGATATGAAAAATTCTTTAGAAGGACCTTAGCCACGAGATAGTTTGCATAATCGGCAAACCATGGATAATCAGGATTTATTTTTGTAGATAAGGCAAATAACAACTCCTCAGCGAATGTATCAGAAATCTCAGATTCATCTAACATTGCTCGTAGTAGATTTTCCAAACGTGATAGATGGTATGCCACTAAGTTTTATGCTCCTCGTTTATCCCTAATTTCTAAATCAAATTCTTATAATAAAAGAACCCAACAGATTAAACGAGGCTTTGCGTCCGCCTTGCCTAGCAAATATCTATGGGCAGTGTGATCTATGTATACTACCACCTAAGACAATGTTAAATAAGATCTAAATTTATCAAAGGCAAAAACCACTCCTAGGAGTTCTTTTTCAGTTGTGGTATAATTCTCTTGTGCATTATTAAGTGTTTTGCAAGCATAAAATATAGGGTGAAAGTGTTTGTTTCGGCGTTGTCCTAAATCAGCTCCTACCGCAAAACTACTAGTGCCACACATGAGCTCGAACGACTGAGTAAAATCAGGCGCTATCATATTTGGAGAATTAATTAATCTCTCTTTTAAGAACTCAAAAGCATGTAGACACTCTTGATCAAAGATAAAAGGTGTGTCTTTCTCTAAGAGTCTAGTAAGTTGTTTAGCAATTTTTGAGAACTCTTTAATAAATCGGTGATAAAATCTGGCGTGCCCTAAGAAACTTCTAACTGCCTTAATAGAGGTTGGTGGTTGTAGTTTTTCTATGGTCTCTATTTTTTCTCTATCTACTTGGATTCCTTGGCTTGAGATTTTGTGGCCAAGTACTAACCCTTCTTGTACCATAAAATGGCACTTCTCCCAACTAATCACTAGATTGATTTCTTCACACCTCCTCAAAACTTTTTCTAAATTATTCGAACACAAATCAAATGAATCTCCAAATACAGAAAATTCATCCATAAACACTTCCATGATATCTTCAACATACTAATTGAAGATGGCTAACATGCACCTTTGGAAAGTGGCGGGGGAATTACATAGACCGAATGGCATGCGCCTATAGGCAAATGTACAGAATTGGCAAGTGAGTGTTGTTTTCTATTGGTCTTCTGGGGCTATAGGAATTTGGAAATACCTAGAAAGTCCATCTAGAAAACAATGATAAGAATTTCCTGATAATCGTTCTAATATTTGGTCAATAAAGGGTAGAGGGAAGTGGTCTTTCCTAGTGGCATAATTTAACTTCCTATAGTCAATACAGACATGCCATACCGTTACGGTTCGCGTTGGAATCAACTCATTCTAATAGTTTGCTACCACAGTTAGACCCCCCTTCTTAGGGACGACTTGTACAGGACTTACCCATGAACTATCTTAGATAAGATATATCATACCAGCTTATAATAGTTTAATAATTTCAGCCTTAACTACCTCTTTTATATTAGGATTCAGCCTTCATTACGGTTGAATAGAAGATTTATAGTTTTCTTCCAAAAGGATTTTATGAGTGCAAAAACTAGGATTAATACCTTTTATATCAGATATTTGCCAAGCTATTGCACCATTATATTTTTTTAGCATAGTTATTAATTTAGCTTTTTAAGTATGAGAAAGTTTAGAAGAAATAATAACTGGGTAAGAAGAATTAGTTCCTAAGAATGCATACTCAAGATGATCTGGTAGTTTATTAAGTTCTACCACCGGTGGATCTTTAGTATTATTTTTATGGACTTTATGATGTCCTTCGGTAATCAAACTATATTCAGTAGTTTTATTCATCGATACAGAATTATCTAGAAGAAATAAATGCTCAACCATTTCTTCACGATTTTCATCTTCTAGATAACAATTAGTCATGCAAATTTCTAACGGATCTCGATAACAAAAGTTGGAATTTATAGAAGTTATAAAATTATCAACACCATGTGAAAAATAGAAATAATCATCATTATCTAAAGATTGTTTCATAGTATTGCCTATTTGAAAAGTGACTTCATCTTCCCCTACTCGCAAAACTAATTTACCATCAAAAACATCAATTAAAGCTCTAGATGTGGCAAGAAATGGACGACCTAGTATAAGTGATACTTCAATGTTTTCATCCATATCTAAAATAACAAAATCAACAGGAAATATAAACTTGTCTTCCTTAACCAATACATCTTCTACAATGCCTCTAAGATACTTAATTGACCTATCTGCTAGTTGAATAATCATTCTAGTCTAGCTAAGTTCTCCTAGACCTAGTTTCAGATATAGTTTATAAGGCATTAAATTTATACTAGCTCCTAAATCCGCTAAAGCGTTATTAACTAGTAAATCACCGATTAAACATGGAATTGAAAATGAACCGGGAACCTTATGTTTTTCAGGAAATTTATTTTGCAAAATAGCAGAACATTATTCACTAAGTGTTACTAAAGATAATTCATCTAGAGACCCGCAGGGGTCAAATTAGCTCTTTTACTGGGATACTTGGAAGCCATATTCAGCCAACATTTTACTTTTATTAGAAATCAAAACCTTAAATAATTTTGCATACTAAGGCATTTGAATAATTTCAGAAAAAGGTAAATTAACATGTAATTGCTTAAACATAAATAGAAATTTACCATATTGCGCATCAATGCGCTCCTTGTTGAGCTGCGCTGGATATGGTATGGCTGGTTGATACTCCATCGGCTACATGTTCATATCATTTGGTGCTTCGCCACTAGACTCTTCTTGCGGTGCTTCCTTTGCAAGCCTTGGGTCTCGTAACTCCTTTCCGCTCCTCAACTGAATTGCTCTTACATGTTCCTTCGGATTTGTCTCAGTATTTCCTGCAAGTGTTCTTTGTTGTCTTTTAGACACCATCCTTGCCAGCTGACCAATATGATTCTACAAATTTCGAATAGAACCCTCTTGACTACGGAAGGCAACATTGGTAGTTTGCATGAACATAGTAAGGACATCTTCAAATGTCGGCTTCCTTGGCTCAAATTGTTGTTGTTGTTGTCTAAATATGGGTTACTTGTCTTGATTGCTTTGCCCTCCCCAAGAGAAATTGGGGTGGTTCCTCCATCCGGGATTGTATATGAAACTTTATGGGTTGTTTGCTGGAATGAAAGGTGGTCTAGTATTGTTACCCATATAGTCAACATGATCTTGCACTTGAGGTTCACCACTAGGCATTCCAACAAGGGAAGGGCCCATTATTGAGGTACCATGGAGGGTGTGGCTAAAGAAAGGGTGTCAATCTTTTGGTGAAGCTTATCCACTTGAATTGCTAAGGCAGTAACGACATCCACTTCATACATTCCTGCGGGCTTATTAGGCTTTGGACTCACGGTAGTCCATTGATAGTTGTTCGTAGACATGTCTTCGATCAACTGTTGAGCCGCTTTAGGCATCTTATTATTCAAGGTGCCCCCACTAGCCACATCAATCATCTGTTTGGTGGCTGGATTGAGACCATTGTAGAAAGTCTGATTCTGGAGCCATGAAGGTAAGGCGTGATGGGGACATCTCCTTAATAGATCCTTAAATCGTTCTCATGTATCGTATAACGATTCAGATTCCAATTGAACATATGTAGAGATATCGTTCCTTAGCTTCGCAGTATTCGCCGGTGGAATGTACTTCATCAAAAACTTCTCAACCATCATGTCCCAAGTAGTAATCGATCCTCTAGGTAAAGAGTTGAGCCACTGCTTCGCCTTATGCCTTAATGAGAATGGAAACAATCTCAATCGAATGGCATCATTGGAAACACCATTGATCTTAAAGGTATCGCATATCTCTAAGAATCCGGCTAAGTGTGTGTTGGGATACTCATCTTACAAGCCATCATATTGGATATATTATTGAACCATTTGTATAACGCTCGGCTTTAATTTGAAATTGTTGGTTGGAATAGGTGTTCTAACGATGCTCGACCTAGTACCCCGAAGATTGGGCCTAGCAAAGTCAGACATTGTTTGCTCATTTTGGTTTGCCATGGTATCTAAATCTTCTGCATGGTGTTCTCCTTGATTCACTAATTCTTCTTCTAATAGTTTGTTTGCAATATCTATGGTATTGGTCCCCACGTCTCTTTGATTGGTGTTATGAATAATTTTTTCTAGGTCAGGATGAAATGGTGCTAGCCCAGAATTTCATACCCTGGTCATAGACTGACCGACTACAAAACAGAGTTAAGTAATTTAATTACAGTAAAAACTAATTCACAATTATTCGTTAGTAAGCAAAAATGGTAGATTAATAAAGTTTAGGCTTTCAAAATATTGAAAAACGAGTCCCCGACAATGGCGCCAAAAACTTGATGATTATTTTACTAAGCATGTTTAACTTGATGCGGATTCATTCTACATTCTAGTATGACTATGTAGATTAGCATAAGCTAGTTTGATTCATCATTCAGGCAAGTGTACCTATCTATCATAGTATAAGAGAAATCTACATCTCGTGTCGTATTCCACAGGGTCTTTTCAAATACTCGTACTAACCCTCACTCTATTATCATACCTATAATTAAAATTGATTTTTAATCTAAATAATCCTAACTTTGACTTCTTGGATACAATAGCATTGGAGAATAAAAGATGATAAAAGGCAAAAGGTAGGAGCTTTCATATGAACATAATCATTTATATAGACAATTCTATGTAATCATGAGATAACAAACCTAGCAAATTCATTGTATTGTAGAGGGTTAAATAGTTATCAAATTATCTTTCGAGCAATTCAAAATCTAAATATAAGTTAAGCAAATTTTCTGTCGAACAATTTACAATACTCAAATTTGAATTAGATATATTACCTTATCTCCTATATGAATTCATGAAATCCTATCTCTAAAAAACCATAAATCCATTTATTCGTATCAATATTATCCAATTAGCTTATCTCTCGATCTTGAGAATTGAACTGCAACGAAAAATAACACCTAAATATGAAAAATTTTCCATCATCACAAACATCCACTTTCTCAATCTAGAAGTTTGAGAATCATGTAAAATAAAAACTAAATTCATAACTAGGAGAATTCTCAATGCGTGCAAGCATATATACGAATAAAATACCATGAATTCGACGAAAACAAGAAGATACTTGATTACTAAATTGTTCGAATGAGAAATTCAAGTGAAATAAAAGATAAATAAGGTTAGATCACCAAGAGAAAGAAGAAATTAAGAGAACTACATGAAAGATAAAACGCATACAAAATCTCCTTCAATCGCTCCTTCGCTTGGGTGATCCACCTTTGTCCTCCAGAAGTTCTCCAAAATAAAATGATCCAAAAGTCCAGAATAATTTTTCACACAGGATTTTATAGTCTCTTTGCAAACAGGGTCGGACACGGGTTACAACACGGACATGTCACAGGCCGTGTTGAAGGTTCTAGGACGGTTCCACACGACTTGGCGTGTCTGGACGTGGGTCGTATCAGATGATGCGGGTACTGACACGGCCGTGTATGTAGCCGTGTTCAATGCACACGGGTTGGTCAGCGCCAGGCGTCGAGATCTCAAGAAAGTGACACGGGTTCACACACGGGCGTGTTCCAACCCGTGTGGTTCTCTATCATATTTCTTTAAATTCTTCAATTCCATCCTTAATAGGACACAGGTAGTCACACGAACGTGTTCCTACCCATGTTCACCCAAATCTTGTCCTATTCTCAGCCATGTTAACTCTGTGATCTCCTCTGTTTTCTCCAAGACTTTTGTTTCCACTGGTTAGTCATACCTGCTTTAGGAAAATAATTGATTAAGTACATAGTTCACTACATGAAATAATATGAACTCCAAACTTTGCTCTTCTATTCATGATAATCCGAATTCTTAACTAATCTTGTGAAATTACTACCTAGGGGGGTGGAAAATAGTGGACATGATTACAATTATGATAGTAAAAACCCTATCATAATTGTACTCAACACATACTACTAGAAGAATTTCTAGGAAAAGACGCAAAAAAGATCCCAGCCTGAAGAAATATGGATATCGTCGGACAATAGTGGATATCGCCGAGAGATAGTGACTATCGCCGATGATAGCTCCCAGGGAGCTAAAATGTTGTGAGGCCTGTCTCTATGAGACCTGGGGGCCATTGTTGTGGATACCAGCATGAAATGGTAAATGATGAATTTTATCGTGATGGCCAGTTACTATGCCATCAAGTTAAGTACCTCTGAACGATAGAGTCTTTAAGTTAAGTACCTCTGAATGGGCAGTTGGTCGTTAAGTTAATTACCTTTTAATGACGGAGTCATCAAGTTAAGGACCTCTGAATGACAAAGTTAACCATGAAGTATTTCTAAACAGTGGTGATATACAGGAAGACGTGGACACCAAAAATGTTCCCTGAGCGCACGGGGCGTGTGGCCGTTGAGCTGACGTCTGTGGTGAATGGTTCTTAAAGTGCACTTTGTAAATGCGATGATATATATGATGCCTTGTTTACAGGGATGGAGAAATGCCACCCCGAGTAAGGGGTAGGATCGTTATAAACTAGTCAGCAAAATGCAGGCCATTGCTTTGTTTACTATGTTTTGGTGGGCCCTTTGTTGCAGGTGTTGGAGAGCCAAGTTGGAAGTAGTGGTCGGAAGCCCTTATACTGCGAGTGGCTTGCCCTTGAAGGCCCAAAGGTGAACTTCACTATTTTCATGTGTCGATGTATGAACTCACTTTTTGGAAATGAAACAGTTGTAATAAGACTACGACCGAAACATGTGTTAAGTATATGTATATATCATTCCTATTGTGTAGTGGACATTCTTGTATAGTATGGGTTCATAAACTAAAACACTTCCGCTAGAATACTCTGAGTTAGGGTGCATCCATATATGAACTTGGATTTGGAAACAACTTGTAATCTCCTTACCTGTTTGCAGTATATGGCATCGGGCCCCGACCAGACCTTCTGTCATATGCTATATGACGGATGGGGGCATTACAGAAGCACTCTAAGATCTTAAGGGTGTGTGGTGGTACATCCATGCTGAGCCCTTGCGTCTGTCCCCCATTCTTTTTCCTTAGTCGTTTGGTTCGTGAGAAAGAAGTAAGAGTGCGATCACCCCTTCCTCAAGGGTGAACTCCACAATGACTGAGTTTTTGTTTCAACACCAAATAATCATCCAAATGGCCTAAGATTATTATGGGGGTCAATCATGAGACTTATGAATAAATCCAGAAGATATTATTCTTCCTATTTTATTTGGGATTTATTTAATTTTTTGCAAAATCAGGCAAACTGTAGTTTTGAAGACCAAGTACAATTTTCTGACATGATTTGGCCTTAACAAAATTATGACGAGAGTATAGCATCAAAATAATTGTATTACTTAATTTAACAATTTTCCAAGTGTTTTAACTTCCAAACTATTTATCGACTAAATAACCACAATGATAGGGCAGAATAGGGAATAATAAAATTAATCATCCATAATGGAAGTGAGGGGTTAGATTTGATATACTCTAGAGGGGGGTGAATAGAGTATCTTTAGGTTTTAAAAACTTATGCTATAAATAAAAAAAATTATTCCTAAACTAATATGATTTGTCACAGGCATAGCAAATATAAATAATCACAAACACAACAACCTAACTAGCACAGCCACGGTAAGAACAAAAGAAAAAAGCATCCAGATAACACAAGAATTTTATAGTGGTTCCCCAACCTGGGTTCATCCACTCTTCTACCACCCTGGTAGGAATCCACTCAGTTTTTTGTTCAGGTGACAGCCACCAATGAGCTTTTGATCAGGTTCTCAAAAACCAAACCTCAAGTCTTTTGATCAGGTTACTTGCAACCAGGAATAACTTTTGAAGGGATTTAAGAACCCTTTATACAGTGGGGGATGAGAGATTGATTTTGTCTTCTCTTTCTCTAAGTATAATTGAGAAGACTTGTGTGGATTTTGATGTTAGCAAAGGCTCCCCCTGAGATAATGAAAGGTTCAGGAAGTTGGAGCTTTGCTGTAGGGTGATAGGCCTTCAAGCTTTTGCTTTGACCAGAAGAGATTTAGGAGCTTCTTGACTGATGCTATAGTTGTTGTTCATTCAAGAATCCTGGATTGAGGACAGAAGAAGACTCTTGATTTTGAATGGTTGTTCTTCTTCTTCTTCAACTTAAAGTTCTTCCTCTGGTCTAGCACTTATTTCTCTCTATCACTTTGTTTTGTGTACTCTGTGTCTCAGAGTGTTGTCGAGAGAGAGAGACAGTAGAAGATCCTTGTTCACTGATGTTATTCTATTCTTCTGTATGTCTTGTTGTTATTTTTGGAAGAGAAGGAAAAATCCCTTTTATATTTTCCATATAAATTTCCTTTTGAAATTTGAATTCCTTCCTACATTCAATGCTGACGGCCTTGAGAATGTTTGCATTGATTGATTTCCCCAACTATCCTTTTGAAAAATGGCAAGCAATAATCCTGACGAAGATCATAACTAATGCTTCGTCTAACGGTAATATTCAAAGAGTATTTTGGCATTAATTACTCAGGAATTATTGCAATAGAATAGGGACAAAAGGATGGGAATAACCAAGTCTAGATACATCGAGCTGAGTCCACAGTTTGTCGAGCTGATAATTGTTGTTCGTCGAGCTAAGATCCAATATCGTCGACCTCAGAACTGATGAATGCTGCATGATTAATCTTTCCAATTCTGTACATCAAGATCGTTGAGCTAAGAAGATGTATTCATCGACTGGAATCTGATTCTAGACTTAGAAATATTGAGATGTTTTCTAGACTTTAGAGTGTTGAAGCAGATGATCCAGAAATCGTCGAACTGAGAACTTAGTTTGTCGAGCTGATACTCTAAGTTCATCGAGTGAAGTAAATTCTGTGCTTAGGTATGTTGAATCACAGTGTCCAAAGATCGTCGAACAGAGAACCAAGTTCGTCGAGCTCATCTCAGAGAATTTTCTCTGAGTTCGTCGAGCTGAGCACGGCTTTCGTCGACCTAAGTTCGACGAACGTCGAACTCATTTTCTGAGTCTTTGATATTACTCTTAGTCTTGAGTCTATGGCATTCTGTTGATGGCTGGTCCATGCAATGTTCACTCTAACGACTTGGCCTAGACTCTAGGACACAACCATGACCCTGGTTATACATGTTGGGTCATATGATCTTAACTTAGTGAAACTAGCCCAAATCCAACTAGGGATCCAACAATCTCCCCCTATTTGGGCGAGGTCACTAATTACATACTCATAATAAAATCAAAAATATACAAAGCAAGAAAACATATTTCTGGCAGGAAAAATTAGCATATGCAGTAGATATATATATACAATAAGCTCTGTATCAGGAAATGAGAAAGCAGTTTTAAAACAACACAAACAAATCAGTTCAAATTTCATTTCTTCTGCTTTTTCTCTTTGTGCTTCTCCTCTTTGCCTTTGTCTCCAGACTGAGTAAATATGATTTGCCTATTGGGATTTACAGCTTGAGCCTTGGTCATTATCATGTCAGCAGCCCCAATGATATTTAGAGAGGTAGTCCTTGGGACCACTGCTTCTGGATGCAATTTCATATAGTAATCAACATTAAATATTTTATTAGCCTTTTCAAACCTGTTAAGCTCCTCCTTTTTGTACTTGTACAATGTAGAGTATTGAGAGGGATCCTTCCCTTCAGCTTCGGCTTTATTAATCATTGAAAGACCAACCAGTTCTTGAAATCTAGCAATCCTAGCTATTGTAGTTGTCTCTGGATTTTCAAATTGAACAAGTGGGGAAGCATGTCTTTTGGGGCTATCATCCTTTTGATGTTAAGGGAATTGTTACTGTTGTTGTTATTGATGCTGTTGTTGTTGAGACTGTTGCTTGCTAGAAGAAGATCTACCTTGTTGTCTTTGGTAAGTTTGAAACTGGGTAGACCTTTGGGAAGTTGTGTCTGAAGCACCAGCAGTTGATGGAGGAGGAGGAGGAGGGTCCTTTCTATATCTTTAAGTAGGAGAAGATGAATATCTCCTGATTCTCTTCCTTTCTTTCTGTTGATTTTTAGACAACCACATCAATGCTGGCATGCCCTTATAAGGGGTAATTTTCTGCAGAATATAGTATGGAGTGTCATTTGCTGGATTTGGCTTGGGGGCAGGAGGTGGAGGAGCTTTCCTCTTTTTGGATATTTTCTTATTCTTGTGATCCTCATCCGAGTCCTCCTCCTCATCATCATCAGAATCTTATGGGTTGTCATATAATGCATCTATTTCTCTTATATTCTCATCAGATATTGCAGGTTTGTCAGCCTTGGAAGGACCTGGAGGAGGAGCTGGAGAACTGCACACTTCAGTGCTTTCACCAACTGACTTATTTTCCTCTTCTATATCAGCCATGATCAATGCATCAAGATCAGGCATTGGTGAATCATCCATAACCAAAACTTGAGCAAGAGGAGATTAGATAGTGGGTGAAATAGCTCTTGGAGGAGATGGATTGGCTGGGATTTCTAGAACAACAAAAATGGCATTAAGTTACTTAGCAACCTTGGGGCTTATTGTTGAGGTATAAGGGACTATAGCAATTGATGGCTTAATGCCTTCCTCTAGCAGGCAGTTCAAGTGAACTTTGTCAAACATGCTTAAAACCATTATAAGGTAATCAGTGGGATTTATTATAAGATCACCAGCAGTTGCTTTTTCTTGGACCTGCTCATCTATTTCCATATCAGATTCAATAAAATGAATGAAATCAAATAAATCCTCAGCATCTATTTCTGCTTCTTCTGCTGCTACTACTGCATTTAATTTTACTGTTGATGCTGCTGGTACTGCTACATCTGCTGCTACTGCTTCATGGAGTATATCCCCCTGCTTGTTTTCAGTGGCAATTGAAGCCAGGCCCCTATCTAAAGAGCGAGCAGCTATAACACCCCTATCTGTCACATATCATATAGTAGTAGGTCCGGCCGCGGCCCGACGCCATATACCACAGACAGACCGGCGAGTTACTAGATGAAACGATTCAACCAATACACACGTCCTACACAGAGCATCTAGTGAAAGAAATTTATTAAGTTGCAACAATAAGAACCCTGCCAACAAGCATGAATGTCCACTAACAGAAAACCCAGTAGGAATGAAGTACAAAACACCAAATGTATTTGCCTTATGTCCTTACAACAATTCACTTAAATAAACCGTGTCTTACAAACTTCGGCTTGCAAGCCAGCCACACGTGATTTAAATAAGTAAACAAACAAGGCCTTCGAGGGCCGGCTCAGCAACTTAGGCTTTGGCCCGCTAATTGCCGCACGGCTCTGCAGCACTTTATTCGTAACCTAGTTTTGATTTGGGCAATATCATCTCAATTAGGCTAAATTGACCCAAGAATTATCTATGGTCAATGGTTAGACTAAAGGTTAGTCTACCTTAGGTTAGGTTAGAATAGACCCAGGAAGGTTAGTTGAGAAAGGATAGAAATGAAAATTGGTTAAGTATAAATGTGTTCGACGATATTCGAACCTTGCTCGACGATCTTCGATTGTTGAAAGATGATCTCAGAGTTATATGAACTCTGAAGTGGGTTCGACGATCTGCTTATTCAGATCGACGATCGTGTAGCCTTGGCCGACGATCTCTGTTTAGACAGTTTTTCTTCAGGTCGACGATCTGCTTGTTCAGATCGACGATCTTCGATCTATGGTCGACGATTTATGTCTGCTTTTATCAATATTCATTTCATCTGATCCCTTGTTTTATTTCCTCTTGTTTAAAACATATTTTATCCAGGATATACTTCTTAATTTAATGCTTATACTCTTTTGCTTATTTGCAATACTCCTTATGCATTAATTAAGAGTTTTGGCAGAATAAAGTCATTTGTTTTATTAGAGGAAATCGTGGATCCTTTACAGCTGTAATATAGCCGTTAGGCTTTGTTTCCTGTGCCAATTTGTAAAGTCAAATTGATAGGATATTTTTAAAATCCTTAATTCCTTTTTGGGAATGACAGAAAAGATTATAGCTGCAGTTTGTTTATTTTATTTATTGTATTATTTGGAAAGATTTTAAGTGCAGGGCTCGAGGTATTATCCTAAAAAAGAGGTCTCTATATTAGCAGTGCAGCCGGCTGAATTCAACATATACAACCCAGAATACTCTAACAAGAGATACAGAACTAGAACTCTCAAGAGAAAGAAATCTTCTTCTTCCTGAGTTCATCCTGTCTTCAGGAAAACCAATACTCAGAGTTTAAGCCTTCAAGAAGAAGAACTTTCCCAGATTGCTGAACATCATTGCTGCAACCTCCCAGATTGCAAAATCTGCTGAAGAAGAACATTCATCAAAATCTTAAGTCTTCTTCAAGGCTGCATCAGAAATACATTCAAAGCAATCTGAAGATCTTACACCATGAAGCAAAGCTTCTTCCTGGACATTCTCTAAGCCAGGGGGAGCTTTGATTTTCTCAGAGCAATCCACTTGCTTCGCTGAACACAGAGAAGACATTTTTTTTAATCCTTCTTTTAACTTCCTTGTAAAAGGGTTATTACTCCCTTCATAAGTGAACTTCTGGTGGCAGGGAACCTGATCAAAAACCTGTGGTTGGTTTTTTAGGCACCTGATCAAAAGCCAAAAGGGTCTTTAGATCTACCTAAAGCAAATCTACTGGTGGCAGGGCACCTGATCAAAAACCTGCAGTAGATTCCTACCAGGGTGGTAGAAGAGTGGATGTACCCAATTGGGGAACCACTATAAAGCTCTTGTGTTGTCTGGTTGCTTATTTTAATTAATGCATTGTGGCTGTGATAGTTTTAACTAGGTTACTAATTGCTGTGTTAGGATAAAAGCTAAACTGAACTTCAGTTAGCTTCTCCTTTAATTCACTCCACTCTATTAGGCTATAGGTTTAAAGCCTTTATCTTTCTATTCCGCAATAGCTCTAAGATAAGTGTTTAGAGTCTCTTTCAATTTGAATACTCTATTCACCCCCCCCCCCCACTCTAAAGTAGTAAGTATCTTATCCCCTCACTTTCACACCTGCAAGCACAATTCACCGTAACGATGGCAAACAAGAATAACGATGAGCTAAAGCTGACCAAATTATAACGATTCCGCCCCCAAACTGGGACAGCAAAGCTCCTTCCCTTAACTTGTTATCAAGACAAGTAATATAGTGAATAAACACAACATCACAGGTGCACGCACATACGGCCATACACCCCATGCTCTCAGGGCACATACTCAGTGAAGCCAGTCCGGACCCAATCCGATCCTTGGCTGCACCACCACCCCAGGGCGGGAAACCTCGTGTGCATTTTTAGTCTTTCTTGTCTAAGCCTAAGAATCGCACGAGTATGCCAATGGCCAGTCCCTTTTTAAGGTATCTGTCACCAAACCATATAGCCCGGGTCCGTTTCCACTTGCCCGTTGCTCACACCGCCTAGTCACATTAAGACGTACGCGCGGGCCAAGCTTCTCTCGGATCCCAAATTCGATCACACATGCACATAACCCAGTTATGTTCAAGGTTGGCTCCCAGGCCACCAAGATGGCAGAAATGCATTTCGGCCAAATTTTTCGGGTGCGTCTTGGGTTAATCCCTAAGGATCCCTGCTGCAATCTACCACGTAGAAACCCGAAAACAACCAAAGGCATAGAGTCTTCTCCGGCCAACAATGCATCGCAAAACATCACCGATCGAGACCAACATGTTCGAGTAGGCTTCACACCCCATGCCTATGTACGTACTACGATTCCAGACTCTAAACAAGGGGGACTTTACATATCTACCCCAAGGAACACCGCAACTTTCCGCACACTCGCGGGAGATGGTTTTCCCTATGCAAAAGAAGAAGTGCTTCACATGCTCAAGATGAGATTCATTACCCTAGCATTTCTTCTCGGCGCCATCGAAAACTACGTGGATGAAAATCACCGTTATGATCTTGCCTCCACAGATCTGGGCTCGGTTTGCGATTTGGCGCTCAGAATCTCCTCCGGCGGCCGGATTTCTCTTCCTTCTTCCTCCTAGCTCTCCCTTCACTCTAAAAGTTAGTAAGAGAGTGAACCCAAAAGAAATGTGGGTCTAAACACTCAATCTCGGCCTTAACCCTAGCATGGAGAGATCTGAGCCGTTAGATGCAAAAATAAGGAAATGAACGGCTGCGATTTGGACCAAAAATAAACTTCTTAGGCCGAACACGGCTTGCGATACGCTCGTTTCCAAGGCCGTGTTCCTCAATCGACTCCAAAACTATCGCATCCCGAAAAGAAAATCGGCACCCGACACGCCCGTGTCAGGCTCATCACGCCCGTGTCATCCAGTATGCCCCCATGTAGCTGGGCGTGTTCCTCCATCGACACAGGTCCAAAACGTCCAGAGTACGACACGGCCATGTTACACGCCCGTGTCACATGCCGTGTGCTAGACATGCCCTGGGACACGCCCGTGTCCCAGGCCGTGTAGCTCCCTCAACACAAACTCACAAACTTCCTGAGTAGCACACGACCACTAACAAGCCTGTTTGTCATGCCGTGTGCCCTCACTCAACGATCATTGAGTGGAAAGATTTGAGTGGCTGATACGCCCTGGGACACGCCCGTGTCCCAGGCCGTGTTCACTGCCCCGACGACAGCTGACTGGAATTTTGTCGACCACACAGACCCAGGGAGCAAGGCTTGTCAACTAGGCAAGCAAACTAAAAATAGTTTTAAAGCTGTAAATAAAAGTGATTTACCTAGAATCCTGTACCTATTGCACCTGGATCTTTTTGGTCCAATAGCTGTACAAAGTCTAGGAGAGAAATTCTATACCCTAGTAATTGTAGATGATTACTCTAGGTTCACTTTGGTGTTCTTCTTGAGAACTAAATCTGATAACTTTAAATTTCTTACAGATTTTCTACATTATATACAGACTGAGTACTCTACTCAAGTTGCCTTGATCATAAGTGATCATGGTACTGAGTTTAAATCTCTTCTTATGCAAGAATTCTAAGAGAAAGAAGGTATCAGGCATAGCTTCTCTGCTCCTAGAACTCCTCAACAAAATGGGGTACTTGAAAGGAAAAACAGAACCCTGATTGAAGCTGCAAGAACATTGTTAGCAGATGCTAATATACCTCTATTCTTTTGGGCAGAAGACGTTAGCACAGCTAACTATGTACTGAATAGGAGTCTGATACATAAACTATAGGGGAAGAATCCCTATTAATTGCTTTAAGAAAAGAAACCTAAAATAGATTATTTTAAATTTTTTGGCTGTGTAGCTTACATTCACAACAATAACAAAGACTAGATTAGAAAGTTTGAAGCAAAGGCTTCAATGGGAATGTTTCTTGGATATTACCGAGTAAGCAAATCTTATAGGGTACTTAATAAATCCACATTGAAAATTGAAGAGTCAGTACAAGTATCGTTTGATGAAACTAACATGTTTTACAGAGAGAAGGAAACTTCTTCTAGTAACTCTTTGCAGGTACCTGACTTATGCAAGAATTTGGATGAGCTGAAACTCACTCAAGAGATTCAACCTCAACCAACTCTTCGGATTGTTGATTCAGACAGTGATGAAGACCAAGTAGAAGTGATTGCAACTCAACCAATAGCCATTCTAATTCCACCTGAGGAATTGATTCCAACTGCTGTTGAAGATCATATACCACCAACTGATTATGTCACACTTAGAGATCATCCTACATCTCAAGTGATTGGAGACATTTCAACTGGTGTGCAAACTAGACATCAACTAAGTCAAGATGTGATGTTTTGCTTGTTTTCTTTCACAGATTGAGCCCCTAACCATAAAAGATGCTGAGCAAGATCCCCACTGGATCATTGCTATGAAAGAGGAGCTGAATTAGTTTGAAAGATGTAAAGTTTAGAATTTGGTTCCAAGACCAAGAGGCCAACTGGTTATAGGCACTAAATGGGTGTTTAGAAATAAGTTGGATGCACAAGGAATTATTATAAGTAATAAAGCAAGGCTTGTAGCACAGGGCTACAGACAGGAAGAAAGCATAGATTTTTATCAGACTTTTGCTCCTGTTATAAGGCTAGAGGCAATAAGGATTTTTCTAGCCTATGCAGCCTACATGAAGTTTAAGGTGTTCCAAATGGATGTAAAGATTGAATTCCTGAATGGAGAGCTAAAGGAAGAGGTGTTTATTGAACAACCCCCTGGTTTCACTTCTTCAACTCACCCCTCACATGTCTTTAAGTTGCAAAAAGCTCTGTATGGACTTAAGCAGACTCCTAGAGCATGGTATGAGACTTTAACTAGTTTTCTTTTAGAACATAAGTTTGTTAAAGGAATAGTTGATAGAACCCTTTTTATTAAGCACCATAAGGACAAGATCCTGTTAGTTCAAATTTATGTGGATGACATTATATTTGGTTCCACTGATCCCAAACAATGCAAAAGGTTATCAGATCTAATGCACTCTAAGTTTGAGATAAGTAGTATGGGCGAGCTATCTTATTTCCTCGGTCTCCAAGTGAAACAAGATGCTGATGGCATTTTCATCTCCCAATCTAAATATGCCAAGGAATTGGTAAAGAAGTTTGGGATGGCAGATGCTTCAACAATGCACAATCCTATGGCTACTAATATAGTTATATATTCTGATGAAAAGGGCAAGCCTGTTGATCAGAAAAATTATAGGGCCATTGTTGGTTCCATATTATATCTAACTGCAAGTAGGCCTGATATAATGTTTGCCATATGCCTCTTTGTTAGATTTCAGGTCAACTCCAAGGAATCTCACTTGACTCTTCTCAAGAGAATCTTAAGATACTTAAAAGGATGCCCTAATTTAGGACTCTAGTACCCAGCTGAATAAGAATTTGAGTTGATTGGATACTCAGATGCTGACTATGCTGGCTGTAGAGTTGACGGGAAGAGCACCTCAGGGACTTGTCAGTTCCTAGGTGAGAGATTTGTCTCTTGGTTTTTACAAGAAGCAGGCTTCTATTTCAACCTGAAATGCAGAGGCTGAATATATAGCAGCTGCTAGTTGCTGTTCACAGAAACTGTGGATTCAAAATAAACTCTTGGATTATGGGTACACACACAAAAACACCAAAATTATGTATGACAGTACGAGTGCTATTTCCAAAGCACAAAATCTTGTGCACCATTCTAGAACTAAGCACATAGACATCAGACACCATTTTCTTAGAGTCTGTGTTGACAAGAATAAAAAAAATCTCGAGTTTATACCCATAGATATTCAGAGAAGTGATATATTCACAAAGCCTTTAGATGAACAGAAACATCTATTCTTTTTGAATCAACTAGGCATGATGAATGGATCTAACTAAGTGTAAAAATCTGCTAAGTTGAAATCTGTTCTGAGATCGTCGGACGGTGTTCGAAGATAGTCGAACAGGTTGAGTTAAATCGTCGACCCTCGGTCTACGATAACTCTTTGCGTTTAGAGACAGAAATCGTCGACTGATGATCGACGACTCTGCTTCGAAAATTGATCGTCGATCGACGATCGACGACCGATTCTCTTTACCTTCATTCAGAGATCGACGATTCTAGTTTATTTCAAACCGATCGTCTATTTAGGTCTGAAGATCGTCGACGGAGCCTGCCTTTTCATATTCTGCTTCCAGGATTATTTCGAGCTCTCGTCCCACGCTTTCTCCTCTCTCTTCGTGTGATTGTTCTGGTCTCAGTTATTCTCGTCGATTCCATGGAGATTGCATCTGCGACTCTTCCGTGATGATGTTTGACGCCGGATTCAGTGTCGATTTCGATTCCTTCGGTGACTACGAACAATTTTTCAGAGAAATGCTGCAGTTATGAGACGACCAAGGACTCAAGAAGCTTACGTCTACAAAGATCAAACTCCATATATCAGAGATAAAGGAATGGGTTTATACTTCTTCTTCTGATGACGAAGAAATGAAAGGAAACATCAATGACGTTGAGGTAATTCTTACTCCCGCAATTTTGACTGAAATATTTTCGTAAAGAATAGATCAGATGATTATGAGCAAGATACTGCTGAATATAGTAGGATGTTGCTAGAGATGGGACATGCAGAAGGCATTCTATCTAAGCTTTTGAAAGTAAACTTATCTATTGGATTTAAGTTTTTGGCTGATTTGGTTGGAAAGGTTCTGCTTGGAAAGCATTCATCCCACGACAACATCAACAGGCAACAATTTGCTTTGATTTCAGCTATAGTGAATAAGAAAGCAATCAACTGGGCTGGCTTGCTATTTGAGTTGATCAGGAAAAAGAATAACAAGAAAGAGGTGACTCAAGGAAGGTTGATTGGGTTCTTTCTATCTAAGAAAGCCTCCCAGATGTTAGGCTCTACTCCTACAGTAATAAATGCAAGCAAAAGAATTGATCCTTCCTTGTTTATTAAATGGAAAAGGACTATTCAGAAACCATTCAAGGCTGGGTCTGCACCTACAACATCTGAGGGCACATGGGCTTCTGAAGCGACTTCCCAACCTAATGAAGAAATTCCTCTTTTATCTTCCTTGCCATCCACCTCCATTGAAATTCATTCATATCATGTTAACCATCCATCACCATCTTCATCCCCAACACAAGCTCATCTAGCTGAGATACCAAATCTCAACTTAGATTCTACGTTCACTTTGCTTACTTCATCTCCAGTTCCAGTTCAGAAGAACATCATTTCTGATGTTTCTCCATCCATCATTCCTCCATCATTCTTAATTACACCTGAAATCATTTCTAATATCCTGGAGCTTATTACTCCATCCATCAAAATCATGATAGCAGAAGCCATTGCACCTCTTGCCCTCTCCATTTCATCTCTTGCTGCTTCCATTCCTGCCCTCTCAGTCCCTTCTTCATCTAGGGGCCTAGGATTAGTTCCCACTGAATCCAGGCAAGGGGAGATGCTCAATGAAGATGCTTCAGGCTCTGCTTGGGCTCTTCCTGTTGTAAAATCTCTAGCAGCAATGGAATTAGAAATGTATTCAGATGCTGTTCAAGAATCAGATGAAGTCATTCCAGATACAGTGCAGATGATAGTTGTAGATGCTCTAGTAGTTCTTGAAGATGAACTAGATGCATTTCTGGAATCAGATGATGAGTCTTCACTTTCATCCTGTCGAGACTGTTTTATCAGTCAGTCCACCCCTTGTGTGTTTGATCCCCTTCAAGCCATTGTGTGCTATCAAAGACCAATGGGCCTTCAGATTTTAGATAGTTTCATTATTTCTAAAACTATAGCTGAAGTAGCTCTTGCTTTCAAGTTCTGTCTTGAGGAGCTTTTCTCTCCTATCATTGCAAGATATCTAAAAGGAGTTATTACTTCCTACTTGGAAGTTAAGTGGAGTTAAGTGGACTTCAGTGGAATATTCAGATAATGTTGTTAAGGAAAATCTTGAATCTTCTAGACCAGATGAAGCTGTGTCAGTTGCTGCTCCAGAAATTGTTCTAGAAGTTACAGTTGCTAAATCACCTGTGCCCTCTTCTCTCTAGGATGACACTCCAGGTCCAGACTTGGATTCTCTTATGGCTCAAGATATCTTAGAAGAAGAAAGAGAAAAAGCTCTTTAGAAAGCTAAAGAAAAAGAGGAAGCTTTGATAAAAGATATTGATGATCTATATGTAAAACCTCAGTCCTCACATTCTGAGGATGAGGATGAGGATTCTGATGACTCAGAAGGATATAAGAAAAAGAAATAGATTACTCAAAAGAAGAGGAAGGCTGTAGCTCTCTCTCCTACAAACCCAGACCATGATGTTCCCTATTATATTCTGAAAGGGATTGATCCTAAGTCTAAAAGCTTTGAGGCCTGGATGTGGTATTACAAAATGCCCAGAAAGCAAGGAAGAAAAGCAGGAAGAACTCTCCTCCTCCCAAGGGGATTCAGATAGGTCCTCCTCCTCGCTCTACTGGTGCATCAGGCAATGTAGCTCCCAGATCTTCTGCTCCTCCTGCCAGACCAAATCAATCATACATCTATCATAGGAAGGGCAGGCAGCCTCCTCCAAGCAGTTCTTATTATCAGAGGCAGTCTAGGCATTCAAACATTCCAAGAGAGCAAGTAAAGGAAGTTGTATATCAACAACCAACCTTCTCCCCTCCTCAAGCTCCTAGGTCTCCTCCCAAAAGAAAAGTTTCACCTCAAAGGTGAAACAAGCTCAAGCTAAGCCATTAGATGCCAAAGGAAAAAGAGTTATATACTCTGAAAAATCAAACAAGAAGTATGTTGAATGTGCTCCTCCATCTAACCTTGTGATTCAAGAGCCAAAAGTTTCAAATGTCAAGCCATCTCAAGAGCAAGCTGAGAGTTTTTTAGCTCAATCAGTAAAATTTAAGACTATAAATCCATTAGATCCAGCTGATAAAAATACTTATGAAACTCTAGAGCTTGATCCGAATTTCAAAATGTCTAGACTTCTAGAATTAGTGGGAGCTGCTCAAATCAGAAAAGCTAAAGCTGAAGTTCAAGATATCTCAGGATTTTCTACAATGTCAAAGTACAGAGAGAAAGAATTGGATAGGTTCCAAGTTAGTTCAGAAGTTTTTGATGCTTCAAAGTACATGGAAAGACATCCTGAAGCTGTTCTGCCTAAATCTGGAGAACAAAAGATTATTGGACAGCAGGACTTGAAGTAATCTAAGAAGGATGCATATGATCCTCAGAGAAAAATCATTTTCTCTCCTACTGCTTCTATTCCCCCTCCAGATTCTGTTAATAAATAATTGTGATATTTGTTTTGATTATCTTGATTTATTCAAATATGTTTGATGATATATCTATTGATGTTTTTTTTCTTTCTTATCTGTTTGTATTTTTTTTTGTTTGAGTGACATCACCCAAATAGGGGGAGATTGTTGGTACCCTAGTTTTGATTTGGGCAATGTAATCTACATTAGGCTAAATTGACCAAAGAATTATCTATGGTCAATGGTTAGACTAAAGGTTAGTCTACCTTAGGTTAGGTTAGAATAGACCCAGGAAGGTTAGTTGAGAAAGGATAGAAATGAAAATTGGTTAAGTATAAATGTGTTCGACGATAGTCGAACCTTGCTCGACGATCTTCGATTTTTGACAGACGATCTCAGAGTTATATGAACTCTGAAGTGGGCTCGACGATCTGCTTATTTAGATCGACGACCGTGTAGCCTTGGTCGACAATCTCTGTTTAGACAGTTTTTCTTCATGTCGACGATCTGCTTTTTCAGATCGACGATCTTCGATCTATGGTCGATGATTTATGTCTTTATTTATCAATATTCATTTCATTTGATCCCTTATTTTATTTCCTCTTGTTTAAAACATATTTTATCCAGGATATTCTGCTAAATTTAATGCTTATACTCTTTTGCTTATTTACAATACTCCTTATGCATTAATTAAGAGTTTTGGCAGAATAAAGTCGTTTGTTTTATTAAAGGAAATCGTGGATCCTTTACAGCTGTAATATAGCCGTTAGGCTTTTTTTCCTGTGCCAATTTGTAAAGTCAAATTGAGAGGATATTTTTAATATCCTTAATTCCATTTTGGGAATGACAGAAAAGATTATAGCTGCAGTATCTTTTTTGATTTATTGTATTATTTGGAAAGATTTTAAGTGCAGGGCTCGAGGTATTATAAAAAAAAGAGGTCTCTATATTAGCAGTGGAGTCGGCTGAATTCAACATATACCACCAAGAATACTCTAACAAGAGATAAAGAACTAGAACTCTCAAGAGAAAGAAATCTTCTTCTTCTTCCTGAGTTCATCCCGTCTTCAGGAAAACCAATACTCAGAGTTCAAGCCTTCAAGAAGAAGAACCTTCCCAGATTGTTGAACATCATTGCTGCAACCTCCCAGATTACAAAAGCTGCTGAAGAAGAACATTCATCAAAATCTTGAGTCTTCTTCAAGGCTTCATCAGAAAGACTTTCAAAGAAATCTGAAGATCCTGCACCCTGAAACAAAGCTTCTTCCTAGACATTCTCTAAGCCAGGGGAGCTTTGATTTTCTCAGAGCAATCCACTAGCTTCTCTGAACACAGAGAAGACATTTTATTTTTTTAATCCTTCTTTTAACTTCCTTGTAAAAGGGTTATTACTCCCTTCAAAAGTGACCTTCTGGTGGCAGGGCACCTGATCAAAAACCTGTGGTTGGTTTTTTTGGGCACCTGATCAAAATCCTGAAGGGTCTTTAGATCTACCAGAAGCAGATCTACTTGTGGCAGGGCACCTGATCAAAAACCAGTAGTGGATTCCTACCAGGGTGCTAGAAGACTAGATGTACCCAATTGGGGAACCACTAAAAAGCTCTTGTGTTGTCTGGTTGCTTATTTTAATTAATGCATTGTTGTTGTGATAGTTTTAACTAGGTTGCTAATTGCTATGTTAGGATAAAAGCTAAACTGAAACTTCAGTTAGCTTCTCCTTTAATTCACTCCACTCTATTAGGTTATAGGTTTAAAGCTTTTATCTTTCTATTCCGCAATAACTCTAAGAGAAGTGTTTAGAGTCTCTTTCAATTTGAATACTCTATTCACCCCCCCCCCCCCCTCTAGAGTAGTAAGTATCTTATCCCCTCACTTTCACACCTGCAAGCATAATTAACCGTAACGGTGGCAAACAAGAATAATGGTCAGCTAAAGCTGACCAAATTATAACGATTCCGCCCCCAAACCGGGACAACAAAACTCCTTCCATTAACTTGTTATCAAGACAAGTAATATAGTGACTAAACACAACATCACAGGTGCACGCACATACGGCCATACACCCCGTGCTCTCAGGGCATTTACTCGGTGAAGCCAGTCCGGACCCGATCCGATCCTTGGCTGCACCACCACCCCCAGGGAGGGAAACCTCGTGAGCATTTTTAGTCTTTTCGGTCTAATCCTAAGGCTTGCATGACTATGTCAATGGACAATCCCTTTTAAAGGTATCTATCACCAAACCATATAGCCCGGGTTCATTTCCACTTGCCCGTTGCTCACACCGCCTAGTCACTTTAAGACGTACGCGCGGGCCAAGCTTCTCTTAGATCCCAAATTCGATCACACATGCACATAACCCAGTTATGTTCAAGGTTGGCTCCCAGGCAACCAAGATGACAGAAATATGTTTCGGCCCAGTTTTTCGGGTGCGTCTTGGGTTAATCCCCAAGGATCCTTACTGCAATCTAGCACATAAAAACCCAAAAACAACCAAAGGCACGAAGTCTTCTCCGACCAACAATGCATAGTAAAACATCACTGATCCAGACCAACATATCCGGGTAGGCTTCACACCCCATGCATATGTACGTACTATGATTCCGGACTCTAAACAAGGGGGACTTTACATATCTACCCCAAGGAACACCACAACTTGTCGCACACTCGCGGGAGAGGGTTTTCCCTATGCAAAAGAAGAAGTGCTTCACATGCTCAAGATGAGAATCGTTACCCTAGCATTTCTTCTCGGCTCCATGGAAAACTACGCGGATGAAAAGCACCGCGATGATCTTGCCTCCGCAGATCTGGGCTCGGTTTGCGATTTGGCGCTCTGAATCTCCTCTAGCGGCCACATTTCTCTTCCTTCTTCTCCTAGCTCTCCCTTCTCTCTAAAATTTAGTAAGAGAGTGAACCCAAAAGAAATGTGGGTCTAAACACTCAATCTCGGCCTTAACCCTAGCATGGAGAGATTTGAGCCATTAGATTCAAAAATAAGGAAACGAACGGCTGTGATTTGGCCCAAAAATAAACTTCCTGGGCCGAAAAAGGCTTACGATACGCACGTGTCCAAGGCTGTGTTCCTCAATCAACGCCAAAACTGTCGTATCCAGAAAAGAACACTGGCACTCGACATGCCCGTGTCAGGCTCATTACGCCCGTGTCATCAAGTACAAGCTCATATAGCTGGGCGTGTTCCTCCATCGACACAGGTCCAAAACGTCCTAAGCACAACACGGCCATGTAACACGCCCGTGTCACATGCCGTGTGCTAGACATGACCTGGGACACGCCCGTGTCCCAGGACATATAGCTCCCTTAGCCCAAACTCGCAAACTTCCTGAGCAACACACGGCCACTAACAAGCCCGTTTGTCATGTCGTGTGCCCTCACTCAACGATCATTGAGTGGAAAGCTTTGAGTGGGTGATACGCCCTGGGACACGCCCGTGTCCCAGGCCGTGTTCACTGCCCTGACGACCGCTGACTGGAATTTTGTCGACCACACGACCATCGTCGAACCCGAACACGACCCGCCCTGGGACACGGCCGTGTCCGAGGCCGTGTCACCACTACCAAATCCCAGATTGCTAAAAACACCACCCGTCACTCTTTTGAGTTTCGGGGTGTTACAAATCTCTTGCTCTTAAAAGAATTTCGTCCACGAAATTACCAATGGAAAGATACACAAAACCAAAAGCAGTACCTAAGTGAAATAACTCTGGGTACTCCTCCAGCATGGTCTGCTCCCATTCCCAAGAGAGCTCCTCCCGACAACAATTGTCCCAACGGACCTAGACCATCCTGATCTCCTTATTACAAAGTCGCTTGACTTCAAGGTCTTCAATATGAACGGGCTTGACTCTTGTCGTCAACCCTTCGTCTGTCGGTACTTGATCAACTGCGATCAACTGCGAAGGCTCATGGACTGCCTTCCTCAAAACTGATATGTGGAATACATCGTGTAGACCACTCAACTCCATATAAAGCCTCAGACGGTAAGCCGCTTCACCGATCCGCTCTAGGACCTCAATTGGTCCAAGGTACTTTGGGCTCATCTTCTTCAAGCGTCGTACCCATGTTAAAAACACTTGAACGGCTTTATATTCAAATACACCCAATCGCAAACCGCGAACTCCATGTTCCGGTGCTTGGCAGTGTAGTATTTAGCTTGTCTATCCTGAGCGATCAACAAACGCTCCCGAATGGTTCGCACCAATGAAGTGGCACTTTCCACCTCGTTCTTTATGTACAACCCTGCCTCACCCGTTTCTAGCCACGATAACGGCGTGCGACACTTCCTACCATATAAGGCCTCGAAAGGCGCCATTTGTATGCTTGCTTGGTAGAAATTATTGTACGCAAACACCACCAAATATAGATGGTCTTCCTACTGCTTTTCGAAGTCCAGAACGCACATACGAAGCATATCCTCCATAGTCCTGTTAACTCTCTCGGTCTGCCCATCGATCCGTCTGCGGATGGAAGGCCGTGCTGAACTTCAACTTAGTTCCCAGCATCTGTTGCACCAACCTCCAATCATTGGACGTGGACCGCCCATCTTGATCACTCATAATGCTGCGGGGCACACCGTGAAGCCGCAAAATATTATACATATATAACTTTGCAAATTTCTCCACAGAATAATCCTTCCTATGCGAAATGAAGTGCGACACATTAGTTAACCGATCTATGATCACCAAGATGGCGTCATTTCCCTTTATGCAACCTATGCAAGCCATGCACAAAGTCCATCGAAATGTCGTCAATCTTCCACTCTGGAATAGGCAAAGATTTCAAGAAACCCCTAGCTTTTGGCACTCTGCCTTCACTAAGGGGCAAGTCTGACATTTAGCCACAAATACTACCACATCCTTCTTGAGACTTGGCAAACAGAACAACTTATTTAGATCTCGGTACATCTTCGTGCTCCCTGGGTGAATTGAGTACTTGGTATGATGAGCCTCGTACATCAACTCTGATCGTAAAATTCCCACGTTTGGTATGCACAAACGACTAGCCTTCCTTAGCAGTCCATCTTAAACTAAAAACTGAGAATTTGACAATTCCGAAGCTCTATCCATGATCTCCTTCATGCTGCTATCAAATTCCATAGCCTGCCGAATCTGATTAGCTAGGTCACACTGAACTTCTGTCCAGTTCAATAATGCACCGGCTATAGTCTACTTGTCAACACAAAAGATGTCTAACGCTTCCAACCCCCGAATCAACCTCTCATCATGAACCGACAAACAGTTGGCTTGGGTGGGAGCCCTGCGACTTAACGCATCCGCAACTACAATGCCTTTCTCGGGCACATAATTAATTTTGAACGTATAATCCCCCAGGAACTCCGTCCATCTCCGCTGTCTCCAGATCAGATCCTCTTGATCCAACAGGTATTTCAAGCTCTTGTGGTCAGTATAAATATCGACCTTTACGCCGTACAAATAGTGCCTCCACAGCTTTAGGCCAAAAATCATGGCCGCTAACTCCAAGTCATGGAACGGATAATTCCTTTCATGCACTTTCAGCTGGCGCGAGCCATACACAATAACACTGCCATGCTGCAGCAGCACGCAGCCCAAACCACTGCCCGACACATCGTTGTAGATCTCAAAGCCTTCGGTCCCACTCGGCGAACTTTGCACTGGCGCCGTGGTCAACTGACTCTTCAAATCTTCAAATGCTTGCCCGCACTCCTGCGTCCATACAAACTTCTGATCTTTCCTTGTCAACGTCATGAGAGGTAACGCTATCCGCAAGAAGTTCTCTACGAAGCGCTTGTAATAGCCGGCAAGCCCCAGAAACTCCGGACTTCCTCTACCGAAGACAACACATGCCACTCCCGTATCGCAACAATCTTCGCTGGATCTACCGAAATCCATTCCCCACTAACTATGTTACCAAGGAAGGCCAATTAGGACAACCAGAACTCGCATTTGGAGAACTTTGCATATAGTTCGTTCCTCCTCAGCGTCTCCAAAACCAAATGCAGATGCTTGATGTGATCTTCTTCACACTGCGAGTACACTAATATATCGTCAATAAAGATGATCACAAAATGGTCTAAGTACTCCTTGAACGTCCTGTTCATCAGATCTCTGAATACTGATCGCGCATTAGTCAGCCCGAACGACATGAGAGTAAACTTGAAATGCCCATACCTTGTGCTGAACGTTGTCTTTGGGATATCACTCTCCCTTATCCTAAGCTGATAGTAACCAGACTTCAGATCCAATTTTGAATATACCGACGACTCGACTAATTGATCGAAAAGATTATCAATCTTTGGGATCGGGTATTTGTTCTTTTCCGTTAACTTGTTCAGTTCTCTGTAGTCGATACACAGCCACAAACTTCTGTCCTTCTTCTTAATAAAGAGGACCGCCGCGCTCCAAGGCGTTGAACTTGTATGCATATAACCTTGCTATATCATCTCTTCCAGTTGAACCTTTAGCTATGTCATCTCCTTAGGCGTAAACCCATACGGAGAGTGTGACACAGGTTTGGCACCTGGCACTAGCTCGATCGGGAATTTGATCTCTCGCTGCGGTGGGGCTCCGGGAATATTGTCCGGGAACACGTCGGGGTACTCGCATACCACTGGGCTACCATCCAAAGTGGGCTTAGGCTTTACAGCCTCCACTAACGTGAAGAACAGCTCTGCTCCAGCACGAAACGCCTGCACCACCTGAAGAGCATATATAAACGTCTTGTTGACCCCTTCAATCTAGGGAACGTTGTCTCCCGCCTAGCGCCCTGCTTGACCTCTTTACGATTGCAATCTATAAGTGCCTTCTGCTCCGAAAGCCAGTCCATACCGAAGATGACGTCGAACTCTACTAGCGGCACAATGACGCTAGCAGGTCAAACTCCTGACTTCCAAATTGAACCCTAAAGACACAAACTCTGTCCGCACGCATAGAACACCCATTCGGCAGCAACACGTCCAATTTGTCCTTCGCCATCGATGAAGGGACTCCGATGCGCGATATGAAACTTTCGGACAAAAAGGAGTGCGAAGCTCTCATATTGAAAAGTGCTCTTGTCGGACTATCGCAAATCAAAACAAAGCCTATACAAATAGTAATAAGCGAACAAGCACTAGGTAACAGTATTTAAAGCTAGCTTTCTATAAATTAAAATCGTATCAGTCACCACGTTTGCTTGTTTGATGGCCTCCTGTTGGCCCAGATTATAGACTCTTTGTTGATTCGGAGCATAATGGGATGCGGTTGACTCCACCGCCTTGCCCTTTTCTTCATAAGTTACTCTCTGCTTCCTCTCGGACTTTAGACGTCCGCTCCAATAGTCACGAGCAAAATTCCCCGTCTTTCCACAAGTAAAGCAAGTGCACGGGGTTCGGTTGGTAGTTGCCCCAGAGGCACCCGAAAAAGGGGCAGGACCCGACGTCGTAGCCTTCTTATTCCTCTTTCAAAAACTAGACTTTGTAGGCGGTACCTTGAACTCTGACTTCCTACCGCCAGAGTCCTTCTTCGCCTGAACATTCATTATGTCTTTCTCCAAAGACCGGGCCGTGTTGACAAAGGTCAGGAAACCCTGCGTCATCGGCCCCAATAGTAACAGTCTCAAGTCATCCCTTAGACCTTTATCGAATCTGTTGGTCTTTCGCTCCACATCAACAAAGGTAGCGCTTGCATACCGATCTAATCGAGTAAACTCGTGGAGATAGTCATCCACGCTACTCTCACCTTGTACCAGCTTCATTGCTATCCTTTGAGTTGAGGGGAGGTATCGAGCCAAGGACATTCTCGAGAATTCCTCGATCGAGACGTTAGTAAACTGCCTACCCCTCAAGTGGGGTAGCTCCTAGCCTTGCCACCATAGTATTTCATCACCATCCAACAAGAACATAGAAATTATGGTCTTCTTCCACTCTTTAGTCTCAGTAGCTATCAGCACTCTCTTAATTCTGGAGAGCCAATCCTCTGCTTGAGTTGGGGTTCCCGTCCCTGAGAACACTGGAGGGTTGAAACCCATCATGTGCTTAAGCTGTTTCTCTATTGCTCTCCTAGGCAACACTGGCTCTACTACCACCTGCTCCACTCTCCTTGGCTCTTCCGCTTGGAGTGGTACTTGCTCTACAGCAGGGGCAGGCTGCTGCACCTGTCTCGTGGGTTTTGCATTAAACATTGCAAACACTGCCTCCACTACCAATCGAATGGTCTCAGCTGAAGGAGGTGTTGCCGGCGCATCATTTGGTGCACTGCTTGCCTCAGAAAATGGACGTTCGGATGGCCCAGCACCACTCCTGGTCACCTATAATCGTATAAAACACCGATAAGCGACCAAACAACATTGTAAAAAGCAATTATAGGAACACGCAGGTTCCTCAAACATGTGTATTTTCATTCCTAAGTGGACATTCATGGGTTCTTTTCATGTTATAACGATGGCGCACACACATGTGCTCACCACCCCTTAAAGTGAATTCGCCCACGAATTCATTTAAGCCTGACCGAAACCGGTAGTCTGATACCAAATTGTAACACCCCTATCCGTCGCATAGCATGTAGCAGTAGGTCCGGCCGGGGCCCGATGCCATATACCACTGATAGACCGGAGAGTTACTAGATGAAACCATTCAACCAATACACATGTCCTACACAGAGAATCTAGCGGAAGAATATTATTAAGTTGCAACAATAAAAACCCTGCCAACAAGCATGAATGTCTACTAACAGAAAACCCAGTAGTAATGAAGTACAAAACACCAAATGTACTGGCCTTATAGCCTTACAACAGTTCACTTAAATAAACAGTGTCTTACAAACTTCGGCTCGCAGGACGGCCACACATGATTTAAATAAGTAAACAAACAAGGCCTTCAATGTCTGGCTCATCAACTTGGGCTTTGGCCCGCTAATTGCCGCTCGGCTCTGCAGCATGTGCAAGCACAATTCACCGCAACGGTGGCAATCAAGAATAACGGCCAACTAAAGCTGACAAAATTATAACAATTTCGCCCCCAAACCGGGGCGACAAATCTCCTTCCCTGCACTTGTTAGCAAGACAAGTAATATAATGAATAAACACAACATCCTAGGTGCATGCACATACGGCCATACACCTCGTGCTCTCAGGGCACTTACTCGGTGAAACCAGTCCGGACCTGGTCCGATCCTTGGCTGCACCACCACCCCAAGGGCGACAAACCTCGTGAGCATTTTTAGTCTTTTCGGTCTAAGACAAAGACTCACACGACTATGACAATGGCCAGTCCATTTTTCAGGTATCTATCTCCAAACAACATAGCCCGGGTCTGTTTCCACATGCCCATTGCTCATATCGTCTAGTCACTTTAAGACGTACGCACGGGCCAAGCTTTTTCCGGATGCAAAATTCGATCGCACATGCACATAACCTAGTTATGTTCAAGGTTGGCACCCAGTCCACTAAGATGGCAGAAATGCGTTTCTGCCCAGTTTTCTGGGTGCGCCTTGAGGTTAATCCCCAAGGATCCCTACTTCAATCTACCACGTAGAAACCCGAAAACAACCAAAGTCACGAAGTCTTCTCCGGCCAACAATGCATAGAAAAAAATCATAGATCCAGACCAACATGTTCAGGTAGGCTTCACAAAACATGCCTATGTCCGTACTACGATTCTGGACTCAAAATAAGGGGGACTTTACATATCTACCCCAAGGAACACCGCAACTCGCCGCACACTCGCGGGAGAGGGTTTTCCCTATACAAAAGAAGAAGGGCTTCACATGCTCAAGATGAGAATCGTTACCCTAGCGTTTCTTCTCGGCACCATGGAAAATTATGCAGATGAAAAGCACCGCGATGATCTTCCCTCCGCAGATCTGGGCTCAGTTTGCGATTTGACGCTCCGAATCTCCTCAAACGACCGGATTTCTCTTCCTTCTTCCTCCTTGCTCTTCTTTATCTCTAGAAGTTAGTAAGAGAGTTAACCCAAAAGAAATGAGGGTTTAAACACTCAATCTCGGCCTTAACCCAAGCATGGAAAGATCTGAGCCGTTAGATCCAAAAATAAGGAAACAAACGGCTGGGATTTGGCCCAAAAATAAACTTCCTGGGCCGAACACGGCTTGCGACACGCCCGTATCCAAGACCGTGTTCATCAATCGACACCAAAACCATCGCATCCTGAAAAGAACATGGGCACTCGATACGCCCGTGTCAGGGTCGACACGCCTGTGTCATCCAGTACACGCCCGTGTGGTTGGGCGTGTTCCTCCATCGACATAGGTCCAAAACATCAAGAGCATGACACGGCCATGTGACAAGCCCGTGTCACATGTCGTGTGCTAGACATGCCCTGGGACACACTCGTGTCCCAGGCCATGTAGCTCCATTAGCACAAACCCACAAACTTACTGAGCAGCACACGACACTAACACGCCCGTGTGTCAGGTCCCACTCACTCAACGATCGTTGAGTGAAAAGCTTTGAGTGGCGGACACGCCCATGTCCCAGGCCGTGTTCACATCCCCGATGACCGCTGAGTGGAATTTTGTCGACCACACGACCATCGTCGAACCCGAACACGACACTCCCTAGGACACGCTCGTGTCCCAGGCCGTGTCACCTTTACCAAATCCCAAATTTGTCTCAAAACACCACCCATCACTCTTTTGAGTTTCGGGGCATTACAATAGCAGAGAGGGCAGTGATTTGGGTAGCAAGGGAGGAGATGGAAACAGCAAGAGGGGAAATAGCCTCTGCTATGATGGTTTTTAGAATGGGTGTGAGAAGTGCAATTAGTGGTGGTATGATGGAGGGATCTAGCTGTGGTAAGGCAGAGGTTGTGGCAGGGGGTGTTTGAATGGGGACAAGAGTAGGGATGGTAGTAGTTGGTTGTGTTGGAGGTGTAGCATCTTGCATGTGAGTTTCTTGTAGAGGGTCATCTTGAGGAGAAGGAGTATTGAGGGGGAGGATAGTAGATTGAATGTTGGCAGGGATGACTGGTTGGATAGGGGATGCCAGCCAAGTGTTGTAGAAGAGGAGATGGGGGTGGTGATTGTATTGATGTATCATGCTAGGGGGAAGGAGTATGATAAGGAATATGGGTTGGAGATGTAGGAATTAGGGATGATGGAGTTGTTGGAGTAGAGACTGGGATATGAATGGATTGTGAGGCTTGTTGATGTGCTATCTGAAAGGGAGTTTGGATAGCTAAAATTTGTGGGATGGAGGATGGAACCTCTTTAGTAGGGTGGGAAGTGGATGGAGCATCCTTGGTACTCTCTAAAGCCCTGATGGAAGAGGAGAAAGCCTTGGAGGGCTTTGTGATGGTCCTCTCCCATTTGCTAAAGAGGGCACAGGCGAGCCTCTTGCTGGCATTTATGAATATGGTCGGGGAGAACAGGGATTCAGTAGCCTTCTCTTTCAGGAAGATCCCTAAGATCCTTCTAAAGCAAACCCCTTTCTTAGTATTCTTCTTAATCAGATCAAACAAGATCTGAGCCCAATTAACTTGTTTCATATTTACCACTGCGCATATTACAAGGAATTGGTGCCTAGTTATGTAGTTATGGGCAGTGTGCTTGCCCAGCAGGACTTTCCCTACAATGTCTGCTAGAAACTTGAATTCAGCAGACAGGTGTTTCTTCAGCAGTTTGTTAGGGTTTTCTCTAGAATAACCCATTAGACTAAGCATCTCAGCATAGGCTTCATTCTCAATCTCAAATTCTTCTGTTCCATTGTTTAATCCAAAAATTTCAGTTAACACTACAAGGGTAAGGGAGACGGCAGTACCTGATATAGTTCCTGTCATTATATTCTCTTCTGTGGTGGAGGAAGTATAGACCCACTCACAGATTTCAGTGCCAGATATTTTGATTCTTGTGGAAAGCAGATTTATCAACTGCTGTCCTTCAAACAGTTGCAGGATTTCCAGAAAGATGGGGTCGGAATATTTGAATGATTCGAAGTCGACATCAAATCCAGTATCGAACTTCATTGCTGCGAGAGTTCCTACTAGAATCACAATTAGAGCACCTGCAAGAGAAAAACGAAGATAAAGTGCAAGGAACTGAAAGCGCGGGACGGTGGTCGAAGAAAACCTAAATATAAGGTTGTTCAGAATATGAATTGACAAACTCCGTTTCACGAAAAATAAGAAATTCTTCGATCTGAGGTCGATGGAATAATTTGGAGTTAAACAATTCGTCGAACTTAGTCTAAAGGTTTGAAGACATTTCGCCGAGCTTCGTTCGACGAAAGTTTTCTGAAGTAGATTTGTCGATCTCCGTTCAACGAGACTAACAACACTCATAGAGAGTTCATCAATCTCCGGTCGACAAATATCTCAAAAAATTTTCCCAGTTTGTCAAGCTCCGGTTGACGAACTTTGAAAAATTCGTCGAGTGCAGACAGAAACTAAACTAAGTCTTCTCCATCAATCATTCCAAGCTAATTTATAAAGAACAGGTGGTTTCTTTCATCCAGGAGTTTGGTGAAAATATCAGCTCTTTTAAAATCAGTGTAGATATAGACAAATTTAATTTTGTTTTTGTCTACACACTCTCTAATGAAATGATGCCTAATGTCTATATGTTTAGTCCTACTATGATGGACTGGATATTGTGCTATATTTATAACACTTGTGTTATCATATAAGAGGGTTGAATTATTTAAGTTGAAGCCATAGGCCAGGAGTTGGTTTTGGATCCACAACATTTGGGATCAGCAACTGCCAGCCACAATATATTCTGCTTCAGCAGTTGATGTAGACACAGATGACTGCTTTTTACAAAACCAGGACACTAATCTCATACCAAGTAACTGGCAGTTTCTTGAGGTACTCTTTCTGTCCACCCTACATCCAGCAATGTCAGCATCTGAGTATTCAGTTAACTCAAATTCTAACTCAGTCGGATACCAGAGTCCTAGACTAGGACAACCCTTTATATATCTTAAAATTCTTTTTAGAAAAACTAGGTGAGATTAATTAGGGTTCACCTTGAACCTAGCACAAAGACATGTGGCAAACATGATGTCAGGTCTGCTTGTTGTAAGGTACAGTAGGGACCCAATAATTCCCCTATATAATTTCTGATCCACAGGTGTGCATAAGAGTCCATTACAGCATTTTTAGCCATGGGTGTTTTCTTTGCTGAGGCATCATCCATCCCAAACTTCTTTATAAGCACTTTAACATATTTAGCCTAGGAGATGAAGATGCCATCAGACAGCTACTTCACTTGGAGTCCAAGGAAGTAAGAGAGCTCACCCATGCTACTGATCTCAAATTTTGAGTGCATCAGGTCAGAGAACCTCTTGCATAATTTGGGATCAGTAGACCCAAATAATGATGTCATCCACATATATTTGTACCAACAAAGTTTGGTCTTTATGATGTCTAGTGAATAAGGTTTTTCTACTATGCCTCTAATGAATTTATGCTCTATCAGAGAGCTGGCTAGGGTCTCATACCATGCTATTGGAGCTTGCTTTAAACCATAAAGAGCTTTATGCAATTTAAATACATGAGAATGATAAGTTAGAGAGACAAAACCTGGAGGTTGTTCAACATACATCTCTTCTTTGAGTACTTCATTTAGAAATGCACTCTTCACATCCTTTTGATATACCTTCAATTTTTTGTAGGCAGCATAGGCAAGAAATATTCTTATTTCTTCTAACCTTGCAACATGTGCAAAGGTTTGGTCATAGTCTATCCCTTCTTCTTACCTATAACCTTGAGCAACAAGCCCAGCCTTGTTTCTCACAATTACACCTTGGGCATCTAGTTTGTGTTTATATACCCATTTGGTTCTAATGATTGGAAAGTATTGGTGTCTTGGAATCAAATCCCATACTCTACATCTCTCAAATTGGTTGAGCTCCTCTTGCATTGCAATGATACAGTGGGAATCTTACTCAGCATCTTTTATGGATTGAGGTTCAACTTGAGAGAGGAAACAGGCATGCATAATGTCTTGGTTGAGTTGATGCCTTGTCTGTACACCTACTAACATGTCTCCAATCAATTGAGATCTAGGGTGATCCCTTAGTATGACAAAGTCAGTGGGTGGAGTTGGTTCAGCAAAAGCATTTTGAATTAATTCCTCTTGTGGAATTATGTTTGTTGTTGGATGAGGTTCAACTTCTTCCAACTATTCTTCTTCACTGTCTTCATAAACCTGTGGAGAAGGATATGTTGGATCCTCATGGGTGAGGCTTAATTCATCCAAAGTCATACACAAGTGAAGTACTTGCAAAGGATTACTGGTAGAAATCTCTTTCTCCTTGCAAGACATATTAGTCTCATCAAAAGTAACATGAATTGATTCTTCAATTTTTAAGGATGATTTATAAAATACCCTATAAGCCTTGCTTACTTGGGAATATTCTAGAAAAATTCCCTCTTCAGCCCTAGCTTCAAACTTTCTAATATATTTCTTGTTGTTGTTATGTATATAGCATATGCAACGAAATACTTTAAAATATGTGATTTAGGTTTCTTTTCTTTAAGTAATTCATAGGGAGTCCTATTCTACAGTTATGTATAAAACTTATGTTCCGTACATGATTTGCTGTGCTTACAGCCTCTCCCCTAAAGGATAGGGGAATGTAAGCATCTTCAAGTAATGTGCCTGCAGCTTCAATTAGGGTCCTATTTTTCCTTTCAGTTACCCCATTTTGTTGGGGAGTTCTAGGAGCTGAGAAGCAATGTCTGATACCTTCTTTCTCACAGAACTCATGCATAAGAAGAGACTCAAACTCTGTACCAGGATCACTTCTGATCAATACAACTTGAGTAGAGTACTCAATCTGTATGGTCTTGAGAAAATCTGTAAGAACTTTAAAGGTATCTGACTTAGATCTCTAAAAGAATACCCAAGTGAACCTTGAGAAGTCATCTACAATAACTAAAGTGTAGGATTTCCCTCCTAGGCTTTGTACAACAATGGGTCCAAAGAGACCCATGTGTAGCAAGTACAAGATCCTAGGTGAATCACTTTTATTTACTGATTTAAAGCTAGATTTAGTTTGCTTGCATAGTTGACAAGCCCTGCAGAGGACTTCCTTCTTGTAGGGACCAGAAGGTAAACCTCTCACAAGGTTGTCTTTTGATAGCCTAACAATATTTTTCATGTTCACATGTCCTAGCCATTTTTTTCATAAGTCATTCTGATTACTAATTATGTTAAGTAAGCAGATATCTGAATTGGCAGAATGAAAATAAACTAAGTATATGTTTCCTTGTCTATTCCCAATTAAATCATTTTGTTTTTCTTTACTGGAAATAATACAAGATATTGAGTTAAAGTGTACCTGATAACCTTCATCAGCTAATTGGCTTAAGGAGTTGAGGTTATGCTCGAGTCCCCTTACATAAGTCACCTTCTTGAATGTGACAACTCCAATCCTTACTTTTCTATAGCCTTCAGATTGGCCACACATTGAGTCACCAAAGATTACCTTTGGTCCCAGCTTGGACTTGTAGTTGAGTAGGTTTTCCTTGTTGCCAGTCATGTGTTTGGAGCAACCATTGTCCAGGTACCATAGTTGATTCACAACTGGACAACTCTTTATCTGTAATGGAAATAGTTAGTTGTTCTTGACCCAGGTAACCTTGGGTCCTTTATATTGCTGATATGAAAAACTAGATATAATAGAGAATTCTTGTTGAGATTTATATCCTAATGGATGATATCTTCTATGTGGAATTACCCAATCAGCTAATGGATTACATTGTTTCTAGGTTTATTAGAGTTGCGGTTATAGTTATGATTATTATCAAGTCTTTCTTGGTTCGATGAAATGTTGTGAGTTCGTCGATCAGAGTTTGACGATTTGGGATGAGATCGTCGATCTCTGCTCAGAGGATGAAGTTCATTTTCTATGCCCCAAGTTCGTCAATCTCAGCTTGACGAACTATACACAATTTGTCGGTTACAGTAAGACGAATGATTATTATATAAATTTGCGTTCAACGTTCGTTGACTTGAGTTCTTCGAACTTGCCACATTTCGTCGATCTGGGTTCGACGAAATCTGCTAAACTTTGTTACCTTTGGTTTTTTTATTTTTGTTATTAGGTATTTGTTCTGTGGTTTGTTTGTAGGTAATTATTTCTTTCCCTTTAGCAAAAACAAATTTGATGGGGGTTGACAAGATATTCTTCTTAAGAATGGGGGGCAAACTTGATGAAGCACCCAAGCCACCCTTGCCATTCAATCTAGCATTGACCGTGCTTGTAATGTCCATTAGCCTGAGGCTTCTCCCAAGGTGCTCAACCTCACAATGCTCATTAAGAATTATCAGGAGGGTGTGTAGTGTTTGGTGGAATTTTCCTTGTCATTTTTTATTTGTTTTTTTTATTTTAGTGATAAAGGACTCTGTATTCACTTATTGTGCAAACAATAAATAATTTTTATGACACCTTTCTCCAATAAATAAGTGCATTTGTTTACCCAGGAATCCATGATCCTCTTTGCTAGCTTGCAAGCCGCGGACTACACAATCTCATCTGGGGGGTTCGCATCCTATTTTCTAGCAAACAACATAGATAGACTTTTTTTCCCGCGCAGCTAGGATAGTAGTCTCATGGTAGTCGCAGGCTCTGCGTTGGCGTAGACTGCTTCCCATTCCAGACCATCAGGTTACGTGGCTAGCGGTCTCTTCTCCATCCCGCTGCCAGTTCGCAGACTCTCCTCTAGGTCGCCGCAAGCAAGAATTGGCCTAGACCAAGGCTCTTCTGTTGTCCGCCTGTGAGAGACGGCCTCACATTAAAATTCGTGACAACCTTGTTAATAGACCGCTTAGCAGTGAACTCCTAAGCATGGGACGGACTCCACCTCAGTCCGCAAGCAGTCGGTGGACTCAATCCTTGTTCGCCCAAAGTTGGCAGTCTCGGTCTCTGTCCCCAAACAAATAAAGGACGATCAACTTTCCAGTAGGTGGCGAACTCGCTTCCAGCAGCAGCAAGCCATCTGCTCATCAGTCAGCACTACATGGCGCTGACTCAACATCAGCTCGCTAGTAGGTGGTATACGCTTCTTCCCCGCAGTAGGCAATCTCCTAAGTCTGCACAACATTGCGCGGACTCAACTTCAGTCCATCAGTAGGTGGTGGATGCTTCTTCCCCGCAGCAGGCGATCTCTTCAGTACGCACAACATGGCACGAACTCGCTCGCAGCTCACCCAAACTATCCGGGGTGACGTCATCAAGACCAATACAGGGAGTAACCTCCTCGAGCCTATAAATAACCCCCCCCCCCCATAATTCTCATTTTAGGAGGGAAGATCGGGGAGGAACTTTAGCAGCAAACCCCGCGGATACAGTTTCTTATCCGCCAGCAACATTCTTGGACTAAACTCCAAGTCAGTCTGCGCGGCCATAGTGACCAGCCCTTGCGGTCTGGTGCCTAGACTTAGCTTTTTAAGCAATTCCTTCAAAAACAAAGTCTGAGTGGGCTCAATAGTTAACACGTGGGGATAGGCCCCTTAGCCTCTGTAGTTGCGGCCTCAGAGACCTTTCATGTAAGTCAGCCTAGTCAGGCGGCCTGAGGCACCTAGTAGCAGAAAAGGTAGTCCGTGCGGCCTAGCGACCTGAGTTAGTAGTCTGCGCGGTCTCGATGACTTCAATTTTTAGCATTCAGCTTCTCTCTTGTACCATTTGTTTTTATATATAAAGGATATAACTCAAGCTATAGCATAAGCTTTGTAATCAAATTAAAGCCCATTGCAAGTGTGGCATTTTTGCCGCGGCGGGCGAACTGTGTTGTTGCCACTGCCAGCGACCTCTATTTTTTGCTTCTCCCTTCTCTCAGCCTCAACCGCTAATCTTAACTGACAAAGTAACTGAGTATTCAACAGACCTCATCACCTACAATATCCCTGCATCCCGGATCAAACGCTCACACCTATCGAGATCATGGAGAGGCGCATTTTTGCCATTAATAGTTAACACGCAGCCTTCAGATTTCGAACAGATGGTGAAATCCAACATTTATCCATGTCAGACCATCAACCTGTCGAGAAACTCGCTCCTTCAAGTCTTAGTGAGGATCCTCTCTTGGAAGCTTGGAGCAATCGCATCGAGAAACTGCCCTGCAGTTACAGGCAATCAACCATACTCTAGTTACTATCACTCAGCGATTAGAGGCGCAACCCGAAGTAGCGCCGGTTCCTGAAGTCAACCCAACACTAGCATTAGGGAATCCGCAGACCTATCCGACGGTCAGTAGACTTTTCTGGTCACTTTGAAGATCTTGTAATTTTGGTATAATTTTTTTGTTGGATCTCAAGTCGGATTTGGGCTAGGATAACTAAGTTAGGATCATATGACCCAACATGTATAGCTAGGGTCATGGTTGTTTCCTAGAGTCTAGTCTAAGTCCTTAGAGTGAATAATGCATGGACCAGCCATCAACAAACTGCCAAAGACTGAAGACTTAGAGAAATATCAAAGACTCAGAAAATGAGTCCGACGTTCGTCGAACTCAGGTCGACGAAAGCAGTGCTCAGCTCGACGAACTCAGAGAAAATTCTCTAAGCTGAGCTCTATGAACTTGGTTATCTGTTGGACGATCTTTGGACACTGTAATTCAACATTCCTTAGTCCAGAATTAGACTTCACTCGACGAACCTAGAGTATCAGCTCGACGAACTAAGTTCTCAGTTCGACGATTTCTGGATCATCTGCTTCAACACTCTAAAGTCCCAAAAACATCTCAATATTTCTAAGTCCAGAATCAGATTCCAGTCAATGAATACATCTTCTCAGCTCAACGATCTTAGCTCGACGATCAACAATTATCAGCTCGACAAACTGTGGACTCAGCTCGACGAATCCAGACTTGATTATTCCCATCCTTCTGTCCCTATTTTATTGCAATAATTCCTGAGTAATTAATGCTAAAATACTCTCTGAATATTACCGTTAGATGGAGCATTAGTTATGATCTTCATCTGGATTATTGCTTGCCATTTTTCAAAAGGACAGTTGGGGAAATCAATCAATGCAAACATTCTCAAGGCCGTCTGCATTGAATGCAAGAAGGAATCCAAATTTCAAAAGGAAAGTTATATGGAAAATATGAAATGGATTTTTCCTTCTCTTCCAAAAACAATAACAAGACATACAGAAGAATAGAACAACATCAGTGAACAAGGATCTTCTGCTCTCTCTCTCTCTCTCTCGACAGCACTCTGAGATACAGAGTACACCGAACAAAGTGATAGAGAGAAACAAGTGCTAGACTAGAGGAAGAACTTTATGTTGAAGAAGAAGAAGAATAACCATTCAAAATCAAGAGTCTTCTTCTGTCCTCATCCCAGGATTCTTCAACGAATAACAACTATAGCATCAGTCAAGAAGCTCCTAAATCTCTTCTAGTCAAAGCAAAAGCTTGAAGGCCAATCACCCTGCAGCAAAACTCTAACTTCCTGAACTTTTCATTATCTAAGGGGGAGCCTTTGCTAACATCAAAATCCATACAAGTCTTCTAAGTTGTACTTAGAGAAAGAGAAGACAAAATCAATCTCTCATCCCCCGTGGTATAAATGGTTCTTAACTCCCTTCAAAAGTAATTCCTTGTTTCAAGTCTCCTGATCAAAAGACTTGAGGTTTGGTTTTTGAGCACCTGATCAAAAGACTTGAGGTTTGGTTTTTGAGCACCTGATCAAAAGCTCATTGGTGGTAGTCACCTGAACAAAAACCTGAGTGGATTCCTACAAGGGTGGTAGAACAGTGGATGTACCCAGGTTGGAGAACCACTATAAAATTCTTGTGTTGTCTGGATGCTCTTTTCTTTTGTTCTTGTTGTGGATGTGCTAGTTAGGTTATTGTGTTTGTGATTATTTATATTTACTATGCCTGTGACAAATCATATTAGTTTTGGAATAAGTTTTTTTTATTTATAGCAAAAGTTTTAAAAACCTAAAGATACTCTTTTCACCCCCCCCCCTCCTCTAGAGTGTATTAGATCTAACCCCTCACTTCCAATTGGAATCAGAGGAGGTTCTTTTGGTTGTATAAGCTAACCCTTGAACCAAAGATCCTAAGCTAGAATTGTCATTTCATTTCTACTAGGTTTATACACACAGCATGACACAGAACGAAGAATTTGCAAGCACTAGACCTCTAGTATGCAATCTAAACAAGTTTGCCATACGGAATGCAATAATTAAATTTTATATGAACTGTATTGATGAAGATATATATAACTCTATTTTGACAGGTCTCCCTCAGGCATCTACTTCTACAGCATCATCCAACACTAATGTAGTTCCACCACCAGAGTGCACTGAGGCTCAGAAAAAGGCCAAAGTTACTGATGCTAAAGCAATGAACATTCTTGCCCAAACAATGTCAGATGACATATTTTAGAAAGTGGCTGAATGCACATCAGCCAAGGCCATTTGGGATTCCCTCAATCAAATGGTGGCTGGATTTGCAGATGAAAAGAAAGATAGAAGATCCAATCTCATATCCGATTATGAGAATTTCAAGAAGGAGGAAGCTGAATCTGTAGTATACATGCACAATAAGTTGAGCTCAATCAGCAATGAGCTAAAAACCTTGGATAAGGAGATCACCCTCATAGAGGTGAATGATAAAATCCTTATGTTCTCTCCATGCTCATAGGATTTAAGGATCTGTCCCATCAAGGAGGCTAGGAGCCTAAATGAGATTTCCACTGAATCTCTTTTGGGAATGCTAAAGTCATATGAGCAGCTCATCAAATCTAGAGAAGCAACTGAGCAAAGAACACCTCCAACATCAAGGAAGGAGCACAACATTGCATTCAACGCTGCTGAGGAGACGGAGACTCCAACAATCAATGAATAGTTGATGGGCCTGTCTGCGAGAAGATTCTACAAAATGGCAAAGAAAGATTTCAGAAGAAAGTCATCCAGGCAGGATGACAAGTCAAGGTATGACAAAACCCCTACTAAAGAAGTGGTGTGCTTTGGCTGCAGGAAACCTGGACACTTTCTCTTAGAGTGTCCATAGAATTAAAAGAAGGAGAAGAGAAAAGAGAAGGACTCTAGAAGATAGCAAAGCAGTAGGACTTCTTCCAGCAAACATAAGAAGAAGGAGAAAGGCTTTGTCACTGAAAGCTGGAGTGAAATAGAAGATGAATCCTCATCATCCAGCTCCAGTGAAGAAGAAGAAGAGGCTAGGGCCAAAGAAGTTTTCCTCATGGCCATTGATGCCTCTAGAAATTATTCAGATTAAGAAGAATTAGACAATGAAGAAGCTTCAGAATCTGAAGCTGACCTGGTATTGTCTTCTTTTGATTATAGCCCTGATTCATTTAAATCTAAATTTAAAACCATGTGCATTGATCTAATAAATTCAGAAAAATAAATTAAGACACTTAGGGAAAGACTAGGAAACCAACAAAATGTTATTTCTAAAAACAATAGGCTAAAGGCTGAACTGAATCAAGCTAATGAACTAATCAATTCCTTAAAAACACAACTATGTGAGGGCAAACAACTTGAGGAATCTCTCAATGGAAAAAGAATTATAAAGTGTTTTGTAGTAAACAAATCATACACAACTTTTCTTTTTACACGAGATCACAACAATAAAAATAATGTTAAAAAAGATTAAAAGTGATCCCCCAAGAACTACTCTACTCCCTGATAAATCTTAATAAGCATTGTGTGTGAAGATCACCTTGAAAGTTGTACTTCTTACTCATTTACAATAGAAAATAGTGGAAGTAATATTATTGTTGTATTTTAATGTTATGTTGTTCATTATATATGTCATGTGTTTTGATTAATTCACTTGTACACTTTATCATAACACTATTTGCACTCATCATTATTTTTCATAAAATTTCTACTCATGAGAATTGGACTAAAAATTTCAATAAAATAGCATCTCTCGGACTTAAATTGAATTGAAAACATCTTATTAGGCTTAAAATTTCGTATCCTTTATATGATATTTTTCAAAAAGGTGTTTATTTTAAGAGTGGTTATCATGTTTTTATATGCTTACTACTTGTGACTAATCATGAATATTCACTCGCTCAACGAGGGGCAAACTATGTTTACAAAGTGGTATTATATGCTTAACAAATGCTATTTTTCTAGTTATTCAATTATGAATACATTTTGCTCAATAAGTGATAGAGGGATATTTATGATCTTGCTCACTGCATCCGATTTTTCTTCTCTAACATAGATTTTTTTTTTAATTCTCATTGCATAAACTAACCTCTACCCACATTTTATTCTACCAAAAAGGGGGAGAACATCGTGCATAAATTTATTAATACAGGGGGAGTACATTAAAATCATTTATAGAAAGCATCTATATTGGGGTGTGTTAACCCAGAAGTAGGCGATCCCTCCCAAGGTAGCCAGCTTGCAATTCACGACATGCTCGAGGTTCCACCTGGAGGTCGCGGCCTATCCTAAGGATGGGCAGATAGACTTCTCTGACCGCTTAGGATGGGCGGCTTGGATAGTCTCCCCGGCCTGACCGCCTTGGTGGTGCATTAACAGCTTGTTCTGTAGGGAGTGCATTCTGCTTCCTCAATCTTCCTCTACAGGACGTGTGGTTTAGATCAGCTAACCACGCGCTAGTTCTCTATTCAAACAAGCACTATTCAACAAAGTGGCGGAGTGTCCTTGCTATCCGCTCAGACCGCCAAGTGGTCGCATACTCGGCAAGAGTCGCGACCTTCTTTAGCGTAATCCTGCATGTCAAATAGCAAGGCAAACCGACATATTGCTAGGCGACCTGTCTCCAGGTCGCTAGACAGTACGCGACAAGCCTGTCCATTAGGAGACATTCTGCAGCAGGGTCGACCTACGTCTTTAGTCAGCCAGGTTACCCAGACAGCGACCAACTTTCCTGTCTGCAAGCAATGTGCGTACTCTGTCTCAGCTCTCCTGTAAAGAGATGATGATTTTAGTTATCTACCAAAGTCAACAAGAGGGGGGTGAATAGGTGAGGTATGCGTCTTTTTGTGGAATAAAAACTTTTATCGACGGAGCGCATAAAATAAACGAGCAAGCCACAGAAAACAAAAGATTTATAGTGGTTCTCCAACCATGGGTATGTCCACTCTCCACCTCACCGATCTAGCTCTACGCTAGACTCAGCTACTTCACTATTATCTCGAATTGGAAATCAATCGTACAACTCAGAGAAATGCCCCTACAACTCGGAGTCAAAACACTCCTACAAAATCTCAGAGACCAATGCACCTACAACTCGGAGAAAAGTCTCCTATAAGAATAAAATATTTTTATAGAAAATATACAAATAATAATACTTCATATCTGAGACTTCAGCTCTTCTTACTTTTTAAACATTGAAGGTTGGTCCGAAAGGGATCGAAGAAGACAAAGGCAAAATCTCTGGATCTGAAATCTTAGGATCAGCACAATCAAGGAATAGATCTGTCGATGTTGAAAGCCTTGATCTGTTGAAACCATCTTGTTCTGATTCTTTTGGATTTGAGAAGATCAGCGTGAAGAAGACCATGAGCAGCGCCAGCCTTTCCGATATAGAATGAAAGTACGATTCAGAAAACTTGATTTTCTTTTTGTTAGGCTTAGTCGATTATGATGTGACCTTTTAAAGAACTTTTCTAACGGTCATATTCATTTAAGATTGAACACGTGGACCAATAAGAAATGAGATTAATTTGAAATCACTTCTGTCGGGACTTAATGAAAAATTCAAGAAATAAACTTCATTTCTCATATGAAGAATAGACTACTCGAGAACAATATCTGCTTTTCGAGAAGAGGATATAAGGTTCTCGAGAATAGGTACTTAAGTAAAATCCTGGAAATTTGTTCTAGCTTCTCAAGAAATAGATAATGACTTCTCGAGAGCTAACTTGACTTCTCGAGATTAAATTATACTCCTCGAGAAATAACTTCGGCTTCTAAAGTACTATACTCTGCTTTCTCTAAACAAGGCTTAGCCTTCTCGAGTATTGACTTCTGCTTCTCGAGTACTAGACTTGGAAAAAATATTGTGCTTAGTTTTGAGTAATCTCGAGAAAGAGACAAGTCTTGCTCGAGTACTGTATGCCTTCTCGAGAACTTAACTAACCCTTCTCGAGAACAACATCAGTTACTCGATAATATGATTGAGATGACTCGAGAAATTGCTTCAATATTACTCGAGTACAAAGATGTCCTTCTCGAGAAAAACACTTAGAAAATTTTACTTTCTAAAAAATGATTTTCTTCAAGGTATTCAGCAACTAGTCTTTCTCCAATAACTTTAGTACTTGAAAAAGAAGTGTATCCCAATAGAGAGGCTACACATGATTCAACACCATGGATAACACAATGAGGGATTACATTGTATGGTCCTGTGTTTTGTGACTCATTATAGACTTATATTGGTCTACACTTGGCAATTATAACCTGCAAGCACTCAACTTGAAAAGAGTATCAAATACAAACTTAATTAATCTTAGTTCAAGTAGGACTTCATGCAAATCTAGGTTATTGTGGATACAATACCCAACAATCTCCCCCTATTTGTAGAAGTCAGAACCTTGTACATTAAGGAGAATTACATCAAGATAAAAAAAAACTAGTATACAAAGTAATAAATAGAGATGCTATGTTATAGAATAATCAGATCATCAAAATAAAAAGAATTATATTTATAGATATTGTCCAAGAAAAATCCAATTCCACAAAATCTCATATATAAAATTTCTGATCATTTTCAATTTCTCCTGCTCTGCTGTTGTTATTGTCTCTCCTTCTTCTGTTGTTCCCTCTTCTGATAATTGTAAGGTTTAGGAACGTACTTTGCTGGTTTAGGAGAAGCCTTTGGATTGTTCTTTTCATATTCTCTGTCATAAATTATCCTTTTGGTTAAAGATTTCTCATGTAAGTCCCATTCATAGGAGTTGTAATGATCATTTCTGTTCTCATTATAATCAACAACAAGTTTTAGAGTGTCAAGAATTAAGGATTTCGAGGTTGGACTCCATATTTCAGCAAATTCTCGAGCTTTTCTCCTTTCAGCTTCCGGATTAGGATTTGACCAGCTAGCAGAAGCGCCATCACCATATTTTCTTTTCTTATGAGCTGGAATGTCTGAAGGAGGAATCTGTGGCACTTTTGTTTCTGACCAAACTTGAGAGTATTCAACAGGAGGAGCTTCTTGATCATCTATTCTAGGAGAGAATGTTGGCATTGGGGCAGAGGGATGCTGGGCAGTAGGATTGAGATGATGAGGAATAACATTTGGATCCGCTTAAAATTCAGGAAATATTTTGTTATGCATCCACACAGCTATATCATATATATGAAATTTGACACCATCAATCTGGTTTTGAACATCATCATGTTTTTCATTCAGCTTTGCTTCCCATTCTATCTTCTCTCTATCTTCATATTTTTCTAAGTATTCCTTTACTAAATCCTCCCCCTTTCTTACTTCTACAGAGAGGGTGTTGATGGCATCTTCTTTGAAAGTACCAACTTCTGTGCATATCTTGAAGTTGTGTTTTTCAGCATTATCTCTTAGTTGGATTTGATTAATTTCCAGAGTTACAGATTGGTCCATGACTTGACCAATACTATGGCTTTCCCACCAATTTTTATGGTCTAGGGCTTTCCCACCAATTTGAAACAGATGTTTAAGATTATAAGTATTGTGTTGAACATCCCTTTTTCGAGAGTAGTGACTTTATCTGTGATGGCCTTGAGAGATTGATCAAAATACTATCTCTGCTATTTTAGCTTGATTTCAATCTTACCAAGAATGGTATTATCAAGAGTTTTTGGAGCTGGAATTGGAGGAGGCAGATGGGGTTGAGCTGAAACAGACCAAAGTGGTATTTCTCCAATAACAACTGAGCTTTGGCTTCTGTGGGTGCGAAGCATGACTTCTCCTTCCTCACCAAGAATAGTAGGTAGAGAGAAGTCTAAAGATTTGAGGGGAGGGTCAACATGGTCAGCTGGAATCTCTTCGTCCTCATCAAAAATGATGATCTCAGGCTCCTCCTCAATATGTACTGGGGAGTGAGACTCATCTTGAGTTGGTGCTGGAGTTTTAGCTGGAGAGGAGTGTTGAGCAGGTGTGACCTTTGTAGGAGAGAGGAGTAGGGAATCATCAGACATGAGTTCTTCTACCATCTTTGAGATGTCAGCGTCAGTGGATGCAACTCTTGCATTCACTTGATCATCAGTGTACTCTGCATGATCAGAGGAGGAATCAATGTGCATACCTGAGCCATCTTCATGTAGTGAGGTGTTCTTCTCAACAAATTATCAACTACAACAACTGAATCTGTAACCTATTCTGAGGGAAAATCTGACTGAAGAGCTAGTTCTGGAACTGCAACTTACTGTCCTTCTACCTGAACTATAGGAGCAGGCTACCCATCAGCAACTGCACCTAATGTCTCGGCTGCTTGATGTAAAGGGGAAGATGGAGTCCTGTCCTCATCCACTTGAAGATCATGGGATTTAGCAGCTTGTGCAGGACTCTGAATCTTAAGATCCCATCTTTGAATGGAAGAAATGGAGACTTTCTTCATGTGATGTAAAGAAATACCTTTAGAGAGATCGAAAAATTCTGGATTGTGCTCATAAAGGAGAAGAGAGACTATTCTGCAGTAATTGGGTGCTTTGATACTATCTTTGATTTTGTCAAAAATCATCATACCCTACTGAAATTTCTTCCTGCAGATTATAACAGTCATTGTAAGATCCAACTCCCTCTTCCGAGGAGTAACTCGGATCTTATGCCCAGAACCGCCGCCTTACGGTGACACTAACACACGGGTTAGTCGACACCGCAAATCGCTGATTCTGCCGGCTAGCACGATCATAAACCTGTTCGGCCAATATGAGAAACAGAAGTAAACAAAAGAGTAAACATCATAGTCCACAGTCACAGTACTATCATATATATATGTCAAATGAAAAGTACACCATGAATAGTTCAAAATGAGTACAAAATGAAAGTGAGTAATAAAGGCTTATGCACAGTACATCAAATCAAATAACTCTCTCTCAAATCCAAAAGCAGCGGAATCTATCATCTAAACTCATCCCACCTGAGGACGTGCAGTAGTAGTAGTAGTAGTAGCCGATGGTAACGGTATCTGCTCCTCAAGTCCTGCCATCTCGTCGTGCTGGTGCTCCATCTCCTCGAGCTCTTAAAATGATATGGTCACCGATCATTAGTAAAAAAGACTAAGTCATTTCCTCCGCACCTCGCCCCACAACTCCTAGGCACCGAGCGGGAGGACGAAGAGGAGGACAAGAAGGGGTAGCAAAAAGGAAAGCAGGTGACAGAAACTATCTAGCAAATGTATAATATAATCTACATCTATCAGTTCTAAGCACAAGGTATAAAGGAGTAAAGTGCGGTACAAGTAAGTAAAAGAACTAAAAGTAAAGCAGTAAAGTAAGTTATACTACCACTACACTATCATCACAGAGCGTACCTTAACTTATAAAAATGCCCATACAAATTTATAAGTTAAGGTTTCCAGGAATTGTAACTTATCATATAAAAGAGCCCATAGTAATTTATATGATTAGGATCCATGAAGCATATGCCCTAATATGAATGAATGATATGATGCAATTTATGCAGCAAACAAGTGCAACTCACACACAATGACTCTGTGATCACAGACTTTTAGTTCCCACTTTTCGAGAGCTAGCATCACTCTCAGGTACCACCGTTGTGGCTACGGCAGCAGCGGATCGGGCTTCTCCGCTTTCTAGGCGGGTATACACACTACCAGGCATAGACCTCTCTAATACGCCTCTGTACACATCCTAGGTGCACTCTAGAGTCTCTGCGTACGTACTTTGCTGACTACCCATCAGTCTTGTTGGGACGGGTGCGCGTTATCGGGGATAGTACTCCAGACCGCAGTATAAACAACCTACTGGCCCCACAAACCCTCACACCTGCCTGGTTCCCCATACTGCCATCGCTGTGATGACTGGCCCAGTACCGAAAGACCTGCCACAAATTTTATGCACATGCAATTATTTCATCTCGAGCCTCCAGCTCGCAGGACCAACCTGTCCTGATTTCTCCAACCCTGCCCTAGTGAGCAAGTAGTCAACAGACTCCAAGTCCCTCTAACTCGGAATGGGTGAGCATATAAACAAACCACTTCCCTCCAACTCTGCACGGGTGATCATGTAGTCAACAGACTCCGAGTCCCTCCAACCCAGCACGATTAAGAACATGTTCATTTTACCTAGCCTATTAGACTACTCTTGCCTACCGGTTATTATACTTAGTGACTTAAGGTTAATCCCAGGACTGCCCAGCGCATGCCCGGTGAAGGGCTCTCGGGGGCACTAGGAACTACGATGGGCTGAAGCCCAAAGCTCCCTTTCTCAAGGATGTTTAATTTAGTTGTTAACTACCCACAATTCCCTTTGCTCTCATTGTTACACTTGAGCATTTCTAATGACTTAAGATGTTATTATCAGGAGGGCGATGGTCTCCCGTTGAACTCAACTCTAGTTATTACCCATGGACTTGCACTTTTAACCTCATCACTAATATGACACTACCCACTAGGGTTATACTTCCCATCGTAATCTCTAGCTCAATTGTCAATCTATCCCCCAGTGGGCTCTTTGATATAACCTATTTTTACTATGCGCAGCCCATGACCTAACACCACCCCGAAATCGAACTTCTAATTCCTTGGGCCATATGTCTCAAATTATTTATGCTAGGGTGGTATGGACCTATATGATTACCATGATGATTTCCATAATTTTCCAAATTAATTACACCATTAAATTAATTTCTTCAATTAATTCTTCAAGTAATTTTACACATGAAGTATAATAAATTATAATCCTACTGATGTAAGAAATTTTCTTGACCAATAATATGGTGAAATATCACAGTCTTCCAAGCATCATAATTTTCCCTTAAGTATTTCTATTTATTCTTTAATTAACACAAAATCAACATAATTATCATTTTCGAAATGAAGTATAGGGAATACATGAGCCAAAATTCCAAGAAAATTACAGAGCATATATATCATTAATTTAAGACTAATGACAGAGTTTCATTATCCCTTAGAGTGTAATTGCCTATCAAATTCCATTCTTATGTATTTACCAAAATTCCATTATGCTAATTTAAATATTATCAGTACATCCAAAAATTTTGAGATAATTACACAAGGCTAATCATACATGTATGCAATGCTAGAAAAAATTCCAAAATTTTCTGATATGTATTTCCATCATTTCATGAATAATTGCAATAAGGGTAAAATGGTAATTTCAATGCATTTCACTCATAAAGTTCTCAAAAGAAAGATAAATTTTCCTAAGTCAATTGTCACCTCTACTTTAACTTGACCAAATCTGGGAATTTTTACTTGATCAAAACCTATTTTTCCAATTTATTTTCCAAAGAGGCCTATATTTTAAAATTTCCAAATAATGGTATTTTTTATCTCAAAAATCCCATAGTTATTTTGAGGGGTTAACTTTACCAAAATGGGCCTCTAAATTCCATTCCATGATTTTTGGGTGCCTCAATTAGGTTGAATACATATTATTTCATTTCAGGCTAAATGCACACCAAGCCAATAACAAGCCAACACAAGCAAGTTGGTTTACCCAACATGCAATGGTCCAAATTGGCTGAAATTTTAAACATACACCTATAATGTCCCTAAGGACATGTCACAAAAATATGGGGCTCTTTGGAGTTGCAATACGCCAAAAATCACATTTATTTCATTTATCATATTTTGACGAAAACTATAGAAAAATATTCCAGAAAAATTCTCATTTTTGGGGAGGGGCTATACATGCCCAAATAAGTCACATGACCAAAATTTCAGCCCATGTGGACTCCTGGTTTGGCATGGGCATCCATTTTTATCTTTGACCTAGCCTAGGACCAGTCCTAGGAAAATAGCCCTACAGGCCAAACCACTAGACCAAAATTGGAGTTTAAGATGGAAATTAAAGCTAACACATAAGGCTACATTTTTCATTCAGGGGTAAAGTTTTGGTGATGCGTCTAAGTGCCCTAAATATCACATGCAAACTAACTGTATAAATGTGACAATTATTAAATATTCATAACAATATTACTATTTCATTTAATTTGATTTGCACGAATCCTAAAGAGCAAATAGACGGCATCTGTTCATCGTCCCAAATGGATCAACGGCCCCGATTTAGTTTTCCTTGGCTTACTTTACTGGCTATTTTCGGCCAGCTGAGCCACCACCGCCGCCGGCGGATGTCGCCACCATCTTCACTAAGGTGGGGGTAGCGTTTCCCGGCGGCGAGGTCGCTAGAATTGGCTCCTCCGGCGAACCCGAGCAAGAAGTAAAAGCTCGAAAATTCTCACCTAGCTCTCATGGCATCAGGCTCAATTGAGCCCGATATCTCCCCTAAGTGATCTACACAGCTAGTATAGAGAGAGGGGCAGCAAAATGAACCTGAGTTGGTGGCTGGCGGCGAGTTTGGCGGTGGTTTGAAATAAAAGAGCTGCTCTGGCGATCTCCTGCCTGAAAGCTCATTTCTCCACCAATTTCCTTGTTCCAGCAGTCGAATTCCAGTCGTTTCCTTCTTCTGAAGCAGTTAACTCCAAGGTGAGCTCGGGCTCACCTTGGATGCTTCACCACTGCCGCCATCTGGCCATCCCAGCCTTCTAAAACCTCTGAAATACCTCTGGGAAGTCAGCCAGTAGGGTTTGGGCAGAAGGAGCCAAGGCCAAGTGGCCTCTTTCCCATAAATCTACCTTCTTTCTCCTTCTTTTGGTGAATTCTCAAAAATGCCCCCTTGCATGTACTCTCTCTCCACAACCAAAGGGGTGGGGCTAGTCTTTGACTCTTTGGGCTGCTAATGGGCCATATTTGGTGGGCTTGGCCCAAGGGAAATGGCCTAGTCATTATTTTTCCTCTTTAGTCCCATTTGTTGACTTTTTGGGTTGACTTGGTCAACATGGTGAGTGGGCTGACCCCACTTGATGGTCATGGACCTAATGGCACAACTCAACTTGGGTTGGGTCAAGAGGGTGCCCTACTTAGGCTAATTGGGCCTATGAGTGTGGGTTTGACCAATTTAGGCCCAAGGTTGACTTGGGTAAACTAGGGTCAAAGTGTTGACCCAGTGGCATGCCCTAGGGTCCACTTAGATTGTTTTTAGGGTTAATGCAATGTGGTGGGGTCCTGGTGTGGCTAGGGTCCCTATTTAGGCTAGTTTGACCTAGCTTGACTTGGCCCTATAGTGGGCCCCACATGGCCACAACCAACTACCTAGGGTCAACCTAGTTACTTTCCCTAACCCCCACCCTATGCCTAACCAAATCTAAGTTAAGGGGCCTAGAAGTAATATGGGATGTTACAAATCCTATAAACAAAAAAAAAAAATTTCGTCCCCGAAAGTTAAGTTCGGGTCTACGAGGTTCTACTTGCAATAATTATAAGAAACTTTAAGCATAAATAAAAATGTACCTGATGTAAATAACTCCGGGTATTGCTCCAACATCAGATCCCTCGGCTCCCAGGTGTGATCCTCTTGTCCATGGTTGGACCACAACACCTTCACGAGAGGGACCTTCTTCTTCCGCAACACTCGGACGGCCGTATTGTCAATCTAGATCGGCTCCAGTCTAACTGATCTGTCTGGCTCTACTGGCCCGGCCATGGTAGTAATGTACTGTTCCGGCCGAAGGAGAGCTCTTCGCAAGGAAGAGACAAGGAAGACGTCGTGTAAGGTACTCAACTCCGGTGGCAGTTGCAGTCGGTAAGCCAAGGGGCTGATCCGCTCCAGGATCAAGTATGGCCCCATGTATCGTGGACTGAGCTTCTTGTGCCTCCGCACCCTAGAGACAGTGTATACTGGACGAATCTTAAGGAAAACTTTGTCTCCAACCTAGAACTCCACCTTCTGGAGTCGAGCATCGTAATACTTTGCTTGCCTGCTCTGGGCCTCTAGTAGCCTATCCCTGATCAAACGAATCTGAGCCTCCGTATCTTCCACAAAGTATGAACCAAGAGCACGAGTGTCCACGTCCTGAACCCAAGATAGCGTTGTCTGACACTTCCTCCCATAAAGTGCCTCATATGGAACCATCCCGATGCTAGCCTGGTGGCTGTTATTGTACGAGAACTCAATCAATGGTAGCAGCCTCTCCTAAGGCTTCCCCGTATCCAAAATTCATAGTCTGAGCAGGTCCTCCATAGTCCTGTTTGTCCGCTCCGTCTGGCCATCGGTCTGCGGATGGAAGGAAGTGCTAAAAGTGAGTCTTGAACCCAAGTAAGCATGCACTGCCCTCCACTCCCTGGAAGTGAAGCGACCGTCTCGGTCCTAGACAATAGACCCAGGGATGCCTTGGTATCTGACGAATTGCTCCACGAACACTCTCACAAAAACTACAACTAGAGCATCCTTCCTGACCGGAATGAAATGTGCTACCTTGGTCAGTCTGTCTATAATGACCTAGTTGGAATCGTTCCCAGAGTGGGAGCGAGGCAATCCGTGTACAAAATCCATAGTAATGTCCTCAAACTTCCACTCTAGGACTGGCAGTGGCTGTAATAAACCTCCCGGGCTCTTGCACTCTGCCTTCACGCGCTGGTAGGTCTCGCAGTGTGTCACAAAATAGGTGATCTCCCTCTTCATCCCAGGCCAATACATGGTCCTCCGTAAGTCTGCCCACATCTTGGTGATGTCGGGATGCACTGAGTATCTGGAGCAGTGTGCCTCTCTGAGTATGTCATCCCGGATACCATCTCATGCTGGTATGTATACTCGACCACGGAATCGAAGGAGACCATCCTATAGCGTGTAATCCTCATACTTTCCCCCTTCAAGGGTGCTAAAAATAGGCTATAGTTCAGCATCCAGTCTCTAATGTGTAATAATGCGCTCTCAAATATCATCATCACTGATCAAAGAGCTCAGGTACTCTCGATACACCATTGGCTCAGCCTCTGAAACCATGGTTATATTCATATCTTCCATCATGCGTAGCAACTCTATAGACATCACCCAAGGCTCCGGTCCAGAAGTGCCGGCTCTCCTGCTCAAAGCATCTGCTACAGTATTTACCTTCCCCGTGTGATAGTGCATCTTATATTCATAATCGCAGAGGAACTCTAGCCATCTCCTCTTGCGTAGGTTCAGAACCTTCTGCGTGTCAATGTATTTGAGATTCTTGTGATCTGAGTAGATATCACAATGAATCCCGTATAAGTAATGTCTCCACGTTTTGAGGGCGAATACCACAGCCCCGAGCTCGAGATCATGTACTGGATAGTTGTGTTCATGCTTCTTCAACTGTCGCGAAGCATAAGCAATAACATGTCCTATGCTGTATCAGGACATCACCCATCCCCCGATAAGAGGCATCTGTATAAATCTGAAATCCTTCACTCCGAGACGGGAGTGCAAGGATAGGAGATGAGGTGAGTCGGTCCTTCAGCTCCTTAAAAGCTGCCTCGCACTGCTCTGTCCAAACAACAACTGCATCCTTCTTCATCAAGGATGTGAGGGGGAGGGCTATCCTCGAGAATCCCTCCACGAACTTGCGATAGTAGCCTGCTAAACCCAAGAAGCTGCGGATGTCTGACGCTGTCTGTGGTCGTAGACAATCCCATACTACCTCTATCTTGGTTGGATCCACTGCCAATCCAGCCCCACTGATAGTATGCCCCAGAAAAGCAACCTCCTTCATCCAGAACTGGTATTTTGAAAACTTTGCATACATCTGAAACTCCCTCAGCCTCTATAAAATATATGCCAGGTGCTCTGCATGCTCCTCTTGAGTCCGGGAGTAGATCAGGATTTCATCGATGAATACAATGATGAAGCGATCTAAATAAGGCTCGAATACATGGTTCATTAGCGTCATGAATGCCAAGGGGGCATTCGTGAGCCCAAAATGCATCACCGTGAACTCGTATAGCCCGTAGCGTGAAATTTATGTCGTCTTCGGTATATCATCTTCTCGAATGCGGAGCTGATAGTATCCGGACCGCAAATCTAGCTTAGAGAACTAGAAAGCTCCTTGAAGCTGATCAAACAACTCGTCTATCCGAGGAAGTGGATTGGTATTCCGAATCATCAACCGGTTTAGCTCTCTGTAATCTATACATAACTACAGCGATCCATCTTTCTTCTTCACAAATAGAACGGGTGCTCCCCACGGCGATGAGCTCGGCCGCACAAATCCCAAAACCACTAGCTCCTAAAGCTGAGTCCTGAACTCTGCCAACTCCCTGGGAGCCATCCTGTAAGGTGCCCAGGACACTGGTCTCGCCCCCGGCACTAATTGAATCCTGAAGTCCAAATCCCGGGCTAGTGGTAGTCCGGGCGATTTCTCCGGGAACACATCGGAGAAATCCCGAGCCACCAGGATGTAAGCTATGGAACTCTCTACTTCTGCCATCTCGAAGCAAATGAGGTACACCTCCTCCCCCTACTCATAGGCCTTGACAGCCTGTAAAGAAGATAAAGAAAGGTGGGGGATGGGACGGATACCTTCAATGGTGACGTAGGAATCTTCATGTGTGAGTGTGATCCTCTTCGAGGGGTAGTCGATCTGGGCATGGTTCCAATGGAGCCATGTCATGCCCAAAATCAGATCAAAGTCCAGCAATCTCTGGACCGCTGCCGGAGCCTCGAATGCCTTGCCTCCGATCTCGACCTCCATGTTGCAGCTATCCATGGTCCGAAGCTCTGAGCCATCAGGAAGACGCACCCTCATTTCCAAGCCAGGTAACCTTTCCACACCCTCTAGTCCTTCAATAAACGTGTCCGACATGAATGAGTGGGAGGCACCCGTGTCGAAGAGAGTATGGGCAGGCTTTCCGCTGATCATAACTATCCCTGGGTTTTGTTTGAGTTCAAAGATAAAGATTATTTCTAAGGTTCTCAAGGTACTCATTAAAGTTGAAAATTCTAAATTTTGCAATAATTAAAGTACCTGTAACCACTTCTTCGGGGTTCCTCTGCTCCGTGAGGTCCAGCGCATACATTTGTTCCTAGCCACGTCCTCGGCAATGATATCCACGACCTCGGCCTCGACCTCATCCTCAACCTCGACCCTGGTGTGCTGGAGGTGCCACTGGAGGTGGAGGAGGAGGGAGAGGGTGGATTTGATGTGGGCACTGCGACCTGATGTGCCCAGGCTGGCCACATCCAAAGCACGTGATCTGCCTCTGACCCCGATTGTCTTACCTCATTGGTCCTTGCATCTGTAGAGGTAGGGGAGCCAATGGTGGAGGAGGCCCCTACTCCTGCTTGTAGTTGGGACGACGATGTCCCCCACCCCTCCTGTAGCCGATAACCTTGCCCCTCTGGGATGCCCTGCTACCATCTCCGAAGGATGACCCCTCTAGCGGTCTCTTTCCTCTGCCTTGCACAATTAGCTGGTCAGCCTCCAGCTTCTTCGCCATTTCAATAATCTGTGTAGTGGTGCCATGAGATATGAACAATAAGGGCTGCCTTAAGGAGTCTCGGAGCCCATGGTAGAATCTTATTGCATACTTTCGGTCATCCCAATCAGGGAATCCCGCAAATCTAGCCAAGTGGGAGAACTCTCTTTGATATTCCATCACGGATCTGCTCCCCTGCTAGAGGTTCAAAAATCTCGCTTCCAAGGCATCTCTGTCTGTGGAGGATATATAGTGCTCCAAAAACACATCACTGAATTCCTCCCAAGAAATATCCATCAGCTCCCTATCAGAATATGTAGAATCTTGTACAGACTTCCACCACCTCTTCACATGAGCCTCCAGTGCCGTGGTGGCAAGAGGGACTGCCTGTCCGATTGGGCAGCTGATGCCAGCTAACAGCTTCTGAATAGTCTCCAGCCACTCCTTCGTCTTCACAGCATCTTCTGTCCCACGGTACACTGGCAGAGACAGACTCTTAAAGGCATTCAACCAGTTCGACCCTGGGTTTGGCAGCTGTGCAGAGGCTTGCTGGGCTCTGAAGGCATCTAGGATAGCCGTCAAAGTTTTTCCCCTCTCTGTCTGCATGAAAGGAGTGGAAGCCGGAGGGGGAGGATCCACATTCTGCGGAGGCTGCATAAAGGTAAGGTAAACGTCAGAAATTGGCCTAATTCATTGCTTAATGGACTGTTTTATGTGACTTTTGCACTTGGGCACACCATTGCTTCCGCTGCATTGTTTGTCCACAAACTAATGCTCGAGCGGGGTGTTCCCGTGTGGTGGACTTCTTTCTCATATGATCGTTGTTCAAGAGATACCAGTTTGTAAGATCCAACTCCCTCTTCTGAGGAGTAACCCGGATCTTATGCCCAGAACCACCGCCTTACGGTGACACTAACACATGGGTTAGTCGACACCACAAGTCGCCGATTCTACCGGCTAGCACGATCATAAACCTGTTCGGCCAATATGAGAAATAGAAGTAAACAAAAGAGTAAACATCAAAGTCCACAGTCACAGTACTATCATATATATATCAAATGAAAAGTACACTATGAATAGTCCAAAATGAGTACAAAATGAAAGAGAGTAATAAGGGATTATGCCCAGTACATCAAATCAAATAACTATCTCTCAAATCCAAAAGCAGCGGAATCTATCATCTAAACTCATCCCACCTGAGGACGCGGAGTAGTAGTAGTAGTATTAGTAGCTGATGGTAACGGTATCTGCTCCTCAAGTCCTGCCATCTCGTCGTGCTAGTGCTCCATCTCTTCGAGCTCCTAAAATGATATGGTCACCGACCATTAGTCAAAAATACTAAGTCATTTCCTCCGCACCTCGCCCCGAAACTCCTAGGCACCGAGCGGGAGGACAAAGCGGAGGACAATAAAGGGTAGCAAAAAGGGAAGCAGGTGACAGAAACTATCTAGCAAGTGTATAATATAATTCTACATCTATCAGTTCTAAGCACAAGGTATAAAGGAGTAAAGAGTGGTACAAGTAAGTAAAAGAACTTAAAGTAAAGCTGTAAAGTAAGCTATACTACCACTACACTATCATCACAGAGCGTACCTTAACTTATAAAAATGACCATAGAAATTTATAAGTTAAGGTTTCTAGGAATTGTAACTTATCATATAAAAGAGACCATACTAATTTATATGATAAGGATCCATGAAGCGTATGCCCTAATATGAATGAATGATATGATGAAATTTATGCAGCAGGAAAGTGCAACTCACACACAATGACTCCGTGATCACAGAACTTTAGTTCCCACTTTTCGAGAGCTAGCATCACTCTCAAGTACCACCATTGTGGCTACGACAGCAGCGGATCGGGCTTCTCTGCTTTCTAGGCGGGTATACACACTACTAGGACTAGACCTCTCTCATACGCCTCTATAGACATCCTAGGTGCACTCTAGACTCTCTGAGTACGTACTTTGCTGACTACTCGTCAGTCTTGTTGGGCCGGGTGCGCATTATCGGGGATAGTCGTCCAGACTATAGTATAAACAACCTACTAGCCCCTCAAACCCTCGCACCCTCCTGGTTCACCGTACTTCCATCGGTGTGACGACTGGCCCAGTACTGCATGACCCGCCACTAATTTTATGCACATGCAATTATTTCATCTCAAGCCTCCAGCTCGCAGGACAAACCTGTCCTGATTCCTCCAACCCTGACCGAGTGAGCAAGTAGTCAACAGACTCCAAGTCCCTCTAACGCGGCACAGGTGAGCATATAAACCAACCACTTCCCTACAACTCTACACGGGTGAGCAAGTAGTCAACAGACTCCAAGTACCTCCAACCCGGCACGAGTGAGAACATGTTCAGTTTACCTAGCCTATTAAACTACTCTTGCCTACCGGTTATTATACTTAGTGACTTAAGGTTAAGCCCCGGACTGCCCAGGGCCTGCCCGGTGAAGGGCACTCGGGGGCACTAGGAACTACGATGAGCTGAAGCCCAAAGCTCCTTTTCTCAAGGAAGTTTACTTTAGTTGTTAACTACCCACAACTCCCTTTGCTCTCATTGTTACTCTTGAGCATTTCTAATGACTTAAGATGTTATTATCTGGAAGGCGACGGTCTCCCGTCGACCTCCACTCTAGTTATTACCCAAGGACTTGCACTTTTACCCTCATCACTAATACGACACTACCCACTAGGGTTATACTTTCAATCGTAATCTCTAGCTCAATTGTCGATCTATCCCCCAATGGCCTCTTTGATATAACCTATTTTTACTATTCGCAGCCCATAACCTAACACCACCCCGAAATCGAACTTCTAATTCCTTGGGCCATATGTCTCAAATTATTTATCCTAGGGTGGTATGGACCTATATGATGACCATGATGATTTCCATAATTTTCCAAATTAATTACACCATTAAATTAATTTCTTCAATTAATTCTTCAGGTCATTTTACACATGAAGTATAATAAATTATAATCCTACTGATGTAAGAAATTTTCATGACCTATAATATAGTGAAATATCACAGTCTTCCAAGCATAATAATTTTCCCTTATGTATTTCTATTTATTCTTTAATTAACACAAAATCAACATAATTATCATTTTCCAAATGAAGTATATGGAATACATGAGCCAAAATTCCAAGAAAATTACAGAGCATATATATCATTAATTTAAGACTAATGGCAGAGTTTCATTATCCTCTATAGTGTAATTGCCTATCAAATTCCATTCATATGTATTTACCAAAATGCCATTATGCTAATTTAAAAATTATCATTACATCCAAAAATTTTGACATAATTACACAAGGCTAATCATAGAAGTATACAATGCTAGAAATAATTACAAAATTTTCTGAAATGTATTTCCATCATTTCATGAATAATTGCAATAAGGGTAAAATGGTAATTTCAATGCATTTCACTCCAAAAGTTCTCAAAAGAAAGATAAATTTTCCTAAGTCAATTGTGACCTCCATTTTAACTTGACCAATTCTGGGAATTTTTACTTGATCAAAAGCATTTTTTCCAATTTATTTTCCAAAGAAGCCTATATTTTAAAATTTCCAAATAATGGGATTTTTGATCTCAAAAATCCCATAATTATTTTGAGGGGTTAACTTTACCCTAATGGGCCTCTGGATTCCATTCCACCATTTTTGGGTGCCTCAATTAGGCTTAATACACAATATTTCATTTTAGGCTAAATGCACACCAAGCCTATAACAAGCAAACACATGCAAGTGGGTTACCCAACTTGCAGTGGTCCAAATTGGCTGAAATTTTAAAAATACACTTATAATGTCCCTAAGGACATGTCACCAAAATTTGGGGCTCTTTGAAGTTGAAATACTCCAAATATCACATTTATTTCATTTATCATATTTTGATTAAAACTATAGAAAAAGATTCCCCAAAAATTCTCATTTTTAAGTAGGGGCTAAACATGCCAAAATAAGTCACATTCCCAAAATTTCAGCCCATGTGGACTCCTGGTTTGGCATGGGAATCACTTTTACTTTCTGCCCTAGCCTAGGACCAGTCCTAGTAAAATAGCCCTACAGGCCAAACCTCTGGACCAGAATTTGAGTTTAAGATGGCAATTTAAAGCTAACACATAAGGCTACATTTTTCATTCAGGGGTAAAGTTCTGGTTATGCGTCTAAGTGCCCTAAATATCACATGCAAACTGACTGTATAAATGTGACAAGTATTAAATATTCATAATAATATTACTATTTCATTTAATTTGATTTGCACGAATCCTAAAGAGCAAATAGACGGCATCTGTTCATCGTCCCAAATGGATCAACGGCCTCGATTTAGTTTTCCTGGGCTTACTTTACTAGCTATTTCCGGCCAGCTGAGCCGCCACCAGCGCCGACGGATGTCACCACCACCTTTACTGAGGTGGGGGCTAGCGTTTCCCGGCGGTGAGGCCGCCAGAATTAGCTCCTCCGGCGAACCCGATCAAGAAGTAAAAGATCGGAAATTCTCACCAAGCTCTCATGGCATCGGGCTCAATTGAGCCTGATATCTTCCCTAAGTGATCTAGACATCTAGTACAGAGAAAGGGGCGGTGAAACGAACCTGAGTTGGTGGCTGGCGGCGAGTTTGGCGGCGGTTTGCCATCGAAGAGCTGCTCCGACGATCTCCTGCCCGAAAGCTCGTTTCTTCACCATTTTCCTTGTTCCAACAGTTGAATTCTAGTCGTTTCCTCCTTCTGAAGCTGTTGGTGAGGTTATTTTGAGTTGGGGTGGGCTGTATAAGGAGTTAACTCCAAGGTGAGCTCGGGCTCACCTTCGAAGCTTCACCACTGCCGCCATCTGGCCATCCCAGCCTCCTGTAACCTCTGAAATACCTCTGGGAAGTCAGTTAGCAGGCTTTGGACAGAAGGAGCCATGGACAAGTGGCCTCCTTCCCATAAATCTACCTTCTCTCTCCTTCTTTTGGTGAATTATCCAAAATTCCCCCTTGCATGTACTCTCTCTCCACAACCAGAGGGGTGGAGCTTGTCTTTGACTCTTTGGGCTACTAATGGGCCATATTTGGTTGGCTTGTCCCAAGGGAAATGGCCTAGTCATTATTTTTCCTCTTTAGGCCCATTTGTTGACTTTGTTGACTTTTTGGGTTGACTTGGTAAACATGGTGAGTGGGCTGACACCACTTGATGGTCATGGACCTAATGGCACCACCCAACTTGGGTTGGGTCAAGAGGGTGCCCTACTTAGGCTAATTGGGTCTATGAGTGTGGGTTTGACCAATTTAGGCCCAAGGTTTACTTGGGTCAACTAGGGTTAAGGTGTTGACCCAGTGGCATGCCCTAGGGTCCACTTAGATTGTTTTTAGGGTTAGGGCAATGTGATGGGGTCCTGGTGTGGCTAGGGTCCCTATTTAGGCTATTTTGACCTAGCTTAACTTGGCCCTATAGTGGGCCCCACATAGCCATAACCCACTACCTAGGGTCAACCTAGTTAATTTCCCTAACCCCCACCTTATGCTTTACCCAATCTAAGTTAAGGGGCTTATAAGTAACATGGGATGTTACAAATCCTATAAACAAAAAAAAATAATTTCGTCCCCGAAATTTAAGTTCGGGTGTAAGGGGTTCTACTTGCAATAATTATAAGAAACTTTAAGCATAAATTAAAATGTTTCTTATGTAAATAACTTTGGGTGTTGCTCCAACATCAGATCCCTCGGCTCCTAGGTGTGCTCCTCATGTCCATGGTTGGACAACAACACCTTCACGAGAGGGACCTTCTTCTTCCGTAACACTCAGACGACCGTATCGTCAATCCGGATCGTCTCCAGTCTAACTGATCTGTCTGGCGCTACTGGCCCAGCCGTGGTAGTAATGTGCTGTTATCGCCGAAGGAGAGCTCTTCGCAAGGAAGAGACATGGAAGATGTCGTGTAAGGTACTCAACTCCGGTGGTAGCTGCAGTCGGTCAGCCAAGGGGCCGATCCGCTCCAGGATGAAGTATGACCCCATGTATCGTGGACTGAGGTTCTTGTGCCTCCGCACCCGAGAGACACCGTGTACTGGATGAATCTTCAGGAAAACTTTGTCTCCAACCTGGAACTCCATCTTCTGGTGTCGAGCATCATAATACTTTGCCTGCCTGCTTTGGGCCTCTAGTAGCCTATCCCTGATCAAATGAATCTGAGCCTCTGTATCTTCCACAAAGTCTGAACCAAGAGCTTTAGTGTCCACGTCTTGAACCCAAGATAGCGATGTCCGACACTTCCTCCCATAATGTGCCTCATATGGAGCCATCCAGATGCTAGCCTGGTGGCTATTATTGTACGAGAACTCAATCAAGGGTAGCAGCCTCTCCCAAGGCTTCCCCGTATCCAAAATGCATAGTCTGAGCAGGTCCTCCATAGTCCTGTTTGACCGCTCCGTCTGGATGTCGGTCTACGGATGGAAGGCAGTGCTAAAAGTGAGTCTGGAACCCAAGTAAGCATGCACTGCCCTCCACTCCCTGGAAGTGAAGCGACCATCTCGGTCCGAGACAATAGACCTGGGGAAGCCATGGTATCTAACGAATTGCTCCATGAATACTCTCACCAAAACTGCAACTGGAGCATCCTTCCTGACCGGAATGAAATGTGCTACCTTTGTTAGTCTATCTATAATGACCCAGATGGAATCGTTCCCAGAGTGAGAACGAGGCAATCCGTGTACAAAATCCATAGTAATGTCCTCAAACTTCCACTCTAGGACTGGCAGTGGCTGTAATAAACCTCCCAGGCTCTTGCACTCTGCCTTCATGCGCTGGCAGGTCTCGCAGTGTGTCATAAATAAGGTGATCTTTCTCTTCATCCCAGGCCAGTACATGGTACTCCGTAAGTCTGCCCACATCTTGGTGATGCCGGGATGCACTGAGTATCTATAGCAGTGTGCCTCTCTGAGTATGTCCAGACTTCGTAACGCTTGAATTAATTCAGTTCTTCTTCAATTCCCATTATCCAAGATGCGTTTGAGTTTGATTCCTCAAACTTCTTTGGTTCATCCTGCGAGAGGAAACTTAAATATAGATTTTCATTCGTTGTACCTCTATGAGTTCTGACACCATCCCGGGCTTCTACTATAATTTGATCAATTGGGTGATCATTCAAGTGTATGAGCTCTAGGGTTCTTTTATTTGGAGCTTCCTCTATCACTGGAGTGACTTCATCAACTTGGATGATATCTTCATCAAGATGATCATCCTCTCCAATTCGAATTAGAGTGGTGATCTTGAAGAACTTTTGAGCTTTTTCTTCAGTCGACTCATCCAAGTTTACTTCCTTTAGTCTTTAACCAGCATCCCCAATAAACACACTAGAAGAGTTGCCTTACAGCAAGCTCGTTTCATCAAATACAACATTAATAGATTCTTCTACAACTGGGGTTTTCTTATTAAAAATCCTATATGCCTTACTATGGATACTATAACCTACGAAAATACCTTCAAAGCTCTTTAACTAAATTTAGTTTTGTGATACTTCTCATTTTTAAGGACGAAGCATTTACTGCCTAAGATTCTAAAATATAAAATAGTCGGTTTCATGCCCTTTAGTAGTTCGTAAGGTGTCTTATTATGTAAGACCCCATTTTTTTTCTTTTTCAACCATCGGGGTCTTTTGCCCAGAAATTCCGCTTTGCGGTAGCACCAACACTCGGGGAGGCCGCCACTACAAAACGCCAACTCTGCCGGCCTTTTTCGATCACAAGAGAGAGAAGTAAGTCAATACACTGAATGTAAACATGAAAACATAATCATATACGAATAAAATCATATCAAGCCCATCAAGATATATAAAGTACAAAGGACTGCAAAAGAACAGTACAGATGAAATATATAAGCGGGCTCAGCCCGGTACATCAGAGTTCTCACTACAAATCACTCATCGCGGAAGCTATAAAATACTAAACACTCATGGAGCTGGTCATAGGCACTCCGGAACTAGACTGGCCCACCTCCAAGCACACCGTACTCCGGTGGTGCTGGCCCCTGGACTGCTGGCCCCTGTCTCCCATCTGGAGCTCCTGTAATATTGTGGTTCGAAAACCATTATTAGTCATAAAGACTAAGCCCTATCATCCCCTACCCCTCCCCCACGGCTCCTTAGCACCAAGCGGAGAGGAGGAAAGGGAAACTACAAAGGTGGAGAATAAGCAAGGCGGGTGACAGCGGAACTAGTCTAACAGAAAATATATATTGTATAAGCAGCTAAGTATGAAAGGTACATCTAGCAGTTCTAAAATAGTGAGCACTAAGGTAAATATGTAGTAAATCAATATATATATGAAAATGAATAGAAAACAAGTAAGTAAGTAACCTAAACTTATATGAATGCCCATACAAACTTATAAGTTAAGGGGTCTTCTACAAGGCTCCCATCGTATAAAAAGTCCCATACCGATTTATACGTTGGGGTATCGGTTGTATGAAAATATGAGTGTAGTGATATGCTATACCATGATCCATGCAAGTGCAACTCACGCACACGACTCTATGCACACAGACCTTTAGTTACCCCTGTTCGGGCAGCTAGCTTCACTCCCAGGAACCTCCGTAGTGGCAATCGGAGACAGTGGGTCGGTCCCCCCACTCCTAGGCGGGTATCCACACTACTGGGCCTAGCCCTTCCGTACGCCCCTAGAAGAACACAAACTAGAGTATCCGTGTACTAATGCTGGCTGTATCCACCAGAATTTCTTTGGCAAAGTGTCCCACACTGCCGAGTCTACGTACCGACGTCGGTGTGAATGACAGTCAAATACCGAAGACCCACCACCTAATTATGTATTCGAACCCTCGAGCCCTCGGCTCCCCGGACTGTCCCGTCCGTGAATCTACCTTCAGAAACTACCGACCGAATGACAATCAAACCAACCTAATCTACCTCCCTAACTACCGGGGTGTGTTAATGTGCAGCCCTAGTTATACTAGTTGCTCTTTTGGTTTATTATTCCTACGGTTTACGTTAGCCCAGGACTGCCCCCGGCATACCCCGTGAAGGGTTCTCAAAGGCCACTAGGAACTACGATGGGCTTCAGCCCAAAGCTCCCTTTCGCAAGGCACTTAATATTATTGATTTCTACCCATTACCCGATCCCTTTCAAATTACTTTGGATCTAACCTAATGTATTGAGACTCTTCCTCTCCAACCGGAGTGGACGATCTTTCATCGGTCCAGAACACCACTAAACACTAGCCAATCTCACACTCTACTCATCCTAACTTCCAATAATGAACGTAATTCAACTTATCCTATCCAAACCAGCAAACTACCAAAATTCCAACTCCCCAAGTTCATTACCCACTCAAGTTAAGTTTCTGGGGTTTTACTATATGTAGACCACCCTATACTATATGATGTACATGATAGGAGTTTCTCCAAATATTCATCCAAAAGCCTTAAGTTATTTACTGGGAGTCTATCATGACATGATTAGCCTAGGTTCAGAAATTTATAATTTTCCTAATTTATTTGGTGTTTAATTAATTTCCTCCAAAACTAAACCATGGGTGATTTGAACATGAAGTACCCTTTTTAGGTATGATTAAACCCCACAAAATTATGATAAATACTAGGCAGTAATTTGACAGTAAATTCAAATCTCTCAGATATTTTACCATATTTACACCCTTGATCCTTAATTGTGAACATATTCACCAATTAACCACTTAGAGAAGTAAATACTATAAATAAGTTTCCAAAAATTCCAACAAAATTCAAGTATAGTTGTCATGCCTCAAAAGTAATACTGACAAGGTTTCCAAATTTTTCAATGAGTATTAACCTCAAAATCTTATTTAGAAATATAACCCTCTTTCTTAACTTAACAAAGCAACCTCTTCAAATATTTATCTAAAAATTATGAATTAATTTATACATCAATGTGTTGACCTCATAACTCTACTGATCAAGTTACATAATTTTCCAACAATATTTAATCTCTGAATCAATTTTTGAATAGAATTGTATTAATAAAAGCCTGTAAAGAAAGTACTAAAAATAAACCTCTAAAAATTATAATAAAATTCCAGTGTAATTATATTAGGCTAAAACACTCTCTACCAAAATTTAATGGAGATCAAGTAACCAAAAAGATCATTATAGATAAAAGCCTTTTGGGGCAAATTTATGAATTATATGATAAGGACTTGACGTGCTATCCCATAAATTACAAAACAAATACCAGAGGACTTAGGATACCCTAGCATCCACTCTACCAAATTTCAGGCTCATACAAGGGCATTTGACCCCATGCCCTTCACAACCCTCAAAAGACCATGCTTAGGGTTTTGCCTTGGGCCCTAGGGCAATTCTTCCCCGATCCACCTCACAATCCGTGAGAGGGTGCTAGGAATCATGACAAGTCAGTGGTCAAAATCTCAGCCCCTGTTGAGGTGATATGACCACTCAAATCACAAAGTACACTCTTGACCTAAAAATCGCTTAATAGGGCAAAACTTAGGTTTGTTCATTTCCAATCTAAAACATCTCCTAATGAGATGATAAATTATACAGATCCTTATGATGAACCCAGGGACCACTCACCAAAATTTGGGAGGGTTTGGAAGTCATTAAGCCATCTAATTAATTTACCCTAAGATTATTTAATTATTTCTAAAAACTTTAGAAAACCATTCTCCAAAAATCCCCATTTTTGGACAGGCCCTAGGTATAGCAAGGTTAAATTCCCTGCCCAAATTTCAAATCCTTTGGACAAGGGATGAAGGGTGGGCACACGTTTTAATATCTGCTTAGCTCTAGGTATAGATCCCACCAAAAGAGGTGCCCTGGTCAAACAAGTTGACCAAATTTACCCAAATAAATTTTAAAATGAAGTAGACCCATAGGCCTATAAATTATATGTTTACCATTTACTTATATGGAGCCTGTATGTATTTTTCCTTAATTTTTCTAAGTGACTGTTATTTCAGTAAAGAAAATCATTTTTAAAAGTAAGAGAATAATTATCCAGCACAGATCTTTAAGCAGATCCAATAGTGCTGCGTCATCTTCTTCCTCCAGCCTAGGTCCATGATTGGCCGAACCTAGAGCGCATTCCAGACGCTGCCACCAGCCATCCATCCTTCTCCCTGACCGGCCACTGCCACCACCACCTCTGTTGAGGTGGTGGCCATCGCCGTGCGGCGGCGCGGCCGCCGGAGAGGCGGAATCCGGCGAACCCGAAAGCTAGAATTTATTGCGGGAAAATCAAGGAAGAGGAGCCCTTCCTGATCGAGCTCCGTTGAGCTCGATTATCAATCCTAAAGAGCTCTAAGATCTACCCATAGAAAGAGAGGAGGGGAGAACCTTGTTCACGGGCTGTAGGCGTGCAGATAGTAGGGATGCCATTGGCGCGGTGGTGGCATCGCTGGAATTCTTCTACAGCACCGTACAAGCTCAAATCCATTGAGTCAGGGTGGAAACTTCATCTCTGAGTCTAGGGAGCCTTTTTAAAGGGAAGAAAAGGAGAGCGTGCGGGTATAGGCTGTCCAGCCATTAATGCTTCTTTAAGAGCATGCTTCGGTCATGGTGGAGGGGAGGTGAAATGGCCAGAAGTAGCGGGAGGGAGGCTGGAAACTTCTCCTCTCCCCATGAGGACTTGAATCCAACCATTAAAGAGGAGGGGAAGGCGCCACGTCATCAAGTGCCATTTATGGATGTGAACTCTGGTTTCCGGCCATGGCCGTTGCTCCTCCTTGTTTTCAAAACCGACGGCCACGTGGCATTGACCGGTCAACACTTTTAAAATAAGACTTAATTGGGTTTTAATAAGAGAAATGACCTAATCATGCATTCGGGCCCACTATCCAGACCGGACCGGTTCTGCTGACCATCAGCCAAGCTAAAACCGCCAGAAAAAGTCTAAGTAAAATGGCGTTGAGTGAGCTCAGCTCACTCAATGCCATCCAAGCTACGACGTTGAGTGAGCTCTGCTCACTCAATACCATCCACGCTGCGGTGTTTAGTGAGCTCTGCTAACTCAATGCCATCCAGGATACGGCGTTGAGTGAGCTCTGCTCACTTAACGCCATCCAAAATACAGCCCTTCAAGACTATGGCATTGAGTGAGCTCAGCTCACTCAACGCCATCCAGATTATGATGTTGAGTGAGCTCTGCTCACTCAACGCCATTCAGCCTACTCAAGGTGGCGTTGAGTGCAGTCTGTGCAATCAACGCTGTCTAGCATAAGGCGTTGAGTGAGCTCTGCTCACTCAATGCCATCCATCCTACTTAAGATGGCGTTGGGTGCAGTCTGTGCACTTAACTCCGTCTATATTATGGCGTTGAGTGAGCTCTGCTCACTCAACGCCATCCAGCCTACTTAAGATGGCGTTGAGTGCAGTCTGTGCACTCAACGTCGTCTAGCTTATGGCGTTGAGTGAGCTCTGCTCACTCAGCGCCATCCATCCTACTTAAGATGGCGTTGAGTGCAGTCTGTGCACTCAACGCCGTCTAGCTTATGGCATTGAGTGATCTCTGCTCACTCAATGCCATCCAGCCTACTTAAGATGGCGTTGAGTGGAGTCTGTGCACGCAACGCCGTCTAGATTATGGCATTGAGTGAGCTAAGCTCACTCAACGCTATCCAGACTACGGCATTGAGTGAGCTCAGCTCACTCAATGCCATTCCAAGGTCACGGGCGTGACGGATCGTTCACGGGCGTGCCAGGCCCATGTTGAAATTTTTGAGCTCGCCGATCGTCTTTCTTAGGTCGACGATCGTCGAAGGGGTCACGCCCTAGGTCACAGGCGTGACGGGTCGGTCACGGGCGTGACCAACCCGTGACTCGAAACCTTGGTTGGTAGACTTCAATTCTTGGGTTTGCTAGGGTTCTGTTATGACAAAACCACTTCTAGGGGTCTAGTTGGAAATGGGATGTTACAAATCCCAATAAACAAAACAAAGATTTCGTCCCTGAAATCAAGGTTAAGCCTACGGGGGTTCCTATCGTGGAGAAATAAACTTGTAACATCCCATGAGAAGTGAAAGATTACATCGCGACGCTATGTTTGCTATGTGAGGTTTAACTGCGATAGTCAAATCTAGGACCGATTCACCCAATTGGCAAAGTCTAGACCCCAATAAACAAAAGATTAGCCCCTGTTCTTGAAATTTCAGTCCTACTGGTTTAATATAGGAAAGTAAATCGAACATCTTGAGAGGTTGTGAGGTATACCTGAATGAACAGCTCCAGATACTTTTGTCGCATCAGGTCCTGCGGTTCCCAGGTATGCTCCTCCTGACCTTGGTTCCTCCATAAAACCTTGACTAACGAAACTTTCTTATGTCGCAAGACCCGCAATACCGTGTCATCGATCGTTATAGGCTCCAAGTTGACTGACCGATCCGAGGCCACCGGGCCGTCGGCCGAGGAAATCAGCTGTCCAGAGCGTAGCAGAGCCCTCCATAGTGAGGAGATGTGGAATACGTCATGCAATCCCGCTAACTACAGTGGTAGCTCAAGTCAATAAGCCAAGGGGCCGATCCGCTCCAAGATCTTGTAAGGCCCCATATATCTCGAACTGAGATTCTTCTGCCCGCGAACCTGCGAGACTCTGTGCATCGGCCGTATCTTCAAGAAAACTCGGTCTCCTACCTGGAACTCCACCTGACGATGCCTCGCATCGTAGTATTTGGCCTGCCTACTATGGGCTTCCAACATCCTATCCCGGATCAATCTAATCTGAGCATCCATATCCCCCACAAACTCTGATCCTAGTGCCTGTGGATCCTCATCCTAAACCCATGATAGTGGGGTCCTGCACCTTCGTCCATACAATGCCTCATATTGAGCCATGCCTATGCTTGACTGGTAGTTGTTGTTATAGGATAACTCGACCAATGGTAAGAGCTTCTCCCAAGGTTCCCCACGGTCCAATATGCATAGCCTCAGGAGGTCCTCCAACGTCCGATTGGTGCGTTCCGTCTGCCCATCCGTCTGAGGATGGAATGTGGTGCGGAAGGTAAATCGCGTGCCTAAGTAAGCTTGCACGGATCTCCACTCCATAGAAGTGAACCGGCCATCCCGATCCAAAACGATAGTCTTGGGCACCCCATGATAACGCACAAACTGCTCAATGAACCTATGTATTAATACACAACCTAGGGTGTCCTTCGCCACTGGAATGAATCTGGCCACCTTTGTTAGCCTGTCCACTATCACCCAGATCGAGTAATTTCCCGCACGGGATTGAGGTAGCCCATGTATGAAGTCCATGGCTATATCCTCAAATTTCCATTCTAGCACCGGAAGTGGCTGCAGCAAGCCTGCCGGGTTCCTACACACTGCCTTTACGAGTTGGCAGGCATCTCAGTGCGTCACAAAGTACATAATGTCCTTCTTCATACCCGGCCAGTACATCGTCCTCTTCAAATCTCTTACCATCTTGGTGATTCTCGAGTGCACCGAGTATCAGCTGTAGTGAGCTTCCGTCATAATGCCCTCCCGAATCTGGCCTCCTGCCGGAATGTAGACCCTGCCTCTAAAACACAGGAGACCATCCCTCAAAGAGTAATCTCCTGTCGTGCCTTCCTCCAAGGCTCGAAATATCGGCTCAGCTCTCACATCCATCTTCTGCCCATCTCTGATGCGGTCAAGAATATCATCAGTAGTAACCATCGATCCCAGGTACTCCATGTATAACTCCGGGTCATCCTCAGACACTAGTGATATCTGCATCTCCTCGAATGATTTAACAAACTCCAGGGCCATCAGCTGCGGGCCTACTCCTGACGTACTTGCTCTCCGACTAAAAGCGTCTGCCACAACGTTTGCCTTCCCTGGATGGTAGTGCATGGTATACTGGTAGTCCGACAGAAACTCCACCCAGCGTCTCTGCCTGATGTTTAACTCTTTTTGTATGTCTACGTATTTCAAGTTCTTGTGGTCTGAGAAGATATCGCAATGTACTTTATAGAGATAGTGTCGCCAGATATTAAGAGCAAAAATGACTGCCTCCATCTCCAAATCGTGCACGGGGTAGTTCTTCTTATGCTACTTCAACTGACAGGAGGCGTAGGCTATTACGTGCTCGTTCTGTATCAGAACGGCACCCATCCCTTGATAGGAAGCATCTGTGTACACCTGGAATCCTTCCTTCCCTGACGGAAGAGCAAGGAAGGGAGCCGAGGTGAGACGATCCTTCAGCTCCTGAAAAGCAGATTCGCATCGTGGCGTCCAAATAAAAGTAGACTCCTTCTTCGTTAGAGACATGAGAGGGAGGGCAATTTGAGAGAATCCCCTTACAAACTTCCGGTAATAACCAGCAAGTCCTATGAAACATCGAACATCCGAGGCTGACTTCAGTGGTGGCCAATCCCGTACTGCCTCGACCTTCGCAGGATCCACTGCCAGACCTGCTTCACTGATGACATGGCCCAAAAAGGCCACCTCCCTTAGCCGGAACTAGCACTTGCTGTATTTGGCATACATCTTATGATCTCACAGCTTCTACAAGGTCAAGGCCAAATGTCTCGCGTGCTCCTCATTCGTCCTTGAATAGATAAGGATGTCGTCGATGAATACGATAATGAAGACATCCAGATACTCTTCGAACACCCGGGTCATCAAGGTCATGAATGCGGAGGGTGCATTCGTGAGCCCGAAACGCATCACGGTAAACTCGTACAAACCATATCTGCTGCTGATGGCCGTCTTCGGGATGTCCTCCTCCCGAATGCGAAGCTGGTAGTACCCCGACCTCAAGTCTAGCTTTGAGAACCAATGGGCTCCCTCTAGCTGGTCAAATAGATTGTCTATCCTTGGCAAGGGATAAGTATTCCGGACCGTCAACCTGTTCAGGGCCCGGTAATCTATTCACAGCTGAAGGGTTCCGTCCTTCTTCTTGACGAATAACACTAGAGCTCCCCATGGTGAAGAGCTAGGCCGAATGAACCCGACCTCCACTAACTCCTGAAGCAGGCTTCGAAATTACACCAACTCCTTTGGGGCCATTCGATAGGGAGCTCTAGATGCCGGCTAAGCCCCCGGTATAAGATGAATCTGGAAGTCCTCTCGCTGCGGGGGTAGCCCTGGTAGATTCTCCGGAAATATGTTGGCAAAGTCTCGCACTACTATAATATCTGAAATGGAGTCCTTGGCCACGACCGCCTCAAAAAGGACCTGATAAACCTCTTCCCCCTGCAGATGTGCCTTAATGGCCTGCACAGGTAATAATAATATGCGGGGTGCTGCTATAATACCTTCGATAATAATAAAGGAGTCCCCGTGCCTCACAGTGATCCTCTTTGCCATGCAGTCAATCTGGGCATGGTTCCAGCACAGCCAAGTCATGCCCAGGATCAGATCATAATCTGGTATCTTCTGAATCGTCGCTGGTGCTTCAAACGCCTTCCCGCCGATCTCTACTTCCATATTGCAATGAGAAGAGGTCATTAGCTCTGATCCATCGGGTAGGCACACCCTCATCATCTTTTCGGTGAATGGCTCCACGCCTCCCAATCCTTTCACAAAATCTTCCAACACAAACGAGTGGGAAGCACCGGTGTCCAAGAGCGTGTGAGCGGGCTTGCTGCTAATGAAAACTATGCCTGAGGTAATTAAGTGTCTTAGTATTCTTGTTATAGTTGTCTTCTCTTAATTCTTAACGAGGTTATGTCTAGAAAAATAGTTCCTAGGAAGAAAACTTTAAAAGTACTGGCATACATGCGATAACCTGCTCTAGGTTCTGGGGCTGTGTCAGGTCTAGAGCATACACTTTCTCCCTTTCTGGCTTATGGCCTCGGCCCTGAAATCCTCATCCTCGATCATGTCCTCGTCTACCAAACTGTCGGGGAGGTGGGGTGCCCTGATGTACAGGTGGGAGTGCTCACCTCATAGGGCAGTTCCTCTTGATATGCCCCGGCTGATTGCACTGAAAGCATACCAGTGCCTGCTATGCTGTCCTTGGCATCTCCAGCATCTATAAAGGCTGGGGAGCCAATACCCCCTTACTCCTCTGCTCCTGCCCAATCTCCTAGCGAGGTTGATCCCCATTCCTTCTCTACCCAATAAACTGACCTCAAGGACGGTCTCTACGACCTGCAATCACTGCATCGTCAGCCGGTCTCTTCCGTCTCTTGACTGTAAGCTGACCGCTTCTTTCTTTTTAGCCATCTCTAGAATCCTGGACAAACTCCCCTCTGAGACAAAGAGGAGGGCCTGTCTCATTTCATCCTGCAGTCCCTTGTAAAACCTCCTGGCATAGCCAGCGTCGTCCAACTGATAAGCATCTACATAGCGGTCCTGGTGAGTAAACTCCCGATAGTACTCCAGCACCGTCCTATTCCCTTGCCTCAACTGTAGGAACCAATCCTCCAGCTCGTCCCTCACCGACTGAGGTACAAAATGTCCCAGGAGTGCTGCTCTGAACTCCTCCCAAGTAAAATCTGCGCAATCCATACCCGCAAAGGTGGTGTCCAGCTGTGACTTCCACCACCTCTTTCCATCTGACTCCAGGCAGGAGACAGTCAAATCAACTGCCTCCTCAGTGGGGCATCGGATCCCCACAAACATCTCGTAAATGGTATCTAACCACTCCTCAGTGCGTACTGCCGATTCCGTCCCCAGGTAGGATAGAGGGGAAAGTCCCCGGAAGACGCTCATCTAGTTGGCCCCGGGGTTTGGTTGTGGAGCCGGGGCTTGCTGAGCTCTGAAGGCCTCCAGAATAACCGTCAGTGTTTGCCCCATCTCCGTCTGCAGGAACGGAGCTGGAGCTGGTGGAGGCGGGACCATATTCGGAGCCTGAGGTGTCCCCTGCTGTTGTGTAGGGTTCGTCGAAGGCTACAAGGAAAAATTTCATTTGTTAGAGAATGTATGAATGGAATATAAGAAGGGGTAGGATGGACTTTCACATGTGATTTCCCTTATGGGCACACCACTGCTTCCGCCGCTAGTTTGTCCGCAAACTAAGCTCGCACGGGGGTGGCCTAAGGTTTGTGGACTACTTCTCTTTCGAACGAGGTCTCCTCTGATATAACTTGTAAGACCCCCATTTTTTCTTTTTTAACCATCGGGGTCATATGCCTAAAATTGCCGCTTTGCGGTGGCACCAACACTCGAGGAGGCCGCCAATACAAAATGCCAACTCTGCCGGCCTTTTTGGATCACAAGAGAGAGAAGTAAGTCAATACACTGAATCTAAACATGTCCACATAATCATATACGAATAAAATCATAGCAAGTCCATCAATATATAGAAAGTAGAAAGTACTGCAAAAGAACAGTACAGATGAAATATATAAGCGGGCTCAGCCCAGTACATCAGAGTCCTCACTACAAATCACTCATCGTGAAAGCTAAAAAAATACAAAACACTCACGGAGCTGGTCACAGGCGCTCCGGAACTAGACTGGCCCACCTCCATGCGTACCGTAATCCGCTGGTGCTGGCACCTGGACTGCTGGCCCATGTCTCCCATCCGGAGCTCCTGTAATGTTATGGTTCGAAAACCATTAGTCATAAAGACTAAGCCCTATCATCCCCTACCCCTCCCCCCACGGCTCCTAAGCACCGAGAGGAGAGGAAGAAAGGGAAACTACAAAGGTGGAGAATAAGCAAGGCGGGTGACAGCGAAACTAGTCTAACAGAAAATATATATTGTATAAGCAGCTAAGTATGAAAGGTACATCTAGTAGTTCTAAAATAGTGAGCAGTAAGGTAAACATGTAGTAAATCAATATATATTAAAACGAATAGAAAAAAAGTAAGTAACCTTAACTTATATGAATGTCCATACAAACATATAAGTTAAGTAGTCTTCTGCAAGGCTCCCATCGTATAAAAAGTACCAAACCGATTTATACGTTGGGGTGTTGGTTGTATGCAAATATGAGTATAGTGATATGCTATGCCATGATCCATGCAAGTACAACTCACGCACACGACTCTATGCGCACAGACCTTTAGTTCCCCTTGTTCGGGCAGCTAGCTTCACTCCTAGGAACCATCGTAATGGCAAACGGAGACAGTGGGTCGGGCCCCCACTCCTAGGCGGGTATCCACACTACCGGGCCTAGCCCTTCTGTACGCCCCTAGAAGAACACAACCTAGAGTATCTGCGTACTAATGCTGGTTGTATCCATAAGAATTTATTTGGCAAAGTTTCCCACACTGCCGAGTCTATGTACCGACGTCGGTGTGGACGACAGTCAAATACCGAAGACCCACCACCTTATTATATATTTAAACCCTCGAGCCCTCGGCTCCCCGGACTGTCCCGTCTGTTAATCTACCTTCAGAAACTACCGACTGAATGACAATCAAACCAACCTAATCTACCTTCCTAACTCCCGGGGTGTGTGAATGTGCAACCCTAGTTATACTAGTTGCTCTTTTGGTTTATTATTCCTACGGTTTACGTTAGCCTAGGACTGACCCTGGCATACCCCGTGAAGGGTTCTCAAAGGGCACTAGGAACTACGATGGGCAGAAGCCCAAAGCTTCCTTTCGCAAGGCACTTAATATTATTGATTTCTACCCATTACCCGATCCCTTTCAAATTACTTTGGATCTAACCTAGTGTATTAAGACTCTTCCTCTCCATTCGGGGTGGACAATCTTTCGTCAGTCCCGAACACCACTTAACACTAGCCAATCTCACACTCTACTCATCCTAAATTCAAATAATGAACTTATTCAACTTACCCTATCAAAACTAGCAAACTACCAAAATTCCATCTCCCAAACTTCATTACCCACTCTAGTTCTGTTTCTGCGGTTTTACTATATGTAGATCACCCTATACTATATGATGTACATGATAGGAGTTTCTCTAAATATTCATCCAAAAGCCTTAAGTTATTTACTGGGAGTGTATCATGACATGATTAGCCTAGGTTCAAAAATTTATAATTTTCCTAATTTATTTGGTGTTTAATTAATTTCCTCCAAAACTAAACCATGGGTGATTTGAACATGAAGTACACTTTTTAGGTATGATTAAAGCCCCACAAAATTATGATAAATACTAGGCAGTAATTTGACAGTAAATTCATATCTCTCAGAAATTTTACCAAATTTACACCCTTGATCCTTAATTGTGAGCATATTCACCAATTAACCACTTAGAGTTGTAAATACTATAAATAAGCTTCCAAAAATTCCAACAAAATTCAAGTATAGTTGTCATGCCTCAAAAGTAATACTGACAAGGTTTCCAAATATTTCAATGAGTATTAACCTCAAAATCTAATTTAGAAATATAACCCTCTTTCTTAACTTAACAAAGCAACCTTTGCAAATATTTATCTAAAAATTATGAATTAATTTATACATCAATGTGTTGACCTCATAATTCTACTGATCAAGTTACATAATTTTCCAATAATATATAATCTCTGAATCAATTTTTGAATAGAATTGTATTAATAAAAGCCTGTAAAAAAAGTACTAAAAATAAAAGATGGCCGCGGAATAGACACCGACTGTGGGTGGTTCGAAAATGTCAGTTTCCGCGGGCCGGTTAGAAGATCGAGTTTTTTAACGAGAGGAGGCAAGTGCACCTATCGCAAGTAGTACTCGGTATTCGGGAAAATACCGAGGTCCTATTATTCTCGGGGACGCGTTGATTATATCTACTCTTCCAGAAACACTATTATCTTACTATCAGTAAGGTGGGATTTTTTAGTTTAATTAAAACGGAAAGAAAGAGAGCTGAATTTTGCTAAGTTAGTTCGATGACGGGTTAACGCTCGGCATCGAATCGGATTAAGACTAAAATAATTCTCAACAATTATTAAACTTTGTTTTTAAATTAATAAAAGGCACTTGGCCGTGGTGGTTCAAAAAATATGAGCGCACTTATCTCTAGGAATATTGCTCACCTAAACATTAAGACTATTCGACCGATCGTTAGACCGACGAAGGATTCCTCTTAATGCCCGCTTTACGCTAAGAACCCCGCTATTGGGTGGGGAACCCAATCCGGCAGAACTACGCTTCTCCTCTTTCGAGGGGGCGTACCCAGTTCTCTTTACCCAAGGGGGATCGGTCCATACGTGCAGCCTCTCGGCGTCGCGTATGGATAACGTATCGATTATGTGGTCCTATGCATCGTTAACACGGGGCAAACCTTAAGTCCTTAAATTAAAAAAAAAGTTTTTTAATTATTTCAAATCATTTTATATGTCCCAATGCTCTTCGATGCCGAAGGCTAAAAGAGATTAGCCACTCATCGGTATGGGGACGACTTTATGGTTTTAGCGAAACGTGAGTTTGAAATTAAGCACTAAACAATTATAAGAGAAAACATAAAAAAATAGGACATTTAGATATATTGAAGGAAATCTAATTGATGAAGGCACTCACGCACACTTCAAAACCATAAAGAAAGTAAATAAAGCAAGCCCTACTCAAATGAGTAGGGGGAAATAAATGCAAGTACAAGACCTACTCAAAACTGAGTAGGCGGTAAATTAAAGCAATGCGCCATTTAACTCTTAACGAGTAGGCGGAAATAAATGCATAAATAAAAAGAAACTAAGTTACAAAAAATGAAAATTACAAGTCCCACTCAAATGAGTGGGCGGTAAATTAAAGCAGAGCGCCGTTTAACTCTTAACGAGTAGGCGGAAATAAATGCTCACACGCACACACTCTACATAATTGAATAAAGCATTAAACAAGGCATTAAAAGTTATCCTCAAACAAACACACACACTTCATAATTGAAGAAAGCATAAAAGAAAGCATGAAAAGTTATTCTCTTACACTCACACACACATAAGAATAACATGAAAACAAAAGTTATCTAAAAATTAAAACTACAACTTTTCTACCCTTAGAACTTGCCAAAAACAAATAAAAAGATGAAATAAAAATTGTTTGAACACTTGGAATTGAAAACAATGTTGAAATCAAAGTTGTTGAAAAATTAAAATGTTTACATTTTCATCCATAGGATTTCATAGAAATGATTAAAAAGCGAAAAGAAAAATTAAAGGACCAAAACAGGTTTTACAATCCTAAAGCAAATCTAAGTAAAAAAAAAACAAAAACAAAAACACCTTAAAACCACTTTTACAACTTCATAGGAATGAAAATATAACCCTTTAGAAAGTTTTCAATACAACTTTGATTCTTTAAAAAAAAGACTTAAACTAAATTTTTGCCATTATAACGGCTCGAATTTTTTGATAAAGGCCTAAAATAAAGCCTAACATTACAACGTATTGCATGAAAAATTAAGACAAGTTATACTCATACACACACACACACTTTCTTAAAGAGGAAAAACAAAGATGAACTAAGGATAAAAAGGAGAAAGAGAGTGAGCCAACCAAATTTCATTTTCATTCCATGTACAAAGAGAAAAAACAACATTTTATTTATGATAAAAAAGCTATTACAAACTATTACAAAGCTAAAGGAAAAGCTAAAACAAACATAAGAAGGAAGAGAGAGAAAGTCTCCTTACATGAAGATGAAAGTGCACCAAGGGCAGCCCACAAAAGACACTAAATTTGGCTCAAAAAGGTGAACCCTTGGGCATTATAGAAAACTCTTATTTATAGGAAAAATTTCGGGTTGGTCACGCCCGTGACTAGGGCGTGACAGGGGGGCGTGTCACTACTATTCATGAGCTGATCGGGTGATTTGACTGAAAAGTTGACTTCGGCTGAAAATGTGGCGGTCACGCCCCATGTCACGGGCGTGACATGTGTCAGTCACGGGCATGACTAGGGCGTATCGGGGAGGTCAATCTGGGCGCGGTCCGGCCGCAAAGTCGCGCGCGTCATGTCAGGCCAGGTGGCAAAGTCACGCCCGTGTCACACCTTGACACGGGCGTGTCTAGGGCGTGTCGAGCTCGGTTTGATGATCGCCGATCGTCGAGCTGGCACCTGTGGTCGGCGATCGTCGAGGGCGTGACACGAGCGTATCGGTCATTTGACACGGGCGTGTCAGTCAACTTTTTGACTTTTTCTGGAATTTTTCTGGAATACAAATAAAGCTAAGTTTGAAATAATATTTACAAAAATAATCAATTTATTGAATAAAACTAATAAAAAAGACAAAAATAAACAAAATTGACTTAAATAAAATACGAAAATATAGGTATATTTACAACTCATCAAATACCCGCATACTTAAGCTTTTGCTATTCCAGAGCAAAAGTTTGAGGTGAACTTATAAGGAATAATAAAAAACCCTAAGTTCTGCTACCTCTAAATTAATTATAAGAGATATCAAATAAAATATACGGGGTATAAGAGTTAAGTCCAAAAATCATTTAGATGATTTAAACAGGGCAAAAGTTTTGGCCAAAAGACTTCTTGATGTAATCAAATAGAAAGCAATAATTGTATCGGTTAGATTAACAGAAAATAGTTTGGAGTTATACGAACTTTAGCTTTTAGGAGTTTTACCGGAAATAATGCAATTTACGAATTATGCTCTCAAAAAGATTTTTGAATTAATTCTAGAGTCATGAAATTGGCTAAGGGGGGTTGATGTTGGTTTATGAAGATGCTTGGATTTTGAGGTGAGGTTATTATTTTTTTTTCGAACCTCCATTTTTTTTGATTTGGATGTTAAAGGAAAACGAAATCTTATTTTCCTTAACAAAAATTTTTTCTTCTTCATAAATAAAAATAACCCAATGTATATGTGTTGGAGTAATGAATTTTATCCTCTTACTCCGTAACGTATAATCTTTTAATTTATTGGGTGCCTATGTTTACGGAATGAAATCTTATTCCCATTGACATAAGATCTTTTTCTTTTTGGGGAAATATTTTTATCATACCAAGTAGGTTATGATAGGTAAGGGAAGAAAAGAGAACTAGATTTTTAATTGAAAAATAATTGAGAGCAACCTTTATAAATTGTACGTTCCAATTTTTCAGAAAGCTAAAAGAAAGCATAATTGAATTCTATAGTCGTTATTTTCTAACATGGTACACATGCTCCTATCTATGAAAAATTAGAAGTAGTGCCTAAAGCGAGTCCCCTATTTTTAACAAAGTATAATAAATTCTTTAAAACTTAACCCCGGCTATTTAGATTTTTCAATCTATAATTAACAAACGAATATTGAACAAAGAATTGATCAAATTCGCATATAAATAAACTCAAAACTAAATTTTTGGATAGCAAGAAACTTAAGAATGAGATGTTTGATTTATTTGTTTCATAACTTACATAATTTTTTTTTTGAAGTTATGCTCTTTTTTTTTTGTATTTTTGTATTTATATCTTTAATATATACATACTAAAGAAAAAATAAAAAAAAATATGCGAAACTAAAATTTTTTTTGGATTTTTAAGTTTTGTGAATTTTTTTGTATTTTTATGTTTTGTGAATTTTTTTTGTATTTTTAATGAAATTTTCATTCTATTTACAAAAATTTGGGAAAAAAAAAGAAAAAATATTTACAACGATGAGAGGGAAAAAGGGAGAGGGGAAAGAGAAAGAATATTTACAAAAAGTACTTATAAAAATTATTTTAAAAAACATTTACAAGAATATTTACAAAAATATAAACTAGGTTGCCGCGAGATGACTCGTTATGTGGATGGCTCGATGAGCCGGATCTCGCGGACAAAGTTAAAAATAAGTCAAAGTTTCAAAAATGAAACTTCAAAATTTTTAATTAAAATTTTTTTTATTATTTTTGTGTTATATATATATATTTTTTTATATTTTTTTTATTTTTGAAGTTTTTTTTTAAATTTTTTTGTTTTATTTTGGTAAGTGGAAAAGAAAGTACGAAAATACGAAAAACACCCCCATACTTAGATCCAACATTGTCCCCAATGTTATATGCTAAGCATGAGGAACAAGACAGCAGGTATATGTACAAAAAAGGAAAAAGGGGGGGGGGCAGAAAACGTCCCTGATCCGCGCTCGGGGAAGCCCATTAGAAACCCTGCATTTATTAGAAAAATCGAAAACATAATAAATAAAGACGTAAAAAAGATAGACGTGGGGTGCCTCCAAGGAGCGCTTTGTTTATAGTCGCGTAGCTTGACTATAGTGGCGGGTTACTTTCAACGAGCCTTTTTCCGGGTGGGAGACGAGTACGGTCCCATATGGAAAAACTTCTTCAACTAAGAAGGGACCGGACCAACGGGATTTGAGTTTGCTAGGAAAAAGTTTAAGACGAGAATTATAAAGAAGGACTAGATCGCCCGGAGAAAATTTTTTGGGGGTTTTAATTTTTCGATCGTGATAGAACTTAGAACGCTCCTTATAAAACTTATTGCTCTCGTAAGCGTTCGCATGCCATTCATCGAGCTCATTTAGTTGCAGTTTTCTATTCTGAGCGGATAAGTTAGAGTCGAGGTTTAAGAGTTTTAATGCCCAAAGTGCGCGGTGCTCTAGTTCTACGGGTAAATGGCACGTTTTGCCATAGACTAATCGAAACGGGGTACAACCGGTAGCAGTTTTGTATGTCGTACGATACGCCCATAACGCGTCGTCGAGCTTAGCGGACCAATCTTTCCAATTAAGTGAAACGGTTTTTTCTAATATGCGTTTTATCTCTCGATTTACTACCTCAACTTGGCCACTTATTTTCGGGTGGCAGGGGGTGGAAAGCTTGTGCGTGACTCCGTATTTAGCTAACGTCTTAGCCATTAGAGCATTACAGAAATGCGTTCCCCTATCACTAACAATAGCGCGAGGCATGCCAAAGTGAGAAAATAATTTTTTTATAAATGTAACTGATGTAGGGATGTCCGGAATCGGAGATCTCTACGGTAAAAGTCAATCTACGCCCAATCTCGTCTTAGATCTACCGCACCTACACAGCACCTATCGCCCACAATATTTCCTCGTCACAAACGCAGCGCATAAAATAACAAGGAGGATTGGTCGACTCGAAAATAGCGATCGAAATTTGAGTCGGATCGTTCCCCAAATTAACATAAAGATTGCCAACCTTTTTGGGAGCAAAACCAAGGCTATAGGCCAAGATCCGCTCCGGCAAATAGGATCCACCCGATCCGGAAAATAAAAAGCCTAGCAACGGCGAGTTCGAAATGAAAGTGCAGCGATTAATTTAACGAAGCGGAAAAAACGATTTGCGATCCACCACAACTACTTAGAAGAAATCACACAAGGAGGGATGAGAGATTTTACCCAACCGGAGAACGTTCACACACGATAACTGTGGGAGAATCACTCTCTCCACGGATCCACCGGCGTCACACCGAAGGGCTTGCAACCTTCTTCCACGGAGTCGCACCGAAGGAAGCCGCGCCGGAGTCGCACCGAACCGGATGGAGGGAGCAAAGGGGGGCCGGCGGCTTCACACCACTAGAGGGGGGGCGGCGGCTATGAGGGGGAAACCTCCTTGGCCGAATTTCTCAAAGAAGAGGATTAGGGTTCAAACTTTCTCTGATCTCATAATAATGCCTCCTTAAATAGGAGTTACAAACAAGCCTTAACCATTCATGATGGAGATGTAATCTCATCCACCCAAATGGTTAAATGCACACCAAAATAAAATATTGTCCAAATAAAAAATAAACTTGCAAACATTGAATATAAAATTATCACTTCAAACTTGGATAATTTTATATTCCTAAAATAGAAATAATAAAGCATGAAAAGGGAATTGTTTTAATGCGGTGCGGCGAATGTTGCGCGCCGCGGGCGGAGGTTGTAACGTAGCCTTCCGCTAGCACCATCGTGACGCCTCACGTCCTTTAGTTGAATCGCCTCAGCAACCGGATCAACCTCATCATTGTCAGCATTGTCTCCAAGTAGAGGTGGCGGGGGCGCGCCATCAATCCTCCCCCGCTCAAAATCACGCATCTCTGTTGCGTGGTCCAAGAGGTAGCGACGAAGAAGATCGGCATCCAAGCTTTGCAGCTCCAACTCGAGCACCCAAGAGTCATCCGAAGGGGGGCGGTCACGCCAACGGATGAGGAAGCGGCGGGTGTCGCCATCAGCGGTGGTAACATGCTCAGCATCAAGTATCATCTCTGGAGTGGAAAATGTCCGTGGGAACCTGGGGAACATATTAGCAGTAGGCAAGAAAGAAGGCAACGTACCATCCGATGATATACCTGTGGGGACCGTAAGAGAGAGATCATCCGTTCTACCACTCCCCAACCCATGAGACTTTAAAGTGGGAGAAGAAGACGACAAAGAAATCAACTCTTGTGGTGGCGACACAAATATCGTTAAATCCGAAACGTTAAAAATGGGGGAGATACCCCAATCAGCAGGCAAGTCCAAAACGAAAGCGTTGTCACCTAACTTCTTAATAATCCGAAAAGGGCCGGCGCGCTTTGGTGCTAACTTTTTAACGGTGCCAGTTGGCAAGCGTTCGGGAACTAAACGGACTAAAACCAGATCGCCAATTTTAAAGTTTGATACTCTCCTATGTGAATTAGCGTGCGCCTGATAAGAGTCGTATTGTGACGTCAAAGTGGCCCGTATACGTGCATGTAGATCATGGATGTGTTGGGCAAAGGATTGTGCAAATTGACTTGCTTTGTACGTTGGAGGCAACGGCACCAAGTCAAGCGGCACAGGAGCTTTATAACCGTGAACAATCTCATTCGGAGACATACCCGTAGACCTATTTTTGGAATTATTGTAGGCTAATTGGGCGTGGGGTAAGAGAAGATCCCAAGTGCCTAAATGATCGCTCACGAGGCATCTTAACAAATTCCCTAAACTCCGATTAACTACTTCCGTCTGCCCATCCGTTTGGGGATGATAGGCGGAGGAAAACAATAACTTTGTTCCCATTAATATCCATAACGTTTTCCAAAAATAACTAGTGAATTTTACGTCTCTATCCGAAACTATGGTCTTTGGCACTCCGCGGTGACTAACGACTTCTTTAAAATATAGTTTAGCGACATGAGACGCATCGTTTGTTCTACTGCACGGGATGAAATAAGCCATCTTGGAAAATCTATCCACAACTACAAAAACGGAATCATGACGGGAGGGATGAGAGATTTTACCCAACCGGAGAACGTTCACACACGATAACTGTGGGAGAATCACTCTCTCCACGGATCCACCGGCGTCACACCGAAGGGCTTGCAACCTTCTTCCACGGAGTCGCACCGAAGGAAGCCGCGCCGGAGTCGCACCGAACCGGATGGAGGGAGCAAAGGGGGGCCGGCGGCTTCACACCACTAGAGGGGGGGCGGCGGCTATGAGGGGGAAACCTCCTTGGCCGAATTTCTCAAAGAAGAGGATTAGGGTTCAAACTTTCTCTGATCTCATAATAATGCCTCCTTAAATAGGAGTTACAAACAAGCCTTAACCATTCATGATGGAGATGTAATCTCATCCACCCAAATGGTTAAATGCACACCAAAATAAAATATTGTCCAAATAAAAAATAAACTTGCAAACATTGAATATAAAATTATCACTTCAAACTTGGATAACTTTATATTCCTAAAATAGAAATAATAAAGCATGAAAAGGGAATTGTTTTAATGCGGTGCGGCGAATGTTGCGCGCCGCGGGCGGAGGTTGTAACGTAGCCTTCCGCTAGCACCATCGTGACGCCTCACGTCCTTTAGTTGAATCGCCTCAGCAACCGGATCAACCTCATCATTGTCAGCATTGTCTCCAAGTAGAGGTGGCGGGGGCGCGCCATCAGTAACGACGACTCGCGCATCGTTGGTGGGGAGAGCTTGCGCTTCCGCCCACCTTGATACGTAGTCGACCGCCACTAAAATATACATATTTTTATAAGAAGGAGATAGTGGGCCTACAAAATCTATTCCCCATAAATCGAAAACTTCTCATTCTAAAAATATGTTTTGGGGCATCTCGTCTCGACGTGAGATGTTACCCGACCGCTGACAGCTATCGCATGCGCGTACAAAATTGTGCGCGTCTTTGAAGAGAGTGGGCCAAAAGTAGCCCGCCTCTGCACCTTTCTAGCGGTCTGGTTGGCTTAATAGTGCCCCCCGGCTGGACCCTCGTGGAAGTGCCTTAATATTTGTGTGCACTCCACTCCCGCGACGCATCTTCGAACTGCTTGGTCCGCGCAGATACGGAAAAGAAATGGGTCATCCCAAAAGAAATTTTTCAAGTCGAAAAAGAATTTCTTCTTTTGATGACTTGAAAAATCTTTTGGAAGTACTCGCGCGAATAAGTAGTTCGCAAAATCTGCGAACTAAGGCAAAGATGACGAAGACGAACGAACGGCGAGAAGGCGTTCCTCGGGGAATCTGTCGTTTATTTCAGATTCGACGAGCGCTTCCGCACCCGAATTTTCTAAACGGGAGAGGTGGTCTGCCGCTAGATTCTCCGCACCCTTCTTATCTCGGATCTCCAAGTCAAACTCTTGTAGGAGGAGAATCCATTGAAAACGGCGGGGCTTCGCGTCGGTTTTGGCTAGTAAATACTTAAGGGCGGAGTGATCGGTAAAAATGCTAACTTTAGATAGCGTAAGGTACGAGCGAAACTTATCGAAAGCGAAAACGACGGCTAAGAGTTCCTTTTCCGTCGTCGTGTAATTCACTTGTGCGGAAGTGAGCGTCTTGCTAGCGTAATAAATAGGATGAAAATGTTTTTCTATGCGTTGGCCAAGAACGGCGCCTAAGGCAATATCACTAGCGTCGCACATGATTTCGAACGGAAGGGACCAATTAGGGGCCACTAGTATTGGAGAATTGATAAGTTTTTGTTTTATAAAATTAAAAGCAGACTCGCAATCGCTACTAAAGACAAAAGGTGATTCCTTTTCCAAGAGGTGAGTAAGCGGCTTTGTTATTTTTGAAAAATCTTGAATGAAGCGCCTATAAAAGCCCGCGTGGCCTAAGAAACTCCTAATGGATTTTATGTTAGTCGGTTGAGGAAGTTTTTCTATGATTTCTACTTTGGCCTTATTGACCTCTATCCCCTTAATCGAAATCTTATGGCCGAGGACCAAACCTCCTCGAACCATAAAGTTACACTTTTCCCAATTTAAAACAAGATTTGTGTCCTCGCATCGCTGGAGGACACGATCGAGATTACGAAGACAATCCGGGAATGAGCATCCGAATACAGAAAAGTCATCCATAAATACTTCCATAATATCTTCTACTAGCTCTCCAAGGATTGCCAGCATACATCTTTGGAATGTAGCTGGCGCATTGCAGAGGCCAAATAGCATTCTTCGATAGGCGAAGGTGCCAAACAGGCAAGTAAAAGTCGTTTTCTCTTGGTCTTCGGGGGAATCCCCCGATAAACCGTCGAGAAAACAATAATATGGATGACCGGAGAGACGCTCGAGAATTTGGTCAAGGAACGGTAGTGGGAAATGGTCCTTGCGGGTGGCATCATTAAGTTTGCGATAATCGATGCACACTTGCCGACCCGTAATAGTACGAGTTGGGACGAGCTCGTTGTGCTCATTCGCCACTACGATCAGACCGCCCTTCTTGGGCACGACATGAATGGGACTAACCCATGCATTATCAGAAATGGGATAAATAATCCCCGCATCTAATAATTTAATTATCTCAGTTTTCACGACGTCTTTCATGTTTGGGTTAAGACGTCGCTGCGGCTGAATGGTTTTGCGGCAATTATCGTTTAGGAAAATTTTGTGAGTGCACAAAGAAGGGTTAATCCCCTTAAGGTCAGAAATTTGCCACGCAATTGCATGGCGATGTTTAAGCAAAACCTCCAATAAATCGGAGGTCTTCGAATCGCTCAAATGCGAAGAAATGATTACCGGGAGTGTATCATTTTTCCCCAAAAAGGCGTATTTGAGGGATTCGGGTAATGGTTTGAGATCTAGGGTGAGCGGTTCTTCTAGTGAGGTTTTAGTGCTAATGTCTTTTGAACCGATTGGTTCAAAAGGCACATTCGTAGACGCGTCCTCATCGCAATAAAAATTTTCGAGCGAAAAAATATTTTCGTTTAAAAACTCGGACTCGAAAACCGGAGAAGAACAATCTCCATAAAAAGAATCTAAAGAGTAGTAGAAATCGTCGCTCGACGACGAGTCTTCCATTGAGGAGTTAATAGAAAAATTAACTTGGTCGTCTCCTACCTGAAGGAGTAGCTGACCATTACTTACATCGATTAACGCACGTGAGGTAGCAAGGAAAGGGCGACCAAGTATTATTGGTACGTTGGCGTCTTCCTCGATGTCCAAGATGATGAAGTCCACCGGGAAGGTGAACTTGTCTACTTGGACAAGGACATCCTCAACAACCCTGATGGGGAACCTAACCGAGCGATCCGCTAGTTGGATGCCCATATTGGTAGGAGCAGGAGTACCCAAACCTAAACGTAGGAAGAGCTAGAACGACATCAAATTAATGCTTGCGCCTAAGTCTGCTAAGGCATATTTTACTAATACATTGCCAAAAAGGCACGGGATGGAAAACCGTCCCGGGTCATTTTGTTTTAAGGGCAATTTACTAGTAAGAGCCGCCGAACAGACAGCGTTGAGAGATATATGCGAAATATCCTCGAGTTTGCGTTTATTAGAAAGTAGTTCTTTTAAAAATTTCGCATATTTTGGCATTTGCGAGATAGCCTCGCAAAAAGGAACATTAATATGAATTTGTTTAAGAAATAAAATAAATTTTTCATATTGCGCGTTTACTCGCTCGTTATCTAACTTATGCGGGGAGGGCAACGCCTTGTTTAAAATAGTTTTGTCGTAAAAAATCGGTAAGGGTTGCGTAATCGAAGAAGAGGGAAGAGGGGTCGGAGGTGAAATATGTATGTTGGAACACCCTATTACTAATTTGGGTAAGGATCACTATGTTTGTCTTAGGGAACTAGGTTGACCTAGTTGTATAGTTGTAAAGGTCAATATTAGAATGAGTCTAGGGCTTAGAACTTAGGTTTGAAGCAGCCCCCAGGACCATTCCAATGTCAAGGATATAGAGCCAAGTCTAAGGCAATTTTTCGTCGAGCTCTGGTCGACGAAACGTCGAACTCGGTTCGACGCTCTCTGAGCTCAACTTGATAAATCGTCGAACTCCGGTCGACGATCTTCGAGCTCAGATCGACGATCTGCTTTCAGACAATTTTGGTTGGTCGTCGAACTGCATTCTACGTTTTTCTAGCTCAGGTCGACGATCTCTCTTCAGCTATTCTTCAGGTCGCTGAGCTCGGTTTGACGATCTTCGAGCTCAGTTCGACGTTTTCTGTCTGTTTGATCTGTTTCCATCTCTGAGCTCAGTTCGACGATAGTAGTGCTCAGATCGACTATTTTTCCGAGAGATCAACGATTCTAAGGATTCAAAAGGTGACAGTCTTTGGAATGTTTTTGAAATCCCTCAGCATTTATGTTAAGGAGATCTGCCAGCCGTTTGTCTTTATTCTGGAGCAAGTTTCAAGGAATTATTCAGGAAATGTTTTATTGGACCTTCCTCTAGAAGACAAGACTCTTTATGGAAGACATTTATGACTGCCAACGGCTATCCTTGACAAGAATTTTTCAGAGAATAAGATCCTTTTTGTCTTCAGAAATATAGAGAGAATATACAACACCCAGAGAACAAAAAAAAGAGAAGAATTAAACTGTGACAGATAACAAGTGATCATCCTCTGAAGAATCAGAATAACAATTTTTGCTTACAGAAAAGTGATCACAGCCTCATCTCAAGAACTCCAGACACCTCATCTTTCAGCCTTTTTGCTGAAACAATCCTTTGCTGGAGATCTAAAATTCTGAAGGCCTATCACCCTAGAGCAAAACTTCCATTCTTGAACCTGTCTACAACTCAGGGGGAGCTTTGACAACAAAAGATCCACTAGTCTTCTCTCATTTGATTTGAGAACAGAGAAGACAACTTCACCTCTTTATCTTTTCTTTTTCTACTGTAAAAGGGTTTCTGAACTCCCTTCAAAAGTCCTGTCTGGTTCTGAGACCCTTGTCAAAACTCAGTGGTGGCAAGACACCTTATCAAAAAATCCAGTTTTGGTTTTTGGGCACCTTATCAAAAGCTCATTGGTGTCAGGACACCTGATCAACTCATCCTGAGTGGATTCCTACCAAGGGTGGTAGAAGAGTGGATGTACCCAGGTTTTTGGGGAACCACTATATTTCCTTGTGTCTTCTGGGTTATTTGTGTGATTGATTTGCTGTGTGCTGTGCTCTTTACTTCTTTATTTTTAACTCTTCATTAACACTCTACACTATACTATAAATTGAATTTTATATTTGCTGATCAATTTCAACTGTGAAATTAATTTAAATAAACTCTATTCACCCCCCTCTAGAGTTGAGATAGATCTTACCCTCACTTTCAATTGGTATCAGAGCGAGGGTTGTTGCTCATACAGGCTAACACCTGAACCAAAAGATCCTTGATAAGATCAATCTCTTAAGAGGGTTATTTTCTTTATATCTTATATTATTCAAAGACATGGCACAGAACAAGGATTATGCAAGCACCAGACCTCCAGTGTGCAATCTATCTAAGTTTGCACTCTGGAAGGCAAGGATTAAATTATACATGAACTCTATTGATGAAGATATTTTCAATTCTGTCTTGACAGTTTGTCCAAGTCCACCAGCAAGCTCAAGTACAAATGCTGTTCCACCTCCCTCAGGAACAGATGCAGACATAAATAAATGGAAAACTGCAGATGCAAAGGCCATGAACATCTTAGCTCAGACAATGTCTGATGAGATATTTCAGAAAGTAGCTGACTGCAACTCAGCCAAAGGAATTTGGGACAAGCTCTCTGAAATTGTCTCAGGGTCTGCTGATGAAAGGAAAGATAGGAGATCTCACCTCATAACCCAATATGAGAATTTCAAGAAAGGAGAGACTGAGTCAGTAGCAGATATGTACAACAGATTGAGTTTTATTGTCAATGAGCTAAAGACCTTGGATAAAGAAATCTCATTGACTGAGCTTAATGACAAAATCCTAATGTGCTTCCCCAGCACTTGGGATTCAAGAATCTGGCCAATTAAAGATGCCAGAAGTCTAAATGAAATCACTACTGAAGCTCTCCTAAGCAAGCTCAAATCTTATGAGCTGCTCATTAAGAACAGAGAAGAAGAACAGAAGGCTGCCTCACCAGCCTCAAAGAAAGAGAAGTCAATAGCTTTCAAAGCCATTGAGAATCAGCCTGAAGAAAAGCTCACAGGCAATGAGGAGTTGGTCAGCCTGCTGGCCAAAAGATTTTACAAACTGGCCAGAAAAGACATCAGAAAAAGACCATACAAAGGACATGATAAACCAAGGTATGATAAGTCAAATAATGATAAAGAAATTATATGCTTTGGCTGCAGGAAACCAGGCCACATTGTGCCTGACTGTCCAGAAAACAAGAACAAGGACTGAAAGGATAGAAGAGAAAGAAGGAAAGAGAAAGACTTCAAAAAGAACAGCTCAGATAAAGCCTCCTCCAGCAAGAACAAACATACAAGGAAGGGCTTTGTTGCTGAGACATGGAGTGAGACAGAAGAGGATTCTGAAACTTCATCCAGCTTCAGTGATGATGAAGATGATGCAGATGAAAAAGAATTTTGCATGATGGTTATCAATGCCTCACAGCAAAACTCTGATGCAGAATCAGATTCAGACTCAGAAACTCAACCAGAAGAAGATCAAGTAATTGCCTCTTTTGATTTTAATTCAGAGGACTTTAAAATTGAATTTAAGACATTGTGTTTGGACTTACTAAAATCTGAGAAAGAGATAATCTCTCTCAGAAACAAATTATCTGAATACAGTGTCCTAAACTCAAATAACCTCAAACTCTCTGAGGAGTTAGAATGCTGTAGGGAGGAGATAGCTTCACTGAAAAGTGAACTATCAAAGGCCAAAAAGTTTGAAGAATCCCTAAATGGGAGAAGTATCAGACTAATGGACATTACAAGCACAGTGAACTCTAGATTCAACAGTACACTGGGCTTGGGTGCCTCATCCAGAAAACCTATAATATTAACAAATCCAATCAAATTTGTCTCTGACAAAGGAATGGGAGTAATAGAGGTAGCTAGGAAGAATGCAGATCTGCCAGAGAAAACTTCAGTTCAACAGATTGCGTCGAGCAGAGCACGACGATCGTCGAATAGAGCTCGACGATCTAACCCAAGATCGTCGACTTCATCTCGACGATATCCAAACTCTGAACTTCAGTATAGTCGATCTTCGAATAGAGATCGACGATCTGACCCAAGATCGTCGACCTCAGTTCGACAATCGTCGAACAGAGATCAGGTCTGTGAACATTCCTTCAATGGCACATCTAGATTCAATCCTAGAAGTCCCACATCCCAAGGCTTTAACCCCTATACTGAATGGATAATACCTCCTAGGAGATATCATCCTGAAGGCTATAAGAGTCAACCTGAGATGTCTTTCATTTCTGAATTCAAAGGATATCAGCCTAGGCCCAAGGTTAACTGAGTCAAAAACAAGTAAGTTGTTCATGTGCAGGTAAAGACCTATTCAGTATCTAACCATTAATGGTATCTTGATAGTGGGTGCTCAAAGCACATGACAGGGAATAGGGAGAACCTATCATCCTTCATAACCAAACTTGGACCCAAAGTGATTTTTGGTGATTCAAATTTTGGCCAAACCAAAGGATATGGTGCTGCTCAGATAGGCTCAGTCACTTTCAAGAAAGTGGCATATGTAGAAGGACTGAAGCACAATCTGATAAGTATCAGTCAGCTATGTGATGAAGGATACAAGGTGACTTTCAACAAATCCCTGTGCAAGATCAAGTCAGAGAATAACACAACTGTGCTAACAGGTAAAAGGACAGGTAACATTTACTTAGTAGATTTTCTTTCATCTAAAGTAGATATCTGTTTATTTAATTCCATATCTAAGCCAAATGTTTTATGGCATAAGAGATTAGGACATCTAAACCTTAGAACCATTGCTAGGCTATCCAAGGACAACCTTGTTAGAGGACTACCTTCTGGCCCCTACAAGAAGGAAGGACTTTGCAAGGCTTGTCAATTAGGCAAGCAAACTAAAAATAGCTTTAAGTCACTTAATAAGAGTGATTCACCTAGGATTTTGTATCTGTTGCACATGGATTTTTTTGGACCCATCACAGTACAAAGCTTAAGAGTGAAGTCCTATACTTTAGTGGTTGTAGATGACTTCTCAAGATTCACTTGGGTATTCTTTTTGAGGAAGAAGTCTGATAACTTCAAGTGTTTGACAGATTTTCTCAAATGCATTCAGATTGAGTTCAATACTCACATTGCCCTGATCAGAAGTGATCATGGGACAAAGTTTGATTCTCTTCTCATGCAAGAGTTCTGTCAAAGTGAAGGGATCAGGCATACTTTCTCAGCTCCTAGAACTCCTCAACAAAATGGGGTAGCTGAAAGGAAAAATAGAACCCTAATTGAATCTGCTACTACATTATTGGGAGATGCTCACCTACCTCTATCCTTTTGGGCTGAGGCAGTGAACACCTCCAACTATGTGCTAAACAGAAGCCTGATATATAAACTAAAGGGCAAGACTCCCTATGAATTGCTCAAAGGGAAGAAACCTAAAATAGCTTATTTTAAAATTTTTGGCTGTACCTGTTATATTCATAATAATGACAAGAAGTATCTAGCAAAATTCCAAGCTAAAGCTGATGAAGGAGTGTTTCTGGGATACTCTATGACCAGCAAGGCATATAGGGTATATAATAAATCTTCTTGTAAAATTGAAGAATCTGTTCATGTTACTTTTGATGAGACTAACATGTATTACAAGGAGAAGTCTAATTCTACCATAGAACCTTTGCAGGTACATTCTATTTCAGAAAATATGAACAGATTACAGGTTAAAGAAGAGAACACAACCTCTCAACAAAAGAATGAGAGCAGTGATGATGAAGAAGAAGTTTAACCTCTTGAAGAAAATCATCCTGAAGAGCCAGTTGTTATTCCACAAGAGGAAACAACAACACAGGCTGGTGAACAATCAACACCCCCTGTTGATTTAGTAACAACAAGAGATCATCCAATCACCCAAGTAATTGGAGAGATCTCAGCTGGTGTGCAAACCAGAAATCAGGTCAACCAGAACCTGATGCACACTTGCTTCCTATCTCAAGTTGAGCCTCAATCCATTCAAGATGCAGAGCAAGATCCACACTGGATCATTGCAATGCAGGAGGAGTTGCATCAATTTGAAAGGAATAAGGGTTGGGAACTAGTGCCTAAGCCAAAGGATCACACCATTGTTGGAACAAAGTGGGTGTTCAGAAACAAGCTGGATGACCAAGGAATTATTGTCAGAAACAAGGCAAGGCTAGTTGCACAAGGCTATTCTCAGCAAGAAGGAATAGACTATGACCAGACCTTTGCACCAGTTGCAAGGTTAGAGGGCATTAGAATATTCCTAGCCTTTACTGCTCACAAGGGATTCAAGGTTTACCAGATGGATGTGAAGAGTGCATTTCTCAATGGAGACATCAAAGAGGAAGTCTATGTTAGACAACCTCCAGGTTTTATCTCTCTAACTCACCCTGATTATGTTTTCAAATTGCATAAAGCATTATATGGTCTCAAGCAAGCTCCTAGAGCATGGTATGAGACCCTAGCATGCTTTCTTCTGGAAAATGATTTTGTTAGGGGGAGAGTAGACCAAACTCTTTTTATTAGAACCCATAAGTCCCACACCCTACTAGTACAAATTTATGTAGATGATATCATATTTGGATCTACTGATTCAAACTTGTGCAGAAAGTTTTCCAACCTAATGCATTCCAAATTTGAAATGAGTAGCATGGGTGAGCTCTCCTTCTTCTTAGGATTGCAAGTAAAACAGCATGCTGAGGGCATATTTATTTCCCAAACCAAGTATGCTAAAGAATTGGTTAAGAGATTTGGTATGTCTGAGGCATCTTGTATGAAAACACCCATGCCTACCAATGTTGTATTAGATGCTGATGAACATGGGAAACCAGTTGATCAGACAACATATAGAGCAATGATTGGCTCTCTATTGTACCTTACAGCCAGTAGGCCAGATATAATGTTTGCTACATGCATATGTGCTAGATTCCAAGTTAGCCCTATAGAGTCACACCTAACTCTAGTTAAAAGGATTCTTAGGTATGTAAAAAGTTGTCCAAATCTAGGACTCTGGTATCCAAAAGACTCAGGATTTGAATTAACTGGATTCTCAGATGCTGATTATGCTGGATGCAGAATAGACAGGAAAAGCACCAGTGGAACATGTCAGTTCCTTGGTGATAGAATTGTCTCCTGGTTTTGTAAGAAGCAAACATCTGTGTCAACCTCAACTGCTGAAGCTAAATATATGGCTGCAGGCAGTTGCTGTTCACAAATATTGTGGATACAAAATCAGCTCATAGACTATGGCTATAACTTAGAGAAGTCTAAAATTTTTTTTGATAATACTAGTGCTATCTCTATAGCACAAAATCCAGTCCTCCATAGTAGGACAAAACATATAGAGATTAGGCATCACTTTCTAAGGGATAATGTAGAGAAAAACAAAATAGAACTTCAATATATCCCTACTGATTTGCAAAGGGGAGATATTTTCACCAAGCCCTTGGATGAAAAGAAACACAGTTTCTTCCTAAATCAGTTAGGCATGTTAGATGGAGGAAGCCTAAACTAACTTACAAGATTTTTGAAAAGATAAAACAGACCAAGACTAGGCTAAAAAATCAGTTCCTTTTGTGTCTGTAGTATAGGCTTTGTCTCTGAACTGCGCTCGACGTTTTCCCAGAAAACGTCGAACGTAGATCGACGTTTCTCTGAAAATCGTCGACCAGAGATCGACGTTTCCAAAATCGTCGATCTGAGTTCAGCGCATCCGTTAGCTCCAGGTTTTCTCTCCTTCTATTCAGAGGCCGTCGAGCGGAGCTCGATGCTTGTCAACATCGTCGAACGGAGATCGACGATATTGACGTCTCTTCAGATTCCCTCTGTAGCCCAAATCATCGAGCTGAGATCGACGTTCTGTCGAACCGAGCTCCATGATTTTCCGTTTCGCCGTCGAACCCTAATATAAAATCATTTCTGTGGCCGTCGATCATCTTTGCGCTTTCATACTCTCTGCAACTTTCTTCGTTTTCCCTCCAAATCTTCTGCGCTTGGTTGTGTTTGGTTCTTTGTTGCAGGTAAAAATGGCTGGCTCCAATGCTGCAATCTCCAAAATGAAATTTGACACCGGATTTGACATCGACATGAACTCGTTTGATGGAAGCGATCAGCGCTTCAAGGATATTCTTAATCTATTCAGAGATCAACAGCTATCGCAAATAATGACTATCAGAATGAAGATTGCATCCGAAGAGATAAAGGAGTGGTGTTATACAGCGACGGATGAGAACGAGAACTCTGTCGTCGGCTTCATCAAAGGGACTCAGGTACAATTGTCCCCTGCTCTTTTAACTGTAGTTTTTCATCTTAGTTCTGGAGAAGATTCCGTAGAGTTATCTAGAGAGGAGTATGAATCCATGCTTGATAGAATGGGTCACAATGCTTTGAACCCTAGCAAACTGCTGAAGAAAAATCTGTCGATAGAATTTCAGTTTTTGGCAGATGTAGTTGGGAAAGTGCTTCTGGCCAAGCACTCAGCCCATGATACCATATCAAGATATCAATTCTGTCTGATAGGAGCTCTGCTTGATAAGAAACATATAGACTGGGGATCAATTTTCTTCAACCTGATTAAGAAAAAGCTGAGTAAGACTGCTGTCAGCTTTGGGAGAATTCTAGGGGTCTATCTGAATTCCAGATGCCCTGAGCTGCTAACCTCTTCTGGGATGTTCATTAATGCATCCAAGAGGCTCTCCTGTGCACTTTTCAGCAAATGGGACAGGCAGATTGTAAACCCCTCTAGGGCTGCTGCACCACTATCTTCAGGCACTAGGACTGTCTCAGTCACTCCACCTCTTGTCTCTGCCCTAGTAGAAGTGTTGCCTGCTTCTCCTCCTCCTCCAGTTGTCTCCACCCCAGCCACTTCATCCTCACCTCCAATCACCACCATATTGATATCTTCCTCCATTAACATTTCTTCACCAGTTTCAACCCCTCCAGCATCTACCTCAGAGGAATTCCAACCTCTTTTCTCTTATCCAAGCTTCACCTCTCCATCATTTTCCTTGGCAGATGATTCCTTTATGGATGATTCCCCCTCCTCTCCTCCAGAGCCTCCCTCTACCTCCACATTCCAACAAATGCTCCATGAAATTCTATCCCAATCATCCTTCACACCTTCTCTTGCCTCGCCTATCTTCACCTCAACATCTTCAATCCCCTCCTTTCCCCTTTCAGAGCCATCCATACCCTCATTCTCCATGCCACCAGCTCCAGCAATCATCCTTCCAACAACCTTCTCTCCTACCTCTGCTCAAGCCCCTCTTGAGCATGTAGATTTATCAGCCCTGGCTGACAGGTTATATGAGCTGCTAGCTCCTAAGCTAACCTCATTACTGGAGACCACTCTGGCTCCACTCCTGACCCATGTCAAGGAGCTGTCCTCCAAGCTCTCTTCCTTCTCTCCCTCTCAGGCAATTACCTCTTCTGGGTGCCTTGACTCAGTTATCCCTGAATCCAGGCAGGGGGAGATGCCTTCTGAAGTAGTGTTTGTGCCTGAGTATGCTCCAGCTCTGGCTCCTGCTCCTGCCTTTGCATTGGACCTCCAGAGCTTGCTCTCTGTGTTTGATACAGTTTACCTCAGATCTTTGCCAGTTCCTCATGCTGAAGACTTGTCTAAGGCCATTGTGCCTATTTCTGTCTGTGATCCCAGCCAAATTGAAGCATATGTAAATTCCTGGAAGGCTGTGGATGTTTGTGTTTCCATCTCTGATGCTGCTACTAAGGCCGTTGTGCCTCTTATTGTTGAAGCTGCTGCTGTTGTTACTGAGGTTACTGAAATGGTTTTTGTAATTGAAGATACATCTGCTACTGAAGAAGTTGCTGCTTACCTAGAAGATCCTGCACCTGCTGTTGTTACTGTGATTACTGCTGTTGTTGCTTCAAAAGATCCCTCTGCTCAAATTTCTAATGCTGCTCCTACCCTGACTACTGATCAGTTGAAGTTACAAGAGAAATACATAAAAAGCATTGATGATTTGTATGACAATCCTCAAAGTTCAGAGAGTGATCAATTTCAAACTGATTCAGATGACTCTGCAAATGCTATTGCCAAGAAGAGGAAGGCCAGAAGCAAGGCCATGATGTCAGTCCCCCCAGCTAAGGCAAAGGATTCTAATGACATTCCCTACTACATTCTGCATGACTGCCCCATATCTGAGCCCTGGATGCAGTATTCCAAGAACCAATCAAAGGCAATGAAGAAGAGAAGGAAGCTGAATAAGTATGAAAAAGGATCTTCTCAGTATCAGCCTCCTCCTCCTCCTCCTCCAGATTCTGGTTCAGGCTCAGCCCCTCAAGCTCCAGCTTCCAGGCAAAGCTCCTCCCAGTCTTATCAGAAATATTATCAAAGGGGGCAACATCAAAGGGGATATCAATCTAGTAGGGGCCAATATAGAGGAAGCTAGAGAGGGCACAGATTTCATCAAAGGGAAGGACAAGGCCATTCTAATTCTACTTCAGGTCCTTTCCCTTATAAGCTAAAAGATGCAGTTGTCTCCAGGACTCCTCCTACTGATTCTGAATCCATCAACAGATATGAACCTCCTATTTCATTTGAGGATCCTGAGAACAACCCCTTGTCCTGGACAGCTAGAATGAAAGAGTTGGCTGCTCTTGATCAAATAAAAAAGGCCAGAGAGCAAGGCAAGGACACTTCCAACATAACAACTTTATCAGATCAGAGAAAGAAAGAACTGGAGAAATATACATCAAGAAAATTCTTTAATCCAGAAGATTATATGAAGTTGCACCCTGAGGCTGTAGTTCCAAGGCCCAGATCTCAAACTTCCTTAGGTGCAGAAGATGATAGAAGATCCAAGAAAGAAGCCCTCAATCCCAACAGAGAAATTTTGTTTAAAAAGGGAACTGAGAAATAAATTGTGTAAGCTGAACAATCATCCTCCTTTGGATATTTGCTGACTTCTTATCTGTGATCTGCATTGCTGCTACATCTTTTCTTTTACATTATTGATTTAGTTTCTGTCTTAAATGTATGCTTATTTATTTCCTAATTCTGTCTGTAAATAGTAATCCTAACCCAAATAGGGGGAGATTGTTGGAACATCCTATTACTAATTTGGGTAAGGATCACTATGTTTGTCTTAGGGAACCAGGTTGACCTAGTTGTATAGTTGTAAAGGTCAATATTAGAATGAGTCTAGGGCTTAGAACTTAGGTTTGAAGCTGCCCCCAGGACCATTACAATGTCAAGGATATAGAGCAAAGTCTAAGGCAATTTTTCGTCGAGCTCTGGTCGACGAAACGTCGAACTCGGTTCGATGCTCTCTGAGCTCAACTTGATAAATCGTCGAACTCCGGTCGACGATCTTCGAGCTCAGATCGACGATCTGCTTTCAGACAATTTTGGTTGGTCGTCGAACTGCATTCTACGTTTTTCTAGCTCAGGTCGACGATCTCTCTTCAGCTATTCTTCAGGTCGCTGAGCTCGGTTCGACGATCTTCGAGCTCAGTTCTACGTTTTCTGTCTGTTTGATCTGTTTCCATCTCTGAGCTCAGTTCGACGATAGTAGAGCTCAGATCGACGATTTTTCCGAGAGATCAACGATTCTAAGGATTCAAATGCTGCCAGTCTTTGGAATGTTTTTGAAATCCCTCAGCATTTATGTTAAGGAGATCTGCCAGCCGTTTGTCTTTATTCTGGAGCAAGTTTCAAGGAATTATTCAGGAAATGTTTTATTGGACCTTCCTCTAGAAGACAAGACTCTTTATGCAAGACATTTATGACTGCCAACGACTATCCTTGATAAGAATTTTTCAGAGAATAAGATCCTTTTTGTCTTCAGAAATATAGAGAGAATATACAACACCCAGAGAACAAACAAAAGAGAAGAATTAAGCTGTGACAGATAACAAGTGATCATCCTCTGAAGAATCAGAATAACAATTTTTGCTTACAGAAAAGTGATCACAGCCTCATCTCAAGAACTCCAGACACCTCATCTTTCAGTCTTTTTGCTGAAACAATCCTTTGCTGGAGATCTAAAATTCTGAAGGCCTATCACCCTAGAGCAAAGCTTCCATTCTTGAACCTGTCTACAACTCAGGGGGAGCTTTGACAACAAAAGATCCACTAGTCTTCTCTCATTTGATTTGAGAACAGAGAAGACAACTTCACCTCTTTATCTTTTCTTTTTCTGCTGTAAAAGGGTTTCTGAACTCCCTTCAAAAGTCCTGTCTGGTTCTGATACCCTTGTCAAAACTCAGTGGTGGCAAGACACCTTATCAAAAAATCCAGTTTTGGTTTTTGGGCACCTTATCAAAAGCTCATTGGTGTCAGGACACCTGATCAACTCATCCTGAGTGGATTCCTACCAAGGGTAGTAGAAGAGTGGATGTACCCAGGTTTTTGGGGAACCACTATATTTCCTTGTGTCTTCTGGGTTGTTTGTGTGATTGATTTGCTGTGTGTTGTGCTCTTTACATCTTTATTTTTAACTCTTCATTAACACTCTACACTATACTATAAATTGAATTTTATATTTGCTGATCAATTTCAACTGTGAAATTAATTTAAATAAACTCTATTCACCCCCCTCTAGAGTTGAGATAGATCTTACCCTCACTTTCAATGTACCTGAGGATCGATCCGTTTTGGATCGACCACCTCCTTACCGCTACGGAGGGTTATAGCGTTGACAGTTTCCCTTGGATTGGGCTCCGTGTTCCCTGGCAGTGCCACCAGAGCGCGTTCCGACATAAGTCGCGCCAGCTGTCCAACCTAGATTTCTAAATTTTTTAGGGATCCGTTGATGTTCCAGATATTGGACTCGTTGGACGCGACATAACGATTAAAATTTTCCTCCACCGGGGATGGCTTCATAGGAGGGGGATAAGGAAACGTTGGCGCAAAAGGAGGGGGAGAGGGACGCTGTGCGTTGTTCGGGTTGCTCCAGGATAAATTCGGATGGTTCCTCCAACCCGGATTATAGTGGCTACTATAAGGGTTGTTTTGAAAGGAGGGACGCCCGGATTTCCCATGTAGTCCACGAACTCGTCGACTACGCAGACGTTAGAGGGGGGAGAAAATAAGGAGGAGTGGGGGAGGCAACAGACATCTCCGCCACCTGCTTAGTTAGCCTTTCCACTTAGAGGGCTAGCTGAGGAGTGGCATCCACTTCAAAAATGCCCGCCTGCTTAGGGCGCGCCCGCGGGACATTCCACTGGTAGGCGTTCACCGCCATTTCCTCGAAAAGGGCCTGGGCGGCCTCGGGGTTCTTATTGTTCAGAGTGCCCCCGGCAGCCGCGTCAATCATTTGACGCGTCTGACTATTCAGTCCATTGTAAAAAATCTGTACCTGCAACCACGTTGGCAGAGCATGGTGCGAGCACCGGCGGAGAAACTCCTTAAAGCGTTCCCAAGTCTCGTAAAGAGACTCGGAGTCGTTTTGGACGAACGAAGATATGTCCGCCCGCAATCTTGCAGTTTTTGCGGGCGGAAAATACTTCGTAAGGAATTTCTCTGCCAACTCCGCCCAGGACGTGATGGATCCCCGCAGGAGGGAGAGTAACCACGCCTTAGCCTTGGACTTAAGAGAGAATGGAAAAAGGCACAAACGAATGGCGTCATCAGTGATGCCATTAATTTTAAAAGTATCGCAAATCTCAAGAAAATTAGACATGTGGTTATTTGGGTCCTCATCCGGCAGTCCGTCGAACTGCACGGCATTTTTGATCATTTGAATAACACTCGACTTAATTTAAAAATTATTGTTGGCCACAGCGGGCCGAACAATACTAGACCCCGTATCATCCTAGTTGGGCTGAGCGTAGTAAGATATAGTACGCTCGGCCGGTTGGGCATTATTTGGGTCGGCCATAGAAGAAGAGGGTTCTCCGATGGATTCTGCGGGGTCTAAAAATGGAATTCGACGTAAGGATCAGATACGCGCAAGAGTGCGGTCGATCTCGGGGTCGAATTCAAGATTTTCAGAACCTGAAGGTTGTCCACGGGTCATACACCCTAAAAAAACAACGAAGGGGGAAGGATTTTTTTTTTTTTTGTTATAAAAAAATTTTTTTTATTTGAAAATAAAGTAAAATTAATAGACTCCCGGATTCAATATAACAACCGAGATTTCCCGGTAACGGCGCCAAAAACTTGATGGCCGCGGAACAGACACCGACTGTGGGTGGTTAGAAATGGTCAGATTCTACGGGCCGGTTAGAAGATCGAGTTTTCTAACGAGAGGAGGCAAGTGCACCTATCGCAAGTAGTACTCGGTATTCGGGAAAATACCAAGGTCGTATTATTCTCGGGGACGCGTTGATTATATCTACTCTTCCAGAAACACTATTATCTTACTATCAGTAAGGTGGGATTTTTTAGTTTAATTAAAACGGAAAGAAAGAGAGCTGAATTTTGCTAAGTTAGTTCGATGACGGGTTAACGCTCGGCATCGAATCGGAATAAGACTAAAATAATTCTCAACAATTATTAAACTTTGTTTTTAAATTAATAAAAGACACTTGGTCGTGGGGGTTCCAAAAATATGAGCGCACTTATCTCTAGGAATATTGCTCACCTAAACATTAAGACTATTCGACCGATCGTTAGACCGACGAAGGATTCCTCTTAATGCCCGTTTTACGCTAAGAACCCCGCTATTGGGTGGGGAACCCAATCCGGCAGAACTACGCTTCTCCTCTTTCGAGGGGGCGTACGCAGTTCTCTTTACCCAAGGGGGATCGGTCCATACGTGCAGCCTCTCGGCGTCGCATATGGATAACGGAAATAGAGCCCACACATCGATTATGTGGTCCTATGCGTCGTTAACCTGGGGCAAACCTTAAGTCCTTAAATTAAAAAAAAAGTTTTTTAATTATTTCAAATCATTTTATATGTTCCAATGCTCTTCGATGCCGAAGGCTAAAAGAGATTAGCCACTCATCGGTATGGGGACGGCTTTATGGTTTTAGAGAAACGTGGGTTTGAAATTAAGCACTAAACAATTATAAGAGAAAACATAAAAACAGGACATTTAGATATATTGAAGAAAGCTAATTGATGCAGGCACTCACGCACACTTCAAAACCATAAAGAAAGTAAATAAAGCAAGCCCTACTCGAATGAGTAGGGGGAAATAAATGCAAATACAAGTCCTACTCAAAACTGAGTAGGCGGTAAATTAAAGCAATGCGGCATTTAACTCTTAACGAGTAGGCGAAAATAAATGCATAAATAAAAAGAAACTAAGTTACAAAAAATGAAAATTACAAGTCCCACTCAAATGAGTGGGCGGTAAATTAAAGCAGATCGTCGTTTAACTCTTAACGAGTAGGCGGAAATAAATGCTCACACGCACACACTCTACATAATTGAATAAAGCATTAAACAAAGCATTAAAAGTTATCCTCAAACACTCACACACTGTAACGACCCCATCCGTTAAATGACGTATAGTAGAAGGTCCGGCCGGGGCCCCACACTATATGCCACAAACAAATGGTGAGGTCACAGGATAATACCAAACCATACACGAATCCTAACTCAGAGCATTCTAGCGGAAGCTTTAAATTGCAATTTGAACTCTAACCAGGAATGTCCAATATATAAACCACCTTTATATATATAGCCACGGAATGTACAATAATACATAGAGTTTGGCCTTAAGGCCTTACAGTTGCTCTTTCCACACCGTATGGTTTACAAACCTCAGCGCGCAGGCCGGCCATACATGAGTAAAAGAAAACAAGCAAACACATTCGCTTAGCCTTCAAGGGCTAGCCGCAGCAGCAGCAGCAACAGTAGTAGGGATTCAGCCCTTCATTTACCACTTGGCTCTCCAGCACCTGCATAGGGACAATCCACCCAACCGGTGTCAAACAATGCAACGGTCAGCATTCAGCTGACCCAATTATAACAATCCTACCCCTTTCTCGGGGCATTAGCATTCTTTCCCTGCAAAGCATGGCATCATCATATAGCAACTATGTGCGCGCAGGCACATTCAAGCCATCACAACTATCGGCCACACGGCCCGACAGTCTGTGCACTCAGGGCACATTCTTGGTGTACCGGAATACCAGGGTCAACACCACCATCTACACGGTATTTGAGCATTCTAGTCTTTCCGACGCGCGGGCCTAAGACTCTCATTAGGCGCTCCAACAAAACCTATAACCAGGCTTCCAAGTCGGACAGACCTAACGCAGGTATGGATCAGCCACCCCCCGTTGCTCAAGTCGCCGTGCCACCTCGAATACGGAAGTATCCATGGCTATTTATAGGCGCGGGTCGGTTTCACCTTTCCTGTTCGGCAATCTGCCTTTTCATCGAGTTGCAGCCCAACGGCTCAACCGCTCATAAAGTGGCAACGCACGGCCACAAGAGTTGCATCTAGCCCTCTTCATTTCCTGGACATCATCCAGTACTTCCTGCTGCACCAAGCAACAGGTAGGCACAAGGAAACACAAGCCATAATCACGGAGCCTTCTCTGATATGCAAACAAGCATCACCAATCCAGACCATGTCCAGATGGGCTTCACACAGCATGCCTAGAGCCGTACTCCAATTTCGGCCTCTAACAAGGGGGACTTCATATATCTACCCCAGGGACACCACAACCCACCGCACACTCGCGGGGAAGGGTTTTCCTTATGCAATGTAGAAAAGAAGGACTTCACATGTCCAAGAAGGGAGATCGTTACCCTTGTTGATCTCTTGGGAGCCATCGCAAACTAGCCGGTGAGAAAGAACCGCAGAAGCTTTGCCTTCACAACACCGGCTTCGGATCACGAATCGGACCACGGGAACTCCGCCGGTGGCTTGATCTCCTCCTCCTTCTTCTTCCTCCTCTCTCTTTCTCTCTTCCTTAATCACATGAAGAATGAATTCTTCCTCAGCCTCTACTGATTAAATCCATCCAGGAATCACCTGAGCCCTTGGATCCAAAGAGAGAAATTTGAACGGCCACGATTTGCCCAAAAACTCACTTTTTTTGGCTGACACGGCCTGTGACACGCCCGTGTCACAGGCCGTGTACCCTTAAGCGGCACACGCGGTATTCGTACCGACTGAGATTTACCAGAACACGGGCATCGACACGCCCGTGTCGAACCTGACATGCCCGTGTCATTCCTGAGACATGCCCGTATCACCCCTGCCTCATCGAGCTGCAAGCAGTACACGGGTAGGCACACGGCATCGGACACGCCCGTGTCCAACCTGACACGCTCGTGTTCAAGGCTTGGTTCTAGGCCGTATAACCTTCTGACTCAGAACGCATTTTATTTGCGTGACACGCCCTGGGACACGCCCGTGTCCCAGGCCGTGTACCCCCGACACGCCCTGGGACACGCCCGTGTCCCAGGCCGTGTAAAATGACCTGCACCTCAAAACCAATTTTGAGTCTTTTTGGGGTGTTACAATCCTCCCCCCCTTAACAAAATTTCGTCCCGAAATTTGCACGGTAAGGAAATAAAACCCAACAATGCTATAACTTGATAACTCTGTTATAACAAAAGGTACACGGTCTACAGTTTATACAAACAATTCGGGAAATTCAGCTCGCATGGTCTGCTCTCGCTCCCATGTTAGTTCTTCACGGCCACAATTGTCCCATCGGACCTTGACCATCCCGATCACTTTGTTCCGCAACTGTTTCTCGGCTCGATCCTCGATCCGAATGGGTCTAACCCTCGTCATTAGCCCATACTGGACCGGTACCCGATCATTCTCCACTACTTGAGCTGGATCCTTCACTGCCTTACGAAGGATTGAGATGTGAAATACATCATGTAATCCACCCAAGTCTGCTGAAAGTGCTAGTCGATAAGCAGCTTCCCCAACTCGCTCCACCACCTCAAACGGACCAAGATACCTCGGACTTAGCTTTTTCAAACGCCGAATCTTGGACACGCCTTTGAAGGGTTTGATCTTCAAATATACCCAATCACCCACCGCGAACTCCACGTTCCGATGTTTGGCATTGTAGTACTTTGCTTGACGATCTTGGGCTATCAATAGCCTCTCCCGAATAGAGCGTATGAGCGAGGTAGCTTCTTCGACTTCCTTTTTCCCACTCAGCTTAGACTCGCCTGCTTCTGGCCAAGCTAACGGTGTACGGTATTTACGACCATATAAAGCCTCAAATGGTGCCATACCAATACTCGCTTGGTAGCTATTATTATAGGCAAATTCGACAAGAAATATATAATCTTCCCATCTCTTACCAAAGTCTAGGGCGCACATGCGGAGCATGTCCTCCATCGTCCTGTTGGTTCGTTCAGTCTGGCCATCCGTTTGGGGATGAAAGGCCGTACTAAACTCTAACTTTGTACCCAACATTTGATGAACGAGCCGCCAATCATTCGATGTGAACCGCCCATCACGGTCACTAACGATGCTCTGAGGAACACCGTGCAGTCGAACAACCTGCTCCACATAAAGCTTGGCCAAGGTTTCCACTGAATCGTCTCTTCTGTTTGGAAGGAAGTGCGCCACTTTTGTCAACCGGTCCACAATCACCCAGATTGAATCATGACCGCGTTGAGATCTCTGAAATCCATGCACGAAATCCATCGAAATGTCATCGAACTTCCACTCCGGAATAGGTAATGACTTCAGGAAACCGCCAGGCTTCTGGCATTCTTCTTTCACCAACGCACAGGTATTGCATTCTGCCACATAACGTGCGACATCTTTCTTTAGTCCGGGCCACCAAAACAGCTTTTTCAGATCTCTGTACATCTTTGTGCTCCCTGGGTGAACTGAGTACTTTGCAAAGTAAGCTTCGTACATCAACTCTTCCCTCAATTTACCCACACTCGGGACGCACACTCGACCATTTCTTCGTAATAACCTGTTATCCCAAGAGAATTGGTCATCCGGCCCATCTTTTGCATAGCGCTGGAGGCTTTCATCAAGCTCCGTTGCTCGCCGAACTCTGTCCGTAAGGTCATATTGCACCTCCGTCCAGTTCAAGCATGCATCAGTCGACGAACCCTTGTCAACACAATATATCTCCAACGCTTCCAATTCCTGGATTAACCGCTGATCATGCCTCTGCAACCAGCTTGCCCGTACCGGAGTCTTCCGACTCAAAGCATCAGTGACCACATTTCCCTTCCCGGGAGTATAGTGAATCTCGAAGGTGTAGTCCCCAAGGAACTTCATCCATCTTCATTGTCGCATATTCAAATCCTTCTGATCCAACAAATACTTTCGGCTTTTGTGATCTGTATAGATATCCACTTTAATGCCATATAGATAGTGCCGCCACAACTTGAGCGCAAAGATTACCGCCGCCAACTCCAAATCATGGACGGGGTAATTCCGCTCATGCACTTTCAACTGGCGCGAGCCATAAGCAATCACTTTACCAAACTACAGAAGAACGCAGCATAAGCCGCTCCCGGAAGCATCACTATAGATATCATACCCATCTGTACCACATGGCGATGTCAACACAGGCGCCGTGGTCAAACAACTCTTCAAGTCTTCAAAAGCTCGCGCGCACTCCGGCGTACAAATGAACTTTTGATCTTTTCTCGTCAGCGTGGTCAGAGGTAAAGCAATCCGTGAGAAGTTTTCCACAAACCGTCTATAGTAGCCCGCAAGTCCAAGGAAGCTCCTGACCTCGGCCACTGAAGACATCACTGGCCAATCATGAATGGCACTTATCTTCAACGGATCCACCGTGATACCTTCTCCACTTACCACATGGCCTAAAAAGGCTACTGAAGAGAGCCAGAACTCACACTTTGAGAACTTGGCATAAAGCTTATTCCTCCGCAGGGTATGCAAGACCAACCGCAAATGGTTTGCATGATCCTCTTCCGACTGAGAGTATACTAAGATATCATCGATAAACACAATCACGAACAAATCCAAGTACTCTCGGAACGTTCGATGCATTAGGTCCATAAATACCGAAGGCGCATTACATAGGCCAAACGGCATTACCGTGAACTCATAATGACCGTAGCGTGTTCCAAACCCCGTCTTGGGAATGTCACCTTCACGAATTCTCAGCTGATAATATCCCGATTTCAAATCCAACTTGGAATAGACCGTTGATCCTGCCAGCTGATCAAATAGGTCATCAATCCGTGGGATCAGATAGTTTTTTTTTCTCCGTCAGCCTATTCAATTCGCGGTAGTCAATACATAACCGCAAACTACCGTCTTTCTTTTTCACAAATAGAACAGGCACGCTCCAAGGTGACATACTTGGGCGTATGTATCCCTGCTCCAACAACACTTGCAATTGGACTTTCAACTCAGCCATCTCTTTTGGCGCGACGCGATATGGAGAGCGAGCCATAGGTTTCGCACCTGGCACCAACTCAATAGAGAAGTCAATCTCCCGCTGGGGTGGTAACCAAGGAAGATCTTTAGGAAACACATCGACAAACTCTGACACAACCAGTACTTCACCGGCACTGGCCTTTGGCTCAACAGCCTGAATTAGCGTGAAGAATAACTCCGCGCCCTTCCGAACAGCATTGACGACTTGGAGTGCAGACAACAGAGTCCCGCCAACTCCTCGCATACCAGCGAACTTCGTCACAAGTCCGGTATTCTGGCCCAGTGTAATCTCCTTGGAGATGCAATCAATAAAGGCACGCTGCTCCGAGATCCAGTCCATACCAAAGATCACATCAAACTCCGACAACGGTAGCACGGCTGCACTCAAACCGAAATCCCGACTTCCTATTTGAACATCCACATCGCAAGCCCTATCCGCAAGCATCACACAGCCATTCGGCAATAGCACCCTTGTACTATCCACCGTCACATGACTCGGTACCCCAATTCGAGATACGAAATCCTCAGACAGAAAAGAATGCGAACCACCCATATCAAACAGGGCTCTCGCCAGATTATTCTGAATCAGGACAAAGCCTGCAGCATACACATCATGCACAAGCTATACATCACCACAAACAATAGCACGCAAGCAAGTAAGCTAAATCAACTCGTACCTGTGACGACGTCACTTTGCTTAATTGCTTCCTATTGGCCAAGCTGATAGATTCGAGGCTGTGCCTGGGACACAGAGGAATCAACCACGGCTTTGCCCTTCTCAGCATAAGACGCACCCGTCTTCTTTTCCCCTTTAGGCTGAATAACCCGACAGTCACGGGCTATATGCCCCACCCATCCACAGTTATAACATGTACGAGAATCCAGCGTTGATGTCGCCCCCGACACAACGGTCGTAGTCACTTGCCCAGACGGCTTGGACCTCTTGCCCCCTTTCTTCTGGTAAAACGATTTGCTCGGGCGAGGTGCTTGAACCTCTGGCTTTGACACAAACAAGCCCTTGTTCCCTTGCACTCGCCGCATGTCCTTCTCCAACGCACACGCAGTATCAACCAACGCCTGGAACCCTTGGTTCACTGAACTCGAAAGCAGGAATCGCAACTCATCCCGCAATCCTTCATAGAACCGATTCGTTTTCCTTTGGTCATCCGCGAAGATTGTTCCCACATACCGTCCGAACCTAGTAAACTCATGCAAGTAGATATCCACGCTATCTTCCCCTTGCTTTAACCGTTGGAACTCATTTTCCATAGCAATGTGTTGCGCCGCTGGGACATGCTTCGCCAGAAATATCCGAGAGAACTCCTCAATCGACACTTGCGTTAATTGCCTGCCCGCCAAATGGTGTACCTCAACCTTGTCCCACCACAACCGCGCCTCTCCTTCAAGCATGAAGGTGGCCAAGGTGACCTTTAGAGTTTCCTCCGCCCTGATCGCTGTCATTATCCGCTTGACACGCGATAACCAATCCTCTGCCTGGGTTGGGGATCCCATTCCCGTAAACATAGGCGGACTGAAGCTCATGAATTGCTTCAACTGTCGGTCAGCTGCTCGTGGATCTACAGCCTCAACCGGCTCGGGTCGTACAACAACACGAACTGGTTCTACTGCCGGCTGCGCTTGCCCGGTCGGCTGAATCATGGCAAATAGAGCCTCAACAACAAAGCGAACAGTTTCTGCAGATGGAGGAGGTGTTGGCACCTCATCTGGTGCCGCACTCTCATCAAAGCGCTGGGGCTCAGACTGCCCAGCACCACTACGCGTCACCTATAGGTGGACAAGACACACATTAGCGAACGTATGCAAGCAAAACAACACAAAAAGGAACGCGCAAATTCCTCAAACAAGATTTTGTACATTCCTTAGTGGACATTCCAGAGTTCATTAGCGTTACAGCAGGGCGCATAAACACGCGCTCGCCACCCCATAAAAGAATTCGTCCACGAATTCGATAGAGGAAGACCGAACGAAGCTGATACCAAAATGTAACGACCCCATCCGTTAAATGACGTATAGTAGAAGGTCCGGCCGGGGCCCCACACTATATGCCACAAACAGACGGTGAGGTCACAGGATAATACCAAACCATACACGAATCCTAACTCAGAGCATTCTAGCGGAAGCTTTAAATTGCAATTTGAACTCTAACCAGGAATGTCCAATATATAAACCACCTTTATATATATAGCCACGGAATGTACAACAATACATAGAGTTTGGCCTTAAGGCCTTACAGTTCCTCTTTCCACACCGTATGGTTTACAAACCTCGGCGCGCAGGCCGGCCATACATGAGTAAAAGAAAACAAGCAAACACATTCGCTTAGCCTTCAAGGGCTAGCCGCAGCAGCAGCAGCAACAGCAGTAGGGCTTCAGCCCTTCATTTACCACTTGGCTCTTCAGCACCTGCATAGGGACAATCCACCCAACCGGTGGCAAACAATGCAACGGTCAGCATTCAGCTGACCCAATTATAACAATCCTACCCCTTTCTCGGGGCATTAGCATTCTTTCCTTACAAAGCATGGCATCATCATATAGCAACTATGTGCGCGCAGGCACATTCAAGCCATCACAACTATCGGCCACACGTCCCGACAATCCGTGCACTCAGGGCACATTCTTGGTGTACCGGAATTCTAGGGTCAACACCACCGTCTACACGGTATTTGAGCATTCTAGTCTTTCCGGCGCGCGGGCCTAAGACTCTCATTAGGCGCTCCAACAAAACCTATAACCAGGCTTCCAAGTCGGACGGACCTAACGCAGGTACGGATCAGCCACCCCCCATTGCTCAAGTCGTCGTGCCACCTCAAATACGGAAGTATCCATGGCTATTTATAGGCGCGGGTCGGTTTCACCTTTCCTATTCGGCAATCTGCCTTTTCATCGAGTTGCAGCCCAACGGCTCAACCGCTCATAAAGTGGCAACGCACGACCACAAGAGTTGCATCCAACCCTCTTCATTTCCTGGACATCATCCAGTACTTCCTGCCGCACCAAGCAACAGGTAGGCACAAGGCAACACAAGCCATAATCACGGAGCCTTCTCCGATATGCAAACAAGCATCACCAATCCAGACCATGTCCAGATGGGCTTCACACAGCATGCCTAGAGCCGTACTCCAATTCCGTCCTCTAACAAGGGGGACTTCACATATCTACGCCAGGGACACCACAACCCACCGCACACTCGCAGGGAAGGGTTTTCCCTATGCAATGCAGAAAAGGACTTCACATGTCCAAGAAGGGAGATCGTTACCCTTGTCGATCTCTTGGGAGCCATCACAAACTAGCCGGTGAGAAAGAACCGCAGCAGCTTTGCCTTCACAACGCCGGCTTCGGATCACGAATCGGACCACGGGAACTCCGTCGGTGGCTTGATCTCCTCCTCCTTCTTCTTCCTCCTCTCTCTTTCTCTCTTCCTTAATCACATGAAGAATGAATTCTTCCTCAGCCTCTACTGATTAAATCCAGCCAGGAATCACCTGAGCCCTTGGATCCAAAGAGAGAAATCTGAACGGCCACGATTTGCCCAAAAACTCACTTTTTTGGCTGATACGGCCTGTGACACGCCCGTGTCACAGGCCGTGTACCCTTAAGCGCACACGCGGTATTCGTACCGACTGAGATTTACCAGAACACGGGCATCGACACGCCCGTGTCGAACCTGACATGCCCGTGTCATTCCTGAGACACTCCCGTGTCACCCCTACCTCATCGAGCTGCAAGCAGTACACGGGTAGGCACACGGCATCGGACACGCCCGTGTCCAACCTGACACGCCCGTGTTCAAGTCTTGGTTCTAGGCCGTGTAACCTTCTGACTCAGAATGCATTTTATTTGCGTGACACGCCCTGGGACACGCCCATGTCCCAGGCCGTGTACCCCCGACACGCCCTGGGACACGCCCGTGTCCCAGGCCGTGTAAAATGACCTGCACCTCAAAACCAATTTTGAGTCTTTTTGGGGTGTTACACACACACTTCATAATTGAAGAAAGCATAAAAGAAAGCATGAAAAGTTATTCTCTTACACTCACACACACATAAGAATAACATGAAAACAAAAGTTATCTAAAAATTAAAACTACAACTTTTCTACCCTTAGAACTTGCCAAAAACAAATAAAAAGATGAAATAAAATTGTTTGAACACTTGGAATTGAAAACAAAGTTGAAATCAAAGTTGTTGAAAAATTAAAACGTTTACATTTTTATCCATAGGATTTCGTAGAAATGATTAAAAAGCAAAAAGAAAAATTAAAGGACCAAAATTGGTTTTACAATCCTAAAGCAAATCTATGTAAAAAAAACAAAAACAAAAACACCTTAAAACCACTTTTACAACTTCATAGGAATGAAAATATAACCCTTTAGAAAGTTTTCAATACAACTTTGATTCTTTAAAAAACAAGACTTAAACTAAATTTTTGCCATTATAACGGCTCAAATTTTTTTATAAAGGCCTAAAATAAAGCCTAACATTACAACGTATTGCATGAAAAATTAAGATAAGTTATACTCATACACACACACACACTTTCTTAAAGAGGAAAAACAAAGATGAACTAAGGATAAAAAGGAGAAAGAGAGTGAGCAAACCAAATTTCATTTTCATTCCATGTAGAAAGAGAAAAAACAACATTTTATTTATGATAAAAAAGCTATTACAAACTATTACAAAGATAAAGGAAAAGCTAAAAAAAACATAAGAAGGAAGAGAGAGAAAGTCTCCTTACATGAAGATGAAAGTGCACCAAGGGCAACCCACAAAAGACACTAAATTTGGCTCAAAAAGGTGAACCCTTGGGCATTACAGAAAACTCTTATTTATAGGAAAACTTTCGGGTTGGTCACGCCCGTGACTAGGGCGTGACAGGGGGGCGTGTCACTACTGTTCATAAGCTGATCGGGTGGTTTGACTGTAAATTTGACTTCAGCTGAAAACGTGGCGGTCATGCCCCAGGTCACGGGCGTGACATGTGTCAGTCACGAGCTTGACTGGGGCGTGTCGGGGAGGTCGATCTGGGCGCGGTCCGGCCGCAAAGTCACGCGCATCACGTCGGGCCAGGTGGCGAAGTCACGCCCGTGTCACACCATGACACGGGCGTATCTAGGGGCGTGTCGAGCTCGGTTTGATGATCGCCGATCACCGAGCTGGCACCTATGGTCGGCGATCGTCGAGGGCATGACACGGGAGTGTCGGTCATGTGACACGGGCGTGTCAGTCAACTATTTGACTTTTTCTGGAATTTTTTTGGAATTTTTCTGGAATAAAAATAAAGCTAAGTTAGAAATAATATTTACAAAAATAAGCAATTTATTGAATAAAACTAATAAAAAAGACAAAAATAAACAAAATTGACTTAAATAAAATACGAAAATATAGGTATATTTACAACTCATCAATAAACCTCCAAAAATTATAATAAAATTCCAGTGTAATTATATTAGGCTAAAACACTCTCTACCAAAATTTCATGGAGATCAAGTAACCACAAAGATCATTATAGATAAAAGCCTTTAGGGGCAAATTTATGAATTATATGATAAGGACTTGACGTGCTATCCCATAAATTACAAAACAAATACCAGAGGACTTGGGATACCCTAGCATCCACTCTACCAAATTTCAGGCTCATACAAGGGCATTTGACCCCATGTCCTTCACAACCCTCAAAAGACCATCCTTAGGGTTTGGCCTTGGGCCCTAGGGCAATTATTCACCGATCCACCTCACAATCCATGAGAGGGTGCTAGGAATTATGCCTAGTCAGTGGTCAAAATCTCAGCCCCTGTTGAGGTGACCACTCAAATCACAAAGTACACTCTTGGCCTAAAAATCGCTTAATAGGGCAAAGCTTAGGTTTGTTCATTTCCAATCTAAAACATATCCAAATTAGATGAGAAATTATACAGATCTTTATGATGAACCCAGGGAGCACTCACCAAAATTTGGGAGGGTTTGGAACTCATTAAGCCATCTAATTAATTTACCCTAAGATTATTAAATTATTTCTAAAAACTATAGAAAAACATTCTCCAAAAATCCCCATTTTTGGACAGGCCCAAGGTATAGATAGGTTAGACTCTCTGCCCAAATTTCAAATCCTTTGGACAAGGGAGGAAGGGTGGGCACACGTTTTAATCTCTTCTTAGCTATAGGTATAGATCCCACCAAAAGAGGTGCCATGGTCAAACCAGTTGACCAAATTGACCCAAATTAATTTTAAAATAAAGTAGACCCATAGGGCTACAAATTATAGGTTGACAATTTCCTTACATAGAGCCTCTATGTATTTTTCCTTAATTTTTCTAAGTGACTGTTATTTCAGTACAGAAAATCATTTTTAAAAGAAAGAGAATAATTATCCAGCACAGATCTTGAAGCAGATCCAACAGTGTTGGATCGTCTTCTTCCTCCAGCCAAGGACAATGATTGGCCAAACTTGGAGCGCATTCCATACGCTGCCGCCGGCCATCCAGCCTCCTCCCTGGCCGGCCACCGCCACCCCAACCTCCATTGAGGTGGTGGCCATCGCCGGGCGGCGGCGCGACCGCCGAAGAGGCGGAAACCGGCGAACCCGAAGGCTAGAATTTGTTGTGGGAAAATCCAGGAAGAGGAGCCCTTCCCGATCGAGCTCCGTTGAGCTTGATTATCAATCCTAAAGAGCTCTAAGATCTACCCGTAGAAAGAGAGGAGGGGAGGACCTTGTTCGCGGGCTGGAGGCGTGCAGATCGTCGGGATGCAATTGGCACGGTGGTAGCGTCGCTGTAATTTTTCTACAGTACAGTACAAGCTCCAATCCATCGGGTCAGGGTGGAAACTTCATCTCTGAGTCTAGGGAGCCTTTTTAAAGGGAAGAAATGGGGAGTGGGCGGGTATAGGTTGTCCAACCATTAATGCTTCCTTAAGAGCATGCTTCGGCCATGGTGGAGGGGAGGTGAAATGTCCCGAAGTAGCTGGAGAGAGGCTGGAAACTTCTCCTCTCCCCATGAGTACTTGAATCAAGCCGTAAAGAGGAGGGGAAGGGGCCACGGCATCATGTTCCATTTATGGCTGTGAACGCCGGTTTCCGGCCATGGCCGTGGCTCCTCCTTGTTTTCAAAACTGACGGCCGCGTGGCATTGACCGGTCAACACTTTTAAAATAAGACTTAATTGGGTCTTTATAAGAGGAACGACATAATCATGCATTCGGGCCCACTATCAAGACCGGCACGGTTCAGCTGACCATCAGCCAAGCTAAAACCGCCAGAAAAAGTCTAAGTAAAATGGCGTTGAGTGAGCTCAGCTCACTCAACGCCATCCAAGCTACGGCGTTGAGTGAACTCTGCTCACTCAATACCATCCACGCTGCGGTGTTTAGTGAGCTCTGCTAACTCAATGCCATCCAGGATACGGCATTGAGTGAGCTCTGCTCACTTAACGCCATCCAAAATACAGCCCTTCAAGACTATGGCATTGAGTGAGCTCAGCTCACTCAACGCCATCCAGATTATGATGTTGAGTGAGCTCTGCTCACTCAACGCCATTCAGCCTACTCAAGGTGGCGTTGAGTGCAGTCTCTGCAATCAACGCTGTCTAGCATATGGCGTTGAGTGAGCTCTGTTCACTCAACGCCATCCAGCCTACTTAAGATGGCGTTGAGTGCAGTCTGTGCACTTAACTCCGTCTAGATTATGGCGTTGAGTGAGCTCTGCTCACTCAACGCCATCCAGCCTACTTAAGATGGCGTTGAGTGCAGTCTGTGCACTCAACGTTGTCTAGCTTATGGCGTTGAGTGAGCTCTGCTCACTCAGTGCCATCCATCCTACTTAAGATGGCGTTGAGTGAAGTCTGTGCACTCAACGCCGTCTAGCTTATGGCGTTGAGTGAGCTAAGCTAACTCAATGCTTTCCAGACTAAAACATTGAGTGAGCTCATCTCACTCAACGCCATTCAAATGTCACGGGCGTGACGGATCGGTCACGGGCATGCCAGGCCCATGTTTAAATTTCTAAGCTAGCCGATCGTCTTTCTGAGGTCGACAATCTTCGAAGGGGTCACGTGTCACAACCCGCATTTTCTCCGAAGAAAACGGATTATCAGAGTAGGAGAAAACACGTGTCATGATGCCACGTCGAGCAGTGGAAAACTGCCGACGCTCAGGCAAACCACTATCAACTATACTATATGAAATTTCATAAGTTATATGATTAAAAAATAAGTTATATTTTTAGGGGTCGTATCTCTCGGCTCAGTGGATCACCTAGTCCACAATTTAAAAGTTATACTTATACACTACGGAAAATACTTTATTCAGGTTCGACATCCTAAAAGAGTGAATAAGTGTCCCCAGAGGAAAACTTATATTATGCAGGACCCCTACTTTTGATTTATACTATATATATAGGAAAATGATCTTTTTACGTTATTTGGAAAATAGTGATGAGTTTTATAAAACATGCTGATCATAAGGCATACTTATAATAGTGTTTTTAGGTTTAAAAGTAACTAGAAACCTAGCATAAATCATCCCAAGAGCAAGTAGACTAACTCCAGAAACTTAGCAGCAAAAAGTAACACATCTAGTATCAAGGTAAAACTACAGGTGGGCACCAACAAACTGACACGAACTCACTGGCAAATATGTATGTCTGTAAGAAAAACAGTAAAACTACCTCACAAGACCAAGGAACTAATCTCCATAGAACGAGAGACCACCAGCAACAGCACAGCACAACTAGCCTCCTAATCGGCTACTAACCATAACCTGAGGCATTCAAAGAAGAAAAGAATACCTCAGCAAGCTAAACAAGTAAGCTGTACGGAAATGTTAGGTTATAAGGTAAGCAAGAAGAGTAAGTAAACCGAAAACAAGCACCACTGTACAAGGCAAGACAGAAAGAAAAACACTAAGTGTGAGGAAACAGCAACAACCCTGCCCAAAACTAAATCTTGCAGAGCTTACCACTCTACCATGAGCCCAAATGTTGCAAATTTTCAAAGGAAGAAACGTCTAACACCCTAAGCTGTGAGAGATGGTAGTAGAAAAAACAACGCGGATCCGGGTTGGAGGCAAACTCAGTCACCCAACCACCATTTCAGAAAAACAAAGCTCAAGGGTCTACATATGAAAGCACTAGGGACGTCCCACCCCCTTACCCAGCCCGTACCTGGAGCAAGATAAAAGAAAAAGGGTGGACTTGGCTAAATCACACAACACCCCCGTAATTAAGAGCTTCAAACCAACACTACTAACCACGACCCACGATTCGGCCTTTTTGGAAAAAAGAAAATAGCCGACAAGGAACCTCAAAATAAAGGAATTCAATCGGGGGAGAAAATCTAGGTAAGGGAAAAGCGTGTAGATGACTCAACACGGAATGGCGTTGAGTGAGCCCCACTCACTCAATGCCTAAACAGACGGTGGCATTGAGTGAGCTAGCCTTACTCTACGCCAAAATAGCAATGGCGTTGAGTAAGGTTCACTCACTCAATGCCTTCTACAATACTGGCTGTGGAGTTGAGTGAGCTAACCTCACTCAACGCCAAAACAACTATGACGTTGAGTGAGGTCCACTTTGAAAGTGAGCGTAAGATCTATCTCAACTCTAGAGGGGGGGGGGGGGGTTAATAGAGTTTATTCAAATAAGTTTCACAGTTTTGAGAATATTAGCACATATAAAATTTAATTTACACTATAGTGTAGAGTGCTAGAAAGAACTTTAAGAAGCAAGAAATTAAGAACACAGCACACAACAATAATCACATAAACAATCCAGCAGACACAAGGAAATATAGTGGTTCCCCAAAAAACTGGGTACATCCACTCTTCTACCACCCTTGGTAGGAATCCACTCAGGATGAGTTGATCAGGTGTCCTGACACCAATGAGCTTTTGATAAGGTGCTCAAAAACCAAACCTGGATTTCTTGATAAGGTGTCTTTCCACCACTGAGTTTTGACAAGGATCTCAGAACCAGACAGAACTTTTGAAGGGAGTTAAAGAACCCTTTTACAGCAGGAAAATAAAAAGGAAAAGGAAATGAAGTTGTCTTCTCTGTTCTCAAAACAAATGAGAGAAGACTTAGTGGATCTTTTGTCAAAGCTCCCCCTGAGATGTAGACTAGTTCAGGAAAGGAAGCTTTGCTCTAGGGTGATAGGTCTTCAGAACTTTGATCTCCAGCAAAAGATTGTTTCAGCAAGAAGACTGAAGGATGAGGTGTCTGGAGTTCTTGAGATGAAGTTGTGAACACTTTTTAGTAAGCAAGAAGATTGTTCTTCTAATTCTTGATCACTTGTTATCTGTCACAGCTTTTTCTTGTTGTTCTCTGAGTGTTGTATATTCTCTCTATAATTCTGAAGATAAGAAGAAGGATCTTATTCTCTGAAAAGAATTCTTGTCAAGGATAGCCGTTGGCAGTCATAAATGTCTTCCATAAAGTGTCTTGTCTTTTAGAGGAAGGTCCAATAAAATATTTCCTGAACAATTCCTTGAAACTTGCTCCAGAATAAAGACAAACGGCTGACAGATCTTCTTGTCATAAATGCTGATAGCATTCAAAAACATTCCAAAGAATAACAGCATTTGAATCCTTAAAAGCGTCGATCTCTCAAAAGAATCGTCGATCTGAGCTCTACGATCGTCGAACTGAGCTCAGAGATGGAATGAGATCAAGCAGACAGAAAACGTCGAACTGAGCTCGAAGATCGTCGAACCGAGCTCAGCGACCTGAAGAATAACTGAAGAGTGATCGTCGATCTGAGCTCGAAGATCGTCGACCAGAGTTCGACGATTTATCAAGTTGAGCTCAGAGAGCGTCGAACCGAGTTCGACGTTTCGTCGACCTGAGCTCGACAAGAATTGCCTTAGACTTGGCTCTATATCCTTGACATTGGAATGGTCCTAGGGACAGCTTCAAACCTAAGTTCTAAGCCCTAGACTCATTCTAATGTTGACCTTTACAACTATACAACTAGGTCAACCTGGTTTCCTAAGACAAACATAGTGATCCTTACCAAAATTAGTAATAGGGTGTTCCAACACACTCCTTCAACGCCTTCAGCAAAGCAGGCTGTGTCGTTGAGTTAGCTAACCTCACTCAATGCCAAAAAAGCTATGGCGTTGAGTGAGGTCCACTCCCTCAAAGCCTTTAGAAAATAGGAAATGGCGTTGAGTGAGCTAACCTCACTCAACGCCAAAACAGTTACGGCGTTGAGTGAGGTTCACTCACTCAATGCCTTAGAACTTAACCGCAAAACCCAATGGTGGTGTTGAGTAAGTCCACCTCTCTCAATGCCAAAACAGCTTTGGCGTTGAGTGAGGTCAACTCACTCAACGCAAAAGTACTTACCCGCAGGAAAGGGCTGCGGCGTTGAGTGAGCCCGCCTCACTCAGCGCCTAAACTGCCATGGTGTTGAGTGAGGCCCACTCACTCAATTCCATCCGAAAGAGGTCGGCGGGAATGCCGATTGATTCTCGCCGAATCGGTGGGAATGCAGATTGATTCTCTATGAATCAGCGGGAATCACTAACGATTCTCGTCGAAGTCGGCGAGAATCACTTAGTGATTCCCGTCGATTTTGACTTAGAAGAATTTTCTCACTGAATCGCCACACTACTTAGCCGCAAAACAACAGATCAAGGGGCAATGGCGTTGAGTGTGTGCACCACACTCTACGCCAAGTCCCAGCAGACCCGGCATTGAGTGTGTGCACCACACTCAACGCAAAGCCCTGAATCCTCCATCGCTAAAATTTAGTAACTTGAAAATTAACTCTCACACTCATCCTATCACAACAGACCACTACCATTAGCCCAGAATCTCTTTATTAGACAAGACTTAGGAGAGGAGAAAAATTTCCTGCTGCTGCTACCTCTACTCTCAAGCCGAATCTACTCATCCCGAGCCTAATCAAGCAAAACTCGGCTTATATATTCATCGGCAACCTGGTAGTAGACTATGCAGCGCTGAAACTATGTAATCCTACAAGTTTAACAGTAAACCCTAGTTCTAAGAGCAGGGATTAGAACAATCTCAAATTAAGATGTAAAAGAAAGAACTTCTCTAAGGAAAAAATATGGACAAGAGGATAATTAGCGTGCTTAAGCAACATTTGTCATGTCTAAATCGGGTTTTAACAAGAACCTTGAAGAATTAATGGCGGTAAATAGAGATAACAGCAAGAAATTTCTACTTGGCAAGGGCTAGGAGCACTACTTGCCTCGATTTCCAGAAATGCCTCGACCGACTTTTCTACTTCCCCACGGATCTGGCAGCAAACACCTAACCGAGCTTGACTGGCCATATTTCGGAGAGGGAGAGGGGTCAAACGAAATTCTACAACACCATAGAAGGGCACGAAATGGAGAAAGCTTACCGTCGAAATTGAGATCTAGGAGAGAGCAGTCAAAATCTACCCTCAGAACAAAAATCCGACCGTTAGAACTCTGGGAATCGGCGGTGGAAGGCACAGCTGCCCGCCGGTTTTCTTCCGCTCACGAACAGGACAGCAGTTTTCTTTCACGAAAGGAGGCGATGAATAGTCTCGTTTTTAACATAAGACTATATATACATAGACACGTCTATTTAGCCTTAAATGTCACCTAAAGAACCGCAGGATTCATTTCAAGCTAGCCTATTACAAGCCGCAAACCATGCATGTTGCCACCTTTTCACGCACAAAAGCAATAACTGCTTATCTACTGGCCGCAGGATTAAATCACCGAGCTTTTTGACCGCTGGATTTCATTTTATAGCTTTATTAATTACTTAATTGCATTTATTATTATTAACACACCAAAACGACGCGAAAACCGAACAACCTCGAAATCTGACGAAATTTGCAGCGTAGTTAATTATCCATGCTACGAACATAACGGCGAAGTCAAAATAAATTTTCGTCGAACAGAACTCGAGTTATACCAACCCGAAACAAAAACACAAGCATCCCCCGAGAGGCCACACCGGGTCACCCAAAATGACTCGGCTTGCTAGGGAGATCTTGCCAATAGGCTACAAAATAGGCCATGTAGTTCTAAGGAGTTAAGACCACACTCCACAGATGACACAAGCCAAGAAAATGCATCGACGTAACGCGAAGAAAGAATTAAATAATTGCAGAAAAATCGGGGGCGTTACAGTCACTCCCCCTAAAAGAAAGTTTCGTCCCGAAACATTACACACAATGCCTCAACTATAGAAGGAAGGTTAACAAGCCAAACATTACAAGAAGAAAACAAACCAATCTAATAAGGGAAACAGTTGAGGGTGAGCCTCCCTCATAGCCGACTCTAACTCCCAAGTCGCGCTTTCCAAACCCTGATTCTTCCATAGAACTTTGACCATCGGGATGGACTTCCTTTGCAGCACCCGATCTTGAGTATCCAAAATGCAGACCGGCACTTCAATAAAAGAGAGATTAGGCTCCAACTGGGGCACAACATCCAAGACTTGCCCACTACTGCGCACACACTTCCTCAATTGGCTTACGTGAAATATATTATGAACACTTGGAAAGTTTGTTGGCAATTCCAACCTATAAGCTAACACGCCAATCCGTTCAACAATCTTAAACGGGCCCACATACCTCGGGTCCAATTTCCGGTTCTTACCGAACCTCTTAACACCAACCATCGGGGAAACCTTAAGAAACACAAGGTCCCCTACTGAAAACTCCAAGTCCGACCTACGCCGATTGGCGTTCTTTTCATATCTCTCCTGATCTATACGATGCTTTTCTCGGATAAGCTTCACTGCGACTTCCATCTCCTCTATCGCATCCGGACCCAATAAGGGTCTCTCACCTGCCTCAGCCCAAAATAGGGGGATTCTGTAGCGCCTCTCATACAAAGCTTCAAACATAGCCATTTGCAAACTTTCTTGATAATTGTTATTGTATACAAACTCCAGAAGTCGCAACCGCTCATCCCACGCTCCACCGTGGTCTAGAATGAAGCATCTGATCATATCCTCAACTATCTGGTTCACCTGCTCCATCTGCCCATTGGTCTGTGGGTCGTAAGCAGTTGAATACCTCAGATCGGTACCCAAACCCTCCTGCAGACCCTGCCAAAAGCGAGGAGTAAACCGGGAGTCTCGATCAGAAATGATGCTAACAGGCACACCGTGCAATCTGATGACCTCATTCAAGTACAACTCTGCTATCTTCTTCATCGGATAGTCAATCTTATACGGCGCGAAGTGAGCACACTTCGTCAGTCTATCCACTATGACCCAAACAAATTCAAATCCCCTTGGGTATTTCGATAAGCTCGTGATGAAGTCCATAGAAATACTTTCCCACTTCCAAGTCGGGATCTCTAGTGGGTTCGACTTTCCACCAGGCCTTCCATAATCAGCCTTCACACGCTTGCAAGTGTGGCACTCAGCAACAAATCAGGCTACATCACTTTTCATCCCATACCACCAGGCAATTTGCTTCAAATCACGATACATCTTTGTAGATCCTGGATGGTAGACAACACTGGATTAATGAGCCTCTCTGCATATCATACCTCTGATGTCTCCAGTAGCAGGGATGCAAAATCTGCCGCGGTACTTCAAAGTACCCGCATCATCGATTGAAAAATCCGGCAACTCCCCTCTCTCAGTCCTGAGGTATAAGTGCAGAAGGTCTGGATCATCATTCTGGTGCAACCTAGTAAGGGAAATCCAAGACAGCTCTGCCACTGCCAAACTACTCTGCATGCCACAACATCCCACCGAGATATCCATAAGGAGGAACTCTTCCACTAAACGATCGTCGGAGAGATTAAAGATCTTCCTCGTCTTCTGGCTCAGGACGTCAGCCACTTCATTGGCCTTACCTGGATGGTACTGGATCTCTACATCATAAACGGCCACATACTATAGCCACTGCCGCTGGTGCAGATTCAACTCCTTTTGCGTGAACACGTACTTCAGGCTCTTGTGATCAGTGAAGATCTTGCACTGAGCCCCATAAAGTAGATGCCTCCACGGCTTCAACGCATAAATCACCGCTGCAAACTCAAGGTCATGCGTAGGTTAATTTCTCTCATGAGTCTTTAATTGCCTTGACCCCATACGCAATCATTTTTACAACCTGCATCAACACGCAACCCTGACCAATATGCGAAGCATCCACGTACACATCGTACTCGACACTCTCAGTAGGTAGGGTCAGGACGGGAGCAGTGCACAATCTATTCTTTAGCTCCAGGAAGGCTTCTTCGCACTTCTCGCTCCAAACAAAGGCCGCATTCTTCTGAGTCAACCTGGTCAAAGGTGCAGCCAGGGTAGAGAAACCCTCCACAAACCTCCTGTAGTAGTCGGCCAACCCTAGGAAGCTTCTGATCTCCTTAGGCGTGCCCGACCTGCTCCAATCAATCACTGCTACGATCTTTTCTGGGTTGGCCGAGATCCCATCCTTGTTCACCACGTGGCCCAGAAACGAGACCTGAGGCAACCAAAATTCGCACCTTCTCAACTTGGCGAATAACTTGTGATTCCTCAACTCCGATAGAGCCAAGCGCAGATGCTGCTCATGCTCCTCAGCGTTGCGGGAATAGACTAACACGTCATCGATGAAAACCAAAACAAACTTGTATAGGAAATCCTTGAACACCCGGTTCATCATATCCATGAAAGCTGATGGTGAATTGGTCAGACCAAACAACATCACCATGAACTCAAAATGTCCATGCCTCGATCTAAACGCAGTCCGTGGAATATCTGCCTCACGGATCCTGAGCTGATGATAGCCAGAATGAAGATCGATCTTGGAGAACACCGTGCTACCATGCAATTGATCAAATAAGTCATCGATCCTCGGTAGAGGGTACCTGTTCTTAATAGTGACTTTGTTCAACTCCCTGTAGTCGATGAAAAGCTGCATCGACCCATCCTTCTTCTTTACAAAAAAAACATGAGAACCCCAATGCGACGAACTCTGCCTGATAAACCCTTTTGCCAACAACTCATCTAACTGGACTCGCAACTCCTCTAGATCACTAGGGGCCATCCGGTATGGCGCCTTAGCAATATGACGCATACCCGGTTCCAACTCAATCACAAATTCGACATCCCGATCGGGAGGAAGACCAGGAAGGTCATCAAGAAACACATTAGCGAAACCACGAACAACGGGAATCTCCTCTAAGCGCGGTATATTAACAGTGGTCCCAACCACCGAGACTAAACAAGCAAAACAACCAAAAAGAAACAACTTCTGAGCACATACTACAGAAAAGATAGGAGAATCTTGGCACGGATCAGCATACACGCTTCCCGTCTTACCATTGTCCTTGATGAATTCCAAGCGCTTCCCTTTGCACTGAATGACTGCATCATACTTTGACAGCCAGTCCATGCCCAGAATAACATTGAAGTCCTCTAGATCAATCATCTTCAAGTCTTCCTTCGCAAGAAAATCCCCTAACAAAACAAGGCAATCAAGAATGCCCAAATTTGATAACACAGATTCATAAGAAGGGAACTTGACGCGCAAGGTATCACGAACTCGACCTAGAGTTAACCGATGTCGCTCCACAAAGGCTCTAGCCACAAATGAGTGGGTAGCGCCGAAGTCGAATAGAACATGCGCCCAGCAGTTCTTCACCTTAAATTTTTCTATAGGAGTATATACAACTAAGGATCTACCAAAACCCAAATGTAACCATTCTAACAAATACAACTTTCAAGCTGGAAAAAGAAACAACTAACCTGAGATTACCTGAGTCGAAGCTTGAGCCTCCTCAGAATAGATCACGTTTAGCTTTCCTTCGCCCTTGTCCACACACTGAGGCGGAGGTAGTGCCTTAAGTGGAACTTAATGAACAGCAGGCTGGACCTGAGGACACCTAGACTTGATGTGACCCCTCTGCCCGCACTGATAGTAGACTTTATCCTTAGACTAGTACCTGGCTGTATCATGCCCGGGTCGCTTGCAAATAGAACAGGAAACATCCCTCTTAGAAGCACCCTGAATAGCATGAACTTGCTCCTTCTTCTAGGCTGCTTCCTTCTTGAAACACCTCTCAATAGGGTGGCCTGACCGACTATAGAAGCTACACACCAACTTGCTCTTTTTTCCCGAAGCAGCACCAGGTACCTGGGGTTTCTTCTCCTAGACAGACTTCCTCTTGTCCTTCCTCATTTGCTGGCCTCTACTCTTTGCGGTCTCGATAGCCTCCACCTTCAGAGCAGCCACCACTACCCCTGCATAAGTATCTAATCCATAAGCACTGGTCAACTGCTGCACCTCGCTCCTCAAGCCACCAAGGAATCGCTTGACTCGATCAGCCTCAACACTTACCAACCCAGGAGCAAATCGGCTCAACTTGCTGAACTCTACATCATACTCACCGACCGTGAGTTGCCTTTGCTTCAGGTGGAGGAAGTCGTTTATAAGACGGTCACGCTCGACCGAAGGTAAGAACTTCCTCAGCAGCATTTCCTTGAATGCTTCCCAAGAGCAACCAGCTACCAAGCTCTCCTTTTCTCTAAGCCACCAACTCTTAGCCAAACCCTTGAGCTGATAGGCGGCTATTATCACTCTCTGATCATCTGAAATACCAGAGTACGAGAACATCTCATCCATGGAGATCAGCCAATCGTCTATGACCATGAAATCTGCCTTCCCATCGTAAGTAGGGGGGCTAAGTCTCTGAAACTACGAGATGAATGCCACCTCTTCTGGCACTACCACTGGAGCTCTGAGGGGTGCAGGAGGAGGAGGAACAGCTAACCCTCCTGCAGGGCCTTGCACTCCCTGAGTATGTCCTACCACAACTTCCACCAAAGACTGGATCTGGGCTCGCACCTCCACCATCTGCCTGCTCGAGGAATAGCTACTCTGTCGCAGGCTCTCGATCACCGCATCATTCTGCGCTCCCGATGACTTACCCTCAAATAGGGGAGTCGATCTATTCGAAAGGCATCTCGCAATCCTAAAGTCATATCAACATTAGCCAGATCCTTGTACAACAGCTGCAACTAACTACAAGTATAGACAATACATACATAAATATAAACTTAAAGCTGCTAAACTTGCTCTGGAAGTTTATTTTTACAAGAATTGATGTTATGCCTTAACCTAGGATGGTTAACCACCACCATAATACTCTTGTGCCTAGATCGGGAATGCATGACTTTATATTATTTTTGACTCGAAAACTTATGTGTGTACATATGTCATCCTGCAAGTCTTTAGCTTGGCACGTTGTGCTTATGCAATGTTATGTTATGCATGTTTGTGCTATTCATTCTTAAAAGTCCCTAATGCATGTTATGAGCGGCGAACACATGAAAATTTTATGCATCCCATACTGCATAACATCCTCATACAACGAAAAAGAAAACGAGCTAGTCGCATCGATGTGGTGAGGTTATGCATCCCATACTACATAACCCTCACATGTAGACCCTATTGTGGATCCATATACGAACACATATTATGCATCCCATACTACATAATATGCCTCATATACTTAATGTGATGCTATGAGTGTAGTGTTTGTGCTTTTGCAAAGATGTGCTGATGACATATCAGTGTGTGAATGACATGATGCTGAACTACTAATGCAATCAAAAGGGAAGGTTGCCCGACTAACTTTTCAAGAAACCTCCCTATGATACCAACTGTCATAACCCTCATTTTCTCCGAAGAAAATGGATTATCGGAGTAGGGGAAAACATGCGTCATGATGCCACGTCGAGCAGGGGATAACTGCAAATGCTTAGGCAAACCACTATCAACTATACTATATGAAAATTCATAAGTTATATGATTATAAAATCAGTTATATTTTTAGAGTCCGTATCCCTCGGCACGGTGGATCACCTCATCCACAATTTAAAAGTTATACTTATACGCTGCGAAAAATACTTTATTCAGGTTTGACATCCTAAAAGAGTGCATAAGTGTCCCTAGAGGACAACTTATACTATGCAGGACCCTACTTTTGATTTATACTATATATATAGGAAAATGACTTTTTACGTTATTTGGAAAATAGTGATGAGTTTTATAAAACATGCTGATCATGAGGCATACTTATAATAGTATTTTTAGGTTTAAAAGTACCTAGCAACCTAGCATAAATCATCCCAAGAGCAAGTAGACTAACTCAGGAACGGTAGCAATAAAAAGTTATATATATAGTATCAAGGTAAAACTACCAGTGGGCGCCAACAAACTGACACGAACTCATTGGCAAATATATATATCTGTAAGAAAAACAGTAAAACTACCTCACAAGACCAAGGAACTAATCTCCACAGAACGAGAGACCACCAACAACAAAACAACACAACTAGCCGTCTAATCGGCTAATAACCAGAACCTGAGGAATTCAAAGAAGAAAAGAATACCTCAGCAAGCTAAACAAGTAAGCTATAGGGAAATGTTAGGTTTTAATGTAAACAAGAAGAGTAAGTAAACTAAAAACAAGCACCACTGTCCAAGGCAAGACAGAAAGAAAAACACTAAGTGCGAGAAAACAACAACAACCCTGCCCAAAACTAAATCTTGCAGAGTTTACCAGGCTACCATGAGACCAAATGTTGCAAATTTAAAAAGAAAGAAACGTCTAACACCCTAAGCAGTGAGAGATGGTAGTAGCAAAAACAACGCGTATCTGGGTTAGAGGCAAACTCAGTCCCCCAACCACCATTTCCAAGAAACAAAGCTCAGGGGTCTACATGTGAAAGCACTAGGGACCTCCCACCCCATTGCCCAGCCCGTACCTGGAGCAAGATAAAAGAAAAAGGGTGGCCTTTGCTAAATTTCACAACACCTCCCCAATTAAGAGCTTCAAACCACCACTACTAACCAAGACCCACGATTCGGCCTCTTTGGAAAAAATAAAATAGCCGACAAGGAACCTCAAAATCAAGGAAATCACTCGGGAGAGAAAATCAAGATAAGGGAAAAGCGATGAGATGACTCAACACGGCATGGCATTGAGTGTGCCCCACTCACTCAACGCCTAAACAGACGGTGGCGTTGAGTGAGCTAGCCTCACTCAACGCCAAAACATTAATGGCGTTGAGTGAGGTTCACTCACTCAACGCCTTCTGCAATACTGGCTGTGGCATTGAGTGAGCTAACCTCACTCAACGCCAAAACTACTATGGCATTGAGTGAGGTCCACTCCCTCAACGCCTTCAGCAAAGCAGGCTGTGGCATTGAGTGAGCTAACCTCACTCAACGGCAAAACAGCTATGGCGTTGAGTGAGGTCCACTCCCTCAACGCCTTCAGCAAAACAGGCAGTGGCGTTGAGTGAGCTAACCTCACTCAACACCAAAACAGCTACGGTGTTGAGTGAGGTTCACTCACTCAACACCTTAGCACTTAACCGCAAAAACCCAACGATGGCGTTGAGTGAGTCCACCTCCCTCAACGCGAAAATAGCTTTTGCATTGAGTGAGGTCAACTCACTCAATGCCAAAGTACTTACCCGCAGGAAAGGGATACGGCATTGAGTGACCCCGCCTCACTAAGTTCCTAAACTGTCATGGCATTGAGTGAGGCTCACTCACTCAATGCCATCCGAAAGAGGTCGGCGGGAATGCCGATTGATTCTCGCCAAATCGGCGGGAATGCAGATTGATTCTCGCCGAATCGGCAGGAATCACTAACGATTCTCGTCGAAGTCGGCGAGAATCACTTAGTGATTCCCGTCGATTTTGACTTAGAAGAATTTTCTCACTCAATCGCCACACTACATAGCCGCAAAATAACAGATCAAGGGGCAATGGCATTGTGTTTGTGCACCACACTCAACGCCAAGTCCCAGCAGACCCGGCATTGAGTGTGTGCACCACACTCAATGCCAAGCCCTGAATCCTCAATCGCTAAAATACAATAACTGGAAAATTAACTCTAACACTCATCCTATCACAACAGACAATTACCATTAGTCCAGAATCTGTTTATTAGACAAGACTTTGGAGAGGAGAAAAATTTCCTGCTGCTGCTACCTCTACTCTCAGGCCGAATCTACTCATCCCGAGCCTAATCAAGCAAAACTCGGCTTATATATTCATCGGCAACCTGGTAGTAGACTTAGCCGCGCTGAAACTACGTAATCATACAAGTTTAACAGCAAACCCTAGTTCTAAGAGCAGGGATTAGAACAATCTCAAATTAAGATGTAAAAAGAAAGAACTTCTGAAAGGAAAAAATCTGGACAACAGTATAATTAGCGTGCTTAAGTAACATTTGTCATGGCTAAATCGGGTTTTAACAAGAACCTGGAAGCATTAATGGAGGAAAATAGAGATAACAACAAGAAAATTCTACTTGGCAAGTGCTAGGAGAGCTACTTGCCTCGATTTCTAGAAAGGTCTCGACCGAATTTTCTGCTTCCCCACGGATCTGGCAGCAAACACCTAACCGAGCTTGACTTGACATATTTCAGAGAGGGAGAGGGGCCAAATTAAATTCTACAACACCATAGAAGGGCACGAAATGGAGAAAGCATACCGTCGAAATGGAGATCTAGGGGGGAGCAGTCCAGATCTACCCTCGGAATGAAAATCCGACCGCTAGAACTCCGGGAATCGGTGGTGGAAGGCACAGCTTCCCTCCGGTTTTCTTCCGCTTATGAACAGGACATCAGTTTTCTTTCACGGAAGGAGGCGATGAATAGTCTCGTTTTTAACTTAAGACTATATATACATAGACACGTCTATTTAGCCTTAACTATCACCTAAAGAACCGCAAGATTCATTTCAAGCTAGCCTATAACAAGCCGCCAGCCATGCATGCTGCCACCTTTTCACGCACAAAAGCAATAATTGCTTATATACTAGCCGCAGGATTAAATAACCCAGCTTTTTGACCGCATGATTTCATTTTATAGCTTTATTAATTACTTAATTGCATTTATTATTATTAACACACCAAAACGATGCGAAAACCGAACCACCTTGGAATCCGACGAAATTCGCACCGTAGTTAATTATCCAAGCTACGAACACAACGGCGAAGTCAAAATTAATTTTCGACGAACATAACTCGAGTTATACCTACCTGAATACAAAACACAAACATCCCCCGAGAGGCCACACCGGGTCACTTAAAACGACTCGGCTTGCTAGGGAGATCTTGCCAATAGGCTACAAAATAGGCCACCCAGTTCTAAGGAGTTAATACCACACTCCACAGATGACACAAGCCAAGAAAACGCATCGACGTAACGCCAAGCAGGAATTAAATAATCGCAGAAAAATCGGGGGCATTACATCACGCCCTAGGTCACGGGAATGACGGGTCGGTCACGGGCGTGACCAACCCGTGACTCGAAACCTTGGTCAATAGACTTCAATTCTTGGGTTTCCTAGGGTTCTGTTATGACAAAACCACTTCTAGGAGTCTAGTTGGAAATGGGATGTTACATATTATGGTTCTTGTTTATGAGTGCTCGATTTTGCACATGGCATGCAGTGTTGATGGCTTCAGCCAAGAAATATTCCGATAGTGAGGCATCACTCAGCATTGTTCTAAAAGCCTCAATGAGTGTTCAATTCCTTCTCTCAGCAACTACGTTTTGTTGAGGAGTTCGGGGAGAAGAAAACTCATGAAGGATACCAAGACATTCACCGAATTCTGTCATGGCCCCAGACATGAACTCTATTCCAATGTCACTTTTAATTTTGACAACGGAGCAGTTGTATTCATTTTGAACTTGCTTGACAAAATTAGTAAAGATTTCAAAATTATCTGACTTATGTTTTAGAAATAACACCCACGCAATGCGAGAGTAATCATCAACAATAACCAATGTTTAATCCTTACCTCCAAAACTTCTAATTTGTAGTGGACCGAATAAGTCCATATGAAGTAGGTGTAAACATCTATTTGAATCTTTGCCAATAATGCTTTTAAAAGTAGCCCATGTTTTCTAGCATTTTACACATGCGTGACAAGGTCTATCTTAAATTCTCTTAATGTTGGGTGCATCCCGTACTAAATTAAGAGAAAACAATTTATTAATAGTTTTGAAATTTATATGTGTTAATCTCTTGTGCCATTGGTCACCAAGAGACGCACTATCTTTTGCCAAAAAGTACACTGGTGTAAACGATTCTTTGCAAATAAAATTTAAACAAAATATGTTTTTACTATGAGTGCCTGATAGAATCGTTTCTATGTTATCGACTGATTTTATCAAACACTTGTTTGCATGAAATTCTACTATGTATCTTTTGTCATAGAGCTAGCTTATGCTTATAAGATTGTGTTCCAATCCTTCAACATAAGCCACATCTGAGAAGGATACAATACCATTAGTAATTACTCTGTCAGAACCTCCAAAGATGACATTTGGCCAGTTCATGACAGGAGAATAATTGTGGAGTAGGCATCTAGTCCCGATCATATGCAGAGAGAATCCACTGTACAAATACGAGATAGGATTTTTGGTGGTCTTTGAACATTCCTGTATAAGTAGAATTAATTTTCCTAAGGAACCCAAACCTGTTTGGATCCTTGGTCTCTGTTTAGAATACTCCCCCTACGTGTGTTAATATTGTGAGTGATCTTTTTGAAATTATTAACTTGAGGAGTTACATAATATCTGGGGTTCAACCAGCAATCTATAGCAAAGTGACCAACATTGCCACAACACCAACAGTCAAATCGGTTGTATCTTTGCCTAATGTTCTCCTGCTTGACCTTTTGAGAGTGCGGTATAGCAGGGGCAACATAATTGGAGGTAGAAGCTTCGTGGTGATGGAACTCACATGACTTCTTCTCCTCAAGATACTTTTCCACAATGGGTTTAACTTTGGAGCTTTCTTGATGTTATGACCATGATTATAAGGGTCATAGCTCAGAAGAGTGATCTCATCATAAGGTGCTTTGAAGACACTTTTACCAAAGTTCCGGGGACGGGTCCATCCTTGGTGCCGAGACTTGGGCTCTACATAAGTAGTCCAGGAAAAGAAACCGTAGGAAGAATCAAGATCAAACTCATTTGTTGGAAAGATAACCTTTTTAAATGAAGTTTGGTCTTGAGGAGCTTTCCCCATCTCCTTGGCTAGAGCTTTCTTGGTATCCTTATTTCCTCTTTGGGCTTTATTTCTCCTAAAAGATTTACTAGGGGCAGCCACAGGGCCTAAGACAGCTCCTTTACCCTGTGCAGAGAATTCAGCCATAAGTGAAAGGACTGTCTTGGGCATGGAGAAACTTTCAACAAGTTTCTTTTCAACAGTAAGTTATTCTTCCAACTTTTTAATGATTTTCACCTTCAGGTTCAGGTGCTCGAGAGCATTATTATATTCTTCCATCGCATCATGGAATTCCTTTCAGAGTGAGTCCATCATTATAACTTCCTCCCTTATAGTGCTCTCCTCAGCCTTAAGAGATTTAATCTCATTAGCTTGAGTTCTTGCGACACTTCGATATTTGTCATAAGCCTTGATTAACTCTTTGTAATGAGTCATGAGTTCAGATTCATCATCAGACGAACAGTCCTCATGATCAGGGTCAAAAGTATCTGATTCTAACCGAGGGGTGTGAGAGTTAACCTTCCCAGTAAACTGGGGTTCTTTTTCTTCAACGGTATGTGCCATGAGCCCAAAGTAGGCTTCCTCATCATCACTAGACTCAGATGAGTCTCTGTAACTTAGGGTCCTTGCCTTCTTGACTACCATGATTCTTTCAGTTTTCTTCTTATTATAAGAAGATTTCTTCTCCTCTCTTCTGCCACCCTCTTTCTTATTGTGAGGGCAATCGGCTATGACCTGTCCTGACTTATTGCGGCAATAACAAACAATGTTAGAAGAAATCTGTTTGTTCGATTTTGAGCAATACTTATCTTGGCTACTTGAGCCTTTCTTGTGACGATCACAATCATGACGTGATCTTCTGGATGATCCATCTATTCCTCTCCACTATTTCTTCTTGTTCAGGAATTTCATGAACTGCCTTGAAAGAAGAGAAAACTCTTCTTCAGATAGCTCTGAGCCCGAGGTACTTGGCTCTTAAGCATCTTCTTCACTCTCTTCTTGTGCGGGAGCAGAGATGCAACTTTTGACTTCCTCAAGATGTCTTCCTTTAGAGCGACAAACTTCTCCTTGGATGAAGACCGGCTTTTCTCTTCTTCAGCTTTTTTGAGTTTATTTGGAGTTCATACGACATAACCTTTCCAAAGAGGTTCTGAGGGTCAGTCTCTACCAGCTTTCCAAACTCCCGGATTGCACAGAATTTGTTGTAAAATTCCTTAGACAGAGATCTTAGAAATTTGTCATTCAGTTCTCCATTAGTGAAGACCCGGCTATAGACTCTTAGGCCGTTGACAATCTTGAAGAAGCTTTCAAAAGTATCAGCAATAGAATCCTTGGGACCTTATCTGAATGCTTCATATTTCTGATTCAAGAGGGATCTTCTGTCATCCCTTACTTTTTTAGTACCTTCCATCAGGACAATGAGAGACTTCCACATTTCCTTGACAGATTGGCAGTGAATCAGATTCTGCAACATAGAATAATCGACTCCACTTGCGATGATATTCTTGGATTTCTTGTCTAAACAGAAAAGCGCAATCTCATCTTTGTCAAGATCCATAAGCTTCTTTGGAACTTGCTTTGTTTTGTCAATGGTGGAGGCTGTCATTGGAACATGTGGTCCTTCTTCCTCTATCATAAAGATCCTTGGATCACAGCTTCCATGAAGAATTTTATTCTTTCTTTCTATATGGGAAAGTTAGTATTTGTGCTTAAGGGAAGCTTTGCAAAATCCTTGACTCTATCCATGCTTGTATCCACTTAAGAAAACTAGGAGTAGATCTATTCAAGGTGTTAACCTTTTTGATGAACAACCTCGCTCTGATACCAATTGATCTTTTTAGTTGTCTACCTAAATCACCTAGAGGGGGGTGAATAGGTGAGGTTTGCATCTTTTTGCAAAATAAAAACTTGTAATGACGGAGCCTGGAGAATAAACGAGCAAGCCATAAAAAACACAAGATTTATAGTGCTTCCCCAACCTTATGTACGTCCACTCTCCACCTCACCAATCAAGCTCTACGCTAGACTCGGCTACTTCACTATTATCTCGGATTAGAAATAAATCCTACAACTCGGAGCAACGCCCCTATAACTCGGAGTCAAAACTCTCCTATAAAAATCTCTGAGAACAAAGTTCCTACAACTCGGAGAAAAGTATCTTGCAAGAATAAAATATTTTACATAAAATATACAAACAATAATACTTCAAATCTGAGTCTTCAGCCCTTCTTCCTTCTTAAACTTTGAAGCTCTGTCAGAAATAGATCGAATAAGACAAAGGAGAAATTTCTAGATTTAAAAGCTTATGATAAGCACAATCAAGGAATAGATATATCGATTTTGAAAGCCTTGATCTGTTGAAACCTTCTCATTCTGAATCTCATGGATCAGAGAAGATTAGCACAAAGAAGATGATGAGTAGCGGCGAGCTTCCTGATTTAGAATTAAATTACAATTCAGAAAACTTGATTTTCTTTTTTTAGGGTTATTTAATTATGATGAGACCTTTTATAGTACTTGTCTAACGGTCATAATCATTTAAGATTGAACACGTGGACCAATAAGAATCGAGATTAATTTGAAATTACTTCTGTCGGGACTTAACGAAAAATTCACAAAATCAACTTCATTTCTCGAGTGAAGAATTAAGTACTCGAGAACAACATCTGCTTCTCGAGAAGAAGATATAAGGTTCTCGAGAATAGGTACTTAAGGAAAGTCCTTGAAATCAATTCTGGCTTCTCGATAAATAGATAATCTCTTCTCTAGAGCTGACTATACATCTCGAGAACAAATTATACTTCTCAAGAAATAACTTCGGCTTCTCGAGTACTAGACTTCAGCTTTCTCGAGACAAGGATTTTCCTTCTCGAGTAATGACTTCTGCTTCTCGAGTACTAAACTTAAAAAAAATTATGTGTTTAGTTTTGAGTAAACTCGAGAAAGAGATGAGTCTTACTCGAGTACTGCATTGCTTCTCTATAACTTAACAAACCCTTCTCGAGAACAACATCAGCTACTCAAAAATGTGACTGAGATGACTCAAGAAATATCTTCAATATTACTCGAGTACAAAGAGGTCCTTCTCGAGAAAAACACAAAAAAATTTACTTTCTGAAAAATGATTTTCTTCAAGGTATTCAACAACTAGTCTTTCTCCAATAACTTTAGTACTTGAAAAAGAAGTGTGTCCTAATAGAGAGGCTACACAAGATTTAACACCATGGATCACACAATGGGGGGTTACATTGTATGGTCCTGTGTTTGGTGACCCATTGTGGACTGACATTGGTCTTTACTTGGCAATTATAACCTACAAGCAATCAACTTGAAAAGAGTATCAAATACAAACTTAATTCATCTTAGTTCAAGGGTAACTTCATATAAATCTAGGTTAATGTAGATATAAAACCCAACAAAAGACTGCAGCATGGCCAACTACTCTACACAAACTACGCAATACAACGCGGACTCAATTCCAGCCCGCCAAAAGGTAGCGGGCTTACTCACTCCAGCAAGGACAATCGGCTCCTTTTACCCGCCAGGGGGTAGCGACCTCGCTTCAACCAACAGTATGCGTGGTCTATGCTCTTTAGTCCTCCAGGTCGACAACCTCTTGTCACCCAATTGGGTGGACAAGCTTCTAGAAGGAGGCGGGCTATTTCTATCTGCCGCGGCCTAGGAGAACTCATTTTACAGTCCACCAGCCAGCCCTCCAGCTTCCCAGCTCTGGCCACTTCCCATCAAGAGGCGAACTACTCCTTAGCTCGCGTAGCTTAGCGCAGGCTCACTCAATATAGCAGAGGCAGGCTCATCCCAGTCCGCCAACAAAAGATCAACTCAAGTGAATAATTCCTTATCCGCACAACTTTGTGCAGACTAAGCAGACTCCTTCTTTACTCATTCAACATACCGCTCTACCGGGGGTAATGTTACCAGGACCGTCTCTGGCCCGAGCCTATAAATAGGCTCCCATAACTCTCATTCGGGAGGCACTGTGGAGTGAGACAACCAAGGCATCAAGACTTGGCGACTCATCTTCTCAGTCTGCACGACCTCATCAGTCCTCTCTCTCAGCCTGATCACACAATCCGCTCGTCTTAGTTTAGCGAGCTGCGGGATCAGCTAACCGTGCGGTCTGCCGACCTCTCTGGTCTAACCGCGTGGCCTCTAACATCTTCTTTCCTTAGCCGCTAGCTTCGCCCTTTATACCCTTTATTTTCTCATGTTAAGGACTCATCTCAAGCTATAATCTCAATTCATAATAAAAGGAAAGCCCGTCGCAAGAGAGGAATTTAAGATGCGGCGGGCGAAGTCTGTTATTGCCGCTGCAAGTGGCCCCCTCTTCTGCTCAACTCCTCTCCTCTCTCTATCTCAACCATCATAGCTAACAGTCAAAGTAACCATCTGCTCGATAGTTCCTCATCAAGTTCCGACTTATCCCCGCATCTCGGATTGATTGTGCTCCACCATCGAGCAAGCCTGTAGAGAGCCCATTTTCTGCATCAACATTTAACACGCAGCCTTCAGATCTCGAACAGACAGTGAAATCAGTGGTAACTCATGTCAGACCATCAACCATCCGAGAACCTTGTTCCTTCAAGTCTTAGTGAAGATCCTCTCTTGGAATCCTTGGAGCAATCGTGCAGAGAAACTGCCCAACAGTTTCAAGCAATCAACCGTAATCTAGATGCTTTCACGCTGTTATTAGAGGCACAATCTGCATCAACGCCAGTCCCTCCAGTCAATCCAGCAATAGCATTAGAGACTCCAAAAGCTTATCCACCGTCCAATCCGTCGGTCTATCCTCCAATTTACCCACCAATCTTTCCGCAAGGGCCTGCAACCCCTTTGTAATCTCAAAATGATGAGTTCATAGCTCGTCAAAACTTCTTCTAGGAAGCTGCCCGAGGAATTCCAACAAGATTTCTAAATTCTTAGGGAAGTCATCCCAACTCATCATCTCCTGCCTTTGCTCCTCGCTCAACAACTTTTCCCTTCTATCCTCCTGCTCCTTTTTGCAGCTACAACTTAAGCTCCATTTTTTCCTTAAGTTATAGGAGATCAAGAAGAGCCATCACTTTTTTCAGAGAATGTTCGGCATGAACCAAATCAAGCTAACTTTAAAGAGCTACGGTTGCCCATTTACACTGGAGAGACTGATCCAATGAAACACCTTCAAGCTTTTGAATCATCTGTAGCTCTCAAGACCCTTTCAGATGCTACCAAATGCAAACTCTTTGTAACAACCTTTGATGGGAAAGTGAGGGATTGGTTCTATGGACTACGGCCTCAGTCCATCTCTTCCTTTGCTGATTTGTGAAGAGAGTTTCTGATCAGATTTTCTACCTCTACAAAGAGAAAAGGCGGTCTAGAAGCCCTCTTTGAGATTAGGCAGTATGAGAATGAGACTAGGTCTCATTTTGTGGATCGTTTTCAGAAAGAAATTTTGGACTGTTGGGAATTGTCTCCACAATACCTCAGATTTGTAGGAAGTCAGACCTTGAACTAAGATTAATTAAGTTGTATTTGATATTGTGTTTGAGTTGTATGTATGTAGGACCTTATTGCCAAGTGTATACCAATGTCAGTCTATAGTGTGTCACCAAACATAGGACCATACAATGTATTTCCTCATTATGTGATCTAAGGTGTTGACTTATGTATAGCCTCTCTATTGGAATACACTTCTTCTATATGCATTTGGATTTATGGGCTATGGAGTATTGAAGATTATTTCAGAGAAATTTTTTCTAAGTCCACATACTCGAGTAGTATCCTTCATATACTCGAGTAAGTAACTTAGTACTCGAGTAGATCCTTAGACATACTCGAGAATACTCTGTATACTCGAGTATAAGCTCATATACTCGAGTAGATATTTTTTATACTCGAGTAGGTGATATCTTATACTCGAGTAGATTGTTAGTCACTCGAGTAGGTTATGTATCTTACTCGAGTAGATCATTCTGCATTCAGTCTGAAAATTTTCTATGTCCATGTACTCGAGTACTTCCCTGATATACTCGAGTAAGTGTAACGCCCCCGATTCTTTCGACGATTTTATTTAAATGGGAAACATCATATTTATGGCGTCATGGAGTTACCTTTAACGTCAAGAGGACGGCGTAATGCCATAAAGGCATTTTCACGTCCATGCGGTCAGGTCGGCCGAATTCTTGTTGTAATGGGAAAATTTTGCATTTGGAATTTAAGTTTAGAAATTTTTGACTTACTCGTCAAGTTTCGTCGCGATCAGAGCGATATTTGGGCCTCGGCATTTTTCCAAAGTTTTGTGGAATTTATGTTCGCCGTAAACTTTGAAAACTTATATCTCGAGAATGGCTCGTCTGATTTTGGTTTTGACTTCGTCGTTGCGTTCGTAGCGTCTGTGCTCGCCTACGGCGTGAGTTTCGTTCAATTCGGCGCGCGTTTGGGCCTCCGTTTCAAACTCGTGTTTCCTGATTCAATATGTATAAATACGATTACTTTATTATGAAAAGTACTATTCATTCGTATAGTTTGATCAAAAGGTATATTTGCAAAGAAATCGTCTTTCTGCTTTCCTTATACTCAAGTGAGATTCCTTGCGTCTCCTGTAGGTACTGTTCATGCTAAGCTATACTCGAGTGCCGGTTCTTTTACTCGAGTTATTTTTTCCCTAGTACTCCAGTAAAATAATTCTCCTACTCGAGTAATCTTTAATCTACTCTAGTATATCCATAATGTTACTCGAGTAATTCCTTCTTCTACTCGAGTTATCTTTCTGCTACTCGAGTAAATTAATCATGTTACTCGAGTAATTCTTTTATCTACTCGAGTATATCTATAATATTACTCGAGTAATTCCTTCTTCTACTCGAGTTATCTTTCTGCTACTCGAGTAAATTAATCATGTTACTCGAGTAATTCTTTTATCTACTCGAGTATATCAATCCTGTTACTCGGGTAAATCTTTTTTCTACTCGAGTATCTTTTTGTTACTCGAGTGTATTAATCATGTTACTTGAGTAATTATTTTATCTACTCGAGTATATCAATCCTGTTACTCGAGTAAATCTTTTTTCTACTCGATTATCTTTCTGTTACTCGAGTGTATCAATCCTGTTACTCGAGTAATTCTTTTATCTACTCGAGTAGCCGTTTCTACCTCTCGAGTACCCGTAAGCTTGTTCTCGTGTAGTCCGTTGCAGTCTGCGTTCGGGCAAATTTTGGAGGGTCAAATCGGTGCCGTATGGAAAAATGGTTAACATAAAATTTGTTCGTGTCAATAAGATCTACAACTTTCATGTTGGGCACTTTTCGATTCGAAGCCATGCTAGAGCTCTAATTTTGTTTTTTGTGAACTGCTCGTACTTAACTGTTTTTTTTATATATTTAGACAAAATATTTTATAAGTACTTATATATATATATACTCTTATACTTAGGTTTCTAGAAAAGAATAAATACTTCATATTCTCCGCCTCCCGAACCAGAGCGGCGTGAGCGAGAGAGAGAATAATTCGTGAATCTTGCGGTGGCCGCCGACGGAGCTCCGGTGCTCGAAATCTTCAACCGAGCGTTGATCTGGAAAGTTCTCACCGAGAGCTACGCTATCGTGGTAAATTTTTCCCCATTCCTTGAGTTTTCTCGTTAGGGTTTTTTGGCCCTAACCCCCTTTTCGACCATTTTTGTCTAGATTTCAACTTCCTCCATCCTCTTTTGCCCCGATCTGTGACGTGGACTGATTTGGAGAACTTTTCCGGTAAAACCAAGGCAAGTGGTGGTTTCCCCTCATTTCTCCTTGTCCGATTTGATGGTAACGGTTCAGTTTTTATGTTCATTAAAATTTGCTTCACTCTATTTTCCAAGTTATTGCTACGATTAACCTTTTTAAATGATCACTCGATGTTGTATGATTTTGTCATGGTGAACTTGATCTTGTCATGATATATTTGATTGTTCTTGAAGTGTTTTAATGATGGCTTTAAATGTCTTACCTATCGTTTTTGAACGTATTAGAGTTTGTCTCGGATTGTAATCATTTATATGGGTTGATCAACCATGTCTTGAAACTAGAAGTGTAAAGAAGGATCTGACGAGCCAAATCTCGAGATATATTTTGTGTTGTAGTTTCTTTGGGTTTCTAAAATTTGCGGGAAATCTGCTGTATTTGTTGGAGCACGTGACCCGTATTTTTGAGGTAGGGTCGACCACAGGTGCTTAGTAAAGCTAGTTAAATCTCTTCTTTATGTTTTTACTTTTGTTGTTCCCTTTTTGCCTTGGGAAATCTGCTGTATTTGTTGGAGCACGTGACGACTCACGTAGGTTTTTCTTTCTTTTCCTGTTCGACACCTTACTTCAGTACTGTTGGTCTTGGGTTGGTACCCCGTTGACCTTTGTTTTATTTTGTTTATTTTCTGCCACCATTTGTACCCTCTTGCTGAGGTGTTTTGTCTTTGGAATGCCTCAGGTTCGGAGCATTAGCAGGTAGCGGAGCCGGTTTTGGAGCCTTGGCAGCAGCAGTTTGGCTGTAGTTTTCCCCCTCACCATAGCGAGGTAGTGTGTTGTTTTAGTTTTCTTTGCCTAGTCTCAGACATATACATACTGTGGGTTCGTGTCAGGTTGTTGACGCCCACAGGATTGTTGATTATTTTTGACACTTGCTAGCTGTTATGGTTTCCTTATATTTGGTTTACATTACATGCTCTCTGGGATGTTTTATTGCTAGGATTGCATGTTAGATATTTTTAACCTATAAAACCCTACTATTAGTAAGGCATACTTGTCATCTCTTTCAAAACTAAGCCACTACATTCTATTTAGCGTAAAGACTTTCCTATACTTATTATAAATCTAGGATTTACGTTGTATGGGTTGTTCCTCGGGGACATTTATACTCATGTAGGATTTTAGAGTCAATTTAAATAAGTATTTTCCGCAAGCGTATAATTTATATTTTTATTCGTGAGCTAGATGATTCACTAAGCCGAGGGATACGGCTACCATCATAACTTAAACTGGATTTTATTCATAATCATTTATGTTTTCTTTTAAAATGGTAGAGTTTGGAGTCTTGCCTGAACGTCTGCAGTTATCCCCTGCATGGCGTGGCATCACGACGCGTATTTTCCCCTTGCTCTGATATAATTAAATTGTTGGGAAAAATGCAGGTTGTGACAGTTGGTATTAGAGGGAGGTTGCTTGATAATTGGTCGGGCAACCTTCCCTTGTTAGTGTTAGTTGCTTAGTGTCATATCATACACACACCAATGTGTCATCAATATGTCTTGGCTGAAGCATGAACACTACACTCATAAGCATGATTAGAAGTATACGGGGCATATTATGTAGTATGGGATGCATAATATGTGTCTGTATATGGATCCACCATAGGCGGCAACATGTGAGGGTTATATAGTATGGGATGCATAACCTCACCACATGAATTCCCATTAACACGTTTTCTTTTCGTTGCATGCAATATTATATAGTATGGGATGCATAACATTGTATGTGTACGCCGCTCATAACATGCATTAAGGCCTTTTATAGAATTCATAGCACCACATGCATAGCATAACATAACATAAGCACAACATGCCAAGATAAAGATTTACTTGATGACATATGTACACACATGATTTTAAATAAGAGTAAAGAATTCATGCATTCATATCATAGGCATATGAGTAAATAGGATGATAGGATATCATCCTGAGTAGGACATATCATCCTCATATAATCCCAGAGCAAGTGACAGCTTTAGCAAGTGTCTTTCAAGTATGGTCTGAACTAGTTTTGTTTGCCCTTGTCGTAATCTAGGATTTTAATTGGGTTGTTCGTTTGCCTTTTTAGAAATGCCTCCAAAGCGTATTGCGACGAGATCGACTCCCCAGTCGGAGGGTGAGTCGTCAGGTGCACAGAGTGATGCGTTGATGGAGAGTTTGCGCCAGAGCAACGAGGCTCTATCAAGGAAAGTGGTTGCGATGCAAACGCAAATTCAGTCATTGTTGTCTACCGCTCCGGCGCGGTAGCCTTCAGTGCAAGAGCCTGCCTTGGGTCAAGTCGTGCCCGATACCCCTGCTCCTCTGGTGGCCCCGGTGGCAATACCACCAGAAATGAATTTCTTATCGCATTTACAGCGATTGGGACCTCCCATCTACGACGAGAGTGCCGACTTTATGATTTTGGATGATTGGATCATCTCAATTGAGGAGATTTTTTCATACTCCGGGATTCTAGAAGCCCAGAAGGTTATGATTGCAGCCTATCAGTTAAAAGTCCTAGCAAAGAGTTAGTGGATTCGTGAAAAGGAGAGTCTGAAGGAAGGCTGTACCTGGGACGCTTTCAAGAAGACGTTGCTGAAGAATTTTCTGCCCTCGGTCGAGCAGGACCGTCTCATGAATAACTTCCTGCATTTGAAGCAGAGACAGCTCACGGTGAGCGAATATGAGATTGAGTTTAGCAAGTTGAGTAGATTTTCTCCCGATTTGGTAGCTTCGGAGGAGGGTAGAGTGAAACGTTTCCTGGGAGGACTAAGAAGTGATGTACAGCAGTGGGCATACGCTTATGGAGCTGACAGTTATGTTGTGGTAGTGGAAGCCGCACTAAAAGTTGAAGCGATTGAAAATTCCAAGAATCGCGGTGCACCGGCGAGGAAAGAGAAAAGGAAGTGTGTTGAGGGTGGTAGCTCCAGGGCATCTGGCCTTTCTTCGAAGAAGAAAGGTAAGGAAGTGTGTAGTTTCTATGGTCGTCCTGGCCACCCTTACGAAAGATGTTTCAAGAGAACAGCCACCCTGAAGCAGCAGCAAGTGCACGCCATCTAAGGTGCACCCAAGGGAGAGCTCGTGTGCTCGTTCTGTGCATGGAAGGGTTATGATGTGAGTCGGTGCTGGATGAAAGAAAGGACCTGCTTCAAGTGCGGGCAGAAGGGACACCAGAAATCATTGTGCCCCCAGGCTCAAACCCCACTACAGCCTGCCCCGCTTCGAGCTCTGCCTCCACCACTAACCCTAGATAAATGAAAAGGAAAGCTGAACGTGATGACTAGCGAGGAAGCTCAAAACTCTACGCAAGTTATTTCTAGGGAGTTTAAGGTGCGGAATAGGTGGGCGCGCGTTCTGTTCGATTCGGGTGCCACCCATTCCTTTGTGGCCAGGAGGTTTGTTGATAAACATCGCCTGGATGTTGATCAATTGAGAGACTCCTTCAACGTCAAGCTTCCTTCCGGTGATTCGGTGATATCCAATCAAGGAGTTCTGAGATGCCCTATTCATCTTGGCAATTTTCTGGCCCTTGCAGATCTGTTAATTTTAGACCTGACTTATTTTGATGTGATTTTGGGCATGGACTGGCTGTCCAAGTATGATGCAGTCATCCAGTGCAAGGCAAAAAGACTGGACTTCAGGATGGACAGTGGCCAACCTATGAGCGTCTATGGATTTCAGGACAGAGTTTCCCCTGTCATTTCTGCGGTACGTGCTATAAAGTCAGGTTGCGAGGCGTTTTTAGTTTCTATTTCTGTTCTGGAAACAGCTTCTGTTACACCACGTCTCGAGGATGTCTCGGTGGTGCGAGAGTTTCCAGATGTCTTTCCTGATAGTTTTCCAGGACTTCCTCCTGAGAGGGAGATTGAGTTCGTGATTGACCTCGAGCCAGGCACTCGTCCCATCGCCAAGGCACCGTACCGTATGGCTTCGCGTAAGTTGGATGAGTTGCGTACTCAGCTCAATGAGTTGCTGAGGTGTGGTTTTATTAGACCAAGTTCTTCTCTGTGGGTTTCCCCGGTTTTGTTCGTAAGGAAGAAGGACGGATCGATGAGGCTTTGCATCGATTATAGGGAATTAAATAAGGTGACCGTTAAGAATAGATATCCCCTGCAAAGGATCAATGATTTGTTCGATCAGTTGCGTGGTAGCTCGGTATTTTCAAAGATTGATCTTCGCTCAGGCTACCACCAGTTGAGGATTCGCGAGGAAGATATTCCCCGAACCGCATTCCGTTCACGGCATGGTCATTATGAGTTTTTGGTGATGTCTTTCGGTTTAACCAATGCACCCTCTGCTTTCAAGGATTTGATGAATAGGGTGTTTAAGGATTTCTTGGACCGATTCATTATTGTGTTCATAGATAATGTCCTAGTGTATTCCCGCAATGTTGAGGAGCATACTCAGCATTTGCCTTTGGTTTTGTCGACCCTGAGGGAGCATAAGATGTATGCGAAGTTGAGCAAATGTGAGTTCTAGCTACCTCAGGTGTCCTTTCTGGGTCATGTTGTAGGCAAGGACGGTATTTCTGTAGACCCGACCAAGATTTCTGCCGTGATGGAATGGGAAAGACCTTCTACACCTAAGGAGATTAGGAGCTTCTTAGGCCTCGCTGGCTACTATAGAATATTTGTGAAAGGATTCTCGGTGTTGTCTGCTCCTTTAACTAGACTTACTCAGAAGAATACTGCATTCATTTGGAGTGATAAGTGTGAAGAGGCTTTCCAAGAGTTGAAGAAGAGACTGTGTACTACCCCAATTTTAACCTTACCTACTGAAGGAGTCGAGTATGCTGTGTACGTCGATGCGTCATACATCGGACTTGGTTGTGTTTTAATGCAAGATGGTAAGGTGATCACGTATGGATCGAGGCAACTAAAGATTCACGAGAGAAACTATCCTACGCACGATTTGGAGTTTGCTGCCGTAATTTATGCGCTGAAGCTGTGGCGACACTTTTTGTATGGCGCGCTTCGCAAGATCTATACGGACTATAAGAGTTTGAAGTACGTCTTCACTCAGAAGGAACTAAATCTACGCCAGCGTCGGTGGTTAGAATATGTGGCGGATTATGAAGTAGAAATTCTTTATCATCTGGGAAAGGCTAATGTAGTAGCTGATGCTTTGAGTAGGAAGACCGCTAAAATTTTTAATCTATCGGTACAGTCCTTAGTAGAAGAATTCTTGTTGATGAACATCGAGATTGGGAATAGTTCTACGCCTGCTACTTTGGAAGCAGAAGCACCCTCTTGGATTTCCCTTACTAGGGTGCACCAAAAGGATGATCCGGAATTGTTGCACCTCTAGAATAGGACTGAGAAAGGGGAGTTACCTGATTTTTCTTTGGACGAGCTAGGTACTCTGAAATATCGGGGTAGATTCTGTATTCCGGACATGGGTGACATTCAGGCTAGAATTTGTGAAGAAGCTCATGGTTCTAGTGTTTCCTATCATCCTGGTTCCACCAAAATGTAAAGACCTAAAGCAGATTGTGTGGTGGGTAGGGATGAAGAGCGATATCGTAAAGTTTGTATCAGAATGTTATACGTGGCAGCGTGTCAAGGCTGATCATAGAAGGCCTGGTGGTAAATTGACACCTATTGATATTCCAAGTTGGAAATGGGAAAGTATTTCAATGGATTTTATCACCGGTCTACCAAAATCTCCCCGTGGGCATGACTCAGTTTGGGTGATAGTCGACAGACTGTCAAAGTGCGCCCACTTTGTTCCGTTTAAGATTGGGTATTCGATGAAGAAAATAGCCGAGCTATATCTTGAAGAGGTCATCAGGTTACATGGAGTGCCTGTTAGCGTTGTATCAGATCGGGACTCCAGATTTCCGTCTCACTTTTGGAAGAGCCTGCAAGAGGGGTTGGGTACCGACTTGAGGTATTCCACCGCCTATCATCCGCAGACGAATGGGCAAACAGAAAGAGTAAATCAGATCGTGGAGGACATGATTAGATGTTATATTTTGGATCATGGTGGTGCTTGGGATGAGCGTCTCAGACTCATGGAGTTTGCTTACAATAATAGTTACCAAGAGAGCTTGCACATGGCCCCGTTTGAGGCCTTGTATGGGAGGCGTTGTAGGACTCCCTTATTTTGGGCTGAGGTTGGTGAGTGACCATTGTTAGGTCCGGAAGCCCTTGAGGAGATGAATTGTGCGGTGACTCATATTCGAGAGAAGCTACGTGTAGCTCAAGAGCGTCATGAGAAATATGCTAATCGACGAAGGGTCGATTTGGAGTTTGTCGTTGGGGACTTGGTTTTCCTAAAAGTTTCTCCGATGCCAGGAGTAAAAAGATTTGGAAGGAATGACAAGTTAGACCCCCGGTATGTGGGACCTTTTTAGATTCTAGAGCGCAACGGAGTTTCAGCTTATCGTCTGGATTTACCTGCTAGCTTCCCTGGTGTCCACAATGTGTTCCTTGTGAGCCAGTTGCGGAAGTGTGTTCGCAGTGATCGTCAAATCCTTGACTCGGTGCCCCAAATTCAGCCCAATCTATCGTATGTGGAAGAGCCTGTACGCGTTTTGGAATCTCAAGAGCGTGTCTTGCGAAGGAAGACCATCCCCATGGTTAAGATTCTTTGGAGAAATCAAGACGTCGAGAGCGCGACGTGGGAATTGGAGTCAGCAATGAGAGAATCTCATCCGCACCTCTTCTCCTAGTTTCGGGTACGTCGTTATGTATTCAGTGATGTTTGATTTAATCATTTTGATTTGGTTTTGGAGTTGTGTTAAGTTTCGGGACGAAACTTCTTTTTAGGGGGAGTGACTATAACGCCCCCGATTCTTTCGACAATTTTATTTAAATGGGAAACATCATATTTAAGACGTCATGGAGTTACCTTTAACGTCAAGATGACGGCGTAATGCCATAAAGGCATTTTCGCATCCATGCGGTCAGGTCAGCCGAATTCTTGTTGTAATGGGAAAATTTTGCATTAGGAATTTAAGTTGAGAAATTTTTGACTTACTCGTCAAGTTTCGTCGTGATCCGAGCGATATTTGGGCCTCGGCGTTTTTCCAAAGTTTTGTGGAATTTATGTTCGTCGTAAACTTTGAAAACTTATATCTCGAGAATGGCTCGTCTGATTTTGGTTTTGACTTTGTCGGTGCGTTCGTAGCGTTTGTGCTCGCCTACGGCGTGAGTTTCGTTCAATTCGGCGCGCGTTTGGGCCTCCGTTTCGAACTCGCGTTTCCTGATTCAATATGTATAAATACGATTACTTTATTATGAAAAGTACTATTCATTCGTATAGTTTGATCAAAAGGTATATTTGCAAAGAAATCGTCTTTCTTCTTTCCTTATACTCAAGTGAGATTCCTTGCGTCTCGTGTAGGTACTGTTCATGCTAAGCTATACTCGAGTGCCGGTTCTTTTACTCGAGTGATTTTTTCCCTAGTACTCGAGTAAAATATTTCTCCTACTCGAGTAATCTTTAATCTACTCTAGTATATCCATAATGTTACTCGAGTAATTCCTTCTTCTACTCGAGTTATCTTTCTGCTACTCGAGTAAATTAATCATGTTACTCGAGTAATTCTTTTATCTACTCGAGTATATCCATAATGTTACTCGAGTAATTCCTTCTTCTACTCGAGTTATCTTTCTGCTACTCGAGTAAATTAATCATGTTACTCGAGTAATTCTTTTATCTACTCGAGTATATCAATCCTGTTACTCGAGTAAATCTTTTTTCTACTCGAGTATCTTTCTGTTACTCGACTGTATTAATCATGTTACTCGAGTAATTCTTTTATCTACTCGAGTATATCAATCCTGTTACTCGAGTAAATATTTTTTCTACTCGAGTATCTTTCTGTTACTCGAGTGTATCAATCCTGTTACTCGAGTAATTCTTTTATCTACTCGAGTAGCCGTTTCTACCTCTCGAGTACCCGTAAGCTTGTTCTCGTGTAGTCCGTTGCAGTCTGCATTCGGGCACATTTTGGAGGGTCAAATCGGTGCCGTATGGAAAAATGGCTAACATAAAATTTGTTCGTGTCGACGAGATCTACAATTTTCATGTTGGGTACTTTTTGATTCGAAGACATTTTAGACCTCTAATTTTGTTTTCCGTCAACTGCTCGTACTTAACTGTTTTTTTATATATTTAGACAAAATACTTTATAAGTACTTATATATATATACTCATATACTTACGTTTCTAGAAAAGAATAAATACTTCATCTTCTCCGATTCCTCCTCCCGAACTAGAGCGGCGTGAGCGAGAGAGAGAATATTTCGTGAATCTTTCGGTGGCCGCTGACGGAGCTCCGGTGCTCGAAATCTTCAACCGAGCGTAGATCTGGAAAGCTCTCACCGAGAGCTACGCTATCGTGGTAAATTTTTCCCCTTTCCTTGTGTTTTCTCGTTAGGGTTTTTCGGCCCTAACCCCCTTTTCGACCATTTTTGTCTAGATTTCAACTTCCTCCATCCTCTTTTGCCCCGATCTGTGACGTGGACTGATTTGGAGAACTTTTCTGGTAAAACCAAGGCAAGTGGTGGTTTCCCCTCATTTCTCCTTGTCCGATTTGATGGTAACGGTTCAATTTTTATGTTCATTAAAATTTGCTTCACTCTATTTTCCAAGTTATTGCTACGATTAACCTTTTTAAATGATCACTTGAGGTTGTATGATTTTGTCATGGTGAACTTGATCTTGTCATGATATATTTGATTGTTCTTGAAGTGTTTTAATGATGGCTTTAAATGTCTTACCTATCGTTTTTGAATGTATTAGAGTTTGTCTCGGATTGTAATCGTTCATAGGGGTTGATCAACCATGTCTTGAAACTAGAAGTGTAAAGAAGGATCTGACGAGCCAAATCTCGAGATATATTTTGTGTTGTGGTTTCTTTGGGTTTCTAAAATTTGCGGAAGTTAGTGGATAAAACCACCTCCGCATGGTCTGACTCCTTTAGGGTACCTTGTGGAAGCCTACTGGATTTTTGGGCATCTGCGGTGTATGGTGGAGAGTATGAGACTCCCTCGCAGTTAAGCGAATAAATTATTCGTGGGGGGTGTGTCCAGTTGAGTGACCACCTCGCCCGTGTTTTTGAGGTAGGGTCGACCATAGGTGCTTAGTAAAGCTAGTTAAATCTCTTCTTTATGTTTTTACTTTTGTTGTTCCCTTTTTGCCTTGGGAAATCTGCTGTATTTGTTGGAGCACATGACGACTCACGTATGTTTTTCTTTCTTTTCCTGTTCGACACCTTACTTCAGTACTGTTGGTCTTGGGTTGGTACCCCGTTGACCTTTGTTTTATTTTGTTTATTTTCTGCCACCATTTGTACCCTCTTGCTGAGGTGTTCTGTCTTTAGAATGCCTCAGGTTCGGAGAATTTGTAGGTAGCGGGTCCGGTTTTGGAGCCTTGGCAGCAGCAGTTTAGCTGTAGTTTTCCCCCTCGCCGTAGCGAGGTAGTGTGTTGTTTTAGTTTTCTTTGCCTAGTCTCAGACATATATATACTGTGGGTTCGTGTCAGGTTGTTGACACCCACAGGATTGTTGATTTATTTTAACACTTGCTAACTGTTGTGGTTTCCTTATATTTGGTTTACATTACTTGCTCTCTGGGATGATTTATTGCTAGGATTGCATGTTAGATATTTTTAACCTATAAAACCCTATTATTAGTAAGGCATACTTGTCATCTCTTTCAAAACTAAGCCATTACTTTCTATTTAGCGTAAAGACTTTCGTACACTTATTATAAATCTAGGATTTGCGTTGTATGGGTTGTTCCTCGGGCACATTTATACTCATGTAGGATATTAGAGTCAATTTAAATAAGTTTTTTCCGCAAGCGTATAATTTATATTTTTATTCGTGAACTAGATGATTCACTAAGCCGAGGGATACGGCTACCATCATAACTTAAACTTGATTTTATTCATAACCATTATGTTTTCTTTTAAAATGGTAGAGTTTGGAGTCTTGCCTAAACGTCTGCAGTTATCCCCTGCACGGCGTGGCATCACGACGCGTATTTTCCCCTTGCTCTGATATAATTAAATTGTTGGGAAAAATGTGGGTTGTGACAGTACGTGACTTAGTACTCAAGTACATTGGTTTTCATACTCGAGTAGGTGTTCTGTGTACACTCAAGTAGATCTGGATTCTCTCTCAGATATTGTCTTTATACTCAAGTAGATTTATTTTATACTCGAGTAGTTTCTCTCGGACTCGAGTGGATCCTTTGTTTTTATTCGAGTAGGTTGACTTCTCTGTACTCGAGTATTTTCAATTCTTGTACTCGAGTATGTTCTTCAAGTTTTCTTTTCTGAGAAGTATTTTTGTGTTTACACTCGAGTATATTTTCTCATACTCGAGTAGGTCTTATCTTTCTCGAGTAGTTTTTCCTAAGATACTCGAGTAGTTTTCTAGTCACTCGAGTAGTTTTCTAGTTACTTGAGTAGTTTCTCTCCTTGAACTCGAGTATATTCCTCTCTTATCAACTCGAGTAGCAGACCTCCTATATTCGAGTATATCAATTCTCTCGAGTATTTTTGTTCAGATTTCCTGGAATATTTCTAAGTCCAGATTCAACGGGTATTTTGAATTACTCTTTTCTGATTGGTCCACATGTCGTCATTAAAGACTATTATGACCGTTGCAGCTCACCTATAAATAGGTCCTTTTCGATTTGACCTATTAACTTTTTTTCATAAAAAATACAGAGATTTCTAAGAAAGAAAAGTTTTCGAAAACCTAATATCTCTCAGTCACCATTACTGGTTTCAAAAAGAACTCTAGATCGTCGTTCTTACAGTCGCTGCTGCCGATCTCTAACTCTCAAGCGATCCAGACTCAAGAAGAATCATCTGATCATTTCATGCTTCATCGATCTCTGTTATTCTCTCGATCTTTGATTGTGGTGATTCCAGATCTCAGATTCGTGGATTTCTTTCAATTCTTCTTCATCATTTTTTGTCCAAGCCGAAAGCTCTCAACGAAGAAGACAAAGCCAAAGATCCAGATCTGTGTTATTTTGTTTTTATTTTTCCTTAAACAATTCTCCTTGTAGGATATTTATCTATGAGTGGTAAGAAGTTCTATCTTTCGAGTGTAGATCCGTTTGGGATCGAGTTTTGTAGGAACGTGGTTCCGAGGTGTAGGATTTGTTTGCAATCCGAGATTGTTGAGTAGCCGAGTCTAGTGATTTGCTAGATCGGTGAGGAAAGTGGACGTACTCAAGATCGGGGAACCATAATAAATCTCTTGTCGTCTGTGTGATTGCTTGCTTACTTATTTATGCTAGTTGCAAAATTATTTATTCCTCAATAGGCGCACATCTCACCTATTCACCCCCTCTATGTGATTTAGGTAGACAACTTATATCTTTCAATTAGTATCAGAGGGAGGTTGATCATTAAAAGGTTAACATCTTGATCTTATCCTTCCCAAGTTGTCTTTAGAGAAGTATCAAGAATGAGTAAGACCAAGGATTTTTCTAAGCTCCCTATATGCACCAAGAAAAATTTTCCTATGTGGAAAGAAAGAGTTAAATTCTTCATGGAAGCAGTGGACCCTCGGATCTTCATGATTGTTGAAGAAGGTCTGTATGTTCCTATGATTGCATCTCAAAAGATCCAACCAGAGAAGTCCCAAAGAAGTTGATGGACTTGGATAAGGACGAGATTGCACTTGTCTCCCTGGACAAGAAAGCTAAAAATATTATAGCAAGTGCAGTCGAAGACTCGATGCTGCAAAATATGATTCATTGCAAGTCTGCCAAGGAGATGTGGCAATCCCTGGTGACTCTGATGGAATGCATTGAAGAAGTTAGGGATGATCGGAGATCCCTTCTAAATCAGAAGTATGAAGCCTTCAGACAAGGTCACAAGGAAGCTATAATTGATACCTTTGAGAACTTCTTCAAGATAGTCAATGGCCTAAGAGTTTATGGCCGAGTCTTCATAAATGGGGAACTGAATGACAAATTCTTAAGATCCCTGACCAAGGAATGGGATAATAAGGTATGCGCCATACAGGAGTTCGGAAGGTTAGCCGAGACAGACCCGCAGAATCTGTTCGGAAAGCTTATGTCTTATGAGCTTCAAATCAACTCAAAAAAAGCTGAAGAAGAGAGGAGCAGGTCTGCATCCAAGGAGAAGTCTGTCGCTCTAAAGGTAGATAGCTAAGGGAAGAGAAAGTCCAGCTCTCCTACCCCAGCTCCTGAAGCTGATGAAGAAGAATCATCTGAGCCAAGCTCCTCTAGCTCAGAGCTATCTGATGGAGAGTTCTCTCTACTCTCAAGACAGTTTAAGAAATTCTTGAACAATAAGAAGCAATGGAAAGGCAAGGATGCCTCTTATAGAAGATCACGCAATGATGGTGATCGCCATAGAAAAGCCTCAAGCAGCCACGACAGGTATGGCTCTAAACCGAATAAACATTATTCGACTGACATTATTTGTTATTGTTGTAATAAGCCAGGTCACGTCATTGCAGATTGCCCCCATAAGAAGAAAGAGGGTGGCAAAAGAGAAGAGAAGAAGTCCTACAATAAAAAGAGGACAGAAAAGAGCCTGTTAGCCAAGAAAGGAAAAACCCTCAGTGACTCCGACTCATCTGAGTCAAGTGTAGAAGAGGAGGAAGCCTACTTTGGGCTAATGGCTCTAATTGATGATGAATAAGTCCCCCAGTTCACTAGGGAGGTAAAATCTCACACCCCTCTTTCAGAATCTGATGATGACAATGAGCAAGAGGGCTATCCCTCTGAGAATGAATCTGAACTCATGGGATAATATAAGGAGTTACTCAAGGCTTACGACAAATTTCGCCGAGTCGTGGGAACTCAAGCTAAAGTGATAAAATCTCTAAAAGCTAAAGAGAGCACCTTAAGAGAAGAAGTCTCTAAGACTGACACTCTCAAGGAAGACATCAATAAATCTATTGAAGAATATAACAAGGCTCTTGAGAACCTTGACCTTAAGGAGAAAATCATCAAGAAGTTGGAAGAACAACTCTCAGCTGAAAAGAAACTTGTAGAAGGTTTCTCCAAGCCTAAGACTGTACTTCCTCTGATTACTGAATTCTCAGCTAACGTTGTGGGTGCTGTTCTAGGCCACAAATGTGCTCCTAGGAAATCCTCTAGGAGAAACAAGGCTAAGAGAAAGAATAAGGATGCCAAGAAGTCCTTGGCCGAGGAAAAAGGGAAAGCTCCTTTGGAGCCAGTCTCGTTCAAGAAAGTTATCTTTCCTGCGAACGAATTCGACTATGAGTGCACCTATGGACACTTCACTAGGCCGATCCCAGAGAAGCCTAAGTCAAGGTACCAAGGTTGGACTCGCCCTCGTAACATTGGCGAGAGTTTATTCAAGGCACCTTATAAAGAGATTCAACTTCAAAGCTATGGACCATATGCTCATGGTCATAACATCAAGAAGGCACCAAAGGTAAAACCTGCTATGGAAAAGCCTATGAAGGAGAAGACTTCATGTAGTTGCCATCATCATGAAGCTTCTTCCTCCAAGAATGCTACCCCTGCTTGACCTCCTCTCAAGAAGGTCAAGCAGGAGATTATGAGGCAAAGATACAACATATTCGACTGTTGGTGTTGTGGTAGAGTTGGTAACTTTTCCATACACTGTTGGTTCAATTCTAGAAATGTTGCAACTCCTCAAGTTAGCAACGTGAGAATGACCACTCATGAGGCTAATACTCGTAGGGGGAGTATTCTAACTCGAGACCAAGGACAAAAACGTGTTTGGGTTCCTAAGGCTAAGTGATTATAATTGATGGTACGTCCAAAGGCCATTAAAATGCTAACCTGGTATTTGGACAGTGGATGTTCTCGGCATATGATCGTGATAAGGACCCTACTCCAGAACTTTTCACCGGTTTTGAACGGACCAAAGGTCATCTTTGGAGGTTCAGACCGAGGAATTACCAAAGGCTACTGTATGATTACTAACGGTAACGTATCCTTTTCGGATGTAGCTTATGTTGACGGATTGGAACACAATCTCATCAACATAAGCCAACTATGCGACAAAGGATACGTGGTTGGATTCCATGTTGACAAGTGTTTGATAAAATTGGTTGACAACATGGAAACTATTTTATCAGGCACTTAAAGCAAAAATATTTTCTGTTTAAATTTCATCTGTATTGACTCCTCTACACAAGTATGTCTTTTAGCAAAAAGTAGTGCATCTCTTGCTGACCAATGGCACAAGAGACTAGCACATATTAATTTCAAAACTATTAATAAACTATTCTCTCAGAACTTAGTACGTGATGCCCCTAATGTCAAGTGCATTAAGGACATCCCTTGTCATGCCTGTATAAAAGGCAAGCAAACAAGGAGTTCATTTAAAAGCATTATAGGCAAGGATTCTAATAGAAGCTTTCAGCTTCTTCATATGGACTTGTTTGGTCCACTACAAGTTAGAAGTTTGGGAGGTAAGGAATATACGTTGGTTATTGTGGTTGATTACTCGCGCTTTGCGTGGGTGTTCTTTCTGAAACATAAGTCAGATACATTCAATATTTTCACTAATTTTGTTAGGCAAGTTTAGAATGAATACAACTGCTCTGTAGTCAAAATCAGAAGTGACAATGGAACAGAATTCAAGTCTGGGGCCATGACAGAATATTGTGAAAGTCAAGGTATCTTTCATGAGTTTTCCTCTCCTCGCACTCCACAGCAAAATTGAGTAGCTGAGAGAAGGAACAGAACACTCATAGAGGCTTGCCGGACTATGTTGAATGATGTCTCACTTCCAGAGTACTTCTGGGCTGAAGCCGTCAACACCGCTTGTCACGTGCAAAATTGAGCACTCATCAACAAGAACCATGATAAGACTCCTTACGATCTTCTAAAAGGCAGGAAACCAACCATTTCATATTTTAGAATCTTTGGCTGTAAGTGCTTCGTACTTAACAACGACAAGTATCAAACTACAAAGTTTAGCGAGAAAAGCTTTGAAGGTATTTTTGTAGGTTATAGTAGCCATAGTAAGGCCTATAGAATATTTAATATAAAAACTCTGGTGGTAGAAGAATCGATACACATTGTATTTGATGAGACGACTTTGCTGCAAAGCAACTCTTCTAGTGTGCTCACTGAAGATGCATGTACAATGATAAAGGAACTGAGCCTGGATGAACCTACTTAAGATAAAGATGGAAAGTTCATCAAGATCACCTCTACAACCCCGATTAGAGAGGTAGATGATCAAGATGAAGAATTCATTCCAGCTGAAGATGCAACTCCAGTGGCTGAAGAGATCCCAGATGCAAGGACTCTAGTGCTCAAACACCTGAAGGATCATCCCTTGGACCAAATCATAGGAGATCCCCTAGATGGTGTCAGGACTTGGAGAAGTAATACTAACGAGAATTAATTCTTAAGTTTTCTATCACAGGTTGAACCTAAGAAGTTCGAGGAAGCAAACTCGGATGCATCCTGGATTCTAGCCATGGAAGAAGAGTTAAATCAGTTTAAACGTTGCAAAGTTTGGACACTTGTTCCTAGACCAAAGAGTAAGAACGCCATCGGGACAAAATGGGTCTACCAGAACAAGATGGATGAAGATGGATTTATTATAAAGAATAATGCCAGACTCGTTGCCAAGGGCTATCGTCAAGAAGAAGGAATCGACTTCGATTAAACGTATTCTCTAGTGGCAAGACTGGAGGCGATCAAGTTATTCCTTGCTTATGCTGTACTTAAGGGATTTACCGTCTATCAGATAGATGTAAAGTCCGCTTTCCTGAATGGTGACATAAAGGAAGAAGTGTATGTAGAGCAACCACCAGGTTTTATTGACTCAACTTTTCCTAATCATGTTTATTTACTGCAGAAAGCATTATATGGTCTTAAACAAGCTCCTCGAGCTTGGTATGAGACGCTGTCTAGCTTTCTTCTTGAGAACAAGTTCACAAGAGGAAAGATAGACAAGACATTATTTCTTAGGGAAATAAAAGATAAGATTTTGCTAGTGCAAATCTATGTCGATGACATTATTTTTGGCTCTACGGATAACAAACTCTGCAAGACGTTTTCTAAACTTATGCGAGGGAAGTTTGAAATGAGCAGTATGGGAGAGCTGAAGTATTTCTTAGGGCTTCAGATGAAATAATTTTAGGATGGAATTTTCATCTCACAGACTCAGTTCACCAAAGAGCTACTTAAGAAATTTGGAATGGAGAATGCAACCTCTATAAGGACTCCAATGGCCTTAGCTATGTCTATGGACAAGGATGAGAAAGGGAAACCTTTTGATGAAACAAAGTACAGAAGCATAATTAGGTCCTTGCTCTACCTTACCGCAAGTACACCAGATATAATGTTTTCAACATATGTATGCGCTAGATTCCAGGTGAACTCTAAGGAATCTCATTATATTGCAGCAAAGCGAATTTTGAGATACCTTAAAGGTACACCAAATCTTGGATTATGGTACCCAAGAAGTAATTATAGTGAACTGATTGGATTTTCAGATGCAGATTTTGCAGGAAGTAAAGATGACAGGAAAAGCACTTTCGGGACTTGCCAATTCCTAGGAAGGAGACTTATTTATTGGAGCAGTAAGAAGCAGAATTGTGTAGCCATCTCAACGGCTGAATCAGAGTATATCTCTGCAGGCAGCTGTTGTGTACAGCTTCTGTGGATTAAGAATCAATTTGAAGACTACACAATGCAGTTCCAGAACATTCCTCTGTTTTGTGACTCGTCTAGCGCAATAGCGATCGCCAACAACCCAGTCTCCCACAACCAGACAAAGCACATAGAACTTCGATATCATTTCATCCGGGAGCATATGGAGAATGGAGACATAGATCTACAATATGTCTCCACAGACAGGCAAGTTGCAGATATATTCACTAAACCGCTGGATGTGACTAAGTTTTCGTTCTTCAAAACGGAACTTGGGATGCTCAATAAAGAAGAATAGTGATGGTGGATTCATTCAAAGGCTCAGAGTTTAAGAAATCGGTGAAGGTAAAAAAATTTATCTAAGAAAAATAATTTTCAAAGTGATATACTCGAGTAAGTGAATTCACATACTCGAGTACTTGGTAATTTACCCGAGTAGATAAACTTACATACTCGAGTAAATGAAAATATACTCGAGTACTAGAATTATATACTCGTGTAAGTAAAAATATACTCGAGTACCAACTTTACATACTCGAGTACATGGAAACATACTCGAGTACTTCAGGAACTATTCGAGTAGTTTTAAAACCTACTCATGTATGTCCTCGACCCACTCGTGTATGTTCCAAAAATACTCGTGTATGACGAAATATACTCGAGTATACGGAAATTCTAGAACTTTGAAAATTTTATTTTTCTATATTCGCTCACCGAGACTTTTGTCGTTCCCTCGCAGGTATGATTTTAACTTTAAATACCTCCTTAAACCTAATTAAGGTTATATATAAATAGAAAAATCGGAAAATCCTTTCCAAGGTTTCCATTCTCTGGAGTAATCCGTCAACGATTCATCTTCCAGAGCCCGCAGAGCTTCGTCTTCCCCATTTCAGTTTTACAGAAATTCGTTGATGGCTCCCTCCTCGAAGATTGAAATCGGCTCGGAGCTTGCTCCTGAAGGGATAGCAGACCTCTCGGGTGACTTCCGTAATCTCTTGATACTGTTCGATACCGCTTGACTCACCTTCCTCCTGCTGTTCCTGTGTAAGATTCTTCTTCCCGATGTTGAAGAATTTTACAGTAATATGAAGATAAAGAGAAATGGTAAAGTACTGAAATCCAAGGTTAAAGGGATAAAAATCCATCTGGACAAGACCTCTATAGCTACTCTGTTACGACTGCCAGTGGTAGATGAAGAGGATGACTTAAGTCCTGAAGATTCCGACAGAACAAGCTTATTCTGTGGAGTAGATCCTGAAGCGAATTCCTTTAACAGAGCAGATTTCAATACAGAAGGTAAATTCCTGGTGGATGTAATTTATAAAGTAATTCTGTGCAAAACCTATTCGATCTTAGAGATATCCATGCATATGTTTGACATTATGCAAGCTATCATCTACCGAAAGAAGTTCCTGTTTGGAATGTTGTTATTGGACAAGATAAAGAACAGTGTAAAACAACCTAATTTTGCTAGGATTATTTCTCTACTTGTCCATGAGATTAATCCCGAAGTTTTCAATTTATCCAAAGGAACTCCCCTCCACCACATGAAAAAGTTCTCCATTTCTTCTATCCAGAGATATGAGATAAAACTTCAGAACACTGCACAAGCATCCAAAGCTCCTGTTATCAAAGAAGATATCCCCAGAGAACCCAATATTTCAGATGATAGGATTCCATCTCCTCCTTTACATCAAACTATTGACACCTTGGGTGCAATAGTTGAGGGGGAGCCTGCTTCATCTAACCCTCAGCATCAGAATTCAGTATCTCCATCTCATCCAGCTCAGATCAGAGATCCATCCCCTACTCCAGCAGATATTCTCTCAGATGTACATATTCAAGAGGACATCCTCTCAACTGCTATAGATATCGACAGATTCATTGAAGAGCTAAGATTAGATGATCCCTTGAATCCAGAAGTGTCAATTGTTATCTCTCCTGAGCATCAACTACCTGAGGATCAGTTTCCTACAAAGGACCCATTGCTATCAAAGCAGCCATCTCCCTCTCCCTCCCCTACTCAGTCTCCTGCTGAAGTCCTAGATCAGCATGAGAGTTTCCTCCTATCCGATGACGAGGACAAGTCCCCATAGCATGTTGATCCGCCTCTGAGGACACTAAATTTCCCTCTTACTTCTTTCATAACTCCAGAAGATTTAGTTGAGATAGTACCTACAAAGAGAGCTGTAAGCTCAGTTGTGATTGAAAAAATTCCTCCTTGGGTAGCCCATGTTCCTAAAACCCCTGCTTCCTCCTCTACTCCAGCCTTTGCTCCCTCCATCTCTTCTGATATTATAAGTAAGATTGAGTAGATGCTCCTAGAAAAGAGAAGTTACTTTGATGATTCTCTGAAATTAGTAGAAGAAAATATCTGTACTCTTGAATCTGAGATGAGTAAAGGCTTTGTTGAAATTCAAGCCAATACTGATGAGTTAAGAAGACTGTTTCAGTTGGGTGGAAAAGCAATAGACCATACTATCACTAGTATAGGTGAGGTAAGGAACCAAGCTGAAACAGTGGCATACAATCAAATTCAGTTGGACAAAAGGGCTGAAGCAAATGTTATGAAGGTTTGTGAGGAAGTTGCAACTTTCAGGGATGAAGCTATTGCTCAGCTATCTGTAGAAATTAGTAAGGGGGAGAAAATAGAGAAAGAACAAGTTGAAAAAAATCTCTTCCCAGTTCTCTGCCCAGTCTCAAGCTATTTTGGATGAAAAGTTAAAGAAATGAAAGCAAATATTCTAGCCCAACTTCAATCAGTTAAATTCTATATATATGATACTGCAGTATGGGTGCACAATCAGAATTTCCCAGATTTCCTGCTTGATCCTACCATCATTCCCAAAAGTCTAGATCATCTTTAGGAAAATCCTCCTTCAAATGCTCAGGTTCAAGTTAACATTTCAGAGGCTGTGCCAGTCTTCTCTCCCAGACCTGCTGGTGAGATGTCTGAGCCTCCTCTATCTTATTCTGATGTTTGGAAAGATGATATTCCTGGTAACTCTCAGGGACACTTTGATCAAGGTGCTTCTTCTTCTAGAAGACCTGCTGATCAGGGTGCTTCCAACAAGAAAAGAAAGTATGGTGACGACACTTCTGCCAGCTATTCTGCACCTAGGAGAGAGCCAGCCCCAGTTCTAGAGGAAAGACCGGAATTAGTGCAATCAGAAGGCTAGAGTCCAACCTCAAAGTCTCTGATTTTTGATACCTTGAAGCTAGTGATAGATTTTGGAGAAAATAAAGATCAGTTCTATAGTTACTCTGAATAGAAAGCTTATGACGTGTCCCAGATAAAAATCAGATTGCATGACAAGCGATGGGGATATAATAATCCAGCTGCTCCTCCAAGGCCCAGAACTTACTTTCCTAAACCTTTCAGCTACTTGGAGAGGCAAAAGCTAAAAAGAGAAAAATTACATAGAGAAGTTTTTCCTTGAGTGAATGATGATGTAGAAATGGAAATTTTTATTATATATAACTCTGATTATGGTTATGCTTAATTATTATTTCTTTTCTAATGTAGTTTACTGCTTTATTTATCATTGATATATGCTATCATTATTCTTTTTACTCTAAGTAATTCACCTTAGTGTAGAAGGTGCTGACTTCTACAAATAGGGGGAGATTGTTGGGAATTGTCTCCATAATATCTCAGATTTGTAGGAAGTCAGACCTTGAACTAAGAGGAATTAAGTTGTATTTGATATTGTGTTTGAGTTGTATGTATGCGGGACCTTATTGCCAAGTGTATACAAATGTCAGTCTATAGTGGGTCACCAAACACAGGATCATATATTGTAATTCCTCATTATTTGATCAGAGGTGTTGACTCATGTATAGCATCTCTATTGGAATACACATCATCTACATGCATTTGGACTTATGGACTATGGAGTATTGAAGATTATTTCAGAGAAATTTTTTCCAAGTCCACATACTCAAGTAGTATCCTTCATATACTCGAGTAAGTAACTTAGTACTCGAGTAGATCCTTAGACATACTCGAGAAGACTCTGTATACTCGAGTATATGAGCTTATACTCGAGTAGATCTTCTTTATACTCGAGTAGGTGATATCTTATACTCGAGTAGATGGTTAGTCACTCGAGTAGGTTATGTATCTTACTCGAGTAGATCATTCTGCATTCAGTCTAAAAATTTTCTAAGTCCACATACTTGAGTACTTCCCTCATATACTCGAGTAAGTGACTTAGTACTCGAGTAGATTGGTTCTTATACTCGAGTAGGTGTTCTGTGTACACTCAAGTAGTTCTGGATTCTCTCTCAGATATTGTCTTTATACTCGAGTAGATTTATTTTATACTCAAGTAGGTTCTCAGGGACTCGAGTGGATCCTTTGTTTTTATTCGAGTAGGTTGTCTTCTCTGTACTCGAGTATTTTCAATTCTGGTACTCGAGCATGTTCTTTAAGTTTTCTTTTCTGAGAAGTATTTTTGTGTTTACACTCGAGTATATTTTCTCATACTCGAGTAGGTCTTATCTTACCCGAGTAGTTTTTCCTAAGATACTCGAGTAGTTTTCTAGTCACTCGAGTAGTTTTCTAGTTACTTGAGTAGTTTCTCTCCTTGAACTCGAGTATATTCCTCTCTTATCTACTCGAGTAGCAGACCTCCTATACTCGAGTATATCATTTCTCTCGAGTATTTTGGTTAAAATTTCATGGAATATTTCTAATTCCAGATTCAATGGGTATTTTGAATTATTCTTTTTTGATTGGTCCACGTGTCGTCATTAAAGACTATTATGACTGTTGCATCTCACCTATAAATTGGTCCTTTCCGATTTGACCTAATAACTTTTTTTTCATAAAATAAATACAGAGATTACTAAGAAAGAAAAGTTTCCGAAAACCTAATTTCTCTCAGCCGCCATTACTGGTTTCGAAAAGAACTCTGGATCGCCCTTCTCACTGCCGCTACTGCCGGTCTCTAACTCTCAAGCGATCCAGACTCAAGACGAATCATCCGATCATTTCTTGCTTCATCGATCTCTGATATTTCTGTTTGATCATGGTGATTCCAGATCTCAGTTTCGTGGATTTCTGTCAAGGCTTCTTAAACATTTTCTGTCCAAGCCGAAAGCTCTCAACGAAGAAGACAAAGACAAAGATCCAGATCTGTGTTATTTTGTTTGTATTTTTCCTCAAAAATTTTCCTTGTAGGAGATTTATCTCCGAGTGGTTGGAAGTTCTATTTTCCGAGTGTAGATCCGTTTGGGATTGAGTTTTGGAGGAACGTGGTTCCGAGGTGTAGGATTGGTTTGCAATCCGAGATAGTTAAGTAGCCGAGTCTAGTGATTTTCTTGATCGGTGAGGAAAGTGGATGTACCCAAGATCGGAGAACCACTATAAATCTCTTGTCGTCTGTGTGATTGCTTGCTTACTTATTTGCGCTAGTTGCTAAATTTTTTATTTCGCATTAGGTGCACATCTCACCTATTCACCCCCCCTCTAGGTCATTTAGGTAGACAACTTATATCTTTCATGGACATTGAGATTGGCAATCAAGAAATGTATTGAGTGGCTCTTATTCATTGTCTGCATGAAGGACCACACAAGTTTGAGGCTAATGTCCGAGCACCAAGGGCATATCAAGAGTTAATAGGCTTAGCCAACTCATACATTCGAGGTGAGAAAAGCAATCCCAGTTCATCTCCAGGCTTGTAACAAAGAAAGATCCTTCTTCTTACAAGCGACCCCCGAGGTCTCCTCGGAATGATTTTCCATCCCACTCAAGGAAAGGAATAAGATTTCAACATCATTGACACCCCTTTCCGGTCGAAAATTGTGCCCGAGATTAATTGTTACTATTGCCAGCCCCAGCTCCATAAATAGCTTCGGTTCATCAGTAGCAAGATGATGACTTGCTAGAGTCCGAACTCGATGAGGCTATGCAAAAAGTAAGCCAAATCATGAAGGGTAGGGATAATTTCAAAAGGCCTTACCAACTGACAGAACAAAGATCAAAAGATTCTGATCTATTTTGTGAGTTTCACAAAGAAAGCAGACATTTGACTGAAAACTATCGAGCACTTCATCAACGAGTACAAAAGATGTTGTGGCAGGGAAAGATGCGTGATCTACTCCTGAAGGATGATCACTCTAATCCGTCAAATTCAAAAGGCAAAGAAGTAGCAGACATTCCTTGCTGCTCAAAGGGAGTGAATCAAATCAACGATTGCCCTAAAGAAGTTATATGCGAGACCATCGATTCCAATGACAAGGGCCCCCTTGGAAATCTATTCTTAGCCGATGAAGGACATCAAAGTCCCCAAAATCTCCTTGCAATCGGGACTGTTTGTTTCTACTTTACTCTTTAACATTCTCATTTAAAGCACTTCTAAGTGTTCTTTCATTCATTTCAATAAATTTTATGTCAGAGATCTCATACTGACACTTTCCCTTTTTAGAGTGCTTCCTCCTCTATTTTTTCTCTTTGTCGAAGAGATCACTAAACCACCGAGATATCGCCGAGTCTTGCTTAGGGCCCCCTCGATGATGGACTCCGGCGTAAGACAACAATAACCACATATAGTGGGGAGTGTTCGCATATGTGTAGTGGGTGCCGTTCAACTCTCGTGTGGAGGATTACGGGACTTCAGGTCCTAGCCAATATTTAAAACAAAGTGTGTATCAAGGGAGGTCCCATGTGTTAGCTCTGCTACGCTCCATTAGGGATACATTATAGTTACGATGATCTTTGATGGGCAAGCAATGGAGATCAAGTGTAACCTTGCCTCTTCGATCATCTCATGATTTTAATTGATAAATACTCTATGGTACTCTCAATCCATGCCATCATGGGGCCCACAACTCCGCTGATCACTCCACAGACAAGCAATAGGCCACTTCGCTCATCTAGTCTAATTAATCAGCGATGTTTGTAACCAAAGGCTAGAGAGCAGTGTATCTATCGTTTCCTTCTATGGATTTTCTGTGCATATTTAAATTTTATTCCCTTCTAAAGGAAATGCGGACAGACCGCTCTAGGTAGGACTACACCCTAGATGATTTTTTGTAGGAAAGCGATGCATAAGGCCCATGGGTTCACTCTTGTGGCAGCATCCAGCCTTTTTTTTGACATCTTCGGGTGCAGCCCTCCTTTTTCATTTTACCTTCTTACAGGTTAATAGGTTAAGTCCAACCTATCAAAAGAATTTGCAGCATCTTCTTGCTTATACTCGCTTTATATATTCGTCTTTCATGAATCTCTATTCGTTGACGATTGATTATGCCAATTCTTGGCATCTATTGTTCAATCAAGGAATCTATTTCTATTTATTGACAAGCCATGCTATTGAATTCTAATCAAGATGGTTACATCTTGCTAATCTGGATTTCATATTAAAGACATCATACTTAAATCACGCGAGACGATCATTACCACAGTTTGATCTCTATGAATTTAATAGCAGAGTTTACTGGGTATCTCTTTTGTTATCCCATTATATCTTATCATATCAACAGTCAATATTTGGAAGTTCCTTTCTATAATGGCCTCCCCAGCACCATGCTCGCAAGGACGACCACCAGCACCCCCAACACCATGCTCAAAAGGGTTCAGCCTAACCAGGTCTGCAGACCATGCACCCCAACCCCTCTCCGCGCATGTTTTTCAGTAGCGGTAGGTTATTGCTAATGGGTATCGAACCCAGGACCTTGATAAGAGACTCTTTACCACAGCTCTCATCACCAACTGAGTTGCAGCTTAGTTGGTGATGAGAGCTACGGTAAAGTGTCTCTTATCAAGGTCCTTGGTTCGATCCCCAGTGGCAACAACCTACCGCTGCTGAAAAACAGGCGCGGAGAGGGGTTGGGGTGCATGGTCTACAGACCTGGTTAGGATGAACCCTTTTGAGCGTGGTGCTGGGGGTGTCTGCGGCCGTCCTTGCGAACATGGTGCTGGGGAGGCCGTTACAAAAAAAGTGCACTTTTTATTGTAACGCCCCTAGCCGATCCAACGTGATGATGTCACGGCTCCGCTCTAGGCGATGCTACTGGGCTGTAGCCCAAGCACCCCAACCCCTCTCCCTCCACAGGCGGGTTGTTGGTGGCCACAGCTTCCCTTTGATGAGGCAAACTCGATAGTCAAGCGCGCATCACGGGGAATTCCCAGGAGGTCACCCATCCCAGTACTACTCTAGCCCGAGCACGCTTAACTATGGAGTTCTATCAACTCTCATAGCCAATTGAGCTTTGTAACATCTCATTTCCATCTAGACCACTAGGAGTGGTTTTGTCATGACTTGGTCATGACAAAACCCTAAGAAGCCCAAGAAGACCACGTGAGCTTAGGCATGAAGGTGGAGATCACCATGGTCTGCAAATAGTGGAATTCTAAACACTAGTTTAGGATGACCATAGGGCTTCACCATGACTCCATGAGCCCACCACAATATTCCTTAACTATTGGAAGGTCCATTAGAGCCCTAAGGGTCCATTGAAATCAACCCAAAGTGGTCAAATTGACCTAAGACCACCATAGACCTAAATTGGGTAAGGTGCCCTAACTAAGGGAAATGTGCCCCTAATATGCCCAACCAACCCTACCTAAGTCTTCCTATACCTTAAGTGAGGTCAATGGTTAATCAAGGACCCATTGGGGACAACCCAAGAGGCTGAGTTGACCCAAGTCAACTCTAGCCCCAAAGTGGTCAAAGTGCCCTTACTAAGGGTCAAGTGACCTCCAAGGTGCCAAGTCAACCATACCCAACCCTACGTAGACCTTAGGGGAAGCCAATGGGTCACCAAGGACCCATTGGGGTCAACCCAAATGGTCAATTTGACCAAGGTGAAATTAATTCTTGAAATAGGTCAAATTAGCCTAAATGGGCTAACCCAAGCTCAAGCCCTTTTCTATTTGGGCTAACCACCTCCTAATTAATTAATAGTATGAATTAGTGGGCTGCCAATAGGCTAGGGAGATGTACAAATTCGGCCTTGATGACTAGGAGAGAGAAAACTCCATTTTACCCTTTAATGGAGGAGAGAGAAAGTGGTTTAAAGGGGCCATTCATGGCCAAGGGAGACTAAGGGCCTCTCCATTTGATTTCAAGGGCTGAATATATTCTGCCTCATCAGTTTTGAGGAGTTTAATAACCATAACCAGCCATAAAAGTGGCTGAATTTAAATTCTCCCATAAGGTAGAGAGAGAAAGAGGGGGAGAGAAAGCCATTAATTGTCATGGGAGAGCAAGAGTTCCTCTCCAATTGATTCCAAAGCCTTTATTCATCTTCCCCACATTATTTAGAGGAGACCAAGGGTTTTTGTCAACCTCTAGGTGGCTGAATACAAGGGATATGTCATGGACTTAAATGCTTTACCCTTTCCCCTCCCCACTTGGTGATCTATAAAAGCCCCCTTAGAGCAAGATGAGAAGTTTACACTATTGACCAAATGGATTAGAGTTGTTTTTCTTGCTGTAGGAGAAGTTCGGCAATGCCACCAGCGTGCCATGGCAACCCGACGTTCATCTCGCCTCCAAACTGCGAACAAGGTCCTCCTCTACTTCTTCTTTTATGGGTAGATCTTAGGATCTTAGAAAAGAAGTTCGTGCTCAACGGAGTCGGGCTTATCTCGCATTTTCATGGAAAAACCATGAAAAATATATTTTCGGGTCCGCCGGAAGCCGCCACCTTCGGCTGCCAAACCACCGCCGACCGATAGCCATCGTAAAAATATTTTTATAATATAAAAATTATGTATATAGTATATAAGGAAAAGATACATAAAATGGGCGTATTTTGATGCTGCAAAACGAGGCACTTAGAGGCCGATTATAGGCTAATTATATCATGATATACCTCCAATAAATAAGTTAGGGCATTTGGATGAGTATTGGATCATTTCCTATTCTATTCGACTTATAGCATAGGATTGTCTGCAATTATCAATTTGTGTCAACAATCATAGGATATGATGGGGCACAGCGTTGGAGTTAGTTAATCTGCTGAATTGGATGGATATGAAAGTGTTCACCATATAAGGATGGGAAGGTTAGTGAGAAGTGGTGTTGGCTAGAGTTACGAGGTGCTCGGGTTCGATGAAAGATCGTCTTTCCCGAAGAGAGGATGGTTAAAAATCACACTAGGTTAGTCTATCGAAATATGAGAAGGGAATGGGTAAAGGGAATCAACCAATAGCAATAAGTGCCATGCGAAAGGGAACGATGGGCTTCAGCTACCATCATAATTCCTAGTGCCCTTTGAGAGCCCTTCATAGGGAATACCGAGGGCAGTCCTGGGTTAACATAAACTGTATTAACAAGCTGAAAAGAGTAACTTAGTAATTAGGGTTGCACATTTCACAAACACTGTTAGTACAGGAAGATAGTTGGGAGCTTCAGCTCGATTAGTTAAGAGACGGACGGAATGGTCCGGGGAACTTCGGCTCGATTAGTTAAGAGACGAACGGAATGGTCCGGGGAGATCTGGCTCGATTTGTTTGAATACGTTAAATTTGCATCTGCATAAAAGGAATGAAAATTACGGTGGTGGGTCTTCGGTTTTGGAGGGTCGATGCACCGACGCCAATACGCTGACTCGGCAAGTATGGTTAGCACTTCGCCAACAGAAGTCCGGTGCGCCAGCCGGCAAGAGTACGTAGGAGTCCGCTTCATTCACCAAGCGTTGAGGAGTATGATAGGTCTGACTGGTAGTGCTTTACTGGTTTAGAGGTGGGCGAGACCAGACCCACCGCTTCTGTCTGCCACTACGGAGGTATCCTGGGAGGTTACAGCTCTAGAAAGGGGGAACTAATGGTTTGTGTGCACAGAGTCGTGTGTGTGTGTTGCACTTGCATGTTCCACCATACCCACTAGCATGTCATAGCATAATCGATTCATTTAACCCCTAACACCTAAGGTATAAGTTAAATGGGACTCTTATATATTAGGACTTGCAAAACGACCCCTTTGTCTATAAGCTTGTGTGGGCAAGTTTATAAATTAAGGTTAAATTCTTTATACATATATTGTTGTTAATAACCGACACCCTAACATATAAATTGGTATGGGTCTCATTTTACGATGGGAGCCCTGCAGAAGATCCCTTGGCTTATGCGTTTCCGCACATAAGTTAAGGTTATTTTTCCAAACTTTACTTTACTGCCACATGTATTATAAAATTGCTAGTATAGGTCCGCTGCCACCTGCTTTTGATTACTCTCCACCTTCAAGTCCTCCCCTCTCTTCCTCTCCGCTCGGTGCGTAGGGGCCATGGGGGAAGGGGCGGGGGATGATAGGGCTTAGTCTTATAGACTAACGGTTTTCGTACCACATCATTTAGGGGATCGTGGAGCCCATCATGGAGAAGAAGCCCCAGAGGTCGGCACATTTGGAGATAGGGCAGTCTAGCTCAGGAGTTTAGACAGCTAGGACTGTGAGTACTGACTTATAATAGATGTTATAGTTTGCTTCCGCATGAGTGATTTGTAGTGAGGACATTATGTACCTGGCATAAGCCCGTATTTTAGTACTCTGATATATTATTCTGTGGACACTCCCTTCATGGAGATTTTTATTACTCTATTATGATTTCTATTGTGGATTTAATGGTTAGAGTTTTACTACATTTTGTGTTTACTCCACTATTGCTGCTTTTCTGTGATCGGATCGGCCGGCAGAATCGGCATTTTGCAGTGATGACCCTTCAGGGCGTGAAGGTATCACCGCAAAGCGGCAGTTTTGGGCCTAAGACCCCGGTGTTTTAAAAGAAAAAACTGGGGTCTTACACGTTCAGGTACTTGCGACTTGGCTTTCTTCTATATGTACTGCTCACTCCTCCTTTTGCAGAGATTAGCAGATATTTGCAAGTTCCCTTCAGGTACTGGCAGCTTACTTTCCCATCATATCTGCTTATAACTTTTCTTTTGCAGAGATTGGAAGATATTTTCAAGATCCCTTCAGGTACTTCAAGCTTACTTTGCCACCATATATGCTTCTAACTCTTCTTTTCCATAGATTAATAGATATTTGCAAGTTCCCTTCAGGTACTTGGAGCTTTTCTATCATATCTACGTCTAACTCTTCTTTTGTAAGAGATTAGCAGATATTTGCAAGTTTCCTACCGATACTTGCATCTTACTTTTGTATCATATCTGCATCTAACTCTTCTTTTGCAGAGATTAGCAGATTTTGAGAGATTTAGTTTATAAACCCTAAACACCTAGAGGGGGGGGGGTGAATAGATTCAAATCTTTCTAAAACTATAGGCTATTAAAATGTTAATCACAACAATTTTATTTAATCTATAACTATCACCGCATAGGATAAAACAAGCACAACACAGCACAAAATGTTTTAGAGTGGTTCCCCAATTCGTGGGTATGTCCACTCTCCCCCTTCACCTATCCAGTTGAGTGCTGGATTGAGCCAAACTTCCTTCCACTAATACAGATCCTCAGATCTTACTACTCAGAACCCAACTGGTTCCTATAGCTCAGACTTCTTCAAGTCCTACAACTCAGATTCTTCCCAAGAATCTTTCCTCAGGCAAACTGCCCAACCTCAGCCTTTATCACCAGGCCTACAACTCAGATCACAAAGATCCTTCCTCAGGCACTCAGCCCTACCTCAGCCTTTATATATTTAGGCTTACAACTCAGAGAGATTACTCTTCTACACTCAGATCTATAAAAGATCTTACAGAAAAAATGATTGATACAATGAAATATCCTTCACCCTAGTAGAAAGAGAGAGGGGTGAAGACTTCTTGATCAGTTCTTGTTTAATCTGTCTTCTTAAGATCCAACTTGTCTTAGCTTCTTCAAAGCTTCTTGAATATGAACAAAGTACGATTCATCTTCTTATGAAGTTGGAGATGATCTTCAATCCATCTTCCCTCTTCAATTCAGAATTAAATCTGAATTCTTCTTGCAGACTTGTTCAGGATCTGGCTTCTTCTTGATTTAAACTGATAGAAAGTGTTGAGTCCTTTTTCCTTTTTTTTGATAGCACAGGTCTTTATATAGACCTCAACTGAGGTTACCGGTTGATCCCGTCCATAATCGCCTTATGACAGCTCTAACAGATGTAACCGCTTTGTTAGTTATGATAGCTGTAAAGTTTTTAGTCTTGACACATGATGCCTCCATGAACTCTGTCACAGCAGAAAATTGTCGAGACAATACTACAAATATGTCAACACAAATAGACCATGTGTCGACACAAGTCTTGATGATGTCGACACAGCTCCCACAATGTCGACACAGCCATTCTTTATCTTCTCGATACAGCTCCTGTTGAATGTGTTGACACAAGTCCTGTGTGTCGACATAATTGCTTCTAGTCTTGACATAGTTAGTGTCGACAGAATTCTTGTGTTTGTATCGACACAAGTCCTTTGTGTCGACACAATTACTGTTAACTAAACTTCTATGTGTCAACATAAATGCTGTGTGTCGATACAATCTGCTGCTGACTGAACTTCTGTGTGTCGACAGAAGTCTTGTGTGTCGACACAATCTGGCTTCTGGTGTCGACACATTTCCTTCACAAGTGTCGACATTTGTACTTAGAATATTTTTCTGCATTTCTTTAACCTGTACATTGAAACTCAACATCCCATCAAATACACATTGATGTATATAATTGATTTAAGTGAGGCTTCTTCAAATGTGGTACACAGTTACCAATGTACCCAACAATCTCCCCATATTTGGAAAAGTCATAACCCTTAGTCAATGATATGCACCACTTAAAACAAAGTAAAGATTATGATGTATAAAAATCATTACACAGACAGGGTAACTCATAAACAGAAATAGCATGTAATATCATCACATGTTATAAAAGAATTCATTTAATCAATAATACGTTTTTGACTTACAAGGATTTTAGAACAAAAGATTACATAGTTCTAAACCTCAATCTATCCCTAGGATTGACAAGGCTGCTTGATGACAATTCCTTTGCCAGACTGAATCCTAGCTTGTTCATAAGCTTCAGTGTCATCAGCCATCTTCTTTACTTTTAGATCCTTCTTCTTGAGCTCTTCAACCCTGATCTTTTGCCTTTCAAAGTAATGATAAGGCTTTCGGAAGTACTTGCTTGGCTCCACAGAGTTAGCAGGTAGTTTCCCAGCTTTGCGATATATTCTGAACTAGTATATGGCATCTTGCCTCTCCTGGTATTTTCTCCATTCTTGTTCAAAATATCATTTGCCTATATCATGCATATTCTGTTTATAAGCATTCCAAGCTATAAGAATGATATTCCTGGTGGTTGGACTCCATTGTTCAAAATCAGGCTTTAATCCTGCCTGTTGTCTGAACCTTTTCTTAGATAGTTGAGCTTTTTTCTGAGCATCCCTAGCACTTTGTGCTTCTTGCTCTCTTAGTAATGCTGCTTCAGACATATCAACTTTTTCAAGAATAACATTTTGTGCCTCCTGTGGAGGGCTATACATTTGGTGTACTACCTGCTGTATTTCTTCAAAATCAGAAGGGGGGAAATGACTTGGACTACTTCCTGCTTAACCCCTTCATCATAATCAAGTTGAATTCAAGATTCAGCAGTGTTTTCAATATCACAAAGGGGTGGATATCCAAGAGTTTCTCTGATGGTATTAGATACCCATTTAGCATGATCTAAGCTTGCTTTGACTAACACTCTCACCCCCTTTAAGACTTCTCTGGCCATATGGTCTCTCAGATCACTCTTCTGAAACCTTACCTGACCAGCCAGATATTATGTTCCCTCTTTGTAGTAGGTTTTGAATTTCTTCAGTTGATCAGAAATAGCTTTTTGAGATGCCTGGATTATTGTTTGGACAACAACTTGATCTTCTTTGATCTGCTTGGACACTTCAGTCTTTTCATCAGGTGCAATATTCCCAATTTGTGTTAAAATAGTAGCATATGAATCTTTTAGATTGTCATTCATTCTGCGTTGATTTTCCAGGACCTAACCTTGCTTGACTGCAATGTCCTCAACTTCAGTTTTTATTTGTTGTTGTTGCTTTGCCAAGTATACTTCAACATTACCTCCCTTATGGATGCAATATGTCATCTCAATTTTATGCTAATTAACTTCAAACCTGATAGATTTGATATCTTGGGCCAGTTGAAACTTCAAATCTTTAGTGATCTCATCCACATATTTCTCAATAGCAAGTGTTTGCTTATCCATCTTCACTTGCAGTAATGGAGCTCCTCTTCCTGAGTTCCATTAGTTTACTTTTCTTTGCCCTGGTGGCTTCTTCATCTTTAGAAGAAGAAGATGAACTAGCTAGATTCACAGTTTCTTTTGGACAAGAGGCAATGATCGGCATCTCCCCCTCAGTCCTTGGCATCTCCACCTCAGGTCTAGCTCGTTGTAAGTCAGGAAATAACTCTTCTAGAGTCAACTCTTATTGCATCTGAACTGGAGGAATAATTTTCTGATGCAGCGCCACCGCTACTTGATGATGACCCGGTTGCTGAGGCGCTACGACATAAAGTTCTGAGACGCCGTGATGACGCCGAAGGAAGTGCACGCTACCACCTCCGCCCGTGGCGTGCTAAAACCGCCATGAAAAATTTAGCCTAATTTTATTATTTTCATGCACTTTATTTTATATTTTGGGAATATAAAATTATCCTATGTTTAAGTGATAATTTTATATTCATGGCATGTGTTATTTTTAATTTGGAACAATATTATATTTTGGTGTGCATTTAGCCTTTTGGATGGATGAGATTACATCTCCATCATGGAGGGCTAAGAGTTATTGTAAACTCTTATTTAAGGAGGTGATTATGAGGAATAAGATCATTGAATATTTGAAACCTAAAACTCCCTCTCCTTTGAGAATTTCGGCCAAAAGCTTTCTCCAAGACGCCGACCCCTTGGTGGTGTGAAACCGTCGGCCCCCCCTTGTGTGGTGTGAAACCGCCGCCCCTTGCTCCCTCCATCCGTTCGGTGCGACTCCGGCACGGCTTCCTTGGTGCGACTCCGTGGAAGAAGGTTGCAAACCCCTCGGTGTGACGTCGGCAGATCCGTGGAGAGAGTGATTCTCCCACCTTATCTTTGTGTGAAATTTCTTCTCGGTTGGGTAAACTCTTCCCTTTGTGTGATTCTTGCTTTAGAATTGTGGAGGTTTTTCATGCACCGTTTTTTCCGTGATTTTCAAATCCGTCGGTTGCAAAATCTGAATTTGACGGTGTTGTTATTGAATCTCTTGTTGTCCGGAACGGGGAGATCCGTCTCGGGAGTGCAACGTGACCTAGCCTCGATTTGCTCATCCGTTCGGTGCACTTTATGTGCCAACAAGGGAATTAATCACAACTCGAATTTCGATCGCTCTTAAAGGTTTTCCGCCGCTCCGAAATAAACTATTGCTGCGCTTGAAACGGCTATATTGAAATAAATAGATGCTTGTGTAGGTGCGGTGAGTTGTGTGCTTGTTGGAGAGGTAGGTCTTAAGGACGTTGTATCGAGTCCGGCTTACGGTGAGTTGTGTGCTTGTTGGAGAAGTAGGTCCTAAGGACGTGGTATCGAGTCCCGGATTTTGGGAACCAACCGACCCCTTTTCATTCGCTTTTGGTCGGCGTTCCCTCTTTTATTTCTTGTTCGGTAACGTTTAGGTGTCCGTATTGTAGTCACGTCCGAATCACAATCGTCCCTACATCAATTTGGTATCAGAGGCGGTCGTTTCAACTCCCAAGTTGCAAACATCCTCTCTGCGTTCTTCGTTGGTCGATCTCATCTTTCTAGAATCTGAAATTTTCGGATTGGTCTGCGTTTAGTAAAACCCTTCGGAATTTTAAACTTGTCCAAAAAAATCTGAAAAAAATTCTGTAGCTTCTTGCACTTATTTCCAGCAACATTAAAACATAAAATTTTTCGATTCGTCTTCGTTAGGGCAGCCTGAAAATTGGAACATCTTAATTCTGTCAAGTTAGTCTGTAAATAGCGGGCAGAAATCTTTATTTTTCAGCGAAATTTCAAAAAAAAAATTCAAATCTCAAAACTAAAATTTCAAATCTAAAATTTCAAATTTAAAATTTTCAAAATTTCAAATTTCAAAATTTAAAATTCAAAGTTCGAATTTTAAATTTCAAATTTTCAATATTAAAATTTCAAAATTTAAAATTCAAATTTGAAATTGAATTTCATATTTCAAATTTCATATTTCAAATTTCAAAATTCAAAATTCAAAATTCAAATTTCAAAATTCAAACTTCAAAATTCAAAATTCAACTTTCAAATTTAAAAATTTCAAATTTCAAATTTCAAATTTCAAAATTCAAAATTCAAAATTAAAAATTAGAAATTTCAAATTTAGAAATTTCAAATAATAAAATTCAAAATTTCAAATTTCAAATTTCAAATTTCAAATAATAAATTTCTAATTTTCAATTTCCAACTTCAAATTCCAAATTTTTATCAAAATTACAAAAAAAAATAATAGTGGTCTGTAAATAGCGGCCTAAAAATGTTATTTTTTTTCCTCAAAATCTAAAATTTAGAATTTCTTGTATTTCTCCATCTAATTATTAGTAAGAAAACAAAAAAAATTTATTATTTTTCATTCAGTAATTATTTTTATTAATTAATTTGAAATTTTAGTATTTGGTGTTCCAATAGCTGGCTAAATTTTATTTTCTGCAAAAACAAAAAATCTGAAAAAATGAATTAATAATCCTTATAATTTTCTTGCTCAGAAAATAAAAAAGTTTGCATATATTTTTTTTTGAAACTAGCGGGAACAATTAAATCTTTGAGATTTAATAAGGGCCAGTTTACTTTTCTTTGCATGTGCACAAGTATCGGATCGAGTTTCATCTCCGGTTCTCACTAAATGGCATATGACGTATATGCTTCTCGGTTAGACTATTCCTATGCTAAGGATATGGCTAAACACACCCCTAGGGCACACCACATTTATCCTACTTATGACGGTTTAGAGTATCCCCAAAATTTTAGAGACTAGCTTAAGTGATTAGAACAATATTTTAATTATCACTTATGGGATCACTAAGAAAAGGTTAGCTTTGCCCGAGAGCGATTAGTAGGTCGGGCCCGATTATTTTGGTTAAACGAAGAGCGTTGTGTTGGTAGCTATCGTTATGCTTGGCCGCACATGCGTAACCTCCTCTCGGATCAATTTGATCCCGCCTACCTGCGCACTAATAGAACCACACCCGTTAGTAAAAATAGTTACAGCACTAGACCCGTATCCGCTTATAGGAGTGACCCTACGCCTCAGGATAGATCCTATCCCCAGAGATGTAGTTTTACCCAGAGTGTGCCTAGTCCCACCTATAGGAAACATAAGTCATTCCGACCCAAAAATTTGAACTCGAAAGAGGTTACTATTAGGGTGCTTGCTTCCTTAGCCTCGACATCTAAGCCCTCTGATATAGTGACTGATACCTCTGAGGATGATTATGTGGATATGGAATCTCTGGAATATGAAATTAATCAGCTAGGTGAGAGTCTTCCTTCACTTACGATAGTGCCTGACTATCCTGTTGAACCTGAGGATGTGATTAGGACTGCGCCCGTCACTGAGGATGAGGCAAGTTTCACTGACGCTTTTAGTGACGTTGAGGAGATTGGTTACCCTAGTGACCTGGAAGAGGATTTCTCCCCTGAGGAATCATCTCCAATCCCCTTCGACGATAATTTAGTCATGGAATCTTCTGGTTACCCTGAGCCAGTAGACATTCCGGTTGAGTCGGTAGAGTCATCCGATGCTGAGAGCTTACATGTCACTGATTTAGGTGATGACTTGCTAGGATCTTGCGTTATATTGGTTGACCCAGGATTATTAGAGGTTTCTACGGTATTGGTAGAGTCACCTTGGGATGGATGTTTAGTTTGGGATAAGCTTAGTGTGATACATCCGGGAGTTAGTCCTTTGACGTTATTATCGCTGCTTGGAACTCAAGCTAATTTTTATACTCCCCTGGATTCGATTTGCCCATCCCACTATTCTGACTTAGACGATGTCCCCACCTCATGGGAAGAATTATGTTTGGATGACGATAGCACTGAGGGCCCAACTGACTTTTCTTTGATGATAGCCCCTTCGCCTGAGGCCCAAGTTAGTTTGGAAATTTTATCGGATACGAATTTGCCTACTATTGAGACGATCACTGTTTCTGACTTAAGTAAAATTTCTAATGATTTGGTGGATTCATTCTGGGGCGAAACGTTAACTGAGGATGAGTTTTCAGTGAGGACGAATCCACTATTCGAGTTTACTTTTGATTTTAAAGGCTTGCAACCGGAGGCGTTCTCTTGGACGCTTAATCCATGCTTTGACGTTGAGTGTGACTTGGTTCCCCCTACGGAGTCAACCATGTTGACTCTCCCTCCGGTTCCCTTAGCTCGAGTAGATGATTTAGTCATTTCTAGCCCTTCATATTTAGAGAAGTTTATTATTCCGGCCATCCTGTTAAACATACTTAGAAGGACGTGGGCGAACGTAGTTGATGACGAACGTTTTCCGCTGACTATTTATTATGATATTTTTAAATCAAAATTTAATTTTAAATTTAAAACGAAAACGTTGGAACCCACAACGTTAATTTTTGAATTTAAAGCACATGTGCCACCGGACATAATTCCGTTATTTTATACTATTAATTCAAGTCATGTGGCATATGGGTTCTCCCCTCATGATTTTAATTTAATTAGGAGCATTTTTAATTTCTTGACCCTTCTAAATGCGTCCTTTAAATTACTTGCGAGGTTTTTTCGAATAGCCTTCCACCATTATGTGAATGGTTTGGTTTTTGATAATCGAAGCTTGGGTAGCATTCTTAGATGCCTCGTAAGCGATCACAAAGGCACGTGTGATCTTATTCTTCCCCACGCCCAATTAGCTTATAATAATTCCAAAAATCGGTCTACTAGTCTGTCACCAAACGAGATTGTCCATGGATACAAGGCCGATGTGCATATTGACTTGGTACCGTTGCCCCCAACATACAAGACAAGTCAGTTTGCACAATCCTTCGCCCAACATATTCATGACTTACATGCACGTATACGAGCTACCTTGACTGCTCAATACGAGTCTTATCAGTCGCACACTAATTTACATAGGAGGGTGTTGCACTTTAAAGTTGGCGATTTGGTCCTAGTCCGGTTAGTTCTCGAACGCTTGCCATCTGGCACCGTTAAGAAGTTGGCACCGAAGCGCGCCGGCCCTTTTCGGATTATCAAGAAACTAGGTGACAACGCTTTTGTTTTGGATTTGCCGGCTGATTGGGGTATCTCCCCTATTTTGAATGTCTCGGATTTGACGCTGTTTGTTTTACCTCCACCTGAGTTGAATTCTCTGTCGTCTTCTCCCTCCACTGAAAATTCAAATGGGTTGGGGAGTGGTAGTTCGGATGATCTCTCTCCTTCGGTCCCCGCAGGTATAACATCAGATGGTACGTTGCCTTCATTTACTCCTACTGCTGACATGTTTCCCAGGTTCCCCAGGACATTTCTCACTCCAGATATGATACTCGCTGCGGAACCATTCACTATTCTGGATGGTACTACTTACCGCTTCCTCGTCCGTTGGCGTGACCGCCCCCCTTCGGATGACTCTTGGGTACTCGCGACAGAGCTTCAACGTTAGGATGCCGAGCTTCTCCGCCGCTATCTCTCCACTCACGCATCAGAGATACGTGATTTTGAGTGGGGGAGGATTGATACAGTGCCACCACTACTTGATGATGACCCGGTTGCCGAGGCGCTACGACATAAATATCTGAGACGCCGTGATGACGCCGAAGGAAGTGCACGCTACCACCTACGCCCGCGACGTGCTAAAACCACCATGAAAAATTAGCCTAATTTTATTATTTTCATGCACTTTATTTTATATTTTGGGAATATAAAATTATCCTATGTTTATGTGATAATTTTATATTCATGGCATGTGTTATTTTTAATTTGGAACAATATTATATTTTGGTGTGCATTTAGCCTTTTGGATGGATGAGATTACATCTCCTTCATGGTGGGCTAAGAGTTATTGTAAACTCTTATTTAAGGAGGTGATTATGAGGAATAAGATCATTGAATATTTGAAACCTAAAACTCCCTCTCCTTTGAGAATTTCGGCCAAGAGCTTTCTCCAAGCCACCGACCACTTGGTGGTGTGAGACCGCCGGCCCCCCCTTGTGTGGTGTAAAACCGCCGCCCCTTGTTCCTTCCATCCGTTCGGTGCGACTCTGACGCGGCTTCCTTGGTGCGACTCCATGGAAGAAGGTTGTAAACCCCTCGGTGTGACGCCGGCGGATCCGTGGAGAGAGTGATTCTCCCACCTTATCTTTGTGTGAAATTTCTTCTCGGTTGGGTAAACTCTTCCCTTTGTGTGATTCTTGCTTTAGAATTGTGGAGGTTTTTCATGCACCGTTTTTTCCGTGATTTTTAAATCCGTCGCTTGCAAAATCTGAATTTGACGGTGTTATTATTGAATCTCTTGTTGTCCGGAATGGGTAGATCCGTCTCGGGAGTGCAACGTGGCCTAGCCTCGATTTGCTATTCCGTTCGGCGCACTTTATGTGCCAACAAGGGAATTAATCACGACTCGAATTTCGATCGCTCTTAAAGGTTTTCCGCCGCTCCAAAATAAACTATTGCTGCGCTTGAAACGGCTATATTGAAATGAATAGATGCTTGTGTAGGTGCGGTGAGTCGTGTGCTTGTTGGAGAGGTAGGTCTTAAGGATGTTGTATCAAGTCCGGCTTACGGTGAGTTGTGTGCTTGTTGGAGAAGTAGGTCTTAAGGACGTGGTATCGAGTCCCGGATTTTGGGAACCAACCGACCCCTTTTCGTTCGCTTTTGGTCGGCGTTCCCTCTTTTATTTCTTGTTCGGTAACGTTTAGGTGTCCGTATTGTAGTCATGTCCGAATCACGGTCGTCCCTACATCATTTTCTTTTTCTCAACAAATGGATCCCCCTGAATATCCAAGTGCTTTTAAGAAGATTTCTCTAAAGTAGGAGAATTGTGTTACTTACATTTATCTGGATCAGACTTATGCACATCCTGTACTGCTTTCTTAATGGTGGTGGTTGAAGCATTGTTGATTTCAGAAAATATTTCCATGACTATGTTTGTTGCATTTTCACTATCTAGTGCAACTTCATCTATACCTCCCCCTTGGGCTGATAGCTGTGGAATTTCAGGTTCATGGACAACTGAAGTTTCATTATTGTCTCCCCTTAGAATTGATACCACCTGGGTGTCTTGAATTTGGATGCTCTTCCCTTGGGCATGAACCTCTTTATCAGGTGTTGGTGTAGGTTAGTTTCTTGGTCTATCTTCATCTGTGCTGAAGTCAACTTATTCTTCTGAATCACAAGAAGATTAAGTTTCCTTGGTAGGAGTTTTCTTTTAATTAGCCTTTTTCATGGGTTTCTGAGAGGTAGAAACCTCCTTAATCAACACTCTATCCCATCTGGATAGTACTCTTAAGTCTATTCTCCTCATATGATTAATCTTAGATCCTATAATCTGATTCATTACTTCTAAAATATTGACAGCCAGATACAAGCTTAGTATCTTACCCAGATTGGGCTTCATAAGACTTTCTTTGATCTTTTCAAATACAACAACAGACCAGTTAGTTTTCACTTTGAATATAACTCTGATCATGAGATTGAACATATAGGCTGAAGTCCAATCATGTCCTCCTGATTTACATAGAATAACCTTGTCTATGATCTCAGTCAGGAATTTGCCCTGGGAATTCATTCCCTTCCTGTACATTGAAGATCCTTTCCTAGTAGTGGGATCTAGTGCATACCATTGGAGAGCATCTTTTGACATGTAAGATGCTATGTCATCTTCTTCTTTAAACCTGGGAAGCTGAAGTGTCTTACTTAAACTCTTCTGTATAAGTTTGACCTTAGTACCATGGACAGATGACCCCTCGAATCCATTGATGCCGATGAGTAAAATTCAAGGACCTCCTTCTTCCAAATCCTGGTAGGTTCAAAGATTAAGTATTCCAATCCATTATCGGTGATTAGGGTAATCACAGCTCTGATTTCTTGAGAGGCAGTCTCAAACGCATTGCGACCAGTTCATATCCCTCGTTTACTTTGTCTTCAAGTTGTGGCGCCATGAATGAAAGAGAGAGAGAAGAGAGTAGCCGAAAGAATTTCTTGTCGACACAGGGTCTAGAGTTGATAGTACTGAAAAGCACAGTCGACTAGAATTTGTTTTCTCCTATTTATAGTATTCTTGTAAAAGGTAGGTCAAAAGACGTGCCTGAATAAGAATCTTATAAGTCGACATGATTTTACATCTGTCGACATAAACTACTTAGGTCTCGACAAAGAATTGTAGGTGTCATTATGTCTATGTGTCGACAAAGATTTTTGTGTGTCGACACAAAAATCTTCTAATATTAGGTCTCGACAGAGTTGTGTCGACACTAATCTTTTCTGTCGACACATATTTTATTTCTGTATCGATAAGGTTTATTCCTTTGTCGACACAACTCGCTGATAGTGTCGATACAATGAGTTTGTGTCGACACAAACTTTCTAACTTAGACAAATTTCTTGAGAAATATTGTGCTGACCTATCATTTTATTCTAGGTTTAACATACATAATTCAATCTTAAAATAATTGAATTTACTTTCATCTAGAGGGTTTGTAAATATGTCAGCAATTTGATTGTTAGAGTTAACAAATTCTAGACTTATGTCTTTTTTTTTCAACATATTTTCTAATGAAACGAAACTTGATTTCTATATGCTTTGTTCTGCTATGTGAAATAGGATTTCTAGCAATAGATTTGACACTAGTAGAATCACAATATAATGGAGTTCTAATTACCTTGATATCATAGTCTTCATGTTTATGTTGTATCCATAACAGCTGAGCACAGCAACTTCCTGCAGCTACATATTCTTACTCAGCAATGGATATAGCCACACTTGTATGCTTTTTACTGCTCCATGACACCAATCTTCCACCTAGGAACTTTCACGTGCCTGTGGTGCTTTTCCTATCTTCTTTGCAACCTACAAAGTCTGCATCTAAAAAACCTGTTCGCAGAAAGTCTCTATTCTTAGGGTACCAAAGACCAAGATTTTGTGTGCCCTTAAAATATCTTAAAATTCTCTTGACAACAGAATAATGAGATTCCTTTGGGAAAGCTTGGTACCTAGCACCGACACATATGGTAGACATGATGTCAGGTGTACTAGCAGTCAAGTAAAGATGGTAGCCAATTATCGCTCTATATAAAGACTCGTCAACAGGTTTTCCGGTCTCATCTTTGCATATAGACATACTTTACCCCATTAGAGTTTTCATGGTGGAGGCTGACTCCATGCCATATCTCTTAATTAACTCCTTTGTGAACTTAGACTGGGATATGGATAATCCAACATCAGTCTGTCTAACATGGAGTCCCAAGAAGAATTTCAGCTCACCCATGCTGCTCAACTCAAACTTCCCTTGTATAAGATTGGCAAACTTTCCAAAAAGGTTGTTTTCAGTTGATCCAAAGATAATGTTGTCAACATATATCTTGACTAGGATGATCTTGCCTTTTGATTCCTTAAATAATAGAGTCTTGTCAATTTTCCCTCTTGAGAATTTATTCTCAATAACGAAGGCAGACATAGTCTCATACCAAGCCTTAGGGGCTTGATTCAATCCATATAGAGCTTTCTTGATCCTATATACATAGTTAGAATAAAGACGATTTATAAAACCTTAAGGTTGTTCAACATAAACATCCTCTGTTGGAACACCCTATTACTAATTTGGGCAAGGAACACTATGTTTTTAGGAAATCAGTTTGACCTAGATGTATAGTTGAAAAGGACGAGTTAGAATGAGTCTAGGGCTTAGAACTTAGGTTTGAAGCTGCCCCCAGGACAATTCAAGGATCAAGACTTAGAGCTGAGACAAAGACAATTTTCATCGAGCTCAGTTCGATGACACGTCAAACTCCGTTCGACGATCTCTGAGCTCAACTCTGCTAAGTCGTCGAACTCCAGTCGACGATCTTTGAGCTCAGATCGACGACCTGCCCTCAGCTAGTTTCCAAGTCACTGAGCTCAATTCGACGATCTTCTAGCTCAGTTCGACGATCTATCCTCACTTATTCTTCAGGTCGCTGAGCTCAGTTCGACGATCGTAGAGCTCAGTTTGACGTTTTCTGTCTTGTTGGAACCCTGGTTCTGATTTGGGCTAGGATCTCTATTAGGTTGTTTAGTTTAGTTTATTTATTTCTTGTAATTTTAGTTTTTGAAAGACTTAACCCAAATAGGGGGAGATTGTTGGTACCCTAGTTTGGATTTGAGTTAAGTCTTTCCTTTTAGTCTCTTGACCCAAGATTTATCTATGGTCAAAGTCTTGTTGGAGAGTATTCTCTTTTCCAGTAAAATTCTGGCTAAGGGTATTTCGGGTTCGACTATCGTCGAACGCCGATCGACTATCGTCGATTAGCCGGTCGACGATCGTCTGTCTGTTTGTTCGACTATCTTCTGTCTTCAGATAGTCGTGTTGTGTTTTGTCAGCTCGACGTTCTGCTAGATCGTCGAGCTCTGGTCGACTATCTATTGATAGTTCGACGTTTTCTGTCTTGCTTTGAGTCGGTCGACTATCTGCCTAGATAGTTCGACTATATCGTCGTAGGTCGTTCGACTATAGTCGAAGGTCGTTCGACAATCGGCTGTCTGCATATATAATATTATATGCGTTTTATTCTGTGTTTTATTTCTTATTTTATCTGATATATTTACTATATATTATCTGATAGATTTACTTCATATACTTCAAAGCAATCCTTGCTATTCTTAAGTCTTTCCTATCAGATAAAGTGTTTTTGTCTTATTAGTTGACTTTCTGACTGCTTTATTAATGCAGCTGTCCTTTATAGCCGTTGGCTGTAAAGAGTTATTTCTGATGTGATCCTTTTATCTTTCTTTAACAGATTTTATACTGCAGCTTCTTATGAAGCTTTATTTCCATATATAGAATATATATATCTGCAAGATATGTTTTGTCTTTATGATAATTGCAGCCCAGATTCAAGATCTGAGAAGAAGACAAAAGCTCAACTCAAATAATAGATCAGTTACTGCTGCTTATATATAAAGAGTTCTTTTGAAAGAACCAGGCGTAGAAGCAGAGCTGTAGAACAAGAAGAAACCTGTACATCATACAGAGAAAGAAACAGCTTACAGCTGCTCTCAGCAATTATCCATTTATCTGAGAAGTGTTAGCTCTTCACTCTTCCTCAACCTGAGTGCTCCTGTTCCAGGAAGATACACTCAGAGATATTGAAGAAGAAGAAGAAGAAGGAAGCTGAAGAAGAACACTCTAGTCTTCTTCAGGCTTTATTCCTTCAGAACTTCAAGACAGTTTGCTGTTAGAAGTTCTGAAGAGTCTCTTGTGCTTCTCTAATATATTGTAAAATAGAGAAGACAATCTAACCCTCTTCCCCCCTCTTGTAAAGGGTTGTTTACTCCCTTCAAAAGTAAAGCTTGGTTTTTAGACACCTGATCAAAAGTCTAAAGGGTCTCTAGATCTACCTGCAGCAGATCTTGTTGGTGGCAGGACACCTGATCAAAAACCTGAGTGGATTCCTGCCGTGTGGGTAGAAGAGTGGATGTACCCAGTGTTTGGGGAACCACTATAATATCTTGTGTCGTCTGGTTGCTTTCTTTATTATTTGCATTGTGGCGGTGATTAGCTTTAACTAGGATTGCTAGTTGCTGTTTAGGATTATAAGCCTTAACTGTAATTACAGTTGGCTGCCTTTGTGCACAACACTTTGTGTTAGGCTTTAGGGTTATTTCTATATCTATAATCTTTAATTCCGCAATCGTATCTATCCCTTCACTTTCAATTGGTATCAGAGGGAGGTTGACTGACTGTACAGACTAACACCTGAGTCACAAGATCCTGATAGATACCAAGGATTGTAGATATTCACTTTAACTTTCATGGCCCAGTACAATGATTATTTTAGCACCAGACCTCTAGCTTGCAACTTAGCTGAGTTCAGCATCTGGAAGACAAGAGTCAAATTATATATGAACTCTTTTGATGAAGAAATTTTTTTGTCTATTTTGACAGGTCTCCCTACTTCGGCAACAACAACAAAAAGTGCCAGGCTAGGTGATGCCAGAGCAATGAACATTCTTGCAGAATCAATGTCTGATGACATTTTTCAAGAGATTGCTGAATGTTCATCAGCTAAGGAGATTTGGCTGTCCCTTCATCAAATGGCTTCTGAACCCTTGGACGCAATATCAGAAGGAAGCCACATCATCTCATCTGAAGGAGAATCAACATCCCTAGATGTTATCTGGGATGTCTCAGATGATGACTCATCATTTGAAGATGAAGAGGAGGAAGCAAGGGCCAAAGCATTTTGCATAATGGCCATAAATACTTCATGCAGCAATTCAGAAGCTGAACTAACAGAAGGAAATTCAAAACCTGAAAAGGTTCAGGTATTAATATCTAATTCTATTTTCAGTTCAGTTATTTTAGAAATTAAATATTGCTGCCAAGTTTTAACAAAACCTGAGAAGGAACCAACACTTCTCAGAGAAATGTTTTCTTTATATTTTAATGAGTTCAGATTTGAGAACTCAGTTAGCTGTTTTATAAATCTGTTTTATTATTATAAGGATAAAATAGTTAGAATAATTTCAAATTCTTTTATTATTTGGAACAGATTCATTAGGAAACATATTTTCTTAAAACTGATTATATCTGTTTAATATTCTGTTCAAAAATTTTGTTTGGATTTCTGTATTAGAAATTCTCTGTCAGATAACTCTATTTCTTATAGATCCTTTTCTAATTTCATTTAGACTGAGTCCTCTACTCCAGTTGCATTTGTCAGCTGAGTTTGAATCTCGTCTAATGAAAAGAAATTCTATAGGAAGGAAGATATCTGATTTTGTTTTTCAGATCTAGAATCATAATTAAAATTGCTGGACAAATATCATTTTTTTGCTGCCAACATATCCTCTTTGTCAAGGAGAGAGCAATCTCTACCATAGTCTTTCTGCAGGTACTTTTACAAGAGTTAGCTGGATGACTCAATCAAAATTCAAATTCATCTCAGCCTCCTCAAATCATATGTACTGCATAATCATAGGGGGAGATTGCAAATGCCAGCAACAGCCAGCTAAGCAAAGCTTTTCTTTATATATCTTATGCTTTGCAATATTTATTTATTTATTTATTTATTTTGCTAATAGGATCCTCACCCAAATAGGGGGAGATTTTTGGAACCCTGGTTCTGATTTGGGCTAGGATCTCTATTAGGTTGTTTAGTTTAGTTTATTTATTTCTTGTAATTTTAGTTTTTGAAAGACTTAACCCAAATAGGGGGAGATTGTTGGTACCCTAGTTTGGATTTGAGTTAAGTCTTTCCTTTTAGTCTCTTGACCCAAGATTTATCTATGGTCAAAGTCTTGTTGGAGAGTATTCTCTTTTCCAGTAAAATTCTGGCTAAGGGTATTTCGGGTTCGACAATCGTCGAACGCCGATAGACTATCGTCGATCAGCCGGTCGACGATCGTCTGTCTGTTTGTTCGACTATCTTCTGTCTTCAGATAGTCGTGCTGTGTTTTGTCAGCTCGACGTTCTGCTAGTTCGTCGAGCTCTGGTCGACTATCTATTGATAGTTCGACGTTTTCTGTCTTGCTTTGAGTCGGTCGACTATCTGCCTAGATAGTTCGACTATCTCATCGTAGGTCGTTCGACTATAGTCGAAGGTCGTTCGACGATCGGCTGTCTGCATATATAATATTATATGCGTTTTATTCTGTATTTTATTTCTTATTTTATCTGATATATTTACTATATATTATCTGATAGATTTACTTCATATACTTCAAAGCAATCCTTGCTATTCTTAAGTCTTTCCTATCAGATAAAGTGTTTTTGTCTTATTAGTTGACTTTCTGACTACTTTATTAATGCAGCTGTCCTTTATAGCCGTTGGCCGTAAAGAGTTATTTCTGATGTGATCCTTTTATCTTTCTTTATCAGATTTTATACTGCAGCTTCTTATGAAGCTTTATTTCCATATATAGAATATATATATCTGCAAGATATGTTTTGTCTTTATGATAATTGCAACCCAGATTAAAGATCTGAGAAGAAGACAAAAGCTCAACTCAAATAATAGATCCGTTACTGCTGCTTATATATAAAGAGTTCTTTTGAAAGAACCAGGCGTAGAAGCAGAGCTGTAGAACAAGAAGAAACTTGTACATCATACAGAGAAAGAAACAACTTACAGCTACTCTCAGCAAATATCCATTTATCTGAGAAGTATTAGCTCTTCACTCTTCCTCAACCTGAGTGCTCCTGTTCCAGGAAGATACACTCAGAGATATTGAAGAAGAAGAAGAAGAAGGAAGCTGAAGAAGAACACTCTAGTCTTCTTCAGGCTTTATTCCTTCAGAACTTCAAGACAGTTTGCTGTCAGAAGTTCTGAAGAGTCTCTTGTGCTTCTCTAATATATTGTAAAATAGAGAAGACAATCTAACCCTCTTCCCCCCTCCTGTAAAGGGTTGTTTACTCCCTTCAAAAGTAAAGCTTGGTTTTTAGACACCTGATCAAAAGTCTAAAGGGTCTCTAGATCTACCTGCAGCAGATCTTGTTGGTGGCAGGGCACCTGATCAAAAACCTGAGTGGATTCTTACCGTGTGGGTAGAAGAGTGGATGTACCCAGTGTTTGGGGAACCACTATAATATCTTGTGTCGTCTGGTTGCTTTCTTTATTATTTGCATTGTGGCTGTGATTAGCTTTAACTAGGATTGCTAGTTGCTGTTTAGGATTATAAGCCTTAACTGTAAATACAGTTGGCTGCCTTTGTGAACAACACTTTGTGTTAGGCTTTAGGGTTATTTCTATATCTATAATCTTTAATTCCGCAATCGTATCTATCCCTTCACTTTCAATTGGTATTAGAGGGAGGTTGACTGACTGTACAAACTAACACCTGAGTCACAAGATCCTGATAGATACCAAGGATTATAGATATTCACTTTCACTTTCATGGCCCAGTACAATGATTATTTTAGCACCAGACCTCCAGCTTGCAACTTAGCTGAGTTCAGCATCTGGAAGACAAGAGTCAAATTATATATGAACTCTTTTGATGAAGAAATTTTTTTGTCTATTTTGACAGGTCTCCCTACTTCGGCAACAACAACAAAAAGTGACAGGCTAGCTGATGCCAGAGCAATGAACATTCTTGCAGAATCAATGTCTGATGACATTTTTCAAGAGATTGCTGAATGTTCATCAGTTAAGGAGATTTGGCTGTCCCTTCATCAAATGGCTTCTGAACCCTTGGACGCAATATCAGAAGGAAGCCACATCATCTCATCTGAAGGAGAATCAACATCCCTAGATGTTATCTGGGATGTCTCAGATGATGACTCATCATTTGAAGATGAATAGGAGGAAGCAAGGGCCAAAGCATTTTGCATAATGGCCATAAATACTTCATGCAGCAATTCAGAAGCTGAACTAACAGAAGGAAATTCAAAACCTGAAAAGGTTCAGGTATTAATATCTAATTCTATTTTCAGTTCAGTTATTTTAGAAATTAAATATTGCTGCCATGTTTTAACAAAACCTGAGAAGGAACCAACACTTCTTAGAGAAATGTTTTCTTTATATTTTAATGAGTTCAGATTTGAGAACTCAGTTAGCTGTTTTATAAATCTGTTTTATTATTATAAGGATAAAATAGTTAGAATAATTTCAAATTCTTTTATTATTTGGAACAGATTCATTAGGAAACATATTTTCTTAAAACTGATTATATCTGTTTGATATTCTGTTCAAATTTTTGTTTGGATTTCTGTATTAGAAATTCTCTGTCAGATAACTCTATTTCTTATAGATCCTTTTCTAATTTTATTTAGACTGAGTCCTCTACTCCAGTTGTATTTGTCAGCTGAGTTTGAATCTCGTCTAATGAAAAGAAATTCTATAGGAAGGAAGATATCTGATTTTGTTTTTCAGATCCAGAATCTTAATTAAAATTGCTGGACAAATATCATTTTTTTTGCTGCTAACATATCCTCTTTGTCAAGGAGAGAGCAATCTCTACCATAGTCTTTCTGCAGGTACTTTTACAAGAGTTAGCTGGATGACTCAATCAAAATTCAAAGTCATCTCAGCCTCCTCAAATCACATATACTGCATAATCATAGGGGGAGATTGCAAATGCCAGCAGCAGCCAGCTAAGCAAAGCTTTTCTTTATATATCTTATGTTTTGCAATATTTATTTATTTATTTATTTATTTTGCTAATAGGATCCTCACCCAAATAGGGGGAGATTGTTGGAACCCTGGTTCTGATTTGGGCTAGGATCTCTATTAGGTTGTTTAGTATAGTTTATTTATTTCTTGTAATTTTAGTTTTTGAAAGACTTAATCCAAATAGGGGGAGATTGTTGGTACCATAGTTTGGATTTGAGTTAAGTCTTTCCTTTTAGTCTCTTGACCCAAGATTTATCTATGGTCAAAGTCTTGTTGGAGAGTATTCTCTTTTCCAGTAAAATTCTGGCTAAGGGTATTTCGGGTTCGACTATCGTCGAACGCCGATCGACTATCGTCGATCAGCTGGTCGACGATCGTCTGTCTGTTTGTTCGACTATCTTCTGTCTTCAGATAGTCGTGCTGTGTTTTGTCAGCTCGACGTTCTGCTAGATCGTCGAGCTCTGGTCGACTATCTATTGATAGTTCGACGTTTTCTGTCTTGCTTTGAGTCGGTCGACTATCTGCCTAGATAGTTCGACTATCTCGTCGTAGGTCGTTCGACTATAGTCGAAGGTCGTTCGACGATCGGCTGTCTGCATATATAATATTATATACATTTTATTCTGTGTTTTATTTCTTATTTTATCTGATATATTTACTATATATTATCTGATAGATTTACTTCATATACTTCAAAGCAATCCTTGCTATTCTTAAGTCTTTCCTATCAGATAGTGTTTTTGTCTTATTAGTTGACTTTCTGACTGCTTTATTAATGCAGCTGTCCTTTATAGTCGTTGGTCGTAAAGAGTTATTTCTGATGTGATCCTTTTATCTTTCTTTATCAGATTTTATACTGCAGCTTCTTATGAAGCTTTATTTCCATATATAGAATATATATATCTGCAAGATATGTTTTGTCTTTATGATAATTGCAGCCCAGATTCAAGATCTGAGAAGAAGACAAAAACTCAACTCAAATAATAGATCTGTTACTGCTGCTTATATATAAAGAGTTCTTTTGAAAGAACCAGGCGTAGAAGCAGAGCTGTAGAACAAGAAGAAACCTGTACATCATACAGAGAAAGAAACAGCTTACAGTTGCTCTCAGCAATTATCCATTTATCTGAGAAGTGTTAGCTCTTCACTCTTCCTCAACCTGAGTGCTCCTGTTCCAGGAAGATACACTCAGAGATATTGAAGAAGAAGAAGAAGAAGAAGAAGGAAGCTGAAGAAGAACACTCTAGTCTTCTTCAGGCTTTATTCCTTCAGAACTTCAAGACAGTTTGCTGTCAAAAGTTCTGAAGAGTCTCTTGTGCTTCTCTAATATATTGTAAAATAGAGAAGACAATCTAACCCTCTTCCCCCCTCCTATAAAGGGTTGTTTACTCCCTTCAAAAGTAAAGCTTGGTTTTTAGACACCTGATCAAAAGTCTAAAGGGTCTCTAGATCTACCTGCAGCAGATCTTGTTGGTGGCAGGGCACCTGATCTAAAACCTGAGTGGATTCCTACCGTGTGGGTAGAAGAGTGGATGTACCCAGTGTTTGGGGAACCACTATAATATCTTGTGTCGTCTGGTTGCTTTCTTTATTATTTGCATTGTGGCTGTGATTAGCTTTAACTAGGATTGCTAGTTGCTGTTTATGATTATAAGCCTTAACTGTAATTACAGTTGGCTGCCTTTGTGCACAACACTTTGTGTTAGGCTTTAGGGTTATTTCTATATCTATAATCTTTAATTCCGCAATCGTATCTATCCCTTCACTTTCATGTCTGATGTTTAATCCAATCTCTGAGCTCAGTTCAACGATCGTAGAGCTCAGATCGATGTTTTTCTGAGAGATCGATGACTTTAAGGATTCAAATTCAGTCGGCCTTTGGAATGTTTGTCAAATTCTCTCAGCATTTATTTCAAGAGATTTGTTAGCCGTTTTCATTTATTCTGGAGCAAGTTTCAAGGGATTTCTCAGAGAATGTTTATTGGACTTTCCTCCAGAAGATAAAATATTTATGGAAGACATTTATGACTGCTAACGGCTATCTTGGACAGAGGATCATCAGAGGATAAAATATCCAACAGCAGATCAAGAGAAGAATAACTACTCAATACACACATACACAGATAGAGAGATCAACTCAGAGAAAAATCAAGTGATCAATCATGAAGAGTTAGATTGAAAATTAACATACTAAAAAGTGTTCATAGCTTCAACATCAAAGACTCCAGACAACTCATATATTTCAGCCTCTGCTGAAATCATCTTCTGCTTGAGATCTGAAGCTTCTAAAGTCCTATTACCCTAGCAAAGCTCTCACTCCTGAACCATCTACATCTCAGGGAGAGCTTTGACAACATAATCAATCCACTAAGTCTTCTCTCAGTGATTGAGATAGAGAAGACAACTTCACCTCTTCCTTTTTCTTTTCCTATTGTAAAAGGGTTATCAAAACTCCTTTCAAAAGTTCTGAATCTGGTTCTGAGAGCCTTGTCAAAACTCAGTGGTGGCAAGACACCTTATCAAAAAATCTAGATCTTGTTTTTGAGCACCTTATCAAAAGCTCATTGGTGCCAGGACACCTGATCAACTCATCCTGAGTGGATTCCTACCAAGGGTGGTAGAAGAGTAGATGTACCCAGGTTGATTGGGGAACCACTATAGCTTCTTGTGTTTGGTTGCTTGTGTGTATTCTTTGTTGTATGCTGTGAATCTTTTGTTTTATTTTTATTATTACTTCTGTTTTATTGCTGCAGCACAATACACATACTATATTAACTTAACTCTTCCTCTGCAAAGTTTTATTTTGAAAAATTACTTTAACAAACTCTATTCACCCCCCCTCTAGAGTCAGACAGATCTTATCCTCCACTTTCAATTGGTACATATAATATTTCTAGATGTCGTGACTCATGTACCTCTCCCTCTCCCTTTTCTTCCTACGAACCAGAGCGAAGGAGTTTTTTCTGGGAGCCTTCCGACGGCCACCACCGGATCTCCGGTGCACGAAATCTTTGCCAGAGCATAAATCCTAAAAGCTCTCGATGAGAGATATGTGTGTGTGTGGTATGTTTTGTCCGTTTCATGTGCTTTTTAGTGTTAGGATTTGTTGCCCTAACTGCCGTTTTGGCCAAATCTTTGTAGGGTTTGCCTTCCTGCACCTTCGCTTGGATCGATCTATGACATGGAGTGATTCGGAGGATGATTCTGGGAAACATCAAGGAAATTTGTGGTTTTGCATGCTTTTCTTCCTTTGTGTTTACCTCTAATTATTAGGTGTTTAGTAAGTCTATTTCGTCGAGTATTAGTCCATTTCATTTGCGTGTGTTGGTCGTGTCGTTTGTTCGATGTGTCGTTTGTTTGTCGATTTGTTTGTCCGTCGTGCCGTTTGGATCTTCGAGTCGTTTCGACCACGTAAAAAACTAGTTTTATAGTGGGTAACGCAAGTATTGAGAATGTCTTGGCGCATACCGTTTGACTTAGAAATAATCGTTGTGAAAGCCTGAGTCATGTCGGGCTATTTGGTTCGTCATATTAATCGCGTGTCACAATTTTGGTTTAAGTATATCACCGACTGTATAACTTAGAAATTTATAAAGTGATGCTCATAAAAATATATAGAAGATTTCTTGGGATGTGCGCATTGTGGTTACTCCCTCAGCATAGTGCCATAATTATTGGTTTTGTCCGCATCGTGGTTAATCCCTCAGCATTATACCACTTTTGTTTGTGGATCATACACCAAGGCTTGCAAGGTGTTTTGATTCCCTTCTTAAGCTTATCAGTCTCATTTAAATTTCATTTTTAATATTATATTTGATAAGATATTTGTAAATATACAACTTTTTGGTGCTTTGTATTGAGATTGCTTGGTTATAACTGCATAGCTAGTTTTACTTCATTGTTGTTTTTATCCACCAAGACTGACTTTTACTACTAGTTCGCTGGTGTAGTTTTTGTCTACTTGGAGGTTTATCATTGCTGCTTGGTTGATTTTATCATCACTTATTACTGAGGTGTTCTTCATTTGAATGCCTCAGGTTCAGAGCAGTAGCAGGTGTCATTGTTAGAGTTTGTGATTTTTAGAGCTGTGGCTTATTGTTGTTTCTTATTTTCCTCCTCATTTTAGTGAGGTAGTTGTTTATTTATTTCCGATTAGACTTGTAACCAATGGGTTCATGTCAGTTTGTTTATGCTCATAGTGTTTGTTTATGATGTTAGGAAACTTGCTATTTTTACTATTATTACTTTCTGTTAGTTGTGCATTGGCTCTCTGGAATAATTTATGTAAGGATGCATATTAGGTATTTTTAAATTTAAAAAGCATAATTCTATCGTAGTTGCATATCATCTATTTTTACTTAAATTCAATCTTATTTAAGAGCCATAAAATTACTTTTTAACTCATACTAAAATTAGAAGTCACATTTCCATTGCCAAATTTACTGAGTCTTTCAGCTCATAGAGGATATTAAAAGAAATAAATTGAAAATTTTCCGCTGCGTAACATTATACTTTCTTATTGGTAGACTTGTTGATCCTCCAGACTTAGGGACACGGTCAATGCAACCTAAAAATGCAAAATTTGTTTTAAAACATATTTCATGTCTTTTTATAAAATATTACTTTGGGTCCAAGTTTGGTTTTTAAGGATGTAAGGTTATCCTTGCTTCCTGTCATGTGCTTTGAGCACCCACTATCTAGATACCATTATTGGTTCATTGCTGGATAGGTCTTAACCTGCAAATAAATAACTTATATGTTTTTGACCAAGTTTACCTTGGGCCTAGGTTGATAGCCTTAAAATTCTAAAATAAAAGACATCCCTGGCTGACTCTTATTACCTTCAGGATGATATCTCCTAGGAGGTATTATCCATTCAGTATAAGGGTTAAAGCTTTAGGATGTAGGACCTCTAGAATTGAATTTTGATTTACCCTTAAAAATTTGTTCATAACTCTGATCTCTATTCTACGATCTCTGAGCTGAGTTCGACGATCTTGGGTCAGATCATCGAGCTACATTCGAAGATCGACTTTACCAGAGTTCAGAGTTCAGCGATTGTCGACCTGAATTCGACGATTCAGCTTGAGATCGCCGAGCTCTGTTTGACGATCGTCGAGCTTGTTTTGACGTTTTTTGTTTAACTTTGTTTTTCTTAGGTAAATCAGGATTCTTCCTAGCTACCTCTACAACACCCTTTCCTTTATCTGAGATAAATTTAATTGGGGTTGTTAATACTATAGGTTGGCTGTATGAAGTACCCAAGCCCAGTGTACAGTTGAGTCTTGAGTTTATTATGCTTGTGATGTCCATCAGTCTGATGCTTCTCCCATTAAGGGATTCTTCAAACTTCTTTGCCTGGGATAGTTCACTTTTCAGTGAAGCTATCTCCTCCCTACAATATTCTATCTCCTCAGAGAGTTTGAGGTTGTCTGATCTTAAAGTGCTATGTTAAGACAATTGATTTCTGAGAGAGATAATCTCTTTCTCAGACTTTAAAAGGTCTAAACAAAGTGCCTTAAATTCAGATCTAAAGTCCTCTGAATCAAAATCAAAGGAATCTATTACCTGGTCTTCTTCAGTTTGAGTTTTAGATTCAGACTCTGACTCTTGTTCTGCATCAGAATTATGTTGAGAGGCATTTATAGCCATCATGCAGAACTCCTTCTCTTCAGCATCATCTTCATCATCACTTGAGCTTGATGAAGCCTCTGATTCTTCTTCAGTTTCACTCCAGGTTTCAGCTACAAATCCCTTCCTGGTTTGTTTGTTCTTGCTGGAGGAGGATTTGTCATTATTGTTTCTCCTGGAGTCCTTGTATTTTCTTCTATCTTTCCTATCCTTCTTGTCCTTATTCTTATTTTTATGGAAAATCAGGCACAATGTGGCCTGGTTTCTTGCATCCAAAACAAATGATTTCTTTTTTACTAGACTTGTCATACTTTGGCTTCTCATGCCCTCTGGATGACCTCTTCCTGAAATCTTTCCTAGCCATCTTATAGAATCTTTTGGCAAGTAAGCTTAAAAGCTCATCATTGCCTGTTACTTTATCTACACGATTGTCTTTTATAGCTTTGAATGTTATTGTCTTCTCCTTCCTAATTGCTAGAGAAGCAACCTTTTATTCTTCCTCTCTATTCTTGATGAGCAGCTCATAGGACTTGAGCTTGCCCAAAAGAGCCTCAGTGGTGATCTCAGTTAGGCTTCTGGAATCCTTGATTGGCCAGATCCTTGAGTCCCAAGTGCTGGGGAAGCACATTACGATTTTGTCATTGAGTTCAGTTAGTGAGATCTCCTTATACAATGTTTTTAACTCACTGACTATTAGGCTGAGCCTGTTGTACATGTCAGCAACTGACTCAGTTTCTCCCTTTTTGAAGTTCTCATACGTGGTTATGAGATGGGATCTTCTATCCTTTCTTTCATCAACTTATCAAGACACAAGCTCAGATTGCTTGTCCCAAATTTCTTTTGCTGAGTTGCATTCAGCCACCTTTTGGAATATGTTGTCAGACATAGTCTGGGCCAATATATTCATTGCCTTGGCATCTGCAACTTTCCATTTCTTGATTTCTGCATCTGTTCCTAAAGGGGGTGGAACAGCACTTGTGCTTGTAGTTGCTCGAGGTCTTGGACATACTGTCAAAAATGAATTAAAAATGTCTTCATCAATATAATTCATATATAATCTGATCCTTGCCTTCCAAAGTGCAAACTTAGAAAGATTTCACACTGGAGGTCTAGTGCTAGCATACTCTTTGTTCTTGTGCCATGGTTTTATATATAATACAAATAATAACCCTCTATAGAAGATTGATCTTATCAGAGATCTTTTGGTTCAGGTGTTAGCCTGTAGGAACAACCAATCTAATGAAGATTCAGTTATTGAGTAACCAACCTCCCTCTAATACCAATTGAAAGTGAGTGTAAGATCTACCTTTACTCTAGAGGGGGGTGAATAGAGTATATTAAAATAATTTTCAATTTAAAGAATTATTTACAGTGAAAGACTTGATTTAAGTATAGGTGTAATGTGCTTGTAGTAAATAAAAGATAAGAAAGCAATAAACAAAATCACAGCACACAGAAAAGAAAAAACACAGCAATCCAGAAGAGACAAGGATCAATAGTGGTTCCCAAATCAACCTGGGTACATCCAATCTTCTACCACCCTAAGTAGGAATCCATTGTAGGAATAGTTGATCAGGTGTCCTAGGCACCAATGAGCTTTTGATAAGGTGCTCAAAAACCAAACCAAGATTTTTTGATCAGGTGTCTTGCCACCACTGAGTTTTGATCAGGTCTCAGAAACCAACCACAAAACTTTTGAAGGGAGTTTTGAGTAACCCTTTTACATCAGAATAAAGAAAGAAAGAAAAGGGTTTGTTGTTCTTCTCTGTCAATAGTCTAAGAGAAGACTAATGGATGATGTTGTCAAAGCTCCCCCTGAGATCTGTAATTGTTCAGGAAGAAGAGCTTTGCATAGGGTGATAGGTCTTCAGCAACTTTAGATCTCCAATAAGAGATGATTTCAGCAGTTGCTGAAATGTGATGTTTCTGGAGTCTTTGATGAAGAAGCCTTTGAACACTTGAGTCAGGAAGATCTTGAAGGAATAGAATAGAAGAAATCTTTTTTGTTTGATGATCTCCTTCATAGTATTATTCCTTGTGTTTTGTATGAATTCTAACTCAGTAATCCTGTAGAATTGTGTCCCTTGTGTATATTCCCTGAATTAACTTGATGGATATATGTTGTCCTCTTTCTCAATAATTCTCTGGAGATATACTGAAAATCTGTCTTTAGATAGTCGTTACTCAGTCATAAAAGACTACCTTAAATGTCATCTATCTCTAGAGGAAAGTCCTAAGAAACATTCTTATTAGTCTTCCTTAAAACTTGCTCCAGATTAGTTGAAACGGCTACAAAATCCTTTGAAATAAATGCTGATAATAACTCAGATTGAATTCCATAACTTTCTAAATTTGAATTCCTGAAATCGTCGATCTCTCAAGAAATCTTCGATCTGAGCTCAACTATCGTCGACCTGAGCTCAGAGATTGGATTATAGCTAGAGATAGAAATGTCGACCTGAGCTCAAAGATCGTCGAACCGAGTTCGACGACTTGTTGAACTGAGCTCAGAGAAAGTCGAACTGAGTTCGACGTTTCGTCAACCTGAGCTCGACGAAATTGTCTTAGTCTTCTTCACTTGAATTCTAATCTTAAAGGGTTTTGGGGGCAGCTTATAAACCTAATTTCTAACCCTTAGACTCATTCTAATTGACCTTTAAGACTATACAAGGAGGTCAAAATAATTTCCTAAGAACATAGTGATCCTTGCCCAAATTAGTAATAGGGTGTTCCAACATGGCATTTCTGGTGGCTCTGTAAGGGGTGAATAATGTGTACTGAGCTGTGGCCACAACCAGTTAGGCTGCTTTGGGCTGGTTTGGTTAGGTGTGTGGACCCTATAGCTGCCACTGGTTGTTTTTTTCACCCTTTAGCATTTTGGTGTGGTTGTTTGGAAGAGGGCTTTTTTTTGCCACCAACCCAGACCCAAGGTTTTACCACGGCCAATAATTCGCAAAGTTAGGACAGTTTGCTCCTTTCCTTTCAGATGGATATTTCTATTGGAATATGTTTGCCTTGTTGCTGTTGCAGGTACTTGGCAGAGCATATCGTTATTTATTCTTGCACTTGGTGTTCCTTGATTGCTCTTAAGACAGTGTTTCTTTCTTTGCTGTCTTGATTATTTCCTACTGCTCTTTTTGATAGCAATTATTGTAGGGTTGGTAAACCCATTCTTTTATTTCTTATGAATCTAATGCTCCACTTCTTTTAATTATATGCTTGCTGAGGTATTCTTTTTTTGAATGTCTAAGGTTAAGGTTGTAGCCAGTTGAGCGGCTAGATTTTTTGTGGAGCTTGCTTGTTGCCTCCTGGGTAGTTGAGATTGTTGTTCCTCATCCTAGTGAGGTATTTTTCTTCCGTATGTATAGACATGCATACTCACCAGTGGGTTCGTGTCAAGTTTTTGACGTCCACTGGTTGCTTAATTGTGATGCTGAGTATGAACTGAAACTGCTTTGTTTGCCTTTTTGGAGGTTGTTCACTTGCTTTCTGGGGATGATTTATGCTAGGTTGCATGCTAGTTATTATAAACCCTAAAAGCATTACTATATGTACCTCATGCACATCATGTATATAAAAATAAAGCACTACTTCCCAAGTAACTTAAAGACTATTATTTTATACTATACTAAATTTAGAGTCTTGCATATCATGAGTTGTCCTTTGGGGACGTTTACGCTCATGTAGGATGTCAAATCACCTTAACCAAAGTATTTTCCACTGCGTATAAATTTTTTTAAAATTGATGAATAGCTGATCCACTGTGCCGAGTGTTACGACCGCCATATTTAACTGGTTTTATTTCATATTAAATTATGATTTTCTTAAAAGATGTAGAGTCTGGAGTTTTGCCTGAACGTGTGCAGTTATACCCTGCACGACATGGCATCATGGCACATATTTTCTCTTACTCTGATATGATTTTATTGTTGAGAAATTACGGGTCGTGACAGTTGGTATCATAGGGAGGTTGCTTGAAATTTGGTCGGGCAACCTTCCCTTGTTAGCATTAGTGGTTTAGCGTCATATCATACACAGACGGATATATCATCAGTACGTCTTGGATGAAGCATGAACACTACACTCATAAGCTTGAATAGAAGTATACAGGGGCATAATATGTAGTATGGGATGCATAATATGTGTATGTATATGGATCAACCATAGGTGTTAACATGTGAGGGTTATGTAGTATGAGATGCATAACCTCACCACATGAATGCCCATTAGCACATTTTATTTTTTCGTTGCATGGAATGTTATGTAGTATGGGATGCATAACATTACCATACGTATGATCGCTCAAGGCATGCATTAAGGACTTTTTTAGAATGCATAGCACAACATGCATAACATAACATTGCATAACATTGTATAAGCACAACGTGCCAAGTTAAAGATTTGCATGATGACACATGTACACACATGGTTTTGTGTCAAAAAAAATATAAATTCATGTCTTCAAGGTATAAGCACATGAGTTAGTATGATGGTGGTGAACCATCCTAGGTTAAGCATAACATCATTATTGTAAAATCCCAAAGCAAATTAGCATTTGAAGTTCATATTTAAGTTTGTTTGTCTGTACTGGGTAGTTTTGTTGTAACACCCCAAAACTCAAAAGAGTGACGGGTGGTGTTTTTAACCAAATCTGGGATTTGGTAGAGGTGACACGGCCTCAGACACGGGCGTGTCCCACAGAGTGTCGTGCTTGGGTTCGACGATGGTCGTGTGGTTGACGATATTCCAGTCAGCGGTCGTCGGGGCAGTGAACACGGCCTAGGACACGGGCGTGTCCCAGGGCGTGTCAGCCACTCAAAGCTTTCCACTCAATTATCGTTGAGTGAGGGAACACGTCCTGACATATGGGCATGTCAGTGGTCGTGTACTGCTCGGGAAGTTTGCGGGTTTGTGCTTAGGGAGCTATACGGGCGTGTCCCAGGGCGTGTTTAGCACACGACATGTCATACGGGCATATCACATGGCCGTGTCATGCTCTGGACGTTTTGGACCTATTTCGATGGAGGAACATGCCCAGCTATACTGGCGTGTACTGGATGACACGAGCGTGTCAAGCCTGACATGGGCATGTCAAGTTCCCGTGTTCTTTTCGGGACGTGACGGTTTTTGTGTCGATGGAGGCACACGGCCTTGGACACGGGCGTGTCGCAAGCCGTTTTCGACCAAGGAAGTTCAATTTATGTGCGAATCGTGGCCTTCCGTTTCCTTATTTTGGGATCCAACGGTTCAGGGCCGTTCTTACTGAGATATACCTGGGAATAGGGCTTAGAAACCCTCATTCTATTTGGTTTTTTCACTTTCTAAATCCTAGAGAGAAGGGAGAGCAAGGAGGAAGAAAGAAGAGGGTGATCCGCTTGCCGGAGGAGATTCGGAGTGCCAAATCATAAACCGATCCCAAATCTGCGGAGGCAAGATCATCGCGGTGCTTTTCATACGCATAGTTTTTCATTGCGCCGAGAAGAAATGCTAGTGTAACGATTCTCATCTTGGCATGTGAAGCTCTTCTTACTTTGCATAGGAAAACCCTCTCACACGAGTGTGCGGTGAGTTTGCAGTGTTCCTTGGGGTAGATATGTAAAGTCCCCCTTATTTAGAGTCCGAAATCGAAACGGACATAGGTATGGTGTGTGAAACCTACCCGGACAAGTTGGTCTTGATCGGTGATGTTGCAATGCATGAGTAGCCGGAGAAGACTCCATTCCTTTGATGGTTTTCAGGTTTCTATGTGGTATATTGGCGTAGCGATCCTTGGGTATTAACCGCAAGTCACACCCGGAAAACTGGGCGAAAATGAATTTATGCCATCTTGGTGGCCTTGGAGCCACCCTTGAACATAACTGGGTTATGTGATTGTATGATCAGATTTTGGGATCCGGCGAAGCTTGGCCTGCCCATTTGGCTTAAGTTGACAAAGCGATGTGAGTAACGGGCAAGTGGAACTGGACCTGGACTATGTGGTTTGGTGCAGAGACTTGAAAATAGGAACTGGCCATTGTCATAGTTGTGCGAGTCTTAGGCTTAGACCGGAAAGACTAAAAATGCTCACGAGATTTGTCGTCCAAGGGATGGTAGTGAGACCAAGGTTATGACTGGGTTCACAGAGTTAGTTCCCTGAGAGAATGGGGTGTGTGGCCGTGTGAGCCTGCACCTATGATTATATGCTTATTCATTATATTACTTGCTATGCTAACAAGTGCAGGGAAGAAGGTTTGTTGCCCCATGTTTGGGGGCGGAATCGTTAAAATTTGGTCAGCTTTAGCTGACCGTTATTCTTGTTTGCCACCATTGCGGTGATTTGTGCTTGCAGGTGCTGTGGAGCCGAGCAACAAATAGAGGGCCAAAGCCCAAGTTACTGAGACGGCCCTCGAAGGCCTTGTTTGTTTAATTATTTAAATCATGTGTGGCCGACCTGCGAGCCGAAGTTTGTAAGACATTATTTATTTAAGTGAACTGTTGTAAGGCCATAAGGCCAGTACACTTGTGTTTTTTGTACTTCATTCCTACTGGCTTTTCTATTAGTGGGCATTCATACTTGTTGACAGGGTTCTTATTGTTCCGACTTAATAAATTGCACATGATAGATGCTCTGTGTAGGACATTTGTATTGGTTGAATGGTTTCATTGAGTAACCCATCGGTCTATCCGTGGTATATGGCATCGGTCCCCATCCAGACCTACTGCTATATGCTTTGTGACTGATAGGGGTGTTACAATTTGGTATCAGACTACCAGTTTTGGTCAGGCTTAAATGAATTTGTGGGCAAATTCACTTTAAGGGGTGGTGACCACATGTGTGCGCATCATCGTTATAACATGAAATAAACCCATGAATGCCCACTTAGGAATGAAAATACACATGTTTGAGGAACCTGCGTGTTCCTATAATTGCTTTTTACAATGTTTTTTGGTCGCTTATCTGTGTTTTATACGATTATAGGTGACCAGGAGTGGTGCTGGGCCGTCAGAACGTCCAGTTTCTGAGGCAAGCAGCGCACCAAATGATGTAGTGGCAACACCTCCTTCGGCTGAGACCATTCGATTGGTAGCGGAGGCAGTGTTTGTAATGATTAATGTGCAGCCTATGAGACAGGTGCAGCAGCCTTCCCTTACTGTGGAGCAAGTACCGCTCGAAGCAGCGGAGCCAAGGAGAGTGGAGCAGGTGGTAGTGGGGCCACTATTGCCTAGGAGAGCAACGGAGAAACAGCTTAAGCACATGATGGGTTTCAATCCTCTAGTGTTCTTAGGGACGGGAACCCTTACTAAAGCAGAGGATTGGCTCTCCAGAATTAAGAGAGTGATGATAGCTACTGAGACTGAAGAGTGGAAGAAGACCACAATTGCCACGTTCTTGTTGGATGGTGATGCAAGATTATGTTGGGAAGGCTTGGAGCCATGCCATCTGAGGAGTAGGCAGCTTACTGATGACTCGATATAGGAATTTTTGAGACTATTCTTATCTCGATACCTCCCCTCAGCTAAGAGGATAGCAATGGAAAATGATTTCCAGAAGCTGGTACAAGGTGAGAGTAGCATGGATGATTATCTCCACGAGTTTACTCGATTAGGTTGGTATGCAAGCGCTGCCATTGCTGATGAGGAGCGAAAGACCAACCGATTCTACGAAGGTCTATGAGTTGACTTGAGACTTCTACTTTTGGGGCTGATGACACAGGGTTTCCTGACCTTGGTCAACACAGCCCAGTCTTTGGAGAAAGACATGAGGAATGTTCCGGCAAAGAAGGACTCCGGTGGTAGGAAGTCAGAGTTCAAGGTGCCGCCTACAAAGTATGGTTTTCGATGGTCGAATAAGAAGGCTAGGATGTCGGGTCCTGCCCCTTCTTTGGGGGCCTCGGGGGAAACTACCAACCAAACGTCTTGTGCTTGTTTTACATGGGGGAAGAAGGCACTTTGCCCGCGACTTTTGGAGTGGCGTCCAAAGTCCAAGAGGAAGCAGGGAGAAACTTTTGAAGAAAAGGGCAAGGCGGTGGAGTCAACCGTATCTCATTATGCTCCGACTCAACCAAGAGTCTACAATCTGGGCCAGCAGGAGGCCATCAAACAAGAAGACGTGGTGATAGGTATGGTTTAATTTTATAGCAAGCTAGCTTTAAATACTGTTACCTAATACTTATTAGCTTATTACTGCTTGTATAGGCTTTGTTCTGATTTGCAATAGTCCGGTAAGGGCACTTTTCGATACGGTAGCTTCGCACTCCTTTTTGTCTATAAGTTTCATATCACGCATCGGAGTCCCTTCTTCGATGGAGAAGGACAAATTGGACGTGTGGCTTCCGAACGGGTGTTCGATGCGTGCAGACAGAGTTTGTGCCGTAAGGGTTCATATTGGAGGTCAGGAGTTGGTCTTGCTAGCATTGTTGCTGCCGCTAGTAGAGTTCGACGTCATCTTCGGTATAAAATGGATTTTGGAGCAGAAGGCATTTATAGATTGTAATCGTAAAGAGGTCAAGCTGGGTGCTAGGCGGGAGACAACATTTGCGGGATTCAAGGGGTCAAGCAAGACGATGATGTCTGCTCTTTAGGTGGTCAAGGCAGTTTGTGCTAGCACAGAGCTGTTCTTCATGCTAGTGGAGGCTGTAAATCCAAAACCCACTTTGGGTTGTATCCCAATGGTATGTGAGTACCCCGATGTGTTCCTAGACAATCTTCCCGGAGCTCCACCGTAGCGAGGGATCAATTTCACGATTGAGCTAGTGCTAGGTGACAAACCTGTGTCACGCTCTCCTTATTAGTTGGCGCCCAAGGAGATGGCGGAGCTAAAGGTACAAATGGAAGAGTTGATGGAGCAAGGTTATGTGCGTTCAAGTTCGTTACCTTGGAGATCACCGGTCCTCTTTGTTAATAAGAAGGACGGGAGTTTGCGGCTGTGTATCAACTACCGAGAACTGAATAAGTTAACAGAAAAGAACAAATACCCAATCCCAAGGATTGATGATCTTTTCGATCAGTTAGTCGGGTCATCGGTATATTCAAAGTTGGATCTTAAGTCTGGTTACTATCAGCTGATGATAAGGGACAGTGATATCCCAAAAATAGCGTTCAGCACAAGGTATGGGTATTTCGAGTTTACGGTCATGCCATTAGGGCTGACTAATGCGCCATCAGTATTCATGGATCTGATGAGCAGGACGTTCAGGGAGTACTTAGACCATTTTGTGATCGTCTTTATTGACGACATATTGGTGTAGTCGCAGTGCGAAGAAGATCACTTCAAGCATCTGCATTTTGTTTTGGAGACGCTTAGGAGGAACGAACTATATGCAAAGTTCTCCAAATGCGAGTTCTGGTTGTCCTCAGTGGCATTCCTTGGTCACATAGTAAGTGGTGAAGGGATTGCGGTAGATCCAACAAAGATTGTTGCGATACGGGAGTGGCCTTGGTTGTGTTCGGTAGTGGAAGTCTAGATTTTTTTGGGGCATGCTAGCTATTACAAGCGCTTTGTAGAGAACTTCTCTCGGAAAGTGTTACCTCTGACGACGTTGATAAAGAAAGATCAAAAGTTTGTATGGACGCAGGAGTGCGCGCAAGCGTTCGAAGAATTGAAGAGTCGGTTGACCACAGCCCCAGTGCTACGTTCGCCGAGTGGGACCGAAGGTTTTTAGATATACAGCGATGCCTCAAGTAGTGGTTAGGGCTGCATGCTATTGCAGCATGGTAGTGTAATTGCGTATGTCTCGCGATAGCTGGAAGTGCACCAAAGGAATTATCTGATCCATGACTTGGAGTTAGCTGCCGTGATTTTTGCGCTAAAGCTATGGAGGCACTATTTGTACGGTGTAAAAGTCGATATTTATACCGACCACAAGAGCCTGAAATACTTATTGGATCAGAAGGATCTGAACATGAGACAGCGGAGATGGATGGATTTCCTGGGGGACTATACATTCAAAATTCATTATGTGCCCAGGAAAGGAAATGTAGTTGCGGATGCGTTGAGTTGTAGGGCTCCCGCCAAAGCCAACTGGTTGTTGGTTCATGATGAGAGGATGATTCGGGAGTTGGAGGGCTTAGACATCTATTGTGTTGACAAGCAGACTAACGCTGAAGCGCTATTGAACTGTACAGAAGTTAAGTATAACTTGGCTAATCGGATTTGAAAGGCTATGGAATTGGATAGCATGATGAAGGAGATCATGGATGCAGCTTCAGATGGGTCAAATTCCCAGATTTCTGTTGAAGATGGACTGCTAATGAAGGATTGTCGTATGTGCATCCCAAACGTGGGAAATCTACGAGTGGAGTTGATGTACGAGGCTCATCATACCAAGTACTCAATTCACCCAGGGAGCACGAAGATGTACCGAGATCTAAAGAAGTTGTTCTTGTGGCCTGGACTCAAGAAGGATGTGGCAGTATTTGTGGCTAAATGTCAGACTTGCGCCTTAGTGAAGGCAGAGTGCCAAAAGCCAGTGGTTTCTGGAAATCTTTGCCTATTCCAGAGTGGAAGTTCGATGACATTTTGATGGACTTTGTGGATGGCTTGCCAAGGTCGTAGAATGGAAATAACGCCATTTGGGTGATCGTAGATCGGTAAACAAAAGTGTCACACTTCATTCCGCATAGGAAGGATGATTCTGTGGAGTAAATGGCAAAGTTATATGTGGATAATATTGCGTGGCTTCACAGTGTGCCCCGCAGCATCATGAGTGACCGAGATGGGGGGTTCACGTCCAATGATTGGAGGTTTGTGCAAAAGATACTGGGAACTAAGTTGAAGTTTAGCACAACCTTTCATCCGCAGATGGATGGTCAGACCGAGTGTAACATCCCATTTCCGGCTAGACCCCTAGGAGTCGGTTGGTCGTGACAGAACCCTAGGAAGCCCAAAAATTGAAATACATCAACCGAGATTTCGGGTCACGGGTTGGTCACACCCGTGACCGACCCGTCACGCCCGTGACCTAGGGCGTGACTCCTTCGACGATCGTCGATCTCAGGGAGACAATCGTCGGGCGCAGAATTTTCAACCCGGGCCTATCACGCCCGTGACCTATGTGTCACGCCCGTGACCTAGGGCGTGACACCTTCGACGATCGTCGATCTCAGCGGGACGATCGTCGAAGCGCAGAATTTGCGTCATGGCCCTGTCACGCCCGTGACCCAGGTTTCATGCCCATGACCAAGGGCGTGACCCCCTTTGGCGATCGTCGATCTCAGCGAGACGATCGCCGAGCGTGGAATTTGCCTGATGACCCTATCACGCCCGTGACCCATTTGTCACGCCCGTGACCTAGGGCGTGACCACCCTTCGACGATCGTCGATCGCAGTTCAACGATCGTCGAACTGAGAATTGGCCACCCTGGCCTATCACGCCCATGACCTATATGTCACGCCCGTGACCAAGGCCGAAACGTCAGCCAGACTGGAAATTTTGGTAACTGACGTCGTAATCAATTCTGATTATGGGAAGTTACACCAGGAGTATTTATGGGCCGTTTCCTACACTAATTATTTAATAAAATAAGGAAATGGTCCAATAGGAAATTGCCACCTAGCAAACACCTCTTCGTTTCCAGCGTTTCAACTGCCTCTACCATAAACGAAACACCATTAAGAGGAGCCTTCATGACCATAATTGCTTACCTCTTTCCCCTCCCCACTTGCTGATCTATAAAAGGCTCCTTAGAGCAAGAGGAGAAGGTTACACGCTCGATCAAACGGATTCAGATTCCTCCCTTTGCTGTTGAAGAATTTCCGGCGATGCCGCCCCGCGCAAATGGCTTCCCGACGGTCTGTACGCCTCCAGCCCGCGAACAAGGTCCTCCCCTCCCTCTTCTTCTACGAATAGATCTTAAAAATCGTTAGGAGAGATATCGGGCTCCAAAAATTTCATGGTGGCAGGTTCGCCGGAAACCGCCTCTCCGGCGGCCGTGCCGCCGCCAGACGGTAGCCCTCACCTCAACAGAGGAAGTGGTGGTGGTGGCCGGCCAGGGAGATGGCTGGGTGGCCAGGAGATGGCTTTAGAAAAGCTACAGGTTTCAAGCTTTTTTTAGGTTGCTGGTTCGGGCTAAAGAAGGAGATGAACAGTAACATTTTATTATATTATATATTGTATAATTAGAAATTAATTCCATTTACTGTGCACTAGGTGTAAACTGAAAATTATTGCCCGTAGGGGCTGAAACAAAAAAAAAGGGGGTCTTACAAGTGGTATCAGAGGAGACCTCGATCGATCGAAAGAGAAGTAGTCAACAAAATCTTGGGCCACCCCCGTGCGAGCTTAGTTTGCAGACAAACTAGCAGCGGAAGCAGTGGTGTGCCCATAAGGGAAATCACGTGTGAAAGTCCATCCTAACCCTTCTTAAAATTCCACTCATTCGCTCTCTAACAAATGGAATTTTTACTTGTAGCCTGCGACGAACCCTACATCCCAGCAGGGGACACCCCAGGCTCCGAATGTGGTCCCGCCTCCGCCGACTCCAGCTCCGTTCCAGCAGACGGAGATGGGGCAAACACTGACGGCCATTCTGGAGGCCTTCAGAGCTCAGCAAGCCCAGGCCCCACAGCCAAACCCCGAGGCCAATTGGATGACTCTCTTCCGAGGACTTTCCCCACCATGCTACCAGGGGACGGAGTCTACAGTACGTATGGAGGAATGGTTTGATACCATTTACGAGATGTTAGCAGGGATTCGATGCCCCACGGAGGAGGCAGTCGCTTTGGCAGTCTCCTGCTTAGAGTCACACGGAAAGAGGTTGTGGAAATCTCAGCTGGACACCACCTATGCGGGGATGGACTGCGCTGATATTACTTGCGAGGAGTTCAGAGCAGAGCTCTTGGGACATTTTGTACCTTAGTTGGCGAGGGATGACTTGGAGGATAGGTTCCTGTGGTTGAGGCAGGGGAACAGGACTGTGGTGGAGTACTATCAGGAGTTCACTCACCTGGCCCGCTATGCGGACGCTTACAAGTTAGACGATGCTGGCTATGCCCGGAGGTTTTATAAGGGGCTGCAAGATGACATGAGACAGGCCCTCCTTTTCGTCTCAGAGGGGAGTCTGGCCAGGATTCTGGAGATGGCTAAGAATAGAGAGGAGGATCAGCTTACAGTGAAGAGCCGGAAGAGACCGGCTAATGATACAGTGATTTGAGGTCGTAGAGACCGTCCTCGGGGCCAGGTTATTGGGGAGAGAAGGAACGGGGATCAGCCTCGTCAAGAGTTTGGGCAGGAGCAGAGGAGTCAGGGGGTAATGGCTCCCCAGCCTATACAGATGCTGGAAATGCCAAGAACAGCTGAGCAGCCACCGGTATGCTATCAGTGCAACCAGCCGGGGCATATCAAGAGGAACTGCCCTATGAGGCGAGCACCCCCACCAGCACATCAGGGCGCTCCACCTCCCCGGCAGTTTGGCGGATGAGGACAGGACCGAGGACGAGGATTTCAGGATCAAGGCCGCAGGCCAGAGAGGGAGCAGGTATATGCTCTAGACCTAACACAGCCCCGAAACCCAGAGCAGGTTATCGCAGGTATGGCAGTACTTTTAAATTTTCTTCATATAAACTAGTATTCTAGACATAACCTAGTTAGAAATTAAGAGAAGACAACTACAAAAAAATATATATACTAAGACACTTAATTACCCCAGGCATTGTCTTCGTTAGCGGCAAGCCCACTCACACCCTCTTCGACACTGGTGCTTCGCACTCGTTCGTGTCGGAGGATTTCGTGAAAGGACTGGAATGTGTGGAGCCATTCACCGGGAAGATGATGAGGGTGCGCCTACCCGATGGATCAGAGATAATGACCTCTGCTCATTGCAATATGGAAGCCAGGATCGGAGGGAAGGCATTTGAGGCACCAGCGACGATTCTGAAGATGCCAGAATACGATCTGATCCTGGGCATGACTTGGCTGTACTGGAACAACGCCCAGATCGACTGCGTGGCGAAGAGGATCACTGTGAGGCACGGCGACTCCTTCATTGTCATCGAAGGTATTATACCAGCACCTCGTACCTTATTATCGTCTGTATAGGCCGTTAAGGCCCACTTGCAGGGGGGAGAAGTTTATCAGGTCCTTTTTGAGGCGGTCGTGGCCAAGGACTCCATTTCAGATATTCCAGTAGTGCGGGACTTCGCCGACGTGTTTTCGAAGAAGCTACCAGGGCTACCCCCACACCGAGAGAAGGACTTTCAGATTCAGCTCATACCGGGGGCTAAGCCGGTATCCAGAGCTCCCTATCGAATGTCCCCAAAGGAGTTGGTGGAATTCTGAAGCCAGCTTCAGGATTTAGTGGAGGCCGGGTTCGTTCGGCCTAGCTCTTCACCATGGGGAGCTCTGGTGCTGTTCGTTAAGAAGAAGGACGGGACCCTTCGACTGTGCATAGATTACCGGGCCCTAAACAGGTTGACAGTCCGGAATACTTATCCCTTACCAAGGATAGACGAGCTATTTGACCTGCTGGAGGGAGCCTATTGGTTCTCAAAGATAGATCGGAGGTCAGGGTACTACCAGCTTCGCATTCGGGAGGAGGACATCCCGAAGACGGCCTTCAGCAGCAGATATGGGTTGTACGAGTTTACCGTGATGCCATTCAGGCTCACGAATGCACCCTCCGCATTCATGGCCTTGATAAATCGGGTGTTCGAGGAGTATCTGGACGTCTTCGTCATCGTATTCATCGACGACATCCTTATCTATTCAAGGACTGAGGAGGAGCACGCGAGACATCTGGCCTTGACCTTGGGGAAGCTGCGGGAGCATGGGATGTATGCCAAGTACAGCAAGTGCCAGTTCTGGCTAAAGGAGGTGGCCTTTCTGGGCCATATCATCAGTGGAGCAGGTCTGGCAGTGGATCCGGCAAAGGTCCAGGCAGTACGGGATTGGCCACCACTAAAGTCGGCCTCGGATGTTCGAAGTTTCTTAGGACTTGTCGGTTACTACCGGAAGTTCGTAAAGGGGTTCTCTCAGATTGCCCCCCTCTTACGTATCTGACGAAGAAGGAGTCCCCTTTTATCTGGATGCCTCGATGTGAATCTGCCTTCCAGGAGCTGAAGGATCGTCTCACCTCGGCCCCCATCCTTGCTCTTCCATCAGGGAAGGAGGGATTCCAGGTGTATACAGATGCTTCCTATCAGGGGATGGGTACCGTTCTGATGCAGAACGGGCATGTAATAGCCTATGCCTCCCATCAGTTGAAGCAGCACGAGTAGAACTACCCCGTGCACGATTTGGAGATGGGGGCAGTTATTTTTGCTCTTAAGATCTAACAACACTATCTCTACAGGGTACATTGCGATATCTCCTCTGATACCACTTGTAAGACCCCCCTTTTTTTCTTTTTAAACCACCGGGGTCTTAGCCCAGAATTGCCGCTTTGCGGTGGCACCGACTCACGGGAAGGCCGCCACTACAAAACGCCAATTCTGCCGGTCATTTTCAATCACAAGAGAGAGAGGAGTAATTATACATAAAATGTAAACAAGTCCACAAAAACATGTAAATAAAAGTGAAATCACATCCAGTCCATCAGTAGATAATAACAGGAAATAGATAAATGGGCTCGAGCCCGGTACATAAGAGTCCTCACTACAAATCACTCATCGCGGAAGCTATAAAAATACTAATCACTCACGGAGCTGGTCGCAGGTGCACCGGTGCTATACTAACCCACCTCCATGCGCACCGTACTCCGCTGGTGCTGGTCCCTGGACTGCTGGTCCCTGTCTTCCATCCGGAGCTCCTGTAATGTTGTGGTTCGAAAACCATTACTCATAAAGACTAAGCCCTATCATCCCCTACCCCTCTCCGCGCCTGTTTTTCAGCAGTTGCAGATCAGTTGGTGATGAGAGCTGTGGTAAAAAGTCTCTTATCAAGGTCCTGGGTTCGATCCCAAGTGGCAACAACCTGCCGCTGCTGAAAAACAGGCGCGGAGAGGGGTAGGGGATGATAGGGCTTAGTCTTTATGACTAATGGTTTTCGAACCACAACATTACATGAGCTCCGGATGGGAGACAGGGACTAGCAGTCCATGGACCAGCACCAGCGGAGTACGGTGCGCATGGAGGTGGGTCAGTCTAGCACCAGTGCACCTGCGACAAGCTCCGTGAGTGATTAGTATTTTTATAGCTTCCGCGATGAGTGATTTGTAGTGAGGACTCTGATGTACCGGGCTCGAGCCCATTTATCTATTTCCTATTATTATCTACTGATGGACAGGATGTGATTTCACTTTTATTTACATGTTTCTGTGGACTTGTTTACATTTTATGTATAATTACTTCTCTCTCTTGTGATCGAAAAGGGCCGGCAGAATTGGCGTTTTGTAGTGGCGGCCTTCCCGTAAGTCGGTGCCACCGCAAAGCGGCAATTCTGGGCTAAGACCCCGGTGGTTTAAAAAGAAAAAAAAGGGGGTCTTACACCAAGAGGGTGAACAGGACGATGGAAGACATGCCTCACATGTGTGTCCTGGACTTCGGAAAGCAGTGGGAAGACCATCGATATTTGGTGGAGTTTGCATACAACAATAGCTACTAAGTGAGCATACAAATGGCGCCCTTTGAGGCCTTATATGGTAGAAAGTGTCGCACGCCATTGTCGTGGCTAGAAACGGGTGAGGCAAGGTTGTACAAAAATCAAGGTGTGGAAAATGCTACTTCATTGGTGCGAACCATTCGGGAGTGTTTGCTGATCGCTCAGGATAGACAAGCTAAATACTACAATGCCAAGCACCGGAACATGGAGTTCGCAGTTGGCGATTGGGTGTATTTGAAGATAAAGTCGTTCAAGGCTGTGTCACGGGTACGACATTTAAAGAAGCTGAGCCTGAGGTACCTTAAACCATTTGAGGTTCTTGAGAGGAGCGGTGAAGCAGCTTACCGTTTGAGGCTATCGGTGGAGTTGAGTGGTCTACACGATGTATTCCATATATCAGTATTACAGAAGGCGGTGCAAGAGCCTTCGCAGGTGATCGCAGTTGATCAAGTACCAGTGGATGAAGGGTTGATGACTAGGGTCAAGCCCGTTCGTATTGAGGACTCTGAAGTAAAGCAAATTTGTAACAAGGAAATCAGGATGGTAAAGGTCCATTGGGACAATTGCGGTCGGGAGGAGCTCTCATGGGAGCGAGAGCTAACCATGCTGGAGGAGTACCTAGTGTTATTTCACTCAGGTACCACTTTTGTTATTCTGTTTTCTTTCCATTGGTAATTTTGTGGATGAAATTATTTTAAGAGGGAGAGAGTTGTAATGCCCCGAAACTCAAAAGAGTGACGGGTGGTGTTTTGAACCAAATCTGGGATTTGGTAGAGGTGAAACGGCCTGGGACACCGGCGTGGCCCAGGGCGTGTCGTGCTCGGGTTCGATGATGGCCGTGTGGTCGACGATATTCCAGTCAGCGGTCATCGGGGCAGTGAACACGGACTAGGACACGGGCGTGTCCCCAGGCATGTCAGCCACTCAAATCTTTCCACTCAACGATCGTTGAGTGAGGCCACACGGCCTGACACATGGGCATGTCAGTGGTCGTGTGCTGCTCAGGAAGTTTGCAGGTTTGTGTTGAGGGAGCTACACGGCCTGAGATATGGGCATGTACCCGGGCATTTCCAGCACACAGCATGTGAAACGGGCGTGTCACATGGCCGTGTCGTGCTCTGGATGTTTTGGACCGGTGTCGATGAAGAAACACGCCCAGCTACACGGGCATGTACTGGATGACACGGGCGTGTCATGCCTGACACAGGCGTGTCGAGTTCCCGTGTTCTTTTCAGGACGCGACGATTTCGGTGTCGATTGAGGCACACGGCCTTGGACATGGGCGTGTCGAAAGCCGTGTTCGGCCTAGGAAGTTCATTTTAAGTGCGAATCGTGGGCGTCCGTTTCCTTATTTTGGGATCCAATGGTTCAGGGCCGTTCTTGCTGAGATATACCCGGGAATAGGGCTTAGAAACCATCATTCTATTTGGGTTTTTCTCTTTCTAAATCCAAGAGAGAAAGGAGAGGAAGGAGGAAGAACGAAGAGGGAGATCTGGTTGCCGAAAGAGATTCAGAGCGCCAAATCACAAACCGAGCCTAGATCTACCGAGGCAAGATCATCGCGGTGCTTTTCATCCGCGTAGTTTTCCATGGCGCCGAGAAGAAATGTTAGTGTAACGATTCTCATCTTTAGCATGGGAAGCTCTTCTTCCTTTTCATAAGAAAACCCTCTCACGCGAGTGTACGGTGAGTTTGTAGTGTTCCTTGGGTAGATATGTAAAGTCCCCCTTGTTTAGAGTCTGAAATCGAAAGGGACATTGGCATGGTGTGTGAAGCCTACCCGGACAAGTTGGTCTGAATCGGTGATGTTGCATTGCATGAGTAGCCGTAGAAGACTCCGTGCATTTGATTGTTTTTGGGTTTCTATGTGGTAGATTGCAGCAGGGATCCTTGGGGATTAACCCCAAGGCGCACCGGGAAAACTGGTTGGAAACACATTTCTGCCATCTTGGTGGCGTGGGAGCTAGCCGTGAACATAACTTGGTTATGTGATTGTGTGATCAGATTTTGGGATCCGGCGAAGCTTGGCCCGCGCATTTGGCTTAAGTTGACAGTGCGGTGTGAGCAACGGGCAAGTGGAACTGGACCCGGACTATATGGTTTGGTGCAGAGACCTGAAAACAGGGACAGGCCATTGACATAGGTGTTCGAGTCTTAGGCTTACACCAGAAAGACTAAAAATGCTCACGAGATTTGCCGTCCAAGGGATGTTGGTGAGACCATGGTTATGACCGGGTTAACCGACTTAGTGCCCCGAGAGCACGTGGTGTGTTGCCGTGTAAGCCTGCACCTGTGAAGATATGCTTATTCACCATATTACTTGTTATGCTAACAAGTGTAGGGAAGAAGCTTTGTCGCCCCGAGTTTGGGGGCGGAATTGTTATAATTTTGTCAGCTTTAGTTGACCGTTATTCTTATTTGCCACCATTGCGGTGATTTGTTCTTGCAGGTGCTGTGGAGCAGAGCGGAAAAAATGGGCCAAAGCCCAAGTTGCTGAGCCGGCCCTCAAAGGCCTTGTTTATTTACTTATTTAAATCATGTGTGGCTGGCCTACGAGCCGAAGTTTGTAAGACACTATTTATTTAAGTGAACTGTTATGAGGCCATAAGGCCAGTACATTTGTGTATTTTGTACTTCATTCCTACTAGGTTTTCTGTTCGTGGACATTCATGCTTGTTGGCAGGGTACTTATTGTTGCAACTTAATAAATTGCTTCCACTAGATGCTCTGTGTAGGACGTGTGTATTGGTTGAATGGTTTCATTGAGTAACCCACCAGTCTGTCCGTGGTATATTGCGTCGGGCCCAAGCAAGACCTACTACTATATGCTATGTGATGGATAAGGGTGTTTTATTTATGCTAGCAGTTAGTCTAGGTTTTGATTAGTTCTAATACGATTATAGGATATCGAGGTGTCCTTCGACGAGACTGACTCCCCAATATAAGTGTGAGTCCTTAGGAGCGCAAAGCGAGGCGTTGATTGAAAGTATGCAGAAGCATAATGAAGCCTTGTCCAGGCAAATTGTGAGTATGCAGACTTAGATCCAGTCTCTATTAGCATTTGTGGTAGGACAGCCTCCGAGACTGCCAGACACTTCTATAGGCGTAGCTGTTCCTATTCCTCCTGCTCCCCTGGTACCTCCTATTGTGTTGTACCCAGAGATGAAATTTATATCGCACTTCCAGCGACTAGGAACTCCTACTTATGATGGGAAGGAAGAATTTATGGTTTTGGACGATTGGCTTATAGCCATCGAAGAGGTGTTCTCCTATTCTGGAGTTACCCGTGATCAAAGGGTGATGATCGCCGCCTATCATCTTATGGGATTAACAAAAAGTTTGTGGCTTAGAGAGAAGGATAGCTTGAAAGAGGGATGCTCTTTGGAGACCATCAAGGAACTGTTGCTAAGGAAGTTTCTGCCTTCGGTCGAGCGTGACCGCCTGATGAATGATTTCCTACACTTGAAGCAGAGGCCGCTTACAGTTAGTGAGTATGAGATCGAGTTCAACAAACTGAGTCGGTTTGCCCCCGGCTTGGTATGCTCCGAGGCGGATCGAGTTAAGCGTTTTCTTGGTGGCCTAAGAAGTAATGTAGAGCAAATAGCAAGTGCATATGGATCAGCGAGGTATGCTGGAGTGGTGGAATCTGCTTTGAAAGTTGAGGCAATTGAGAATGCTAAGCATAGAGGGCAGCAGATGAGAAAAGATAAGAGGAAATTGGTTGAAGGAAAGAGACCTCAAGTACCCGGTGCTAATTCAAGAAAGAAGAGCAAGGAGGTTTGTAGCTTCTATGGCTGGTTAGGCCACCCCTTTGAGAGATGTTTCAAAAGATTAGGAGCTCAGAAGAAGGAGCAGGTGCATGCAATTCAATGTGCTCCCAGGAAAGATTTATTCTGTTCTGCATGTAAGCGGCCAGGGCATGATGTTGCCCATTGCTGGGGAAAGGATACGATTATGGCAAGAAGTTGTTTTCTATGCAATCAAGAAGGGCACATCAAGGCTCAGTGCCCACAGCTCCAGCCTGTGATGCAGCCAGTGCCACTCCAGGCATTGCCACTGCCTCAGCAGGTGGATAAAGGCACGGGAAAGCTGAATGTGATTTCTTCGGAGGAAGCTCAGACTTCGACTCAGGTGATTTCAGGTTAGATTTCTCCCTAGCCTGAATGTTTTTATTCTTAGCGATCGTTTAGCATTTGTTTTCCTTAGTTGTGTGTGCAATCTTATAGGAAGATTTAAGGTGAAGAACCATTGGGCATTTTTTCTGTTCGGCTCAGGCGCTACCCATTCGTTTGGGGCTAGAGCCTTCGTGGATCGGTACCGTTTGGATCTAGACTGAGTTTGGGATGCCTTTTGCGTCAAGTTTCCTTCTAGTGACTCTGTGGTTTCAGATCGGGGCAATCAGGATTGTTCGATTGTGTTAGGGGATTTCCTAGCTAAGGCAGATCTGAAGGTGATTGACCTGGAAGACTTTGATGTTATCCTAGGCATGGATTGGTTGTCCAGGTATGATGCAGTTATCCAATGCAAGGGTAAGCGCTTGGACTTTGAAAAGGACAACGATCTGCCTGGGAGTGTTTATGGTGATCCGCACCAAGATTCTCTAGTTATTTCTGCGGTATGTGTTCGAAAGCTGCTTGATTCCTCTTACTTTGCCCATTTGGTCTCAGTTGTGGGGACTGTTGTTGGTGTACCACGCTTGGAGGAGATTCCTGTGGTGTGCGAGTTTTTAGATGTTTTTCCTGATGATCTTCCTGGTCTTCCACCTGATAGAGATGTTGAGTTAGTGATAGATTTGGAGACATGTATGCGTCTTATTGTGAAGTCTCCATACCGGATGGCCCTGCAAGAGCTGGAAGAGTTGCGTATCCAGCTGGATGAGTTGTTAGAGAAAGGTTTTATCAGGCCAAGCTCATCGCCTTGGGGTTCTCCTGTTCTGTTTGTAAAGAAGAAAGATGGATCGATGAGGCTTTGCTTCGACTATAGAGAGTTGAAAAAGGTTACTATTAAGAACAGGTATCCTCTGCCAAGGATTGACGATTTGTTTGATCAATTACGCGGTAGCACGGTTTTTTCTAAGATTGATCATCGTTCCGGCTACCATCAGCTCAGGATCCGCGAGTCAGACATTCCGCGGACTGCTTTTCGATCCAGGCATGGGCATTTTGAATTTCTGGTTATGTCGTTTGGTTTTACCAACGCGCCCTCAACCTTTATGGATATGATGAACCCAGTGTTCAAAGACTTCCTGGATAAGTTCGTGGTCATGTTTATCAACGAAGTTCTGATCTATTCCCGCAATACTGAGGAGCATGACCAGCATTTGCGTTTGGTTTTATCTACTTTGAGGGACCACATGTTATTCACCAAATTAAGCAAGTACGAGTTTTGGTTGCCTCAGGTTTCATTTTTGGGTCATGTGGTCAATAAGAGTGGGATTTAATTTGACCGAGAAAAGATAGCCGCTGTGATGGATTGGAGTAGGCCGGGCACACCCAAAGCTATTAGAAGCTTCCTAGGGTTGGCCTTCTATTACAGGAGGTTTGTGGAGGGTTTTTCTACCTTGGCTGCACCTTTGACTAGATTTACTCAGAAGAATGCGGCTTTTGTTTGGAGCGAGAAGTGTGAGGAAGCCTTTCTAGAGCTCAAGAACTGATTTTGCACTACTCCTATTTTGACTCTGCCTACGGAGGGCATGGATTATGATGCTTATGTGGATGGATCGCATGTTGGGCTTGGTTACGTGTTGATGCAAAACGGGAAAGTGATTGCGTATGGGTCCAGGCAACTGAAGACTCATGAGAGGAACTACCCTACTCATGATTTAGAGTTTGCAGCCATGATTTTTGCACTGAAGTTGTGGAGACATCTACTTTATGGGGCACAGTGCAAGACTTTCACAGATCATAGGAGTTTAAAGTACGTCTTCACCCTGAAGGAATTGAATCTGCGCCATCGGCGATGGTTGGAGTATGTTGCCGACTACGATGTTGAGATCCAGTACCATCTGGGCAAGGCTAATATGGTGGCTGATTCCCTAAGTTAGAAGACGGGGAAGATTTTTAATCTCTCCGCCAAGTTATTAGTGGAAGAATTTCTTTTGATGGACATTTCTGTGGGGAGCTGCGACTTGCAGAGTAGTTTGGTAGTAGTAGAGCCTTCTTGGATTGCGCTTATGAGGTTACATCAGAAAGATGATACAGATCTGCTGCATTTATATCTTAGAGCTAAGAATGGGGAGTTGCTAGATTTCTCGATTGATGATGCGGGTACTTTGAAGTACCGCGACAGATATTGTATCCCCACCGTTATGGATATTCGAGTTAGGTTGTGGAGAGAGGCGCATAGTTTTAGTGTTGCCTACCATCCAGGATCTACCAAGATGTATCATTACTTAAAGCAAATTGCCTGGTGGTATGGGATGAAGGGAGACATAGCCAGGTTTGTTTCTGAGCGCAATACTTACAAGCGTGTTAAGGCCTATCGTGGAAGGCATGTGGCAAGTTGACTCCGTTGGAGATTCCGACTTGGAAGTGGGAGAGAATTTCGATGGAGTTCATCACGGGTTTACCGAGATCTCTTAGAGGATATGATTCAGTTTTGGTGATTGTGGACAGATTATCGAAGTGTGCTCACTTCAAACTTTATAAGATCGACTATCCGATGAAGAAAATAGCTGAGCTGTATTTAAATGAAGTCATCTGATTGCATGGTGTTCCAGTCGGCATTATTTCAGACCGAGACTCCCGGTTTACATCTCTCTTCTGGAAAAGTTTGCAAGAAGGTTTGGGTACGGATTTGAGATATTCTACCGCATACCACCCACAAACCAATGGTAAGATAGAGCGAGTTAATTAGATAGTTGAGGACATGATCAGATGCTATATTTTAGACCACGGAGGAGCGTGGGATGAGCATTTGAGGCTTATGGAGTTTTCTTATAATAATAGTTATCAAGAAAGCTTGCAAATGGCTCCTTTCGAAGCTTTGTATGTGAGGCGCTGTAGGACCCCCTTATTTTATGCTGAGGTTGGCGAGAGACCTTTGTTGGGTCCGGATGCACTCGAAGAAATTGAAACTATTGTAAAGCTTATTCGGGAGAAGCTTCGGATAACCCTGGAGCGATTTGAGAAGAATTCCAACCAGCGTAGATCTGATCTGGTGTTTGTTGTGGGGGACTTGGTATTTCTAAAGGTTTCTTCGATAATTGGAATCAAGAGGTTTGGTAAGAACCGGAAGTTGGACCCGAGGTATGTTGGGTTGTTTAAGATCATAGAGCGGATTGGTGTGGTAGCTTATTGGCTGGATTTTCCCTCGAACTTTCCTAGCGTGCACGATGTTTTTCATGTTTTCTAGATACGGAAGTGTGTGCTAAGCGATAGGTAAGTTTTGAATTCTATGCCTCAGTTAAAGCCAAATATTTCTTATGTAGAGATGCCTATCCGTATTCTGGATGCTCAAGATCGAGTGTTGCGGAGGAAATCAATTCCAATGGTTAAATTTTTGTGGAGAAATCAGTGCGTGGAAAGCGCGAATTGGGAATAATAGTCGGCTATAGGGGAGGGTCACCCTCATCTCTTTCCCTGAATTGTGCCTGGTATGTTTTGCTTTTTCTATTATAGCTCTTGCTTGGCTATTTCTTTTTCCTTCTTTATAGAAGTGTTGTGTGTAAAGTTTCGGGGCGAAACTTTCTTGTAGGGGGAGTGGCTGTTACGCCCCCGATTTTTCTGTGATTTGTATAATCCTTGTTCAGCGTTATGTTGACGTGTTTCCGGCCTTTTGCCGTTGTTAGAGTGTGGTCTTAGCTCTTTAGGTTCTTGAGTAGCTTGTTTTGTAGCCTGTTTGCAAGGATCCCCAGCTTGTCGGAGTCTATTTTGGTGACTCAGCGGAGCCTCTCAGGGAATGCTTGTGTTTTTGCTTCGGAAGGTGTTAGCCCGAGTTTTGATCGTCGAATGCTATTTCCTACTTCGCCGTTGTTTTCGTAGCATGGGTGTTTAGATACGGTGCGAGTTTCGTCAAATTCTGAAATCGCTTGTTTTTCGCGTCGTTTTGGCATGTTATTTTATTAGCTGATATAATGATTTGCTTAGCCAGTTATATTGCTGTGCATATATACAGTGGCTGATTTTTAAGAGTATATTATCAGATATAATAGTATAGTATATATAATATTAGATATGTTGTAGTGGTTGTTATTCCTATAAAATTATACTAGTGGCCGATTTATAATTGTATTATAATACTTAGTGGCCGAGTGGTTTAAGAGTTATTATAATAGCATTATCTTGGTCTTATCCATATTCTTCTTCTCCAAACCCGACGGATAGCTTCCAGCGGACGTTTTTGGGCGACGAAAAAGCTTGAGCTCCGACCGGTGATTTCTTGCAATCTAGAGCTTGTTTTTCTCGGGTAAGGGCAAGTCTGGACTGCTCTCACCCGGATCTTCCTCCCTAGGTATGTATTACTTGTTCTAGAGTTGTCTTTATAAGATAGGGTTTTTTGGGTTTGCTCATCTTCCCTATAAAGCTTCAGATTTCCTCTCAGGTGGCCGATCTTGCCGTCGGTGCCAAGCGTGAAGCCTTGGCTGCTGTTTCCTGGAGGTAGAGGCAAGTGGCGCTCTTTGCCCTTGCCAACCTTGATTTTGTTCCAATTAATTTTGTTGTAGTAGCTCATTATTTTCTCTTCTAGAAGCTAGGGTTGTTGTAGTCTTTGTCCAGAGATGGTTTACTACCAAACTTGCCCCAATTTAGTTATTTTCTCGCCTAAGTGCTGATTTGTGTCTAGGTAGTGGTTGGAGGTAGGATTTTAGATTGCTAGTTTTAGCCCAGCTTGGTTGGCAGCTATAGCCGGGTAGAAGGGGTAGAAGAGAGGAAGTTAGAAATTCTTTTCTTTTTTTTAGTCCTTTAGATAGCAGGCGTTGAGTGTTAGCTTAGGGCAGAAGTTAATTTTGTAGGCTAAGTGTAAAAGTATTGAGTGTGGTGGACACAATCAACGCTTAGCTGTTTGGTTTGGAGTCTATGTCCAAAAGTGTTGACAACATTAAGTGAGGTGAGCTCACTCAATGTTGTCTACCTTTGCGTTGAGTGAGTTTTGATCACTCAAAGCCGTCTTCTTTTTGCATTGTGTGAGTTGATCTCACACAACGCTGTCGGCGTTTGGCATTGAGTGAGTTGAACTCACTCAATGCCGTTTTCCATAGGATTTTTCTAAGTCTTTTGGCATTGAGTGAGGTGAGCTCACTCAACGCCGTCTGCTTTTGGCGTTGAGTGAATTGAGCTCACTCAATGCCGTCTTGGCTGGAATTTTTTTCTATGTATTTTGGCATTGAGTGAGTTGAGCTCACTCAATGTTGTCATGTCTGGCGATGTTTTTCTTCTAAGTCGAAGGCGTTGAGTGTGTTGAAGTCACTCAACGCCATCAGCTGTTTAGCGTTGACAGCGTTAAGTGAGCTAAACTCACTCAATGTCGTCTTCCCGAGAGTGAGTTGTTTTGTGGTTAAGTCATTTGGAGTTAAGTGAGTGGAGCTCACTCAATGCAGCATCGAGTGAACTCGACGCCTTCCCCGCAGGGTGTTTGCACTGAGTGACTGGAGCTCACTCAACACCGCATCTAGTTAACTCGACGCTTTTTCCTTGGGTGGGTGTTTTCTCCAGGATTGTTAGTGTTGCTTTTCCCTTAGGTGGGGGGGGGGTGTTTTGTTATCGGCTAGTTTTTGAATGCCGACTCGCGAATTATGGCAGGTGGCATTTCTGGTGGCTCTGTAAGGGGTGAATAGTGTGTGCTGAGGTGTGGCCACAACCAGTTAGGATGTTTTGGCCCAGTTTGGTTAGGTGTGTGGACCCTGTAGCCGCCACTAGTTGTTTTTTTCACCCTTGAGCATTTTTTGGTCTGGTTGTTAGGAAGAGGGCTATTTTTTTGCCACCAACCCTGACCCAAGGTTTTACCACGGCCAATAATTCGCAAAGTTAGGACTGTTAGCTCCTTTCCTTTTAGATGGCTATTTTTTGGCATATTTTTTCCTTGTTGCTGCTGTAGGTGTTTGGCAGAGCATGTCGTTATTTATTCTTGCACTTGGTGTGCCTTGATTGCTCTTTAGACAGTGTTTCTTTCTTTGCTGTCTTGATTATTTCCTTCTGCTCTTTTTGATAGCATTTGTTGCAGGGTTGGTAAACCCCTTCTTTTATTGCATATGAATCTAGTGCTCCACATCTTTTGATTATATGCTTGCTGAGGTATTCTTTCTTTGAATGCCTCAGGTTCAGGTTATAGCCGGTTGAGCGGCTAGATTTCTTGTGGAGCTTCATTGTGGCCTCCTTGGTAGTTAAGATTGCTGTTCCTCATCCTAGTGAGGTAGTTTTCTTCCTTCTGTATAGACGTGCATACTCACAAGTGGGTTCGTGTCATGTTGTTGACGCCCACTGGTGGCTTACTTGTGATGTTGGGTAAGAACTGAAACTGCAATTTTTAGATTTTTGGAGGTTGTTCACTTGCTTTCTGGGGATGATTTATGCGAGATTGCATGCTAGGTATTTTAAACCCTAAAAGCATTACTATATGTATCTTATGCATGTCATGTTTGTAAAACTAAAGCACTACTTCCCAAGTAACGTAAAGACTATTGTTTTATACTATACTAAATTTAGAGTCTTGCATATCATGAGTTGTCCTTTGGGGACGTTTACACTCATGTAGGATGTCAAAATCACCTTAACCTAAGTATTTTCCGCTGCTTATAAATTTATTTATAATTGTGGACTAGCTGATCCACTAGGCCGAGGGATACAACCATCAAATTTAACTGGTTTTCTTTCATATAAAATTATGATTTTCTTTAAAGATGTAGAGTCTAGAGTTTTGCATGAACGTGTGCAGTTATCCCCTGCACGACGTGGCATCATGGCACGTATTTTCTCTTGCTCTGATATGATTTTATTGTTGAGAAAATATGGGTCGTGACATGGAGTATTTCATCAAGCTCCATTGCTTGCCGAACCCTGTGCACAAGGTCATACTGTACCTCCATCCAGTTAAAGCATGCATCGGCTATGGAATTCTTGTCAATGCAAGAAATCTCTAACGCTTCCAAACCCTGGATTAGACGCTCGTCATGCATCTGCAACCAACATACCTGTACCGGAGTCCTACGAATCAACGCATCAGCGACCACATTCCCTTCCCGGGAATATAGTGAATATCAAAGGTGTAGTCCCCAAGGAACTCCATCGACCTTCATTGTCGCATATTGAGCTCTTTCTGGTCCAACAGATACTTTAGGCTCTTAGGATCTGTATCGATATCCACTTTAACGCCATAAAGATATTGTCGCCACAATTTAAGCACAAAGATCACCGCTGCCAACTCAAAGTCATTGACGGGATAATTCTGTTCATGCACTTTTAACTGGCATGAGCCATAAGCAATTACTTTGCCAAACTGTAGAAAAATGCAGCCTAAGCCGCTCCTTGACGCATCACTATAGATTTCATAGCCGTCTATACCACATGGCGATGTCAATATAGACGCCGTGGTCAAATGACTCTTCAAGTCTTCAAAATCTCGCACGCACTCCGACGTCCAAATGAACTTCTGATCTTTTCTCGTCAATATGGTAAGAAGCAAAGCGATCCGTGAGAAGTTTTCTATAAACCTCATGTAGTACCCTGCCAAACCAAGGAAACTTTTAGCTTCAGCCACTGAGGACAACACCGGCCACTCCTGTATGGCGCTTATCTTTGACGGATCCACTGCTATGCCCTCTCCACTTACCACGTTGCCAAGAAAAGCAACCAACGACAGCCAAAACTCACACTTTGAGAATTGGGCATAAAGCTTTTTCCTCCGTAAGGTGTGCAACACCTTCCATAAATGATTCGCATGATAACCTTCCTACTGAGAGTACACCAATATATCATCAATGAATACGATCACAAAGAGATCCAAGTACTGTCGGAATGTTCGGTGCATTAGATACATGAATACTGAAGGCGCATTGAATAGCCCAAACGACATTACCGTGAATTCATAATGACCATAGCGTGTTCCAAATGCGGTCTTGGGAATGTCACCTTCCCTAATCTTCAACTGGTAATATCAAGATTTTAAATCCAATTTGGAATAGATGGTTGATCCCACTAGCTGATCAAATAAGTCAACTATCAGTGGAATCGGATTCTTATTTTTCTCCGTCAGCTTATTCAACTCACGATAGTCAATACATAACCGTAAACTACCATCCTTCTTTTTCACAAATAAAACAGGCATGCTCCAAGGTGACATACTTGGGCGTATGTATCCCTGTTCCAATTGGACTTTCAACTCAGCCATCTTTTTTGCCGCTACGCGATATGGCGAGTGGGCCACAGGTTTCGCACCTGGCACCAACTCAATCTTGAAGTCACTCTCCCGCTGGGGTGGTAACCTAGGAAGATCCTTACAAAATACATCAGCAAACTCTGATACAATCAGAACATCATGTACACTGGTCTTTGGCTCAACAGCCTGAATAAGCGTGAAGAATAACTCCGCACCCTTCCGAATAGCATTGGCAACTTGGAGTGCAAACATCAAGGTCCTGCTCACTCCTCGTATACTAGCGAACTTAGTATCGGGCTTGGTATTATGCCCAAGTGTGATCTCCTTTGAATTGCAATCAATACATGCACGCTGCTCCGAGAGCCAATCCATACAAAAGATCACATCGAATTCCGATATCGGTAGCATAGATGCACTCAAACCGAAAAACTGACTTCCAATTTGCACAACCATATCGCAGACCAGATCCGCAAGCATCACACATCCATTCGGTAATAATACCTTCACCCTATCTGTCGTCCCACGACTTGGTACTCCAATTCGGTACACGAAGTCCTTAGACAGAAATGAATGTGATGCACCCGTATCAAACAGGGCTCTCGTCGGGTTGTTCCAAATCATGACAAAGCTTGTAGCACACACATCATGCACAAGCTACAATCAAATTTTGCAACAAAGACAAAGCAAGCAATATTTTAAATCGTACCTGTGACGACGTCACTTCGCTTTATAGCATCCTGCTGGCCAAGAATATAAACTCTGGGCTACGCTTGGGATGCAGTGGACTCTACCACTGCTTTGCCCTTCTCAGCATAAGACGTGCCCGCCTTCTTTTCCCCTTTTGGCTGAGCAACCCAATAATCACGGGTTATATGCCCCACTCTGCCATAGGTAAAGCAGGTATGAGGCTCCTGCCTTGAAGTTGCTCCCGATGCAACTATCGCAGAAGCTTGCCCAGAAGGCTTGGACCTCTTGCCCCACTTCTTCTGGTAGTATGATTTTTTAGGGCGGGGTGCTTTGAACTCTGGATTTGTCATAGCCAAGTCCTTTTGGCGTTGCACCAATTTCATATCCTTTTCTAGCCTACATGTAGTATCAACCAAGGCTTAGAACCCTTGGTTCACCAAATTGGAGTGCAGGAACCTCAACTCGTCCCGTAACCCTTCGTAGAACCGGTTGGTTTTCCTTTGTTTATCTGTGAAGATTGACCCCACATACCATCCCAACCTGGTAAACTCATGCAAGTACATATCCACGTTAGTTTCTCCTTGCGTTAACCGTTGGAACTCATTCTCCATAGCAATGCATTGTGTCGCTTGCAAGTGCTTTGCCAAGAACATTTGAGAGAACTCCTCCATCGAAACTTGAGTCAATTGCCTGCCCGCTAAATGGTGTAACTCAAGCTCGTACCATCATAACCGAGCCTCTCCTTCCAACAAGAAGGTGGCCAAAGTGACCTTCTGATCTTCCTCCATCCTGATCGCCGTCAATATACGCTTGACGCATGATAACCAATCCTCGGCCTGCGTTGGGGATCCCATGCCCGTGAACATAGGTGGATTGAAGCTCATAAACTGCTTTAACTGCCGTTCAGCTGCTCGAGGGTCAACAACTACAACAGGTTCTGTCCTTACAGAAACCCGTCCTAGCACCACTGCCAGTTTTGCTTGCCCAATATGCTGATCTTGAAACATTTCAAAGAGTGCCTCAAAAACTAGGCGGACAGTTTCCAAAGAAGGGGGAGGTGTAGGCACCTCAGCTGGTGCCATACTCTTATCAAAACGTTCGGGCTTACACTGCCCAGCACCACTACGAGTCACCTATAGGTGGACAAGACACATATTTGCGACCTCACACAAGCAATAACAACAATATAGGAACGCGGAGGTTCCTCAAACAAGTGTATTTGCATTCCTTCGTGGACATTCAAGAGTTCATTAGTGTTAAAGCGGTTCGCACAGATATGTGCTCGCCACCCCACAAAATAATTCGAACATGAATTCTAAAGAGGAAGACCGAGACAAGCTAATAACAAAATGTAACGACCCCACCCGTTAAATAACATATAATAGAAGGTCCGGCCGGGGCCCCACACTATATACCACAAACAGACAGCGAGGTCACTGGTTAGTACCACAATACCATCGCATCTTAACTTAGAGCATGCTATTGGAAGATTTTAACAATAAATATGAACTCATACTAGGAATGTCCACTATATATATAAACAATATTTATATATCAAATCATGAAAGAGTGCACAGCAAATACAACACAAGTTTCCCTTAAGGCCTTACAGTTCCCTTGTTCATAATGTGGATTACAAACATCAGCACACAGGCCGGCCACACATGAACAAAATACAAGAGAAAGCAGCCTTCAAGGGCGAGCAGCAGCAGCAGCAGCATCCGCAGGGACTTCAGCCCTTTTACTTCCCACTCGGCTTTCCAGCACCTGCACAGGGACAGCCCACCCAGATGGTGGTAAACAAGGAATCGGTAAACATTCAGCTGACAAATTTATAACAATCCGACCCCTTTCCCTAGGAAATGGTATTCCTTCCTTGTAGGCCTAGCAATGCATAAACAGATATTACATATCTTGTGCTCTCACGCACAATCAATCCATCACAACCGTCAGCTACACGACCCGACTATTCGTGCACTCAGGGCACATTTTCGGTGCATCAGCAAACCAGGGTCAACACCACCATTTACACGGTATTGAGCATTTTGTCTTAATGGTGCACTGGCCTAAGACTCTCATTATGCCACTTACGAAAGCTCAATGCCTTGATGCTCTCCTGTACAGTGACATAACGGAGGTACGGATCAGCTACCCCCCATTGCTCAAGTCGCATTGCCATCATCGAGTACATTGTACTCGCGGCTATAACCAAAGGCGTGGGTCAGTTTCACCTTTCCTGTTCGGCACGAATCCTTTTTAAGAGCATTCAGCTCACAATAGCCATAATGTACACCAAGGACTGGCTTCACAATGGCCATGCTGTCCGCCAAGGACTGGCCTCATAATGGCAACACTGTCCACAAAGGACTGGCCGTATTGTCCACAAAGGACTGGTCGCATTGTCCACAAAGGACTGGCCTCAATTCCCACTAAGGACTGGCAACAACACAAGCAATACACGAGTATTTCCTGGAACTCCTCATTCCGGTACTTCCTGTAAATCCCCTTCACAGGCACAACCCTTCGACTCCACAAACCACACGTTTCAAGGCGGAGTATTCTTCGATGCGCAATATGCAACATCACGAATCCAGACCAACCTGTCTAGATAGGCTTCACACAGCATGCCTATCTCGTACTACACATTTCTGGGTCTAGATGAAGACTCAATTGGGGAAATCAACTATCAACCCACGGGGATCACTTACTCTTCAACCTTTTGGTAGAGGATCCCATGCTCATGCATAAAGGAGGACTTCACTGGTCCAAGATGGAAGATTGTTACCCTTGATGATCGCTTCGAAGACATGGAAAACTGGTCGGTTGGAAATCAGCGCAACAGCCTTGTCTCAAAAACGCTTGCCTCGGATCTCGAGTCGGACCGCTGTAGCTCCACCGGCAGTCGGAAGACTTCTCCCTTCTCCTCCTAGATCTCCTCTCTCTCTCTTCTCTCTTTAGAAAGATAATGTCCACGTGAAGAATGACATCTTCACTCAATCCCGGAGTTAAACCCAGCAGGAAATAATCTGGGCCATTGGATCTAGGATGAGGGAAAAAACGGCCACAAATCGTATGAAATGTCTATTTTTTCGGCAGACACGACATGTGACACGCCCGTATCACAGGCCGCATACTACAAGCGGTACACGAACTGACTTACCCAGACAAGAACACGGGCTTAGATATGCTCGTGTCAAGCCTCTAACAAACCCGTATCAATAAGTACATGCCCATATGGAGGGGCATGTCCCACAAATAGCACAAGATCAGCATTCCCAAAAAGGATACGGCTGAGTCACAGGCCCGTGTCCTTAGCCGTGTGCTACACTCAACGCTGCCCAATTACCCACTCGAGTAGGACATGGCCTCGGACACGCCCGTGTCCCTTGCCGGGTAACCTCTCGACGATCGTCGACTGTACTGTGTCGAGAAATCGAATGGATGCACACAGTGAAGGACACGCCCTGGGACACGCTCGTGTCCCAGGCCGTATGCCGCTGGACATGCCCTGGGAAATGCCCGTATCCTAGGCCATGCCACCCAGCTTGAACTCCAATTTGGATTTGGGGTGTTACAATATCCATGGGAATCATTAAAGGGGTTGTTGCTCAAGATATTTCTTCCATTGGTCGATCAAGACCATCTGATGAATAACTTTCTGCACCTGAAGTAAAGGCAACTCACCGTTAGCGAGTATGAGGTTGAATTCAACAAATTGTGCAAGTTTGCTATAGATTTGGTAGCCTCTAAGGCTAGTAGAGTAAAGCGTTTTATGGGTGGTCTTAGAAGTAACATCTAGAAGTTGGCCGACGCATTCCGATCTGTGAGTTTTGCGGAAGCAGTTGAAGCTTCCTTTAAAGTATAGGCGATAGATAATGCAAAGAATCACGGGCTACTAGCGAGGAAGGACAAGGGAAAGTCTGATGATAGTGGAAGCTCTAAGGCCTCTATCCCTACTACAAAGAAAGGATGAAAAGAAGTGTGTAGTTTCTAAGGCCGGCCATGCCATCCTTTTGAAAGCTGTTTTAAGAGACTGGATGTGTAGAAGAAATCTTAGGTTCTTGCAATTCAGGATAAACTTAAGGGAGATCTTGTCTGCACCTATTTCTAGAGGAAGGGGAACAATGTGACCCTCTTCTTCAAGAAGGCTAGAGCTTGCTTCTTATGCGGTCAGAAAGGGCATAAGAAGGCTGATTATCCGCAGGCCCAGCCCATGCTGCAAGCGATTTGTTGGGGTTTTCTATACATCACAACAAGTGTGCGCACCAGAAATTAGGAATAAGAAAACAAAAATTAGTTCGGATTTAGCGACGAACATTGATCAAGAAGTAAAAATACTGTAAATTAAATTTACCTTTGCGGGCTTTAGTCAATACTCAACCAAGGTGCTTTCATGAAGTCCAACGAATGATAACGGCTAGATTTCTGATCGTAGAATAGTATCCATGCCTCTACAGATATCAACACGAGCACGGAGAACCCTAGACTCTTGTCACACTAGATCTAGGTCGGAAGTAGGTTTGCCCTTAATATCTCCACGGACTACTAGATTCGTTAAAGTAGAGGTGGTGGTGACGAATATGACACTTAGGAAATGTTTTCCGGCGATGTACAGGAACAACAGATGGTCGGCGGTGAGATCGGCATTCATGGCCTTGCGAAATAGTTCTATCGGGAGGAAGAAGAAGCCGACTCTTGATTAGGTAAAAATGTATCGTCGATAATCGACGAATTAAGCAGATGAAATGGAATTCGCTGAGTATTCACATCGATAATCAACAAATCAACATTTCACTCGACGAAGCATCGAGTGCACTCAAATCCTAACTCGACGAATCAAAATTTGACTTGATGAAGCATCGAGTGGACTCAACGCCATCAATGCAAGAATCGTCGAATCAACACTTTAGTCGACGAATCGTCCAGTGAACTCCACTCTCTCAATGCCTATTTCGATGAGACAACATTTAACTCGATAAAGGCGTTGAATTATCTCAACGTACTCAATGCCATTTTTCGACAAATCAACAATTGATTCGACGAATCGTTGAGTGGTATTTAAGCTCTCAACGCTAACTTGATGAATAAACACTTGACTCGACGATAGGGTCAAGTGGTCTCAATTCACTAAATGACATCATTCTACGAATCAATAATTGACTCGACGAATCATCGAGTGGTTTCCATTCTCTCAACACTAACTCTATGAATTAACACTTGACTCCACGAAAGCGTCGAGTAGTCTCGACGGACTCAATGCCTGGCTTAGTAGACTTGACAAACTCAATGTCTTGCTGAGTCCAGTCCTTCACTCATCTCATATGAGTAAAACCAACAAAATCCAATCTTCCAAATTCTTGAAACACTCTTATGTGCGACCCCATATGCTAATATTGTTTTGGCAGTGAGGCTACATGTTTGATCACTTCCAGATCACCATTGTAACACAAACAGTCTCCTACTTAATCTTGCATGTATCAGACAAAAGCTTCACAAACAATGAGCGGCATCTAGCAATGCATCATTGCTCCCCAAACAATAAGAGTTTAAAACTCGAAAGCCATTGGGACCAATGTATCCGGGTTGTCATGTACTATCATCCCTTACATAAGGATAGAACTAAAGGTATAGACTGTGTCACCCTCATAATTATTCAATCATAGTTTCCTAATCTAGAATGGACTTCCAGAAAATGGTGAGCTCAATATTATATATTGACTCAACCAAGCATGACCATGGATTTTTCATCCCATTCCATTTAGGGGCCCATTGATGAAACTCCTATCATATAGGTGGACATATCCCATCTATGCTCATACATAAACACACATATGATTCATAATGTAGCCAATAACTACCTATATTATCCAACTTTCTCAAGACTGGACTTTTGATAGCATTAAAGCATGCTCTTCCTCACTCGATGAATAATGTGACTTCCGGTCAAAGGACTAAAAACACCATTACCACTTGAGAAATACTTGTGACATGTTCATATAACTATCCATAAAGTATTCTCACGGTGGGTCTATCCAGTACAACTTGTTCAAAAACAAGTACTCATGCGATGACTTGGTATCACAATATCATGACCTGTTAGAACCGGTCATCAGTCAATACACATGTTAATCTTAATGTATCATCATCACCCTTATCTTCTAAGATGACACACGATCAGGGACCATTTAATAATGAAGCTACTAAGAACATAGATTCTCGCATTCAAGTCACCACTTGACACCTATGGAAGCAAACATTCTAACGACATTTATTACGTTAAATTAATCTATCAAAATAAAAATAAACTTTCATAACCAAAGAACATTCCATAAATATAAAATGAAATGTATAGTACTCTATTCGTCAAATGAATAATTACAATGACCGATATATACACAATTCACAAGACTCCCACTAGGGCTGATCATTAAAGTATCGTATACCCATAGATCTAAGATAACCATCAGGCTTTCACTACGCTAGAAGCTTTGTTAGTGGATCTTCTATATTTTCTTCAATCAACATTCTAAAAATGCTCATATTTCCTCGATCAACTATCTCTCGAATAAGATGGAACCGCCGAAGTATGTACTTGTAGTGCTGATGAGATCTAGGTTCCGGAGCAAGTGCAATTGCATCATTATTGTCACAGTAGGGAACTACAGGACTAACAATGCTAGGAACTATATCTAACTCGCTGATGAATTCCTAATCCATACAGCCTCCTTTACTGCATTTTCAGCGGCGATATAATCAGCCTTAGTTGTAGAATTAGCAGCTGTCTCCTGCTTGGAACTCTACCAGCTAACAGCTCCTCCATTTAGGCAAAATATGAATCCCTACTGAGACTTTTAATCGTTCCTATTATTTTGGAAGGTAGCATCTGTGTAACCCTTTACAACGAGATATTCCTCTCCACCAATTACCAAGAACGTATCCTTAGTCCTTATCAAGTACTTTAGGATATTCTTGATGGGTATCTAGTGACTTTCACCGAGATCAGAATGATACCTGCAAGTCATACTCAAGACATAAGAGACAACGGGTCGAGTATATATCATTGCATACATGATTGACCCAATTTCCGAAGCATATGGAATCAACTTCATGTAGTCCTTATCTTCATAAGATTTATGACACTGGTCTTTAGAGAGACTCACACCATGAGACATGGGTAAGAATCCTTTCTTGGACACAAGCATGTTGAACCATTTCAACACCTTATCAAAATATGTACTTTGGGTCAAACACAGGAACTTCTTCGATCTATCTCTACAGATCTTAATACCCAATATATAAGTCTCCTCAGCCAAGCATTTCATAGAAAAACAGTACCCTAGGTTGTTCTTAACAACTTGCAGGGTTGGTTGTCATTCCTGATTAGTAGTATGTCATCTACATATAACATCAGGAAGACAACATTGCTTCCACTAATTCTTTTGTAAACACACGGTTCATCCTCATTCTTGATAAAACCAAACTCTTTGATCTTTTCATCAAACGAAGATTTAAACTTCGAGAAGCTTGTTTTAATACATAAATTGATCTCTGCAGCTTGCATATTTTAGTGGCTTCACCTGGAGACACAAAACACTCGGATTGTGTTATATACACTTCCTAGAGTAGGTTTCCATTTAGGAAAGCCATTTTGACATCCATCTGCCAGATCTCGTAGTCATAATACGCAACAATAACAAACAAAATTTCTATATACTTAACAATAACAGTAGGGGAAAAGGTAACATCGTAGTCAATACCATGAATTTACTTCAAACCTTTAGCCACTAGTCTCCCTTTGAATGTCTGTACATTCCCATCCATATCGGTCTTCTTCTTGAAGACCCACTTACACCCTTTGGGTCGTACAACTTCAGGTGGTTCCACCCAGGTCCAAACTTAATTTGCATAAATGGAGTCCATTTTTTATTTCATGGCCTCAAGCCACTTCTCGGAGACCAGTCCACTCATAGCCTCATGGTAGGTTGTAAGCTCATCATCATGATCCATAAGAAACACATTACCTATCTGAGACACGAGAAATCTATATCTCTTGAGCTAAAAACTTTATCTACAAGATCTACGTGGTACTTGTGTATCTTGAGCAGGATCTATAGCTACAACAACTTATAGTCCATGCTCATGTTCTAATTCTGGTTCATTCATAATTTGTGGTTCTTGAACTTCTTCAATTTCTACCCTAACAATATTTTTACTTAAGAACTCTTTCTCAAGAAAGACACCAGTCCTTGCTATAAACACTTTTCCATCAGAAGGTAGGTAGAAATAGTACCCTTCAGTTTCCTTAGGTTACCCCATAAGATAATATTTATCTGACTTGTTTTCTAGCTTGTTAGGAATTTGACGTCGCACGTATGCCTCACAGCCCCAAATCTTAGTGAATGATATACTAGGATGCTTCCCAGTCCATATCTCATATGGTGTCTTCAGAACCGTTTTCATTGGCACATGACTGAGTTTAAAAGCAGCAGTTTCTAGAGCAAAACACCAAAAGGAAACTGGCAGATCTGAATTACTCATCATCGACCGTACCAATTCTAATAGAGTATGATTACTCCGCTCAGACACACCATTATGTTGCGGCATTGTAGGTGGAGTTAGCTGTGATATAATTCCACACTATTTCAAATGATCACGAAACTCATGACTCAGGTATTTACCACCTCAGATCCGAGTGCTTTAACCTTCTTACCTAGTTGGTTCTCTACTTCGTTCTTAAACTTTTTGAACTTTTCAAAGGTTTCATATTTGCACTTCATAAGATAGACATATCCGTATCCACTAAAATCATTAGTAAATATACTAAAGTAGAAGTACCCACCTCTAGCCATAGAACTCATGGGTCTGCATACAACACTATGTACTATATCCAAGAGATCATAAACCCTTTCATATGAAATCAAAGGGACTTCAGTAATCTTGCCAAATAAACAAGATTTGTATCTCTCAAATGATTCATAATAAAATGATTCCAGTTGTCTATCTTTATGGAGCTTGGATATGCATTTCTCGTTTATATGACCCAAATTACAATGCCAATGGTACATAGGGTTCGTGTCATTCATTTTGTCTTTTAGTATTTTTTATATTATAGATCTGATGGTCTAAGTTCAAAACATATAAACCATTAAACATCTGGTCTATAAAATAACAAACATCATTCTTAAATATAGAATAATAATTGTTCTTAATAATAAAAGAAAATCCAATCATGTCCAAACATGAAATAGATATAATGTTTCTAGTTATGGAAGGAACATAATAACAATTATCTAATTCTATTACAAGCCCACTGGGCAAAGAAAGATGGTAAACTCCTATGGCGACAGTAGCAACTCTTGCTCTATTGCCAACACGCATGACCACCTCTCCTCTACTAAGCAATCTTCACCTTCTCAGTTCCTGCACATTTATACAAATATGAGAATCACATCTGGTATCTAATACCCAAAATGAAGGAACAAAATGAATTATATCTATAAGAAAGATACTTGAAGTGGAAACATACCTCCCTTCATTTTCTACAGAACCATAATGTAAGAAGGATAGTTCCTCCTCCAATGACAAGCCTTACAGTATTGGTGTCATTTTTATTCCTTCGCTAAGCCTTTCTTCTTTTGTGTTAAATACTTGGGTTCAAGAGATGAATAAGTTCCTACCTTCATCTTCTTGAAACCCTTGGACTTGCTCTTGCATTTATGCACCATCAATATGGATCTAGCAGCCTTGACCTTCTTTATATTGATTTCGGCAGTTCTCAACATGATAAGGAACTCGGGTAGTACGTGTCTTGTCTATTTCATTAATATTATAGTTCAAGACAAACTGCTCGTAACTGTCCAGCAATGATTTTAGGATTAGTTCTGTAGATAACTCTTGGCCTAGAGGAAACCCTAGCCTTTCAAGGTTCTCTATATACCCAATCATCTTTAGTTTGTTAGTCACTATTAGGTCTCGAGCTCCCATCTTACACTGAAACAACGCTTTAGTGATGTCAAACCTCTCTTTGTGAGCCTTCCGTTGAAACATTTTCTTGAGATGCTCGTCAATTTTTGTGCCACCAATTTTCTCATTTTGCTTCTAGTGCTTAGAGTTCATTGTTGCCAGCATGAGGCATTCGACATCCAAGGAGTCATCTTGATACTTCTTGAAAGTATCTTTATCAGATCGGGATGCATTCCTGAATGGCTCATCAGGGGATTCGTCTTCCAAAACTTAGAGCTTACACACTTGCCTGAAAACAATTCTCATGTTTCTGTACCAGTCCAAAGAATTCGTTTGACTCAGTTTCTCTTTCTCAAGGATTGCTCTGAGGGACAGGGTGGAATGAGATCCAGTTTCCATGGAAATTCTACAAGAATTTATGCAAAGAAAAATTTAGTACTACATTTCAAAATTCATTTGTTTATTTCAATTAGGACTTTAATCAAAATACTCCCATTATTTTTATCAAACTGATAACCCTCGATATCAATTCGGAGAGTTTTTGCGAGTTTCTCTCTTATTGGACAAGATCCATATTTCACTGACACTATGAGTAGGCTTGCAACTATTTAGGTAGACAACGCTTGCCAATTGCATCACTATACAGCTCTTGTATTGTTGGTAAATAATACTTTATTTGGATGCATCATATGGTGTCGACCCTATGCCTTTGGGAACTCAACCAATGAGGTCACCCAATTATGTTTGACCCGATGTCAACATTGGGAAATCACAATTTTTCCCTTGCACCCTTACCAAGATAGATTAATGCACCTTTATTTAGCAAGCCCACACTTCATGGATCGAGTCAGGAAAAGTGTCATCCATCGGAAAGCATCCGAATACTTAATATTGATTAAGGGATTTAAGATACTTGATTAATACTTAATCATTGTTAACAAATAACCAATGTGCACATCCACAAAATAAAACTTGTAGCAAACATATTCCAAATGCATCCCAGATATGCGCAATAAAATCATCAACACATGATGAACTGGGATAAATATGAACAACTAGAAGTTTTCTAAATATTCAGATTTACATGCACTGGACTTGAGCCACACAAACTCCACTTATACAGTAGACAATCTCATCTCTCTATGTGTGATTCAAAATCTAACACACTTGGTTTCACAAACCAATAAGAGGGATGATTACTATTAAGGAGTATAAAGATATCACAATGAAATCACATGCGTTCCTAGCAGGTTCCAAGGGGCAGCGCCCCTGGCGGGGTCTTAAGTGCAGAGCCACTAACAGAGTCAAAGGGCCAATGCCCCTGGCAGTCAGAAAGGGCATATGAAGGCTGATTGTCCTCAGTCCCATCCCACGATGTAGGCAGTTTGTTAGGATTTTCTATACGTCATAACACTTGTGCGTAGCAAAAATTAGGAACAACAAAACCCAAAAGAGTTTAGATCTAGCGATGATCATTAATAAAGAAATCAAAATTATGTAAATAAATTTTTCCTTTGCGAGATTGATTAAATACTAATCCAAGGTGCCCCGATGAAGTCCAACGAATGGCAATGACTAGAGTTCTAGTCGTAGAATAGTATCCATGGCTCTACGAATATCCATACGAGTACGGGGAACCCTAGACTCTTGTCACTTGATCTAGGTCGGAAGTAGGTTTTCCCTCAACGTCTCCAAAGACTACAAAATCCATTCATGGAGAGGTAGAGGTGATGAATACAGAGCTTAGGAAATGATTTCTGGTGATGTACAGGAATAGCAGACGGTCGGCAGCGAGATCGACGTTCACGGCCTTGCGGAACAGTTCCATCGGGAGGAAGAAGAAACCGACTCGCAATTAGGTCAAAACGTATTGTCTCACCCTCGGTTTAATGTAAATATCATATATATACTGAATACCGAGCCTACCAATACCAGCAGACCACACAGAACCAGACTTAAAGGAAATAAAGCGGATGAAACGTAATCCGCCGAGTATTCTTGCCGATAATCGATGAATCAACATTTGACTCTATGAAGCGCCGAGTGCACTCAACGCCTAACTCGATGAATCAACATTTGACTCGACGAAGCACCGAGTGGACTCAATGACATCAATGCCAGACTTGTCGGATCAACACTTGGCTCGACGAATTATATAGTGAACTCGATGCTCTAAATGCTTATTTCGACGAGTCAACATTTAACTCGACGAAGGAGTCGAATGGTCTCAAAGTACTCAATGCCATCATTTGACAAATTAACTATTCACTTGACGAATCATCAAGTGGTCTCGACACTCTCAACGCTAACTCGACGAATCAACACTTGACTCAACGAAATTTTTGGGTGTTCATGACACACTCAATGCCATCATTCGACGAATCAAAAATTGACTCGACGAATCATCGAGTGGTCTCGATGCTCTCAACGCTAACTCGATGAATCAAAACTTGACTCGATGAAAGCGTCGAGTGGTCTCGATGCACTCAATGCCTAGCTGAGTAGACTTGCACACTCAATGCCTTGCTTAGTCCAGTCCTTCACTCATCTAATATGAGTAAAATGTCGAGTGGTGCACTAGTCCTCTTCATGAAGAAAAATGATGGGTTTTTGAGGCAATGTATATATTATCGAGAGCTGAATAAGGTAACTATCAAGAATAGATATCCACTGCCTTAATCGATGTATTGTTTGACCAATTGTGATGTAGTTTGGTATTCTAAAAGATTGTCCTTCATTCGGGCTACCATCAGTTTAGAATCCATGAGTTAGATGTTGCGCAGGCTACTTTTCGCTTCCGATACAAACATTTTGAGTTTCTGGTAATTTCGTTCTGGTTAACGAATGCACATTCTGCCTTCATGGACTTGACGAATATAGTGTTCAAGGACTTTCAGGATTAGTTTTTGTTGGTATTCATAAGCGAAGTTTTATTGTTTTCTAAAATTGCTGAAGAATAAGCCATGCACTTGCGTTTGGTTATGGCTACTCTAAGGGAGCACAAGTTGTATGCGAAGCTAAGCAAATGTGAGTTTTGGATGTCTCAAATGTCTTTTGTAGGTCGTGTTGTGAGCAAAGGTGTTATATCTTTGCACCTTATACAGATAACCGCAGTGTTTGATTGGAAGAGGTCTTTAATGCCTGAGGAGATAATAAGCTTCTTAGGGTTGGCATGGTGCTATAAGCGATTCGTGAAAGGATTTTCAATGATGTCTACGTCGTTGACCAAGATTATGTAGAAGAGTGCAACTTTTGTTTAGAGTGGTGCCTGTGAAGAAACCTTTCGGGAGCTTAAGAAAAGATTATGTTCTGCTCCAGTTTTGGCATTTCCTACTGAAGGAGTAGAAAATGAAGTTTATTTGGACGTTTTACGAGTTGGATGATGCGTGGAAATCGGCAAGTGCATTGGTCGCATAAGTAATAAAATTTGGTAATAAATCCTCGAGTGTCGGTCTCTTGAGGAATTCAATTAGCATAGAGCGGCGACAGTTAGGAAAATATTGTTATGAGGGTTATACTTATAAAGGATTAATAAGGGGGCTTGTGAGATTGTGGTTTCTTGATCTAATAAACTAATTAAGACTATGCAGGTCGAAGGCACTGCTTCGCAAAGTGAGGTGAGTGTATCGGCCGCAATGCCGAACTTCGGTTGGGCGAGTGGACGGAAAGCTAATGGACGGAAGTGTTCTTGTGCGGAGTGCAATCAGGTGAAACAAGGGTATGGAGTGGATGTGGAGTGGGCGAGGCGCATTCACAACACACAACTCAAAAGCAAATGAAAACTACAAACATCCAATTAGATATAGAGTAGAAAATGTAGTTCATTACAATATTAAATAATTCCATACAACAAAGAAAGGGGAGGAGGAGTAAACCACTAGATGGTGAAGGTCTACCGCAGGTCGTTGCCGGCATAGCGAGTTATCAATCCGCTTCCGAGCTCAGTCCGAGGAGGCTTCTGATACCAATGAGCTGTCACCTCGAAGGCCTTTGAGTATGTTCTCTAGGTCGTCTTCTTCTCGACTCCGTTGTAAAGCTTGGAGTTGAGGTCATCAATGGCCAAGAGCTTCGCCTGAGGGTTTGGAAAGCTTCAGAATCAACGGCTATAGACTCCCGATGGAAGGGATGAAGGTGGAGGTGGTTGGAGCAGCTGGAGAAGTAGAACGACACTTCCCCCGCACTCCCCGATCGCAGAAATGATAAGCATTGACCTAAATCGCGGAGCATGCCCTTAAATATGGAGGCAAAACAAGAAGAGTTCACGATCAGTGGCGCACGACTAGTGGTCGTGCGCACTATCAGTTGATGATCGTGCGCAATTTCCAATTAAACCTGCAACTTGGATCGAAACATCAGCAAATATGCACACGATCAATGGCACATGACCGGTGGTCGTACGCACTGAATCCACTGATCGTGTGATTGGCTAAAACAAAACTGCAGAAAACATGAGGTAAACGCGCACGAGCAGTGGCACATGACCAGTGGTCATGCGCGCAATGTCCAATGCTCGTGCGATTACCCGGGTAGAATAAGGAAAATAAAGAGGATAGAGCGCACGATCACCAACGCACGACCAATGGTCATGCACAATAGGTCAAGTGATCGTGTGATCGTCAAGATAGAACTGGGGAAAAGGAGAATGTAATGCACACGATCAGTGGCGCATGACCAGTGGTCGTGCGCAGTGAGTCCAGTGATCGTGCGCAGTGTTCCTGTATTGTCGGGGTCTCCCGAGCGGTTTTGGAGCACGCACACGACCCATGGACCAGTATAAGAGGAAGAAAGGCCACTCAAAGTGCACTCCACATTCTCAAGACACAGCGAGAGAACAAGTAAAACAAACGAAAACACAGAAACATCTAAAGCACCGAAAAAAATGGGCCTAAAGTGCACTTAATCATGAAATAGGCAGATAAACGAATATAAGCGGTTATAGCTCTCAAGTGTAGTGCTAAGAAGATAAAATTGGCCCAGATGAGTCCAAAAATCAGTGTAATATTTGGACTCATCATACCCCCAGACTTTCCCATTTGCACGTCCCGCGTAAATCATTACTTCGTGGACTGTAAAAACAGCTAGCTGGCTTAGAAACTTCAAAATAAAGTAGGACGAGAAATCAAATACATCATGCGCATAGAAAATAAAATAGAAAAACTTTTAATTATACTACGGAGCTTAAATTATTCGACAGAGGTAAATAAATATTGTGTCTACTTAAAATTAGAATTCTGGAGAGTCATTCGGTCATGTGTATGGAGAAATTAGACAGGCCACTAAGGCGAGCATTTCCCAAGACCGAGGATCGTGATCACCTCCAAAGAAATCCATCAATGTCGGGAACCATAAGCTTGCCCTTTCACACTCTCTCCACGATGCTAAGTAGACTCAAATGTTAATCAGTAGGACTTGTAGGTTTGAATGGGGCTAAGGCTAATGTGTGGTAGTCAATGATGAACATGGAGGCTACACACAACCAAAGTGAGCGAACAAGAGCTAAACCCACACAGCCACTAAGAAATGCATGTGTGACAAACCCCCAGACTTGGCTTGAAATCCGGGTATGCACACGGCCTATCCCGACCAAAAACTAACACACAAGATGGGGATGCAATTCTCCTTGTAATACTTTTAGATTTTCCCATTTTTTCTTTTTTATTCTTCTTTTTCTTTTTCATTTTTCTTTTCTTTTTCATTCAGCAATCCCCATATCTAACAATTAACAATTCATGAATTCATCTCCACATCACATGAATCCCAAATATCACAACATATAAAATTTTTGAAATCGATCAAGCTCAAGGTATTGGTTGCGACAAAAGGGTTGGCTTTTAGTCTTTGTTGAATATAGGTGGAGCTGAAACAAAAGGAGGGTAGGCACAAATTTCGCTTGCAAGGGTTAGCTGCTAGGACTAGGTACAAAAAAGCTCAAACTAGCCAAAATGATGGCGTACCTCACGCTCACACTCGACTAACCGGGCACCAATGCTTCGAGAGTAGCTTGGGGCAAGTTCTTAGTCCCCGAAAAAGACGATCCTTCCCCCCGACTCGAGCAATACGAGTTTAGTGACGGCTACACTCATCTCTACACTACCATTCAATTACTCCAGATTCTACAATTTTAAGTAGCACAAATAGAATTTACTTTTGCAGAAAAAATTTAAGTCTATGAGCATGAAGAAAAGGTAATCCTATACTATTTCTATGCAAATCATGAGTACTTGATTAGGATCACAACATGAGTTTTTACTACTAGATCCCAAAATCCTAAGCCATCACAACTTTTTTTTAGAGTTTACAAAAAAGTAAAACATTTGACTTAAGCCGCGTGCGTGGTTAAGTGCGCACTCATGTGGGTGATTCAGTGTGTGCAGTGCAATGAACTATCAAAATAAAATAATAAAAGCTTCTAGTATGTAAATGAAATGTGCACGTGGATTGGGTAATACCTACTGGCTCTCCCCCAGACTTTATCTAAGAAGTACATCAAATGATATCACGACGAAGATTAAAATGCAAGCTAGGGGAAGAAGTTACATAATGCTCAACTAGTGAGCATACCAGAAGATGCGTGAAAAATAGAAGCAGGTCCGCCTAACGAAGAATCACAACCCCGCCAATATGAAATTGTCATGAATACCTGCAGGGGTGAGCTCCACAAAAACAAAAGAAAAAAATATACAAAATACAAAGAAATACTAAACTAAGATATGCATGAAAATTAAAATTCAAAAAAAGGGAAGTTAACTACTGGGGTTATTGTCATCCCAGCACGACTTATTCGATTCTATATAGTTCTAGCTAATGGGCCTATGAAAGGAAAAGTGCACAGTTAACTATTCCTATATCTGTTTCGGTAGCGGGTACCGATACAGAGATAGAGCAGTTACTCCTCTACCTGAATAATAATACATGCAACTCACAGGTAGAGGAAATAGGAAGTAAGAAGAGGGGGAGCACTGGTCCTCACTAATCTCACCACAAAATAAATCCTTGCCCGGCAAGGTATCATCTACAGGGAGGCGGCAGGAGGAAAAGACAATGCCTGAGGATTCCAATATAGAGGAGGAATAAACCTTCTCGCATAAGAGGATATACTCAGTATTGATTAGAGCAGTATGCTCCAAGTCCTCTGAAAGTACCTGTGAAGACTCAACCCGCACAGTCTTAGATATAGAAGGGGGAACAAGAAATAAACAAGAAGAAGAACTAAAAGTAACCTCAATCTTGGGGATGATCCCGGAGTCATCCCCCATCGGTGGAATTGCTGGTGATTCAACACCGCTATCTAGGCTGGTTTAAAGGTGCGCCAGTGCTGCATCCGCCTCATCCGCGCCTTGGACTTCCTCACATGGGGCAAAGGCAACAGCTTCGCCCATGTAATCATCCTCTTCAATTGGATCTAGTGCAGTGCTGTAAACACACGTTTCTTCCTGCGCATTAGCCTCAACAGAAATGTCAGAAATAGAAAAAATACTATTCAAGGGAGAAGATGAAGGCACAATGCTTGGTAAAAAGTCGAGTGCTAGCTCCTCACAACTAAAAGATTCAATGCTAGATAATATATGTACTTTAGGAGTATAAACATCCGTGCCGGGGTGTGGATCAACACATATATAGTTGCACGTACCTGGAATGCCCTCTCATAACATAGAGATGACAATGGTATATACCCCGATACAGAAGAGGTGCTGTACGAGGCCGAAGTGGAGACAGTCTGAATATCAGGCTCATCATCCACCTCTAGCTCAGCTAGGTAAGCAACACAATCCTTCAATGCTTGATCCCAACTCCGACAATAAAGGCACTGCTTAGCCGACTTAAGCAACAAACGGGTGCTGAAGCCGAATAGAAGTAGTGCGTAAATGGCTCCGCGGGTCGGTAGCTAACAGTCTTATGTCTATGATATGTAGACTCTTGAATTTCCTGTCTACTATACTTTTGAGGGCATCTATCACTAGCATGAGAGATGTCTCCATAATAACAGCAACGGATATTGAAATTAGCCCACATTGAGGATATCTGAAATATAAAGGATATAACTACTTTGCATAGATTCTTAAAATAAAACTAACAATTCCAACAGATGGAATAAAAGCAAAAGAGAAAAGGGATCAAAACAAATCAAAACAAAAAAACTCCTAAAAAATACTTTTAGCGACACGAATAACTCTTATAACGAAATTTTCAGTCATCCGAAATCGCTCTATAGTTGCATTCCCCGCAACAGCGCCAAAAACATGATGCGTAGAAATCGGCAAGCGCACCGGTCGCGCAAGTAATAAATTTGGAAATAAATCCCCGAGTGTCGGTCTCTTGAGGAATGCCAATAGCTTAGAGCGCCGACAGTTAAGAAAATATTGTTATGAGGGTTATACTTAGAAAAGATTAAAAAGGGGGCTTGTGAGATTGTGGTTTATTAATCTTATAAACTAATTAAGACTATGTGGGTCGAAGGCACCACTTTCCAAAGTGAGGTGAGTGTATCGGCCGCAATGCCAAACTTCGGTTGGGCGAGTGGACAGAAAGCTCATGGATGGAAGTGTTCTTGTGCGGAGTGCAATCGGGTGAAACAAGGGTATGGAGTGGATGTGGAGTGGGCGAGGCGCATTCATAACACACAACTCAAAAGCAAATGAAAACTACAAACATCCAATTAGATATAGAGTAGAAAATGTAGTTCATTACAATATCAAATCATTCCATATAACGAAGAAAGGGGAAGAGGAGTAAACCACTAGAGGGTGAAGGTCGTGGCCAGAATAGCGAGTTGTCATTCTGCTTCCGAGCTTAGTTCAAGGAGGCTTCCGGTACCAACGAGCTGTCACCTCGAAGGACTTTGAGTCCATTCTGTAGGTCATCTTCTTTTCCACTCCGGTGGAAAGCTTGGATTTGAGGTCATCAATGGCCGAGAGCTTTTCCAGAGGGTTTGGAAAGCTTCTGAATCAACGACTATGGACTCCCGATGGAATGGATGAAGGTGTTGGTAGCTGGAGCAACTGGAGAAGAAGAACGACACTTCCCGCGCACTTCCCGATCGTAGAAATGATCAGCGTTGACCTAAATCACGGAGCAGGCCCTTAAATACGGAGGCAGAACAAGCAGAGAGCACGATCAGTGGCACACGCCCAGTGGTCGTGCGCACTGTCGGTCGATGATCGTGCACAATTACTAATTAAACCTGCAACTTGGATAGAAACATCAGCAAATATGTGCACGATTAGTGGCGCACGACCGGTGGTCGTGCGCACTGAATCCACTGATCGTGTGCTTGGTTAAGACAGAACTATAGAAAACATGAGGTAAACGCACACCAGCAGTGGCGCATGACCAGTGGTCATGCGCACAATGTCCAATGCTCGTGCGATTACCCATGCAGAACTAGGAAAATGAAGAGGACAGAGCGCACGATCACCAGCGCATGACCAATAGTCGTGCGCAATAGGTCCAGAGATCGTGCGATTGTCAAGACAGAACTGGGGAAAAGGAGAATATAATGCACATGATCAGTGGCACACAACCAGTGGTTGTGCGCTGTGAGTCCAGTGATCGTACGCAGTGTTCCTGTATCGTCGGGGTCTCCCGAGCGGTTCCGAAGCACGCACACGACCCATGCACCAGCAGAAGTGGCAGAAAGGCAACTCAAAGTGCACACCACATTCTCAAGACACTAAGAGAGAACAAGTAAAACAAACGAAAACACAGAAACATATAAAGCACACAAAAAATGGGCCTAAAGTGCACTTAATTATGAAATAGGCAGATAATCGAATATAAGCTGTTATAGCTCTCAAGTGCAGTGCTAAGACGATAAAACTAGCCCAGATGAGTCCAACAATCAGTGTAATATTTGGACTCATCATTGGACTCGACTGCAAACTGATATAAAATCATAACGTGATCGTGTATGGATCTAGACAATTGAAGGTCCATAAAAATATCTTTCCTACGAATGACTTGGAGTTTGCTATTGTAATTTATGCTTGGAAGCTATGGAGACATCTTATGTATGGAGTGTCGTGCAAGATCTATACGGATCACACAAGTCTAAAGTATGTCTTCACTCAAAAGGAGCTGAATCTGCGGCAACATAGATGGTTAGAGTATGTTGTGAACTATGAAGTTGATATCATTTATCATCCCGATAAGGCTAACGTGGTGGCAGATGTCTTGAGCCAAAAGCCCGCGCTTGTCTTTAATATATCTATGCAATCCTTAGTAGAGGAGTTCTTGTTGATGCACATAATAATTCTGAGTAGCACTTTTCCAAGTAGCTTGGATGAGGTAGAGCCTTAATGGATTACACTTATCAGGATTCAGTAGAAGAATGATCCCAATCTACAGCATATTAGAAGTAGAATTGAAAAAGGGGGATTACGACACTTATTGATCGATGATGTGGGTACCTTGAAGTACCGCGGAAGATATTTTATTCCTGCTATTTTGGACATTCAAGCAAAGATATGTAGTGAAGAGCATGGTTCTAGTGTTGTCTACCATCCTGTTTCCACAAAGATGTATTGAGATCTGAAGAAAATTGTCTGGTGGTCAGGTATAAAGAATGATATAGCAAGGTTTGTATCTGAGTATTATACTTGCCAAGGTGTTAAATCTGATAATAGAAGACCTGGTGGTAAGTTAACTCCATTGGATATTTCAAGTTGGATGTGGGAGAGCATTTCTATTGATATCATTACCGGATTGCGATGTCTACCCGAGGCCATGATACGGTGTGGGTTATTGTCGATAGACTTACAAAGTGTGCTCACTTCATGCCTTTCAAGATTGATTATTCTCTCAAGAAGATAGATAAGCTTTATCTGGACAAAGTCATCAGGTTACATGGCGTGTCTACGAGTATTGTGTCTAATAGAGACTCCAGGTTCATGCCTCGTTTCTGGCATATCTTGTAGTGAGATTTAGGCACAGATCATAGATATTCTACATCTTACCATCCTCAGACTAATAGTTAGATGGAATGAGTTAATCAGATTTTGGAAGACAAGATTAAATGTTATATTCTAGACCATGGTGGAGCTTAGGATAAATGCCTTGGACTGATTTAGTTTGCTTACAACAATAGCTATCAGGAGAGTTTGCAGATGGCACCCTTTAAAGCCTTATATGGGAGGCATTGTCGAAATCCCCTATTTTAGGCTAAAGTTGGTGAGAAGCTTCTTCTCGGTCTAGAATCTTAAGAAGATATGAGCATTTCAGTGATGCATATTCATGAAAAGTTAAGGCTGGCTCAGGAGCGATACGAAAAGTATGCAAATAAACGCATGGTTGATCTGGAGTTTGCGTTTGGGGACATGGTTTTTCTGAAGGTCTCTACGATGTTAAGTTTTAAGAGATTTGGAATGAACCATAAGTTGGATCCCATGTATGTGAGACCTTTCTAGATTATGGAGCGCATCAGAGTGTTAGATTATAGACTGGAGTTGCCTGCTTCTTTCCCTGGTGTTCACGACGTGTTTCACTTTAGCTAGTTGCGAAAGTGTGTTTTTAGTGATAAGCATGTCCTTGACTCTGTGCCCCTGTTGCATCCAAATCTCTCGTCTGCTGAAGAGCTTGTCCATATTCTAGATATGCAAGATCGATTGCTAAGAAGGAAGACAATTCTTAAGGTTAAAGTTCTCTGGCAAAATCGGTATATCATGAGTGCAACATGGGAATTGGAATATGTAATGAGAGAATCTCATCCTAAGCTGTTCACCTATTCTTCTCTGGTTAGTATTTCTTTCGAGCGAGTTTTAGTGTATTTCTCTTTTTACCCTTTTGTTTTGATGTGCGTCCTATGTTTCAGGACGAAACTTCCTTTTTGGAGGGATAACTGTAATGCTCCTATTTTTCGTCAATTTTTTTATTTCTCTTGGTGACGTCAAAATGACGTAAGGGCATTACGTTAATGTGGATTTGACGTCGCGTTGCCATTAGTGCGTTTTCACGTCCATTAAGATGAGCTGACCAAATCTTGGAATTCTAATCGAAATTGTAAAATTTCACTATACAAAATTAAATAAATTAATTTTTAATTTGTCTGTCATGTTTTGTCGTGGTCTGAGAAATATTGGAGCCTTAGCGAATTTTCGATGTTTTGAATATTTAATTTTCGCCGTAAACTTTAGAAATTTATATCTCGAGAACAGCATGTCAAATTTTGATTTTGACTTCGTTGTTCGATTCGTAGCATCTGGTTTAATCTTATGGGCGAATTTCATTCGAATCGGTGCGCATTTAGCCCTTCGTAATAATACAATACTTATGTTATTACTATTATTATTATTATTAAAAAATGAAATATTAAATATTAAAAAAATTTGTTGAATGCCCCTCCCATTTTGGCGACAATTACTGAATCCCCCATGATTCGTTGAATTCCTCATTACTAATAATCTTAATTCTTATTCTTATTTTTATTATTATATTATTATTATATTATTATATATATGTATAATATTTATAAAGTCATGACTATCTACCTCTCCCTCTTCCTCTCCCTTTTCTACCGCCAAACCAGAGTGAAGCAGTCTTTTTTGGGAGCCTTCTGACGGCCACCACCGGAGCTCCGGTGCACGATGTCTTCGTTGGAGCATAGATCTGGAAAGATCTCAATGAGAGCTATGCGTGCTTGGTAAGTTGTGTCCATTTCGTGAGCTTTTTAGCATTAGGATTTTCGACCATAACTGCCATTATGGCCAAATCTTCGTAGGTTTTGCCTTTACACGCATTCACTTGGATCAATCTACGACATGGAGTGATTCACAGGATGATTCCAAGAAAAATGGAGGGAGGTTTTTCTTGCTTTTCTTACTTTGTGTTTACCTCTGATTGTTAGGTACTTAATAAGTCTATTTGCTCGAGTATTAGTCCATTTCATTAGCGTGTGTTCGTCCTGTCGTTTTTTCGACATATCGTTTGTTAGTTAAGTCATTTATTTGTCATGTTGTTTGGATCGTCGCATCGTTTCAACCACGTAAAACACTTGTTTGTGAACCCTACTTGTGATTTGGGCTAGGTTCACTATTAGGTTTGTTTAGATGACCCATCATGTATAATCTAGGGTCATAGGTTATTTCTAGGGTCAAAGTCAGCAACACTTACTTAGATTGTCAGTACCCTCCAGAAGACTTTAGAGACAGAAGAATTCAAATGAAAAGTAATTAAAATGATTGAAGGAAAGTCGTTCGATTATAGATGAATTCAACTCAATGATCGTCGATCCCAAATCGACGAACTCAGAGTTCCTTCTCTAAGTTGAGCTTGACGAAAGTCTAGCTAAGATCGACGAACTATGATCTCATATCAGAAGTTCATCCCGACGAAGGAATATCTCTGTTCGACGAACCTTGAGCTCAGATTGGCATGTTTATTTTCTGTTCGATGATCTTGTAGCTCAGCTCGACGAAGGAGAATTCTTAGCTTGACGAACTTGGAGTTCAGGTCGACGAAATCATTGCTGAGTTCGACTAACTCCTTCCAGGTTCTGTTCAACTATTCTTCTCGACAGTTTCTCAGTTCGACTATCAGTTTGATTTCAAATTCTATTATATTAAGATAGTAATGCTCTGATAATTAATGCTCAATATTCTCAAAAATATAGCCGTTTCGGGAAGCATTAAATTTAGTTTTCACAGAGTTATTAGTCTACTATATTCAATGGGACTGTTAGGGAAATGCATTCAAGACAAATATTAGCCATTCAGAATCCCAGAAATTATGCAGAGAATTTTAAAGGAAACATTATAAATTCAAATGGTTTTGAATCTGAAATCATATATAAAGTGATTTTCCTTCAGAAGAAAAAAAGAAGAAGAATGAGAAACAATAACATGACAGTGAATCAGTGAAAAAGAAGAGCAATCAGTAATCAGTGAAGAACAACACAGCTCTCATACACAAAGAGTTCTTCATCATCATCGTCAGGCTTTCAAGGGATAACTAAAGAAAATCAGTCCAAAAAGCTTCTGAAGAGCAACATCATTTGAAGGCCTAGACCCTGAAGCAAAGCTTCCGCTCCTGACTAGATTCATAAAACGTAGGGGGAGCTTTGACAACATCAAGAAAGCCACTAAGTCTTCTTAGAGATTTGAGACAGAGAAGACAACATATCTTTTTACTGTTCCCTTTCCTGTATGCAAGGTTTTAACTCCCTTCAAAAGTTAGCCCTTTCGGTACACAAGTCACCTGATCAAAAGACTTGAGTTTGGCATTTGGGAATCATATAAAAAACCTGTGGTGGCCGTGCACCTGAGCAAAAACCTGTACTGGATTCCTACCAGTGTTGTAGAAGAATGGATGTACCCATGTTTAATGGGGAACCACTATAAATTCCTCGTGTCATCTGGTTGTGCCTTTACTTGTTTATTTTTTGTTTTGTGATATTTCTCTTTATATATTTATACCACCTATTTTAATCCGCTATTAAATCATCAAAAAGTTTTTAATACTCTATTTACCCACCCTCTAGAGTTAGTCAGATATATCCCTTATTTTATATTTGTATTAGAGGTTAGTTCTTTGGTTTCACAGGCTAACACATGAACCAAAAGATCTTTGATAGAACCTACCTACTCTAGTTTTGTCTCTTATATCATGGCACAAAATAAGGACTATTCAAGCACAAGACTTCCAGTGCACAATCTTAATAAGTTTGCACTATGGAAAGCAAGGATTAGGCTTTATATGAATTCTATTGATGAAGATATCTTTAATTCTATCTTGACAGGTCCCCCTACACTAACTACAATAATAAACACAAGTGTTGTTCCACCACCTGAGTGGACTGATGCTCAAAAGAAGCTGAAAATTACAGATTCCAAAGCCATGAACATTTTTGCTCAAATAATGTCTAAAGACATTTTCCAGAAAGTTGTTGAGTGCACTTCAGCCAAGGATATCTGGGATTCCCAAAATAGGATGGTTGTAGGATCTGCTGATAAAAGGAAAGATACGAGATCACACTTGATCTCTCAATATGAGAATTTCAATAAAGAAGAGTCGGAATTAGTTGCTGATATGTATAACAAACTCAGCCTCATAACAAATGAGCTGAAAACTCTAGACAAGAACATCACATTGACTGATATAAATGATAAAATCCTTATGTGCTTCCCTAGCACATGGGACTCTAGGATCTTGCCTATCAAGGAAGCCAGAAGTCTAAATGAAATCTCAACTGAAACCTTGTTAGGCAAGCTCAAGTCTTATGAGCAGCTTATCAAAACCAGAGAAGCTGAATCAAGGACTTCATCATTAGGAAGAATGGAGCAAGGCATTGCTTTCAAAGAATCTGAGGAAGCAGAATCTCTTCCTAATAATGAAGAGTTAATGAGTCTTTTGGCCATGAGATTCTACAAAATGGTAAAGAAAGACTTCAAAAGAAAGTCTTCATGAAAATTAGACAAGCCAAGGTATGACAAAACACAAACTAAAGAGATTAATTATTATGGGTGCAGGAAACATAGAAAAATACTACCACAATGTCCAAAGAACCAGAAGAAAGATAAAAGAAAGGAGAAAGAGTCAAAGAAACACTCCAGTAGGCCCTCCTCCAGCAAATACAATAAGAATGAAAGAGGATTTTTGCTGAAACATTGAGTGATTTAGAAGAAGAGTCTTCATCCAACACCAGTGAGGATGAAGAAGAGGCCAAGGTTAGAGAACTTTGCTTGATGGCAATCAATGCCTCTTGCAGCAACTCTGAAGCTGCAAATTCAGAAGTAGACAACTGAGAAGATGAGTTTGTATCTGAAGAAGATAAGGTATTCTCTTCTTTTGATTTTTTCTCAGATCAATTTAAAACTGAATTTAAATTTTTATGCAATGATCTAATTTAATCTGAGAAGGAAATCAAACTTCTAATAGAGAAACTAATTGAATTTGAAAATATTTCTCTTAAAAACTTAAAACTTAAAGAAGATTTACAAAATTTTAATAATCAAATAATTTCCTTAAAAACTAAATTAAATGAGGCTAAGCAATTTGAAGAATCCCTTAATGGGAGATGTATCAAAGTGATGAATATCACAAGCACATTAAATGCCAGGCTAAATGACAAACTGGACTTGGGACCTTCATCTAATAAGCCTTATATTCTTGAGAAAAGTATTTTATCTAAACTATCAAATTCATTTCTGAAAAAGGAAAATAAAAAGTAAAAGTTACTAGTAATGAAACAGAAGTTTTAAATCAGATTAAATCAAAGAAAAAAAATCTCATAAAAATAATGTTCAACAAAATTCGTCGAACTGAGATCGATGAAATAAGTTTTATGCGTCGAACGACGATCGACGAACTCTGAACAAAGAATTTGGGTATGATTACTAAACAAAGCGAGCTTGATGAAATCAACATGTTTCGTCGAACATAGATCGACGCTCGTGGAATGCAGAAAATGAGTATTATCAATCTATGAACCGAGATCGACAAAATCATTACTTTTCGTCGAACTCAGATCGACGAACTCAATTAAAATTGTCAAACTCATTTTCTCAAAACATAAACTTTAACTCATATCAAAATAATAATCAAAGACCAAAATTTCTTAATCCTTTTACTCAGTGGATAATCCCTCCTTGGAGATATCATCCATTAAGCTATAAGGATCAACCTGATTGTTCTTATATTTATAGTTATTATTTTGAAAGAAATCAAGGACCCAAGGTAACCATGGTAAAGAACACCTAACTTTTTTTTATGCAGGTGAAGAACTATCCTACCATAGAGGAATTGTGGTACTTGGATAGTGGTTGCTCAAATAACTTGATCGGTTTAAAGGGCAACATTAGTGACTTTAAAGCAAAGATTGGACCCAAAGTAATCTTTGGAGACTCAAACTGTGGACAAATAGAAGGCTATGTAAATGTCATGGTTGGAGAAATGACATTCAAGAAAGTGGCATATATATGTGGTCTGAAGCATAACCTCATCTCTATCAGCCAAATATATGATGAAGAATATTAGGTAAAATTTAATAAATCTCTATGTTCTATTACCACTAGTTTAAACAAAATTGTTTTAACAGGAATTAGACAAGGTAATATTTATCTAGTTAATTTTAATTTTGCTATAACGTAAATTTGTTTGTTTCATCATATTAGTAAAACTAGTGAACTTTAACAAAAGAGATTAGGACATGTAAACCTTATGACTATAGGTAATTTATCTATGGACAACCTTGTCAGAGGACTACCTTCTGGCTCCTACAACAAGGAAGGACTCTATAGGGCTTGCTAGTTATGCAAGCAAACTAAAAATAATTTTAAATCCATTAATAAAGTGATTCACCCAGAATCTTTTACTTCCTACATATGGACCTTTTTGGACAAATTACAGTACAGAGCTTAGGAGGGAAGTCATATACCTTAGTGATTGTTCCTGATTTCTCTAGATTCACTTAGGTTTTCTTTCTGAAAAATAAGTCAGATAACTTTAAAGTTCTTACAGACTTTCTTAAAAGCATACAAATTGAGTACTCAACTCAAGTTGCATTGATCAGAAGTGATCATGGCACTGAGTTTGAATCTATACTCATGCAAGAATTCTGTGAGAAGGAAGGTATCAGGCATTGTTTTTTTTCTCCTAGAACTCCTCAACCAAATTGGGTAGCTGAAAGGAAAAAATAGATCCCTGATTGAATCTGTAGGGACATTACTTGCATATTCTCACTTTCCCCTATCCTTTTGGGAAGAGGTACTAAGCACAGCAAATTATGTACTGAATAGAAGTCTAATTCATAAACTTAAGGGTAAGACCCCCTATGAATAACTTAAAGGAAAGAAACCTAAAATAAACTATTTTAAAGTATTTGGTGTATATATTGTATTCACACTAATGACAAGAAATATCTTCGAAAGTTTGAATCCATAACTGTAGAGGGAATTTTTCATAGATATTCCCAAGTTAGCAAGGCTTACAGGTTGTATAATAAATAAACATGAAAAATTTATGAATCTGTGCATGTAACTTTTGATGAGACTAACATGTTTTATAAGGAGAAGGATTCTTCTACCATAAAAAATTTGCAGGTACCAAATCTGTGTTAAAAATTGGAAGATTTAATCCTAACACAAGATAATATATCACATCCTTCTCAATTGATTATTGCTAATGATAGTGATGAAGAGATACAGCAAATTCATGTTGAAGATATTGTGGCAAATGAAATTCAACAAGAGGAATTAACACCACAAGTGGTTGAAGAACCAACTCTACCCATTGATCTTGTCACACTTAGAGATCATCCCATATCTCAAGTGATTGGAGACATATCATCTGGTGTGCAAACAAGGCATCAACACAACCAAGTTTTATGCATGCTTGCTTCATTTGTCAAAGTGAGCCTCAATCCATAAAAGATGCAGAGCAAGATCCCCATTGGATTATTGCAATGCAATAGGAACACAATCAATTTGAGAGGTGTAGAGTTTGGGATTTAGTTCCAAGATCCAAAGACTACCCAGTCATTGGAACTAAATGTGTATTTAGAAACAAGCTGGATGCACAAGGAGCAATTGTGAGAAACAAAGCTAGGTTGGTAGCCCAATGTTATTCACAGGAAGAAGGCATTGATTATGATCAAACTGTTGCTCCTATTACAAGACTTGAAGCCATCATAATTTTTCTTGCTTATGTTGCACATCAAAATTTAGAAGTCTATCAAATGGATGTCAAAACTGCATTTCTCAATGGAGAACTAAAAGAGGAAGTGTATGTTGAACAACCATCAGGTTTTATCTCTTCAACTTATCCCAATTATGTTTTAAAGTTGCATAAGCTCTCTATGGTCTAAAGCAAGCTCCAATAGCTTAGTATGAAACCTTAGATAACTTTCTTTTAGAGCATAATTTCATTAGAGGCATTGTAGATAGGACCTTATTTATTATACATCATAAGTCTAAGATTTTGCTAGTTTAAATATATATAGATGACATGATATTTGGTTCTACTTATTCCAAACTTTACAAAAGGTTTTCTTACATGATGCATTCAAAGTTTGAAATGAGTAGCATGGGTGAACTATCCTACTTCCTTGGTCTCCAAGTGAAATAATCCCCTGATGGTATCTTTATATCCCAATCCAAATATGCTAAACAACTTATTAAAAGATTTGGGATGTCTGATGCCTCAGCAATGAAAACACCCATTCCATCCAATGTTATTGTTGATAATGATGAATAGAGCAAGCCTGTTGATAAGAAGATATATAAAGGCATCATTGGGTCTATTTTATATTTAACAGTAAGTAGGCCTGATATCATGTTTGCTATGTGTATTTGCGCTAGGTTTCAAATAAATCCCAAAGAATCTCACCTAATTTTAGAAAAAATATTCAAGATATATAAAGTGTTGTCCAATTCTAGGACTTTTGTATCCAACAAAGTTAGAATTTGACTTGACTGGATTCTCAGATGCTGACTATGTTGGATGTAGAGTTGACAGGAAAGGACATCAGTAACTTGTCAGTTCCTTAGTGATAGGCTTGTGTCCTGGTTTTGCAAAAAGCAAACTTCTGTGTCGACATCAACAGCTGAAGCTGAATATATTGCAGCTAGTAGTTGATGCTCATAGATTTTGTGGATTTAAAATAAGCTCCTGGATTATGGTTTCAACTTAAATAATTCAACTATCTTTTATGATAATACCAGTGCAATTTCCATTGCACAAAATCTAGTGCATCATAGTAGGACTAAGCATATAAAGATTAGACATCATTTCATTAGAGATTGTGTGGTCAAAAATAAAATTAATCTTGTTTTTATCTCTACTGATTTACAAAGAGCAGACTTCTTCACCAAACAATTGGATGAAAAGAAACATCTGTTCTTAATTCAGCTAGGTAATATTAATGGATATAGTTTAATTTGATTTCTATCTAAGGTCGAAGATTTGGTCACCTTTCGTCAACCGGAGATCGACGATCTGTGAACTATTCTTTACATTTTTCGTCGAATGAAGATCGACGAAATCTCTTTGTGAAGTTTTTTTTTGTCGAATGGAGATCGACAATTTTTCTGCAAGAAAAATTTTCGTCGAACTAAGAATGATGAATTATTTTCCACCTATTCAAACTGAGATCAACGCTTTTATTTCTTCATGAATTTTTTTGTCGACCAGAGTTCGAAGCTTTTCTTTTTCATTGGACGGAGTTCGCCGCTTCATCTTCTGAAAACCTATAATTAGGTTTCATCAAACTCCATCTCGTACTTTCCAGTTCTATTGTACTTGATCTTTTGTTTTTGCAGGCAATGGAGATTTCTGTGGCGTCCCTCTCTGGAATGAAGTTTGATGCATTATTTGATATTGACATCGATTTATTCAACCATACTGATAAAATCTTCAAGAACAGCCTTCAGTGGTTTGAGGCTCCTTAGTTGAAAAGTTTATGATCTTCAGGATCAAACATCCAGTGCAGGAAATCAAGAAATGTGTATTCACAGAAACCTTTCCAGATCAAACCTCCATTTCTAGATTAATTTCTAGACATCAGGTTTCTCTTACCCCTACTAATCTAACTAAAATATTTGGTTTTATAAATGGGGAAGATGATTGGCAATTATCTAGCAGTGAGTTTGAGGATATGCTAGTTGTAATGGGTCACTCCCAGGGAAACCCTAATAAATTACTAAAAAAGAACTTAACTGTTGAATATAATTTCTTGGTTGATGTGGTTGGAAAAGTTTTCTTGGGCAAGAACTCTTCCCATCAATACAATACCAGGCACCAATTACTTTTGATGAGTGCCCTGGTTAATAAGAAATCAGTGAACTGGGGAGAAATTATTTTTGACTTGATTAAGAATAATATTTGTAAGAAAGATGTTAGTTTTGGTAGAGTTCGGGGTATCTTCCTCTAGCAAAAGGTGCTAGAGCTCTTGGTCTCCCAGACAATTTTCATAAATGCTTCTAAGAGGCTTACCTCTGCCCTCTTTTGAAGAAGGGAGAGGGTAATACCAAAGCCCTCCAGGGCATCCTCTTCCAGGATAGCTTCAGAGGATACAATGGCTGAAACAACCACTCTCTCAACCCATGAAGAAGCTCCTTCTCCTCCCTCTCTTGCTCATATACCATCCATTATTATTACAGACACAACTTCTACCTTTATCCCTCCTGCCTCACCATCTCTACCACCATCTCCACCACAATCACCAATCCACATTCCTGAGGATACACCATCACCTCCTCAATCACCTCTGTCATCACATATTGATTGCATTCCATCCACTTCTACTCATCCAGACCCACTTCGGTCATCTCAAACTTTCAATCTACTCTCATCTCTATCTCCACAACACTCTCCATCTCTTTCACAAGTTTAGAAAATTATTCCTAATAAACTCATCTCTGATGCCATCCCTCCATCAAATCTTCCTCCATCATTCCAACCTTCCTACATTCTGACATACCTCCAGCATCTTCAATATGTTCCAACTGTGTCACAGATCCCCATATACCTCTTTACTCCCGATCCACTATATCTTGAATTCTTTGACATTACCAATGATCTTCTTCAATTCATCGCTACCACTCTAAAGAAGCTCATAGCTGAGGCTATTGCCCCTCACTACTTCTATTTCCCCTCTATCTGCACAGCTGGCTTCCTCCTCCTCTATCCCTTCTTTTAGGGGCCTGGGTTTAGGTCTCTAAAATCTAGGCAGGGGGAGATGTCGATTGATGAAGCTCCTTCAGTAACATTAGTAGCAGCAGCAGTAGCAATAGCATCAGTAGAAATTCACGCAGCAGAAATAGTTGAAATTCTTGATGAAGATATTGAAATGATTTTTTTAGAAGAAGAGTCAGTTGATACAACAATAACCATTGTTGGTGATTTTATCATTAATCCCACAGTTGACATTATTTCTTTACTTCTTTCTTTTGATACAGTGTATAGCTCAAATTTACCAGTTTTTGTTGATACAGTTTCTAATTTCTCTAAAGCAATAGTCTGTTATTCTACTCTAGTTGATTCTTCAGTGTTAGAAGAAGTATAAAACAGTTTCTGTATTATTTCTTCCATTATTTCTATTATAGAGCCAAAGGATTTCTCTCCTCCAACTTATCCTGGGGTTGAGTCCCATATGCCAAATTTAGATGATATGCTTTTTGAAGGCTTGGAAAAAGATGACAGTGTCAAGATGCAAGATAATACAGATATTGAGCATACACACCAAGTAGTACTTCCTCTTGATAAGTCTGATTTGTTAAAGCAGATTGATGATCTATATGATCAACCAGCTAAAGATGATTCTTATGATGATGATGAATCTGATGAGTCAGATGACTCTTGTTCCAAGAAAAGGAAGTTTAAGAAGAGAAAGGCTCCAATAAAGGCTGCTCCAAAACCAAATCCTACAGCAGACACCCCCTACTACATTCTACATAACATTACACTCACTCTAGATACTCCCTACTGGATGAGACTTTCTATGAATGAACAAAAGAGAAGAAAGAAGATGAAGAGATATTACTCTCCTCCTAAGAAGTCATGGAGAGGACCTCCTCCTCTTCCTCCTCCTGCAGCTAGATAAGCAGGAAATATTTCTCAAGTTCAAAGGTCTACTTCTTATCAATCAAGACCAACTCATAGCAGTAAAGAAAGTTCTTCAATGTCAGACACTCAATCTAGAACCCAATAGAGAAAGCAGCAGCAGCAGTAGTAGCAAAATAGTCATGGCAGTTAGCTAATAGAATAAGGTAGCCAAGAAAAAGAAAAATCTAGTCCAGAGAGACCTCCTTCTCTAGCTTATTATCCAAAATTGGATCCAAACTATAGAATGGCTAGGTTCAATAAGCTAATAGCTTTATCCAAGATAAGGAAGGCCAAGGAGGAAGGAAAGGATTCCTCTCAATTCTCTACTATGTCATCTTACAGGAAGAAAGAACTGGACAAATATCAGGTAAAAAAACTTTTTAATGTTGATACTTATACGAATTTGCATCCAGAAGCTGCAGTGCCCAGAGCTGCAACTATGAAGATTCTTGGTGCTCAAGACATGAAAATGACCCAAAGAGAAGCATAGGACCCAAAAAGGATAAGGGTTTACACAAAACATTCTACTGATGTTTAAAAGAAAGACTCTTAATTTTCTTATTATTCTTTTTGAACTTTATTATTGCTATGCATTATTTTCACTAAGCACAATTATTTATATCTGCTGAAGTGTTATAATTCTGCTAGATAATTTTTTTCATGCTTTCTAATTTTGTTTTTTTTGTTTTGTATAGTGACCTCACCGAAATTGGGGGAGATTGTTGGAACCCTACTTGTGATTTTGGCTAGGTTCAGTATTAGGTTTGTTTAGATGACCTATCATGTATAGTCTAGGGTCATAGGTTATTTCAAGGGTCAAAGTCAGCAGCACCTACTTAGACTGTTAGTACCCTCAAGAAGTCTTTAGAGACAGATGACTTCAATAGAAAAGCATTTACAATGATTGCAGGAAAGTCGTTTGACAATAGCTGAACTTAGCTCGATGATCGTCGATCTCAGATCGACGAACTCAGATTTCCTTCTCTGAGTTGAGCTCGACGAAAGTCTTGATGAGATCGACGAACTATGATCTCATATCAGAAGTTCAGCTCGACGAAGGGCTATTTGTGTTCGACGAACTTGGAGCTCAAATTGGTAAGTTTACTTTCAGTTCGACGATCTTGGAGCTCAGCTTGACGAAGGTGAATTCTTAGCTAAACGAACTTGGAGTTCAGGTCGATGAAATCATTGCTGAGTTCAACTAACTCCTTCCAGGTTCTGTTCGACTATTCTTCTCTACAGTTTCTTAGTTCGACTATCAGTTTGATTTCAAATTATATTATATTAAGACTGTAATTCTCTTATAATTAATGCTCAATATTCTCAAGAATAAAGCCGTTTCAGGCAGCATTAATTATGGTTTTCACAGAGTTATTACTCTACCATATTCAATTGGACCGTTAGAGAAATGCATTCAAGACAAATATAAGCCCTTCAGTATCCCAGAAATTATGCAGAGAATTTAAAAGAAAAGATTTAAAATTCAAATGGTTTTTAATCTGAAATCATATATAAAGTGAATTTCCTTCAGAAGAAAAAAGAAGAAGCATGAGAAATAACAACAATAAGGCAGTGAATCAGTGAAAAAGAAGAGCAATCAGTAATCATTGAAGAACAACATAGCTCTCATACACACTGTTACAACCCGCATTTTCACCGCATATAATATTTTATCAGAGTAAGGGGAAATGCGCGTCATAATGCCACGTCAGCAGGGGATAACTTCGGACGCTCAGGCAAAACTCCTACTAGACCCAAAAAGAGAGATCTTTAAGTGATTTAGTGAAAATTCAAGTTAAGCAGTTAATTGTATCCCTCAGCTTAGAGATTAAACAGGTCGACGAAAAAAATAGTTTATATGCTTCGAAAAATAATTCATTCATAAGATTAAACATCCTACATGACTGTAGACGTTCCCCAGGGAATAACTCATGGTATGCAAGACTCTAGGTTGATAATAGTACTAAAAATACCTTTTACGGTTGCTAAATATAATGAGTTAGAGTTTTAAAATATGTTATGCATGATATAATAGTAGGTTTTATACTTGAAAATACCAAACATGCATTCTTAGCATAAATCATCCTAGAGAGCAAGTAATCCAATTCCTCTAAAATAGAACAACTAGTAGCTAGCAAGATATCAAGAAATAAACTATCTTGTGGGCATCAACAATCTGACACGAACCCACATCAAGTAAAAGTATGTCTAACCAAGTAAAGCAACAAAAAAACAACTAGCTCGCAACGGCGAGGTGAAAACCACAGCCAACTCTGCTGCTCAGCAAATCCAAAACTAGCTCCACTACCTGCTAAAGCTCTGAACTTGAGGCATTCCAAACACAGAACACCTCAGCAAGAAGGCACGAGCGGAGGCAGAAAAGTAAGCCAAAAAGTAAACATTGTTCAAAAGGGGTACCAACCAAAGACCAAAAGTACTGAAATAAAGTACAAAAGTAAAGTACCAAAATCAGAAACATGGAACTTACGTGAATCATCACGTATAACAAATCACACCAGATGCACTGGCTAAAAAGGTGGAAAGTAAGATTAAATCATAAGAAAGAATACTTAAAAACTTTATTAGCCACATGTAGTCAACTCTACCCAAAAACTCTAGTGAGGTGGTCACTCATCTGGACACACCCTCACAAATATATAATATCCGTCTAACTGCGGGGGAGACTCATACACTCCACCATTCACCGCAGACGCCCAAACACCCGATAAAGTTCCACAAGGTAATAATAAAAGAAAAAGACCATGCAGTGGTGGATTCGTCCACTAACACCCACAACAAAAGAAAACCATGATATAAATCTCAGAAATCATAGAGATGATTACGTCCACTAACTCCCGCAACCAGAGAAAATCATGATATATCTTAAGACTCGGCAAATCAGATTCTACTAGAAATTTCTAGATCAAAAAGCGGTTGATCAACCTTTAGGAAGGATTTATAACCCTAGATAAACCTAAGACGTTCTACAACAATTGTTAATGTTGATTAAAGCCAACAATATAATATTTCAACAAATCACTACAACGCTACGTAGTTGAATAATCATGACAAGAACTATAAATTCAAGAAAATTCCTAGGGGTGTTAAACATATATATAGTTGGAATGACAAAAGTGCACAAGGATTAACAAACAAAAGTTAAACAGTTACCATCAAGATTAGGAAAGAGGGGAAAAAGGAGGGAAAACCACCACTTGCCTTGGTTTTGTCGGAAAAACTCTCCAAATCACTTCTTGTCGCAGATCGGGGCTAAAGAAGACGAGGGAAGTCAAAATCTGAACAAAAATGGTCGAAGTAGAGGTTAGGGCAAAAAACCCTAACTAGAAAAACTCAAGAAATGGGGAAGATTTTACCACGATGTTGAAGCTCTCACTGAGAGCTTTCCGGATCTATGATCGGTTGGAAATTTCGAGCACCGGAGCACCATTGGATGCCATCGGAAGAATCACGAAAAACTCTCTCTCTCGCTCATGCCGCTCTTTTTCGGGAAAAAGAACATGATTTTGGTCTAATTAGAGGAGGAAGAAGAAGGATATATATATTTATATATATACAATTAATATAATATGAAATTCTTCACACTTAGAAGAATGAACTGGGGTCAGCTAAACCGATTTTCGAGATGAAAACATGGGTTAATCGAGTACTGTAGAGAGCTTCACAAGTATATAAGAAAATTTCCCGAGACAGAAGGTAAACATTACTCGAGTGCTGAAGAAGGCCTACTCGAGTACAGAAGAAGGATTACTCGAGTACTAAGGGAGGATTACTTGAGTAACAAAGGTGGATTTCTTGAGTACTCAAAGGCTTCTCGAGAATAAAAGAAGAATTACTCGAGTACAAAAAGCACTTCTCGAAAACAAGGAGATACTTCTCGAGAACAACAAATGAAGAATTACTCGAGTACACAAAGTACTTCTCGAGAACAAGGAGATACTTCTCGAGAAGAACAGATACTTTTCTAGAGAGCCACAGAAGGACTTCTCAAGAACAACCGAACTTCTCGAGTAACAGGTACGCATTACTCGAGTACAAAAGATGGGTTTCTCGAGCACTAGAACATATATCTCGATAACAACAAGGGTTATTTTCTCGAGAACTCCAGGTCTTCTCGAGAGCAGAACAAGATAAATTTGATAACTTCAGATTGTCTTTAATTCTAAGATAAAATGCTGACTCTAAGAATTTAGTAGGAGAGACAACCCTAGAATCAGACGCTTTAATTTTGAGACGTAAACATCAATTGCGTACTTAAGAAAAAACCATCACAAAGATACAAACACGCTCCGAGACTCCAAAAAAAATGCTCGTATCGCAATAAAACTTGACAAGTCCAAAAAAATCTCAAAACTGCACCCCTTTTAACTCGGGAAAACATGCAATCCAAATCCAAATCCCAAAATCGAGTCAAACATACCCAACGGACGCGAAAATGCACTAACGGTGCAGCGCCGTCAACATGAAGTATGAAAAAAAGTAACGCCTTGACATCATAAATATGACGATACAAATTCAAATAACATTATCGAAAAATCGGGGGCAACACAGTCACTCCCCCTAAAAAGAAGTTTCGTCCCGAAACTTATTATAACTTCAAAATCCAACTAAAACGATAAAAAACCAACATTCACCAAAAATAGGAAGACGTACCAGACACTAAGAGAAGAGATGAAAATGAGATTCCCTCATCGCCGACTCCAATTCCCACGTCACGCTCTCGACATCTTGATTTCTCCAAAGAACCTTGACCATAGAAATGGTCTTCCTCCGCAACACTCGATCTAGAGATTCCAAAACACAGACAGGCTATTCTATATACAAAAGATTGGGCTGAATCTGGGGCACCGTATCATCGACTTTATGATCACTACGAACAAGGGGTCTAACTTGTACTTCCTTCCAAACCATTTAACACCTGACATCGGAGAGACTTTCAGAAAAACCATGTCCCAAACGTCGAACTACAGATCGATAATTCATCGATTAGCATATTTCTCATAATGCTCTTGTGCTGTATAGAGCTTTTCTCGAATATGAGTCACAGCACAATTCATCTCCTCAAGGGCTTCCGGACCTAGCAGCGGTCTCTCCCCAACTTCAGCACAATACAAAGGAATTTTACAATGCCATCCATACATGGCCTCAAATGGGGGCATCTACAGACTCTCTTGATAACTATTATTATGAGTAAATTCCATGAGTCTGAGGCGTTCATCCTAAGAACCACCATGATCCAATATATAACACCTTGAAAGTGAAGGGATAGATACTACTCTAGAGGGGGGTGAATAGAGTTATCAAATTTTGCACTAGACAAAATTTAATGGTCTACCCAACTCCCTTGGAGTGAATTGCGGAATTAAAAGATTATAGATATGGAATTAACCCTAGAGCCTAACACAAGTGTTGTGCACAGACTCAAGCTAACTGTAATTACAGTTAAGGCTTGGAAATCCTAAACAGCAACTAGCAACCTAGTTATATCTATTCACAGCCACAATGCAGGAATTAAACAAGGCAATCCAGACGACACAAGGAATTTATAGTGGTTCCCGAAACAACTTGGGTACGTCCACTCTTCTACCAACAAGGTAGGAATCCACTCAGGTTTTTGATCAGGTGCCCTGCCACCAATAGGATCTGCTTCAGGTAGATCCAGAAACCCTTTAGACTTTTGATCAGGTGTCTAAAAAACCAAGCACAGGTTTTTGATCAGGTTCCCTGCCACCAAGGGATACTTTTGAAGGGAGTAATAACCCTGTACAGGAGGGGGTAAGAAGGTTAAGATGTCTTCTCTATTTTACAAAAGATTAGAGAAGCACAAGAACTTGCACTAAGCTAGAAAGCTCTAAAGAATCAAGGCTCCCCCTGGCTCAAAGATGTCCAGGTGAAGTCTTGCTTCAGTGTAGAAAACTCTTCAGAAAGATCTGATGGAAAAACTACAAGAAGATAATAAATAATAAAATTAGAGATCTTCAAGCAGCTGTCTTCTTCTTCTTCTTCTTCAAAAGAACTCTGAGTTTGAACTTCCTGAAAGCAGGAGAACTCAGGTTGAAGAAGAGTAGAAGAGCTTAACACTTCTCAGTTGGATGAGTATTGCTGAGAGCAGTGAACTTGATCTTGATGAAGGCTTGAAAGCAGATGAACTGGGTAACTAGTTAGCTAGCTTGAATCCTTCTTCAAAGGGTCCTTTTTATATCAGCAACAAGCAACGGCTCTCTTCAATTTGAATTGCTTATCTTCTTCTGAAACTTAAGACCTGGGCTATAAATATCAAAAAGACAAACGATCTCTGCAGCAAAACATTCTATAAAAGGGATAAACATTTTTCAAAGAAGCTGCAGGAAGCAATCTGATAATAAAGTAATAAATAAAGTCATATCAGAAACAAACTATTTATAGCAGAAGAAAGACTTTTCAGTCTAACGGCTATAAAGGACTGACATCAGATAAAGTAAAATACAATGTCAGCTAATAAGACAAACAACTTTATCTAAAAAGATTTTACTCAGGCATAAGGGATGGAGCAAATATTGCCTAGAAATATTATTATAAAACAGCTAAAAAATCATGCCAGATAATGTATTAATTAATTAATTAAATATAATAAATAAATACAAAATATAAAGGCAGACAGAAAACGTCGAACGACCCTCGAAGATCATCGACCGACGCACGGAGATCGTCGAACTATCGGACAGATAGTCGAACGATCCAGATAGTCGAACTATCAAAGGAGATAGTCGAACCATCACAGCAGATAGTCGAACTATCAGAAGATAGTCAAGCTATCAGATAGTCGACCTATCAACAGATAGTCGAACTATCAAAGCGAAACAGATAGTCGAACTATCAACAGATAGTCGAACTATCAAAAACAAACAGATAGTCGACCTATCAACAGATAGTCGAACTATCAGATAGTCGAACTATCAAAGCAGATAGTCGAACTAACAAGCGAGAACAGATAGTCGACCTATCAACAGATAGTCGAACTATCAACGCAGAACAGATAGTCGAACTATCAACAGATAGTCGAGCTATCAGATAGTTGAACTATCTAAGCAGATAGTCGAACTATCTAAGCACACAGATAGTCGAACTATCACCCGATAGTCGAACTATCCTCGCAGATAGAACGTTGAGCAACTGATAGACGATCGTCGAACAGTCAGTCGACAATAGTCGAGCGGCGTTCGACTATAGTCGAACGAAAAACTACTTAACCAAATTCTTCATTTGGAAAAGCGAGGACTCTACAGCTAGACCACTAACCATTGACCATAGATATTTCTTGGGTCAAGGGACAAAAGGAGAAGACTAAACTCAAATCAAACTAGGGTACCAACAATCTCCCCCTATTTGAGTTAAGTCTCTCAAAAACTAAAACATAGAACTAGCTAAAGAGCAATAAAATTAATACATGAAATATATAAACAATTAACAGCAGTTATCAAACAGATAAATAACAGTCAAATATATATAACAGCAGTCAAGCAAAATTAAGGATCTACAGAGTCTGGCTTAGGGTTAGACGAGCTAGGAACAAAGGAAACTTTCCGTAAAGGATCAATTGCCTCTCTCTTAGACATCTTCAAGTCTTGCGCGCCAATAATCATTAATTCTGCAGTCCTTGGAATAACGGCTTCCGGGTGCTTTTCCATATACTTTGAAGGGTCAAAGACCTCAGGATTAACCTGGAACTTTTCGAACTCCTTCTTTCTGAAAGTAGACATGGTGGTTAATCCAGTAGTATCTTTTCCTTCAGCTTTTGCTTTCCTGATTTGAGCTGCTCCAACCAATTCGTGAAAACGAGCCATCCTAAAGTTAGGATCAAGCTCAGGACTTTCATACACAGTCTTAGAAGGAGTATCATCTGATTCTTTATCTTGATTAACTAGATAAGACAGGGGAGCAGACTCAGCAAAGTTCTTGCTAGAATTTTTAAACAAAATAAACTACTTACCTTTTGAAACAATTTTTTCAGAATGCACTGGTATTGGAGATGAAATCATTTTCTTTGGAGAAGGAGGAGGGGAAAAAGTTGGTCTTTGAAACACAACCTCCTTCACTTGTTCTCTTACTGTATCAGATCTTTGATAGCCAGAATATGATTTTCCATGAAAACCTTGAGAGCTTTTCCTTGAAGAAGACTGGGACGGAGCAGATTTTGTTGTCGGAGCAGAAGGATTGGCAGATAAATTCCCAGAGGCTCCTGCACTAGGAGGTGGAGGAGGAGGACCTCTGGGTGTCCATCTAGGGTAGGACTATCATATTTCTTAGCTTTCTTTCTCTCTTTCTGCTGGTTCTTGGAGAACCACATCCAATGTTGAAACTCTTTTGATTTGGGGTCTATTCCTTTCAGAATATAGTATGGAGTATCATTATCACGATTGGGAGGAGGAGGAGCAATTGCTTTTCTTTTCTTCTGAGCAGCTTTCTTTTTCTTTGAATTTTCAGATAAATCTGAATCCTCTTCATCTTCAGAGTGAGATGAAGGAGGGTTGTCATATGGATCATAGGCTTCAGAAACAGCCTTTTCCTTTAATTTCAGATCAGCTTTCTCTTTTTCCTCTTCTATGTCATCCTGAGCCAGAAGGAAATCCAAATCAAGTCCTGGGGAATCATCCCAAACAGTTGACTTTTCAACTTGCAAATCTTTTTCTTTCTCTTCTAACAAAAATTGAACTCTTTGATTCCAAGCAACTCTTGCTTTCTCTTCTTGATTTTCAGATACATCTTCTAAATCATCTAAAAAGGAATCCAATTCTGGATCTACTTGAACATCAGGAACATCAGGAGCAGCCTCAGAAACAATTACTATAACCTGAGCAGCTATATCTTCTTTAATATAATCTGTAGATTTATGAACACAAATCTGCTAAATAAGCTAAAATCATTTCTTCTAGGTATTCACAAGCTAGCAAATTAATTGACTCGTCAATAAAGCGGATGAGTGAATTACCTTCATATTTTACCAACTCCCAGGACTCATCTAGGTAGGATGTAATAATCTCTTCTAGGAAATGGGCAACCACGGGAGTGGTGAGATCTTCTAAGCAAACTTTCACAGCAAATTCAGATAGCATAATTGCATCAGATATTTCTTTGTCAGATAGCACTGAAACTGATTCATCTTGAGCTTGAACTGCATCAGTCTCTTCTTGAACTATTGGAAGAACTGCTGGAAGGGAGGCTGGAGGCTCTGAGACATCTTCACAGAACATCTCCCCCTGCCTGATTTCAGTGGAAACTGAAACCAGGCCCCTTGAAGAAGAGGGCTCAGCAGATTTAGAAAGTGATTGAATGGAAGCAGTCAAGGTGGCAATGGAAGAGGCAAGTGGAGCAATTGCCTCTTCAATCATAATTTTGATTGAAGGGGTAATCAACTCCAAAATGCTGGAAATGAAAGCTGGGGTGATCTCAAAAGATGATGGAATTGCAGTGGATGGAGATGCAGCAGAGATGGTTGTAGTGTTAGGATGAGAAGTGGTGTGGACTGGAGATCGAATTGGAGATGGAGCTGGAGAATTAACAAGAGTGTTAACTAGAGAATGAATAGGGGACTGAATAGGAGACTGAGGAGGTGTTGGAATCCTCTCAGATCCTAACAGATCAAAACTAGGAGCAGATATAATAGCCAGATGAGAAGGAAGAGGAGATGCTGGAGGGGAAGGAAGAACAACCGTGGTTGTTTCTCGAACAGGAGAAGGGGAAAGTCGTACTTCAGCTGAAGTTGATGGAACTTCATCTGAAGCAGACTGCATAGCAGAAGAAGATGAGGGAAGGGAAAGAGCTGAGCCAGCTTCTACCGGGAGAGGAGCGACTGAATCAGTCCTAGTGCTCTCTGATGTCACTGGAGCAACCCCTGTGAGAGCGGGTTTCAAAAAAGTCCTCTTCCACTTGGAGAATAGATTTGGGTCCATCTTCTTGCTTGCATTTATGGTTGTTGCAGCGGAGACCAGTAGCTGAGGATACTTTTTCTTCAGAAAAATTCCAATGACCCTTCCTAGGGTAACCTCTTTCTTACTATTCTTTTTCCTTATCAGATCAAACATTACTCCTGCCCAATCAATCTTTTTCTGATTAACAATTGCACACATCAGTGCAAATTATTACCTTGTTATGTTGTCATGAGCAGAGTGCTTTCCAAGGAGCACTTTTCCAACTAACTCAGCGAGAAATTTAATCTTAAAGGGGAAATTGACCTTGAGCAGCTTCGTGGGAATGCCCTCCGCATGTCCCAGTTCAGTCAGCATCCTTCCAAACTCTTGAGCATCTTGCTCATAATCTTCTTCACCATTTATTAATCCAAAAACATCAGTCAGAACGGCCGGAGTTAAAATTACCTCTTCTCCACCGATGGTGCCAGTCATCGAATCGTCAGAGGATGACGAAGTGAAAGCCCATTCCTTGATCTCGGGAATATTTAACTTTATCCTTGTCGACATTAATCTTTCTAGACCTTGATCCCGGCACAACTGAAGAACTTCCACAATCCCTGCTTCACAGCAACTGAACGCGTCAAAATCGACGCTAAAGCCTGCATCGAACTTTACAATGGCTAGCACTGCAGGAGAAATCGCCATTGAATTGCTGGAGAATGCGCGAGAAAGACGGAGAAGATGAAGGGGATGAAGCGGCAGAAAATCGCAAGCGGGAAGACAGAATGCGAAAAGTCACGCTCCGTCGACGATAAAATAAAAGATCTTTTAACCTAGGTCGACTATCGGCTTTATATTAGACCGGAAATAGTCGATCTATTAAAAAGATACTAGAACCGATAGTCGAACGGCCGTTCGACGATCGGCCCAGAAGCAGAGTAGTCGAGCCATTGTTCGACTATTTCTGGCTTCTCAAACAACAAACTGTCGTCATCCAGAGATCGATGATAGGCTCGACCTGTTCGACGATCTTCGAACGCCGGTCGACGATCTTTAAACAGATAAGCTATCATTAACCAGAGGTCGACAATAGGCTTGATCCGTTCGACGATCTTCGATCATCGTTCGACGATCTTCAAGCAGGATTCAACATAGGCAGATATAGTCACACTTAGTCTCATCCATTTATCATGCCTAGTTGAACTAAAAAAACAGATGCTTCTGTTCATCTAAGGGCTTGGTGAATATATCACCTCTCTGAAACTTAGTGGATATGAACTCAAGACAAATCTTGTTCTTTTCCACACAATCTCTCAGGAAATGGTGCCGAATCTCAATGTGCTTCGTTCTAGAGTGGTGCACTGGATTTTGTGCAATGGAGATAGCACTGGTACTGTCACACATGATTTTGGTATTCTTGTGTGAGTAACCATAATCCACAAGCTGGTTTTGAATCCACAGGATCTGTGAACAACAACTAGCAGCTGCTATATATTCAGCCTCTGCAGTTGAAGTTGAGACAGAAGCCTGCTTCTTACAGAACCAAGAGACCAATCTCTCTCCTAGAAACTGATAAGTTCTTGAGGTGCTCTTCCTATCAACTCTGCAACCAGCATAATCAGAATCAGAATATCCAATTAATTTAAATTCTGACTCAGCTGGGTACCAAAGTCCTAGATTTGGACATCCCTTCAGGTATCTCAGGATTCTCTTGAGAAGAATCAGATGAGATTCCTTGCGGTTGACCTGGAATCTAGCACAAAGGCATGTAGCAAACATTATATCAGGCCTACTTGTAGTTAGATATAATAGGGAACCAACAATGGCCCTATAATTCTTTTGATCAACTGGCTTGCCGTGATCATCAAAATCAATAACTACATTAGTAGCCATAGGTGTAGGCATTGCTGAAGCATCAGCCATCCCAAATTTCTTTACCAATTCCTTGGCATATTTGGATTGGGAGATGAAGATACCATCAGCATCTTGCTTAACTTGGAGACCAAGAAAGTAAGACAGTACACCCATACTACTCATCTCAAACTTAGAGTGCATCAGGTCAGAGAACCTTTTGCAAAGTTTGGGATCAGTGGAGCTAAATATAATATCATCTACATACACCTGAACTAACAGGATTGTGTCCTTGTGATGCTTGACGAAAAGGGTTCTATCAACTACTCCCCTAGTAAAGTTGTGCTCTAAAAGGAAACTAGCTAGAGTCGCATACCAGGCTCTGGGAGCTTGCTTTAGTCCATAAAGAGCTTTCTGCAACTTAAACACATGAGAGGGCTGAGTTGAAGAAACAAACCCTCGCGGTTGTTCAACAAACACCTCTTCCTTAAGCTCACCATTCAGGAATGCACTTTTGACATCCATTTGAAAGACCTTAAACTTCATGTAGGCTGCATAGGCCAAGAAGATCCTTATTGCTTCTAGCCTTGCAACAGGAGCAAAGGTTTGGTCATAATCTATACCTTCCTCCTGTCTGTAGCCCTGAGCTACAAGCCTTGCTTTATTCCTTACAATAATTACATTTGCATCCAACTTGTTTCTATACACCCACTTGGTGCCTATGATCAGTTGGCCTTTAGGTCTTGGAACCAAAGTCCAAACTTTACATCTCTCAAACTGATTGAGTTCCTCTTACATAGCAATGATCCAGTGGGGATCTAGCTCTGCATCTTTAAAGGTGAGGGGCTCAACCTGTGAGAGGAAACAAGCATGCATCACATCCTGTCTTAATTGGTGTCTTGTTTGCACACCAGCTGATATGTCTCCAATCACTTGAGATGTGGGGTGATCTCTAAGTGTGACAATATCAGCAGGTGGGATGTGATCTTCAGCAACAGTTGGGATTAATTCCTCAGGAGGAATTTGATCTACTGTTGGTGGTACAAAAACAGCTTCTGCAATGTCTTCATCACTGTCTGATTCAGTGATCTGAAGAGTTGATAGCTGAAGAATTTCTTGAGAGGCATCAGGTACCTGCAATGAACTAGAGGAAGGAGAATTTTCCTTCTCCTTATAAAACATCTGAGACTCATCAAAAGATACATGCACAGATTCTTCAATTTTACAGGTTGATTTGTTATAAATCCTATAAGCTTTGCTTACTTGGGAATATCCAAGCATGATTCCCATTGAAGCTTTTGCTTCAAATTTCCTAAGATATTCTTTATTGTTATTATGAATATAAATAATACAACCAAATACTCTAAAATAATTAATTTTAGGTTTCTTTCCTTTAAGTAACTCATAAGGAATTTTACACTTAAGCTTGTGTATCAAACTTCTATTCAAGAAATAATTGGCTGTACTAACAGCTTCTGCCCAATAGGAGAGAGGCATGTTAGCATCTGCCAACAATGTGCTAGCAGCTTCAATGAGTGTTCTGTTCTTCCTTTCAACTACCCCATTTTGTTGGGGAGTTCTAGGAGCTGAAAAACTATGTTTGATACCTTCTCTCTCACAGAATTCTTGCATGAGAAGAGAGTCAAACTCAGTACCATGATCACTTCTGATCAAGGCCACATGAGTAGAGTACTCAATCTGCACACATAGTAGAAAGTCTATAAGGGCTTTGAAGTTATCAGCCTTAGTTCTCAAAAAGAAAACCCAACTGAACCTAGAGAAGTCATCTATAATTACTAAGGTGTAATACTTCCCTCCTAAACTCTATACATTTATTGGGCCAAATAGGTCCAAATGTAATAGATACAGGATTCTAGGAGAATCACTTGTATTTACAGATTTAAAAGAGTTTTTGGTTTGCTTGCCTAGCTGACAAGCCTTGCATAGGCTCTCCTTCTTGTAGGTGCAAGAAAGTAAACCTCTAACAAGGTTGTGTTTAGTTAACCTAGATATATTTTTAAGGTTAACATGACTAAGCCTCTTATGCCACAAAGAATTATTATTAATTGTTACTTCATTAAATAGACAGATTTCAGAATGAGATGAATTGAAATCTACTAAATAAATATTACCTATTCTAATGCCTACTAAAACAACATTATTATTTAAAGTAATATTGCAAGAAGAGTTAGAAAATGAAACCTGGTAGCCAGCATCACATAGCTGGCTGACTGAGATCAAATTGTGCTTCAGTCCTGTCACATATGCAACTCTCTTGAAAGTAACATCTCCAATTGTGATCCTGCCATAGCCTTTTGTCTGACCACAGCTGGAATCTCCAAAGATAACCTTTGGGCCGAGCTTAGCTTTGAATTTAGACAGATGATTTTTGTTTCCTGTCATATGCTTGGAACATCCACTATCCAAATACCACTTATTTTGAGTGATAGGATAGGACTTCACCTGCAAGACATTTATTTAGACAGAGTGGACCCAGGTAACCTTGGGTCCCTTGTTTTTCACATAAGAAAAGCTAGAAATAAATGAAAATGCAGGCTGAGGGTGATAACCTAATGGGTGAGATCTCCTAGGTGGGATTCTCCATGCAGATGATGGGTCAACAAACCTAGGGTTTCTATTTTCATTTAGGTTTCTATGGTACTGATGATGATTTTGAAAATCATGTTGAAAACGTCGATCGACGTTCGACGATGGGCGCTCAGATCGTCGAGCTTCGTTCGACCATTGAGCTTCCGATCGTCGAGCGGCGTTCGACACTCTTTGCATTTCTTTAAAAAATTTCTTTCTTTTCTCTCTCTTAGCCTTATTTAAAGTTTTATTAACTTGGTTTACTTGCTCAGTGTTCTTCATTCCACTAGCTGAAATGAAGTTCACTGGAGTTGAAAGATTATTTTTAAGAATAACTGGGGGTTCACTTGGAGAAGCTCCTAAGCCTAGTTTGTCATTACCTGACCTAGTATTAGTTATGCTGGTAATCTCTAACAGCTTAAGGCTTCTACCATTAAGTGATTCTTCTAACCTCTTAGACTTAGCTAACTCCATTTTAAGAAATTTAATTTCTTCACTACAAGTAGTGAGATCTTCCTTTAACCTAATATTTTCTGTAGCAATTAATTCTGAGTCAGCTAACTTATTTCTAAGTTCTTTTATCTCCTTTTCTGAGCTAATCAAATCTAAGCATAAAGATTTAAAATCTAATTTAAATTCTTCAGAAGTGAAGTCATAAGAAGATAGTACCTCATCTTCTGTTGGCATCTCTTCATCTGAATCTGAACTCTCTGCAGCTGAATGATTGCTGCAGGCATCTATTGCCATCAGGCAAACCTCCTTTGCCTTCTTCTCTTCCTCATCCTCACTGGAGCTAGAGGAGGAAGATTCTTCATCAGAATCACTCCAGGTTTCAGCAATGAAACCTCTCTCCTTTTTCTTGTTCTTGTAGGAGGATGGCTTGGAGTGCTTCCTGTGCTGTTCCTTTTCTTTCCTCTTGTCTTTGTTCTTCTCCTCTGGACACTCTGGTAAGATGTGTCCAGGCTTCCTGCAACCATAACATATAATTTCTTTAGCAGGTGAACGGTCATACCTTGGTTTGTCTTCATATCGTGAAGACTTCTTTCTGAATTCCTTTCTCCCCATCTTGAGAAACCTCTTGGCAAACAATGCCATTAGTTCCTCATTTGATTGGCTGCCTTCAGAAGCATCAGCAGCCTTAAGAGCTAGAGATTGCTCTTTTCTTGTTGGAGTAGGGGTCTTTGCTTCTGCTTCTGCTTCTCTTGTCTTCAGCACTTGCTCAAAAGACTTGAGCTTGCCGAGAAGGGCTTCAGTGGAGATCTCATTTGTACTTCTGGCTTCCTTGATGGGCCAGATCCTTAGATCCCATGTGCTAGGGAAGCACATTAGAATCTTATCATTGACCTCTGTCAATGATATGTCCTTGTCAAGGGTCCTCAGCTCATTGATGATTGAGCTGAGCCTGGTGTACATGGCTTCAACTGATTCAGCATCAGTTTTCTTGAAGTTCTCATATTGTGAGATAAGGTTGGACCTTCTGTCCTTCCTTTCATCAGCTGAACCAGCTACAATCTGGTTCAGTGTATTCCACATAGCTTTTGTTGAAGAGCAGTCAGCTATCTTCTGGAATACCTCATCAGACATTGTTTGAGCCAGTATATTCATTGCCTTGGCATCTGCTATCTTGGCCTTCTTGTACTCATCGTTGTAATCTGGAGGAGGCACTGCACTCATATCAGTTGATGATGAGGCAGTGGCAGCAGCAGGTGCTCTTGGGGGTCCTGAAAAAATAGAAGCAAAGATACTTTCATCAATAGAATTCATATATAATTTTATCCTTGCCTTCCAGATGCCAAACTTAGCTAAGTTGCATGATGGAGGTCTGGTGCTAGAATAATCCTTGGACTGGGCCATGATAGTGATAGTGAATATCTATAAGCTTTGGTATCTATCAGGATCTTGTGACTTAGGTGTTAGCCTATTCAGTCAGACAACCTCCCTCTGATAACAATTGAAAGTGAAGGGATAGATACTACTCTAGAGGGGGGGTGAATAGAGTTATCAAATTTTGCACTAGACAAAATTTAATGGTCTACCCAACTCCCTTGGAGTGAATTGCGGAATTAAAAGATTATAGATATGGAATTAACCCTAGAGCCTAACACAAGTGTTGTGCACAGACTCAAGCTAACTGTAATTACAGTTAAGGCTTGGAAATCCTAATCAGCAACTAGCAACCTAGTTATATCTATTCACAGCCACAATGCAGGAATTAAACAAGGCAATCCAGACGACACAAGGAATTTATAGTGGTTCCCCAAACAACTTGGGTACGTCCACTCTTCTACCAACAAGGTAGGAATCCACACAGGTTTTTGATCAGGTGCCCTGCCACCAATAGGATCTGCTTCAGGTAGATCCAGAAACCCTTTAGACTTTTGATCAAGTGTCTAAAAAACCAAGCACAGGTTTTTGATCAGGTGCCCTGCCACCAAGGGATACTTTTGAAGGGAGTAATAACCCTGTACAGGAGGGGGAAAGAAGGTTAAGATGTCTTCTCTATTTTACAAAAGATTAGAGAAGCACAAGAACTTGCACTGAGCTAGAAAGCTCTAAAGAATCAAAGCTCCCCCTGGCTCAAAGATGTCCAGGTGAAGTCTTGCTTCAGTGCAGAAAACTCTTCAGAAAGATCTGAAGGAAAAACTACAAGAAGATAATAAATAATAAAATTAGAGATCTTCAAGCAGCTGTCTTCTTCTTCTTCTTCAAAAGAACTCTGAGTTTGAACTTCCTGAAAGCAGGAGAACTCGGGTTGAAGAAGAGTAGAAGAGCTTAACACTTCTTAGTTGGATGAGTATTGCTGAGAGCAGTGAACTTGATCTTGATGAAGGCTTGAAAGCAGATGAACTGGGTAACTAGTTAGCTAGCTTGAATCCTTCTTCAAAGGGTCCTTTTTATATCAACAACAAGCAACAGCTCTCTTCAATTTGAATTGCTTGTCTTCTTCTGAAACTTGAGACCTGGGCTGTAAATATCAAAAAGACAAATGATCTCTACAGCAAAACATTCTATAAAAGGGATAAAACTTTTTCAAAGAAGCTGCAGGAAGCAATCTGATAATAAAGTACTAAATAAAGTCATATCAGAAACAAACTCTTTATAGCAGAAGAAAGACTTTTCAGTCTAACGGCTATAAAGGACTGACATCAGATAAAGTAAAATACAATGTCAGCTAATAAGACAAACAACTTTATCTAAAAAGATTTTACTCAGGCATAAGGGATGAAGCAAATATTGCTTGGAAATATTATTATAAAACAGCTAAAAAATCATGCCAGATAATGTACTAATTAATTAATTAAATATAATAAATAAATACAAAATATAAAGGCAGACAGAAAACGTCGAACGACCCTCGAAGATCGTCGACCGACGCACGGAGATCGTCGAACTATCGGACAGATAGTCGAACGATCCAGATAGTCGAACTATCAAAGGAGATAGTCGAACCATCACAGCAGATAGTCGAACTATCAGAAGATAGTCGAGCTATCAGATAGTCGACCTATCAACAGATAGTCGAACTATCAAAGCGAAACAGATAGTCGAACTATCAATAGATAGTCGAACTATCAAAAACAAACAGATAGTCGACCTATCAACAGATAGTCGAACTATCAGATAGTCGAACTATCAAAGCAGATAGTCGAACTACCAAGCGAGAACAGATAGTCGACCTATCAACAGATAGCCGAACTATCAACGCAGAACAGATAGTCGAACTATCAACAGATAGTCGAGCTATCAGATAGTTGAACTATCCAAGCAGATAGTCGAACTATCAAAGCACACAGATAGTCGAACTATCACCCGATAGTCGAACTATACTCGCAGACAGAATGTCGAGCAACTGATAGACGATCGTCGAACAGTCAGTCGACGATAGTCGAGCGGCGTTCGACTATAGTCGAACGAAAAATTACTTAACCAAATTCTTCATCTGGAAAAGCGAGGACTCTACAGCTAGACCACTAACCATTGACCATAGATATTTCTTGGGTCAAGGGACAAAAGGAGAAGACTAAACTCAAATCAAACTAGGTACCAACACACCTGATCATATCTTCCACGATCTGATTTACCCTTTCCAACTCACCATTATTCTGCGGATGATAGGCAGTGGAATACCTTAAATCGGTACCCAACCCCTCTAATAAAATCTTCCAAAAGCGAGACAAAAATCTGGAGTCTCGATCTGATACAATGCTAACAGGCACTCCATGCATTTTGATGACTTCATAAAGGTATAACTCAGCTATCTTCTTCATAGAATACCCAATATTAAAGGGTTCAAAGTGAGCACACTTTGTCAATCTATCAACTATCACCCAAATAGAGTCGTGCCCAAGAGGAGATTTCGGTAGACCGGTGATGAAATCCATTGAAATACTCTCCCATTTCTAACATGGAATATCAAGCGGTGTTAATTTACCACCAGGCCTTCTATGATCTGCCTTAACACGCTAAAAAATGTAACATTCTGACAAAAACTTTGCTATATCGTTCTTCATTCCCGACCACCAAACATTTTGCTTCAGATCCTTATACATTTTGGTGGAGCTAGGATGGTAGGAAACACTTGAACCATGGGCTTCATTGCAAATCATAGCCCGAATGTCACCAAATGAGGGAATACAAAATCTACCATGGTATTTCAGAGTATAAAACTCATCCACTAAAAAATCAGGTAGCTCTCCCTTCTCAGTTCTATTCTAGAGATGTAACAAATAAGGGTCTTCCTTTTGGTGGAATCTAGTAAGGAAAATCCAAGAGGTCTCTTCTGCTTACAAACTAGTAGGTACAGTAGTATTCCCAACTTCTATGTCCATCAATAATAATTCTTACACCAAGGATTGCACAGATAGATTGAAGATTTTGGCAATCTTCCTACTCAGAGCATCGGCTACAACATTAGCCTTTCCTGGATGGTGAAGGATCTCCACCTCATAGTCAGCCACATACTCCAACCACCTACACTGGCGCAGATACAGCTCCTTTTGAGTGAAGAAGTACTTCAAACTCTTATGATCTATAAAGATCTTGCACAGCACGCCATATAGTAAATTTCTCCAAAGCTTCAAAGTATAAATTACAGCAGCAAATTCAAAATCATGCGTGGGATAGTTTCTTACATGAATCTTTAATTGTTTATATCCGTATGCGATCACCTTTCCTTCTTGCATCAAAACACAACCAAGTCCAATGTGTGATGCATCCACAAACACAGCGTACTCGACTCCTTCAGTCGGTAAAGTGAAAACTAGAGCAGTACACAATCTCTTTTTCAACTCTTGGAAGGCTTCTTCACACTTATCGCTCCATATGAACACGGTGTTCTTCTATGTAAGTCTAGTTAGAGGAGTAGACAACACAGAGAACCCTTCCACGAACCTTCTATAATAACCATCTAGAACTAAGAAGCTCCTAATCTCTTTAGGAGTAGAAGGTCTCTCCCATTCCATTACAGAAAAAATCTTGGTCGGGTCTACAGAAATACCATGCTTGCTCACAACATGACCAAGAAAGGACAGCTTGGGTAACCAGAATTCGCATTTACTCAACTTGTCATAGAGTTTGTGCACCCTAAGGGTTGACAGAACTAAGCGTAAGTGGTGACTATACTCCTCAACACTGCGGTAATACACGAGAATGTCATCTATGAACACAATCACGAAATGGTCCAACAAATCTTTGAACACTCTATTCATTAAGTCCATAAAAGCAGAGGGGGCATTTGTCAAATCAAAGGACATCACCAAGAACTCAAAATGCATGTGCCAGGAATGAAAAGCTACCCATGGTATATAAGTCTCACAGACACTCAATTGGTGGTAGCATGATCGAAGGTCTATCTTCAAAAACATAGCGCATCCACAAAATTGATCAAATAGATCATCAATCCGAGGCAAAAGATATCTGTTCTTGATGGTTACCTTATTTAACTCTCGGTAATCTATGCAGAGCCTCATAGAACAATCTTTCTTCTTTACGAACAAAATAGGTGCACACCATGGAGAAGAAGCCTAATAAATCCACACTGTAGCAACTCATCCAGCTGAGTGCGCAACTCTTCTAACTCACGCGGAGCCATACGATACGATACCTTTACTATAGGGCGAGTACCTGGATCGAGGTCTATTACAAACTCCACCTCTCTCTTAGGAGGAAGTCTTGGAAGGCTATCAGGAAAGACATCTAGAAACTCTCACACCACCGAGATATTCTCAAGACGTGGTGTAATAAAAGATATTTCCAAAGAAGAAATAGAAACAAGATACGCCTCACAACCAGACTCTAGAGCTCGACAAGCACGTACTGCAAAAATAATGAGGGAACCCTTGTCCTGAAATACATAGACACTCATGGGTAGGTCATTTTCCATCTTGAAGTCCAATTGCTTTGGCTTGCACTGGATTACCACATCATACTTGGACAACCAGTCCATGCCCAAAATTACGTCAAAATCTGCCAGATCAAGCACCATCAGATCCGCAAAAGCTAGAAAATCGCCTGGGCAAATAGGGCATCTCTATATTCCTTGATTGGATAACACCAGATCTCCAAAGGGAAGCTTGACGTTGAAGGAAACTCCTAATTGATCCATGCTCAAACGATGCTTATCTACAAAACTTCGTGCCACGAAGGAATGGGTGGCACCTGAATAAAAAAGAATGTGCACCCACCTATTATTTAACTTAAACTCCCCTAAAACCATATTATATATAACTAAACGAATGAAAACTAGGACAAACGATGGAGAGAAAAAGATAAACTAAAATCTAACCTGATATCGCTTGGGTAGAGGTCTGAGCTTCCTCTTTTGTCACCACATTATGCTTTCCTTTTCCTTTGTCCTTATTTAGCGGTGGTGGCAAAGCCCAGAGCGGGGAAGGATGTTGTGGAGACTGAGCCTATGGGCATGAAGACTTCAGGTGTCCTTTCTTCCTGCACTAGAAGCAAGCCTTATCCTATGACCAGCAACGACTACAATCATGACCCTTCCTTGAACAAAATGAGCACACCAGATCTCGTTTGGGTGCGCCTTGGATGGCGTGCACCTGCTGCTGCTTCAGAGTGGCAGTCCTCTTGAAACACCTTTCGTAAGGGTGGCAGGATTGACCATAGAAGCTACATACCTCAACACTTTTCTTCTTCGAAGATGGGCCAGATGCCCTAGAGTTTCCGTCCTCAACACCTTTCCTCATTTCTTTCCTTGCTACGGCACCTCGATTCTTGGCATTCTCAATCGCCTCAACTTTCAATGCGGCTTCCACTGCCTCCATATAATTTTTATCTCTATAAGCGCTTGCCCACTGTTGTACATCAATTGTCAGTCCTCCAAGGAAATGTTTCACTCAACCCTCCTCTGAAGCTACCAAGTTAGGAGCAAATCTACTCAGCTTACTAAACTCAATCTCATACTCGCTCACCATGAGCAGTCTCTGCTTCAGAAGCAGGAAGTTATTCATCAGACGGTCCTGCTTGACCGAGGGTAGAAACTTTTTCAGCATCATCTTCTTAAAAGATTCCCATGAGCATCCTTCACTTAGGCTTTCCTTTACCCGAATCCACCAGCTCTTTTCCAGGCCTTTCAGCTGATTGGCTGCAATCACTACCTTCTTGGCTTCTACAATCCCTGAATATGAGAACATTTCCTCGATAGAGATGATCCAATCATCCAAAACCATGAATTCGGCTCTCCTGTCGTAAGTGGGAGGTCCAAGTTGCTGGAAATGTGATATAAAATTCATCTCTGGTGGTAGCATCACCAGGGGCACAAGAGTAGTAGGGGTACCAGGTATAGCTTAACCTCCGACAGGATCTTGCACTAAGGGTTACTGCGCAGGAGCAACAGAAAACAAAGACTCAATTTGTTATTATATCCCAACTAATTGTCTCGATAGAGCCTCATTGCTATGACGCAGACTCTCGATCAACACATCACTCTGTGCACCTAATGACTCACCCTCCGACTGGGGAGTCGACCTCATCACAGGACGCTTTGGCGGCATTTCTAAAAGGTGAAACGAACAACTAATAAAAATCCTAGATTACGATTAGGCCACACAACTTAGTTCAGACCATACTTAAAAGACACTTATGCTGCAACTTGCTCAAGGACTTTAGAATGATTCTATGTCCTACTTAGGATGATATCATCTCATCCTATTGATTCATGTTCCTTTGTTATGAATGCATGGATTCTTTATTCTTCTTTAAAATCATGTGTGTACATGTGTCATCATGTAAACCTTAACTTAGCACGTGTGCTTATGTGATGATATTCTTTGTATGCAGTGGTATGCATTCTAAAAAGGCCTTAATGCATGATATGAGCGGCGTACACATGAAATGTTATGCATCCCATAATACATAACATTGCAAGCAACGAGAAAAGAAAACGTGTTAATGGGCATCCATGTGATGGTGGTTATGCATCCCATATTACATAACTGTCACATGTTGCCTCCTATGGTGGATCCATATACAAACACAGATTATGCATCCCACACTACATAATATGCCACATATACTTCCTATCATACTATGAGTTTAGTGACTATGCTTCGGCTAAGACGTACTGATGATACATCGGTGTGTGTATGAAAATGTAAGAAGGAAATCAAAATTGATATCAGATTGGCTGGTTCGACCAACTTGTCAATCCAACCTCCCTCTTATACCAACTGACACAACACGCATTTTCACCACATATAATAATTTATCATAGTAAGGGGAATTGCGTGTCATGATGCCACATCAGCAGAGGATAACTGCAGACGCTCATGCAAAACTCCTACTAGACACAAAAAGAGAGATCTTTAAGTGATTTAGTGAAAATCCAAGTTAAGCAATTAACCGTATCCCTCAGCTTAGTGGCTAATCAGGTAAACTAAAGAAAATAGTTTATACGCTGTGGAAAATACTTCATTCATAAGATTAAACATCCTATAAGAGTGTAGACGTTCCCTAGTGAAAAACTCATGGTATGCAAGACTCTAGGTTGATAATAGTACTAAAAATAGTTTTTCCAGTTGCTAAATATAATGAGTTAGAGTTTTAAAATATTTTATGCATGATATAATAATAGTATGTTTTATACTTGAAAATACCTAATATGCATTCCTAGCAGAAAACATCCCAAAGAGCAAGTAATCCAATTCCTCTAAAAGGGAACAAATATCATCTTGCAAGATATCTAGAAATCAACTATCTTGTGGGCATGAATAATCTGACACGAACGCACATCATGTAAAAGTATGTCTAACCAAGTAAAGCAACAAAACGATAACTACCTCGCAACGGCGAGGTGAAAACTACAGCCAACTCTGCTACTCAGAAACTCCAAAACCAGCTCCACTACCTAGTAAAGATAGGAACCTGAGGCATTCCAAACATAGAACACCTCAACAAGAAGGAACAAACGGTGACAGAAAAGTCATCCAAAAAGTAAACAACGGTTAAAAGGGGTACCAACCCAAAAATAAAAGTACTGAAGTAAAGTACAGAAGTAAAGTACCAAAATCGTAAACATAGAGGTTACGTGAATTGTCACGTACAACAAATTACACAAGATGCACAAGGCTAAAAAGGTGGAAAGCAAAATTAAATCATAAGAAAGAATACTCAAAAACTTTATTAGCCACATGTAGTCAACTCTACCCAAGAACACAGGCGAGGTGGTCACTTATCTGTACACACCCTCAAAGATATATAATATTCGTCTAACTGCGGGGAGACTCATACACTCCACTATTCACCGAAGATGCCCAAACAACCGGTAAAGTTCCATAAGGTACTAAAAAAATAAATAAACCCTGCGGCGGTTGATTCGCCCACTAACACCCGTAAAAAAACCATGATATAAATCTATGATATAACCCAGATTTTCTATTTATATAACCCTAATTTTTGATGATTAAGGAAGTAAATAACGTAACATAACTTAGAATATGACGAATATAGAAATTTGAACTGAAGTCGAGAAAATGTCATCCTATTTCTCGAGTGGACCAGCATTACTCGAGTGAGAGAATAATAGTACTCGAGTGACATCTTGGCACATCTTGAGAAGAGTCTCAATACTCGAGTGGTATTACTCGAATGACTTACGGTAGTCCAAGGAAGTACTCGAGTAGTCACATTCTTACTCAAGAAGTGAGGTCTGAACTTGAGAAATTTTGACTTTTTGACGTATTTATTAATCTCTAAGCTATGTTATGTGTCCTCCTTCTCTATTCTTCTTTGCTAAGCATTCCAAGTTCTGTTTTGAAGAACGAGAACTTGGTCTCATCCAGCGGCTTCGTGAATATATCTACAATCTGCCTGTCAGTTTTGACATATTGTAGATTCATGTCCCCATCCTCCACTTGCTCTCAGATGAAGTGGTATTATAGCTCTATGTGCTTTGTCCGTCTGTGAGAGACTGGGTTATTGGTTATTGTAATAGTACTGGAGGAGTTGCAAAACAAAGGAATGTTTTGAAACTTAATGTTGTTGTCTTCAAACTGGTTCTTTCTCCATAGCAGCTATGCATAACAACTTCCTGCAGAGTTATACTCGTACTCAGCGTTTGAGATTGCAACACAGTTCTGCTTCTTACTACTCTAGGAAATGAGCCTTCTTCCTAGGAATTGGCAAATCCTGGAAGTGCTCTTCCTGTCATCTTTGCTACCTGCAAAATATGCATCTAAAAATCTAATTAGTTTGCAATCATTACTTCTAGGGTACCATAAGCCAAGATTTGGTCTACCTTTAAGGTTTCTTAAAATCAGCTTTGCAGCAGCATAGTGAGATTCTGAAAGTGAGGCTAAGATCTATCTCAACTCTAGAGGGGGGGTGAATAGAGTATTTTAAAATAATTTTTCACAGTTGAATAGAACAGCACATATAAAATTTACTTTATGATATAGTGTAGAGTGCTAGTAAAAATGTTAAAAGTTAAGAAGTAAAAAGCACAGCACACAGCAAACAAATCACACAAACAAACCAGAAGACACAAGGAATTATAGTGGTTCCCCAAAAACCTGGGTACATCCACTCTTCTACCACCCTTGGTAGGAATCCACTCAGGATGAGTTGATCAGGTGTCCTGACACCAATGAGCTTTTGATAAGGTGCCCAAAAACCAAACCTAGATTTTTTGATAAGGTGTCTTGCCACCACTGAGTTTTGACAAGGCTCTCAGAACCAGACAGAACTTTTGAAGGGAGTTCAAGAACCATTTTACAGCAGGAAAAGAAAAATAAGAATGAAGGATGTCTTCTCTGTTCTCAATCAAATGAGAGAAGCACAAGTGGATTGATGAAGTCAAAGCTCCCCCTGAGATGTAGAAAGGTTCAGGAAAAGAAGCTTTGCTCTAGGGTGATAGGTCTTCAAAACTTTGATCTCCAGCACAAGATGGTTTCAGCAAGAAGGCTGAAGGTGAGGTGTTTGGAGTAATGAGATTGTGAACACTTTTCAGTCACCAAGAAGATTTTTGAGTCCCAGTTCTTCTATTGTTCTTCTGCTATCAGTATATTCTATTCTGTGTGTTCACTTGTGTGTGTATTCCCTTAAAAACTTAATAACACAGAAGAAAGGAATAATAAACTTTCTGACGATTCCTTGTCCAAAATTAGCCGTTGGGAGTCATAAATGTCTTCCAAAAATAGTTTTGTCTTCTAGAGGAAAGTCCAGCAAACATTCTCTGAATAATTCTTTGAAACTTGCTCCAGAATTAAAGACAAACGGCTGGGAAATCTTCTGACATAAATGCTGATAATATTCAAAAACATTCCAAAGAACAGCAGCATTTGAATTCTGATGCGTGGAAAACGGCAAGCGCACCGGTCGCACAAGTAATAAAGTTTGGGAATAAATCCCCGAGTGTCGGTCTCTTAAGGAACACAGTAAGGGATGAGTTAATGTCGAGGAGGACTTGAGATTGAAGTCCTCGGGGCGAAGGTAACGATGGGGTTTGTGATGGTTGCGGAAACAGAAAATAAAAGCTACAAGCTACTCCTATGCAACGCCGCTATGCGATGCTTCGCCAGGCGGGATGGAAGGCTAGTCGGGCCGCTATGCACCGAATCGCTTGGCGGATGGGCGAGTAGGCTAGCGGATGAGGTGGTGAGAATGGCGGAATGAGGGTCGTGAGCACCTCTTCGCAACACACGCCACTAGCAATTGCTAGTGCGGCAAGGGTGGAGGGATGGCGGAATAATAAGGCGCACCTCAAGTAAATAAATAACGAAAACACAAATCACATAGACATGATTTAGAGTAAAAGTTAACTACAAATAAACATTCTTCATCAATACAAAGAGAATAACTAAGCTAACAACAACAAGAGGAAGAGGTGTGCGAATCGACCGAATCCGAAGCCTTGTTGGGGGTTCACGGTTGGAATCCCGGGTTGTCAATCCGAGTCCAAGCTCGGTCCTCAACTGCGTCCGGGGTAGAGGAGGCTGTCACTCACTCCCAATGGACCCGTCTTCTTCGTTGAAATGATCCGTAGATTGCGGCTCCGGCCCTTCCTTGCTTGATGGAGAAAGCTCGGTCAAAACTCCGCTTGAAGCTTGAGGATGAAGGAGGAGGCCGAGAGGATGCTCCGGCGTTGATTTGGCGTTGTAAGCTTGCCCGGAGACCCTCCCTAAGGTGGAGGATGAAGGGGGACGGAGGAAACCCTCGTCCGAGACGAAGAACGGCGGAAAAATCGCGGATTTGGATCGTCTCTCAAAATTAGGGCGGACCTGCGCTATTTATAGAAAACAGAATTAAACAGCGCGCACGATCACTGGCGCACGACCAATGGTCGTGCGCGATATGGTCAGTGATCGTGCGATATGGAGGCAGAAAAGTGGAAAAAGATGTCATGACTGCGCACGACCGGCAACGCACGAGCAGTGATCGTGCGCGGTATGGCTGGTGATCGTGCGATATGGCGGGACAGAACTTTCCCAGGAGAGGTCATGACTGCGCACGACCGATGATCGTGCGCCAAAGAGGTCGATGGTCGTGCGTGGGTAAAAACACACGACCATTGACTCCTTTGCCAAAAATGGGGAAAGTTCGATGCCGGACGCCCACACGATCCCAGAACCTGCAGGAAAACTGGACGGGATGTCGACATGGCAGTCACAGACATAAATATTAAGCAAAGCAAAAAGGGAAATACACACACGCACAGAAATAGGCTAATAAAGTGCACAAGACGTGGAATAACCGTAGCGAACCAAAAGGAGTGCAAATGACGCTAAACGGTGTGCAAAGACAAGAAAATAAGCCTAGATGAGTCCGAAAATAGGTATATAAAGAGGACTCATCACACCCCCAGACTTAACCGTTTGCGCGTCCCGAGCAAACAAAACCTAAGCAGACAGGGACAAATGAACTAGCTAACAAAGAAATTGCAAAACGGAGTACCATGCGAAGTCGCATGCTCGCGTGCATAAAAATAAAGTAGAGGAAATTCTTAAGTATACAAAATATTTTGTATTTTTCACAATGCGTATCAAAAAGTTATTACTACTCAAAAGTAGAATCACGGTGAATCATCCGGTCCTACGCAGGGAGAAAGTAGGCAGGCCACTAAGGTGAGCATTGCCGAAGACCGGGGCTCAAGATTACCCCCAAAGGAATCCACCAATGTCGGAAACCATAAGCTTGCCCGTTCGCACTCTCTCCACGGCACTAGTCAACTCAAGCGCAAGTCCGTAGGACTTTAGGATAATAACGGGGCTTGGGTTACGGTGAGGAAAACAAGGGTAAAAATGAAGGGTATGCACCTAACCCAAATGAGCTAACGTACAAAACTAGTACCCGCTGCCCACAAAATAAACACGGGTGCACCACACCCCCAGACTTAACATTTACTAAATGGGTGTGTGCACCGCCTACTCCAAATCAAAATCATCTCCAAAAGATTTTCAATCAAACTTTTTCTTTCTCTTTCTCTTTTCTCTTTTTCTTTTTTTCAAATATTTTTCTTTTCTTTTTTCATCTTTTTATTTTCATAATTTCAGCAGATATAACTTGGAAGCACTTCCACATTTTCACAAATAATAACACCACATCACAACCCAACATGAAAATATAAAACACTAAGCTCGACTTGGGTGTGCGACTAGGATCGGCTATGAGGCTTTGGCGAATATAGTGGAGCTGAATCAAAAGAAAGGGTAGGCACAAAGGGGCTAGCAAGGGCGATGTTAGGAATGGGTACAAAGCTCAACCGGGCCAAAAGGTGGCCTACGTCACTCTCACGCTAGACTAACCGTGTACCAATGCTTCAAGAATAGCTTGGGGCAAGTTCTTAGCAACCGAGAAAGATAATCCTTCCTCCCGACTCAAGCAATACGAGTCTAGTGGCGGCTACACACATTCCTACGCTACCGTTTGATTCACACCGGATTCACCAACTTTTGAGTAGAATAAAAAAGAATTTACGCAGATAGAAAAATATAAAGCTATAAGCATACAGAAAAATTAAATCTACTCAAATTTCTATACAAAACGAGAGCAGTTGACTAGAAACACAGCAAGGCCAACATTTTACTCCGTCGCGCAATCCTGAACTAGCACAGAAATTTTCCAAATCGAACAAAGATACAGGTTCAACTCGTGACACGCAAACCGCTAAGCTCGCGCTCATGTGGGTGCAGTGGTGTGCGATGCAATGAACTTAAACAAAATAATAATGTAAAAGCTTCTAGTATGCAAAAGAAATGTGCACGTGCAAAAGGTAAACTGACTCTCCCCCAGACATAAACTAAACAACACATCAAATGATAGAGAAATTTAAATCAAAAAGAGCTAAGGGAAGAGGTTACCCAATGCTCAGCTAGTGAGCATACCAGAAGATGCGTGAAAACTAGGAGCAGGCCCGCCATACGAAGAATCACAACCCCGCCAATGCGTAGTATCCATGAATACCTGCAGGGGTGAGCTCCGCAAAAACAAAAGAAAAATATACAAAAAGAAATACTAAACTAAGCTGACATAAAAAAAAAAGAAAAATGCAGAAAATGAAAGATAAGCACTGGGGTTATTGTCATCCCAGCACGACTTATTCAACAAAAGAAAAGTTCTAGCTAATGGGCCTATGAAATGAAAAGTGCACAGGCAACTGTCCTAATATCCGCGTCGGTAACGGGTACCGATACGGTGATAGCACAGTTACCCCTCTACCTAGATAATAATACCTGTGACGCACAGGTAGAGGAAATAGGAAGTAAGATGAGGAGGCCTGGTCCTCACTCATCTCACCACAAAACAAATCCTTGCCTAGCAAGGTATCGTCCACCACAAGCTCGTTGGGGGCGAAGGTGAAGGCAGAGGCTTCAACTGCAAAAGGAGTAGGAAATTCCTCATGCAAGCTGAGGCGCTCGCCGACAACCTGAGCGCAAGGCTCAAAGTCAACCCAACTCACCTGCAGGGAATCAACCCGCACAGGCGCAGAAGGAGAAGGGGGGTCAAGGAATAAAGGAGATGAAGAACATAAGGAACTAATCGGGGGAGTGGTCCCGGTCTCACTCCCAGCAGGATCCAAACATAGATCACTGTCGGTGTCACGTGAGTCATGGCGAGGGGAAATTGAGACCACGAGGTCCTCGGTGGTGGTTTGGGCCCCCTCATCCAACAAGGAAGTAGAAACCTCCTCGCCGGCAAGGATTTCCTCATCACACCTCGGTACGTCACGGTGTTCCAAGACATAGTACTCACCATTGATGAGAATAATGTCCTCGTCACACCACGGCGCATCCTCATATTCCCAATTCCCGCAGGGCACAACATCATCGACCGACTCACTAGAAATGGGAGTAGGTAATTCATGCAAAGAAAGCGAAGGAGCAACATCATCAGAGATAATATGCGCAGGTTCCTCCGGGGGTGAATCAAAAATAGGGGAAGAAGGCACAAGGAGAGAAGGCGCCGCAATGTCGTCGCACTGACCAGTAGAAAGTCTGATGGGTGTATCCACAGCAGTCCCCCATAGACAAGGTGGTACTGCGGATACATCATCAGAATCAGAAGGAGCGGCCATTTGAGAGGTGGATGAGACAATCCGGATATCCGGTTCATCATCCGCCTCCAACTGGCGCTGAAATTCTGCGCAATCTTTCAACACATGGTCGGTGCTATGACAACACAAACACCGTTTTCCATTACTCCTCGGTCCAGGTAGGACCGGAGAGGAATAAGAAAAAGATGTAGGCGGAGAAGAGTAGTGACCATAAGACTGGGGTACGGTGTATGAAGTACCATAAGACAACGGTGCTCCATACACTGAACCACGAGAATTATGCTCCCATTCTTCAGTGGGGCACTCATCACTGCCATGCCTATAATCCCCGCACCAACGGCAACGGATATTCGCATAAGAATACATGGTGCAGCAAGAAAGAATTCACCACAAGAATTTTCTAAGCAAAAATTAAATACTCGCAAGCAAATAAAGAGTGGAACAGCCTGCTATAGCAAAATAAAAACTAGAAAGGGAATAAAATAAAATAAAAACAACAACTAAAAACCAAAACAAAAATGAAACATGAAATATACAAATGGAAAGGGCAACTATCTCAAATCTTCCTCTCCAAAAACTCAAACGACTGTGTTCCCCGGCAACGGCGCCAAAAACTTGATGCGTGGAAAACGGCAAGCGCACCGGTCGCACAAGTAATAAAGTTTGGGAATAAATCCCCGAGTGTCGGTCTCTTGAGGAACACAGTAAGGGATGAGTTAATGTCGAGGAGGACTTGAGATTGAAGTCCTCGGGGCGAAGGTAACGATGGGGTTTGTGATGGTTGCGGAAACAGAAAATAAAAGCTACAAGCTACTCCTATGCAACGCCGCTATGCGATGCTTCGCCAGGCGGGATGGAAGGCTAGTCGGGCCGCTATGCACCGAATCGCTTGGCGGATGGGCGAGTAGGCTAGCGGATGAGGTGGTGAGAATGGCGGAATGAGGGTCGTGAGCACCTCTTCGCAACACACGCCACTAGCAATTGCTAGTGCGGCAAGGGTGGAGGGATGGCGGAATAATAAGGCGCACCTCAAGTAAATAAATAACGAAAACACAAATCACATAGACATGATTTAGAGTAAAAGTTAACTACAAATAAACATTCTTCATCAATACAAAGAGAATAACTAAGCTAACAACAACAAGAGGAAGAGGTGTGCGAATCGACCGAATCCGAAGCCTTGTTGGGGGTTCACGGTTGGAATCCCGGGTTGTCAATCCGAGTCCAAGCTCGGTCCTCAACTGCGTCCGGGGTAGAGGAGGCTGTCACTCACTCCCAATGGACCCGTCTTCTTCGTTGAAATGATCCGTAGATTGCGGCTCCGGCCCTTCCTTGCTTGATGGAGAAAGCTCGGTCAAAACTCCGCTTGAAGCTTGAGGATGAAGGAGGAGGCCGAGAGGATGCTCCGGCGTTGATTTGGCATTGTAAGCTTGCCCGGAGACCCTCCCTAAGGTGGAGGATGAAGGGGGACGGAGGAAACCCTCGTCCGAGACGAAGAACGGCGGAAAAATCGCGGATTTGGATCGTCTCTCAAAATTAGGGCGGACCTGCGCTATTTATAGAAAACAGAATTAAACAGCGCGCACGATCACTGGCGCACGACCAATGGTCGTGCGCGATATGGTCAGTGATCGTGCGATATGGAGGCAGAAAAGTGGAAAAAGATGTCATGACTGCGCACGACCGGCAACGCACGAGCAGTGATCGTGCGCGGTATGGCTGGTGATCGTGCGATATGGCGGGACAGAACTTTCCCAGGAGAGGTCATGACTGCGCACGACCGATGATCGTGCGCCAAAGAGGTCGATGGTCGTGCGTGGGTAAAAACGCACGACCATTGACTCCTTTGCCAAAAATGGGGAAAGTTCGATGCCGGACGCCCACACGATCCCAGAACCTGCAGGAAAACTGGACGGGATGTCGACATGGCAGTCACAGACATAAATATTAAGCAAAGCAAAAAGGGAAATACACACACGCACAGAAATAGGCTAATAAAGTGCACAAGACGTGGAATAACCGTAGCGAACCAAAAGGAGTGCAAATGACGCTAAACGGTGTGCAAAGACAAGAAAATAAGCCTAGATGAGTCCGAAAATAGGTATATAAAGAGGACTCATCAAATTCCTGAAAGCATCGATCTCTCCAAAGAAAACGTCGATCTGAGCTCTACGATCGTCGAACTGAGCTCAGAGATCAATTGGACAAGCAGACAGAAAACGTCGATCTGAGCTCTACGATCGTCGAACTGAGCTCAGAGATCAATTGGACAAGCAGACAGAAAACGTCGATCTGAGCTCTACGATCGTCGAACTGAGCTAGAAGATAGTAGAGGGGAGTTCGACGACTCAGCAGAAGCTAGACAAAAGCAGATAGTCGATCTGAGCTCGACGATCGTCGACCGGAGTACGATGATTTATTGAAGATGAGCTCAGAGAGCGTCGAACGGAGTTCGATGATTCGTCGACCTGAGCTCGACGAAAATTGCCTTAGACTTAGCTCTTCAACCTTGATCTTGGAATGATCCTGGGGGCAGCTTCAAACCTAAGTTCTAAGACCTAGACTCATTCTAATGTTGACCTTTTCAACTATACAACTAGGTCAACTGGGATTCCTAAGACAAGCATAGTGATCCTTACCCAAATTAGTAATAGGGTGTTCCAACAATCTCCCCCTATTTGGGTTAGGATTACTATTTACAGATAATCATAGGAAATGAAAAGCATACAACAATACATAAGCTAATACAAAATGCAGAGAAGATATATAGCAGTAAAGCAGATCACAGATAAATATCAGCAGATGTCCAAAGGTGGATGAAATATTTAGCTTACACAGTTCACTTCCTTTCAGATCCCTTTTTAAATAAAATTTCTCTATTTGGATTCTGACTTTCTTTCTTTGACCTTCTGTCATCCTCTGCACCTAGAGAAGTTTGAGATTTGGGCCTTGGAACAACAGCCTCTGGGTGCAGCTTCATATAATCTTCTGGATTGAAGAATTTCCTTGATGCATATCTTTCCAGTTCTTTCTTTCTCTGCTCTGATAAGGTAGTTATGTTTGAAGTATCCTTTCCTTGTTCTCTGGCCTTTTTTATTTGATCAAGGGCAACCAATTCTTTCATTCTGGCTGTCCAGGATACAGGGTTGTTCTCAGGGTCTTCAAAAGGAATGGGAGGTTCATATCTGTTGATGATTTCAGAAACAGTAGAAGGAGTCCTGGAAACAATAGTGTCTTTCAGCTTGTAAGGAAAAGGACCTGAAGAAGGGTCAGGGGGACCTTGTCCTTCCCTTTGATAGAATCTTTGTTCTCTTTGATTTCCTCTGTAATTACCCCTTCTGGGTTGATATCTTTTTTGATGCTGTCCCCTTTGATATGATCTTTGATAATGCTGGGAAGAGCTGTGTCTGGAGACTGGAGCTTGAGGGGCTGAACCTGAGCCTGAATCTGGAGGAGGAGGAGGAGGAGGCTGATATTGAGAAGAACCCTTTTCATATTTGTCAAGCTTCCTCTTCTTCTTCATAGCTTTCAGTTGATTTTTGGAATATTGCATCGAAGGCTCAGAGATTGGGCAGTCATGCAGAATGTAGTATGGAATATCATTTGAGTCTTTGGCTTTGGCAGGAGGGACTGACATCATTGCTTTACTTCTGGCTTTTCTCTTCTTGGCAATAGTTCTAGTAGAGTCATCAGAATCAGTCCTGTATTGGTCACTCTCAGAACTTTGATGTTGATCATACAGATCATCAATTCTTCTGATAAACTCTTCTTGAGCTTTAAGTTTTGCAGAAACATCAGGAGCAGGAGGAGAGGGAGCAACAGCAGAGCAGGCAGAAGCAGAAGCAAACTTTGGAGCAGGAGCAGCAATTTCATCAGCATCAGTTGCTGGAATCATTTCTATGTCAGCAGTAGCATCAGCAGCAATTTCAACAAAAGGAGGCACAGTGGCCTTAGTAACAATTGAAAGAGGCACAGTGGCCTTAGTATCAGCATCAGAGATATCCACAGCCTTCCAGGATTTGATGTAGGAATCAATATGGCTTGGATCACAGGTAGCTATAGGCACAATGGCCTTAGACAAATCTTCAGCAGGAATTGCAGGCAGACAACTGAAATGGACTGTATCAAATATAGATAGCAGCCTCTGCAGATTGAGTGCAAAAGCACATCCAGGAGCTAGAGCTGGAGCAGCTGGAGCAGACATAATATTAGTAGTTGGCACAACCACTTCTTCATAAGGCATCTCCCCCTGCCTTGGTTCAGAGAAAGATGAATCAAGGCACACAGAAGATGGGATAGCCAGGGAGGAAGAAAGGAAGGCAATCTTGGTAGACAGCTCCTGTACTTGCTTTAGGAGTGGAGCCAGGGAAGACTCCAGTAGAGATGTCAGCTTGGGAGCTAGCAACTCATACAGCCTGTCTGCCAAAATAGGAATATCTACATGCTCAAGTGGGGCTTGAGCAGAGGTAGAGGCAAAAGAAGATGGAAGGATGGTGGCTGAAACTGAAATTATGGAGAAAGGTGGAGAGGGAATGGTTGGTTCAGAAGATGGAATAATGGAGATAGAGGAGGTTGAGGTGGAGATAGGGGAAGTAAGAGATGGTGTGAAGGAGGGTTGAGAGAGAATATCATGGAGCAGTTGTTGAAAGGAGGAAGTGGAGGGTGGCTCAGGAGGAGTAGAGGGTGAATCATCCATGAAGGAGTCATCTGTAAGTGAGAAGGATGGAATGGTGAAGGTTGAATAGGAAAAGAGAGGATGGAATTCCTCTGAGGTGGATAGAGGAGGGGATGGCATAGGTGAGGAAATGGTAATTGGGGATGAGATGATTATGGTGGATACTGGTGGTGAGGAGGTGGCAATTTGGGTGGTTAGGGTGGTTATGGCTGGAAGAGGGGAGGAAGCAGGCAGCTCTTCTGCTGAGGAAGTGACTAAAATAGTCCTTGTGCCTGAATGAAGTGTTGCAGCAGCCCTGGAGGGGTTTATAATCTGCCTGTCCCATTTACTGAAGAGGGCACAGGAAAGCCTCTTGGATGCATTGATAAACATGCCAGAGGAGGTTAATAGGTCAAGGCACCTGTTGTGCAGAAAGACCCCTAAGATTCTTCCATAACTAACTGCATTCTTGTTGATCTTCTTCTTAATCAGAGTGAAGAAGATGGAGCCCCAGTCCAGGTGTTTCTTGTCTAATAAGGCTCCCATCAGGCAGAACTAATATCTGGAAATGGTGTCATGGGCTGAATGCTTCGCCAACAGCACCTTCCCAACTACATCAGCCAGGAATTGAAATTCGATTGCCAGATTTTTCTTCAGCAGCTTATTAGGGTTTACTGCATTGTGACCCATCCTATCCAGCATGGTGTCAAACTCCTCTCCAGATAGTTCAATGGAGTCTTCTCCAGTGCTGAGTTGAAAGACTTCTGTTAGGAGAGCCGGGGATAGAAATACCTGAGTCCCCTTAATGGTACCGACAACAGAATTCTCAGACTCGTCTGTTGCGGTAAAACACCACTCTTTTATATCTTCTGAGGCGATCTTCATCCTTGTAGTCATTATTGGAGTCAGCTGTTATTCTCGGAATAGATTTAGGATGTCCTTGAAGCGCTGGTCGCTTCCGTCGAAGGAGTTTATGTCGATGTCAAAACCTGTGTCGAACTTCATCTTAGCAAAAGCAGCACTCGATTCAGCCATATTCACCTGCAACAGAAAACCAAAAACGACCAAGCGTAGAGAATTTGGAGGGAAAAGAAAGAGAGTTGCAGAGTATGAAAGCGCAAGGGAGAACGACGGCTGAAAGAAAGATTTTATATTAGGGTTCGACGCGAAAAAGGAAAATCGTTAAGCTCAGTTCGACGAAACGTCGAGCTCAGCTCGACGATTTGGGCTACAGAGGGAATCTGAAGAGTCTTCAAAATCGTCGATCTTCGTTCGACGATGTTGAAAAACGTCGAGCTCAGCTCGACGACCTCTGATCAGAAGGAGAGAAAGCCTAGCTCTAGCGAGGGCTCTGAACTCAGATCGACGACTGCAAGAGTGTCGATCTCTGGTCGACGATTTTTGGAAAATCGTCGATCTCTGTTCGACGATTTTGGGGAAAACGTCGAGCGCAGTTCAGAGTCTAAACTCATTCTACAGACACAAAAAGAGGGAAATTTTTGACCTAGTCTTGGTCTGTTTTAGCTTTTCAAAATCTTGTAATTTAATTAAGGCTTCCTCCATCTAACATACCTAACTGATTTAGGAAGAAACTGTGTTTCTTTTCATCCAAAGGTTTGGTGAAAATATCTCCCCTTTGCAAATCAGTAGGAATATATTGAATTTCAATTTTATTCTTCTCTACATTATCTCTTAGAAAATGATGCCTAATTTCTATGTGTTTTGTCCTACTATGGAGGACTGGATTTTGTGCTATAGAGATAGCACTAGTATTGTCACAGAAAATTTTAGACTTCTCTAAGTTGTAGCCATAGTCTAAGAGTTGATTCTGTATCCACAATATTTGTGAACAGCAACTGCCTGCAGCCATATACTCAGCTTCAACAGTTGAAGTTGACACAGATGTTTGTTTCTTACAGAACCAAGAGACAAGTCTATCACCAAGGAACTGGCAGGTTCCACTGGTGCTTTTCCTGTCTATTCTGCATCCAGCATAATCAGCATCTGAGAATCCAGTTAAATCAAATGCTGAATCTTTTGGATACCAGAGACCTAGATTTGGACAACTTTTAACATACCTAAGAATTCTCTTGACTAAGATTAAGTGTGACTCTCTAGGGCTAACTTGGAATCTAGCACAAATACATGTGGCAAACATTATATCAGGCCTACTAGCTGTAAGGTACAATAAAGAGCCAATTATTGCTCTATATGTTGTCTGATCAACAGGTCTCCCATGTTCATCAGCATCTATTACAGCATTTGAGGGCATGGGTGTTTTCATACATGATGCATCAGACATACCAAATTTCTTAACCAGCTCTTTTGCATACTTGGTTTGAGAAATAAATATGCCTTCAGCATGTTGCTTGACTTGCAGTCCTAAGAAGAAGGATAGCTCACCCATGCTACTCATTTCAAATTTAGAGTGCATAAGCTTGGAAAACTTTTTGCATAATTTTGAATCAGTAGAACCAAAAATAATGTCATCTACATAAATTTGCACTAGCAGGGTGTGGGACTTATGGGTTCTAATAAAAAGAGTTTGGTCTACTCTCCCCCTAACAAAATCATTTTCCAGAAGAAAGCATGCTAGGGTCTCATACCATGCTCTAGGGGCTTGCTTGAGACCATATAATGCTTTATGCAATTTGTAAACATAATCAGGGTGAGTTAGAGAGATAAAACCTGGAGGTTGTCTAACATAGACTTCCTCTTTGATGTCCCCATTGAGAAATGCACTTTTTACATCCATTTGATACACTTTGAAACCTTTGTGGGCAGCATAGGCTAGGAATATCCTGATGGCTTCCAGCCTTGCAACTGGTGCAAATGTCTGATCATAGTCTATTCCTTCTTGTTGAGAGTACCCTTGAGCAACTAGCCTTGCCTTGTTTCTGACTATAACTCCTTGATCATCCAGCTTGTTCCTGAATACCCACTTTGTTCCAACAATGGGATGATCCTTTGGCTTAGGCACTAGTTCCCAAACCTTGTTCCTTTCAAATTGATGCAACTCCTCTTGCATTGCAATGATCCAGTGTGGATCTTGCTCTGCATCTTGAATGGATTGAGGCTCAATTTGAGATAGAAAGCAAGTGTGCATCAGGTTTTGGTTGACCTGACTTCTAGTTTGCACACCAGCTGTGATCTCTCCAATTACTTGGGTGATTGGATGATCTCTTGTTGTTACTAAGTCAACAGGGAGTGTTGATTGTTCACCAGCCTGTATTGTTGTCTCCTCTAGTGGAGCAGCAACTGGCTCTTCAGGATGATTTTCTTCAAGATGTTGAACTTCTTCTTCATCATCACTGCTCTCATTCTTTTCAGCAACTTGCAGTTTGTTCAAGTCTTCAGCTAGAGAATGTACCTGCAGAGGTTCTATGGTAGAAGCATTCTTCTCCTTGAAAGACATGTTAGCTTCATCAAAAATAATATGAACAGATTCTTCAATTTTACAGGAAGATTTATTATAAACCCTATAGGCCTTGCTGATCATGGAGTATCCCAGAAACACTCCTTCATCAGCTTTAGCTTGGAATTTTGCTAGATATTTCTTGTCATTATTATGAATAAAACAAGTGCAACCAAAAACTTTGAAATAGCCTATTTTAGGTTTCTTCCCTTTGAGCAATTCATAAGGAGTCTTGCCCTTCAGCTTGTGTATCAGGCTTCTGTTCAACACATAGTTGGAGGTGTTCACTGCCTCAGCCCAAAAGGACAGAGGTAAGTGAGCATCTGCCAATAATGTAGTTGCAGATTCAATGAGTGTTCTATTTTTCCTTTCAGCTACCCCATTTTGTTGAGGAGTTCTAGGAGCTGAGAAAGTGTGCCTGATCCCTTCACTCTGACAGAACTCTTGCATGAGAAGAGAATCAAACTCTATCCCATGATCACTTCTGATCAGGGCAATGTGAGTGTTGAACTCAATCTGAATGCATTTGAGAAAATCTGTCAAACACTTGAAGTTATCAGACTTCTTCCTCAGAAAGAATACCCAAGTGAATCTTGAGAAGTCATCTACAACCACTAAAGTGTAGGACTTCCCTCCTAGGATTTGCACAGATATGGGTCCAAAGAGATCCATGTGCAACAGGTACAAAATCCTAGGTGAATCACTCTTATTAATTGATTTAAAACTACTTTTAGTTTGCTTGCCTAATTGACAGGCCTTGCAGAGTCCTTCCTTCTTGTAGGGACCAGAAGGTAGTCCTTTAACAAGGTTGTCTTTAGATAGCTTAGCAATGGTTCTAAGGTTAATATGTCCTAGTCTCTTATGCCATAACACATTAGATTTTGAAATGGAATTAAACAGACAAATATCTACCACTGGTGAATGAAAATCCACTAAGTAAATGTTACCTCTTCTGTTACCTGTCAACACAGTTGTGTTGTCCACAGACTTGACTTTGCATGGCTGAAGGTTACTTGATATCCTTCATCACACAATTGACTGATACTTATCAAGTTATGCTTGAGTCCTTCAACATATGCCACCTTCTTGAATGTGACTGGGCCAATTTTGACTGCACCATATCCTTTTGTAGTTCCAAAGCTTGAGTCTCCAAAAATTACTTTGGGTCCAAGCTTGGCTTTGAAGGAAGTGAAGTTGTCCTTGTCCCCTGTCATGTGCTTTGAGCAACCACTATCCAGATACCATTGATGGTTTGATGCTGGATAGGTCTTCACCTACACAAAACAACTTATTTGTTTTTGACCCAGTTGACCTTGAGCCTAGGTTGATATCCCTTGAATTCTGAAATAAAGGACATCCCTGGTTGATCCTTATAGCCTTCAGGATGGTATCTCCTAGGAGGTACTATCCATTCAGTATAGGGATTAAAGCCTTGGGATGTGGAGCTTCTAGGATTGAATCTGAATGTGCCATTGAAGGTGTGTTCACAAGCCTGAACTCTGTTCGACGATCGTCGAACTGAGGTCGACGATCTTGGGTCAGATCGTCGATCGACGTTCGAAGATCGATTATGCTGAAATTCAGAGTTTGGATATCGTCGAGCTGAGGTCGACGATCTGTAGTTAGATCGTCGAGCTCTGTTCGACGATCGTCGAGCTCTGCTCGACGCCATCTGTTGAACTGAGTTCTTCTCTGACAGATCTGCATTCTTCCTAGGTACCTCTATTACTCCCTTTCCTTTGTCAGAGACAAACTTGATTGGAGTTGTCAGAATTATAGGTTGGCTGGATGAAGCACCCAAGCCCAGTGTGCTATTAAATCTAGAGTTCACTGTGCTTGTGATGTCCATCAGTCTGATACTTCTCCCATTTAGGGATTCTTCAAACTTTTTGGCCTTTGATAGTTCATTCTTCAATGAAGCTATCTCCTCCCTACAGCATTCTAACTCCTCAAAGAGTTTGAGGTTCTTTGAGTTTAGGACACTATGCTCAGATAATTGATTCCTGAGAGAGATTATCTCCTTCTCAGATTTTAATAGATCTAGACACAGTGTCTTAAATTCATCTTTGAAGTCTTCAGAATCAAAATCAAAAGAGTTGATTACCTGATCCTCATCTGGTTGACTTTCTGAATCTGAATCTGATTCTTCATCAGAGTTTTGCTGTGATGCATTGATAGCCATCATGCAAAATTCTTTTTCATCTACATCATCCTCATCATCACTGGAGCTGGATGAGGCTTCAGATTCCTCTTCAGTCTCACTCCATGTTTCAGCAACAAAGCCCTTCCTTGTATGTTTGTTCTTGCTGAAGGAGGCTTTGTCTGAGCTATTCTTCTTGTAATCCTTTTCTTTTCTTCTTTCTCTTCTTTCCCTTTTGTCCTTATTCTTGTTTTCTGGACAGTCAGGCACAATATGGCCTAGTTTCCTGCACCCAAAGCATATGATTTCTTTAGTGTTATTTGATTTATCATACCTTGGTTTATCATGACCCTTGTATGGTTTCTTTCTGAAGTCTTTTCTGGCCATCTTGTAGAATCTTTTGGCCAGAAGACTTATGAGCTCATCATTTCCTGTAGCTTTATCTTCAGGCTCCTCTTCTACAGCTTTGAAAGCTATGGTCTTTTCTTTCCTTGTAGCTGGAGAGATAGCCTTTTGTTCTTCTTCTCTATTTTTAATGAGCAGCTCATAGGATTTGAGCTTGCCCAGGAGAGCTTCAGTAGTAATCTCATTCAAACTTCTGGCATCCTTAATTGGCCAGATTCTTGAATCCCAAGTGCTGGGGAAGCACATCAGGATTTTGTCATTTAGCTCAGTCAGTGAGATTTCTTTGTCTAGGGTTTTTAGCTCATTGACAATTAAACTTAGTCTATTGTACATGTCAGCCACTGATTCAGCTTCTCCCTTTTTGAAGTTCTCATATTGGTTTATCAGATGAGATCTTCTATCTTTCCTTTCATCAGCAGATCCTGAGACAATTTCAGAGAGTTTGTCCCAGATTTCTTTGGCTGAGTGGCATTCAGCTACCTTCTGAAAGATTTCATCAGACATTGTTTGGGCTAAGATGTTCATAGCCTTAGCATCTGCAGTCTTCCACTTCTTTATGTCTGCATCTGTTCCAGAAGGAGGTGGGACAGCATTTGAACTTGAGCTTGCTGGTGGAGTTGGACAAACTGTCAAGACAGAATTGAAAATGTCTTCATCAATAGAATTCATGTATAATCTAATCCTTGCCTTCCAGAGTGCAAACTTAGAAAGGTTGCACACTGGTGGTCTGGTGCTTGCATAATCTTTGTTATGTGCCATGTCTTTAAATAAAAAGAAGATATAGAGAAAATAATCCCCTTAAGAGATTGATCTTATCAAGGATCTTTTGGTTCAGGTGTTAGCCTGTATGAGCAACCAACCTGCCTCTGATACCAATTGAAAGTGAGGCTAAGATCTATCTCAACTCTAGAGGGGGGGTGAATAGAGTATTTTAAAATAATTTTTCACAGTTGAATAGAACAGCACATATAAAATTTACTTTATGATATAGTGTAGAGTGCTAGTAAAAATGTTAAAAGTTAAGAAGTAAAAAGCACAGCACACAGCAAACAAATCACACAAACAAACCAGAAGACACAAGGAATTATAGTGGTTCCCCAAAAACCTGGGTACATCCACTCTTCTACCACCCTTGGTAGGAATCCACTCAGGATGAGTTGATCAGGTGTCCTGACACCAATGAGCTTTTGATAAGGTGCCCAAAAACCAAACCTAGATTTTTTGATAAAGTGTCTTGCCACCACTGAGTTTTGACAAGGCTCTCAGAACCAGACAGAACTTTTGAAGGGAGTTCAAGAACCCTTTTACAGCAGGAAAAGAAAAATAAGAATGAAGGATGTCTTCTCTGTTCTCAATCAAATGAGAGAAGCACAAGTGGATTGATGAAGTCAAAGCTCCCCCTGAGATGTAGAAAGGTTCAGGAAAAGAAGCTTTGCTCTAGGGTGATAGGTCTTCAAAACTTTGATCTCCAGCACAAGATGGTTTCAGCAAGAAGGCTGAAGGTGAGGTGTCTGGAGTAATGAGATTGTGAACACTTTTCAGTCAGCAAGAAGATTTTTGAGTCCCAGTTCTTCTGTTGTTCTTCTGCTATCAGTATATTCTATTCTGTGTGTTCACTTGTGTGTGTATTCCCTTAAAAACTTAATAACATAGAAGAAAGGAATAATAAACTTTCTGACGATTCCTTGTCCAAAATTAGCCGTTGGGAGTCATAAATGTCTTCCAAAAATAGTCTTGTCTTCTAGAGGAAAGTCCAGCAAACATTCTCTGAATAATTCTTTGAAACTTGCTCCAGAATTAAAGACAAACGGCTGGGAAATCTTCTGACATAAATGCTGATAATATTCAAAAACATTCCAAAGAACAGCAGCATTTGAATTCCTGAAAGCGTCGATCTCTCCAAAGAAAACGTCGATCTGAGCTCTACGATCGTCGAACTGAGCTCAGAGATCAATTGGACAAGCAGACAGAAAACGTCGATCTGAGCTCTACGATCGTCGAACTGAGCTCAGAGATCAATTGGACAAGCAGACAGAAAACGTCGATCTGAGCTCTACGATCGTCGAACTGAGCTAGAAGATAGTAGAGGGGAGTTCGACGACTCAGCAGAAGCTAGACAAAAGCAGATAGTCGATCTGAGCTCGACGATCGTCGACCGGAGTACGACGATTTATTGAAGATGAGCTCAGAGAGCGTCGAACGGAGTTCGACGATTCGTCGACCTGAGCTCGACGAAAATTGCCTTAGACTTAGCTCTTCATCCTTGATCTTGGAATGATCCTGGGGGCAGCTTCAAACCTAAGTTCTAAGACCTAGACTCATTCTAATGTTGACCTTTTCAACTATACAACTAGGTCAACTGGGATTCCTAAGACAAGCATAGTGATCCTTACCCAAATTAGTAATAGGGTGTTCCAACAGATTCCTTAGAGTTCACTTGAAATATAGCACATATACATGTTGAAAACATTATGTCTAGTCTACTTGCAGTAAGATAGAGCAAGGATCCAATTATTCTTCTGTACTTGGTTTAATCAAAAGGTTTCCCTTTCTTATCCTTTTCTAGATACACGGCTGAACCCAATGGAGTCCTCATAGAGGTTGCATTCTCCATTCTGAATTTCTTAATTAACTCTTTGGTGAATTTTGTCTGATAGATGAAAATTCTATCTTCAGATTTTTTTCACCTGAAGTCCTAAGAAATAATATCATCGACATAGATTTGCACTAGCAAAATCTTGCCTTTTATTTCCCTAAGAAATAATTTCTTATCTATTTTCCCCTTTTGAACTTGTTCTCAAGAAGAAAGTTATACTGTGTCTCATACCAAGCTCGAGGATCTTGTTTCAAACCATATAATGCTTTAAATAAAAGATAAACATGATTATGAAAGTTAGGATCAACGAAACATGGGGGTTGTTCCACATACACTTCTTCCTTTATGTCATCATTAAGGAAGGAAGACTTCACGTCCATCTAATAGACAGTGAAGCCCTTAAATGCAGCATAAGATAAGAACAACTTGATTGCCTCCAGTCTTGCCACTGGAGCATACGTTTGGTTAAAGTCGATTCGTTCTTCTTGTCGGTATCCTTGGGCGACGAGTCTGGCCTTGTTCTTCATGATTGCTCCATTCTCGTCCAACTTGTTCCTGTAAACCCACTTTATTCTGAAGACGTTCTCACTTTTGGGTCTTGGAACAAGCTTCCAAACTTGGCAACGCTATAATTGATTCAACTCTTCTTCCATTGCCATTATCCAAGATGCGTCTTAGTTTGCTTCCTCAAACTTAGTCGGTTCTACCTGCGAGAAGAAACTCAAATATAAATTTTCATTAGTTGTACCTCTACTATTTCTAACACCATCCCGGGGATCTCCAATGATTTGATCAATTAGCTGATCCTTCAGATGTCTGAACTCTAGGTTCCTTGCATCTGGAGCTTCTTCTATCACCGGAGTGATTTCATCAACTTGAATGATTTCTTCATCATGATCATCAACATCTCTAATCGGGGTTGGAGTAGTGATCATGATGAACTTTTCATCTTTTTCCCTATTTTGCTCATCCAAGCTCAGTTTTTTTTATCTTTGAACCTGCATCTTCAATGAACACACTAGAAGAACTGCTTTGCAGCAAGCTTGGCTCATCAAATACAACATGAATAGATTCTTCTACAACCAGGGTTTTCTTATTAAAAATCCTATATGCCTTACTATGGATACAATATCCTACGAAAATACCTTCAAAGCTATTTTCACTAAATTTAGTAGTGTGATATTTTCCATTGTTAAGGACGAAGCACTTACAACCAAAGATTCTAAAATATGAAATAATCGGCTTTCTGCCCTTTAGTAGTTCGTATGGTGTCTTATTATGGTTCTTTTTTATGAGTGCTTGATTTTGCACGTGGCATGCAGTGTTGACGGCATCAGCCAAAAATATTCCGTAGTGAGGAATCACTCAATATGATTCTTCAAGCCTCTATGAGTTTTCTATTCCTACTCTCAGCAACTCCATTTTATTGAGGAGTTCGAGGAGAGAAAAACTCATGAAATATACCTAATCTTTCACAAAATTCTGTCATGGCCCTAGATTTCAACTCGGACCCATTATCTCTTCTGATTTTGACAACGGAGCAGCTGTATTCATTCTGGATTTGCCTGACAAAATTAGTAAGGATATCAAAAGTATATGACTTGTGTCTTAGAAAGAACACCCATGCAAAGCGAGAGTAATCATCAACAATAACCAATGTATAATCCTTACCTCCAAAACGTCTAACTTGTAGTGGACCGAAAAAGTCCATATGAAGTAGGTGTAAACACCTATTAGAGTCTTTGCCAATAATGCTTTTAAAGGTAGCCCTTATTTGCTTGACTTTTACATATGCGTGATAAGGTCCATCTTTAACGCACTTGACATTTGGGGCATCACATACTAAATTAAGAGAAAATAATTTATTAATAGTTTTGACATTAATATGTGCTAGCCTCCTGTGCCATTGGTCACCAAGATACGCACTATCTTTTGCTAAAAAGCACACTAGCGTAGATGAGTCTATGCAAATGAAATTTAAACAAAAGATATTTCTACTATGAGTGCCTGATAAAATCATTTCCAGATAATCTACCGATTTTATCATGCACTTGTCTGCATGAAATTCTACGATGTATCCTTTATCACAGAGTTGGCTTATGCTTATGAGATTGTGTTCCAATCCTTCAACATAAGCTACATTGGAAAAGGATTCCCTGCCATTTGTAATCATACTGTGGCCTTTAGTAATTCTGCTATCAGAACCTCCAAATATGACCTTTGGTTCGTTCATGACTGGAGAGTAATCCTGGAGAAGGCTTCTTGTCCCGGTCATATCCGAGAGCTTTCGCTGTCCAAATACCAGATAGGAGTTTTAGTGGTCTTTGGACGTACCTGCAATCACAAGTCAGTTTTCCTTAGGAACCCAAACTTGTTTGGGTCCTTGTTCTCTAGTTAGCACGCTCCCCCTACGAGTGTTAACATTGTGAGCGGACTTTCTCACATTATTAACTCGAGGAGTTTCATAATGTCTAGGATAAAACCAACAATCTATGGCAGAGTGACAAATCTTTCCATAACACCAACAGTCAAATCTGTTGTATCTTTGCCTAACGATCTTCTGTTCTACCTTTTGAGATTGTGGTCTAGCAGGGGCAGTAGAATTGGAAGTAAGAACTTCGTGATGATGACATTCACATGACTTCTTCTCCTTAGTAGGCTTTTCTACATTGGGTTTGACCCTTGGAGATTTCTCGATGTTGTGAACATGATTATAAGGTCCGTAGATCTGAAGAGTGATCTCCTCATAAGGTGCCTTGAATACACTCTCGCCAATGTTTCGGGGATGAGTCCATCCTTGGTACCGAGACTTGGGCTCTACATAAGTACGCCTAGCAGAGTCACTATAGGACGAATCCAGATCAAACTTATTTGTCGGAATGATAACCTTCCTAAATGAAGTTTGTTCTAGAGGAGCTTTCCCCTTTTCCTTTTCCAGAGCCTTTTTGGCTGCCTTATTTCTCGTTTGGGCTTTATTCCTCCTAGAAGATTTACTAGGAGCAACAACATGGCCAACGCCAACACCTTTGGCCTGAGCAGAGAACTCAACAACAAGCGAAACAACTGTATTAGGCTTGGAGAAACCTTCAATAAGTTTCTTTTCAGCTTCAAGTTGCTCATCCAATCCCTTGATGATTTTCTCCTTCAGATCTAGGAACTCGAGTGCCTTATTATATTCTTGAACAGCAGTATTTAAGTCTTCTCTGAGTGAGTCCATCTTGACGACTTCCTCTCTCAGAGTGCTCTCTTCAGCCTTAAGAGATCTGATCTCCTTAACCCGAGCTCTTGCGACTCTATTACATTTGTCATAGGCTTTGATAAAAACTCTTTATATTGAGACATGAGTTCAAATTCCACGTCAGAAGAACATTTCTCATCATCATGGTCAGAACCATCAGATTCAGAAAGAGGAGTATGAGAGTTTACCTTCCTAGTGAACGGGGGTTCTTTTTCATAGTTTGTGCCATTAGACCAAAGTAGGCTTCCTCTTCTTCACTCGACTCAGATGAGTAAGAGTTGCCGACAATCTTGCCCTTCTTGGCTACTAGGCTTCTTTCAGTTCTCTTCTTATTATAAGAAGATTTCTTCTCCTCTCTTTTTACACCCTCCTTCTTGTGAGGGCAATCAACAATAATATGACCTAGTTTATTGCAACAATAACAAATGATATCAGAAGAAATATGTTTGTGCTATATTGTATGATACCTGTATTGGCTACTTGAGCCTTTCTTGTAGCGATCACCATCGTGACGTGATCTTCTGAATGAGGCGTCCTTGCCTTTCCATTGCTTCTTTTTGTGCAAAAATTTCTTGAACTGCCTAGAAAGGAGAGGAAATTCTCCTTCAAATAATTCTGAGCCTGAGGTACTTGGCTCCGAGGTTTCTTCTTCACTTTCTTCTTGTGCTGGGGTAGGAGAGGCAGCCTTAGACTTCCTTGAGGTATCTTCCTTGAGGTATCTTCCTTGAGAGCTACAAGCTTCTCCTTGGATGAAGACCTGTTCTTCTATTCTTCAGCTTTTTTTGAATTTATTTGCAGCTCATATGACATAAGCTTTCCGAAGAGATTTTGCGGGTAAGTCTCAGCTAGCTTTCCAAATTCCTGAATAGCATAAACCTTGTTATTCCATTCCTTAGTCATGGATCTCAAGAACTTATCATTTAGTTCTCCGTTGGTGAAGACTCAGCCGTAGACTCTTAGGCCATAAAAATCTTGAAGAAATTCTCAAAAGTATCTGCAATGGAGTCCTTAGGACTTTATTGAAACGCTTCATATTTTTGATTTAGAAGGGATCTTCTGTCATCCCTAACTTCTTCAGGGCCTTCCATCAAAATTATAAGAGACTGCAACATTTCCTTAGCGGACTGGCAGTGAATCAAGTTTTGAAGCATAAAGTCATCGACTGCATTTGCTATAATATTTTTGGCTTTCTTGTTTAACGAGACAAGTGCAATCTCATCCTTATCAAGAACCATAAACTTCTTAGGAACTTACTTGGTAGGATCAATCGTGGAGACGGTTATGGGAACATGAGGACCTTCTTCAATATTCATGAAGATCCTTGGATCCACAGCTTTCATAAAAGAACTTTATCCTTTCTTCCCACATAGCAAAATTGTTTTTTGTGCACAAAGGAAGCTTGGCAAAATCCTTGGCTCTGTCCATGCTTGATAAAACTCAAAAGACAACTAGGAGGAGATATGTTCAAGGTGTTAACCTTTTAATGAACAATGACCCTCTGATACCAATTGATGTTATTAGTTGTCTACCTAAATCACCTAAAGGGGGGTGAATAGGTGAGTTGTGCATCTTTTTGCAGAATAAATATTAGTGAACTATGCACACAAAAAATAAGCAAACAATCACAGACGATACCGAGAATTATAGTGGTTCCCCAACCTTGGGTACGCAGACTTTTCACTCACTGATATAGCAATGCACTAGACTCGGCTACTCCACTAATCTCGGATTAAAACAATCCTACTACTCGGAATAACATTCCTACAACTCGATCCAAAAATGGATCTACACTCAGAAGTTGAAAACTTTCTACAACAACTCGAAGAATAAAGCTCCTACACCCGGAGAATAATCTCCTATAAGAATAGAATGAAATAAGAAATACAAACAATAACTTTTTCTCAGATCTGGAAAATTTCTGCCTTGGTCTTCTTGAACTTTGCAGCTCAGTCAGAATGTTTTAAAGAAGACACGGCAGGATCCTTAATCTGTAATTTCAAGATTCACAAGATCAAAGAGAGGATATGTAGATGGAAGAAGATCTTGATCTGCAAGTCGAATTTTCTGAATCATTCTTGATCGAAAGACCTTGGCGATGAGGAAGATGAGCGGCGGCTTCCGATTTAGGGAATAGAATTAGCTGATTCAGAATTCTTAGAATTGCTTATTTTATGCACTTATGGTTGGTCGAAATGACAAGACCTTTTATAAGATGTCCCTAATGGTCATAATTATCATTAATGATGGCCATGTGGACCAATCATGTCAATCCATTTGAAAAACACGTTTGTCGCGACTTAGAAAATTTTTTGAGAAAAATTATGTGCATTACTCGAGTGAAGAATGAGTTACACGAGTACTACTTCAGGTTCTCGAGAAGATAACTTCAAGCTTCTCGAGAAGAAGTACTTAAGGAAACTTCATGACAAAATTCAACATTACTCGAGTAAAGCGATGATTACTCGAGTACTTAATATGTTACTCGAGAAATGGATGTGAACTTCCCGAGAAAAAGACTTACAGAGAATTCTGGGATAGAAAATCTGGTTACTCGAGTACTGGAGCTTGACTTATCAAGAAGTAGATAGACCTCTCGAGTACAGGAACTTCACTACTCGAGTAAGATAGACACTTCTCAAGAACTAGCCTTCTGTAACTCAAATCAAAGTGCTTATCTACTCGAGTAATATACTTAACTACCCAAGTATAAGACTTACAAAAATTCTGAGATATAAAATCTGTTAACTCGAGAATAAGAAGGAGTCTACTCGAGTAATGGAACTAGACTCTCGAGAACTATATTCAGACTTATCGAGAACCATTTCCCTTACTCGAAAGTCAGAGTCAACTTACTCGAGTACTATTAAGAAATCTACTCGAGTACATAAGTTCTTCTCGAGTGAAATACTTAGAAACTTTTGCTTCTTGGAAATTTTTCTTTTTCAATGGAATAAGCAACAAGTCTTTCTCCAACAAGTATAGTGCTTGAAAATGAAGTGTATCCTAATAGAGAGGCTACACATTAGTCAACACCATGGATCACACAATGAGGGATTACATTGTATGTTCCTGTGTTTGGTGACCCACTGTAGACTGACAATGGTCTACACTTGGCAATTAAGTCCTGCAAACACATAACTCAACCAAGATATCAAATACAACTTAATTAATATTAGTTTAAGGGTGACTTCATAAAAATCTGGGTTATTTTGGATACAATACCCAACAGTATATCTCAGGAATGTTTACAAACTACACAAAATGTTACGGCCTTAAGGCCTTACAACTGTTTCTCATACAATAATTATTTTCATACATCAGCGCGTAGGCCGGCCACACAAGAAATAGTAAACATTCGCTTATGGACCTTCAAGGGCCAGCCAATTACAACACAAGGGACATCAGCTCGCTACTTTCCACTTGGCTCCCGAGCAACTGCATATTACAAACCACAAAAACATGGCAAACAAAGCAATGGTCAGCATTAGCTGACCAATTTATAACGACCCACACCTCACTCGGTGTGGCAGTTCGCCATCCCTACAAAAACAACATATATATAAATAATTTTGGCAATAGGAACGTGCATTTTATGCACCATTCACAACAGATACAGGCTTGATCAACCACACGGCCTATGGACTCAGGGCACATTCTCAGTGTAGCAGGTCTCTCGGGTACCACCGCCATATACAGTCTTAGACTTGATGGTCAAACTTGAGCATCTATCTTCTCATCCTATGAGTCGACAAAGTCAAAGGTGTTCTACTTTCACATCCAATCCAGTGACTCACTCTAAGTCGATTGTCATAAGGTGCGTACAGGTTAACTGAATCCCATTTGTCAAACTGTCATGGGCCGAAATCTGAAACCTTTATGTCCATGACATGATGTGGGTTCAGCGTCCACTATTCCTAAGTAGTACAATTTATGTTTCTACTCAGTGGAACAGTTTAAGTTCCCACTCACATCATTCTGCAAAATAGTTTAAGTACCAGCGCACAAAAAAGGCCCCCAGGTTTCCCAGAGACAGGCCTCAAAAACATAGCTCACTAGAAGATATCATCAGCTGTAGCATTACCGCTGCGCGGTAGGGACAGAATCGCTTCTTCCCCATTCTTGGGTGTTTTCCTGGAGATAACCTCCGGTATTATCCCTACAGCATCCTGCACACCCCCCAGACCCTAGAATCTACATGTTGAACCACACGCTTTATTCCCATAGTCTTCTCCGGCATGCAAATCAATTCATCACCAATCCAGACCAACTTGTCCAGATGGGCTTCACACAGCATGCCTATTTTGTACTTTGATTTCGGATCTATATGCAAGTTTTATCAGGGATCATAACGATCTACCCGCTAGAAACCATCCTTTTCTTCACCTTTTGGCGAGGGGTTCCATGCACGTATGCATTTTTAGGTATTCACTTGTCCAAGGAGAAAGTCGTTACCCTTGTATATCTTTTCGAAGCCATGAATAATTCTTCTATCTTGATGGAATGGTGCGCCTCTCATTCCTTGTCGCGAATCTTTCTTTGACTCTGGATTCCGATCACGGGATCTCGTTCACCAAGCTTGCAACAGTAAGCCTCTGCCTCTTTTCCTCAAGAACTTGATGTACCAAGATAGAGACAAAAGTGAGTTTAATCTCTTGTCCAATTTATATTTAGAGGCTACCGCCACGCGGTATCCACTATTGCCACGAGGTATGATAGGTGGTGTCCGCTTGGGCCAATCAACATCGCACTTTCGCTCTAAAATAGCCTCCATCTTAGTTCCACGTGGAAGGCTAGCACCGCACGTCAAGCTACTATCACCGCACGATACTTTAACTCGAGTTATCACTGCGCGTTGGCTCTCTACCGCCGCACGGTAGTCACTCAATGCTTTGTCGAGAGCGTTAAGTGCATTGAGAGCATTGTTTGATAGCTCCACGCGATAGAACACTACCGCCACACGGTAGATACCCGAGCCTACAATCAATTTAATACATGGGCTAACGCAAGCGTTAACACTACTGTCGCATATTAACTTCTAATTCTTCCTTTTTAGGATTTTTGGGGCCTTACAACTCCCTTAGCATGTGTCATGGTATTTGGGTCTGTGCGCGTCGTGGTTATTCCACCAGCAGAGTACCTCTCTAATTTGTGTATCATACACCCGGTTTGCCTGTTGTTTTGATGCCTTCTTAAGCTGATCAGTCTCATTAAAATTTAATTTTAATATGGTATCTGATAATATATAGGTAAATATAAAACTTTTTGGTGCTTGGTACTTAGATTGTTTGGTTATAACTACATAGCTAATTTTACTTCTCTTTGGTTTTTGTCCACTAGTACTGACATTTGTTGCTAGTTTGATCGTGTGGTTTTCGTCTACATGGAGGCTTGTCAATGCTACTTGGTTGCTTTTATCACCACTTGTTACTGAGGTGTTCTTCTTTTGAATGTCTCAGGTTTAGAGCAATAACAGGTGTGACTAGTTGAGTTCGTGGTTTTCAGAGTTGTGGATTGTTAGTGTTGCTTATTTTCCTCCTCAGTTTAGTGAGGTAGATGTTTCTTTATTTCAGATTTGACTTGTAACCTATGGGTTCTTGTCAGTTTGTTGACGCTCATTGTGTTAGTTTCTGATGTTAGGCTACTTGTTATTTTTACAGTTGTTACTTTTATTTAGTTGTGCACTTTCTCTATGAGAATTATTTATGTTAGGATGAATGTTAGGTATTTTTAAATTTAAAAAGCTGATTTCTAGCGTTATTGCATAACATATATTTTAACTAAAATTCGTTCAACTTTAAGAGCCATAAAATTATCTTTTTTATATTAAATGTAGAAGTCACATTTCCATAGCCAAATTACTGAGTCTTTCTGCATATATATGATAATAAATGAAATAAATTGAATATTTTCCGCTGCGTAAACTTACACTTTCTTATTCATAGAATAGTTGATCCACCAAACCGAGGGACACAGTCAATAAAACAGAAAAATGCAAAGTATGTTTTAAAACACAATTCATGTCTTTTTATAAAATAAGTGAAAGGACAGGTTTTCCTGAATGTTTGCAGCTGTCCCCTGCATATCATGGCGTCACAGTTGAGTACTTTTTCTCACCTTGATAGTGTTTTAATACTGATAAAATGTGTGTTTTGTCACTATATCTAGGCGGTCAATGTGACCGAGCAAGTCTCACCTCTATTAGTGTATGTTCGTGCTCCTGAAGGTACAACTCTTTCATAGGCAATCAAAGAATTGGAGGAGGGAACTCGAGGAAGAACTCACCATGAACCTACATAGGTTACTCAATTAGTTCCCATTCCAAAAGGAGAGGAGAGAAAACTCCCCATTAACTCATAGCTGCCAGAAGAAGAGAAAACAGAGTTGATCGCCTGTTTGCTGAAAAACTTGGTTGTATTTGCTTGGGAAGCAGAGGATATGCCAGGAGTATATCCATATGTTGCTTGCCATCACCTCAACATTACCCCTCTTTTCAAGACTATTCAACAGAAGAAGAGGGGGGGTGGAAACAATGTTGGCAGAACCCATCCGAGAGGAGGTCGTCAAGCTCCTCAAAGAAAATTTTATTTGTGAAATTTAGTATCTTGTCTGGGTGTCGAACGCTGTAATGGTTAAAAAAACTAGGGGGAAAATGGCGTGTGTGCGTTGATTTCATAAAGTTAAATAAAGGATTCCTTAAAGATTGTTACCCGTTGCCCCAGATAGACGCACTAGTATATTCTACGGTCAGGTATCCTTGCATGAGTTATTTAGATTGGTTTTGGGTTATCACCAAATTACAATGCATAAGCCTAATGTCCCTCACACGTCCTTCATCAAAAATGATGGTTGTTATTATTATCTTCTAAAGCCTTTTGGGCTAAAGAATGCAGGCACCACATATCAGGGAATGAACGATTTTGTTTTTAAAGAACAAAAAAGGATAAATTTTGATGTTTATGTGGATGATCTTCTTATAAAAAGTAAAACCTTTACGTTACATCTTCAAGACCTTGTAAAGACGTTCGCGACTCTGCAGAGGTATAACATGAGATTAAATCCATTAAAATGTTTTTTTGGGAAAAGTAAGTGGAAGTTTCTTGGCCATCTTCTTATGCTGAGGGATTAGCTCCCAATCCGAACAAATTAAAGGCGATTCTTGATATGGTACCTCCTCGTTCCCCTAAGGAAGTTCAATAATTAGGAGGAAGGTTGGCAAGTCTTGGGAGATTTATTTCTATAGTAGGAGACAAAAGTGACTCTTTTTTCATAACTCTTCGAGGGGCATCAAAGTTTGAGTGGACCAAAGAATGTGCTGAAGCTTTTGAACATCTCAAAAAACAACTCACTTCAACCCCTCTGCTCCAGAGCCCCTGAGATGGAGAAATGTTATATATCTACTTGGGAGTTAGACTAGAGGGAGTCAGCTCAGTTCTGGTCAGAGAAGATGGAAGAACGCAGTATCTAGTGTATTGTTTGAGCCATATCCTCAAGAGTGTTGAACGAGATATCTAATTCGGGAAAAGTTGGCTATAGCACTAGTAATGTCTCCTCAAAGGCTCCTACCATAATTCCAGGCACACTCAGTTTTGGTGATAACTGATCAACCCTTAAAGATCATCCTAGAATAGTTAAATATTCGGGAAAAATAGCCAAATGAGCAATTGAACATAGCGAGTTTGAGATCTCCTATGTGCCCAGGACAGCCATCAAGGCGCAGGTGTTGGCAGATTTTTGAGTGGATATAACAGAGTCAAGTTCCGATCATGAAGAGCGATCTGCTCTAGCCTTGGCAATTTGTGTAGATGTGGCTTTGTGAAAAAACTATACAGGAGTAGGAGTACTACTCATTAATACTAATGGAATCAAGCTAGAGAAAGCTATAAAGTTCTCTTTTCAAATAACGAATAACCAAGCAGAGTACGAAGCACTTTTGGCCAGCTAAGGATTTGAAAAATAATTTGGAATCGAACATGTGCATATTAAAACAAATTCTTTAGTAATGGGCTCACAAGTACTCGATAATTTTGAGACCAGGGAGCCGATGTTAAAAAAGTTTTAGTGCTGGTCAAGGCAGAAGTTGGCAGATTTAAGAGCATTACCATTGAGCATATCTCAAGAATGCAAAACACAAAAGCAGATGAGTTGTCAATGTTTGGTCTCCCTTTTGGAGTGACGACCTCAGAACTTTTTCATACAACAATAGTGGAGAGGGAGCTGATGAACGTTGATCAGCATCCCTCTTGGGTGGATTTATTGATATTGTACCTATCAACATGAGAATTCCATCATTCAGTAAAGGATAAGAAAAGATTCATGATAAAAGTTGTGAATTAATTTCTTATCTCTAGAATACTTTACAGAAAGACTTTTCTCTCACCAATGTCAAGGTGCATATCAGAAGAGGAAATCCTAGTCGTGCTCCGAGAAGTTCACTCTGGGCAATGTGGTAGACATTTAGGGGAAAGGACTTTAGAAAGAATAATTCTATGACAAAGATATTTCTGGCCCACAATGATGAAAGACAAAATGGTGTATGCAAAGAAATTCGTTCAATGCATAAATTTGCTCCGATTCCGCTCCAGGCAGCTCAATAACTTAGATCGATTTCAACATCATAGACCTTCGCAGTCTGGGGGATTTATCTCCTCAGTCCCTTTCCTATAGCAAGCAAGCAACAGCATTTTATATTGGTTATGATTTACTATTTCCGCAAGTGGATCGAGGACAAGGCATTGGAGAGAACAATAATTCAAATAGTAAAAAAACTTTATTTGGGGAGAGATTATTTGCAGGCATGGATTTCTAATGGAAATAATTACAAATAATGGACCATAGTTCAACAACGAGGAAATGACTAACTTCTGCAAGCAAGTTGACTTAGAACTGCGATTCTCATCAGTACATCATCTTAGGAGCAACGGTCAAGTTGAAGCAGCAAATAACCAGGTACTTAGCCTACTAAAAAAGAAGGTTGGCTTTCTTCAATTTTATGGACTTTAAGAACAATGTCATCATCTACTACTGGGGAAACTCTATTCAAATTCTCTCACAGATCAGAAGATCTCATTCTAGTGGAATTCGATGTCATAACCCCAAGGGTCTTACTTTAAAAATAGAGTCGGGAAGATTTTCTTGATATCAATACTGAGAAGATGAAGTGCAGCCTATACCAAATCGAAGAGATTCAGGATGAAGCCCCCATTAGACAAGAAGAATTCAAGCAAAGGGTGGCAAAATATTTCAATAAAAACATCATGGTCAAACAATTTTCTGGTGGGAGACCTTGTTCTAAAAAAGGTTTATGCCACCGCACGAGCCGGTTTAGTTGGAAAGTTGAACCCAAATTAGGTTGTGCCATTCTTTGTCAAAGAGATTCTGAAGAGTAGAGCATATCAACTTCAAACCTATGGAGGGAAATATATATCTCACACCTGGAGAGGAGATGATCTAAAGTAATTTTATTCTTGAACAATGTCTCCTCACTTGCACTTATTTTTAATGATTATATCAATGAAAAGTTTTAATATTAACAAATTTCTTTGGCAAGTCATTCTCCTTCTTTATCTCCAACTCGAGATTAAAGATCACTAGATAAGGAGACATCATCGGGTCCAGCTTAAACCACCAGCAGAATCATTATCATTAGAAAAACACCACGATGACCACGTGATGAGGGGAGATTTTTCACGTGTAGTGGTAGCTTGCAGATTCTTGTACGAAGGACTTCTGGATTGCGGATCCCAGCTATTATCTAACGCTACATCTGCATTTTGGAGGTACAGGGTGGTCGTTACTTCTACAATGCATCGTAAGGGACATCGTTACAACTTTGTTGATTTCTTTAAGGGAAGCAATGCAGCCCTGCGCAAACCTGCCCAATTGATCATCATAGCTTGTGAACCTCGAACACTCCTTGATACTCTTAAGTAGTTCCTGCAGGGGACCTAAATCCTGGTTGATCTCTATGAGGAAAGAAATGCATCTATGTACGCACCTGCCTAATTGATCAATTTGGTCTGTATCCCAAGGCAAGAGAGTAGTGTATCCATTTTCTCTAAGTTGTTTAATTTTACAACTTTTTTAACCATGCATAGGAAAGCAATGCTGGTGTAGGGGTAGGTTCTATGGATCCTACACGGACAGCGTGACGACGACTACTTCAATACTCAATGCTCTCTAACCCGCACGCTAACGAAACGCAGCAACCACAATGAAATAATTTGTCGTTCGTGCTAACATACGGATAGCCGATCCGCAAGTGGAACGGAGGATGGCTATAGGCCAAAATCCTTTCCGGCTAAATGGAATAATATTGATTCCGATTCGAGCTTTGAGTTGTACCAAAAAAGATCCACCAAGAAAAATATGATTCTGAAAAATGGTAGGATCTATCCCAACTAAAGAAAACAGCGAGGATCACCACTCCTCTCGGAAGTTCTTCGGAAAACAAAACAAAAAACGACAAATCTATAAAGTAATACTGCGAAAATCAACGATTCAAAATTTCACGCAAAATGCATCGACTATATTAACTAACTAAGAAGGAAATCTCTTGAGTAGGAAGTTTCGTTTTCCCTCTCGGAAACGTAGATCAGAGATGTTTGGATCCAATAAGAAACGATCGTTTTCCTTGGACTCGGCAGGAGATGCACCAAAGATGAAGGACTCGTCCGTCTTCTCCGCTTCACGCGGAGGACGTTCTCCAACGGAAAACCTTCTTCCTTGCACTTGACTTTTCTCTTTCAAGGGGGTGGCTGAAAATTATGAATTGGGGCTGGGTGTATGGATGGTTTGCAAGGTGGAGAGGTGAGGTTTTGTGGAGGAGTGGTGGTGGTCGGGTTTGAGGATGAAAGGGGCTCGGGTGGTGTTGGAGGTGGAGGCCGGCGGCTATGGGAGGTTGAAAGGGTCTGTTTTCTTGAAGATGAAAGAGGAGGCTCGATTTTTTTGTAAGTAGAAGAGTGAAGGAGGACAGGTGGGGGAGAGATGGTGGCCGATAGCTTGAGAGGGGAGGTGCGGCTATGAGGTTGAAAGGAGAAGGGGGCGGTGGCTTAGGGGAAAGATGAGAGGAGGAAAATAGAACATGCTGGTTTAATTCTTTCTTGACTAAATAAAACAATAATAGTCTTGGCCTTTTATAAGACTTATATCAAAACAAAGCTATTAGCATTCCAAAAAAAGAAAAAGTGGTTAAACTCACACCACTATTAAAAATAAACATAACTAATCAAATAGATCATAAACTACGGATAATAACTAAAATTAAATCTTGTTGCGTTGGCGAAGATTGTAGCCATGATCTCCACGGCGCCACATGTCTTTGGTCGGTAGAGCATTATTATAACATACTCCATGGACGTCATCATCTTTATTACCAAATATGCCATCATGATTGCCGCCGCCATCAATCCTCCCCCGCTAAAAAGGACTCATCACCGATGAGGTGCGGGAGCGTAACGGCGCAAGAGGTCCGCATCTAGAAGATCCACCAGTGTAGCAGAGAGGCAAGAGTCGTCTGAAGCGGGACGACCACGCCATCGTATCAAATACCTGTGAATGTCACCATTGGGAGTGGGAAACACCGCATCCTGCAAAATCCTGTCAGGCAAGAAATCGGTCCGGGGGAACCTTGGAAATGCGTTAGGTGAAGAAGAAAAACAAGTTTCATCAGCAGTAGGCAACATACCACCCAGAGAATCTGAAGGAGAGGGCGATCCAGAAATAATCTCACCCCAGCCCATTAGACGGTAGAGTGGAAATATTGAACGGAGAGACAAAAAGTTCAGGTGGCGGAGCGACATAAAGCGTTAAATCCGAAATGTTAAAAACAGGGGAGATTCCCCAATCAGCGGGTAACTTTAATAAATTTGCATTTTCTCCTAGCCTCTTTAAAACTCGAAAAGGACCAGCTCTCTTATTCGCTAATTTCTTGACGGTGCCCGGTGTAGGGGGTATGTTCTATGGATCCTACACGGACAGCATGACAACGATTACTTCAACGCTCAACGCTCTCTAACCCGCACGCTAACAAAATGAAGCAACCACAATGAGATTATTTTTCGTTCGTGCTAACATACGGATAGCCGATCCGCAAGTGGAACGGAGGATGGCTATAGGCCAAAATCCTTTCCGGCTAAATGGAATAATATTGATTCCGATTCGAGCTTGGAGTTGTACAAAAATAGATCCACCAAGAAAAATATGATTCCGGAAATTTGTAGGATCTATCCCAACTAAAGAAAACAGCGAGGATCTCCACTCCTCTCGAAAGTTCTTCGGAAAACCAAACAAAAAATGACAAATCTATAAAGTAATACCGCGAAAATCAACGATTCAAAATTTCACACAAAATGCGTCCACCACATGAACAAACTATGAAGGAAATCTCATGAGTATGAAGTTTCGATACCCCTCTCGGAAACGTAGATCCGAGATGTTTGGATCCACTAAGAAACGATCGCTTTCCTTGGACTCGGCGGGAGATGCACCAAAGATGAAGAACTAGTCCGTCTTCTCCGCTTCACGCCGAGGACGTTCTCCAATGGAAAAACTTCTTCCTTGCACTTGACTTTTCTCTTTCAAGGGGGTGGCCGAAATTTATGAATAGGGGCTGGGTGTATGGATGGTTTGCAAGGTGGAGAGGTGAGGTTTTGTGGAGGAGTGGTGGTGGTCGGGTTTGATGATGAAAGGGGCTCGGGTGGTGTTGGAGGTGGAGGCCGGCGGCTATGGGAGGTTGCAAGGGTCGGTTTTCTTGAAGAGGAAAGAGGAGGCTCGTTTTTTTTGCAAGTAGAAGAGGGAAGGAGGAGAGGTGGGGGAGAGATGGTGGACGAGAGCTTGAGAGGGTAGGTGCGGCTGTGAGGTTGAAAGGAGAAGGGGGGGGGCTTAGGGGAAAGATGAGAGGAGGAAAAGGGATTAGGTTTAGGGAAAATGCTTGTTTAATTCTTTCTTGACTAAATAAAACAATAATAGTCTTGGTCTTTTATAAGGCTTACATCAAAACAAAGCTATTAGCAGTCCAAAAAAAGACAAAGTGGTAAAACACACACCACTATTAAAAATAAACATAACTAATCAAATAGATCATAAACTAGCGAGAATAACTAAAATTAAATCTTGTTGTGTTGGCGAAGATTGTAGCCATGATCTCCGCGGCGCCGCATGTCTTTGATCGGTAGAGCATCATTATCACGTACGCCATGGACGTCATCATCTTTATTACCAAATATTCCATCATGATGGCCGCCTCCATCAAATGCATCCCTGCACACACCTACACACTAGGTCAACTAAGTCTGTAGCTCTTCCCATTCATTGCAGGTTACAATCATTGTTTTCATGGATCACGAGATCAATTTATTTAAGTTTACAGCTTTTGTGACCTCGCTGAGGAACACAATGCATCCCTGTGCGCACCTGCCCACATGGACACCTAAGACTGTAACATTCTCCACAACCCGAAGTTTTTATTTCTTACAGGTCGCAATTTGTATCCGCACAAATTGCTCCATTTATAGTAATCCTGCGGACAATTTCTCTAGTTGATACGGCATACAGATCTGTCAATCTCTCTAAGGAAAGAAATGCAGCTCTATGCGCACCTGCCCAATTGATCGCCTTAAGATTTTTGATCTAATCACAGACAACATTTTATATCCGCAAAAGATGCATCGTTTACATTATTTCAATAGAAATGGTTACAAGGCTGGTCGGCAATAAATATCTATGTTTTGATTGTACAAGAAAATAATTATATGGCATGCAATCTGATCAGCCCACGCATGCAACCTTACTCCTATGATGAATATGCTCAAATTGTTTATTAATGCTCCCCATATTCTATCTCGATCCCGGATACACTTTGTTATCCGCACTAGTAATTTTAAAATTTAATACAAAGACTAACGATTAATAAAAATGATTCTAGCGGCTTAATCAATCAACCCACGCATTCTAATATTTTCTGGTTTTCAGCAAAGTATGGGAGTTAGTTCGTGGTATCATCTATTGAGTTCGGATTATTCAATCGCCTGTGAAGTCAACATGCATGTTATGATCTTTAGCAATTAATCAACACAGACTGGGTTTTTAATGCTGTATGACTTGTATCTCTAATGACATTTAAAAATATTATAATTAGTCATTGTGGATAGAGCTTTATGAATTTCGGGAAACTTAAGGCGACCTCAGTTATAAGTTCCAGACAAATTATCAGAGTGTGGATAGACTGCAGACATCACTATGGTATTTGGTAAAAGTTAAACAAGAATGGAAAACTTAAAAGTATCCTTTCATTACTTTCAAAAAGTTACAACTTTTGAACTCGTGCGGCTTACAAAAAAGGGCCACCGAGCCATTGTAAGGAAAAAACGTAAAACAAAAACAACATTAATTTGAAGGTTTCAACTTTTTTGTTGTAGGGGCTGGGGTTGGAGGTTTGTCATATTCAAATGGCAAATAGCCTTCAGAAGTGCTTCTGCTGCCAGCGTCGCTCTCACTATCTGCATAATCGGTCGGTGTGTTCACATCAGATCTTGAATCCTTCAAAGCGGACTCCGTGGACTTGTTTTCCTAACCGACATTGCATGATCCATTGCCTGCGGGTTTCTGGATTTCATCATGTTTGTCCTCCACCTCAACCTCAGTATATTCAACCTCTTCACTTTCTTAATCTTCCTCTTCATCTTCTTCACAAATTTTGGCTTTGCCCTTTGCTGCATGCTCCATCCCATTGACTTTCCTCTTTAGCTCTGGGAAGAGCTCGATAAAAGGGACATCAACGATGCCTTATTTTCCATGCCAAAGTTTGATGAATCGGCAAAACGCGACATCAATGATCCGTGTTACAAAAGGCATCATTGCATACTGTAATGGCGGGTTTTCAATATCATAAGACACCTGTAAAATACAAAGTAAAGATAAACAAGGCGGGCATGATCTCAAGTCGCAGCGAGCATGCTTCTTACCGATTCCTTCTCCTTCAGTCACGTGACCTCGGTGCCAAGCCACATATTTCTCTCCTAGAGTAGCTCATTCTCCTTGACCATTCCTTTCAGTGCACAACCCATGAAATGGCTTGTTACCAAGCTTTTCGCATGAGCCTACGTAGCCAAGTAGGAGAGGTCGGTAGTGGGAATCTGTTGGAGCTTGCACAGATTTCTCTTCCGATACATCACCGTACTCGCAATATAGGCATGAATGTTGAGCTTGGCAGACTTCCAGGAACGAAGTGTAGTGGAAATGGGGACATGCTTATTTTTTCTATGTCACTACATCATCTAGTTTCCCCGCATGTCCTTCTGATTTACCCCAAAGTAATAGAGGTCAAAGGACTCAAAAGAGGAGTAGTCTGTTGCGGGATCGTTCTCCTCCCTCCTCTTCTTAGCAATCTCTTTCTTCCTTTCCCATGAAGTAAGAGACGGTCCGCCAGGAGTTTGTGGAAGATTAGTAAGAATTTTCGTTGTGGTTAAAAAGTGAATCAAAGTTAGTGAAATGGAATTATGAAATTAATGCAGATACAAACTTAAATCCACAGGATTTACTCACTTTCCTGGCAAGTTATGAGGCCAAAGATGGCAATAATGCAAGATAATGGTCGATGTACAACGTGGCACCTTTCAGGAAGTACTGATCTTCTCCTCCATGTCAGAAAGCCTAATGATCCTAAACTCGCTATCCGCTCTCTCTTAAAGATAGGTGTGTTTGAAGCCCAGGTCACCTTCGAACACAAGTAACGAGAACTCCAGTTATGAACTTTATTTGGAAGATTCACCATTTTCAATCAACGGAAGTAGAAGTATATTATCCCTTTGTATGGATTGCCACCGCTGTGAGTGATTGAGTGAACTAAAAAAAATCCTACAGAAGATTCCAAGAAAAAATGCTATCCACTAAGATCGCAGGTTAGCACCGTAATAATAGATGGCGATGATAGTATTTGGAGCGAGCAGACTCGGGACAATCCCATAATGCTCAAAGATCTCGGCAATCTCCCAGAGTAGAGGGAATCTGAACCTACAATCAACACGATCGACTAGGATTGCAATCTGACTTGCCAAGGAAGTGTTAATTTTTTAATGATCAAGTGGCAAGCGGACATGGACATGCAAATTATCCATATATTCAACGACAAACTCGTTTAAGTCTGCCTCGGAGAGCTTGCACTTTTTTTGTTCAACGACATGATATGAAGCAGCAACATCTGATCGTGCAGAAAAAATTTTTATAGACCGCAGGGACTTCTGCTTCGGCCACATTTCCTGTAATGAGCTAAGAATGAAGATCTATTTATAGAATGTTAGGCCTACCAAAAAACTGTTAGTCTGCGTGTTTTGATTATTCAATCCATGCAGTCCGCAAAAATATTTCCAGCAATAGTAAGGACATATGGTTAAAGTTTACAAATCACGCAATTCATATAATATGATGCAGATAAAAAATTCAAATTCGCACAGGTCGCAAGTTTGGTAAGCTAGTTCGTAGAAAATAAAATTAATAAAATTAGATTATTTTAAGAATATTACAAACATCCACATCATATATTACACAAACAAATCAACAGTCACTACAATCTCAAAAATCTCGGTGATCAGGATATTCATGTTGCTCCACATGATCTTTACACATGTGGGCGACCAGATCACTTCCTTGGCGGATCATACTATATAACTGTTGCAAATGTTAAAACATTATGTGGAAGGTTCCATACATGTGAGAAGCCTCTTGGTTCATAAGGCTCAAAGGAACCATGTGCTCTTGAGGCATCCTTGGTGCATCAGCCGCATCAGGTTTGTCTATCCCCTCGGCAAGATTCGAAGTTTCACAAAACGTTACAAAATCTGGGAGTCACGGCCAATTAACACCTCCTTAAACAGCCCATCGTCTTTTACTCTCCCGGACCAAGTTTAAATATTTCTCTATGTAAAAGCACGCATCATTGTCAGATTGCCTCTTTTCCTTCCTCACACTTTCAAGAGCAGCAATAATATTCGCGACCTGATCCAACAACGCTCTTTCTCTATCTTTTCACGCCTTTCCCAGCTTGATTCTCAAAGCACTTTCGTCATCAAAATCCTTCTTCTCCTATTCCATTATCTCCACTAACATGGCTAACTTATTGTTTAGGTTAGCGGTCCCCATCTCAAAAGAGAACTCTTTAACCACGACCTCTATAGCAGGAGTAGGTAGCAGATCATCCCGAAGCTTGCAAGATTCAACTGAGTCCGACAACGTATTTAGCACTTAAAAAAAATTGTTAGAAACAAATTAGTCAGGTCGCGGAGGATACAAGTGATCAAAGAAAAAGACCACTAGAATAGGATATATCTTTCTGGGCTGCAGCAGCAATGTGGCAACAACCAAAGACAGGTGGCCTCTGGCGCTCGGGATCGAATATGCATAGGCTATTTTTCCAATCATCTTGGGTCTTTGCTCTCCTTGAGATTGCCAAGCTAGTATAGATGACAATATAATTGATCTCCGTAATGATCTAAACTTGTTTTGCTTTTCGTGGTGGAGATTAGTAATGACGCGGGCGCATAATCCACATGGGAGCCGGTTTAAGATTACTTGAATTCCAGAGTGTAGCCGCAGCTCGCAAATCCTCCTCTCTTTTATCTGTGATCTTCTTTGTCGAGTTCATCATTTCCTTGGCTTCATTCTTGGCACCAATTTTTTCCCTCAGCTTCATGTTCTCATCATCTTCTGAAACAAAAGCAGCAGTCATGCCATTCTCAACCACTAACACCTGGACTTCATCTTTAGTCACAGGAAGGTTTGGAGTGGACTTGATAACTTTTAGCAGAGATTGGTTCATTTTAGCGATTTGGCCGCTATCAAGGTTCTAGATAATCTCATAAGTTGAAACACTAACCGAGGACATCGAGCGATCACTCCCCGAAACATTTGCTTCTAGAGTGACGTAGTCGGCCTCAAAAACTTTTTTCTTTCATAGCCTGAAATGCAAGCTCGCCGCTCTAGTCTGCACAAAGATATTTGGTTCCTTCATCAAGCGGCACTTCTTCGCCACATGTTCAGCAACATCTAGCTTAAACCTTTCTCTTGACTAAGCCCTTACCCTTTTGCTCCCTGATATCAGTCACGACCTAGATCACGTGCTGAAGCCCTTCACATGTTGAGTCAGCATCAATGGTGGTCAGGGAAAGGAAGGAAACGAGTTATTTTCCAATTCGCTTCATGGCAACCAGCACATACTGAATTGTCTGCTCCTCCTCAGCAGGCTGTTCTTTCTCCTCAACTCTCTTAGCGTGAATGTGGTAAGTGGGCTCCTAAGTTTTGGATTGAACTTCACCTTCCAAGTCAATACTTAGCATAATAGTTCCGAAAGGGGTCGGGAAGAGATCCATTTTTAGCAGATTATCCACTGGTGTGGTGGCAGGGATGGTCGCTAAGAATCCAGGAAGCTTATCTGTAACCTTCTAAGGTTGGAGTTTCCCTGTAGAGGATTCAACTTTGATGCAGACAGGAGTAGCACTCTTTACAACTACTTTTGTCTTGATTCGAGGTTTGAATTTCTCCTCACGGGAAGTAACATTGGATAGAAGCTTGTCAAGACTAGTCATTACGGAAGGGAAAATGTTAACCGCAAGTGGTGAGAAGTGACCCGTGATTCTTGATGTTTTGGCAGAACTCGACATTTACGGGATATTTATAGCAAAAGCTGCATTAATGACAGTTGTAGACTTGGATGATAAAATAACATTATTGAAATTCCCTAGAATTTAAAAATGTGTCGGGATAACGTTAACTGAATAGTCCGTAAGGCATCCCCAGAATAATCGTCAGGTTGTCACAGACTCATTCCAGAGGACATGCAGGAATCAAGTTTAACAAGGCAACCCCGAGTTCTTGAGCGTTGAGCAAGTCGCCATCTACAGTGGCATACAGAAATATCGGTCTACCCAGGTCGGCACCTATCCAACAAACAATCAAGGTGAAGTCCCTAGCTCGCAAGATCCAGTCCGACCACTCCTTGGAAGACTCATTATCTCGTTTTTTTTTGTATCCCTTTACCCATGCTCAGTTCTTCTATAGCCGGGGACGGCTGTTATTTTTGCCCTGCCTGCAAGGGCAGGCCCCAGAGCCTATAAATAGGTGGGAGTGGTACAAGAAAAACATGCTGACTCAAGCCCAGGATCCCCTTTATTAAAGGCTGTGGACTCGATTCTCAGGCTTTGTTGACTTCTGCTCGCACAACTTTGCATCTTTTTGCTTTTTACATGTAATTGAATTCAATTAATCAAAGGAAATCCCATCGCAAGAGTGTCAGTCTACGTGATGGGTGAAGTCTGGTGTTACCGCGATCCGCGTATTTACTCTCTTTTTCTTCTAACCGTTAGTAGACAACTACTTGCAGTTTCCTCTATCATTTTTTGCCTTCATAGGATCCTGAAGAGCATTTCTAGCATCAATACTAGGTTCTCGCATTATATGTTTATTTATATATTATTGACTTCTATTTTGCGAAGATTATCAGGTGTTCGTGAGTTCACCTCAAGTACTCGTGTTAAATATTTATTTACCCGATATTTACTTCTTTTTTACAGAGATGAGCAGCTGTTCGCGAGTTCTCTTTAGTTATTCACCTGCTTTTGAGAAGCTGTTAAGTGTTATATATTAAATTTACTTTCTTTTGACTTCTCTTTTGCAGAGATTAGCAGGTGCTTGTGAGTTCACCTCAGGTACTAACATTATATGTTTATTTACCTTTTATTGACTTCTCCATTTCCGAGATTAGCATGTGTTCCGAGTTCTCTTCAGGTACTCTCGTTATATTTTAACTAACCTGCTTTTGAGAGTTCTTTTGCACAGATTAGCAGATGTTTGCGAGTTCTCTTAAGTTACTGGCATAATATGTTTATTCACTTGCTTTTGACTTCTCTTTTGCGGAGATTAGCAGGTGTTCACGAGTTCTCTTTAGGTACTCACGTTATATTTTAAATTTACCTTCTTTTTGTTACTCTTTTTCTAAGAATAGTAGGCGTTCACGAGTTCACCTTAGGTATTTGCATTATATGTTTATTTACTTGCTTTTGACTTCTCTTTTTCATAAAATAACATGTATTTGTGACTTCTCTTCAGGCACTTGCTTTACATTTTAAATTTACTTGGTTTTCACTTCTGCTTTGAAGAGATTAGCAGGTGTTAGCAAGTTCTCCTCAGGTACTCGCGTTATATGTTTATTTACATTCTTTTGACTTCTCTTTTGCAGAGATTAGGAGGTGTTAGCTTGTTCACCTCAGGTACTCGCATTATATATTTATATACCTACTTTTTACTTCTCTTTTGCAGAGATGAGCAGGTGTTCACGAGTTATTTTTTGGTATTCACATTATATGTTAATTTACCTTTATTTGACTTCCCTTTTGCAGTGATTAGTATGTGTTTGTGTCACAACCTGCATTTTCTCAGTATTTTGTAATATATTAGAGTAAGAAAAAATACGCGTCGTATTGCCACACCGTGCAGGGGACAACTGCATACGCTCATACAAGAACTAAATCTTAAAACTTTTCAAGAAACCTTTCAAGTTTTTTATAATGAAGATATAGTATGTGTTTAGGTTTTTATGACCGTGTCCCTCGACTCTGTGGATCAACTAGTCCACGAGTAAAAATGTATAAATTCATGATGCGTAAAATTTATTATTGAAAATATTTCCAAAGTCTACGAACAATAGGCAAGAGATCCTATCATTCATAGTATAAGATATTTTTAATAAAATATCAAGTATCGTATTCTTCCTGTCCTGTTGATTACTTCTACTCCCACAAATTAAAATTATTTTATCGAATATAAAATTAGGTTAAATTATGCTATAAAAATAAAGATTAGCACTAGATCTAGAATCCCTTTAGTAAAATAAACTTTTTTAAAATACAAGCTTCTAATTTACCTACTTCGACTGTGGAGGTTCCCTATATTCAAAAGCCCCTCTCTAGAGAATACACTCTCGACTAAAGTTAGGTTGATCGATTAAGACCACTTGGCAAGTCAAAACCCCTATGTTTTCTTTACGCGGTGAACCCTACTATTGGATTTGTCCCCAATCCAAAATATTTATGTCATCCTTTCTCGAGGAGTGCATTGATGCACTTTCGGCAAGTGTACCGATCGTCGTCAAGTAATAAAGTTGAGGAGTTAAATCCTCGGATATCGATCTCTTGAGGAGTACAGGTAGGGAGTATGACTTTACTATTGAATGAGAGATTGCAAGTGTCAACGTAACAAGGGGTTTTGATTTTGGTTTCCTAATTTTAACACTAATAAAACTATTGCAGATCACCTTCACCGCGTCGCTTGGGTGGATTACTCAAGTGAGTAATAAGGAGGATGGAAAAACCAATGAGGGTCGCAATCACATCTTCTCCATGCACGCTCCTAACAATTGCTAGGATGGCGCTATCGCGTCAAGAACACAAAACGATGGAAGCGCACTGACACGATCAAGAACTAAAATATATCAACACATAGACATGTTGAAATCATTAAGCAAATCAACGTTCTTAATCATAAATCCAACAACATGTACTCATATGTAAAGTTGCTACAAGGGAATGGGGGAGTGATACAACGCAACCTGTGAAGGCTAGCCACGATTCTCCCCCGGAGTTGAAGGTTGTCAGTCTTCGTCCGGGCTCGGTCGGTGGTTGATGTCCGAGGAAGCTTAAAGTGTTGTCACCTTCTTCAAAGGAGTTTTCCCCGTCTTCTTCACGTTTCGTGATGATTGGAAGTCACCGGAAACTCTCTGATGGCACCGATAAATAGCTCCAAATGCTCAACTTATGATGGAGATGAAGAAAGCAACGGAGGATCTTCGCTAGAGGTGATGTTTTGTGGCCAGACGAGCTCTCCAAGGAGGAGAGTGGAAAAAGCGGCTATTGGGCTCTTTTCTCGCTCAGAGGAGCAGAAGTGGCCGAATCTTCTTTGCTCTAGTCAACTCCTTAACTTAAATACGAGTAGGTAAGAAAAATTGTCACCCACGGTTTGGCGCACGACCGTGCATTAACCGTGTGATATTAATTTACAGGACGAAGTTTGCAGATTTAGATGTGTTGACCCGTGCGTTTTACTTATGCACGATCGCTTCCGCCCATACTTGAATGAAAATGCACGGGTAACCACAGAGTGCTGAAATTTCCTTCATGCAGGTGGAACTATGCGTTTTACTCTCTGCCCGTGCGTGAAAAAATCACACGCTTAACCATAGGGCTCTAAAACACCAAACAACTACAGGAAAACCGTGCGTCTCCCTCGCGCATGGTTCAATAGAAACCGTGCGGAAAAAAATCGCACGGGTCGGTCAATCCTCCAGAGGAACCTACAGAAAACAAACGCTTTCTACCATATCGAGCGCTAAGGAATCGCACAACCGTGCGTTTTCCGCATGTCAGAATTCCTGATTTGGGGGAAAACTGACAACCTACACACCAAAAACCAAAGCTGGAGCACAAGCTCCCAGCACCAAAATACAACATAAAATGACTAAATCCGCATGGAGAGTTCCCCAATACTTACCCCCGATATCTCGGTGCAATTTGCAAACCAAAATGGTCCAAAACGGTGCAACAATGGCTAAGTGAAGCCCTAATCAAATATATGACTTTTCCTACTCAAATAGTAGTGCACATGCAAGATAATAAGCACAGATGAGTCTGAAAACCCCTTTATAAATCGTCCTCATCACACCACCAGACTTAAACATTTGCTCATCCCGAGCAAATCATCCCTAACGAGGACGAGAAAAATAAACATAGCTGGCCTGAAACTGCGCAGCGGAGTACCATGCGAAATCACATGCTCACACTCATAGGAATACCGTAGAAGGAATTTCTAATTATGCACTAATACCAAATATATTTCTAAAGGCGTATCAAAATATTATTACTACTCAACTATAGAATCGAGGGGAATCATTCGGTCACGTGCAAGGAGAAAGCAGACAATCGCTGAGTTGAGCATTACCAAAGACCGGGGTTCGTGATCACCTCAAAAGAAATCCATCAATGTCGGGGACCATATGCTTGCCCGTTCACACTCTCTCCACAACACTAGTTTGACTCAAGCGCAAATCCGTAGGACTTGGAGTATAATGGAGGCTTAGGCGAAGACGGGGTAGAAAAAGATAAACACGACGGATATGCACAACCAAAATGAGATTGCTCGAAAAAACTCACAGCTACACGCAAAACATGTTCACCGCACCCCCATACTTGGACTTTTAACGGTGCGTGCATGCACATAACGATAACAATATAACAAAATTTCCACCCATAAAACCCTCAACTCTACAATAAAAAAATTTCTCTTTTTTTTTATTCCATATTGCGAATTTTCAATTCTATTTCATTTCATTAATTTTTTTCTTTTTCTTCCCCTTTTTTAGCAAATAACCAAAACGAGCCAAAAATACGACAACACCACAAGCGGAACAAAGCTCCTGCATAACAACCACACAAAACTGATTCAAAACTACAACAAAACAAACCAACCAAACGGCCACATTTAGGTGTGCGAGTAGGAAAGGCTATGGTGCTTTGGTAGCGAGGCGTAGGGATGCCAAAGGAAGGGATAGGCTCAATGGGGATATCAATGGATAGACGTCGGGAATGGTACAAGGCTCAAACAAGAACAAAGTGACGACCCACATCACACGTGCACTTGACTAACCATGTACCCATGCTATGAGATTAGCTAGGGGCAAGTTTTTAGCCACCGAGAAAGATAATCCTTGCTCCCGACTCGAGCAATATGAGTCTAGCGATGTAAACACACATCCTTACGCTACCATTTGATTCACATCGGATTCGAAGTAGGCGAGTAGAATAAACAATATTTATGCAAAAAGAAATAAAATATGTTATAAGCATAAAAAGAATCTAATTCTACACATAATCCTAAATAAGACGTGAGAACTCGATTAGGAGCCCTCAGGGAGGCAAAATTTTACTCTGCCTCACAATCTTAGGCCAGTGCCAAAATTTTCCAAATCGCACACTAGTGACGATAAAAATCACGACGTGCTCCTGTTCAAGCACGCGCTCAATCATGGTGCAGTAGTATGCAATGTCAATCAACATAAATATCAATTGAATATATCCTTCTAGTATGACAATGGTAAAATGCACGTGCGTGAGTACCCCGCATAACTCTCCCCACCAGACTTAGCCTAACTACTCTAACACAATAATGTGATCATGAAATTAAAAAGCAAGTAAGGAGAAGGGGTTACCCAATGCTCAAAAATGAGCATACCAAAAGATTGGCGTTAATTTCAGTTGATAGTCCATAACCTGAATAAGCTCCACCTACAAAAGTCGATACCTCCAAGCACAAAAATCCATACTAAGGAATATGCACATAAACAAATAAAAAAATAATTATGGGCTATCTCCCAGGATCGACTTTTTTATACCATCCTTAAGGTGGACCAAATACATGTATTAATAGGTTTATATATGGTTCAAAAGCATAAGTGCAGTATGCAACAATAAAGTCCAAAACTTCACACATAACTTTAGGTAAAAACTATACTAGAGAAAAAAAAAAGAAACCTAGAGATCCTTCACATCTCTGCTAACTGCTGACTCGTGATAGATCCCCCCGAACATGCGATATCAGGGAGAAGCGTAAGCTTGAGGTCCCAGGGAAGACGAATCTCCCCTGCCCTTCGCCTCTTCCTTCTCGCGTCGGCAGGCAATATCCAGCGCCTTGCGCATTCACAGTTCTTTTATTCTCAATTCCACGGTTGAAGACCTCCATGGTTGTACAAAAACTCCATCCGATTCAAAGGTAGCTCTAGCTTTTCCGTCAAGAGGCATCCTTTCCTCACCTGCGGCGGGTGATAGATCAGCCCATGTAACCTGTTTTATAGTTTTACACAAAACAATTTTTGCTCAATATAAGTTTTTCATTTTGATTTATGTATGCTTTCAGCAACCGTGCTCCTCTCCTTTGTCTCAGCAACTGGACTATCACTCCTGTCACTACTACTCTTCTCATCCGCAACTCGCTGCACTCCAAGAAACACTGCTTTTATTTCCCCTTCAGCTATATTTAGCCTTCCTGCTACTTTCACCGCACTGTCTTCCATCTCCTACAACACACCTGTCTGAACAACACTAAGCAAACCGTCAGATAACATAACATTCAAATCCTGTAGTTTTTTTTGGGTTCATTCAGAATAATAGAGGTAAGGGGTGGCGGTAAAAGTGCATCAACCTTGGAAGCCAAGGTGATGCCGCTCACATTAAATTGCAACATCGCCCCACTAGCTTTCAAAAAGGGGACCCCTAAGATGAAGCATTCCCCACTGGTCCTAGCACCTGCAAATCAGTGACTACCACAGCCACGTTAAATTTCACTTCCACCTACTTTATCTCACCGTCGGTCTTCACCACCGACACATCGGCTAGCACGAGTGATTTTCGGACATTCGATTTTATATTTAAACTAAATTTTTCAACATCCTGCAAAGTTAGAATGTTGCAAGAAGACCCCAAATCGCATAGGTCCACTATCTCTACCTCATGTATTTCACACTTCATAGCCACATCATTTTTAATACACTCATCCGTCTCCCCAACACGCTTCCCTTGCTCACGGGGATTATTTTTCGTATCGCTCGGGAGGGTACTGTGAGTACGCTCATAGAACACATGGGCCATTTGCCCCAGCTGCGTCTCCAAGTTCCTCATGGAGGCGGTGTGAGTGGCCATGTTGGATTGAGCCATCGCCACAAATTTCTCCATCATCTCTTCTAATGCGTAATTTCCCGTCCCCTACGCGTTCAGATTATAACCCGATTACGGCGGTCGGTGCTGGCTATTAGAAGCTTGAGCATTAAACTGATGCTAGCCTCCTTGCCACCTTTGACTCGGAGCATTTTGGTTCCAGGATAAATTCAGATGATTTCTCGCATTCGAGTTATAGGCATTGTTATAAGGTGCAACGCGGTTCTGATTATTTAAAAAGTTCACACTCTTGTTAGTAGATATACCTGAGGGATTGGCAAAAGCTTCTTCAGCTAGGCACTCATATTTATGATGCTCGGGGTTTCCACAACCCTGGAATGAAATAGCCATGACCTGAGATGGATGAGAGGTCGATCTAGTCAGTAACATCATTCCATCCATTGTATGATGGATCGCCTCAGCTCGCAGTTACACCACATTTACCTCGAACAAATTTCTCGAACCCCTAAGTACGTTTCTTCAAGTAGTCCAATGCATGATATGAGAAGAGGTGTCACGAAGGAGCCACATAGCCTCGTCGGGAGTTAGGTCCATGATAGTGCCTCCAGCCGCCGCGTCGATTATGGCCCTGTAATTAGGCTCAACAACAAAATAGAATATTTTTACCAAATTCCACGGCTCATAGCCATGCTGGGGGCATCGACATTGCAGATCAGCAAATCTCTCCCATGCCACAGATAATATTTCCTGGTCCAGGTGCTGGAAGGTGGCTATCTCCCTTCGATCATTCACTTTTTTTTTCCACTGGGTGGAATTTAGCTAAGAACTTCATGGAAAGAGCCCCCCACGTAGTCTTAGTCCCTTGAGCAATACTGTGGAGCCAGGTTTTTTTCTTATCCCTTAGTGAAAATGGGAACAGCCTTAGCTTCACCACGTTGTCTGTAATGCTAGCATAGCAGAAGGTACCACAGATCTCCGAGAATTCTTCCATATGGAGTTGCGGATCCTCACTTGGCATTCCCAAAAACTGCGTGATATTGCGGATTATGTTGAGGATGGCAGGCTTTATCTAAAAGTGGTTGTTCATGATGGTCGGGCTCAAACTAGGGTAAACACTTCCCGTGGTAAGGTTCGTGAAGTCGCGCATTATCCTAATGTGGGGTTGGACCTCCTCCTGGTTCTCAACGACCCTTTCACCGAGGTCATTTCCTCCATGACCTCACTCTTCCATTCTTTCTCTTCCAACAGCAGCAGCATGCCTGCGAGCTCGCCTCACTCGTATGGTTTCAAGATCAACTCCAAGATCTTCACCTCTATCACTGGGGTTTGTATATGTCATAAAACACACAAAAACCGATCAAAATGCCAAAAAAAACATGCAACAACTTTTCCAATAGAAAAATACATACAACGGTTGCACTTCCCGGCAACGGCGCCAAAAACTTGATGCACTTTCAGCAAGTGTACCGATCGTCGTCAAGTAATAAAGATGAGGAGTTGAATCCCCGGATATCAATCTCTCGAGCAGTGCAGGTAGGGAGTATGACTTTGCTATTGAAAGAGAGATTGCAAGTGTCAACATAACAAGGCTTTTGATTTTGGTTTCCTAATATTAACACTAATAAAACTATTGCGGGTCGCCTTCACCGCGTCGCTAGGGTGGATTACTCAAGTGAGCAATAAGGAGGATGGAGAAAATAAAGAGGGTTGCAGTCACCTCTTCGCCATGCACGCTCCTAACAATCACTAGGATGACACTATCGCGTGAAGAACACGAAATGATGGAAGTGCACCAACACGATCAAGAACTAAAATATATCAACACATAGACATGTCGAAACAATTAAGCAAATCAATGTTGTTAATCATCAATCCAACAAAACGTACTCATAAGTAAATTTACTAAAAAGGAAAGGGAGAGAGATACAACCCAACGCGTGATGGCTAGATACGATTCTCGGCCAGAGTCGAAGGTTGTCGGTCATCGTCCAGGCTCGGTCGGTGGTTGACGTCCGAGGAAGCTTGAAGTTTTATAACCTACTTCAAAGGCGTTTTCCACGTCTTTTTCATGTTCCATAAAGGTTGGAAGTCGCCGGAAACTCTCCAATGGCAGCGAGAAATAGGTCCAAATGCTCCCCTTGAGATGGAGATGAAGAAAACAGCAGAGGATCTTTGTTTACGGTGAAGTTCGGAGGAAGAACGGTGGCCGGACAAGCTCTACAACGAGGAGAGAAAAAAAGCGGCTGCTGGGTGTTTTTCCCGCACAGAGGAGCAGAAATGGCGGAATCTTCTTTGCTCCAGACAACTCCTGAACTTAAATACGGGCAGGTCAGAAAAATTGTCACGTACGGTTTGGCGCATAATCGTGCATTAACCGCACGAAATTAATTTCAAGGACAAATCTTGCGGATGAAGATGCATTGACCCATGCATTTTACTCACGCACGAACGTTGCCGCCCGTGCATGAAGGAAAACGCACGGGTAACCATAGAGAACTGAAATTTCTAGCAAACAGGTGTAACCATGCGTTTTACTCCCACACGGGCACTTCTGCCCATGCGTGAACAAATCGTACGATTAACCACAGAGCTCTAAAACACCAGACTGCTACAGGAAAACCGTGCGTCTCCCTCCTGCACGGTTCAGAAGAAACCGTGCGTGAAGAAATCGCACTGGTCGGTCAATCCTCCAGAGAAACCTTCAGAAAATGCACGGTTTCTACCAAATCGTCGGCTAAGGAATCACATGACCGGGCGTTTTCAACAAGTCAGAATTCCTGATTTGGGGGAAAACTGACCACTTGAATAGCAAAAACCAAAGCTGGAGCACAAGCTCACAGCACCAAAATACAACATAAAATGATTAAATCTGCACGAAGAGTACCCCAGTACTTACCCCCGACATGCCGGCGCAATTTTCAAACCAATATGGGCCAAAACAATGCAATAATTGCAAAGTGAAGACCTAATCAAATATATGACTTTTCCTAGAGAAATAGTAGTGCACGTGCAAGATAATAACCCCAAATGAGTCCGAAAAACCCTATATAAATCCGACTCATCATGCATGCAACTCCTTATATCTTTGAGTATTCTACTCGTATCCACAACCTCTCAGTAAATCTAGGATACCGATTTAGGATCGAAAAATTTTTCATGAAAAGAGAATTCGACACAATTAAAATCAAAGATAAATTGAATCGAGTAAAATAAAGGGCTTGATAAATAAAAGAATATTATTTTATTCTAAAGTTCATCATGATGAAGTGCTAATAAAATTAGATACTCAACATGATAAAGGGACGACATAAAAAGGAGAAGAAAAACATGATTTCATAATAGAAGTGCTTGAATTAGAAATTAAATAAAGAAACTATTCTATGAAATGGAAAATACATAAAGAAATGCAAGAAAAACTAAAAATTAAACTACTAAAACTTCATAATAATCTTCTCCTTGAGCTCCTAGCACTGTCTGGAATTTATAGCAACTTTTTGGAGGGTCATGCTCCTAGGTCACACCCATGATTAGGGGGCGTGTAAGGTGCGAAGCTGTACACATAAAAGCAAGGGAATGTTGGAGGAAGTACGCAAAAATTTGCAGTTTTACGAGTCACGCTCCCAGGTTATGGGGGTCCACGCCCGTGACCTAGGGCATGTCAGGTAGGGAACTGTCGCCATAAAGGCCCGGGAAAAACTGCCAAAATCATTTAATTTTCACGTCAAACCCCCAAGACATGCCCATGACTTGGGGGAGTGTACTGACCGGATCAGCAAACGATTGTAAAAGGCGCAATATGACATCACTTCAGCATTTTTCGTGTAGGTCACGCCCGTGACACAGGGGCGTGTACTTAGAAAAAGTTCCAGAATTATCCTGCGAAGCTTTCTGGAGAAAATTGTATTTTTTTCCTAAGGCACACACTTGTTCACACCCTGGTCATGCCCATGACTTGTTTGAATGTACTTATGAAACTCTCCAAATTTGTAGAGGACATCTTCCTCTTTCCATTGACTAGTTGCACATCCTATAACTTTTCCTGCTTTGAAATTTACGACCATTTGAAGTTCAGCTATTCGCATCCAAAATTGTTAATTTTCTACCAAATGCTTCCAGTTTATGGGAAGGGACTAAAAATTTATATTTGAAGCCCGATTATAATCGAAATTAGAAAATAAAGCAATTCACAAAAATATTAATATAAACTAAATAAAAATTGATTATTTATTGAATAAATATTATATTAAAATAACTATTAAGCATGTTTTATCAACACGCATCGAAAAATACTTGGTTTATTGCATTTACCATCCTATATGAGTTTCAAGATCCAACAGGACTATTTATGATATGCACAGCTCTAGATTTTGTATAAATATGAAAGGAGCTTTTACGTTCATTAAAATAGAGGTTTATTTGATTTGAAGAGATGCTATGAATACGAGGTAAAAGTATTTATCTTTTTCATACATTGAAAGAAACTAACATGCAAACCTTACAAAAAACCATCCCAAAGAGCAAGTAAGTACGACAAAAAGCAATAATAAGGTATCGCAGCTACCAAATTGTCTATCCTCTACAACAATCCACTGTGGGCGTCAACACCCTGGCACGATCTCAAATTATAAAATGTCTGTCTGGACTGAAACAAAAATAAAAAAACTACATCACGAAGGTGAGGGAGGGAAAACAACAACTACTAAGCCCACACCAAGAACCACCAACTCTAACTGCTTGAACCGCTACTGCTCTGAGCCTGAGACCAAAAAAAAAGAACGCCTCAGCAAGAAATAAATAAGTGGCAATAAATGCCAAAAGTCAATAAAGAAGAGAAGTCCAAGGGTTTCCAACCCAAGACATAATAGCTGACAAACAACAACATAAATCCTAAAATAATAGGAAAGGAAGAGTTTACACAGGTTTAAGAGAGGGTACACCAAGTGCAGAATAAAGCCATGCTTCAATAATATTTGCAAAGTATGCAAATGAACATATATATATATGTAAAAAGAAAGAGACGGATTAGCTCAAACACGTGAATCATTAATAACGATAAAAGCGGTACTGAGTTAGTATCCACATTGTCCAAAACAAATCATTAAACCAAACATCTCATAAGGGCACTGCGGTGGCGGCAACATTAACCAACACAACTCGACAGTCCATAAGAAGAGAAGAAAAACACATCGGGCGTAATGATTCAAAAATCGGCTCTAGTGTGGGGGTCCTTTATCCACTGCCACCCAAAGGCCACAATGAAAAACTTAAAAACACTAATAAAACCAAACTCTAAGAAATGAAATCCTAAACAATGAAGAGGATGAAAATATCCCAAAATTTATCTAAGGTATACTCGAAGAATAGAACGGTCACTCGTCGAAAGTTTCTAAGTCCACACAAATTCGTCGAAAGCACTCTACGATTTCACGGTTCATTCAATGAATATGACTTGGTTCGACGGATAAACTCGATGAATAAGACTCGGGAAAATTTTAATACATTCAACGATACTTGATGAATTCAAGACTGACATGAAGAAATCAACTTGATGAATTCAAGAGAACACGAGGATACTCGATGAATTTGTTGAGATTTCTCGAAGAATTCTAGCGAACCCGAGGATACTTGGCCTCTCATGCACACGCGAAGCATTCCATGGATACTCAACGGATTAGTCGAGAATACTCGACGAATACACTTGGAAAAAAATCAACACACTTGACACCAAACACTAAAGGCACTCGATGATTTCGTCGAGAATACTCGACAAATTGAACTCTAATTCACGGGATGACTCGACGGTTACACTCGACGAATTCGTCGAAAATACTCTAATAATTATACCAGACGAATTATACTCGACGAAATATATTCGACGAAATGAACTCGACGAGTTATACTCGACGAATTCAGACTCAACAGAAGTTCTACCCTACTCGACGGATTCGGATATGGCTGAACCCTACACCGCACCAACACTTTAGAAGGAAAGGAAAGAGAGGAATGAAGAATAAAGGAACAAACAAGAGGGAGGGAGAAATCACCACCTGCCTCAAAATCTCCTGAAAGCCAGCCTCTATAGCGCTCTGCTGCAAGGATCGGCTGCAAGAACTCCCGTCTACGATAAATGAAACTTTTTCGGCAAAATAGGGGTTAAGGTCGCATATCCTAACACCAAAAATACATGATACTTGAAAAATGCACTGTGCACGAGAAGATCTAGGCGAGAGCTTTCCGAATCTATGCTCCGTCGAGGATTTCGTGCATCGGATCTCTGTTCGGCGGCGGTCGAAAGACTCCAGGAAGACGCGTCATCTTCTTCTTCCGATCTTCGCAATATCCGTCGGTTAGATAAGAAGATGAATATGGTTTTGTTTTAAACACATATATATATATTATTAATATAATTTTCAAGAAAAGTCAAATGACGAGAATCACTAAAACGTCTCAGTTTTCGATGAAATTCACACCAAAACTAAATGGCGGTGCTACGAATCCACAGCGAAGTTGAAATCAGAATCAGACAAACCAATCTCAGGTTAAAATTTCAAGAAGTTAAAACAACAATAATCCTTATAAAATTTACCGTGACCCTAAATAAGCTCGGATCGCCACCAAACTTCACAAACACGCTAAAATTAACCATTTAAATCTTCCAAAGTCGAAAACTCTAATTTCGATGAATCAAATTATACACTGACAACTGTGCCCGGCTAACTATGTGTCAACATAATGCCCTTACCTAACAATAATGATCAAAATAATTATCGAAAATTCGGGGACATTACAACCACTCCCCCTAAAAGGAAGTTTTGTCCTGAAACTTGATACACAACTCGAATAAGAAAAAAAAAGTAAGTAACCAAAGGTTGTCAGATAGAAAACTTACTAAGGGAAACTAGGAGAAAAGGTGAGGATGAGCCTCTTTCATAGCTTACTCCAACTACCATGTTACGTTCTCGACGTCTTGGTTTCGCCAAAGAGACTTGACCATGGATATAGTCTTTCTCTGCAACACCAGATCCTTTGCTTCTAGAATACGAACAAGCTCCTCGACATAGGAAAGATTAGTCTGCAACTAGGCCACTGTGTAAAGGATATGTCGATCACCAAGCACACACTTTCACAGCTAGCTCACATGAAACACATCGTGAACACAAGGGAATATAGCAGGCAAATCTGGGCTATAAGTTGATACTTTGATGCCCTTAATAATCTGGAAAGGTCCCACATACTTGAGACCCAACTTGTGGTCCCTAACAAACCTCTTCACACCTGGAATTAGAGAAACCCTCAGGAAAACCATTTCCCAACAACGAACTCCAGATCGCCCCACTGTCGATTTGCATATTTTTATATCGCTCCTAAGTTACATAAAGCATATCACAAATATGCATTATAAAAAAACTCATATCTTCCAAGGCTTCCGGACCTTACAGCGGTCTCTCACCAACTTTAACTCAAAACAAAGGAGTTCGACCACGCCTCCCGTATAAAGCCTCAAAGGGCTCCATCTACAAACTCTCTTGATAACTGTTATTAAGGAAATATTCAATCAGTCTAAGAATCTCATCCCATGCCCCACCATAGTCCAGAATATAACATTTGAACATATCTTTCAGGATTTGATTAATACTTTCTGTTTGACCATTAGTCTACCGGTTGTAAGTAGTTGAATACCTGAGGTGTAAGATCCCCCTCTCGGAACACAAGATATGGCACGAGAGGGGTCTTATGCCCAGAACAGCCGCATTGGGGTAGCACTAACACTCGGGCTAACATGTAACACAAGACGCTTATTCTGCCGGCTTCAACCAATATCAAAATATATATGTCAACCCAACCAAAATGATATAAAGAAATCAAATCCACACAAGTTATAAGTCCAAAAGCACAGTAATAGAGAAGCTAAACATGCTTCTACAAAATAAGAGTACAGCTATAAAGTTGCCCCAAAGGGATACAACAAAACTCTCATAAACTCACATCTATAACAGACAGTAGCAACGACATCGTCCCTTCAGGCACTGTCGTCCTAGGTTGGCTGACCGGCTCCATGATCTTCTGCTCCACCTGCGGGGTTTCCTCCTAAAAAGGAAGACGTAGCAACCGTTAGTCATAATTACTAAGTGGCTTCACATCCGCTCCCACGGCGACTCCTCGGCACCATGCGGAGAAAGGGACATGGTACAATATATGTATATAATATGCAGGAGTATAAACAAGCAAGTGGTATAACATGTAGTAAAATATTCTAACACTTCTACCATCTATCACATCATATGAACATAGAGTTATAACAAAAGGTAACTCAACTTATATGGATGCCCATACAAGCATATAAGTTGAGGATCGTTCAGCAGTACGTAACTCATCGTACAGGAGGGCCCATACAAACTTATACGATTAGGGTCTTGTGTATGTAATGAGGTGCAATGTTATGTATGCAATACAATGACACACCCATGATCACGCACATGCAGTTGCTATGTCGACACAGACTAGTAGTTCCCACTTTTCGAGTAGGTAGCTAACCTCTCAGGCGCCAACTGTCATGGACAGATGGTGATAGTAGAACATGAACAACAACTACTAAGTGGGTATCAGCACTACTTTACTTAGGCCTCCGTACGCCTCAACGCTAAGAACACAACAGCGGAGCCCATGCGTACTATGGCCTAGCGGTTTCTCTTGGGTAGATGTTCACAAAGATCCTAGCCCCGAACTGGGCTATACATGACACATAAGGAGTCTCGAAAATGAGTAAGAGGATCAAGCCCAACCGTTCACTTGGAACGGAAGGAGCCCCGGGACATGAACACCGAGGTACGAGCCCAACCGCCCAAAGTCTATCTATCAACTCCCATCGGTATGATGATTGGCGAGCCCGTAGACCTGCCACACTATCCTTACCCAGGATTACGACACCGCGTGTCGAATCACACCGCATGCAATTACACAAGACCGTGGCATGTAAGGAGCCTCGTAGAAAGCACGAGTATCAAGTCCAACCATCCACTTTACTCACCTCAACACCATTCCGACTAGTGACGGCCAACACTGCACTTGTTAACTTTCACAATGCTACCCGTAGGGAGACGACACTCTAAGCATTAGACAACTAAATCTCATTCTATCAATTCAACATATATATGGCAATAGCTTATTCATCTATATGTCATACCGAATGATTTCAACATCATATAACAAAATGTGCATAAATGATAATCTGCCAATTTATATCAAGCAATTCCGTTCGATTAGAGCTTGCTTTACAACTCGTTATACGAATTCAAAACAAACTGCAACCTTCATAACACTACGGTGGTTATCATGAAAGAGTTCACCTGAACCTTGAATTAGATTGCAACATTAATTCCACTGAATCTCAATCCATGTTATACACTACCCAAAAATTTAGGTGCAGTAATAATCTGGACAGCCACTTCAACCAAAGATTCTTGTGACTACAGGAATCTGGTGAGTGCGTGTAACCCATCGATGGAAAGGTCTTTTCATCGGCTACAACTTTCATGTTCAGCCTGCAACTAAGATTAGACTATATCCAACCTGAAATTGGCTCCAAAGCCTGCAGCGTACAGAATACAATTCTGTGCGCTTAGCCTATAGCTCTTAATTCGACCAGACATTCCTATGGCTGCAGGTTTCACCCGAAGGAGTATAATAACTCGTTGCAAAGGTAATTTCAAGGGCTACAACTTTCGTGTTTATTCTAAAGTCCAAATCGGACAATTTCTTGCCTAAAAATAGCCAAGAAGGTCGTTGCGTGCAGAATTTAGATTCTGCACGCATCTTTAAGCGGAATGAACGACATCGGTTCATCTTCCTCCTCAAGGCGATTTCCCCCAAATCGCAACCAGAAGTTCCTCCACCTTTATTCTCCCTCTCAAGGCCAATCCTCTTCATGAATCCACCCCCATCATCACTTTGAAGAATGGGAGGTTGAAGATGACTAGTCATTAGAAAAAAAAGTTCTAGATAGGCCTCCATAGAAAGCTTCTCCTCACGCATAAAGACTCATTTGAGTCGATGTCTCGCCTTAGAATATCTAAGGATCTAGCACCAAGGGAGAGGGAGGGAAGCTCACCTCATTTCCAGCGGTACCACCATTTTCGGCCACGTATCTTGTCATCCTTCTCGTTGGCATCGCTTTTTCCTTGACACCGGTGACTTTTCTCCTCCTCCAAAGTTTGCTCTAGCAAGATCTACTCCTCCAGAAAGTTCTTTCAAGAAAAAGGGCTGGAATAAAGAGTGAAAAAGGCTAGGGTTGTTCTTTTCCTTTTTATACAGAAGTGACACGGGAAGGGACACGACCGTGTCGTTACCCGTGTCCTGCTCTGGCGAAGCAGAGCGATTGATATTTCGTGCTCATACACGGGTACTGACACGCCCGTGTCGGTATCGATGTACAGGTGACACGGCCGTGGTCATGGCTATGTCAATACCCGTGTCCTGGTCAGGACACTTCTCGTCTTGTTAGCCTTGGAGCACACGGGTAGTGACACGCCCGTGTCCCTACCCGTGACCTTCTCTAGACAGACTCAACGCCACTGAACAAGGGTAGGGACACGCCCGTGTCCCTACCCGTGTCCTTCTCGAGACACACTACTCAAAGCCACTGAACACGGGTAGAGACACGTCTGTGTACCTACCTGTGTCCTTCTCGGGACACATCACTTACGCCATTTCAGAATCACTGAGCACCATAGCCACTCAAAGCCACTAAACACATGTAGGGACATGTCTATGTCCCTACCCGTGTCATGCTCAACACAAGTTTTACCTAGTTTCCTTTTCCCCCTCGAGTGCTCACCTGATCACATGCACCCCCTTGAGCCTACAGCAGCTGTCCTAACTCCAAAAACACACACAAGGGTCCTAGCGCGAATCAGAACGTTACAAATCCTATAAACAAAATAAAAGATTTCGTCCCTGTAATCAGGCTAAGGATATGGGGAGCGAAGCATACAAAAAATAAAATATACTTTTAAATAAAATTATCTGGAGTAAACAACTCCGGGTAGCATCTTTGCATCAAATCCATTGGCTCCCATGTGAATTCCTTCTTCCCATGATTATACCATAGCACCTTAACCAAGGGAACACTTTTACGGTGCAAGGTTCTTATCTCGTTGTCTACGATCCGCACTGGCTCCAGTCGCACAGATCTATCAGACACCACAACACCATCAGTTGTGGTGATGTATTGATCGGGCCACAACAGCGCCTTCCGAAGCGACGACACATGGAACACATCGTGGAGATTCTCCAGCTCCGGCGGTAACTCCAACCGATAGGCCAAAGGGCCAATCCTTTCCAATATGACATATGGCCTTACATACCTTAGGCTGAGCTTCTTCACACCACGCACCCGTGACACTCCATTCATCGGCTGGATTTTCAGAAATACTTTATCACCCACTTGAAACTCCACAAGACGGTGCCTTGAATTATAATACTTCGCCTGCCGACTTTGAGTCTCAAACATGCGATCCCGTATCAACCTAACCACCACATCTGTGTCATCTATATTCTCAACTCCCAAAGTCTTCGAGTCTTCATCTTGCACCCAAGACAAGGGGGTTCTACACCTTCTTCCATAAAGGGCTTCATGGGGAGCCATGACGATGCTCGCCTGATGGCTATTGTTGTAGGAGAATTCCACTAGGGGAAAGAGTCTTTCCCACGACTCTCCCCTATCCAACACACAAAATCTCAACAGATCCTCCAATGTCGGGATGGTCCACTAAGACTACCTGTCCGTCTAAGGATGGAACGCAGTGCTGAAGGTTAGGCGCGAGCCCAAATACGCTTTTACTGCCTTCCACTCCTTGGAGGTAAAGCAACCATCACAGTCAGAAACTATTATCTTAGGCATGTCATGATACCGTACAAACTCCTCCACAAAGAGGCGTACCAAGACATCCACGTAAGCCTCCTTCTTCATAGGGATAAAACAGGCTACTTTTATCAGTCGATCAACGATCACCCACACTGAATCATTCCCTGAGCATGAGCGAGGTAGACCATGTAAGAAGTCCATGGAAATATCCTTAAACTTCCACTCGGGGATGGGCAATGACTGTAACAAGCCGCCGAGACTTCTGCACTCTACCTTCACCCTTTGACAGGCTTCACAATGTATAAGAAAATATCAGACATCCTTCTTCATTCCCGGCCAACACATGTGTTGGGTCCGGCGTTCCTTCACTTGACCCGTGGCGCTCTGCTACTTATATAAAAAATTAAGTAGCGCCCTCTCCAACAGTCCGGGCTTTTGGTGCAGTTGGGTATGCGCTTGATCCTTCAATTGGTATCAGAGGAGGTCACGGGTTCAAGACCGGGGGGGGGGGGGGCGCTATTAAATCCTGATTTTTCCCTTCTACCTGTGTGGGTCTGGTGGGTCAGGCAACCGTGGACATGTGGTAACCCCACCTCTGAGCCGTGTGGGCCATGTGGTAACCCCACCTCTGAGCCGACGGGTTGTGCTGGACGCCGGGGGGGGGGGATTGTTGGGTCCGGCGTTCCTTCACTTGACCCGTGGCGCTCTGCTACTTATATAAAAAATTAAGTAGCGCCCTCTCCAACAGTCCGGGCTTTTGGTGCAGTTGGGTATGCGCTTGATCCTTCAACATGGTCTTCCGTAAGCCGGCGAACATCTTTGCAATTCCCGGGTCCACTGAATACTGAGAGCAATGTGCCCCTCTCAAGATATCCTCCCGGATTTTACCGCCATTGGGAATGTAGAGCAGGCCGTGAAATTAAACAAGGCCTTCTTTTAGTTTGTATTCGTCGGTAGTCCTATCTTCGATTGACTTGATTGTCGGGGCCAGAGCCGCATCCACTCCTCGCTCCACACGGATTTGGTCCCGGATATCACAAACTATACTCATGCTGGCCAAGTACTCTGTATATTCTGCCGAAGGAGCCTTAAATATCAAAGTAATATCCATCTCCTCAATACATCTGAGCCAATTCCGTACTCATCAACCGAGACTATGGGCTCGAGCCTGGTAATTTTCTACTCAATGCATCAGCTACTGAGTTTGCTTTTGAAAGTGAGGGTAAGATCTATCTCAACTCTAGAGGGGGGGTGAATAAAGTATTTTAAAATAATTTTTCACAGTTGAAATAAACAGCACATATAAAATTCAATTTATGATATAGTGTAGAGTGCTAGTAAGAAGTTAAAAACCAAGAAGTAAAGAGCACAGCACACAGCAGACAAATCACACAAACAAACCAGAAGACACAAGGAAATATAGTGGTTCCCCAAAAACCTGGGTACATCCACTCTTCTACCACCCTTGGTAGGAATCCACTCAGGATGAGTTGATCAGGTGTCCTGACACGAATGAGCTTTTGATAAGGTGCTCAAAAACCAAGACTGGATTTTTTGATAAGGTGTCTTGCCACCACTGAGTTTTGACAAGGCTCTCAGAACCAGACAGAACTTTTGAAGGGAGTTCAAGAACCCTTTACAGCAGGAAAAAGAAAAAGGTAAAGAGGTGAGGTTGTCTTCTCTGTTCTCAAATCAAATGAGAGAAGACTAGTAGATCTTTTGTTGTCAAGGCTCCCCCTGAGATGTTGAATGAATCAGGAATGGAAGCTTTGCTCTAGGGTGATAGGTCTTCAGATCTTTAGATCTCCAGCAAAGAATTGTTTCAGCAAAGAGGCTGAAAGATGAGGTGTCTGGAGTTCTTTAAGATGAGGCTTTGATCACTTTTCTGTAAGCAAGAGGATGGTTATCTTTCACAGCTTAATTCTTCTTGTTCTTCTGTAACAGTGTGTGTCTCTTGATTCTATCGTGTATTGACTCTAGATTAATTCTCTTGGAGAGTAGTGTTGGAGAAGACGATCTTATTCTCTGAATATAATTCTTCCAAGATAGCCGTTATCAGACATTAAATGCCTTCCATAAAGGATTTGTCTTCTAGAGGAAAGTCCAATGAAACATTCCTGAATAATTCCTTGAAACTTGTTCTAGAATAAATGAAAACGGCTGGCAAATCTTCTTGAAATTAAATGCTGAGAAAAAAACATTCCAAAGACCGGCAGCATTTGAATCCTTAAGAACGTCGATCTCTCAAAATAAACGTCGATCTGAGCTCCACGATCGTCGACCAGAGCTCAGAGAAGGAATAGATCATTCTGACAGAAAACGTCGATCTGAGCTCGAAGATCGTCGACCTGAGCTCAGAGATATTGAAGAAAAGCAGTAGACAGAAAACTTCGATCTGAGATCGACTATCTAAGTTCTTGGTCTGGCAGAAATAGTCGATCTGATTAAGACAGAGATCGTTGACCTAGACTTCAACAGAAAACGTCGACCTGAAGCAAACAGAGATCGTCGACCTAAACTTTCCCAGAAATAGTCGACCCAAGCACAGCCAGAGATCGTCGACCAAAGCTCGACGATCGTCGGACTGAAGCTCGACGATAGTCGACCGAAGCCAGCAACAAGCAGAAGGCTGAGGACATAAGTAGTCGACCTAAGCTCGACGATCGTCGACCTGAGCTCGATGATAGTCGACCGTCGTTCGACTATTTTTATCTCTTTACTTAGCTTGAAATCCTGAGCTTGAATGGTCCTTGGGGGCAGCTTCAAACCTAAGTTCTAAGCCCTAGACTCATTCTAATGTTGACCTTTACACTATACAACTAGGTCAACCTGGTTTCCTAAGAGAAACATAGTGATCCTTGCCCAAATTAGTAATAGGGTGTTCCAACAATCTCCCCCTATTTGGGTTAGGATTACTATTTACAGACAAAAATAGGAAATAAATAAGCATACATCAACACAAAAGCTAAATCAATACTGCAGAGGAGATATATATCAGCAATGCAGATCACAGATAAAAAGACAGCAAATATCCAAGGGAGAATGATGTTCAGCTTACACAGTTCACTTCTTTTCAGTTCCCTTTTTAAACAAAATTTCTCTATTGGGATTTAGGGCTTCTTTCTTGGATCTTCTATCATCTTCTGCACCTAAGGAAGTTTGAGATTTGGGCCTTGGAACAATAGCCTCAGGGTGCAGCTTCATATAGTCTTCTGGATTAAAGAATTTCCTTGATGCATATCTCTCTAGTTCTTTCTTTCTCTGCTCTAATAAAGTAGTTATGTTGGAAGTATCCTTGCCTTGTTCTCTGGCCTTTTTCATTTGATCAAGGGCAGCCAATTCTTTCATTCTAGCTGTCCAGGACACAGGGTTGTTCTCAGGATCCTCAAATGGAACAGGAGGTTCAGATCTGTTGATGGTTTCATAATTAGTAGGAGGAGTCCTGGAGACAACAACATCTTTTAGCTTATAGGGAAAAGGACCTGAAGTAGAATCAGTATGGCCTTGTCCTTCCCTTTGATGAAATCTGTGCCCTCTCTGGCTTCCTCTATATTGATCTCTTCTGGATTGATATCCCCTTTGATGCTGTCCCCTTTGATAGGATCTCTGATAGGACTAGGAAGAACTGTGTCTGGAAACTGGAGCTTGAGGAGCTGAGCCTGAACCAGAATCTAGAGGAGGAGGAGGAGGAGGCTAATACTGAGAAGATCCTTTTTCATACTTGTCTAGCTTCCTCTTCTTCTTCATAGCCTTTAATTGGTTCTTGGAGTACTGCATCCAAGGCTCAAATAAGGGACAGTCATGCAAAATATAGTAGGGAGTATCATTAGAATCCTTTACTTGAGCTGGGGAAACAGACATCATGGCCTTGCTTTTGGCCTTCCTTTTCTTGGCAATAGTGCTAGCAGAATCATCAGAATCTGTCCTGTACTGATCACTCTCAGAACTCTGAGGTTGATCATACAGATCATCAATTCTTCTGATATACTCTTCTTGAGCTTTAAGCTTTGCAGAAACAGCAGGAGCAGGAGGAGAGGGAGCAGCAGCAGAGCAAATAGAATCAGCAGCAGAAGTATCAACAGGCATATCAGAATCAACAGCAATATCAGCAGAAATATCTACAACAGCAGTAGCAGCATCATCAACAAGAGGCACAATGGCCTTAGTAGCAGCATCATAGATGGACATAACAACATCCACAGCCTTCCAAGAATTTATATATGCTTCAATTTGGCTGGGATTACAAATAGAAATAGGCACAATGGCCTTAGACAGATCTTCAGTATGAGGAACTGGCAGGAATCTGAAGTATCCAGCATTAAACTTGGAGAGCAGGCTCTGGAGGTTCATTGCAAAAACTACTTCATATGGCATCTCCCCCTGCCTTGGTTCAGAGATAAGTGAATCAAGGCACCCAGAAGATGAAGTTGCCTGAGAGGGAATGAAAGATGATAGCTTGGAAGACAGCTCCTTGACATGGGTCAGGAGTGGAGCCAGAGTGGTCTCCAGTAATGAGGTTAGCTTTGGAGCTAACAGCTCATATAACCTGTCAGCCAGGGCTGATAGATCTACATGCTCAAGAGGGGCTTGAGCAGAGGTAGGAGAGAAGGTTGTTGGAAGGATGTTGGCTGGAGATAGTGGCATGGGGAAAGAGGAGATAGGAGGTGAGGGAATGGATGGTTCTGATATAGGAAAGGAGGAGATAGAATGAGGTGAGGTGGAGATAGAAGGGGTAAGAGAAGGATTGAAGATAGGTTGAGAGAAAACGTCTTCCATCATTTGTTGGAATGAGGAGGTAGAGGGAGGCTCAGGAGGAGAGGAAGGATGAGAATCATCCATAAAGGATTCATCTAAAAGAGAATATGATGGAGTGGTAAAGGATGGGTAAGAGAAGAGAGGAAGGAATACCTCAGAGGTAGATGCTGGAGGGGATGAAACTGGTGAAGAAATGGTAATTGGGGAAGATATGGCTATGGTAGAGATTGGAGGTGAGGATGAAATGGCTGGGGTAGAGACAGCTGAAGGAGGAGGAGAAGTAGGCAACCCTTCTGCTGGTGCAGAGACCAGAGGTGGAGTGACAAAGACAGTCCTTGTGCCTGAAGTAGGAGTCGATGCAGCAGCTCTGGAGGGATTGATGATCTGCCTATCCCATTTGCCAAAAAGGGCACAAGAGAGCCTCTTGGATGCATTAATGAACATCCTAGAAGAGGTTAGCAACTCAGGGCATCTGAAATACAGATAGACCCCTAGAATTCTCCCAAAGCTGACAGTAGTCTTATTCAGCTTTTTCTTAATCAGATTGAAGAAAATTGATCCCCAGTTCAGATGTTTCTTATCCAGCAGAGCTCCCATCAGACAAAACTGATATCTTGAAATTGTATCATGGGCAGAGTGCTTGGCCAGCAGCACTTTCCCAACTACATCAGCCAAAAACTGAAATTCCAATGACAGATTCTTCTTCAGCAGTTTATTAGGATTCACAGCATTGTGACCCATTCGATCAAGCATGGAATCATATTCTTCTTCAGATAACTCGATGGAATCTTCTCCAGAACTGAGATGAAACACTTCAGTTAAGAGAGCCGGGGACAGTTGTACCTGGGTCCCTTTTATGAGGCCGACGACAGAATTCTCATTCTCATCTGTCGCTGAATAGCACCATTCTTTTATTTCATCTGAAGCGATCTTCATTCTGGAAGTCATTATTTCCAACAGTTGTTGATCTCTGAATAGATTGAGAATATCCTTGAAGCGCTGATCGCTTCCATCAAATGAGCTTATATCGATATCAAATCCGGTGTCAAATTTCATCTTCGAAAGGGCGGCAATAGTTGAAGCCATCTGTACCTGCAAAGATTGAACAAACGCGACCAAGTGTAGAAGGTTTGGAGGGAAAAAGAATTTGCAGAGAGTATGAAGGCGTAAACGACGAGCGGCGGCCAAAAAATGATTTTATATTAGGGTTCGACGTGAAAAAGTAAAATCGTGGAGCTCAGTTCGAAGAAGCGTCGAACTCAGCTCGACGATTTGGGCTGCAGAAGGAATCTGAAGAGACGTCAATATCGTCGATCTCCGTTCGACGATGTTGAAAAGCGTCGAGCTCCGCTCGACGGCCTCTGAACAGAAGGAGAAAAAGCCTAGATCTAGCGAAGACTCTGAACTCAGATCGACGACTTCGGGAACATCGATCTTTGGTCGATGATTTTTGGAAAATCGTCGATCTTCGTTCGACGATTTCTGGGAAAACGTCGAGCGCAGTTCAGAGACAAAACCTGTTCTATAGACACAAAAAGAATTGATTTTTAGCCTAGTCTTAGTCTGTTTTAGCTTTTCAAAAACTTGTACTTTAGTTTAGGCTTCCTCCATCTAACATGCCTAACTGATTTAGGAAGAAGTTGTGTTTCTTTTCATCCAAAGGCTTGGTGAAAATATCTCCCCTTTGCAAATCAGTTGGGATATATTGAAGTTCAATTTTATTTTTCTCTACATTATCTCTCAGAAAGTGATGCCTAATTTCTATGTGTTTTGTCCTACTATGGAGGACTGGATTTTGTGCTATAGAGATAGCACTAGTATTATCACAGAAAATTTTTGACTTCTCTAAGTTGTAACCATAGTCTAGAAGCTGATTTTGTATCCATAATATTTATGAGCAACAACTGCCTGCAGTCATATACTCAGCTTCAGCAGTTGAAGTTGACACAGATGTTTGTTTCTTACAAAACCAAGAGACAAGTCTATCACCAAGGAACTGACAAGTTCCACTGGTGCTTTTCATGTCTATTCTGCATCCAGCATAATCAGCATCTGAAAATCCAGTTAAATCAAATGCTGAATCTTTTGGATACCAGAGACCTAGATTTGGACAACTTTTAACATACCTAAGAATCCTCTTAACTAAGATTAAGTGTGACTCTCTAGGGCTAACTTGGAATCTAGCACAAATACATGTAGCAAACATTATATCAGGCCTACTAGCTGTAAGGTACAATAAAGAGCCAAATATTGCTTTATATGTTGTCTGATCAACAGGTTTCCCATGTTCATCAGCATCTATCACAGCATTTGAGGGCATGGGTGTTTTCATACATGATGCATCAGACATACCAAATTTCTTAACCAATTCTTTTGCATACTTGGTTTGAGAAATAAATATGCCTTCAGCATGTTGCTTGACTTGCAGTCCTAAGAAGAAGGACAGCTCACCCATGCTACTCATTTCAAATTTAGAATGCATAAGCTTGGAAAACTTTTTGCACAAGTTTGAATCAGTAGAACCAAATATAATGCCATCTACATAAATTTGCACTAGTAGGGTATGAGACTTATGGGTTCTAATAAAAAGAGTTTGGTCTACTCTCCCCTTAACAAAATCATTTTCCAGAAGAAAGCTTGCTAGGGTCTCATACCATGCTCTAGGAGCTTGCTTGAGACCATATAATGCTTTATGCAATTTGTAAACATAATCAGGGTGAGTTAGAGAGATAAAACCTGGAGGTTGTCTAACATAGACTTCCTCTTTGATGTCCCCATTGAGAAATGCACTCTTTACATCCATTTGGTACACTTTGAAACCTTTGTGAGCAGCATAGGCTAGGAATATTCTGATGGCTTCTAACCTTGCAACTGGTGCAAAGGTCTGATCATAGTCTATTCCTTCTTGTTGAGAGTACCCTTGAGCAACTAGCCTTGCCTTGTTTCTGACTATAACTCCTTGATCATGCAGCTTGTTCCTGAATACCCACTTTGTTCCAACAATGGGATGATCCTTTGGCTTAGGCACTAGTTCCCAAACCTTGTTCCTTTCAAATTGATGCAACTCCTCTTGCATTGTAATGATCTAGTGTGGATCTTGCTCTGCATCTTGAATGGATTGAGGCTCAATTTGAGAGAGGAAGCAAGTGTGCATCAGGTTCTGGTTGACCTGATTTCTAGTTTGCACACCAGCTGAGATGTCTCCAATTACTTGAGAGATTGGATGGTTTCTTGTTGTTACTAGATCAACAGGGGGTGTTGATGGTTCACCAACCTGTGTTGTTGTTTCCTCTTGTGGAACAACAACTGGCTCTTCAAGGTGATTTTCTTCCAGATGTTGAACTTCTTCTTCATCATCACTGCTCTCATTCTTTTCAGCAACTTGCAATTTGTTCAAGTCTTCAGCTAGAGAATGTACCTGCAAAGGTTCTATGGTAGAAGCATTCTTCTCCTTGAAAGACATGTTAGCTTCATCAAAAATAATATGAATAGATTCTTCAATTTTACAGGAAGATTTATTATAAACCCTATAGGCCTTGCTAATCATGGAGTATCCAAGAAACACTCCTTCATCAGCTTTAGCTTGGAATTTTGCTAGATATTTCTTGTCATTATTATGAATAAAACAAGTGCAACCAAAAACTTTAAAATAGCCTATTTTAGGTTTCTTCCCTTTGAGCAATTCATAGGGAGTCTTGCCCTTCAGTTTGTGTATCAGGCTTCTGTTCAACACATAGTTGGAGGTGTTCACTGCCTCAGCCCAAAAGGATATAGGTAGGTGAGCATCTGCCAATAATGTAGTTGCAGATTCAATGAGTGTTTTATTTTTCCTTTCAGCTACCCCATTTTGTTGAGGAGTTCTAGGAACTGAGAAAGTGTGCCTGATCCCTTCACTTTGACAGAACTCTTGCATGAGAAGAGAATCAAACTCTGTCCCATGATCACTTCTGATCAGGGCAATGTGAGTGTTGAACTCAATCTGAATACATTTGAGAAAATCTGTCAAACACTTGAAGTTATCAGACTTCTTCCTCAGAAAGAATACCCAAGTGAATCTTGAGAAGTCATCTACAACCACTAAAGTATAGGATTTCCCTCCTAGGCTTTGTACAGATATGGGTCCAAAAAGATCCATGTGCAACAGGTACAAAATCCTAGGTGAATCACTCTTATTAATTAATTTAAAACTACTTTTAGTTTGCTTGCCTAATTGACAAGCCTTGCAAAGTCCTTCCTTCTTGTAGGGACCAGAAGGTAGTCCTCTAACAAGGTTGTCTTTGGATAGCCTAGCAATGGTTCTAATGTTAATATGCCCTAGTCTCTTATGCCATAAAATATTAGATTTTGAAATGGAATTGAACAGGCAAATATCTACTACAGGTGAATGAAAATCCACTAAGTAAATGTTACCACTTCTGTTACCTGTCAACACAGTTGTGTTGTCCTCTGACTTGACCTTGCATATGGCTTTGTTGAATGTCACTTGATATCCTTCATCACACAGTTGACTGATACTTATCAAGTTGTGCTTGAGTCCTTTAACATATGCCACCTTCTTGAAAGTGACTGAGCCAATTTGGACTGCACCATATCCTTTTGTAGTTCCAAAGCTTGAGTCTCCAAAAATTACTTTGGGTCCAAGCTTGGCTTTGAAGGAAGTGAAGTTGTCCTTGTCCCCTATCATGTGCTTTGAGAACCCACTATCCAGATACCATTGATGGTTTGATGCTGGATAGGTCTTCACCTGCACAAGAAACAGCTTATTTGTTTTTGACCCAGTTAACCTTGGGCCTAGGTTGATATCCCTTGAATTCTGAAATAAAAGACATCCCAGGTTGATCCTTATAACCTTCAGGATGGTATCTCCTAGGAGGTACTATCCATTCAGTATAGGGATTAAAGCCTTGGGATGTGGGACTTCTAGGATTGAATCTAGATGTGCCATTGAAGGAATGTTCACTGTCCTGATTTCTGTTTCGTCGTTCGACGATCGTCGAACTGAGGTCGACGATCTTGGGTCAGATCGTCGATCTCTGTTCGAAGATCGATTATACTGAAGTTCAGAGTTTGGATATCGTCGAGCTGAGGTCGACGATCTGTGGTTAGATCGTCGAGCTAGGTTCGACGATCGTCGAGCTCTGCTCGACGCCATCTGTTGAACTGAATTTTTCTCTGACAGATCTGCATTCTTCCTAGCTACCTCTATTACTCCCTTTCCTTTGTCAGAGACAAATTTGATTGGAGTTGATAATATTATAGGTTGGCTGGATGAGGCACCCAAGCCCAGTGTGCTATTAAATCTAGAGTTCACTGTGCTTGTGATGTCCATCAGTCTGATACTTCTCCCATTTAGGGATTCTTCAAACTTTTTGGCCTTTGATAGTTCACTTTTCAGTGAAGCTATCTCCTCCCTACAGCATTCTAACTCCTCAGAGAGTTTGAGGTTCTTTGAGTTTAGGACACTATGCTCAGATAATTGATTCCTGAGAGAGATTATCTCCTTCTCAGATTTTAATAAATCGAGGCACAGTGTCTTAAATTCATTTTTGAAGTCCTCAGAATTAAAATCAAAAGAGTTGATTACCTGATCTTCATCTGGTTGAGTTTCTGAATCTGATTCTGATTCTTCATCAGAGTTTTGCTGTGAGGCATTGATAGCCATCATGCAAAATTCTTTTTCATCTGCATCATCCTCATCATCACTAGAACTGGATGAGGCTTCAGATTCCTCTTCAGTCTCACTCCATGTCTCAGCAACAAAGCCCTTCCTTGTATGTTTGTTCTTGCTGGAGGAGGCTTTGTCTGAGCTGTTCTTCTTGTAATCCTTTTCTTTTCTTCTTTCTCTTCTTTCCTTCTTGTCCTTATTCTTGTTTTCTGGACAGTCAGGCACAATGTGGCCTGGTTTCCTGCAACCAAAGCATATAATTTCTTTATTGTTATTTGATTTATCATACCTTGGTTTGTCATGACCCTTGTATGGTCTCTTTCTGAAGTCTTTTCTGGCCATCTTGTAGAATCTTTTGGCCAGTAGACTTATGAGCTCATCATTTCCTGTAGCTTTATCTTCAGGCTCCTCTTCTGCAGCTTTGAAGGCTATGGTCTTTTCTTTCCTTGTGGCTGGAGAAGTAGCCTTTTGTTCTTCTTCTCTATTTTTAATGAGCAGCTCATAGGATTTGAGCTTGCCCAGGAGAGCTTCAGTGGTAATCTCATTTAGACTTCTGGCATCTTTGATTGGCCAGATTCTTGAATCCCAAGTGCTGGGGAAGCACATCAGGATTTTGTCATTCAGCTCAGTCAGTGAGATTTCTTTGTCCAGGGTTTTTAACTCATTGACAATTAGACTTAGTCTATTGTACATGTCAGCCACTAATTCAGCTTCTCCCTTTTTGAAGTTCTCATATTGGCTTATCAGATGAGATCTTCTATCTTTCCTTTCATCAGCAGACCCTGAGACAATTTCAGAGAGCTTGTCCCAAATTCCTTTGGCTGAGTTGCAGTCAGCTACTTTCTGAAATATCTCATCAGACATTGTCTGAGCTAAGATGTTCATGGCCTTTGCATCTGCAGTTTTCCATTTCTTTATGTCTGCATCTGTTCCTGAGGGAGGTGGAACAACATTTGTGCTTGAGCTTGCTGGTGGACTTGGACAAACTGTCAAGACAGAATTGAAAATATCTTCATCAATAGAATTCATGTATAATCTAATCCTTGCCTTCCAGAGTGCAAACTTGGAAAGGTTGCACACTGGTGGTCTGGTGCTTGCATAATCTTTGTTCTGTGCCATGTCTTTAAATAAATAGATAGATGTATAGAAAATAATCCTCTTAAGAGATTGATCTTATCAAGGATCTTTTGGTTCAGGTGTTAGCCTGTATGAGCAACCAACCTCGCTCTGATACCAATTGAAAGTGAGGGTAAGATCTATCTCAACTCTAGAGGGGGGGTGAATAGAGTATTTTAAAATAATTTTTCACAGTTGAAATAAACAACACATATAAAATTCAATTTATGATATAGTGTAGAGTGCTAGTAAGAAGTTAAAAACCAAGAAGTAAAGAGCACAGCACACAGCAGACAAATCACACAAACAAACCAGAAGACACAAGGAAATATAGTGGTTCCCCAAAAACCTGGGTACATCCACTCTTCTACCACCCATGGTAGGAATCCACTCAGGATGAGGTAATCAGGTGTCCTGACACCAATGAGCTTTTGATAAGGTGCTCAAAAACCAAGACTGGATTTTTTGATAAGGTGTCTTGCCACCACTGAGTTTTGACAAGGCTCTCAGAACCAGACAGAACTTTTGAAGGGAGTTCAAGAACCCTTTACAGCAGGAAAAAGAAAAAGGTAAAGAGGTGAGGTTGTCTTCTCTGTTCTCAAATCAAATGAGAGAAGACTAGTGGATCTTTTGTTGTCAAGGCTCCCCCTGAGATGTTGAATGAATCAGGAATGGAAGCTTTGCTCTAGGGTGATAGGTCTTCAAATCTTTAGATCTCCAGCAAAGAATTGTTTCAGCAAAGAGGCTGAAAGATGAGGTGTCTGGAGTTCTTTGAGATGAGGCTTTGATCACTTTTCTGTAAGCAAGAGGATGGTTATCTTTCACAGCTTAATTCTTCTTGTTCTTCTGTAACAGTGTGTGTCTCTTGATTCTATCGTGTATTGACTCTAGATTAATTCTCTTGGAGAGTAGTGTTGGAGAAGACGATCTTATTCTCTGAATATAATTCTTCCAAGATAGCCGTTATCAGACATTAAATGCCTTCCATAAAGGATTTGTCTTCTAGAGGAAAGTCCAATGAAACATTCCTGAATAATTCCTTGAAACTTGTTCCAGAATAAATGAAAACGGCTGCCAAATCTTCTTGAAATTAAATGCTGAGAAAAAAACATTCCAAAGACCGACAGCATTTGAATCCTTAAGAACATCGATCTCTCAAAATAAACGTCGATCTGAGCTCCACGATCGTCGACCAGAGCTCAGAGATGGAATAGATCATTCTGACAGAAAACGTCGATCTGAGCTCGAAGATCGTCGACCTGAGCTCAGAGATATTGAAGATAAGCAGTAGACAGAAAACTTCGATCTGAGATCGACTATCTAAGTTCTTGGTCTGGCAGAAATAGTCGATCTGATTAAGACAGAGATCGTTGACCTAGACTTCAACAGAAAATGTCGACCTGAAGCAAACAGAGATCGTCGACCTAAACTTTCCCAGAAATAGTCGACCCAAGCACAGCCAGAGATCGTCGACCAAAGCTCGACGATCGTCGGACTGAAGCTCGATGATAGTCGACCGAAGCCAGCAACAAGCAGAAGGCTGAGGACATAAGTAGTCGACCTAAGCTCGACGATCGTCGACCTGAGCTCGACGATAGTCGACCGTCGTTCGACTATTTTTATCTCTTTACTTAGCTTGAAATCCTAAGCTTGAATGGTCCTTAGGGGCAGCTTCAAACCTAAGTTCTAAGCCCTAGACTCATTCTAATGTTGACCTTTACACTATACAACTAGGTCAACCTGGTTTTCTAAGAGAAACATAGTGATCCTTGCCCAAATTAGTAATAGGGTGTTCCAATAGCTTTTCCGGGGTGGTAGTTCAAGGTGAACTCATTGTTACATAGAAATTCTAACCACCGCCGTTGTCTTAAGTTCAACTCCTTCTGAGTATGAACGTAATACAAGTTTTTGTTGTCTAAAAAGATCTCGTAGTGGACGCCTTATAAATAATGCCTCCAAACCTTCATGGGGAACACCACTGCTCCCAGGTCTAAATCATGAATCGGGTAATTGATTTCGTGCTTCTTCAATTATCTTGAAGCATAAGCAATCACGTGCCCGCGCTGCATCAATATCGCTCCCATCCATTGATATAACGTGTCCGTGTAAACTTTAAATCCTTCCTTCCCAGACGGAAGGATAAGGATGGGGGCATAGGTAAGTCTATCCTTCAATTTTTGGAATGCAACTTCACATTGGGGTGTCCACTCAAATGACACTCCTTTCTTTGTCAAAGAAGTAAACGGGAGGGCAATCTTGGAGAATCCTTTTACGAACTTTTGGTAGTACCCGGCAAGTCCAAGAAAACTCCGCACGTCAGCCCTTGACTTCAAAGGTGACCACTCCTTTACGGTACGCACTTTGACTGGATCCATAGCTAGCCCAGCCCCACTGATCAGATGACCCAAGAAGGCAACCTCCTTAAGAAAGAATTCACATTTGCTAAATTTGGCTTACAAGGCATGCTCCTTCGATTTCTTCAACACCAAGGTCAGGTGCTCGCCATACTCCTCCTCCGTCCTTGAGTAGACTAGGATATCGTCGATAAAACAATGACGAAGATGTCCAAATAGGGCTCAAATACCTTTTTCATCAGGCTCATGAAAGCCAAAGGGGCAATTGTGAGCCCAACCGGCATTACGGTGAACTCGTACAACCCATATCTTGAACTAAAGACTGTTTTCTGGATGTCCCCTTCTTGTATTCTCAATTGGTAATAGCCTGAGTGCAAGTCTAGCTTAGAAAACCAATGCGCTCCCACTAGTTGATCGTACAACTCGTCGATCCGAGGTAGCGGGTAAGTGTTCCACACCGTCAACCGATTTAGTTTCCGCTAATCTATGCACAAACGCAGGGTTCCGCCCTTCTTATTCACGAACAATACAGGGGCTACCTAGGGTGACGAACTGGGGAGGACAAACCCGGACTCCACAAGTTCTTGTAGTTGAACTCTAAACTCCGCGAGTTCTTTCGAGGCCATTCGGTAAGGGGCCTTGGATACAGGCTTGGCACCCAGTACGAGATTAATTTTGAAGTATACATCTCTATGCGGGGGTAATCCCTGTAGCTTATCAGGAAATACCTCAGGGAAGTCCCGCACTACCCGTACGTCTTTTACGTCCAATGCTACTTCCTTTAACTCAAACCAGATCATGAAAACTTCGTCCCCCTTCATGTGGGCCTTTACAACTCAAACGGACGATAACGTCAGACGAGGTGCAAAGTTAATACCTTGGAAGATGACATCAATGTCTCCATATCTCAAATAGATCCGCTTCTCCACGCAGTCAATCCTCGCAAAGTGCCAGTCTAACCATGCCATGCCCAGAATGATGTCGAATTCCGACATTTTCAAGACAGTGGCAGGCGTATCGAAAGCCCTTCCCTCAAGAAGTACCTCAAGCTTGCACTTTGTGGTTGCAACCATATGCAAACTTTCCGGAAGGCGTACTAGTCGAGCTATTCCAGCAAAATATTGCACACCCCCTATATCCTTAATGAAATCCTCGGACACAAAGGAGTGTGAGGTACCGGTATCGAACATCGCATATGCCATCTTTCCGCCAATTGTCACGGTGCCTAAGTACCAATAATCAAAACTTATTGCTAGGTAGCTATAATGTTGTAAGAAACTTAAGTTTAACACAGAAAACATGAAAGCTTAGTGCACGTACCTGCAATAATATTCTTGGGATTCCATTCTTGCGCCATGTCTAGCGCGTACACTTAATCTCGAGCAGGGCTAGGGTTACCTCCTCGCTGTCCTCTCCCTCGGCCACGCATGTAACCCCGCCCTCGAGGGGCCGCCGGAGGGAGAGCGGGAGCGACGTTCCCAAACAAGTGCGGGCAAAAGCGTCGAATGTGACCCGGTTTGTTTCATTCAAAACATACCAGCATAGGACGCCTCTCAAGTTAATGAAATTGCTGAGTCTGTGGCGGTGGAGGCAACGCGGGAAGTTGTGGAACCGGATGCTCCACCCTATAGTTTCGGTGGGCACGCCCTCCACGTCTTTTATATCCTCTTCCTCCTCTAATGTCCTGTCTCCTTCTATTGCTCGAGACAGCTTCCATAATGCCCTCTGCAGGTCTCTTACCACTACCTAAGTGGTCTGCCTCCAATATTTTTGCCATATCGATGATCTCCGCCAAGCTAGCATCCGCTATAAACAAAAGGGCCTGCCATAGGTGGTCTCGCAGCCCTTTATAGAAACGCTTGGCGTAACCTCTATCATCGAACTCGTATGAATCTGAGAACCTTACGAGAAGTTGGAACTCTCGCTGGTATTCTATAACCGTCTTTGATCCTTGTTTCAGCAGAAGGAACCTGTCCTCAAGTTCATCTCGAGCGGATGAAGGATTGAAGTGATCCAAGAAAACATCCGAGAATTCGCTCCAACTTATCTCCGTATAGACTCGGCCTTAGAAGGTGGAGCCCATGAGTGACTTCCACCACCTCTTAACATGTAACTCTAAGGTGGACACCACCAGTGACACAACCATGTTGGCTGGACAATGGATACCAGCCAATAACTCCTGTACTGTGTCAAGCCATTCTTCCGTGTGCACGGCTGACTCCGTCCCAAGGTAAGTGGCATAGGAGAGAGCCCAGAAGGCGCTCATCCAGTTAGAGCCAGGGGAATGTTGTAGCACCGGAGGCTGTTGTGCCCTAAAAGCATCCAAGATGGCGGTGAGCGTCTGCCCCAACTCGGACTGTTGGAACTGAATGGGTATGGGAGGGGCAGGAATGCCCCCAAACGGCTCAACATGCACTAGAATCTATACGTAGAATGCAAAATTACGGTCAGGTTGGCTAATATTAAGGTCAGAGTTAGACAAACTTAGTGTAAATTACATATGGGCACACCACTGCTTCCGCTAAGTCAGTTTGTCCCCAAACTGACTAGTCGAACGGGAGTGGCCCATTGTTGAATGACTTCTTTAGTTGAGGATCGTGGCAAACTGATACCATTTGTAAGTCCCCCCCCTCCTAGAACACAAGACATGGCACGAAAGGGGTCTTATGCCCAGAACAGCCGCCTTGGTGTAGCACTAACACTCGGCCTAGCCTGTACAACAAGACGCCTATTCTGCTGGCTACAACCAATATCAATATATATATGCCAACCCAACCAAAATGATATAAAGAAACCAAATCCACACAAGCTATAAGTCCAAAAGCACAGTAATAGAGAAGCTCAACATGCTTATACAAAATCAGAGTACAGCTATAAAGTTTCCCCAAAGGGCTACAACAAAATTCTCATAAACTCACATCTATAACAGACGGTAGCGACGACATAGTCCCTTCAGGCACTATCATCCTGGCCTATCTGACCGGCTCCATGACCTGCTGCTCCACCTGCAGGGTTTCCTCCTAAAATGGAAAACGTAGCAACCGTTAGTCATAAAGACTAAGTGGCTTCACATCCGCTCCCCCGATGACTCCTCGGCACCGGGCAGAGAAATGGACATGGTAAATATATGTATATAATATGCAGGAGTATAAAAAAGAAAGTGGTATAAGAAGTAGTAAAATATTCTAACACTTCTACCATCCATCACAGCATATGAACATAGAGTTATAACAAAAGGTAACTCAACTTATATGGATGCCCATACAAGCATAAGTTGAGGATTGTTTAGTAGTAAGTACCTCATCGTATAGGAGTGCCCATAGAAACTTATACAATGAGGGTCTTGTGTATGTAACGGGGTGCAATGTTATGTATGCGATGCAATGACACACCCATGATCACGCACATGCAGTTGCTATGTCGACATAGACTAGTAGTTCCCACTTTTCGAGCAGGTAGCAAACCTCTCAGGCGCCAACCATCATTGCCAGACGGTGACAGTCGAAAGGGCACTTCTACTACTAAGTGGGTATCCACACTACTTCACTTAGGCCTCTATACGCCTCAACGCCTAGAACACAACAGCAGAGCCCATGCGTACTACAACCCAGGGGGTTCTCTTGGGTAGAAGTGCTCCAAGATCCTAGACCCGAACTGGCCTATGTGTGACACGGAAGGAGCCTCGAAAATGAGCACGAGGATCAATTCCAACCGTTCACTTGGCACGGAAGGAGCCCCGGGACATGAACACCGAGGGACGAGCCCAACCGCCCAAATTCTATCTGTCAACTCCCATCGGTGTGGCTATTGGCGAGCCCGTAGACATGCCACAATATCCTTACACAGGATTACGACACCGCGTGTCGACTCACACCGCATGCAATTCCACAACATTGTGGCATGGAAGGAGCCTCGGAGAAAGCATGAGGATCAAGTCCAACCATCCACTTTACTCACCTCAACACCGTTCCGACTAATGATGGCCAACACCGCACTTATTAACTTTCACAAATACTACCCGTAGGGAGACGACACTCTAAGCATTGGACTACTAAATCTCATTCTATCAATTTGATGGCCGCGGAACAGAGACCTACTGTGGTTGGTTCGAAATGGTCAGATTCCGCGGGCCGGTTAGAAGATCGAGTTTTCTAACGAAAGGAGGCAAGCGCACCTATCGCAAGTAGTACTCGGTATTCGGGAAAATACCGAGGTCGTATTATTCTCGGGGACGCGTTGATTATATCTACTCTTCCAGGAACACTATTATCTTACTAACAGTAAGGTGGAATTTTTTAGTTTAATTAAAGCGGAAAGAAAGAAAGCGGAATTTTACTAAGTTAGTTCGATGACGGGTTAACGCTCGGCATCGAATCGGATTAAGACTAAAACAATTCTTAACAATTATTAAACTTTGTTTTTAAATTAATAAAAGGCACTTGGCCGTGGAGGTTCCAAGAACATGAGCTCACCTTGGTCTAGGGATATCGCTCACCTGGGCGCTAAGGCTATTCGACCGAACGTTAGTCCGACGAAGGATTCCCCTTAACGTCCGCATTACGCTAAGAACCCCGCTATTGGGTGGGGAACCCAATCCGGCAGAACTACGTTTCTCCTCTTTCGAGGGGGCGTACGCGGTTCTCTTTACCCAAGGGGGATCGGTCCATACGTGCAGCCTCTCGGCGTCGCGTATGGATAACGGAAAATAGAGCCCACACATCGATTATGTGGTCCTAATGCGTCGTTAACCCGGGGTAAACCTTAAGTCCTTAAATTAAATTAAAAATAAAGTTTTTTAATTATTTCAATCATTTTATATGTCCCAATGCTCTTCGATGCCGAAGGCTAAAAGAAATTAGCCACTCATCGGAATGGGACGGCTTTATGTTTTTAAGTGACGCGTGAGTGTAAATTTAAGTTCTGAACAATTATAAGAGAAAACATAAAAAAGGGCGATTAGATAAATCGAAAGCTAATTGATGCAGGCACTCACGCACACTTCAAACCATAAAGAAAATTTAAATAAAGCAAGACCTACTCAAATGAGTAGGCGGTAAATAAAAGCACGCCATTGAACTCTTAACGAGTAGGCGGAAATAAATGCACACACACACACACTCTTCTTTAATTGAAGAAAGCGATAAATAAAGCGGTAAAATTATCCCCTACACGCACGCACTCTACATAATTGAGAAAGCGATAAAATTGCAAGTCCCGGCTCAAATGAGTGGGCGGGAGTAAATCTATCTCATACACACACGCACTCTACTTGAAAGAAAACACACGCACACACTCTACAGAAAAGAAAACACACGCACACACACAAAGTTTTCCTACTCAAATGAGTAGGAAGAAAATGAAAGCAGGGCGCCATTTAACTCTTAAAGAGTAGCGGAAATAAATGCATACGCACACACGCACTCTACAGAAATGAAATAAAGCAGTAAAACCTAACTCATACACACACACACACTTGCAGAAATTTAGAAAAACAAAGTTGCTGAAAAATTTATACAACTGCATTTCTACCGCTAGAATGCGTAGAAATGCATAAAAAGTGAATATAAAAATTAACCGAGCTAAAAGGTTTTGCAAATAAACGCAAAATGAAAGTTGACGAAAAATTAAAACAACTGCACTTCTACCGCTAGAATGCGGTAGAAATGCATAAGAAGATGAAATAAAAATTAACCGGACTAAAAGTTTTGAAATTAAAAAGATAAAACAAAGTGAGCGGAAAATTATAACGACTATATTTTCATTCTTATATTTTTATAAAAACTCCTAAAAAGTGAAAATAAAACAAAAAGGTGACAAAAAAGTTTTACAATCCTAAAGAGCCTAAGTTAAAGAAAAATGAAAATAACACTTTTAGGAGAGTTTTTATAAAGCCTTATGAATGAAAAAATAGGAAAAAGAGGAAAAGCTAAATCAAAAAAGGTGCGGGAAATGAAAACTAGACGGACGGCACAACGGCTAGAAAAGCCGAGAAATCCTAAATCTAACTAAGTTATGAAAGCAAAAAAAATGAAAACATAAAAGAAATACAAAAAGAGGAACGAAAAATTACTTAAGTAGGCGCATTCAATTGGATTAATCAAACAAATTAAGAGAGAAAGATTCATATTTTATTAAAGTAAAAACCCTAATACAAACTAAGAGAGAGAGAGGGGGGAGAAAATCTCCTTACATAGGTTTGAAATCCAATTGGGCAGCACCTCCCCTAAGCAAAGTGGTCAAAAAAGTGGACAAAATAAGCTTCCTGAAAGCTCTTATTTATAGGCAATTTTTCGGGTTGGTCACGCCCTAGGTCACGGGCGTGACAGGGGGCGTGTCACTACTATTCATGAGCTGGCCGATTAACTTGACTGGAGCTTTGACTTCGGGGCGAAAACGTGGCGGTCACGCCCCAAGTCACGGGCGTGACAACCATGTCACGGGCGTGAAAGGGGGGCGTGACCGCGGGAGCTGGCAGTTCGATGTCGGCAGAGTTGACAAGTTGACCAAGCTTGCGGGTCGGCCTCGGCACGGGCGTGACAAACATTTGACATGGGCGTGACGCCGGGCGTGTCGGGCTGGTTTGATGATGGCCGATCGTCGAGCTGGCACCTGTGGTCGGCGATCGTCGGGCTGGCGTGACACGGGCGTGTCGGCCGATTGACACGGGCGTGTCAGGCAGATTTTTCTGACTTTTTGGAATTTTTTCTGGAATTTTTCTGGAATAAAAATTAAGCTAAGTTAGAAATAATATTTACAAAAACAAGCAATTTATTGAATTAAACTAATAAAAAAGACAAAAAATAAACGAAACGGACTTAAATAAAATACGAAAATATAGGTATAATTACAACTCATCAAACACCCCCATACTTAAGCTTTTGCTATTCCAGAGCAAAAGTTTGAGGTGAACTTATAAGGAATAGTAAAAAACCCTAAGTTCCGCTACCGCTAATTTAATTATAAGAGAGATAAATAAAAATATACGGGGTATAAGAGTTAAGTCCTAAAATTATTTAGATGATTTAAACAGGGCAAAAGTTTTGGCCAAAAGACTTCTTGATGTAATCAAATAGAAAGCAATAGTTGTATTGGTTAGATTAACAGAAAATAGTTTGGATTTATACGAACTTTAGCTTATAGGAGTGTTATTGGAAATAATGCAATTTACGAATTATGCTCTCAAAAAGATTTTTGAATTAATTCTAGAGTCATGAAATTGGCTAAGGGGGGTTGATGTTGGTTTATGAAGATGCTTGGATTTGAGGCGAGGTTATTTTTTCTCGAACCTCCATTTTTTTTTGATTTGGATGTTAAAGGAAAACGAAATCTTATTTTCCTTAACATAAATTTTTTTCTTTTTCATAAAATAAAAATAACCAATGTATATGTGTTGGAGTAATGAATTTTATCCTCTTACTCCGTAACGTATAATCTTTTAATTTATTGGGTGCCTATGTTTACGGAATGAAATCTTATTCCCATTGACATAAGATCTTTTTTTGGGAAATAATTTTATCATACCAAGTAGGTTATGATAGGATAGGTAAGGGGAGAAAAGAGAACTAGATTTTTAATTTAAAAATAATTGAGAGCAACCTTTATAAATTGTACGTTCCAATTTTTCAGAAAGCTAAAAGTAAGCATAATTGAATTCTATAGTCGTTATTTTCTAACATGGTACAAATGCTCCTATCTATGAAAAATTAGAAGTAGTGCCTAAAGCGAGTCCCCTATTTTTAACAAAGTATAATAAATTCTTTAAAACTTAACCCCGGCTATTTAGATTTTTCAATCTATAATTAACAAACGAATAGTGAACAAAGAATTTATCAAATTCGCATATAAATAAACTCAAAACGAAAGTTTTGGATAGCAAGAGACTTAAGAATGAAATGTTTGATTTTTTTTTTTTTATTTTTTTTTTTTTTTTTATTTTTTTTTTTTGAAGTTATGTTCCTTTTTTTGTAATTTTTTGTATTTTTGTATTTATATCTTTAATATATACATACTAAAAAGAAAGAAAAAAGCGAGAAAAAATTTTTTGGATATTTTTTAAGTTTTGTGAATTTTTTGTATTTTTATGTTTTGTGAATTTTTTTGGATTTTTAATGAAAGTTTCATTCTACTTACAAAAATTTGGGAAGAATAAAAAAATTTTTACAAGGATGAGAGAGAAAAAAGGGAGAGGGGAAAGAGAGAATATTTACAAAAAGTACTTATAAAATTTATTTACGAAAAATATTTACAAGAATATTTACAAAAATATAAACTAGGCTGCCGCGAGATGACTCGTATGTGGATGGCTCGATGAGCCGGATCTCGCGGACAAAGCTAAAATAAGTAAAGTTTCAAAAATGAAACTTCAAAAATTTTTAATTAAAAGTAAAATTTTTTTTGTGTTTTTGTGTTATATATATATTTTTTTTGTTTTTGTTTTGTAAATGAAAAAAGAGAAAGTACGAAAATATGAAAACACCCCCATACTTAGAACCAACATTGTCCCCAATGTTGTATGCTAAGCATGAGGAACAAAATAGCAGGAATATGTACAAAGAAGGGAAAAAGAGGGGGGCAGAAAACATCCCTGATCCGCGCGCGGGGAAGCCCACTAGAAACCCTGCAGTTATTAGAAAAATAGAAAACATAATAAATAAAGACGTAAAAAAAGATAGACGTGGGGTGCCTCCCAGGAGCGCTTTGTTTATAGTCGCGTAGCTTGACTATAGTGGCGGGTTTTATATGGAGAAGGGTTATGGTTTCGCTCCTACTGATCACAGGGTCGCCCGCTATATAAGACTTTAACCGATTACCGTTCACCTTAAAAGTGCCTTTTTCGGGTGGGAGACGAGTACGGTCCCATATGGCCAAACCTCTTCAACCTTGAAGGGGCCGAACCATCGCGATTTTAGCTTACCCGGGAAAAGCCTAAGACGTGAATTGTAAAGAAGGACTAGATCGCCCGGAGAAAAGATTTTTGGGGTTTTAATTTTTCGATCGTGATAAAACTTAGAACGCTCCTTATAGAACTTATTGCTCTCGTAAGCGTTCGCACGCCATTCATCGAGCTCATTTAGTTGCAGTTTTCTATTCTGAGCGGCTAAGTTAGAGTCGAGGTTTAAAAGTTTTAATGCCCAAAGTGCGCGGTGCTCCAGTTCTACGGGTAAATGGCACGCTTTGCCATAGACTAATCGAAACGGGTACAACCAGTAGCGGTTTTGTACGCCGTACGATACGCCCATAACGCGTCGTCAAGCTTAGCGGACCAGTCTTTCCTATTAAGTGAAACGGTTTTTTCTAATATGCGTTTTATTTCTCGATTTACTACCTCAACTTGGCCACTTGTTTGCGGGTGGTAGGGGGTGGCAAGTTTGTGCGTGACTCCGTACTTAGCTAACGTCTTAGCCATGAGAGCGTTACAGAAATGCGTACCCCTATCACTAACAATTGCGCGAGGCGTGCCGAAGCGAGAAAATAATTTTTTTAGAAATGTAACGACGACTCGCGCATCGTTGGTGGGGAGAGCTTGCGCTTCCGCCCACCTTGATACGTAGTCGACCGCCACTAAAATATATGAATTTTTATAAGAAGGAGGTAGGGGGCCAACAAAATCTATGCCCCATAAATCGAAGACTTCGCATTCTAAAAACATATTTTGGGGCATCTCGTCGCGACGTGAGATGTTACCCGACCGCTGACAGCTATCGCATGCGCGCACAAAATTGTGCGCGTCTTTGAAGAGAGTGGGCCAAAAGTAGCCCGCCTCTAGCGCCTTCCTAGCGGTCCGGTTGGCTTGATAGTGCCCCCCGGCCGGACCCTCGTGGCAGTGCCTCAATATTTGCGTGCACTCCACTCCCGCGACGCATCTTCGAACCGCTTGGTCCGCACAGATACGGAAAAGAAAAGGGTCATCCCAAAAGAAATTTTTCAAGTCGGAAAAGAATTTCTTCTTTTGATGACTTGAGAAATCTTTTGGAAGTACCCGCGCGACTAAGTAGTTCGCAAAATCTGCGAACCAAGGCGAAGATGACGAAGATGAACGAATGGCGAGAAGGCGTTCCTCGGGGAATCTGTCATTTATTTCAGATTCGACGAGCGCTTCCGCACCCGGATTGTCTAAACGGGAGAGGTGGTCTGCCGCTAGATTCTCCGCGCCCTTCTTATCTCGGATCTCCAAGTCAAACTCTTGTAGGAGGAGAATCCATCGAAGAAGGCGGGGCTTCGCGTCGGTTTTAGTTAATAGATATTTAAGGGCGGAGTGATCAGTAAAAAATGATAACTTTAGATAGCGTAAGATACGAGCGAAACTTATCGAAAGCGAAAACGACGGCTAAGAGTTCCTTTTCCGTCGTCGTGTAATTCACTTGTGCGGAAGTGAGCGTCTTGCTAGCATAATAAATAGGATGAAAATGTTTTTCTACGCGTTGGCCAAGAACGGCGCCTAAGGCAATATCACTAGCGTCGCACATGATTTCGAACGGAAGAGACCAATTAGGGGCCACTAGAATCGGAGAATTAATAAGTTTTTGTTTTATAAAATTAAAAGCAGACTCGCAATCGCTACTAAAGACAAAAGGTGATTCCTTTTCCAAGAGGTGAGTAAGCGGCTTTGTTATTTTTGAAAAATCTTGAATAAAACGTCTATAAAAGCCCGCGTGGCCTAAGAAACTCCTAATGGATTTTATGTTTGTCGGCTGAGGAAGTTTTTCAATAATTTCTACTTTGGCCTTATCGACCTCTATCCCCTTAATCGAAATCTTATGGCCGAGGACCAAACCTCCTCGAACCATAAAGTTACATTTTTCCCAATTTAAAACAAGATTCGTGTCCTCGCATCGCTGGAGGACACGATCGAGATTACGAAGACAATTCGGGAAAGAGCATCCGAATACAGAAAAGTCGTCCATAAATATTTCCATAATATCTTCTACTAGCTCGCCAAAAATTGCTAGCATACATCGTTGGAATGTAGCCGGCGCATTGCAGAGGCCAAATGGCATTCTTCGATAGGCGAAGGTGCCAAAGGGGCAAGTAAAAGTTGTTTTCTCTTGGTCCTCGGGGGAAATGGGGATTTGGAAAAACCCCGATAGACCATCGAGAAAACAATAAAAAGGATGACCGGAAAGACGCTCGAGAATTTGGTCAAGGAACGGTAGTGGGAAATGGTCCTTGCGGGTGGCATCATTAAGTTTGCGATAATCGATGACCACGCGCCAACCCGTAACAGTACGAGTTGGGACGAGCTCGTTGTGCTCATTCGCCACTACGGTTAGACCGCCCTTCTTGGGCACGACATGAATGGGACTAACCCATGCACTATCAGAAATGGGATAAATAATCCCCGCATCTAATAATTTAATTATCTCAGCTTTCACGACGTCCTTCATGTTTGGGTTAAGACGTCGCTGGGGCTGAATGGTTTTGCGGCAATTATCGTTTAAGAAAATTTTGTGAGTGCAGAAGGAAGGGTTAATCCCCTTTAGGTCAGAAATTTGCCACGCAATTGCGTGGCGATGTTTAAGCAAAACCTCCAATAAAGCGGAGGTCTCCGAATCGCTTAAATACGAAGAAATGATTACCGGGAGTGTATCATTTTTCCCAAAAAGGCGTATTTTAGGGATTCGGGTAATGGTTTGAGTTCTAGGATGGGCGGTTCTTCAAGTGAGGTTTTAGTGCTAATGTCTTTCGAACCAATTGGTTCAAAAGGCATGTTCGTAGACTCGTCCTCATCGCAATAAAAATTTTCGAGAGAAAAAATATTTTCGTTTAGAAAATCGGACTCGAAAACCGGGGAAGAACTATCTCCATAAAAAGAATCTAAAGAATAGCAGAAATCGTCGCTCGGCGACGAGTCTTCATAGAGGAGTTAATAGAAAAAGTAACTTGGTCGTCTCCTACCCGAAGGAGAAGCTGACCATTACTTACATCAATTAACGCACGTGAGGTCGCGAGGAAAGGGCGACCAAGTATTATTGGTACGTTGGCGTCTTCCTCGATGTCCAAGATGACGAAGTCCACCGGGAAGGTGAACTTGTCTACTCGGACAAGGACATCCTCAACAACCCCGATGGGGAACCTAACCGAGCGATCCGCTAGTTGGATTCGCATATTGGTAGGAGCAGGAGTACCCAAACCTAAACGCAGGAAGAGCGAGAACGACATCAAATTAATGCTCGCGCCTAAGTCTGCTAAGGCGTATTTTACTAATACATTGCCAAAAAGGCACGGGATGGAGAACCGTCCCGGGTCGTTTTGTTTTAAGGGCAATTTACTTGTAAGAGTCGCCGAGCAGACAGCGTTGAGAGAAATATGCGAAATATCCTCGAGTTTGCGTTTATTAGAAAGTAGTTCTTTTAAAAATTTCGCATATTTAGGCATTTGCGAGATAGCCTCGCAAAAGGGAACATTAATATGAATTTGTTTAAGTAATAAAATAAATTTTTTCATATTGCGCGTTAACTCGCTCTTTATCTAATTTATGCGGGTAGGGCAACGCCTTGTTTAAAATAGATTTTTCAATTAAAATTGGTAAAGGCTGCGTAGACGAAGAAGAGGGAAGAGGGGCAGGAGGTGAAATTTGTACCTGAGGATCGATCCGTTTTGGATCGACCACCTCCTTACCGCTACGGAGGGTTATAGCGTTGGCGGTTTCCCTTGGATTGGGCTCCGTGTTCCCTGGCAGTGCCCCCATGGCGCGTTCTGACATGAGTCGCGCCAGCTGTCCAACCTGGAGTTCTAAATTTTTTAGCGATCCGGTGATGTTCCGGATATTAGACTCGTTGGACGCGACATAACGATTAAAATTTTCCTCCACCGGGGATGGCTTCATAGGAGGGGGAGGAGGAAGCGTCGGCGCAAAAGGAGGGGGGAGGGGGACGCTGCGCGTTGTTCGGGTTGCTCCAGGAGAAATTCGGATGGTTCCTCCAACCCGGATTATAGTGGCTACTATAAGGGTTGTTTTGAAATGAGGGACGCACCGGATTTCCCATGTAGTCCACGAATTCGTCGACCACGCAGACGTTGGAGGGGGGGGAGAAAACAAGGCGGAGTGGAGGAGGAAACAGACATCTCCGCCACCTGCTTAGTTAGCCTTTCCACTTGGAGGGCTAGCTGAGCGGTGGCATCCACTTCAAAAATGCCCCGCCTGCTTAGGGCGCGCCCGCGGGACGTTCCACTGGTAGGCGTTCACCGCCATTTCCTCGAAAAGGGCCTGGGCGGCCTCGGGGGTCTTATTGTTCAGAGTGCCCCCGGCAGCCGCGTCAATCATTTGACGCGTCTGACTATTCAGTCCATTGTAAAAAATTTGTACCTGCAACCACGCTGGCAGAGCGTGGTGCGGGCACCGGCGGAGAAATTCCTTAAAGCGTTCCAAGTCTCGTAAAGAGACTCGGAGTCGTTTTGGACGAACGAAGATATGTCCGCCCGCAGTCTTGCAGTTTTCGCGGGCGGAAAATACTTCGTAAGGAATTTTTCGGCCAATTCCGCCCAGGACGTGGTGATGGATCCCCGCGGGTGAGGGAGAGTAACCACGCCTTTGCCTTGGACTTAAGAGAGAACGGAAAAAGGCGCAAACGAATGGCGTCATCAGTGATGCCATTGATTTTAAAAGTATCGCAAATCTCAAGAAAATTAGACAAGTGATTATTGGGGTCCTCATCCGGCTGTCCGTCGAACTGCACGGCATTTTGGATCATCTGAATCACACTTGACTTAATTTCAAAATTATTGTTGGCCACAGCGGGCCGAACAATACTCGACCCCGTATCATCCAAATTGGGCCGAGCGTAATAAGACATAGTACGCTCGACCGGTTGGGCATTATTCGGGGGGTCGGCCATAGAAGAAGAAGAGGGTTCTCCGATAGATTCTGCGGGGTCTAAAAAGGGAATTCGACGGAGAGATCGGATACGCGCAAGAGAGCGGTCGATCTCGGGGTCGAATTCAAGATTTTCAGAACTCGAAGGTTGTCCACGGGTCATACACCCAAAAAAAAAAAAATGAAAAGGGGGAGGGATATATTTTTTTTTTGTAAAAAAATTTTTTTTTTTTATTTGAAAATAAAGTAAAATTAATAGATTCCCGGATTCAATATAACAACCGGGATCCCCGGCAACGGCGCCAAAAACTTGATGGCCGCGGAACAGAGACCTACTGTGGTTGGTTCGAAATGGTCAGATTCCGCGGGCCGGTTAGAAGATCGAGTTTTCTAACGAAAGGAGGCAAGCGCACCTATCGCAAGTAGTACTCGGTATTCGGGAAAATACCGAGGTCGTATTATTCTCGGGGACGCTGTTGATTATATCTACTCTTCCAGGAACACTATTATCTTACTAACAGTAAGGTGGAATTTTTTAGTTTTAATTTAAAAGCGGAAAGAAAAGAGAAGCGGAATTTTACTAAGTTTTAGTTCGATGACGGGTTAACGCTCGGCATCGAATCGGATTAAGACTAAAACAATTCTTAACAATTATTAAACTTTGTTTTTAAATTAATAAAAGGCACTTGGCCGTGGAGGTTCCAAGAACATGAGCTCACCTTGGTCTAGGGATATCGCTCACCTGGGCGCTAAGGCTATTATTCGACCGAACGTTAGTCCGACGAAGGATTCCCCTTAACGTCCCGCTTTACGCTAAGAACCCCGCTATTGGGTGGGGAACCCAATCCGGCAGAACTACGTTTCTCCTCCTTTCGAGGGGGCGTACGCGGTTCTCTTTACCCAAGGGGGATCGGTCCATACGTGCAGCCTCTCGGCGTCGCGTATGGATAACGGAAATAGAGCCCCACACATCGATTATGTGGTCCTAATGCGTCGTTAACCCGGGGTAAACCTTAAGTCCTTTAAATTAAAATTAAAAATAAAGTTTTTTAATTATTTCAAATCATTTTATATGTCCCCAATGCTCTTCGATGCCGAAGGCTAAAAGAAATTAGCCACTCATCGGGAATGGGGACGGCTTTATGTTTTTAAGTGACGCGTGAGTGTAAATTTAAGTTCTGAACAATTATAAGAGAAAACATAAAAAAAGGGCGATTAGATAAATCGAAAGCTAATTGATGCAGGCACTCACGCACACTTCAAAACCATAAAGAAAATTTAAATAAAGCAAGACCTACTCAAATGAGTAGGCGGTAAATAAAAGCACGCCATTGAACTCTTAACGAGTAGGCGAAAATAAATGCACACACACACACACTCTTCTTTAATTGAGAGAAAGCGATAAATAAAGCGGTAAAATTATCCCCTACACGCACGCACTCTACATAATTGAGAAAGCGATAAAATTGCAATTCCCGGCTCAAATGAGTGGGCGGGAGTAAATCTATCTCATACACACACGCACTCTACTTGAAAAGAAAACACACGCACACACTCTACAGAAAAGAAACAACACACACACAAAGTTTTCCTACTCAAATGAGTAGGAAGAAAATGAAAGCAGGGCGCCATTTAACTCTTAAAGAGTAGGCGGAAATAAATGCATACGCACACACGCACTCTACAGAAATGAAATAAAGCAGTAAAACCTAACTCATACACACCACGCACACTTGCAGAAATTTAGAAAAACAAAGTTGCTGAAAAATTTATACAACTGCATTTCTACCGCTAGAATGCGGTAGAAATGCATAAAAAGTGAAAATAAAAATTAACCGAGCTAAAAGGTTTTGCAAATAAACGCAAAATGAAAGTTGACGAAAAATTAAAACAACTGCACTTCTACCGCTAGAATGCAGTAGAAATGCATAAGAAGATGAAATAAAAATTAACCGGACTAAAAGTTTTGAAATTAAAAAGATAAAACAAAGTGAGCGGAAAATTATAACGACTATATTTTCATTCTTATATTTTTATAAAAACTCCTAAAAAGTGTAAATAAAACAAAAAGGTGACAAAAAAGTTTTACAATCCTAAAGAGCCTAAGTTAAAGAAAAATGAAAATAACACTTTTAGATGAGTTTTTATAAAGCCTTATGAATGAAAAAAATAGGAAAAAGAAGAAAAGCTAAAGCTAAAAAGGTGCGGGAAATGAAAACTAGACGGACGGCACAACGGCTAGAAAAGCCGAGAAATCCTAAATCTAACTAAGTTATGAAAGCAAAAAAAATGAAAACATAAAAGAAATATAAAAAGAGGAACGAAAAATTACTTAAGTAGGCGCATTCAATTGGATTAATCAAACAAATTAAGAGAGAAAGATTCATATTTTATTAAAGTAAAAACCCTAATACAAACTAAGAGAGAGAGAGGGGGAGAAAATCTCCTTACATAGGTTTGAAATCCAATTGGGCAGCACCTCCCCTAAGCAAAGTGGTCAAAAAAGTGGACAAAATAAGCTTCCTGAAAGCTCTTATTTATAGGCAATTTTTCGGGTTGGTCACGCCCTAGGTCACGGGCGTGACAGGGGGGCGTGTCACTACTATTCATGAGCTGGCCGATTGACTTGACTGGAGCTTTGACTTCGGGGCGAAAACGTGGCGGTCACGCCCCAAGTCACGGGCGTGACAACCATGTCACGGGCGTGAAAGGGGGGCGTGACCGCGGGAGCTGGCAGTTCGATGTCGGCAGAGTTGACATGTTGACCAAGCTTGCGGGTCGGCCTCGGCACGGGCGTGACAAACATTTGACACGGGCGTGACGCCGGGCGTGTCGGGCTGGGTTTGATGATGGCCGATCGTCGAGCTGGCACCTGTGGTCGGCGATCGTCGGGCTGGCGTGACACGGGCGTGTCGGCCGATTGACACGGGCGTGTCAGGCAGATTTTTCTGACTTTTTGGAATTTTTTCTGGAATTTTTCTGGAATAAAAATTAAGCTAAGTTAGAAATAATATTTACAAAAACAAGCAATTTATTGAATTAAACTAATAAAACAGACAAAAAATAAACGAAACGGACTTAAATAAAATACGAAAATATAGGTATAATTACAACTCATCACAATTCAACATACATATGGGTATAGCTTATTCATCGATATGTCATACCGAATGATTTCAACATCATATAACAAAATGCGCTTAAATGATAATCTACCAATTTATATCAAGCCATTCCGTTCGATTTAAGCTTGCTTCACAACTCGTTATACGAATTCAAATTAACAAACTGCAACCTTCATAACACTACGATGGTTATCATGAAAGAGTTCACCTGAACCTCGAATTAGATTGCAACATTAATTCCACTGAATATAAATCCATGTTATACACTACCCAAAAATTTAGGTGCAGCAATAATCTGGACAGCAACTTCAACCGAAGATTCCCGTGGCTACAGGAATCTGGTGAGTGCGCGTAACCCCTTGATGGCAAGTTCTTTCCATCGACTACAACTTTAATGTCAGCCTACAACCCAGATCATACTATATCCCATCTGAAATTGGCCCCAAACCCTGCAGTGTACAGAATACAATTCTGTGTTCTTAGCCTACAGCTCTTACTTCGACCAGACATTCCCATGGCTGCAGGCTTCACCCGAAGGTGTGTAACCACTTTTTGGAAAGGTAATTTCAAGGGCTACAACTTTTGTGTTTAAGCGAAAGCCTAGATCGTACCATTTCTTTCCTGAAAACAGCTAAGAAGGTCGCTGCGTACAGAACACAGATTCTGCACGCATCTTGAAGCGGAATGAACGGCATCAGTTCATCTTCCACCTCAAGGCAATTTCCCCCAAATCGCAACCAGAAGTTCCTCCACCCTTATTCTCCCTCTCAAGGCAATTCCTCTTCACGAATCCACCCCCATCATCACTTTGAAGAAGGGGAGTTTGAAGATGACTAGTCATTAGAACAAAAGTTCTAGATAGGCCTCCCTAGAAAGCTTCTCCTCACGCATCAAGACTCATTTGAGTCGATGCCTCGCCTAAGAATATATAAGGATCTAGCACACAGGGAGAGGGGAGGAAGCTCGCCTCATTTCCAATGGTGCCACCATTTTCGGCCATGGATCTTGTCATCCTTCTCGTTGGCATCGCTTTTTCCTTAACGGCAGTGGCGTTTCTCCTCCTCCAAAGTTTGCTCAAGCAAGATCTCCTCCTCTAGAAAGTTCTTTCAGGAAAAAGGGCTGGAATAAAGAGTGAAAATGGCTAGCGTTTTTCTTTTCCTTTTTATACAAAAGTGACACGGGTAGGGACACGACCGTGTCCTTACCCGTGTCCTGCTCTCGCGAAGCGGCGTGACTGTTATTTCGTGCTCATACACGGGTACTGACACCCCCGTGTCGGTACCCTTGTACAGGTGACACGGCCATGGTCATGGCCGTATCAATACTCGTGTCCTCGTCGGGGCACTTCTCGTCTTGTTATCCTTGGAGCACACGGGTAGGGACACGCCTGTGTCCCTACCCGTGTCCTTCTCTGGACAGACTCAACGCCACTGAACACGGGTAGGGACACGCCCGTGTCCCTAACCGTGTCCTTCTAGGGACATAGCAGTCAACGCCATTAAACATGGGTAGTGACACGCCTGTGTCCCTACCCGTGTCCTTCTCGGGACACACCACTCACGCCATTTCAGAATCACTAAGCACCATAGCCACTCAAAGCCACTGAACACGGGTAGGGACACGCCCGTGTCCCTACCCGTGTCATGCTCAAGACAAGTTTTTACCTAGTTTCCTTTTCCCCTCGAGTGCGCACCTGATCACCTGCACCCCCTTGAGTCTACACCAGCTCTCCTGACACCAAAAACACACACAAGGGGCCTAGCCCGAATCAAAATGTAACATGAGGTTTGTGCCCAACCCTTCCTGCAAACATTTCTAGAAACGCAACTTAAATCTAGAATCTCGATCTGATAGAATATTTACCGGCACTCTATGCTGTCTGATAACTTCATCCAAATACAATTCTGCTATCTTCTTCATGGAATAGGCAATCTTGGAATGCACAAAGTGAGCACATTTCATCAATTTATCAACTATTACCCACACAGAATCTTGACCTCGGGGAGACCTCAGAAAACTGATAATAAAATCCATAGAAATGCTCTCCCACTTCCAACTTTTAATATCCAAAGGCATAAACTTACCACCCGACCTTCTTTGATCCGTCTTAACACTCTTGCAGGTGAAGTATTCAAACACAAACTTAGCTATGTTGTTCTTCATCCCATACCACCAAACAATCTGCTTCAAGTCTCTATATATTTTTGTAGAACCTAGGTGATATGCAACACTAGACTCATTCGCCTCACTGCAAATCCTTGCCCGAATATTGCCAACAATTGAAATATAATATCTGCCACGGTACTTCAAAGTGCCCACTTCATCAATTGAAAAGTCTGGAAATTCCCCTTTTTCAGTTCTACTATGGATATGATCTAAATCGGGATTGTCCTTCTATTGTAGCCTTATAAGTGTAATCAATGATGGCTCTGCCACTTCCAAGCTTCTCAACGAGTCGCTACTCCCAACAATAGTATTCATTAGTAAACACTCCTCCACTAAGGATTTAACCGACATATTAATGATTTGCGCGGTATTCCTACTCAAGGCGTCAGCTACCACATTAGCTTTGCCTGGATCACAAAGGATATCGACTTCATAATCTACGATAAACTCCAACCATCTATGTTGGCCCAAATTCAGCTCCTTCTGAGTGAAGACATACTTCAAAATCTTGTAGTATGTATTCATCTTGCAAAATGCACCATACAAAAAGTGTCTCCAAAGCTTCAGGGCATAAATTACTACCGTAAACTCTAAATCATGTGTAGCGTAATTCTTTTCATCAACCTTCAATTGCCTCGACCCATACGCAATCACTTTTCCTTCTTGAATCAAGACACATCCAAGCCTGGCGTGCGATGCATCCAAATAAATAGCATACTTTACTCCGTCGGTACGCAAAGTCAATACTGGAGTAGTACATAGTCACTTTTTCAATTCTTGAAAGGCTACTTCGTACTCATCGCTCCACACAAATGCAGCATTATTCTGCGTAAGCTTAGTCAAAGGTGCAGACTATAACAAGAATCCCTCCACTAGCCTTCTATAATAAAGAAAGTTATTACTTCAAGGTTTGTTAGTCACCTAGAGGGGGGGGGTGGTAAAAAGGTCTTTGAAATTTCTTAAGTGTTTTTGCTGTTTACAAACTAAGGGATCTAAAGCTTGTCCTTAGTACCTGCAATATAAATAAATAACAAGCAACAAAACACAACCCACAATTATTTATAGTGGTTCCCCGACTAGGTACATCCACTTTCCTTCCCACCTTTATAACTTACGTTAAACAAGGAACAAACTCCTCAAAAATGATTCTTAGAGATTACACCTCAGGACCTCAGCCTTACACTAAAGTTCTCTTCACAACCCTACCCTATAACCACAAAGGTTCTTACCTCAGAGCCCTGTAGTGCTCCTATAGCTCAGTGGTCCTCAAACCACCTACCTCAGCCTTATCTCTATGGCCTATAACTCAGGCTTTTTAGCCCTAAAACTTCAGGCACAAGGCCCTACTCTCAGAGTGCTGCAGCACTCCCACAGCTCAGTACCCTTCCAGGTAACCACTTCAGTGCTCTTCCAGGCACCTACAGCTCAGTGACAAACTGGTCACCTACCTCAGGACAAAAGGCCCAACACTCAGCCTCCTCAAAGACCTATACTCAGTGACACACTTGTCACCTACAGCTCAGTGAATCAATAGTCACATACCTCAGCCTTATCACTAAGTCCTACTACTCAAGTTGGGAGGACAACCCTACTCTTATATCTATACTTGGATCCTACCTCAGTACCCCAGCACGACACCTACCTCAATGACTAATTAGTAACCTACAACTCAGGCACAAAGTGCCATACAACTCATATTTAGGCAAACTGAATCCTATAAGAATTAATCAAGTATATTGAATTACTGACTGAAAGATAAATCTCTGAGTCTACCTTGCTGGCCTGAGCAGATTTCAGTCCAGCCCTCTAACTGTCGAAGGAATAAATCTTCTTCTACAGCTACCAAATTCTCTACTGTACTAAAGATAGCTAACTACTATTGAAGGCTTACAGCCCTTCACACAACTATCTCATGTTGCTGATTGAATGAATCAGCCAATTTGTTCTCCAAGGAACAATCTTGCTGAACTAGAAGAAGCTTCAGCTATCTTTCTCTACCTTACCAGCTTGCACAGCTGGACTAGGATTTCAAGCTCATCATAGAAGATTAAGTCCAACCGCCTCTCTTTTCTTTTTCATTTTATGTGGTTGTTACCCTAATCCAATTTTCTTTTTTCTTTTTATATCTGTAGATTTGAATCAATGACACAACATGAGTGTGGGCATAGCCAAGGATGGTGAGCGCCACCTTCCTCATAAGAGGACAAATAGTTGATTCCGGCACTACTATAGCTTTCCCGTAATAGCATGAAGTATTTGGACTGAGATCGACGATCGTCTAGCTGAGATCGACGAACTCTATCCTGAGCTCGATGAACTTCAGAATCTCCCACTTTACATATAGCTCGACAAAACGTGAGCTCTGGTTGACGAACTCTAAATCTTCAAACTTTAACTTGAGCTCGACGAAAGGTGGGCTCAGCTCGATGAACTTTGAATCTTCAAACTTTAACTTAAGCTCAATTAAAGGTGAGCTCAGCTCGATGAACTCTGAATCTTCAACCTTTAACTTGAGCTTGACGATAGGTGAGCTCAGCTCTATGAAATTTGAATCTTCAAACTTTAACTTGAGCTCAATGGAAGGTGAGCTCAGGTCAAAGAACTCTAAATCATAAACCTTTAACTTGAGATCGACGAAAGGTGAGCTCAGCTCGACGAACTCTGAACTCAGTTCGACGAACTCCACTTTTCGGACTTAGAAAATTTCTGCTTGCTTTGTCTCAACGGTTCCTTCTCAACTGTCTTAGTCGTTTCTTCTTCATAGCTGAGACTCTTTTGTCTCAATGGTTCCTTCTTAACTGTCTCAGCAGTTTCTTCTTCACAGCTGAGACTTTCTTTTATCTCAGCGGTTTAGCTGAGACCAACACTTCTCTCAAAGTTTTGTGTTGAGCTTCTCAGCTTTCTCAAGCGGTTATGCTAAGATATTCTTATCAGCTGTCTTAGCTGTCTCAGTTGTCTCAGTGGTTATGCCTCAGTTAAATTATCTGACTTCCAGCTTACTCTTTATGTTCACCTGTCTAATCAAGGACAACCTTTCTAGACTTGTTCAATGGAATATACTACACATATCGAGCTTAAACAAAATCAAATACAACTATGCTCTTAGTGTTGCTGGTGATGCCTCTTAAAATCCACATTAGGGAACATTGTGGGCAATGGACCCAACAATCTCCCCATATTTGAAGAAGGAGAACACCCAGCAATACTAAGAGGCATTAACATAATAGGTAGAATAAATTCATGCAGTTGTATATTATAATCTGTTATAACTGCTAACTTTTGCTATATTAATTAAATGTGCTCAATTTAATTGTTTTGACTCAAAATGTTAGGTCAATACATCCTAATACTACTTGAGCAATTTCTCAAGTAATATGCACTCTCCTTTATACCACTTAATATTTAAATAGAGCACCACTAGAAGCACTTACCTCAAAATATGTACTGGCACAATCAAAGCTCAACATGTAGTAAGTCATTGCATTTCTCATACTACTAGAATCTTTTCCAGTAATATGAACTGACTCAACATGACCCAGTCATGTCATGTATTGCTTCTATATCTCCCCCTTATGTATTGTCACACATCTTCCCCTTTCTGTCTTCTTAAAAAGGTACGTTTATTGAGGGAGGAGAAAGGATCATGGGAGAGATTATCTCTTGATCCTAGTCAAAATCCTATGTTGATAACACTATGTAAATTATCCTTATGATTAATCTACTCGAATAAGAGTCATGCCTTTTGTGTTGAAACTTTGAAACAACACAATACTGCTTCACTTGAACTTGCTGCACACTTAGTTCAACTTGCTGATGTTGTATCTATAGAATCAGCATCCACTTGTGGCTATATCATTAATACACTACATCACTAGAACCCCTTGGCACTTGAGTGAGCCATGGATCCACCTGAGCTGGCTGGTAGCTGTCTATCTTCTCATGATCTCCCCCTTAGTTTGTGTATTTTCCTTAGGACAAACTGGTCAGCAGTGAAGATCTCTGATCAATAACAGTAGCTGCTTGCTCCTTCTCAACTAGAGGATAATCATGTTCCAACAAGTGCTGGACATGCTCCCCCTTATTGTGATAATCCCTGTCATTCCCTCTGCTAGAAACTTGAGTCCATCTTAGTATTGATACAACTTAATGGTATTTATAGTATTGATGTCACATCTAGGACTTATCTACCTCCAAGAGAAGTGAATCCTACAACACAAGTATAACAGGGAGCAACTAAAGCTATACCAAGTTCAATATACCCCATATCAACCTAGAGGGTGTTGAACTTGGACTTCATCTAGTGGCATGATAAACATGTTAGTCACTTGTCAGTGAGGACAAACTCAGGATTGAGTTCTTCCTTATGCTCCCATACTTATTGATACTTAATCTACATATGCATAGTCTTGCTATGACAGACAAGATTCCTAGCAACTTAGATTACACTAGTAGAATATCAATAAATATAAGTTCTACTTATCTAGAGGTTATGGTTCTTGTTCCATGGAGCTGATGCTGGATTTACAGCAACTGTGAACAACAACTCCCTTGAACCTTGCACAGTCTCTTCTTATTGAGCCAAATCTTCTCCTTTTCTTTATCACCATGCTTTCCTTTGGCTTCATCTTTCTGATCTATAGCCCAAGAGGTATCAGACCACTTAGTACTATCTTGATCATCACATTGATCTGCTTTCTTGATCACCACACTGGATACCATACTGTCCTTCTTTAATAGGAGGAATGTTGTCGGTATGCTATTTTAGTCCCAATATAGTTCTAATTCCATTGGAAACCCAGATAGCCTACTCCCCCTTAATCATTGCCATATTAGTTTCTGAATAGTCAGGAGGAGCTGGTCTGTTTTGATTCTCTTCTCCCCCTAGCAGATTGCAGATAATACCATTAATGCAGCTGTAAGCTTTCTCTTCTCATGTGTCTGAATTTTCTCCTGCAGCTACAGGACTTTAAGAGCACTTGAACCTTCAATGATCTTTCCATGAACCATCCTTTCATTTTGATACCAAGTCTTTCTTTACACTGCTATTCCTAATAGCAATGTGCTGACTTATTTCAACAATAGCTGGAGCAATCCAGCTGTTCTTGTAAACTTATTGGCTTACTATATTCCAATAGGTGCCATCACATGGGAAGTTTCCCTCTCAGCTTCTACAATGTCCATGGGGGCATGCTGATCCTCAGCAGTAATGGTGATCTATTCTGTGCTGGGGAACTTTGGGTAAGATTCAAGCTTGTCCAGTAACCTTGACTAAATATGCTCTTCATCAGTATTTGCACATATCCTGTCATTATGACTGTCAGTCATCATTTTTGTTGATGATACCACTTGACTGTTTATCCCTTCTATATAGTGAGTTTTATCATCTGAGCTCAATGTGCCTCTTCCTTGCTGCTTATAGAGGAGCTACTTGTACTTTCCTCAAATTTGCTGGTGTGGCAGCAAGACTTTGTCCAACCAGACATTTTTGTTGGCTGTATCCAGATGGCCCTCATCCATGCTCATGGCCAGTTACCACTCCCATAGTGATTGTACCATTTCACTAGAGAGCATATCTCAATAGTAGAGATAACTGACCCAGCTCTCCCATGACACTTGATACCACTTGTACCCTTCTTTAGGAATATACACATCATACCAATCCTTGGAGAATGATCCATAAGATAACTTTCATATTCTAGTCCAAGTTCTTGAACATCTATTATCCAAGTACCACATGTGGGATGGGCATTGAGAATAACCTGCAAAACAGAATTATCTTACCTTAGGACCCCTATAGGTATTGGGTCCTAGGTTCTGATTAGACTGAGATCCTACTTTCCTACCTGTAGAGTTTCTGGCAGGCAGGCTAACTCTTGCTCTAGACATAGAAGTATTGTGCTAACAATCTAAGGCAAAATGCCCCACCTTACCATAACACCAACACTCATGAATATTATATCTTCTTATCTGAGCATGTCTTGCAGTGTGGTTAACTGCTGACTGAACGGAAGGAATAGGAGCAGTAGCTTTCTTCAGGTTCCTTTTAGCAAGGATCTGAATGAAGGTTACTGTTCCAGCAGGCTTCCTTTATTTGCCCTGATTGGTATTTACAGTTGTCTTCTTTGCAGATGACATGCTGTTTATATCATCAAAACTAGTTAAGTTAGGCTTACTGGTAGACTGACCCTTGGTTTGAGTCCTTGTTGGATGGGCTTGAGTGAAATCCACTGCCTTATCCTTTTGAGTTGTAGCTGAGGCACCAAATGCAAATGGTCTAGAATGGGCCATTTGTACTTCTTTATGGGGAACCAAAAGGGCACTCATTCCCCTACCCTTTCTTCTCTTATAGGAAGACACTCTTGTATTCTTACAAGAAGAATTTCCATTTTCCTAGTAACCATGCATGCAACCATGGTCATACCTATGAGAAGGGAGTGTACAACCTCGGGCTCACAGGAGGGAACCCAGCAGAGAGGGGATTAGAAGAATCCTCAAAAGAGGACAAGGCCCTAAGCGAGAGAGGTCTAAAGCTGGGTCCACTCGCAATAGGCGAGAGGAGCCCAAAGCGGGTCCACTCGCAATAGGCGAGAGGTGCCCAAAAGCTGGGTCCACTCGCAATTAGGCGAGGAGCCCAAAAGCTGGGTCCACTCGCAATAGGCGAGAGGAGCCCAAAAGAGGCTACTCGCAATAGGTGAAGAGGCGCCAAAGTTAGTCCATTCGCCTGATAGGTGGGGGGTCAAAGGAGATTTCTATATGCCGACGGAGGGTCTCGCCTGCGAGGTGGTGTTTTCAGCCGCAAGGTGGTCCTCTCGCCAAGCTTCGGGTCGGCAGAAGAGATAAGGCCGGTTCTGCAATGGGGGGGGGAACCGTTCAGTTGGCAAGCGGTTTATCCCTTTTGGCCTTTTTTTTACTCTTTTTACCCTCGGTGGTCTGCTCATAGCCCTTCAGAATAGCGGAGTTCGGCTGTTGGCAGACCCAACCCAGGTATTCAGGTAATTTCACAGATGCTTGCTTGGTTTATTTGCAGTTCAAATCCTGAAGCCTATAGACCGGTAAGGTGTCCTTGAGAAAGGGATGTGGAACCTTCTTTTTTCCTCTCATCAGGCACCTAGCTCAGCATTGGCTAGGGAGGGAAAGGATTCTAGTCCTTCTGGTGAGTGTGGGACCTCGAGCTGAAGCCCCCTGGTCTGTTCCTTAGGTGTCTTGTTGGGAGCGTGGTTCGAAGAAAGTAAAATGTTGAAACCAGTAGAACTAGTTTCTCCTAAAAGCTCGGATCTAAGGCTGCATCCTTACGCTTACTTTCTTCGAACCATCAACAAGACACCTAAAGGAACAGACCGGGGCTTCAGCTCGAGGTCCCACTCACCCCAGAAGGACTAGAATCCTTCCCCTCCCTAGCCAATGCTGAGCTAGGTGCCTGAGTGAGAAGGAAAAAGAAGGTTCCACATCCCCTCTTCTCAGGCACTTAACCGGTCTATTTATAGGCTTCAGGATTTGAACTGCAAATACCAAAGCAAGCATCTGTGAAATTACCTGAATACCCTGGGTTGGGTCTGCCAACAGCCGAACTCCGCTGTTCTGAAGGGCTATGGACAGACCACCGAGGGTAAAAGAGTAAAAAAAAGGCCCAAAAGGGATAAACCGCTTGCCAACTGAACGGTTCCCCCCCCAATTGCTGAACCGGCCTTATCTCTTCCTGCCGACCCAAAGCTTGGCGAGAGACCACCTTGCGGCTGAAAACACCACCTCGCAGGCAGAACCTCCTCGGCATATAGAAAATCTTCCATTGACCCCCACCTATCAGGCGAATGGACTCAACTTTGGCGCCTCTCACTATTGCGAGTAGACCCTCTATTGGGGCTCCTCTCGCCTATTGCGAGTGGACCCAGCTTTTGGGCTCCTCTCGCCTATTGCGAGTGGACCCAGCTTTGGGCACCTCTCGCCTATTGCGAGTGGACCCGCATTTGGGTCCTCTCGCCTATTGCGAGTGGACCCAGCTTTTAGACCTCTCTCGCTTAGGGCCTTGTCTCCTTTTGAGGATTCTTCTAATCCCCTCTCTGCTGGGTTCCCTCCTTTGAGACAGGGAGGATTACCTTATGTGATTTGCTGTATTGCTTTTTCTTTCTTTATATTGCATGTACGAAGGACAACCTATAGATCCCTTAGTTTGTAAACAACAATACAGCAAATCACATAATTATTTATAGTTGTTCCCTGTAATGCGCCCGATTTTTTGCGACTATTTTATTCTCGTTTGGTGTTACGGTGACGTGTTTTCGTGGCTTGTGCCATTTGTGGAGTGTGGTTTAGCTGCTTAGAACTGAGTGGCCTATTTTGTAGTCTATGGGCAAGGTCTCCCTAGCAAGCCGAGTCGTTTTGGGTGACCCGGTGTGGCCTCTTGGGGAATGCTTGTGTTTTTGCTTTAGGTGGGTATAACTCGAGTTCTGTTGGTCGAAACTTAATTTCGACTTCGTCGTTGTGTTCGTAGCATGGGTATTTAGCTACGGTGTGAATTTCTTCGAATTCCGACGTAGTTCGGTTTTTGCGTCGTTTTGGGTGTGCTATTAGTAAAATCAAATTGGAAATTTGATTTTAGCTGAGTGAATCGGCATTTTCTTGCAGCGGTTAGGCTGATTAGGCGTGGTATGACTTATATAAAAGCCTTAATTAGAAGTGGAGGGTCCACTTCTCTTTCCTCCATCTTCCCGAGACCAAAAGAAGAAAACCGTCTGCTCCTGTTCGCGAAAAACAGAGGCGGAACGACGGTTAGCCCTAGCTTTCGGAAGGTGATTCCGAGACTGTTCGTGGACGGATTTTGATTCCGAAAGCGGCGTTGTCATGCTCTTGCTCAGATCTACATTTCGACGGTAAGATATTCGATTTTCATGGAGTTTTACGAGATTTGGGATTTCGGTCTTGTGGTTTTCCGCCATTAAAGTACGGAAGTGTGCGTTTAGGTGCTGCTGCTGCTAGTGCCAAGTAAAGAAGAGGGAAAGCCATCCAAGCTTCGCTAGAAATCGAGGCAAGTGGTATTCTTACCCTTGCCACTGTTGTTCTCTTGAAATTCTGAAACTCCCGGTTAGCCCTTGGATAGAAGCCAAGCATGTTCTCTTTTATCTTGTTGAATTTAGGGCTTAGATTCTCCTATGAGCCCCCCTTCTTTGTGCTGTTGGTGCTCAACCCGCCAGCGTAATGCCATCAGTTAAACTCCATATTGCTGTCTGGTTGGTGGCTTGCGGGTGAAGCCGTGAGAGAGAGAGAGAGGAGGGGGTGCCTGCTGTGTTTGTTGGAAAGTGCCTATTTTGGATTCTGTCTGGCCGGAGTTGAGTGTGGTGCACACACTCAAAGCCTTTGCGGGTTTGGCGTTGAGTGTGGTGCATAGACTCAATGCTGTAGCTGTAGCCAGTCAGAACTTTTCTAAGTACAAGGGCGTTGAGTGAGGTGGACTCACTCAACGCTGCAGCCCCTGCTAGCGTCTAAGTACTTTGGCGTTGAGTGAGTCGACCTCACTCAACGCCATTTCCATTTTGGCATTGAGTGTGGCAAGCTCACTCAACGCCGCGGTTTTCCTGAGAAGCTAAGTGTTTTGGTTTTGGCGTTGAGTGAGGTAGACTCACTCAATGGCGTCGCTTCTGTGCAGCTAAGTACTTTGGCATTGAGTGAGGTGTGCTCACTCAACGCCATAGCCTTTTCTGAGGCTAAGTACTTTTGCGTTGAGTGAGTTAACCTCACTTAATGCCATTTTTGGTTTGGCGTTGAGTGAGGTGGCCTCACTCAACGCCGAAGGCAAGTTTTCGGCCAAGTCCCGTGGCGTTGTGTGAGTGTACCTCACTCAACGCCATTTCTGCTTTGGCGTTAAGTGAGGTAGACTCACTCAATGCCACAACCCTTCTTTGCGGCCAGAACTTCTGGCGTTGAGCGAGACGACCTCACTCAACGCCATTGCTATTTTGGCATTGAGTGAGGTCAGCTCACTCAATGCCGCAGATTTGCCTTGTTACGGCTAAGTGCCAGGGCATTGAGTGAGTGAACCTCACTCAACGCCATTGCTATTTTTGCGTTAAGTGAGGTGGACTCACTTAACGCCGCAGTCTTCTTTTGCGGCTAAGTTGCAGGGCATTGACTAATTGAGCTTAACTCAACGCCATTGCTGTTTTGGCGTTGAGTGAGGCCAGCTCACTCAACGCCACTTTCTCTGTTTATGGTTAAGTACCAGGGCGTTAAGTGAGTGTGCCTCACTCAACGCCATGGCTTTTTTGGCGTTGAGTGAGGTTAGCTCACTCATCGCCAGAGTATTCTTGCGGAAGGCGTTGAGTGAGTAAACCTCACTCAACGCCATGCCTATTTTTGCGTTGAGTGAGGCTAGCTCACTCAACTCCAGGGTTGTTCTTCTGTAGGGCGTTGAGTGAGTGAACCTCACTCAACGCCATGGATGTTATGGCGCTGAGTGAGGCTAACAGAAAGTCCACCTAGTGCCAACTACCTTCACCTATGGGGGGGGGGGAATAGGTGTCTTGCAAGGTTTTAGCGGAATTAAAAATTGTACCTGCACAAATAAACCAAACAACACAGCACAGAAGGACACAGACAAATTATAGTGGTTTCCCGATTTGGGTACGTCCACTCTCCCCCTTCGACCTATCTCCCAACCAGGGACGACTCGGTCACTTCACCAACAGGATTGAAATCCAATCCTCACACTAACGGAAGGAACCCTTCCAAACAAAGGAGTCACCACTCCTACACCACGGGTTGCACCCAACCCTTACAACTAGGAACCAACGTTCCTTTACAACAAAATTGAAAATGGAGTGTATAAGAAATACAAAGTACTTATGGAGAATAAGGTGTCCCTCTTCGTTCAATGACGTGTTCTTGAAGACGACGAAGAGTCCACGACCTTAGATCTCACTTGGAAAGGATCTTCTCTAGATCGGCGGCAAAGAATGAGGCGGCGATGCTATTTAGATCCAAACTTCATAGCTAAGCCGGCAAGGTCTACCAACGGTCTTTCTTGGATCAATCATCTCAATCGATTCGGATAGGGAAGGTATTCCCGATCTACAAATCAAGAGACAAAGGTTCTCAAGAAGGACTCATGAGACGCGTTGCGAGACATAGCTTCTGTCGCCGGGAGATCAGGAAGACACCACGATCAGCGGCGGCGACAAACTAACATGAGCGGCGATGGCGACGGAGTGAGATTCGCGATCTAGGTCACGTCGGCGGCCCCGCTTTCCTTCTGCTTTGTTCGGTGTTATTACTGTTCAAAATACCGATTTTATTTATACAATAGGATGATCCAATATGACCGTTGTGGGCCCCACTAGAAAGAAACCCTAAGTCCGGCTCCAAACAACACGAGTTTACTTGGACCGGTCCAGAGAATAGCAGAAATTTGCCCAAGTACTATTCGGCGAGAATCGTAGGTGATTCTCGACGAATCGGCAAGAATCACCTACGATTCTCGCCGAATTCTACTTAGCAGAATTCTAGCTTCATTGAAATAGCAAGCCGGAGAGAATCGGCGGGAATCACAATTGATTCTCGCCGAATCGACGAGAATGCAAGATCATTCTCGACGATTCGGCGAGAATCACTTGCCGATTCTGCCTTAGCAGAATTCAGGGCGGCATTGAGACGGCCAGCTGCATTCGGAGGGAATCGACGAGTGATTCTCAACGATTCGGCGAGAATCACTCGTCGAATCGGCAAGAATCACTTAGTGATTCTCGTCGAATCTAACTTAGACGATTTCTCGTCTTTCTTCCGTGAGTTGCTTTGACCCATCCTTGCTCCTTGTCTCCTCTTGATCTGTCTCAGCCCTGTACTTGAAAATAAGTACACTCCAATAGAGACAGTACACGTAAGCCAACACACTGATCTGCTCAACGAGGGATTACGTTGCGCAGACCCGTGTATATTGACCCACTGCACCCTAACATTGGTGTGTACTTAGCGAGGAATAACTGCAAGCACAACTTGAAAGATTTCATCAAATACATTGTGAATTCATCTTAGCTTGAACGGAGGCTTCCTCAAATCCAGGTAATTGTGGATACAATACCCAACAATCTCCCCCTATTTGAAGAAGCCAAAATCCTACTAGATAAGATGAATTGCATCAATCCAGATAATACATACATTGAATCAAGAGAAAGATAATAAAAGCAACCAGAGCAATATGAGAGTCAATCATCAAATCACAAACATATATATATATATATATATATATATATAGATATCCACAAAAATTGTTCATATGTTTACATGATGATAATAATAAGAACATAAGGAGTATAATAGCTAAATTCCTTAATCTCTTTATCCTTAGCTATTTCATCTTTTAGTTGCTGCGCCAAGTGCTTGTTGCTTTGACGTTCAAAGTATTCCTTTGGCTTAGGATAGTATCTGGGAGGGGGAGCTTTATTTGCCACAGTATTGGACCTGAAGAAGATGTTTCTTTTGGCTTCAAAGGTCTTGTGCTGCTCCCACTCGTACTAACTGTAGACATCGTTCCTGTTTATCTCCCCCCTTTGTTGCAACGCAAATGTGTCCAAAATGATGCTTCTTGATACTGGGCTCCACCTTTCATTTCGCACCTCATCCTCCTTCAGTCTGATTCTCTTTTCAGTTGGCGTTTCCTTTGAGGTTCCTTCTTGTTTTATCCTTTTGCCTTTAGCTTTTGCTAAGGCTTCTTGATCAAACCAGCCACTGCGTTCTGCTCTTGCAGTAGCCCAAGAAGCCTTCTTGGCTTCAGCCTCACTCACTATAACTTCTTCAATACTTGCCCCTTCTTCAGCAGCAGTAGCAGTATACTCTTCTTGCTCCGGAGGAGCAACGGGAACGTGTATGCCCGGGGCTTGTTGTACTAACCAATGGGCCGTTTCAAACACATACCTATTCGAATGACCGAATTTGTCAATTATTATCTATTAGATTGATTGAAGGCGTCAATTATGATTTTGTTAGAGTTTAAGAGCATACCTATTAGACTGATTGAAATTTTCGATGATTATCTGTTGAAGCCCGGCCATCTTAGCTTTGTAGTCTTCCTCCCCCTTTTGGCTTCTACAGTAATTGAGTTTGCGTAAGTGTGCAGGGACTCATCGATGTGCTTCACAGTTTTTGAAAATTCATTCAGCAGGGTCTTTTGATCCGCGTTCAGAATCACCACGTTGGCATCAAATTTTTGGATGCTGTTAGCCACAATATGTGCATTCTGATTTACGACAGCCAGATCATCTGTGTTCTTTTTAAGACCTTGCATCAGCAGAGAGCTAGCTGTGCCGGCTTCAATATACTTTTCCTCGAATTTCTTTTCCATAACGTCCAACTTTTGATTGACTTCCACAATGTTCTTTAACATTAGATCCTCAGATTCTTTTACCCTTTTTAGCACTACGTCTTGTGCTTTCACAAACGAGGCCTTCAGCTCATCCACAATTCCTTGAACAATATTGACCGTATGATTTTCCAGATTTGCTTGCAGTGGATGATCTTCAGGCAAGCCTTGATCTGGCTCTTCAACAGATGCACTTGGTGAGCTGGACACAAGTACTGTTTCCACAGGGGGAATTTGGGCAGCCTCGGTAGGTTTTTCAGGAATGCCTACCGATAGTTACTGGGAGGACTCCCCCTCCATTCGAGCACCAGACTCCTCAGGAGCTCGTTCCCCAGATGGAACTTTAGCATCATCCCGATGATCCATCTCTTCACTCCTCTCATTTCCTTCTTCCTCCTCCTCATCATCCATATTCTCATTCTCATCATTAGCAGCATCCGCATCCAGTTCATCATCCTCCTTAACAGCACCTCCATCTCGCATATCAGTATTGTCCAGGGCCTCCCCATCTTTCTCCACATCCACACTTTCTTCTTGTAGGTTCTCAACTGCATCCCTAGCTATCTGAGAGATATCAGATATGACATCAGCAGGAGCGGGTCGAGGCTCCCCCTCAGTTCCTGCAATCAGTACATCAGGAACTTCACCGAGGATAGCCACAGAATCTGCTGGAGTTCTATTGTCCTCAGCCCTATGTGACACAACCGGAGATTCATCTCGTTCTTCTCCCACGGCAGCTTGCCCTATCCGTCTCTCCCATCTGTCGAATACACTGTAGTCCATCTTCTTCAAATAGTGGATGGGAACTCCTTTGCTCATATCAAAATTATCTTCATCCAGTTGGTTCAGATAGAGTCTGATTATCCATCCAAAGCTGGGGGTGCGCAGAGTATCCTTTATTTTCTCAAATATTATGGCCCCCCAGTTGAATCGCTTCCTGCAGACGATGACCATTAGAATCTTAAACATCTCCCCTGAGATATGATCGTGGGAGCCTGGTTTACATATCAGGACTTTCCAAACGATGTCAGATAGAAGCTTGCCTTCCTCGTTCATCTCCTTCCTTTTGATGGATTTGATTCCTCTGGGTAGGCCGTAGAACAGAAGAGTCCTGGCTCTATCTTGTTCCTCCAGATAATCCTCGTGATTAGAGCTGGAAAGCTGCAATTATCGAGTCAGTTTCCTTGCAGACATCTTGATCCTAGCACCGACAATCTTACACTTGATGACAGTGTCTTTATCTCGAAGTTTGGCGGTCGCAAAGAACTCCATCACCTCCTTATCCAATATCTTGTAGGGGTGCTCCAGTATAAAGGTGAGTCCAGCCTCTTCTAGCATAAGGATGATGTTCCTGAACTCATATGAGGCATGTGAAAAACCGGTTCGAACTAGTTCACATCTAGTGACCAGGCCGACGGTGGTTCTTGGATCCATTATAGACCTAGGGAGGAAATACCCAAATCGATATCTTATCAGCGATCCATGTAGGAGACTACACATTAGACAAGCCACTAAAAGGGAGGAAGAACGGGAGTAGACAGTTACCCTAATGTCGAGTGGAAGCCCTTTCGTCCTTTATTCTTAGTCGTCGGAGGCACAGAGGAGATCCTTGGCGGTCGCAGCTGTGATCGACGGGATGGTGTCGGGATTGTGCGATTCCGTTGGGTTCGGGCGATCGAAGGGAATCCACTGTCCAGGCGAATCGATGGGAAGAACACGATCCAGCGAATCAGCGGAATGTTAGGGTAATGGGAAGGCGAATCGACGAGATTAATGCGTAGGGAGAAATCGGCGGGATTTACGCGATCTATATGTATAGTAGCGAACCGGCCGGGTTCGACGTGATTCTGACAGATTTTCCTAACTGTTTTGTACCGAGAGTTTAGACTGAATTTTTCACACAGCGTTATGAGGCATAAGGACTATGTTATACCCTAGTTCAATAATTTTGTGAGGATGCAAATTAATTCTGGTGCACCCAAGACAATAACCGAGGCAGGCACAGTTATTAAGTTATTTCTCGATCGTGATGAACACCATATTCTGATATCAGTTATAATCGTTGGTAACTCCCATTGACGTACTTTCTTAATTTTCAGTGGGCTGACTTATGCCTGTTGAGGTTCATTTTTAAATGTATAGGTGTGTATCTACCAAGAATTCTTTAATATTGTATCTAAAGGTCATTTTATACTTTTAATCTTTTCTTAGGGGTACCAGCATATATGTGTACATATACACATAACCATTTACTTTCGAGAGAAGGAATTCACAAATTTGTGTGGATATGTAAATATATATATATATATATGCACATATCGATACAATATGACTCAAATATTGAAACTGAATGCAAGTACTTGGGATTATAAGATTTATCATTTAGATTTTCTGTTTAAGGCACACCAGGTGGTCAAATTGAGTATGACTTTGAAGATAGGACAGCTCTTATTTCAATGACACGTTCCAAGACATTCTTGGAACATCTCCTGTCTAGTTCCCATCATGTTTACGGGAACCTAGACTACCTTGCAAAATAGAATTACCTTTCCTTAGGAACCCAAACTAAATTGGGTCCTAGGTTCTTATTAGCATAAAAACTCGAATGCCTTCCCACAGGAATCCTGTCAGGAAGGCTAACTCTTCCCAGAGGACGTGGATGTACCCTTGCCCTTGACACAGAGGGGTTGTGCCAACAATCTATAGCAAAGTGACCCACTTTGCCACAGCACCAACACTTGTGAATGTTGTATCTCCGCTTCAGACCTGACCTGCTGACTGAGGTAGTCATGAACTCAGGTCTAAACGGGATAGAGCCGGTTCTGCTCACACATTTGCCTTTTCCACCGTAACACGTGGGATGGTGGAAAGAATGCATGTAGTGAGCGTCATGAGGCCTAGGAGGTGGTGCCTTCCTTTCAGTCAGCACACTTCCAGAAGCCCCATGGGCACTTACTTCCTGTTTTCTGACCCCCCTTTCCTGTGTCCTAGGATGGTGAGAACCGCAGTGAGACCTGGTTCCTGCTGATTCATGATGAGTTGGGGTAGAGGCCGAGAATACAAAGGGTTCAGGATGAGCCTTAGGTATTCTCTCATGGGTGGCCATGACAGCCCTTGCACTGTGGGTGTTTCCACATGAGGGCTGGTCATCCTTGCAGAGACCACAATTATTCTTGTGGTCATACCTGAAGGCATGATGAGTGCCCTTCCTACTTGGGGTGGGAGGTCTGAACACAGTCTCCCCATTTCTCTATGAATTAATAATTCGGGAGATCCACCCATTTTCACTTTTTCTCTATATAGCATCTATCTTGGAAAAGTTAGACACTATTCTCTTCTCATTATCTAGACGACTCTCCAGATCTGAGATTTTTGAGTCCTTTACCTTGATGGATTCCATTTGGAGATCCATCAAGGTCTTCAGTCGAGCAATCTCTTGAGCTTGCTCCTCCACAAGTAGGTTGCTCTTCTGAAGGGCACTCTCAAGGGAATCAGGATTTTCAATCATTTGATTGAAGCTATCCATATCCCTTGTATCTCTGGAAGGACTACCCTCTGAATTGTTCCTGTCTTAAGGAACTTCAAGAGGAGAGGGGCATGAGGAAGAGGTTACCTGCTCCTGGCTTTGCTGTTCAGGGTTACCGTTAATATCGGCAGAGACTGTTGAGTCAGCTTCATCAGAACTGCTTTCCTCAACTTCTTCTTCAGTCTCTGACAAGGACACAGGAGCCCTGATACTGACAGATTGATCATGCCCTTCATCTTCAGAAATGAGGACTCCTACATAGGCTTCATCCTCTTGTTGACAACTGGTCCTTATTTTCTCTGATCCCTCCATGAGGTCTGAGATGGTTTGCCACATGGACTTGGCTGTCCTACATTTTTCCAGTCTAGATTGGGAAGGTCCAGACCAGACATCAATGATGATTTGACGAATCACCTCATCCAGGTTCAACAGAGAGAGTTCTTTCTCAGACATCTCAGTGACACACTTGGGGATTTGGAGATCATTTCCAGAGCTGGTGGTCTTTATGGGAATGAATGGAACCTCTTCCAAGATGAGTGATGCTCGAGGATCGATAGCCTCCAAGTGAAAAGACACTCTCATCTTCCAGATGGGATAATACTCCTTTGTGCACGTGGTGAGTCTTAACGGAGAGATATCATAATACAGCTCCATTCTTGTTGACACTGGTGGCAGGATTCTACTCAAGGTGTTAACCCCTTTGATGAGTAACCTCCCTCTTATACCACTTGAAAGTCCACCTAGTGCCAACTACCTTCACCTATGGGGGGGGATAGGTTTCTTGCAAGGTTTTTGCGGAATTAAAAATTATACCTGCACAAATAAACCAAACAACACAGCACAGAAGGACACAGACAAATTATAGTGGTTCCCCGATTTGGGTACGTCCACTCTCCCCCTTCGACCTATCTCCCAACCAGGGACGACTCGGTCACTTCACCAACAAGATTGAAATCCAATCCTCACACTAACGGAAGGAACCCTTCCAAACGAAGGAGTCACCACTCCAACACCACGGGATGCACCCAACCCTTACAACTAGGAACCAACGTTCCTTTACAACAAAATTGAAAATGGATTGTATAAGAAATACAAACTACTTATGGAGAATAAGGTGTCCCTCTTCGTTCAATGACGTGTTCTTGAAGACGACGAAGAGTCCACGACCTTAGATCTCACTTGGAAAGGATCTTCTCTAGATCGGCCACAAAGAATGAGGCGGCGATGCTATGTAGATCCAAACTTCGTAGCTAAGCCAGCAAGGTCTACCAACGGTCTTTCTTGGATCAATCGTCTCAATCGATTCAGATAGGGAAGGTATTCCCGATCTACAAATCAAGAGACAAAGGTTCTCAAGAAGGACTCGTGAGACGCGTTGCGAGACATGGCTTCTGTCGCCGGGAGATTAGGAAGACACCATGATCAGCGGCGGCGACCAACTAACACGACCGGAGACGGCGACAGAGTGAGATTTGCGATCTAGGTCACGTCGGCGACCCCGCTTTCCTTCTGCTTTGTTCGTTGTTATTACTGTTCAAAATACCGATTGTATTTATACAATAGGATGATCCAATTTGACCGTTGTGGGCCCCACCAGAAAGAAACCCTAAGTCCGGCTCCAAACAGCACGAGTTAACTTGGACCGGTCCAGAGAACAGCAGAAATTTGCCCAAGTCAAATTCGGCGAGAATCGTAGGTGATTCTCGATGAATCGGCGAGAATCAACTACGATTCTCGCTGAATTCTACTTAGCAGAATTCGAGCTTCATTGAAATAGCAAGCCGGAGAGAATCAGCGGGAATCCAATTGATTCTCGTCGAATCAGCGAGAATGCAAGATCATTCTCGACGATTCGGCGAGAATCACTTAGTGATTCTCGCCGATTCTGCCTTAGCAGAATTCAGGGCGGCGTTGAGACGACGGGCTGTATTCGGCGGGAATCGACAAGTGATTCTCGCCGATTCGGCGAGAATCATCGAATCGGCGAGGATTCTTGTCGAATCGGCGAGAATCACTAGTGATTCTCGTCGAATCGGCGAGAATCACTTAGTGATTCTCGTCGAATCTAACTTAGACGATTTCTCGTCTTTCTTCCGTGAGTTGCATTGACCCATCCTTGCTCCTTGTCTCCTCTTGATCTGTCTCAGCCCTGTACTTGAAAATAAGTATACTCTAATAGAGAGAGTACACGTAAGCCAACACACTAATCTACTCAACGAGGGATTACGTTGCGCAGACCCGTGTATATTGACCACTGCACCCTAACATTGGTATGTACTTAGCGAGGAATAACTTCAAGCACAACTTGAAAGATTTCATCAAATACATTGTGAATTCATCTTAGCTTGAAAGGAGGCTTCCTCAAATCCAGGTAATTGTGGATACAATACCCAACACTAACTCACTCAACGCCAAGGTCTGGTTAGGCGTTGAGTGGGTCCCACTAAACGCCAAGCCGTGTTGAGTCATTTCAACACTTTTTCCCTACCTCGATTTTTGTTCCCGAGTGAATTCCTTGTGTATGTTTTGAGTTCCTTGTCGGCCTTGTTTTTCTTTCCTAAAGGCTGAATCGTGGGTCCTTATTAGTAGTGGTGGTTTGAAACTCTTCATGGGGGAGGTGTTGTGTAATTTAGCCGTGGCCACCCTTTTTCTTCTATCTTGCTCCAAGTACGGGCTGGTCAAGGGGGTGGAAGGTCCCTAGTGCTTTCACATGTAGACGGTTGAGCTTGTTGGCTTGGAAATGGTGGTTGGGGGACTGAGTTTGCCTCATACCCGGATCCATGTTGTTGATTTTTGCTACTACCATCTCCCACAGCTTAGGGTGTTAGATGTTTCTTCCTTGGTAGATTGCAGCACTTTGGGCTCCTGGTAGCTTAATAGACTCTGCAGGATGTATTTTCTAGGCAGGGTTGATGCTGTTTTCTAGCACGTAGTGCATTTCTTTTTGTCTTGCTTTGGGCAGTTGTGACTTTTACTGCTGTGTGTTCTCCTCTTTCATTTATCCTCTGGTTGACACTTTCATGCAGTTTTTCCTTGTTTTTCTTGCTTAGGTATTCTTTCTTTCTTTTGAATGCCTCAGGTTCTGAGCAGTAGCCAGTTTGGTGGCTAGGTTACTGTGGTGTTGCTGGTGGTCTCTTGGGCTTTGGAGATCCTTCTGGATTTGTTTAGTGAGGTAGTTTTCTGCACTTTTCTTATAGACATACATATTTTGCAGTGGGTTCGTGTCAGGTTGTTGGAGCCCACTGGTAGATTTTATCTTTGTACTAGATATTTTACTTTTGCTGCTACCATTTTCTGGAGATAGTCTACTTGATCTGAGAAGGATTTATGCTAGGTTGCTAGTTATTTTAAAAATACAATTATTATTATAAGTATAGCTCATGATTAGAATGTTTTATAAAACTCAATCAGTATTTTCCAAACAACGTATAAAGATCGTTTTCTTATATATTATATAAATTAAATGTAGAGTCTTGCATAGCATAAGTGGTCCTCTTTGGGCTCTTATGCACCCCTTAGGATGTCAAACCTGAATAAAGTATTTTCTGCAGCGCATAATTATTGTTTTTAATTGTGGACTAGGTGATCCACCGAGCCGAGGGATACAGACTCTAAAATATAACTGGTTTTTCTAATCATTTAAACTCATGAATTTCTTTCAAAGGGTAAAGTAGATGGTTGTGCCTGAGCGTTAGCAGTTATCCCCTGCTCGACGTGGCATCATGACGCGTCTTTTCTCATACTCTGATAATTCCTAAATTTGGAGAAAATGCGGGTTGTGACAGTTAGTATCAGAGGGAGGTTGATTGACAAGTTAGTCGGGCAACCTTCCTTTGTTTGCATTTAGTAGTTCAGCATCATGTGATTCACACACCAATATGTCATCAGCACGTCTTTGCAAAAGCACGAACACTACACTCATAGCATAACATGAAGTATACGGGGCATATTATGTAGTATGGGATGCATAATATGTGTTCATATATAGATCCACCATAGGGGCAACATGTGAGGGTTATGTAGTATGGGATGCATAACCTCACCACATGACTGCGACTAGCTTGTTTTCTTTTTCGTTGCATGAGAATGTTATGTAGTATGAGATGCATAACATTTTCATGCGTACGCCGCTCATAACATGCATTAGGGCCTTTTTAGAATGCATAACACAAACATGCATGGCATAACATTGCATAAGCACACCGTGCCAAGCTAAAGACTGGCTGGATGACATATGTACACACATAAGCTTTCAAGTCAAAAGTAATACAAATTCATGCATTCCGATCTAGGCACATGAATTAGTATGGTGGTGGTTAACAATCCTAGGTTAGGGCATAACATCAATTTTTTTAAA